>CM060186.1:49829865-51202622 GCA_030549335.1 Pontederia crassipes | reverse complement strand
GTCGTTCCAACTCCTTCCTAGTCCAAAGCTTCTAACCCCTCTACTTGAAGAGAACCAACACTGGGCCTTCATCCTCCTGGGAACACTGTAGGCGGAGCTCGGTGATTCCTTTCACTTCCTCCTTCAACATGTCCATCTGACTGATGTTGATCAATGTGATCTTGACCTCCAATCCCAACTTGTCAGGGTTTGCATAATTGATGAACTGTCACTTCTTCCGTCCCATGTCTGGGATGCATGTTTGCCCCATTCTACGTTGTCGCGATGGTAACGCCATCTTGAGTTTGCCACATCTTGCAGGGGTCTTGGGATATGCCTTCTTCCGATCCTGGGACCTCCTTTGAAGCTTTGACAATCCCTTTGGGGTATGGACGGGGCGAGATCATTGTGCTCGTTCACGAAGAGGATGCACCTTAGATGCTCGTCCGTCCGCACCTTGGACAAAGTAATGCCACTGTGCCTGTCATCCTAGATCATACACCTTTGACATACTCGTCCACCGGGCGGCTTGACCCTTGCGAAAGAGTAGCTGTTCCGGACCTTCACTGATCCGGGCGGATGCTTGTGAAGACGCTCCGCTTAGATAAGCAGACTGCGGTTGGTGAACTCGTGGCATGAGCTCCCAACATTACCTCCATCTCCATTCGAAGGGACGACATCGCCAATGTGTCCTTCAAAACCTTCGCATTGCGATTCTTGGAGGCCGCTTCGATTACTCGAGGCGATGTCCGAAAGGAAAGGGCACTCCTTCCTTCGGTTGGCGGCAGAACGCTTGACAGCAGCATGCCAAGGTTCGCCGATGCTTGACGCTCAGACCATTTGCCAAATTGGTCGCTGAGTTGAGGCGTCAATTTGCGTTGGCATGTATCAGGTTCGTCCCACTCCTTGATGGATGATATCGCGCCGCTTGCGGTGCGACACTTGACGAGACAGGCAAGGCTGACAGCTCGTCCGCGAGTGTTTGCAAGTAATCAACGCTTTGCTCCATTCCTGAAAGTCATCGTGGCGTGGCAGACGATACTGCGACACGATAAGATGCTTGTGATTGATGCTCCTTGGCCGAAAGGATGATATTCTTTGGCCGAAAAGGGACCATGAACCTTGATATTTGTCTTTAAGCCAACTTCTCCCGTGAAGCGGTTGTGCACTTCACGTTGCATGACTAGGCATGCGATGCGACGTCACGAAATACCGAGCAGCATCAGGTCGTCATGATAGTGCATGACCGACAGTCCCTGAATGTGACACGGGTCCTCCGAGTTACATGACGCTCGTGTAAGCGATCTCATGATATGAGCAGCGCAAGACCATCATGCAGAGCATATGGCCACTCTTTGACGCAGCGCGACACTTCAGGATTCCTGACTGTATACCTGGGGTGGTTGATCTGCTCGAGTGAGCGACGCATGACCGTCCCGGTTAGGCGGGGCGATCAATCCGCCATCATGATGCATGACGGACGTTCCTTGACACGACACGGGTGTATGAGGAACATGCTGCGGGGCACGACTGGGCGTGCGGCGAGGAAGCTTGCCATGCATTCCTCGTTGGCGTCCACGATCAAAGACCATGGTACCAGTGCGCCTGGGCGTGACGGGGTATTTGAGCGGAAGCACATTTCCTACGCCAGGGCACGTTGCGATGACACAAGCGAGTCATCGTCGCTGGGTAATCCGAGCAGGAAGAACTGCTCTGATATCATTTGTCACGGGGTCATTCTCGGACACTAGACCACGTGCGGCGACTAGGCGGATGGGCACCTAGCCAAGCCTGTTTTGAGTTTGCAGCGAAAGTTTTATGGTCGAGACGACTTTGCCGAGAGTCGCTCTTATAGGCATTCAATCACGGACATGACTAGAGTGTTGGACTACTCGTCACGAGACCGTGACATTAGCGCGTTGTGGCACTAATATAGGCGCTTGGGCGCTTAAAGTCCGAAGGGGCGACGAAGGGACCACGGGACGCCACGAAGGGACACCGATGTGGGTTGCCACCCCACGCTCAAGGCCATGACACTAGAATTAAGAGGAAAGCTTACTTGTATTAAATATGATGAAACATAACATACAATTGGGCCTCGGAAGGCACTAGTGAACTCCTCCCAGTGTACCGTAGGTATATGAGTCTTGTTACATATTGAAGATGCAAAAGACGTACCCTACGAGAACGTCACCTACTTGGCCATTCATAAGGACGGCCTTAGATAAATGTCCTAAGGACGGATAACTTGATACTCCGCAATATTACGCAGTGCGGGGCGGCTGCATATGTTCCATTGTTTCGGCGCTGAACGGCCGAGGGCTATAAGTTGAGCGACACTGATGCCGTGAGGCTTCGCGCTTCGTCTCACCCTCCACCGCTGCCATCTCTCTCTCCCCCGCTCTCTCTCCCCTCTACAATTTTATTATTAATTGCAGAATGAATAATTTTAAAAAAAAATCATCGTGTGCTTTCCCACCTCGAAGCTAACAAATAATAAATAAATAAATTATCATTTTAAGATCACATCAATTTTTCAGCCACTTGTACATTTTAAGAAGAATAAAATGAAATACTTACTCCTTTAAAAAGGGACATTTCCTAGAAAAATCCAAAAAATTATAAAAATTTGAATAAAATAATAAAAAAATCAAAAAGTAATTTTTAATAAATTAAAACCCCTTCGTTAAAATTAGGGTCCTATATGAAAAAAACATAAAACTCATTTTTTTATTTATATAATTAATTTATAAGTTATCTGTTTTTATTATAGTTATACTATTTTTTAAATAAAATTTTATAATTTTCTATCACATTGTCCAACTTTAATTTCATAAATTCAAAATTTTAGTAATATATTTTATATTAAATATAAATTAAATACATTTATGCTAATTTTAATTTATTATATATATTTTTAAAAATTATATAAATGTATGACTCCGAAAAAATCGACCCGGTATAAGGTGATTTTTATTTTTTAAATGGTTTAGGATAATTTTAATTTTAAAAAATGATTCAAAAAATAACAAATGATTATTTTGGATAGAACTACTTTCATTACTAATTTCTTTAGTCCATGTTTAATATATTTAAAAACTGTCAATAGGGACCACTATCACTAAATTAGTTTAGTCTTTGGTTTTTCTTTAAAGGGTAAATGTGATAAATGCAGACAACATCACATATGCACATAAATTAGTGATTCATTTCAACTATAAAAAAGAATAAACCTCATTATTTTCACTTTTAAAATTTTAATATCACTTCTTTTTAGATTATTTATTATTGTATTAAATAATATTAAAAATGTTGATGATCAAATTTAAGGAATAATATTATCTTAAAAGCAGTGCCATTAAGACTTAAGAGTGACAATATTGGGTCCTAAGAAATATCTAAAAATGATGTAAGATGGTGAATATGATTAATTCATTTTATCTCTTATATCATCGGTCTACTTATTTATTTAATTCCAAATTATTAAAAAAATCGTCAACTATGTCTTATGCTCTTTTGTTAACATCCATGCTTTTCTCTTCTATTACTTTTTGTTTATTCTTTTAAATTTTTTATTTACTAAATTCATAATTTTACTCTTTCCATTTAGAAAATACAAATGATGTAAGGGGAAAGAGGTGGAATAATCAACATATATTAAAAGAATACTATATTTATATATATAGAGAGAGAGGGGTGGGAAAGGGATTGACATGGTGTCCCTATTAAAGGTGCGGATGGACCACTCTTAGATTCAGTCAATGGAACGTTGATCGGATATCGGATGAACCGGCCAACTCATTATTTTATCGAAGGGACATCAAATTTCCCAATAAGTGTCTATCATCATCCACCCCATTAAGATCTATCGGACCTCAATGGTCAGGCTAATAATTAGACGGGTACGGGTCGGACTAATCCATTAAAGTTTTCTAATTTTTTTTATAATATCTTGAGCAAATTATCTATCATATAGTACATAATAAAAAAACATCATAATATCTTATTCCTTAATTTATTATTATATATTTTCCCATTACGTAATCAAATATAAATAAGAGAGATAAAATTTTTACATGGTTTGACTTATAATCTACATTCGCGACTGTAGTTCGGAAATTTATTGTGATGAAAATTAAATATTATATATTTAGCATTATATTAAGTAAATTAATAAATTATTGGTATTTTAGTAAAAAGTAATTAACTAATAAACTAGATTAATAAAATAAAACCAGTATTTTAGTAAGTTAAATTTATTAACTATTAACGAATGGATTAACGGGCGACTAATAAATTATCGGTACCGGGCAAAAAAATAACCTTATCTAGCTTGATAGGCCTGAGCCCATTAAGAATTTGGACGAGCCCGAGTCCGAACTCGGACGGACTAACCAATATGTTGCTGGTCTAATAAACACTTTAGCCGCTATGTAGTCATTAAATTTTAAATATATGATATTTATTTATGAAATGATGTAATTTCTTGTACGAGTAAGAGCTAATTTCTTAAACCTACTTAAAACTAAAACGATTTTCGCGTCTAACGCTAATATATGAATCTCAGGACGTCCCTAAATTATACCGCCGTCTGATTATATTAACTTTTTCATTTTTTTTATTTATTAAAATACTAAACTACATTTTCTGTTCTATCTTTTAATAGTTAAAAACTTAATACAATATATAATATAACAATATAAAACGCGGGCGCTGCCCCCTCTTACATGCTTTCGGAGGGAGGGGTTAGTGCCTTCCTTTTTTTCGTTCCATGTCGTCGATGACGTAGATCGAAATGAGGGAGTCGTCACCCTCTTCCTTTCGCTCTGCATCGCCGGTTACTCCGAAAAGAGGAAGAGGAGTCACCCCTTCTACGAGCTTGCCTCCCTAACAATCTATCGACAGCCACCCCCATCATTTTTTTTAAACATTAAAAGAATAATGTTGTCCTCCCTAACAATCTATCGACAGCCAAAGGAGTCATAAGACGATTACAACAAGTAACAAAAACATGCGTCACGGATGGTACCATCAAACATTGTATATTCAAAATATCGTATATTGTACGAAGGTGATGGACAAAAAACTCGAATTCATTCTTGGATATTTTTCAACAATTGCACGTCGCCATGTGTGAATCGAAAGGCACGTACGAATTCTTATTCCAACATTATTAATTGTGGCTCCAATTTCTTTTGTTCTTAATAATAATAATAATAATAATAATAATAATAATAATAATAATATGAGTGGTTGGTTTGGGGGACAACAGTGCACGTTAATTATTCCAGCATTATTCAAATTTCAAAAGATAAAAACATGGAAAATAAGAAAAACACATAGTATCATATTCATTGACTATTATATGCAATTATTGGACCGAGTAGGACCGGTCAAAGAGTTTGGTTAGTAATTTAATAAACGTGACTAGGACTCAAATCATACAAATTTGCGAAACAAGCCACGGATTGTTATGTTGTCGTGGAATGAAATGGTAATGCATCCTTTTACTAATTCAGACTGCATCCCCTCTCAACCAACATTATTTGGCCCCCACTTGCAGATATTTTTAATATATATATATATAGCATTTTAAAATCAATGTCAATAATAGTTTCACAAGAATGAGATACTATTCAACCGAAAGTAAAAAAAAAAAAACCCTGCGACCCTCCGTGGTTCCTTTTTGAATCCGATTTCTTTGGTGGTGCCGATTTCATTATGCGATCTTCTGATGGACGGTTTCTTTTTGCAGGTGCTACTACGACTTTTGATACTTCAGCTCTGGAGATTGAGGCTAAGGCTTTGCTGGATGGCATCAAGTGGTATACCCTGCGGGACTACAAGTTTGTGGATTGTCGGATTGATTATGAGAATCTTGTGCAGATTATTAACAAAAATATTCCTTGCCTATGGCGTATTCAAAATGTTGTTCAGAACATCACACATTACATTTCTATGCTTGAGGACTTTAAATGTACACATATATACCATACTGCCAATAGGGCTGTCGATTTTTTGTCTCGTCTCGACCGAACTATGACCGTAGACACCTTTTGGGAGGATTGCCCCTCGCCGAGTCTCCTCGATATTTTGTATCAAGACTGTCCTGATTTAATCAGTAATGGCTAATATTTCATCTTTAAAAAAACAGAAAGTAAAAAAAAAACACTCACTAGTTGCTAACACAGTTCATGCTTTCTTAGAATCATTATACAAAAAACTTAGTTTAAAATGGTATGGAGATCATTATCAATGTTATGAAACATATTATGCAACTATTTTCACTAACATATTTGCGAACCGTATATTTACTAACATTAATGAAATCTATAAAAAAATTATGATTATGATTTAGAGGTTAATGAATATGTCGCTCTACACCTCAATGTAGAGTGTTTATTTTTTTATCATTTAATAATTTTAATAATTATTTCATAATTAAATTGATTATATATTTTTTAAATTAAATAATATATATTATTTGAGTAATTTAATAATAAGAATATATCATATGAGATCAAATAAACTATAATCGACGAATTAATCATATTTGTTAACGCGACTCGATCGCGACTATTGAATAATTCGATGATGTTAATTAATATGTATTTTAAATTAATATATAATTATTTTACTAATTTAATAAATAAAATTAGTGCTGCATGTACATTTTCCTCTATGATTTATAATTAAAATTATTTATATAAAAAGATATTTATGAATCACAATTGTTATAAATTTAATTTGAGGGTTAGTGGAATTAATTATTAGCATGCAAAGTAATAATATTTTTTTTTTCTAGTTTCTTTTCGAAGAGAAAGGGCGCACAACGGCCAACTACGAATCCGTAGAAGCCCTCGGAGCTCCTCCAGCTTTCGTAATCGTCGCCCACCGCCATCGCGATCCCCACATCGCTCGACGCGCCGCATTCCGATGGGGCGACCCCTCCACGTCGCCGCTTTTTCCGACAGTTGCCGACGTCGGGCGTGGAGACACGCGGCCTCCCGCTCTTTCCTGCTGCCGCCTGCCGTCTTACGATTCGCCCGCTTCCAGGCTCGCCTGCCCGCGATGCATGAACCCTAAATTTGTCGCCGAATCAAATTTGAGTGCGATCCCTGTGCCCAATTTTGGGGCGAAATTTCGATCGACTCCTGTCGACGTCTTCAAGCGGAACGGTGACTTCTCTAAATACCGGTAAAAAGGTCATTTCGTTTTTCTTTTACCTTGCTTAGAGGAGGAGGGTAGAACGAGGTGTGGCCTGGTCCACCGGCACCCAACTCGGTATGATGCTACCGCACTTCCAAGGTCGAAATTTTATCTAGTTTTCAAATTCTTTTTAAATAAGATTTGATTATTAATAGAGCGGATACGTATAGCTGACCTTATTTAGTGGTATAAGGTTTTGTTGTTGCTTGAGAAAAAAAATTGACCCCTTATGGCCAATTGCTTGGGCATACTTCGTGCGCAATTCGCATGCCTACACCGAATCGAAGACTTATTGCCACGTCATGTGATCGGTACATATGCAGACTGATTACACAGATGGATGCGCCATCGGACGACAGAAGACCTCAACGTCCTCTTCGAAGGATTCCGTAACTGACGGGGGTTTCAGTTAATGGAAGAAAGGCGAACCGTCTGAAGAAGAACTTGGAGAGCACGAGGAGAGTCCAGGGACAATAAAGATTGCTTTTTTCTGTTTGGAAAAATAAGAAAGAAGAAAACAGAGAGAGGAGGAAGAAAAAGTAGCAATCTTGGGGGAGGGAGGAGTGCGATGGACATCACAGAGGCTTCCATCGTCCATCATGTTGCCATAGTGCTGCTGCTGCTCTGGTTCTCTGTCAACTTGGGATGGTCTCACCCTGCCATCTTCTTCCTGGCTCTCTTCTACCTCTACAAGGTAGTCAACGATCCCTTGACTCTTCTTTTTCTTTATGTGTGCATCTGGTATCTTTGTTGGTCTGCTGCGATATCTTTTGACGGGCTGGAATATTTGATCGCTGAAAGGTGCTTATTCTCAAGTGGTTTATGAGGGATGGGGAGAGTCGCAGGCTTTCCTGTTGGAGATATTGTGAAAGATGCTTATTCTCAAGTGGTTTCTGTGGCGGATGGGAATGATCACAGGCCTTTTTGTTAAAGAAAATTGTGATGGAATTGATTCATAGGACTGCTTTTGGGTTTGGGAAGGAAAATATTCGTTTTTAACCATGTGCTTTTTTTTACAGAACCAATGTTTTTCGTAAATAAAAGTGGAACCTATAACAGGTGATATTTAGTACATGTGTTCAGAAGCAGATTAAAATGCCAAACAAAGTATGATTTGAGTAATTCCCAGGGTATTGTCACCTATGTCTTCAAAGTTATTAATTCTCAGGAGTATGCAATAACAGAAGATTTTCATTTGTTAATACATAAATATTGAATAATAGTGTGATGAGATGTCAAAATCTTTGAAAGTGGGTGTAGGCTTACATCAATAGAAGACATTTCCAAATATTTAACAGGGGTCCTTACCGAGGTAGAAAAAAGCACATTAAACTGGTTCTTTTCAGGGTTTCTTATGCCACCTTATCCTATTTACTGGAACTTGATCTTTTATGTCTCCCTTCTTTATAAGAATATTTATGTCTAGATAAATGAATGCTATTCTGTGAGACTGAGGAAACGTCTGCAGTTCGAGGAAAGGAAGTATGCTAATCAGAAAAGGGTACGTAGTATCAAGAATACAGCTTTACTGTCTGTAAAGTGATTCTTTTATGTGGGCCTTAATGATGGTTTATATTTTGGCTAAAATTTTCATTCATCAGTTTTTCTTCCTTTTCGTGTGGTAGCTTCTCTCTGATGCAGAATCGGTGAGGTGGTTGAATCATGCAGTAGAGAAGATATGGCCTATATGCATGGAGCAGATTGCATCTAAGCAGTTTCTCATGCCCATCATACCATGGTTCTTGGACAAGTTCAAGCCTTGGACAGCTGTATGGTATTCCTTGAAATTGTCAATTTAATGGTGATGAAAGTACTACTTTGGCTAATTAGTGTGTTTAGAAACCTTGTGTTCAGCTACTCATGATTGCTGAGTGGAATAATATGTGCTGCTAATACTTAAAGAGGTTTGACCAGTCCTAGAATAGGCGTACTATTCCACTGCAGGAAGTAACTAGATAACACCTTGATTCATGGAATTATCTCCATCATCTTCTCTTTTGATGTAAATGAACTAAACTATTAAAAATAAAGACTAAAAGAACCGGAGATTATTAATCTGTTATCAGAAAAATTGTTTTCTCACTGGGAGATACATGATTCTTAATGTCTACTAAGGCTTCCAAGAAAATATAATATTCACCATTGTGGTTCATCAACAAAAAGACAGAACTAAACCAAACTATGGCTTAACTTTACCTGCATTGTTTTTTTGCTCTTTTTTCTTTTTTAAAGCAATTCTCTAACTTTTTTATTATGATATTAGTTGGGAATTTATCTAATTTATTATCATTTTGCAGCGTAAAGCAGTTCTGCAGCGCCTTTATTTGGGTAGAACTCCTCCAATGTTCACTGATATGAGAGTCCTTGGTCAATCAGCAGATGATGATCACTTGGTAAGTAGAAGAGGTGTTTGGTTCTACATTCCAGAGCAATATTTTGCAAAATACATACTGATTATTCTTGTTTCAACTGGTTGCATCAGGTTTTGGAACTTGGAATGAGTTTTCTCTCGGCAGATGATATGAATGCTGTCATTGCAGTACAACTCAGGAAGACAGTTGGGTTTGGCATTACGACAAACATGCATATTACAAGCATGCATATCGAAGGGAAGGTAGATGAAGCAGCCCCTTCTAAAATTTGAAAAGATGTGCTATTCTAAGACGTGAGAAACCATAAGGTCTTTTAGGGTTCCTATATGCAGAATTAGATTATCATCATCCATGTCTAATGGTATTGTTTTTTACAAGTCTAAATGGTATTAACATGACATAAGTTTGTCATCACAGTTTTAAAGATTTAGATGTGCATAGTTGATCAATTCATTATTCTCCCTTTCAAAAACGATAATTTTCGACCATGTTTTTTCTCTTTATTCTGCATACTGAAAATCTGTTGCCTAATTAATTTCTTATGTTGGAGCGGAGTCTTGATGAGGTTTCCTTTAAGGCGTTTGAAATAACAGTCAATTTCAAATATGGCTTCTCATGCCTCTAGACAGATAGTATGCAAGTTCTGGATGCAAAAATTTCTAGCTTTAAATAACAATCATACATGAAGAAATGTTTTATTGAGATTAACACTGATGCTCAATTAAATATTTTAACGTTAAATAATGTGCATATATGAAGTGTTATTTATTTAAAGAATGTCATGTAGGTTCTGGTGGGTGTCAAGTTTCTCGGAGAGTGGCCATTCCTTGAACGTGTTAGAGTATGCTTTGTCGAGCCCCCATATTTTCAGATGACTGTAAAACCAATATTTGGACATGGAGTTGATGTAACCGAACTCCCTGGAATATCAGGATGGCTAGTAAGGATTACTTCTTTTAGTCTAAGATGATAAAAAGGACGTCTGCTAGTATTAAATTTTACTTAAGTGCTCAATTTGTGTGATGTCCAGGATAAATTGCTTGATGCTGCATTTGGGCAGACTTTGGTTGAGGTAACAAATTTTCTTCTACACAGATGTTATAACTATGAAGAAACAGTATTCTTGTTTAGGATATAGACTATTATGCATGGATTATTGGGAATTACAAGTTTGAAATGTGAAATCAGTTCTCCCTTTAAAAAATGCAATTCATTTCGATGACTCGTTTTTCTGAAAGTTAGCTGATGAATTTTTTTTATTGCAGCCAAATATGTTGGTAATTGATGTAATGAAGCTCGTATCTTCCCCTCAAGGTAAATATTTTGTAGAAACCTATGTTTTTGTAACTTGTCCTTAGGAATAGCATGATTTTCAGTTTTTCAAGGCTACTGACCTGGATGCCTGTTTTGCCATCATTGTGTGTGATGGTGCGAGGAACCCCTTTTCCGTGTGTTGACGTGACTGCTTAAATTACTCAGGATACAATTTTTTAAGACCTCTGAAAGATATTAGACAATTCATGTAGATTCACAATTTTACATATGATAACACTTTCCAAAACTATTGAAGCTGAATTGTGCATATACAAGAGATCAATTCAGAAAAATTTCCCCTCAAATTGCCGAATAGATATTATCTATTCGCCAAACCTCCTTGTGTTCCATTGCCCATTATTAAACATAAAATTCTGATACTTACTCTTCTGAGTAGTATCTGCTATGGTTCAATCAAGATGTTATACAGACGCATGGATGACTACCCTTTTCTCGTCATCCTTTCAAACCCCACCCACTTGTATTGTTAAGTAGGTTATTGCTTGTGCTTTCCTTCATTGACTGTAGGAACTGTAAACTTTCCTCCATTTAGTGGTCAACTAGGTCATTGCATACTAGGGCATGTTTCCATTCTATCATGCCCTTCTAACTGAGTTTCTGAAAATCACATGTGATCAATTTCAGATATGTGGTTCACGGTTAAAGAAAAACCTCCCATTGGTTATGTGAAATTGGGTATCCTGGAAGGAGCTGATATGAAACCATCAGATCTAAATGGTAATTTCTTTCGAAAAATGTGGATAAATATGCCCTACTCTATGTAACAAAAATAGAAATCATATTACAATTGCGAAGATAGAACTTATCTGTTAACTACGGAATTTATGATGCAGGCCTTGCTGATCCATATGTAAAAGGACAATGTGGTCCCTACAGATTTCGGTCGAAAATTCAGAAGAAAACACTGGCGCCCAAGTGGATGGAGGAATTTAAGATCCCAATCAGTTCATGGGAGGCGACTAATGTACTTGAACTTCATGTTTTCGATAAGGATCGCATTTTTGATGACACACTTGGGTTAGTTCTGTCTCCAATGCTTACATATAAAATAGCTGATAATTTTTCAGCGTCTGATAGTGAACAAGGTAATCTGTGTTTTATGGCTTCCGTACAATGACAAATTGGCACTACAATTGCAATATACTCCGCTTTGCTGTTTTAAACTAAATAAAATATCATTGGTGTTCAACAAAGATTGGAAGTTGCGTATTGTACATTAACCATCAATAGGACGAGGATTATTTTAAGAAAGTCTCCATCTGCAAAGGCATACTACAACTCTTAGCATATCTAATGGATTAATTGTTATCATATTATATGCTTAGATTTTGATGTTCTGCCCAAAGTGAAAATCTGAGTTTTATCACATTTGTTACCGCCGTGCTTGATTTTTTAGCCATCTGAGAACTTGATGCACTACTTTGTGATGGACAGAGACTACACGTTGAATGTGAACGACTACAAAAATGGACAAAGGCACGATCTCTGGCTTCCACTGCAGAATATTAAAATGGGTAGGATTCACATATCTATAACTGTACTTGAAGAAGATTTGGAAAAGGTATGCTTTAAAGGCTATTATTGCATAATACTCTCTTTAGTGCTGATTACTTGATGATCGTCGACTGAATAAACAATTTCAGCAATTGCAGAAGGATCTCACAGATGATAAGGCAATGTCAAAGTCCACGGAATCCATGACAACAGAATCAGATGAAAGGGCAGAGAGTCAAAGGGTTGAAGAAAACTACAGGAAGATGTCTGATGAGTACGAGCCCATCAACATTGAGGGGCAAGACAAGGCAGGAGTATTCCTGCACCACCCTGGGAGTGATGTCTCCCAAACATGGGAGTGCAGGAAAGGACGTGTTCGGCCGCCTGATACCAAGCTTCGGCAAGAAAACATACAGGCTGGTAGCCCCAGTTCATCAGCCTCCAGTTCTCAGCAAAGTGACTCCACGACCAACGAAGAAAATAGCAGCAAAAAGAAAGCTGGTCTTCGTGTGATCAAGAAGGGTTTACGGAAGATGGGTTCGGTATTCCACAAAAGCCCGAGAGAGAGCAGCCCTCGAGAAGCTGGTGTTAAGGTTCCTCCCACCCCACGGCCTAACCTCCGACCTCTAGGAGAGAAGCGAACATCTGTTAAGATGATACTAGATGATGATATCTGTGTGGGTGTAGAAGAAGATGAGGAGGCACTCAGAAGTTCGGCCAAAGCTGACCTGAGGGATGCATCAAAGAAGTTGGCAAACAAGGCTCGAGGTCTAAGGAATGTCCTGACCAGAAAGGACAACAGTAGACACCAGCTATCAGTCAGATCCGAAGATGAGGATGCTCTGGTTGATGATCCTCATGTCATCGGGAGTTCACCGATAAGTGTCTCCCAATCGGACCGTCATCTGCCGACCGCAAATGCTGCGCAGGCTGGTGCGCAGCAGTCTGCCGGTGCAAAGCCAGAACCTGTAGTAAATGATAACGGCCATGGCTGAATAGCTCTGCTGCGCCAGTTCACACAGTCTTCTTTGCTACTGATGACTTAGTTCACACTGTCTTCTTTGCTACTGATAACTTCTACAAACTCACAGTTTTCTTTCTTGGATGTTGGTGCAGGAGAATTTTTACAGTTTCTCAAGGGGTGTTAGGCATGACGTTGCTAATTTTTTTTTTTCTAACTGCTGTAAATTACATACTACGTCGAGCGAAATGCATGTTGTAAATGGCCAAATCATTTGGGAAGTATACAAGGCTGTCTTTTCTTTCTTTTGGATGCACCTCTTAAACTCACTGCTTCGTGGTGGGCTAAACATTTCACGAAAGTTCATTGAAGATTCAAAGTTTGTGGCTCACCTTAATGAGATATTTCCATGACAAAGGGATCAATCAAAAATCCAAAACAGAGAACATCTGGATGAAGGTCTCATCTGTCACCCCTCTTGTAGCCGTGGAGTTGGTGATTGTATTACTGGCTCTTGCAAGGAAAGTTTTGAATGTTGCATCTCCAATGAAGGAAGGATGATCGACGACATGCAATGGCTGTCAGAAAGGCACATATCCACATCATTAACAATGGAGCAAGGAAACATTGTTTGGAACAAGGACAACAGCATCCTCGTTGAAGTTTCCTGCTGCTCCAACTTTCAAATAATTTAAATGGAAACACATGAAATTGATCATTTGGCTTCATAATGCCAAAACTCACAATAACCCCCTCAAGCAAATTTTCTATGCCTACATCAATATGTTTAAATAGAACTGCCAAAAATGGATGAAGGAAACTAGATAGAGAGATCATCACAATACGGATAGGGTTCTAGAGTTACTCAAGACCAAAATTTGAGCATATAACGAGAATTCTAGCTAACTGCAATTCAGTTTGGTAGGATTCCTGTAAATAGGATCACTGGAGCTATGTAGGAAGAAGAATTATGTGCGATTCTTGCGACCTTATAATCTACAATCAATAAACAAGAAAAAAGTTTCTGCACAATGTGGCATCACAAATTTACGCATGAAATGTAAACCGGCAAGAAATGAACTCACAGTGCATTGGGGCGTTTGTTTCTAGTTGGTCCAGTAGAAACACTGGTATGATAAGTGATCAACAAAGGCTAAGCCATCGTCGTACTTAACAGAAGCTAGTGAGCAAGCCATGATGATAGAAGGGATGCCATTCTGGGGTTGTCAACCATAGCATCAATTTTATCTTACTTTCAACCTAATAAGCTGTGTACAACTTAATCTATTTCCCAACACATTATCATGTAAAGCTAATAAAAGAACACATTCTTTGTAATGATGAAATGTGACAGCACTATCCTAGTGTTAAAGAAAAACGAAATGGAGGCAACAGAAATTATTGAACAGACTTGAAGAATTTTTTTCCAATTAATAAAGAAAACATGATAAACAAATTTCTAGCACCTGAGTTGTATTTCGCAGATAACCAGACAGATGTGTATTGACCGGGTAATAACATAACTAAAGAAAGGAAATGAAGAAACATGAGACATTACATTGAAGTAACCGTTTTCATGACATATTCTTGTATACACCAAGAGCATTAGTTCTCCATGGTGTCTGTATCAGATTACCTTTAACATCCTGCCTTAACAGGGAGATCAGGGTCTTATTATGCACAGCATCACGCTTTATTGTATCCTCTGAAAAGAAGGATAACAGTGTGATTCATAACCATGCAAAGATTGGGACAATATAGTAAATTGCCTACCAGCCACTAGAAGTTGTCACAGAATATCCACAATTCTGAGGAAATTTTCTAAACATCTTTGCAGAATAGAGGAATCCATGAATAGCTTATATGTAACAATATGCATAGGAATATAATGACACACTTACTGAAACCAATTTCACTGTAGTGCTTCTATGACAAGGTAACAATAACATAAACATAATTTGTCGAAAATAATCGATTATATACATGACTGCAACAAAAAACAGGTTATAAGTCTTTTTAGACTACTGCAGAAGGTAAAATATTCACATACAATGATTGATGCACAAGGATTCGAATGTGATAAATAATAAGGTAAAATACTTCATTGCATTACAAATGACAATATGTTTTGGCATGACAACTTGCCAAGGGCAATGAAATGGTATCGTGGACTCATGTGATAATCCTTTCGACTAGGTACCTCTGTGATAATCTAATCCTTCAAGTTTTCCATCAATAATCGACTAAGATTCTCGAAAATAAGCATCATGTATCTCAACACTTCAAGAGAAATCCCTCAGCTGATTAGCAAGAACAAATTGTGACATCAAGATCAAAAGGACGAAAGTTGGCCTTGAGATCACTATCCTCAAGCTTCCACATTCAAATTCCTCGAATTTGGGAAAGCCAAATAAGGTTACCATGAATTCGTCGTCCTCGAGCGGGTCGAGCTGGGCAACGGTGGCCTCTCATTGGCTACGCCGCCCAGGAGGGAACATGATGAACCTTGGGATCAGCTGCTCGGCCAACTGTTTGACCTTGATGCTCTTCCCCCTGGGCGCTGAGATGATCTCAGAGTCTTCCAGCCACCCGCCAACCATCAAGGCCGCCATGAATCGGGAACCAAAAGCAGCCTCAAGAAGCTCTAGGAATCGTACCATTGGCAGAAGCGGCCACAGTGGGAAGCGAACCTGGGACCTGTCCTCGGACGCACCAAAGGCGCTCGCTAAATTCGCAAGGCCTTGCGGAGTTATATTACCACGAAAATCAGGCAAATGAGATGGAAAGGAAGCAGAGACAGACTAGGAAAAGTTGTCTGCCAAACTTTTCTGGTGTTTCAGGCTTTTTCTGTAAGTAGAGAGTTCTTTAGCAAATAAGCTTTTTTGCAAACTTTAATGTTGTCCCTAACATAGCCTTATGAGACCAATGAGACTTCTGTGCAGCATCAAGTTTGATTTTAATGAGATCAAGTAGAACTATGGTATAACATTAAAAAAAAAGAATTTCTACATGCAGCAAACATATCTAAATTCTTAAATTAAATATCTAAAAGGAAATTCAAACATAATAGTCAGATATAATTAGATTTCAACGTTTTCTATGTGCAATTCAGCATTTGGTGTACACAATATGTGTAATTTTATTTCTTTATGAACATTGGCATTTGATCACTAGGGGAGTGTACAGGACACCTAGTTCGATCACCCTGGCGCTTACACTGACAGGGAGATTCTCATGCTATTAGTTGTGTGTGCTTCCAGTATCCTCAGGAACTTTCACCATTGCCTTGAACACCATGGCTATTCTTCTTTGTTTGTCTGTGATCAGCTATGAAGTGTGACTTTAACCCGATCCAACAATGGTAGTAGTCGGCATCGAGATACGGCGACTCGAGTGCCCATGGGCACACACGAGGAATCAAGGATGATTCAAACATGAAGGCCATAGTTCCACTTAGTCTGACCGGTTCACTGTCCTCTCTGCCAGCAACTGTTGCTATAGCAACAAGAATCATAACAGTAAAGATGATCTAAGGTGACATAACCTGAAGTTGGCTCTTCCCACTAACAATTACCTCATATGTCTTAGTATCAGGTCCATGTGGAGTCATGCAGCTGTGCAAACTAGCACCTCCAGGAAGAAATCCATCAGCTTTGGCCTAACAGATATGAGCGTGCCAATTTATCATTTGCAGACAGAGTTAAAATTCAGAGTTTGACATTTCAATTTCTTGTAAAGCTGATCACAAGAATATAGTGAATCAATACCTCATATATTCCATTTATTAGACCCATGAATTCACTCATACAATTCCGATGATAATATGGGGGCCTAAAGGTATGCTCAGCTACCAACCATCGAGGTGGGAAGATTACAAAATCAAGTAATGCAACACCAGGCTTATCAGATGGGGCTGTTAGCACTGATCACCAAGAGAGAAGATAGCATTTAGTTTAGTGATGAGAATGCATAAACAAAACTAGTGACAAGAATGTTACCTGTATTTACTGAAGGATCGCCATGATCAAAGAGTACCGTATTGAATGGGCAAAATTTGCTGAGATCATACTTTAAAAATAAAAGTATAAACGTTGCTAACAGTAACATGTATCAGAAAAAAAAAACATAACTGCATATACAGAGCATTTGGAATCCAAAACAAAAGGGAATGCCATCAATTCGAATCAAACAGAAAAGTACCTTATATGGTACATAGTTCCCATGCCAAGCAACCACATTAAATGGAGAAAAATCTTGTTTTGCAGTGAATAACTCACCACCAAACTTTTGAATGATTGTATATCCTGAGTAGGAGGTCTGATCAAACCAAGCAGTTGGGACAAGGAAATCTCTTGGCGCAGCAAGACCATTAGCACCTAAGCCAAATTCATATATCACTTTGTGAAGATTTTCAATAAAATAAGCATTTCAATAATCGGGATGGGAAAACTCTTACCAATTGGGCCGAGATCAGGAAGTTGAAAATGGGCACCAAAAACTTCCGCAACATATCCACGAGAAGGTCCATCAGGCAGTTTAACGGAAAAATGAAATCCTTGTGGAAGAACAACTATTTCACCAGGTGAAACTTGCAACCTCCCACATTCTGTTATGATAAATAGCCCTGAAAATTTATAAGAAACATTGAGTTGTAAAAAGATAAATAAACTCTCACTTATCTAACAAAACTAACAATGGTCGAGGTTCAAGTGATGATGGAGGGTGTCATCAATGGAATAAAGAAGTGGCAAATTTCTGAAGATAGAAAGTTCACGCGACCGGACATCAGAGTGGTTTCTGAACGATCAGAATCAAAGCTCATAAATAAAGTTAAAGATGTCTCAATATGCCCATGCCGAAAGATGTCTGGGTAAGAACAGAAACTACTTCCTTTTTGTGGAACAATTAAAAAGTCTCCATCCGCATTGCACAAAGCACAACCATCCATAGATTTGTTAGCAGCATACCTAGCACACAGCAATGGCCTAATTAACAAAACATTCTATGTATGATCGCACACATGCAAAATAACATTGTCCGTGGTGGTAGTTTTGCATGCATCCATCATGTTATATCATTTGTTCTAAGGATCAACAAGGACCGAATGGGATAACTTAGACTGAATCAACAAGATGACCATAAAAAGATCCTGAATGCCCCCAATCACTAGCAAAGGCATGCGTACACAAATAGAGCACCCATGCTAAAACTTGTCAAGCAGTAAATAAAAAAAATGTCCAACCATGTTGAAATTTTATCAACAGTTCATATTCAGTTGTTTCTTCATTCAGGCTCCGGCCAGTGCCATGTTTAAAATTTCTGCCGTTGTTACTTATCAATTATCATGCACATTGATGAGTACGAAACATTCAATTTATCAGTTTTATCTGCAGTATAATAAGATATTTCTTTCATACATATCCATTCTGATGAATTACTGATCCTGATCTTTCTCCCAGTTTTGCTTCTGCGTTGATCTTGTCATCTCATACCCTTGATCAGTATAGAAACATTCACAATGCCAATGACGCAGTTGATCTGATGAAACACGTTTTTCTTATCGATAACATAAGCTGCAGTGCGTCCACGCTTACATGTGAATAGCGTATCCGTGGCGAAGGAACGAGCTGCCCGCGCCGCAGATAGTGTAGAGCCCGTCGACAAAGTCCGCCGGGGCGTGGGGGACGTCCACGGGCTCCCAGCGGAGCTGCGTGGGTGTGGCAGCGGAGGTCGAGCTGTTGAACTCACTGAGGAGGCGCTCATGGCGCGGGACGCGTGGCTGGAACGGCTCGTGCGTCACCGAGGGCTTTATCCTGTACAGCCAGCTGCAAGAAGTACAATGGAACCCATCTGGGTCAGCTTTAATCACCCGACAAGAATCGATCTTGATGGCACGCAGCGAGCGACAGGGATGCAGGAAAGGCGGGCCTGCGGAGGTTGAGCTTGCGGGGCGCGGTGAAGGAGGTGCCGGAGATCTGCTCCGCGTAGAGGACGAAGGGGCAGAGGAGAGGGCTGTTCTGGTCGCGGGGCAGCGCGCCGGCCAGCGCTTCGGACGAGAAGTGGTTGCCGAAGCCGGACCTGGTAACTGAGCTGCTCCAACTGCAGAAGCAGCTGCTGCTGCCGTTCTTCCAACTCCACTTCCGCCATGGCCGGCTGTGCTCGGAGTTTGAACGATGGCAGGGGGCGTGAACACGAAAAAGGAAGCAACAAGAAGAATAACAGTTTGACTGTCAACTTATGGCGGCTTTTGGTTGGAGAAAAGTGATGAATAAACGTATGAATATCGTTAAATATATAACAGAATATGATTAAGTCGATTAACACTCGATTTTAATAAAATTATCTAAAAAATCGTGATATCGTCTTTTTATTTCACAATACATCAATTTTTTTATTCCATCAAAATAAAGGAATAACTATTTATCCCATTCGTCTCATCTTTTTACATTTTTTTATTTTTACAATTTAACCATATATTATTATATTATTATTTTTTATAATAATTATTATTATTATATGTCAAGTATTTATAATAAAATATTTTTATTATAAAATAAAATTTATTTAAAATTTATTCCGATCGAACCAAACAAAGAATAGAATAAAAATATAAGAAGAATATTATATTCTTTTAAATAAAATTATTTATCCTTCAAAAGATATTCTATAATCAAACGGCGTGTTTTGTTTTAGTAATAAAACGAATATATAGAAGATAATAATTTTATCAATCTCACATTTTTTCACACCTCCAAA
The DNA here is from genome assembly GCA_030549335.1 of Pontederia crassipes. NCBI lineage: Eukaryota > Viridiplantae > Streptophyta > Magnoliopsida > Commelinales > Pontederiaceae > Pontederia > Pontederia crassipes. The sequence continues at coordinate 51,182,516 of CM060186.1, read as the reverse complement.
AGAATAAATATACAAAATCTTGTGCTTTTAAATAGTTGTATTAAATTTAATCTCCATGTTATATTATTCTTGTAAGGAAAAAAAAAAGTATAACAATATCAATCATGAAGGAAGATCTCATTTCTTTTTCTCCATTTTATCCTTTGTCGAATTTCAATTAAATTGTACCATTCAAACCTTTTAGTTAATAAGGTTATATAGTTAAATTATGCATATCGTTAATTGTGAACAGTTGATATTTAAATTATGAATTATTTGTTAATTATCGTAATTGGGGTCACTTTACAGGGTTAGCGAATATGCCCCATCTTGGGGGCATAAAACCAACACGAATCGCAAAATTGTGTTATGGTTAACTCAGTTTAACACATCAATTACTATTTTATGAAAATTATATATAATATAATGTAGTATATATAATTATATATAATGTAGTATTTTATTAAATTACACATAATTTAATACATTGAGCCATTCCTTAAGTAATTAAATTGTTAGGATTATTTGTTATATGCAATTTGTTAGGATTGCTTTATGATAAGTTAAGTTTTTATTTCATTTGCGTCGGTATCCGATCATCAGTCCAATTGACGTTAAGAATTATGTGTACTTGTCGTGAGTTAAAATCTCGATCCACTGTTGAATCTTAAATTTTTATGTCATTTGGATTAAGTCAAAAGTGGAAAAACTATATGGGCTAAGGTTGGTACTAGAAGCATATTTGCTAGTAATGTAATAAGTTGGTTGCATTTTTTTTTATTTTCAAAGATTTGGTGGCCTACATTATTGTTAAATTCTAGGATGGAACTCTTCAACTCATTTTAAAAAGTTAAGCAAGTCGACTTGTGCTACTAGATTTTACTTGAAATATAATTTTACAAATCATGTAATTTTTTGTACATTTTTATTGAGTTTATCCGGAAGATATGCCATTCCATACAAGTACATGTAACTCTTTATTTTATGCAATAAAAAGTTTCTAAAAGTTGTTAAGGGAGAAGCTTTTGTGTCTATTAGTTCATATTTTTGTTATATTAATGTAATATATTACCTATTTTATAATTATGAATCTCAAATAGGTGCACAATTTTCATATTGTGCGTACACATTAATTATTTTATAATTAAGTTAATTTAATACACACATCCTATGGCTGTGTTTGAATGCTGTAACTAAAACTCTAATTAGTTCCTAGGAACTCGTCGATGTGAGAGTTTAGTTCTTGCTTAGTGTTTGGATGAAATTCATATAGATGATAACGGGAGAATTAGATGGCTAATTAGATATTTTTCACATGGATGAATTTTTTTTGTAGATAGAAGAACTTTTTCACAAAAATTTATGTCGTTGACCGAAATTGAAATCCTTATAGGCCCACAAGAATTTAGGTGTGTGTTTGACCAAACTAACACCACTTCGTGATATGAAAGTGCTTAAGGTTAAGTGATCTTTTCTCCCAAGGTCTTTTTCATACATCCAATTTAATATAAATATTTTATAAATTAAATAATATAACATTATTATGATAAGAAACAAATTTAATGCAAACATATTTTACGATGATTTTAAGAGAAAATAACCTCTCAATTTAACCACATCAAGATGGAAAAAAAAATCCACCATATAGAGAGCAATACCTTGAACATATGAAATTATATAATAATAAAAAATGAGATAGCTCAGGTGGTCATAAGAAAATTGTAAATTTATGAAAAAATACCGTACACATATATAATCTAATAAGTCGTGCATTTTTTTTCTAACGTATATATATATATATATATATATAATCACAATATTAACAACTTAAAAAGTACAAAGTCTGTCTCCTTAGACGAACCAAATATGTAATATATGTATTGCGTACATAAAATTCGGATGCATGTAAACTAATAAACAAATTGGCATAAGGAACACGCCTTTATTATTACTCAATAGTAATAAAAAAAAGTTCAATAAACTAATAACTGTGAAAAGAATTGTTTACAATTAATCCAAGTTTTTAAAAAAGGGGATAAAACATGCAAAAACGGAAAGAAAAAGAATAGTATGTGCGCTCCATAAGAAGACGTTATTTTGTCATGTGATCTTTAATTCTAATAATTTGATGTGAAATTAGACTCGATCGTCATTGTTAAATTACTGGATTTCATTTTTTATTTGAGGCTAATTGATTAAGTTTTCTTTGGGTACTTGAGGCTAGCTGCTTAATTACCTCATAAGCTTTTAAACCACTAGATATATAAATACTTCCATACAATATATATATATATATATATATATGAAAATAGGAAGAGAGATCGCACAAACACAGAAGAACACACGAGATTTTCAAAGTTCATCTTAAATCGGGCTACGTTTTCGAATGGCGACAGTTCTCTTTGTTATGAAATTACGATGATTACAAGAATACTGACATGAACTATATATAGGGAACTTCAATACCAAATATGAAACATAAATTTTAAAATTGTATAGATTTCGATAAAAAAGGGGCTCCACCCTTGAGCCCCACAAGAAGAATCCCCATAGGCCCCTCGGTCTGAGCAACGAGACTCCCATAGAGGGCCCTTATTGAGGTGCTTAACTATACAGGGAGCATATATATATATATATATATATATATATATATATTGAGAATTAATGTGCTTTTCATAACATCTTTTGTTTTGAAGAAATGTTGAGCGCATTTAGTTTATCTAATCAATAGTTCAAATAAAAGATATTTTAAATGAAATTTATTGATCAGTGAATTAATGATTAAAATGCGTGTAATATTTTTACAAAACGGAATGTCATCTTGAGGTTCATTAATTCTTATATTATATATATATATACATATATATATATATTAATGAGGGTGCATGAAAGAAAAAAAAAAAAAAGAAGTATGCATATGCGATCATAGCTTTCTAACCCTCGAATCTGACGCGCAGTTGCTTGGAGGGCTAAGATTGGATCTCCCTAGACGCCTCTGATTCGCACAAAAGCCGCCGGTTCACACGAAAAAAGTCGGACCGTCTGCAACCTTTCTCCTCCCATCTCCGTTGCCAGCACGCAGCCGCCGACCTTCCTCACTTTTGCAGCAGCCGATCCTCTCTTTGTAGCCGCCGGTCCTCTCTTCACAGCTTGCTTGCCTTGTCGTCGTCGCCCCTCCTTTCTTGTCTCAACCTTCGTAGTTCCACCTCCATGCTCATCCATGGCGTTCGCTGCGTCGGCAGCCATCCAACCCCACAGTCCCCTTGAACCATCAACCATCCACAGGAAATGCAAACTCTTCGTTCGTCCCCCGCCTCGCCTCCTTCCACCCCGCCACCAGCGTCGACCCCCCCGGTGCTAAAGTCCGTTCGAGAGCTAGCGCCGCTGGAGAGCCTCCATTAACCTCCCGACATCGCTCTCCAGCCTCCTCCGGTCTCCAGCCCATCAAGAACGAGCCCGACGTCAATCCCGCCGCCGCCTTGAATCTCCAGACGCCGACCTTATCGCCCAGGGAGGACGTGTCCTCAATTCGCGACGAGATCCACGGCGACACCTCCTCCAGTACCCCTATGCTGCGCCACGAGATCATCAAATACGGCGAGTTCGCGCAGGCGGCGTACGACGACTTCGACTTCAACCGTTGTGCGGCAGTTGCCTCTCGCAGGCGACGTACAACGCTCTGCTCCTGAAGGACGAGTCGAACGGCAGCATGAAGAGAGGCATCTTCCAACCGGTTCAAACGCGAGCTCATCCCATTCATCCAACCAAAAAGGCGTTGTTCCATATTAGAATTCAAAATCCTTACTTTGGTTAGAGTTTATTTAGTCATTTCGTTCGAATATTTTGTGTGATCATTTTTTAATTAATGTGGATCAAAATCGATTCAATTGATTGAACCACTTGGGTACAAATCCACAACAACAACAAAGTCTTATCCCACTAGGTGGGGTCGGCTACATGGATCATACGACGCCATTCGTTGATCCATGTTCATAAGATTCGATATGATTTTATGTTAGCTGTCGAGGCCTAACACAACCCTCCTCATTTATCCGGGCTTTGGACCGGTTATAAACTTGGGCACAAATCCGTTCGCATTTATTCGAAAAGAGAGGAGCTCACGATATTTGCGTTTGCGTGTGATATATTATATGCTTGAACGTGTACGTAACCGGCCCCATCATTGCTATTGTTTTATTGCTACGTTATAACAACTTGCGCATTCTTGTCCAATTAAACATTCATCTTACATATATTACAAGATAACAGTTTTGAATCGATATTATCTATACATAAATAAATATCTCGATCGAAAATAGAAAAAAAAAACGGATAATAATTTTATAGGCTCAAAGAAGTCAATAGAATTAGCATTAATATTCCAACACAAATTTAAAAGAAAAATAAAATAATAATAATAATAATCCTTACCGTGCTCGTTTCCGCGAAAACCATGGGCTTATTACTACAAATAAATAACGTAACGTAACCCAAACTATAAAAACTTGGAGAGTTAGTTGACGTCAACGATCGTGATCCCTTCCACATCAATCGTTCCAAGGCCATCCCGATCCGCCACGTGGGTCCCGACCCCCAAAACTAAGCTAGAGGTGTTCAACGGGTCGAATCCATCCGATGAATTCGAAAATTCGACTTGATCTCACCGTCTTTTTTTTTAATTATTTTTAGTTAAACGTATAATTTTATATTATTTAAAATCTAAATAATATGAAATAAATTATTTTAAAGGTAGAAAAGTATGTAAATATTTAAAACAATATTTTTATATTAAAAAATACTTTATTTTATATTAAAAATAAAATAATAAATACTTTTTATATTAAAAAATAAACGGAAAATTAAAAAAAAAGGATGATCTAATAACCCTAAACCAACCATACCCACCCTCAGCACCCTAAAATGCACCCCGTAAAATGCCCAACGCAACAAAAACGTGTGTGTATATATATATCCCACCGGTGGGCTCCGTCCATTGAGGTCAATATCCGCCTGCCGCGTGCCATAAATAGGGGCCGACTTCGCGGCCGAATTCGACAACGTTACAAATCACCGTCCCCGCACGCCTCCTCTTCGACGACTTCGCCGGCCACCGATGGATTCCTCCTCCTCCGCAGACGCCGAGATCGCCGCCCGCCGGACCGCCGTCCTCGCCGGACACCTTCTACGATCCTCCTCCGACGATGATGACGCCGGACGGAGCCGCCGCGTTCGCCCCTCGCCGTGCCTCAACTACGCGCCGCCCGAGCTCGCCGAGCCGGCCCCGGCCTTCGACGTCGCCGCGCTGCGGCGGGTCCTCGACGGGCACGACGTCGAGGCGCGCGACTGGCTGTTCGGGGTCATGGAGGGGAGCCCCCTCTTCTGCCCCCGACGGAGGGGCGGCAGGGTGTTCGTGGCGCCCGACTACAACCAGACCAAGGAGCAGCAGAGGGCCGCGACGATGCGGCGGATCGAATTCCTTCTCGCCCGCGGCGTGTTCGACGGGTGGCTCACCGGCGCGGGAGTCGAGGCCGAGATGAGGAGGTTCGCGTTCTTCGAGTGCCTCGGCATCTACGATCATTCCCTGGGCATCAAGCTCGGTGTCCATTTCTTCCTCTGGTCAGATCAAACTTCTGCTCCCTTCCTACATTAATTCTTATCAAAGAATGTGTTTTTTTTTTTTGCTCGAATTTTATCAAAATTAAACGACAGAGTCATCTCCTTCGGAGATAGAAGGTTAAAAAAGATGTCCTTTTGGTTCAGAATTATGATGAAAAGCAACAGTTCTATTAGGCAAAGAGGCATACTGGATGACGATGAACTCATACCGCATTAGCTATGCAGTAAAGATCGTGCTGTAATACAATCACTGCAGGCTAACTCAAAATTGTGGTTTCTCCGTATATTTACTCTAAAGTAATTCGAAAATTCTGAAAGCTTTTTACCACCATAATGTTTTCTTTTGTTTTTTGTGCTGAATTTTCAAACTAGTAGTTTAACTAGACAGAAATTTCGTGGCGTTTTGCTCACCTTCTGTGTGCATTCACTTTGATAAAACGAATAAACAAGAATGAACTGAAACGATTCCTCTGCAAATATGTTACTGAATTCATGTGATACTTGGGCCCGTATATCTGCTTTCATTCCAGTTGAAAGAGATACTATCGTCCAGGAAGCATGTGACAATCTCCCTACAATAAAATTATCAACAACTAGGCATATGGCAATCTCCCGTCATAATAGAAATGTTGATTTGCTAGTTTAGTTTCTGTCTTATCAAAATGCAATGCTTAAAACAAATTTATCGGATCTAATCATGGACTGATAAACCATTATGTAAGTCAGGAACAATCATCTTTGTACTCTTTTTATCTCTCACTTAAGTGCTGAATTGCTGGTAAACCTAGTTGTTGACTGTCACAAAAGATTTTCATGAATTCTCATTTATATGGTATTTCCTTACATAGAGTTGTCATTATTTACAGGGGAGGGGCGATTCAGTTTTTTGGCACAAAGCGCCATCATGATAAGTGGTTGAAGGCTACTGAGAAATACTTGGTCAAGGGTTGTTTTGCAATGACTGAGTTGGGACATGGAAGCAATGTATGTCAAAATGGCTCATTCTTCTGATCAAATTTGTCTCAGATTTTGCTATTTGTTTTCTTATTTGCATGGATCGTTTGTGTTTCAAGGTGCGTGGAATTGAAACGATGGCTACATATGATGCAAGCAAACAAGAATTTGTAATAAATACTCCTTGTGAATCAGCACAGAAATACTGGATTGGTGGAGCTGCTGATGTAAGAAAGTTTAAAAAGTGACATGTGTCTGCCTCTTATTGTTAAACTAATGTATCCACCATTTTATCAGCATGCAACACACACCATAATATTCTCCCAACTTCTCATAAATGGAGTAAATCAAGGTGTCCATGCATTCATAGCCCAAATAAGAGATGAAGACGGAAATATATGCCCCAATGTCCGTATTGCTGATTGCGGTCATAAGATTGGATTGAATGGTGTGGATAATGGCCGAATCTGGTAAATATATATCCTCTTCTCACTACAATTTCCAAAAGGAATACATTTAAATGTTTATGTCAATAATTTGCAGGTTTGATAACATTAGAGTCCCTCGGGAGAATTTGTTAAATTCAGTTGCCGATGTTTTGCCAGATGGACAATATGTGAGCTCAATAAGAGATCCTGATCAGGTAAATTTAACTTAGGGAAACTATAGCGTTTTTTTGTGTATTTTCTGTACTACTTTTTCTTTGTCTTTGTATATCTTGGTAAATTTTTGGTTTCAATGCATAGCTTTTTATGTTCATAATTCTTGTTGTGATTCAGAGATTTGCAGCCTTTCTGGCTCCACTTACTTCTGGGCGTGTCAACATTGCAGTTAATGCAATTTATATATCAAAGGTTTGCTTATTCTTGGTTCAGCCATCTATGTACAATGGGTTATTTGCATTTAGTTCACAACTCTTTGTTCTCTATTCAGGTGGCTCTATCCATTGCCATAAGATATGCCTTATCAAGGCGTGCATTCTCAATCTCACCAAATGAACCAGAAGTCTTATTGCTTGACTACCCTACTCACCAAAGACGTCTCTTACCCCTAATGGCTAAGACGTAATGACATCTTCAGATTTGGATGATCTACAAATGCTTTAATTTCTTCATCTTTAATCCGTGCATTATTTCTATTTTGTTCGATTGATATAATTTCTTAAACTCCGCCTATGTTTTATAGCCGGTCCCAAGTCCGGATAAAGGAGGAGGGTTGTGTTAGGCTCCGACAGCCAGCGTAAAACCTTGTCGAATCTCATGAACATAGATCAACGAATATAACGTCGTATGATCCATGTAGTCGACCCCACCTAGTGGGATAAGACTTTGTTGTTGTTGTTGTTGTTGATATAATTTCTTACATTCTTTTCCTGTTGTTTCTCCATATGCAGTTGTGCTATGAGTACTGCAGCAAATTACTTGAAAAGAATTTACACGAAGAGGACACCAGAAGCGAACAAAGCTATTCATATCTATTCCAGTGCTCTCAAAGCAACATTGACATGGCATAACATGAGGCTTCTCCAGGTGAGTATACCTTGTTAAAGTTGTTTCATGTTATTTGGTGATTAAAGGGTTCCCAAGACATCATGTAATTATTTCAGGAGTGCCGTGAAGCCTGCGGTGGACAAGGCTTGAAGACAGAGAACCGTATTGGAATTTTCAAAGGTGAATTCGATGTTCAATCCACCTTCGAGGGAGATAATAATGTGCTGATGCAGCAGGTAGTCGCATAGATATTATGTTAGATATACTATCTTTTAAAATTATTAAAGATGGGTAAGTAAGATTTGAAAAAACTTGAATCAGATTAGCAAAGCACTGCTTGGTGAACATATTGCTGCTCAGAAGATGAAGAAGCCATATAAGGGTCTGGGACTTGAACACATGAATAGTCCCGCTCCTGCGATTCCACCTTATCTTACTAGTTCCACTCTTAGGAGCACCAGGTTTCAGGTGAGGAAAAGTCAGTCTCCTTTATTTACCTTCTGGTATAACTTTATTCATGGTTTATGAGAATGCAATGATTTAAGGAAAAACTAAGCAATTATGTACATCCATATTTCTTCTCAGACTGATCTGTTCTGTCTAAGAGAACGAGACTTGCTACAACGCTATGCCAGTGAGGTTTCTGGCTATCAAGCTCAGGGGGAGAGCAAAGAGAGAGCAGTCATGCTGGTATGAATTATCGTACTTTTCCTCCAATGATTGGTTGGTTTTCATCGTTATGTTTCTTCATCTTAAGATCATGTCTTTTCTCGGATCGACCAGAGTTACCAACTTGCTGATGACCTGGCTAAAGCTTTTACGGAGCGCAGAATATTGCAGAGTTTCATGGACGATGAGATGAACCAGACTTCTGGTCCACTAAAGGTAAAACTATGTCTGAACTCCTGTTTTATGTGTGGTAAAGCATCGTAGCATGGCAATATGTGATGAGCAAAGACCGCTGCTCCAGAGCTTGATCTATAGCTAATGAAGACTCGAAAATGAAAGGCTACTGTTGAAAAACAAAGTGACTTGCATAACTGAACGTTCATTTTGCTGACGAGCAATTTCTCAACGCAGGACATATTTGGATTGTTGAGGTCAATGTACGTCTTGACATGCATTGAAGAAGATGCCTCTTTTCTCCGCTACGGTTACTTATCGACCGACAATGCTGCTGCTGTGAGGAAAGAAGTCATGAAGCTTTGCAGCGACTTGAGGCCACATGCGCTGTCAGTGGTCAGCTCCTTCGGGATTCCTGATGCGTTCTTGAGTCCAATTGCCTTCGACTGGGTTGAAGCAAACTCATGGCCCTTCGTCGGTAGCGAATAAGTTGCCAGTTTTCTTCACTGTGGTCAGTCATATCAGTCAATAAAGTTCCGGGCAATTTAATCCCACGTCAGGGTTTCCTGGTCCAAATTGTACAGCAAGGCATGCTAACAAGTTGGAAGTGATATTTCGCCCAAATAAACGAGGAGAGCTCCGTCACTGCAATCATGAAGCGGGTATTTCGTGGGCTTCGATGGTCAAGAAACAACGGGGTCTCAACTTGCCAAGTAGAATCGTCAAACCGCATACTTTGTTTACATGATATCCTTGTGTACAATCTGTAACTATCGAAATTGGATTATGCAGATTTTAAGGTGCTACTAAACTGCTAACGCACTCGAGATCACAGGAATTTATTTAAATTATCTTAATGGTGATATATATAACCATTAAGATTATTTAATTTTTCCTTTTGAAAAACCAAAATTAATGCCACTGCTATATTTAATCTTAACTGTTCAATACTTGATTGGCATACAAGTAAAAGGTGATTTATATACACTTTAATATATTGGCTAATATGCACCGACTAAATCATGGTGTCCAAGGCAAGACAAGATGCAACCCGAGTAATCAAGAAAAAGTCAAATATTTGAGAAATTAAACCACAAAAGATAACAAATAAATGGTATCATAGATAGCATCCAGATAGGCACAAGCCCATTTCTCGTCTGGCAATAATACTATGAGGGAAAAAAAAGAATGATATGATAAAATGTTATACAGAAAGTGTCATTTGCGCTACAATTTCGCTGGGAATGAAATGGCTCTGCTGAAACAATTCATATCCCTTGAATAAATCCATGAAATCATGCGGGTGCTGCCGATTTGCCCTCCTCAACAACTCCATCACTGTGCTTAAAATTGAAAATGCCTGAAAGGCCTCGTCCCCTGGCAAGACGTTCTATCTCACTGAGCTTCTGCTTAAGATCTTCCACCTCTCTTGCCAACTCGTCTTCTCGTTGCTTTATAGACTTCAGTCACAAACATAAATGAAACAAGGAAAAGAAATGAAATGGATTTAAGGTTTCACAACACGAAGTAGATGCAATATCTGAACGAAACCAAAACTATTGAAAGTTGTAAATGTATACTATTTACCAGATCATTAATGGTATTATGACAATTCATGAAAAAATGTATCAAACTTCCCCATCGCAACAATGTTAAACACTACTGCTATCAGAGACCACAGAAAGAAGCCTATCAGTAAAAATTTTTATAAGGTGGATCATCCTAAGCACAGGCAAAAACGAGATTCTCCCGAAGCCCATGTGATGTCGGAAAGCTGAGAGGAAAGTTGTAGTTTGTTTTTAACCGGTGCATTGATTCACACTTAATTAGATCATACTAGTATGCAAATGATTCACACTTAATTAGATCTTAGGATCGATGAGATCTGATAGCAATATGCAATATTTCTTCTACGTTGTATCATTATCACGAAATAAAAAAAAGTAGACTATAAAGGAACTAGACCAAATTCCTTTCCCATCTTGATTAATGCTGAAAATATAAGTTGTTCATTCGAGAGGACAAGGATCTTAGACATAAATGCAACTGAAAATAGTGCGCTGTGAAGCAAACCTCAATGACAATGTTGACAAACAAACTATTAAAAGCAGAAAATAAAACCAGAATTCAGCAGTGTAGTTACAACCTAAAGGATTATTTAGCCGTAAGTATAACAAAGCTAATAAAGGAGAATATGTTCTACTGGAACATTTAACACTACTTTTTTACCAGTCCACTTTGTTTTCAACTAATACGAAGTATTATCCTCTCACGCTTCCATCTTTTTGTCATTTTTACTCAAGTCAACTTTAGCATCAATTACAACAACAACAACAATAAAGCCTTATCCCACTAGGTAGGGTCGGCTACATGGATCATACGACGCCATTATTCGTTGATTCATGTTCATGAGATTCGACAGGATTTTACGCTGGCTGTCGGGGTCTAACACAACCCTCCTCCTTTATCCGGGCTTGGGACCGGCTATAAAACATAGGCGGAGTTTTTAGCATCAATTAACGGTCCAATATTAATTTTTATAGTTTCACAATTTGATGTCTTACATTGAAATTGAATGGTCCCTAATGATAATAACCCAATATTATAATTCTTTATCATATTTCACCAAGGAATATTTTTCAGTGTATTATGTAACTTTTAAGATTTAAATTAAAATGGCATCATACAACACCCTAAGACAAGGACATAATATGTTTCACTAACAGATACATATGTTTATTTATTCATATGTAGGATCCCACGGCCCTCGACCCTCATCCTCATATATATTTGCATATTAAATTTGTTGTAACTGGAAAGTTAACTAGTATATATGAGCACTTAAACCACTCATACAGATTACAATTGAAAATGTTACCTCAATTTCTTGTCTACGAACTTCCTCTTTTCTAGCTTCAGAGCGAGCACTTCTTTGAACCTCAAAAATTAGAGCAACACCAGCAACCTAAAATATTAAAAATTAACAAGTAAAACAATGATCTGTACAAAAACATAAATTTTAAAAAAATCTTTTATGGAAAAAATGAGTATTCCAAGAGTGGATAAATATCAACTGAACAAGCTATACTAGTTTACAATCAAAAGTAGATATCAAGAGATTTCGTTCATGTGACATGAACCTCAAACTTTTTTTTCTTTTTGAGGGGACTGAACCTCAGACATAATTTAATGAATTGGTTCACCATCACCTGCAGTTCTCATTTTGAGCCCAAAGTTTAAGAGGGTGTGGTTGCTTAAATCCAAGTATCTAAATGTTAGTTAATATTTAAATTTCGTGATCACTTATTTATGTCCGTTTTTTTCCTTATTAGCACTAAAACATGAAATTAATCTTTCACATAGTTGGCCTTCTCTATAAAAATAAAAGCTTAGTTTTTCTTTCTAAGAGGTGTAAGAATATGAAACTTGGAAATATGAACAAAAGAACAGAGTTTAACTGAGAAGAAAAGCAGAAAAACAAATGTAGTAAAATTCAATTTGGTCAAGGTAGAGATGAAAGTGGCACAGGTTGGGTGGTTTTTCCATTTAAAAATATCACCTACATTTTTTGGGTGACTTTCTAAAATTTAAAAAAAAAAAACTTATTGATTTTTTCAGGTGGTTTTATAGGGGGCCTAAATTTTATAAACACTGGTATTTAGGACTTATATAAACTTTCTACATATATAATCAGATAAATATTATGTTCTTTGAGTAATTTTTATATGCTCTATAAGTATTTAAAGGTAATTCATATTTGGTACAATTTTAAGTATGTAGGTCTCTATCGGACTCCTTGGGTGGTCTTTTTACATTTAAAACCCGCCTAGGATTTAGAAAAAAAACTAGAAATTTAATGTCATGTTTGGCTTTTAGGTTTTTTACTTACCACCACGACCTCCTCCCCACCCCCCTTCTCCCCCCACACACCCCACCCCACCCCCACGCCAAGGTACCGTAAGGTAGGAGTGCCCATTACTCTCAGTACAAACCAAGAATCTTAACCACAAAATAGAATGTTTGTCTTTCTAAATTGTGAAAATGCATTTGGTGGAGTTTTAGAGCAGGTGGCATTCATCATCAACGATACTTATGCATATCAAGAGACAGGTGACACCACATGACACATTATGGTCTTACGCCTTCAAAAAGACAGCGTCAATGTCATACTTAGGTGTTCTAGATGCTATGTAGAGAGCATCACCTTTTTTAGATTATCTAAGACATCGTGAGCAGTCATTTGGATTGGCATACTTTACCTGTTCATTTTCTTTTGGCTCCAAATGTACATTTTACATATATAATCGTTTTGTCATTCTTTTAAAAAGGATAAAGATGTCCTAAAGTTTCTTGAGACAAATACAGAAATGGCATAAGTTCAATACAAACCGAGAAGACAAAGAGTTCCCCAATAAGGTCTGCAGCAGCTTGTACAGCTTTCTCTTCATTTAAAGGATGGATCACTACATCAGTTGAATGACCGTATAGGCGCCTTTGTATAGTTGTAGTAATGCGGTGGTTGGCCTAGAATTGTAACAATATGATTCAAATTAATCAGAATAATACTAATCAATAAAACAACAAAAAAAAGTATATGCAATTGTACATTGGTCAAAAGTACACTGCTCTTAGCAAAAAGGCTGAGAAAATTAAGGACGAAATATAGTAAATGAAATCACAAACATAATATTAGCTTCCAAGACATTGCCCCAAACACAAGAAATTTTACAAAATTATAACATATATCCCAGTATGTCGTCTTTTGTGAATAAAAATGCCAACAAAAAATATCAGCAATTTTGTCAGGATAATCTACGCATTTGTGAAAGATGGACAATTAAAGAGGAGGCTCAATATGTGAAAGATCATCAGGAACTTATAGTTGTTCAAGCATATTCCTAAAGTAAGTACTGGACATCAAGTACAGAACTGATAATCAGAATTAGCACTTTGGTAAATAAAATATTGCGATCAAATGGCGTTTTGATGTCATCGGAGAGGGCAGAATCAACAAATAAGAATTGTAAAACCCCAATTCAATCCTGACAATCAGTTGGTCACTGGATCACACGCTCAGAGGTACATATGCCATGGAGTCATCGATTGGCCGAATCGCCAAATCTTATAATGACAGAAGGCCTAGTAATATGTCAAGATTCGACTAGAATCCTAACATTACATGTCCCGATAGTCGCCAAAACAAGGGACTGTAGGGGCGAAGATTCGGAGACAGACCTGGGCGAAGTTGACGATGAGCTGACGGAACTTGGGGTGGAGACCGGCCTGCTGCTTCAGGCGGCTAGCGATGGGCTTGCAGACGGTCTTCAGCACCAGGGTGCCCAGCTTGACCACCGGCAGGACCATCTCGTCCTCCTATCTAATCTACCCGCGTGCTTGTTACAGCGGCAGCAGCTACAAGGAGACAAGGGGATCGAAGGCGTCGCATGCGCCTGCTGCCATGTCTATGAGATGCTCGAAGAAATGGAGAATCGAATTCTACGTGCGTGTAAATGGATCAGGCACGGAGAGGAGGAAAGCAAAGACGAGAGACCCTTCGCGATTGGCCAATTCGCCAACAAAGTTGTGCAAACGAAAGAGGAAATCCAAAATGTATCGAGTAAAGAGCAACTTTTAAATAAATAAATAAATAAAACAAGATAAAAGATGGTTTTGTAATTATATATTTAGATGATGCGTTAAGTGGAAATATTTTTTTAGATATAAATTGACATTTTAGAGCAATATATTATAAATTATATATGTATATAATTATTTATATACACATTTAAAATTTGAATCATGCTTATGTCAAATTTGATGGAAAAGGTAAATTCGATCAGATAATTTTTTTTATTAAAGTATTCGACATTTCTAAAATTGAATTATGCGTTCCGCCACCAATTTAATCAAATCACTCGCTGAAACATATCCTCTTCGTTAGACTTTTTATTGAAGTGACAAAATTAATAAAGTATTTTTTTTATATTTTCTGACATTGACCAATGAGAGAAGGTCAGCATGTCTGGCTTCTACACCAAGTCTGGAGACGTCTGAAATGGCTTGCAGACGAAGTTGTATCTGTATGGCCAATGTATTCATGTAACCTTCTGACTGAAATTTCACCGACCCAAATTTGACGCCATGTAGAGCACTAATTTTATTTATTAAATTATTAAAATAATTAAATAGCAATTTAAAATATATATTAAATAACAAATGTAATTAAAATTAAAATTATCAGATTATTTGAATGTTGTAATCAAGTCATGTTACTAATTCGATGTGTAATTTATTTAGTCTTAAATAATATATTTTTATTATCAAATTATCTAAATAAACATATATCATTTTATTTAAGAATTATATAATTAATTCAATTATAAACTTTAATTATCAATATAATAAAACGATAAAACCCTCTTCCAAAATTATCAACATGAAGTAAGGCTAATTTTCTTTGAACAAATGGATTATTACCAAAATCAAATGAATTACACATTTTTCTTGCATCAAGGACTAAACATTCATACATATATTCGTACTTAATTTTCATCGACTTATTTTTAACAAAAGACCAAACCCGATAAATTAAATCCATAAATTATTCTCAAAATTAAATATTAATAAAAACGTTGGCCTACCAAATTGGATATTTTTTTTGTTTTAAACCAAGGCGGGTACTTGATAGACTGCAAATACACACACTGCTTTCATTTCCCCCCAAAACGTAAAAATGCTAATCGACAGTGGTACCAAATAAATATCTGAAAAATAAACACGAGACCTTCATTCTTCTTTCTAGTTCCAATCACAGATCCACATCAAAACCCTAGTTAAACCACAAGTATGCCTCACAGGCATTTCCAAATGGATTTTATACAGAAATTGCAAGGAAAGCATCAGGTCGATCGGCGATCGTGTTTAAGCTCTCTCGCCGCGGATGCGCCGGGCGAGCTGGATGTCCTTGGGCATGATGGTGACCCTCTTGGCGTGGATGGCGCAGAGGTTGGTGTCCTCGAAGAGCCCAACGAGGTAGGCCTCGGCGGCCTCCTGTAGCGCCGCGACGGCCGAGCTCTGGAAGCGGAGGTCGGTCTTGAAGTCCTGGGCGATCTCGCGCACCAGCCGCTGGAACGGCAGCTTTCGGATGAGGAGCTCGGTGCTCTTCTGGTACTTGCGGATCTCCCGCAGCGCCACCGTGCCGGGGCGGAAGCGGTGGGGCTTCTTGACGCCGCCGGTGGCCGGGGCCGACTTCCGCGCGGCCTTGGTGGCGAGCTGCTTCCGGGGGGCCTTGCCGCCGGTGGACTTGCGGGCGGTCTGCTTGGTACGAGCCATCGCGAGGGCGCGGGATCTGAAGAATGTGGAAGAAGGAAGACAACAAAAGCGGAGATGGAGATGGATGCGGTGGCTCTGGTGGGAGGAGTTTGCTTTTATAAGGAGGCAAAACGGGCGCTAAAACATGAGAAAATAAAAATTGAATGAGAAGGGGAAAGGCGGGAATAAGGAATAAGCGGGGGAAGGATCGGTTCGATGTCAAATGGATGGATGGGATTCATTTCAGAGGGTTCACGCGGATCGCCACGGTGGCGTCTGCTTGTGCACGCCTCTGTATAAAAAAGAAAAAAAAGGCAGAACAAGAAGGTAGGAGGCCGCGTATAAAAAAAAGTTGCATGTATATACATATAATTATATTAAAATTTTGTTATCAATAAAAAGTAAAATATAAAATAATACTTAGAAATCAATAAATATGAAAAAAATAACTTATACCTACAAGTATTATTTTATTTAAATTAAAATATACCTTTTTATTATTCATAATGCATTCTTTTTCCTTTTGTGTTTATCATATTTTCAAGTTATATTTTATGATAAAATAACATAATATATATAAGCAGTAACAAACTTCAGAAAAATAGAGGAAGCTATATGTAGCTGAATTTTTTGGTATTTAACTAATTAATTTAACAAAATCAAAATTATTAATACATGTATTTACTTTTTTATATAGAAAAATACATGTTACGCTATAAATTTTGTCATAAATATACTAACATATTGTAATTATATAATTTTATAAAGAGGGGGACACTATTAGGGGTGGACCCGACCTGTGAACAAATTCGATTCGACCCGACCAAATTTGATTGAGTCGGGTCGGGTCGGGTCAAATAAAATTTGGTCGGATTAAAAATTAAAACCAACCCTTAGGTCAGGTCGGGTCGAATCGAATTTGTTCAATCGAATTAAAAAAAATCCGGTTCGGGTCGGATTGGGTCTGGTCACCCGACCACCCTTTTTTTAATTTTTTCTTACTTTTTTATATTTATTTTAATACAAAAAATAATTAATATAAAATATTCTTTTTTGAATATTTGAGCATTATTTTCATAATTAAAATATTTTATTTTAATATTTTTTCCCATTTTAAATCAACTATAGGATTAAAAATAAGTAAAAAAATTAAAAAATAATAATAAAAGTCAGGTCATCAGGTCGGGTCGAGTCGACTCGGGTTGGGAGACTCGAACCATCACCGGATTGGGTTTGGATCGGGTCGGGTCCGACCCGACCAAGGCCCGACCCGACCCAAACTAGGTCGGATTGTCGAGTTCACCGGGTCGACCCGACCCGGTGAACACCCCTAGACACTTCCATATATATGATAAATTTCAAGATTTATGTATCTAACTAAAAATCTCTAGCTACAAGTATATAGTTTTCATTGTATTATTTTAGGATTGAATCAATGAAGAAAATAATCACTAAACTAAAAAAAATGCAATTGACCAACACTACCAAAAGTAGAAATCTAATTTGCAGAAATAAAGATGATATTTTTTTTGTGATTTTCTTTAATTAAAAGAGGTAACAACAACATAAAGAACTAAAACGGAAAGAATTTGGAATTGTCCAATAGAAGACAAATGGTAGGATTTAAGAAATACTTTGGGAAAGAATTTGTATCATCTAATTAATAAGCATAAAAAACGATAAAAAAATTGAAATATGGATAAGGCCCTCAGCATCCCTCTTTTCTCATGCAACCTCTCCTTAAGAGAAAGAACATAAAATCGTGTCAAAAATTAATTGTCCTCGATAAATTACATTAAATGTCCTCCCACTGTTTGTAATAAGAATGTCCTTTACTTTTTAATTTATTGTATAAAATGTCATTTTCACCGTTGATTGTCCGTTTTTCAATTACATGACTGAATATTCTCTCTTCTTCATGCAAGCACCATATTAGTTAAAAAAGATAGAGGTGAAATAATTAAACTCTTCTAACACTATAACTCTCTCCCGTTAATCTCTATTGTCTCTCTCGTCTTAGTAAACAAATATTTTGATAAAATATTTTTATCTATATTTATTTCTCATTTTAAAATTTTAAAAAATAATTATTGAAAAGTAAATAATATATTAAAATATAGAAAAAATAGGTCAAATAAAAAATAAAAAGGCAAAAATAATTTAGGTGATAAGAATTATATGATAAATGCTTACTAATCATTAAATATTAAAAATAATTTAATATATAATAAATGATAAAAAAATTTAACTTTTTCATAAATAAGATCTTCATTATCCATTCTATTTTTTTTTTATAATTCATTATTCAAACCTTTATCATTCCATCACCCCCCTTCACGCTCTATTCCATCCTCCCATTAATCAATTTTCAAACGAGTCCTTAAGAATAGCGTGAAAGCATCCGACTTCTTTTCTTCTTACTGAGGATTGATCTTACCGTCACTTATCATTAGGTACTCCATGAGCAAAATTTCTCGTGAAAAATTGAAACATAAAATTATGTCTTCTTTTGGATTCACACATTTCTTAGATCCTATATTAGATATGTTAATCTTGATTTGACTTATTTTTCTTGCAACCTCCAGTAGAATATTAATGTGCCATTATCAATCGTTGTTTCCTTTTTTTTCTTTAAATACAAGGAATAAAACTTCTGTAGCGCGTGTGTTAACATCTCCTACAAATTATGTTGTAATCCAACTCGTAGACAAAAAAAAAAAAAAATAGTCGTTCTCCTTCAAGAGTCTGCTGCTTCATCCAATGTAAAATCCAGAACTGAACTTGATCCATCTTTACTGTTGACTACTTCTTCTGACCGCCACTCTGCTTTCTCCATAGTCCAAAAGAGATCTCGCCGTCATGGGGCATGCTGCTGGAACCATATTGAATCATCTCCTCTACAACCTTTTGTACTTCCAGGAGTTCTAACCTCCCAGATGGATACTTGAAGTCTGCTACTCTTTGCATGCTCTTTGACGATGATGCTCCATCATCTCTGTGTGAAGTTGAGACTCTGGGTGTGCTGCTCAGGGATGATTTAGACTCTTCATGTGTGTGTGAAGTTAGACTCGAAGGACTGCTAGGAACTGATTTCTTCTTGGCGAGGTTCTTCTTTGCCGTTCTCTTCCAGTTCTGTATGCCCTTGATGACGTTGTCAGTGAAGATGGCCTCCTTCATGGATGAACCCATCTGTAACAGATGTCATGAAGGCAGTGAAATCTTAGAGGTTGCTTGATGTTTGAATCATCTATAACTATAAACCAAGGTTTAATGTATAATAAGCTCATACACATTATGCTTATCAGCTGGTGATTACTGGGCCAGCATATGGTAAACAAGGTAACGAAACTTTGAACCAAAACTTTGCTGATATCTGTTCTTACCTGTGTGACCAGTGCATACAGAGGGAGGGTGATATATGAGCACATGAACTGGACCAGGATGCCAATACCAATGCTCAAGACAAAATCTTCTTCTTCCCTATGGAAGCATGACTTCAACCCAAAATTGTACTGCAGTGCAAGAAAAATCAGCATGGCGGTTGAAACATAAGCTCAGAACAATGGTTTGAACATACGCACCCATGACCACGTGAAGAAGGCGAGCTGAAAAGAATTCTGGAAGGTGCAAAATTTTCAGTCAGGAACAAAATAGCAATTATATGGCCATAAATCTTTCTTGCTACGATGTTGTCATGAGAGTGATGGTTCAGGAAAAACTTATTCAATAGCATTACTCTCTGTCTTGATTTGCTAGGGAATGAACATATTAATACTTGTTCCTTGTAGAAACATGTTGTTACTTATGCCTATCTATATTCTAATAGTATTACAGGTAGACAATATTAGTTATCTGGTTCTCATTCTTTGGTCAAGTCAATCTTATAATGTCAACACAGACAAATTCACTTCAGATAATTGTGTTGTTAGTTGCATTAATCAAGGCTTGCTTTTGAACTTCTGGCTAAGAGAGTTCTCATATTGTGTGGGATCTAGTTTTTTCAAACTACTTTTAGTTGCATTTATATTCGTTGTGGAGAACTGCATTCCCAACATTTTTGTAGTTTCATTCCTACTGCATACCTCAGCTAACTTGACATGTTTGTAGTACCTCAACAATTGTAAACTAACATACAAGGCTACATCATTATTTTGATATCAAATGTTCTTGCACTGACTGATAAATCTATTAAGAACCATGCAACCTTGAAGAGTGTAGAATCATTTATTATGTTTTCTGGCTGTAAGTTTTAGCTATGCTCATTGTAAATGTTCTATTGTGGTAAGTTTACTCATATAACATTTTCATCATATATTGGTACCTGAATCAAAATGAACTGGATGATATGCAGAATCAGCTGAGGTTTCCTGAGCCAGAAGTAACTGTTGTCAGGTTCCACACACACAGTTCCTGGAACGACAGTCACCTGATGGCTGCTTCTCAAGCACATTGCTGTTATTATATGTTGTAGTTTCGTTCCTACTATCAGAAGAATCTGCACAACATCATAATCCTCTTGTCAGTTATTGAACTTCAGAGGTCCTTGGAAGACCGAATGGATTAAGGATAGTGATTGGGGGGCAGACTTTACCATTAAAGGAATGAATGGAAGCCAATAGTGACTGTGGAATCCTGTATGACATCGAAGGAATTGGAGTAAGATTACCTTTTAATTCGACAAATAAATTGAGCACAAGAAAGCTGTAAGTTTTGAGCTGCTACAGCTATAAACAATTTTCGATGTGAAATAATGAGTTCATAGTATGGTTGTAGTCAGTACCATAGGCATTGAGAAAAATGAAGAGCACAGCATAAAGTCCAATCCATCGGCTGTAATTAAAAATAAATGGTCACTATATGGATTTTTTATTTTTGTAGAATTGAAGAAATCGTTCTGGTTTCAGATGGAGACCTTATTCTGACCACCACCACAAAGTCATTATCCAATGATCTCTGGAGAAATTTCCTGAAGTCAAATTTGTAATCGTTGGCAAAGTGAACCTGTCCAGGAAGAAGATCACATAGTCATCTTTTATATTCATAATACCATAAGTTGTGAGATGTAACATCTTAAGTTTGATAGTTATAATTATCGTACTGCAATAAAACCATGCCGGAGAGCAAAATAATCAGCTTTGTTGACAGAGTCAGTGAACTGCCTGATAAAGCAGACCTGTGAAAAATTGGGGAGGAGGGAAAAGTTGCATGAGCTTCCAAAGAAAGATCCAACTTGAAGTAAAAAGAAATCAAACACCGGGAGGCGGAGCAGATTGATTGAAGCTGACCAGCCAAAGAAGCAAATGGTTGTCACCCCATGACTTCAAATGCCGTCTCCCGAATGATGTCTGCCTTGCAAGCTTCAACCTCCGAGGATCTGTGTCAGTTTAAGTTTAGTATATTGCACAGGTGATTAGCGTCACAAGTAGTTATAATTTCAAGAGAAGTGTGCATTTCCTGTTCATGCATTTCTGTAATTCACATCTCTTGATTTCTGGAATATATGATATGTATAGCTCTCCCATAGAGTTATAATTCGCTTGAATTTATATTATGTTCCTTGTTCATTTCAGAAATGCCTCGACTCTTCATGCACAACATGATTAAAAACAAAAAAAAAGGGCAAAAAGGATGAAAGAAGATGAAAAACTTACCGTTTGATAGCTGATATTCCAGTGAGTTTGTCTCTTCTTCCCAAGAATGCCACTTCCTCATCTGAAATTTTTATGAAGGTAAATAAGCAACAAATAGGATTGTCACTAATGTTGTTTGTGCAAACTACTTAGAGGTCAGAATTCAGCATCTCTTCTTTTGTGCTCTACCACTGTTTCTCATGAGTACGATAGTTCATTGAGAACATTGAGATTGCAAGTTCAGAATTTGATCAGAAACTTATGAGCAAGAGACCAACCTTCGCCTCCCCAAGACCCAGTGTGAGAACGCAAGAAAGGATGTGAAACACGGCCAGTGCAATTAGCAACATCTGTAGCTGTTGGGTTCCCACTGCAGAGATCAGAGATATCTTTCCCTGCAAAAATTGTGTTCTCCAGTGAGAGTTCAGACGTCGAATAATACAATCTGCATATATACCCAATCATTGGCATGCTAGTCGTCAGTTTACAGGTATTAACCTTTTCTTGACAGGATTCCTCTTCGGTGAAGCTGTCCAGCGGCGGGTGATCCTCGCATGGCAGGAAGGAGTCCCCCAAGCTTTTGGGGATACAGATTTTTGACATGGGTTGCTGAGCAACAGTTAGGAGCAAGGACATGAAACCCAGATTTCTCAGCTCTGCAATGTGCAGCCAACAAGTTAACAAACAGAAATCAAATTCTTCAAAATCAAACTGCAGTAATGGTGACGAAATTTGATGTTGGTTGTTACACTGACCTGCCTTTATGTGATAGAGAGCTTGGATCAGAGTTTTCCTCTTCCTTCTCTTAAGAAACTGGTGCGGACAGAAAGATGCAAACAGCCATTTAGGGAGAGTGCACAAAAAAGGATGGAAACAGCAAAAAATTGAGGTGTCTGAGAACTTGCTAACCAGATTTAGTAGATGGAATCCATGTTCAATGAGGAGAGCGACGACGATCAGGATGAAACAAATGCTGGCGACAGCCCATGTAGGAGTCGATTCCAGTGACGCCTCCAAGTCCACCATCTCAGCATGAGGTATGCCTTACCAGCTCTGGATTGCTGTTCGGAGTTTCTGCATTCACGTATCTGGGATTTCTTCAAATTTACCTGAACATTGTGCGTTCAGAGTCAAAATGATCAGCAGAACAACACACTTACAGAAATGTGGCCAGACTTATCAGAAATCTGCACACAATTCCTGTATTAAACGTCCTGGCAGATTAAAAAAAAAAGGTAGAATTTGACTAAAAGGTGTGGGTATTTTGGTCCACATGCAGGGAACGACCGCAAACAAGGGCGCTCCTTTTCCCACCACCACCCCCCCCCCCCCCCCCCCCCGACAACTAGTGTAGTCGCACTCACTGTTGCACGTATCCGGCCGTCGCCCCTTTTCGTCATTTGACTTTCGTTTTTCGTGTATGAGGTATCATTGGAAAGGTGACGACGAGATGAACATTTTGACATACGATATGAGATGATTGGTAGGCGACGCAGTGAGAGCCGAACACGAGAGAGGGGAAAACTTCTTCGACGACCGATTCCGACTCCGATTCGCGTCAATCTTTCTTCCGATAAGTGGTGCATCATTCTCAGGTCGATTAGGTTCATTTTAAGGGTTTGTAAATGTGTTTGTGCTCCCAATTTTATAGATGGCCGAGATTGAGATTTTTCGACTCAAACCGGATTCGTCCACGTGAGCTTAGGGGAATTTGAATATTATCCAATTACATGTGCTGCTGGTGTAATGACAAAAAGGAGGGTTCGGAGGGCACCGCCCCCTGATGAATTTTGAACCCGTTTGAGATAGACAAATTTATAACTTATTTTTTAGATGTAATCTGGTGTGGCAACTGTAAATCAAAAAAGATATAGTGAAATTTTTTTTGCAGGACGTAGCCATAATCTCAAGGGTGAACCTGGGTAAATCATGTGTCTCCTCTAATTTTTCCTGTTATCTCTTTACGATCTTCTACTCTTGTTTTCGAATTTTCTCATCACCGGCGACCTTTTTGATGACTTTTCCGACGAGTTCGACGAGGGATTTCGGCCGAGTTCAACACGACATTTTGGTAGGTGTACACATGAGGGAGAGACGTATTGAGTTGTTGTCTGTAAAAAATTAATTACAAATTACTTATAGGTTCATCGATTTTGAGTTCCGATCGTCGGACGATATTTTTGATGACTCATCCTCAATTTGCATTGGTAAGCGAATGAAAATGCACAATAAATTTTATTTCATATATGAAACTGATTTTTAATTAATTTTATTATGCTACTAATGAAGAAGGTGGCGTTCGGCATTCGACGGGTGTGATTTCGATTTAGAGCGCGGGAGGGCCGCGTTTATTATGGTAAGGATATGATTTGTGGCTGAAACTATTTATAAAACTTGATTTTATAAATTGGTAAGAATTAGTTATAGTGTCTAATTCAAATTATTATATAATTAATTAGATATAATAGGTGGATGTCCGTTGAGGTTTGAGTATGATACTATTAGTTGACGATTTCTTTTCCCCTATCAGTAAGCATGTTAAAAATCTAAAGTGATGATTGATTTATGAAAATTAGTTTATGTGATAGTTATAATTCATTAATTATGAACTTAGATAAGAAAATTAAAAATTATAACTCTAGGTTGTCGTTAGAAAAGATTATTATGAAGTGATTAATGAACTAAAATATCTAAAAATTATAAATGTCTTAAATGATAAGGTTATGTTCCTAAATAAAGTTTAAATGAATGTAATAGATATTTCTCTCTTCTGAATAAATTCGGAGGGAAGGTAGTTGAAACTTGAGGAATCAAAATGAACTTACTCCAAATGATATTAATTACTTAACTTTTCGGAGTGGTAACATTGTTCCATTCGACGTGGGGCGGATTTTCGAGATCATTTTCTTCATGCATAATCATACTTATTTGTGTGTTTCATATGTGTGCCATCATATGAACTGTGATATTTTATTATGAATTTTGGAAGCCTATCAATTTTGATAAGAGTTTTTATTGTTCTCCTGAATAAAAGATTCAATTTTGAAATGAAATATTTTAGCTTGATGACTTCAAGCTTCAAACTTTTATTTTGAATATGTCTTCATGTATCATATACACTTCATGTAAAAACCCGCATAAGACGGAGTATTTTCACTTCGGAGGATTAGCCAACTCCGAGTAAACCGATTGGTGTTCGGTTTATTCTGTGTCGATATAGTGACACGAGGAGCATGTTCAACATCCTATGTCAATATAGTGATACGAATGATGAAATTAAAACAATCATCCCGTATCAATGTGATACGAGAGATTGAATGAAAAAGAAAAGATAATAAGCTCTGTGTCAATGGGATACGAGGAATGGTTCAATGTCCTGCGCCAATAGGATACGAGGGACGGAATTAGAACAATCACCCTGTGTCAATGGAATACGAAGGATGTGATTGAGAACTCTACTGAAGAGATTGGATATCCATATTGATGATTCTCCAACTTATATTATATATATATAATATATGATTTCACCATACATGTGCACGCATGACATTCATTTTGCATGATCATTATGTAAATGAGTTTCTTATGAAGAATAGTGGATTTTAAATATTCTTTGAAAATAAAGATGTGGATTTTCGCAACGGTTACTTAGGATAGTTGTTTTAACTTATTGAGCTTAATCCATGTTCACCAATTTTTCTTTGAATGTTTACAGAAAATAAATACATATACTGCATATTTGTTTGGAAATGAGTATTGATTTAAAAGGAATGGTGTGTGAGATTTAGTGAAAAACATATATGTCTCAATGTTGTTCTTTTGATACTTATTATTTTTTTAAACTAATTATTATAATTTTATTTATCTCAACACCGCTTAGTCTTGTATTGTGGCCCATAATTTATTGTGGATATAAATTGATTGATAGGAGTTGAGACTCCATGGTTTATAAACGAGATGATATGGGCGAGTCCCTATCATGAAATTGGATAAAGGCTTGATTCTTAATGGATTTTGGCAAGCATTCGATATGTTTTGTTTGTGTAATAGTTTTGAGACGAAACTCGTATGTTCATATAATTTAAAATTTTCGGGCTTGAGTCTCATATTAGTTGATAATTATAAACTATCAGTGATGCACATTAAATTTTATAAATTGCTTGTGAAGTGAATAATTATTGATAAATATTATATTTGACGCATAAATAAATTTACGCATACGTCATGCCAAAATTTTTAAAAATTTTTAGAGGTAATTGATTTTTGAAATATTGATTTTCCTTAAATATTTGAATCTAAATAATTAATTTTTCGATATCATCCCTTGTTACGCCAAATTGAGTGAAAGGACGTCACAATTCCCTCTTCTTTTTGGCTTGCGGAGATGGATCTCTTCCGGTTCTTCATCCACCACAGCTACATATATTATATAAGTAATATATGAAGGACTAAATCTGTCGAAAAGTTCTTGCAGATGAATGAATGCATCATGCATGCATGCGTGTTATAACTTTATAATATATACGGAGAAAAAAAGTCAACAGCTTATCGCATCCGTACATAATAAAGGTTCTGAAAAAAAAAAGTCTCCGTACACGAATTCACTTTAAGAGATTGGTTGGACAAGGAACTGTCCAGATCCATGTGTTTAATTAAAACAATAAGGCAACATTTTTGTCAATATTAATGGCTCCCTTGAATCGGCTGATCAGTACCCATCTCATCCCTCTTTTTTTTATGCATGATTCTTGAACTTTAGTAGCGGACAGCAATTTGCCTTTGGAAAACACATTCAAATTTCTCAACTTAAATTGCATGGTTGACTCTCTATCTATTATCCTTTGCATTTATTGCATGCTCTCTTTTTTCTCATTTAGATTTCGAATATACGTGGGTCAAATTTTTTTTTTTTTTTTGCGAATTTAGGCGTAGTTCAATGTATAGGGCGATCAGTATATTTATACAAGTATATGTATATTTGTACAAGTCTTTGTTATATTGGACAAAGTCTTCAACGTCTACTAATAAAGATTGGAATAGTGTTGAACAGATTCTCACCACTTAAACAAGTTTGGAGTCTGATTTTTATACACCTAAGAAAGTTTCACCGATGATACAAATTAGTCGGATGATAACGAATTTATATGAATATTTTGATGATAATTGAAAAGAAGTCTTAATGTTAGATAATAAAAAACTATCATGCTATATAACATGTAGACCGAAGTCTCCTAACTTATGAAGTAGTCGAACACCGAAGGTCTCCCGTAAATGAAATGTACAATTATGAATAGAGAACCTAATAATGTATAATTAATGGGATGATAATCAATACTTCTGAAGTCGCATGGATCATCCCAAACAAAATATTGGGGAGGTGATAATTGATGTACACGTTGACAGGGATGGAACCATATAAATTAAACAAATCCGTAAAACCTAAGCAAAATTAAATAAGTTCTAGCTAGGCCTAGGCTCTACTATAATTTCTATAAATAAAAGTAAATTCTTTCAATCGAATACGATCGGATACATATTTCCATGCAAACATGAGGTCAGAAGATTTCCATAAAAAAAGCAACAGGAAATGATCATGACATGCACAATATTTATCCATATAATAATTATGACTTAGTTGTCTTTATATGCTTGGGAGGAATAAGAGGTTGCCTGCTAATTAAGTCAAGATTGCTGCATTTGCATGCATTTGTAAAGAACAAAGATGAGTTCAATAATATACAAAGTTATCTTATGGCAACAAATTTTAATTAATTTCTTGTTTTTTTTTTTTGTGTGGAGTGGTTGCATATCTGAATGATAGGAGTGCAAGCGTGTCGGGACCGTGTGGTGGTGTGCTAAGCTTGGAATATATATATATATATATATATATATATATATTTCATGATTATGTATGCATGTTGACTCTTGATCTTAGTAATTTATATGTCCTCGTATGCAGTATGGGCTGCTTGCCGCCCTCAAGTCAAAATGAACAAGTCAACGCCTCCCCTTGGATGGTTGATTAATCTCCAGATCCAAACTCTTGGCGCATGGCCTTGACTATTCTTAATCTTAGAAAGAATTGCCTCTATTTTTGTAGGACATGTTTGATATAAGATCTCGGACATTTATCCAAACAAATTTTTTTTTTTTCATCTGAGTCTTACGTATTCTAATGACCAAGAACAACGAAAAACTTGGGACGAATGAGTTTTGATCCTGCTAGAATAATATTGAGGAACAGTTATGGAGCCAACACAATGATGTTCGGGCTCAAAATATTTGCATCCAAACACCTCTTTAAGGGCATTTGACATCTTCAAATTTATTCTAGGAATATATTTTTTTTGGTCTCATTTTGCTTCAAAAGTGAAAACAAACGAAGAACAAGTTAGAACAAATGTGTCTATACTTTTTCTTGTTCTTCCTGTTATTGATGTGAGATCCATCAACATGTAAAAATAATTATTTCAATGATAAGTTTGTGTCATGAAACCGAGCTCCTGGCTGGCCGGAGTTCAAATGGAGTCGCCGGAGGGAGGAAAGAAATGAGAAGCAGAGAAGAGGAAGAAATGGATGCATGAGGGAGAAGTCACAAAATAATATTCTATTAAAAGTAAAGGATTACACACACTACAAATGACCACACCACACACTACATTTATACTAATCCCAAACGGTTACGAAGAAACTAAAACGACATTAAAAGAAGATAACACTGCTACATGAATGACACACTGATACATACTACTACATAGAAACTAAGAAGACGATATTCTATTGTTGAAGTTGGAGAAAAGAACAATATCTCTGCAATGACGACAAACTACTCCTCGACAGAACAAGTTCTCTCGATGTTCCTCTACCAAACAGTCCTTCCTAAAATGCCTCATCTTTTGAGAGCTAATATTTTATATATCTTATTAAACATTTGGATTCCCATCATTTAAATTTAATCATATGTGTGTGTGAGAGAGAGAGAGAGTAAATTGAAGAATTGAAAGCGTGATTATCATAATTTGCTATTTTAACTCATACATATTATTATTATTATTATTATTATTATTATTATTTCCCTTGATTGTCAATTAGAGATCAGTACCTATTACGTCGGGAGAAAAAAGGATAAAAACCTTTTGCTATTATTATTAGTAGTACCTATTCGAGATTAGTACCTATTATTATTATTATTATTATTATTATTATTATTATTATTATTATTATTATTATTATTATTAGTACATATAAAAACCTGGATTTATATGTTTGTATTTAGGGGTCATATCAGATCATTTTTTTGATTAAAAAAATCATTCATTATTTTTTGGATCAATTTTTTAAATCACAAAAATCATCCTAAAATTATTTAAGAAAAAGAAAAATCATCCTCTAGTTGGCCAATTTTTTCGGATGATTTTTTTGAACCTCTATTTTAATAGAATAAACTTTTCAAAAAATAAATAATGAATTACAATTCATGTTAACATATTGAATTTTATAACTAAATGTAGAATACAGTATTAGAACTATTAAATTAGAATTTCATAATATGATAGGAAGATATTAAATTATACAAAATATTATTATACTATTAATAAAAAAATTATTACATATAAATTAATTATATAAATAAATATGGGCTCTATAAGTTTCTATGATTTTTATTTTTTCGAGTAGGCCTCTAACTTAAACGGATCGATTTTGCTCTATTTAAAAATTATCGATCGATTTTGCTCTATTTAAAAATTATCCTAAATTGTTTTTTTTACCGCGGAGGTTTTTCATTTAGTGTGGTTTATTTGTACCTTTCTACTGAGGCCCATATAAAATATACATTATAAATAATTTGCTTTTATTTACTAAACAAAATCTCACCCCGATTACACCCTTTTATGTTTTTTTTTTCTTCTTGATTTTTTATTACTTGGGCCGTTATGTGACCCTTGTTTCCATCCTTTCATCTATATTATCTTTTTTGGGCCTTTTGTTGGAATATTAGTATGAGTCTGTTTCTTTAGGCAATTAAAGTGCTTTTTATCGTTTATAAAGATGGTATATCCTTTTTTTCTCCCTTTTTCTTATTTAGTTTTCTGACTATGCCCTATGCGACAAAGTTACTAGTTTAATTAGAGGATAGTCCTTCGAATAGAGAATAACGATTTGAATACAATATAACAGCTAGCTATTAGTTAATAATAAATTTGTTTATAAATTCAATAAAAAATAACTTGATAAACATTGCAGTTAAATTTTATTGTATAAAATAACAAAAATATATATAAGATATATTTTTTTATCAATTTTATACACATCATATTCATAATAATTAATTTATAATATTTTAAGTTGAATAATAATATTCTTAAATATTAATTTAATATAAAAAGATTGATTATTTCAAAATAAAAATTTTGTCTGAGTTGTAAGTAAAAATAAAAATGTGATATATTAAAATACAAATAATATATTATGTTTAATAATTAAATAGTTTTTTATTTAAAAAATAATATAATAGAAATAAAATATGAAATCACCACTTTTATACTCTATAATATAGTAGGAGTAATTTATAATATTTTATGTTCAAATTCTAAATGCTACTAAAAAAATAGTTATCAAACACTTATAGTAACATTTTGATTTTAATAAAACTCTAAAACTCTATCTTTTTATGTGTCAAATAGTGCGTATGCATAAATCGATTGATTTTTGTGGTGCACATCTTTAGTTTAACAGAGCTAACATGTATTCATAGCGAGTATATAGCTTTTATATTATATTTTTTTTACTATGAGAAGGATGAGTGATTGAGATGTATGTATGTATGTATGTATAAAAAGAAGATAGAAACATATAAATTCATTACTATATTTTTGTATGAGATATATAAAAAAGATATTGTGAAGGAAGAAAATTGTGTACATTTTTCAAAAGTGAAAATAAATATGTTCTTTCAACTTGGGCTAGTGCAACACCCTTATAAATTTTCACCAGCTTTCACAAAATAATTAATATTCATATGATTAATTAAATAATAAATATGTATTTAAAGTTTATTATTACAAATATGATGACATAATATTTCATTACTACAGTATTAAAAACACATACAACTGTTTTTTTAAAAAAAAACAATAAAGATATACAATTTTATTATAATTAAAATATTTTTATATCAATTTTGAAGATTGTAATTTTATCTTCAAAAACTAACATCCATCCACCGAAGGCTGGGGTTGAGTGATAAACGACTCTTCCTTACTTGAACAAAACATCGAGTTCAATTCTTGATAAATGTAAAAAAAAACCATGGGCCGACCGACATGATTAAGTATGGATCAATTGACCCTATAATTTTGAGGTTATGTATATTATTATGTATTTATATAGTTATTATAATATACTAATCTTAGTTATTATAATTTAAAATTTTGAATACACTTAGATTTTCTTAAAAATTTTAATAAAAATATCTCTACATAATCCATTTTGAAATCATCTTACGGTATTTAGTTACCTATTTTTATTGAAATAATAATTTATAAGTACATGGGACCAAATGGCTATATATTTTATTTTAGATGAGGTAATTAGCTATATACAAGGATAACAATTAGTTATTTTAGAATTTTTAATTTAAACAACTTGTAATCATTTATTTAATCACTTTAATTTAATTAGTTTCAATTTTGTTATATTATTATTAAAAAAATTTTAAAAAAATAAAATTTGCACCCATAATGCTCTGAGTTCTAGATTCGCTCCTGCTAGTTGTATGCGATACGGGAGAATCTCCGATTCCAGTTTCCGAATACAGGGAGATTAATGTCAATTTCCGAAAATGGCCTTTGGGATCATTTCTATCCCCAAAGTGGTTCTTGAGCTCCTCCTGCCAATGTTGTAAGACCCGACCCGGCCTTCGACCCGGATAGATCAACGGACCGGGTCGGACCGGATTATAATAAATCAATATAAATAATAAATATATATAATCAACATGTATATTGTTATTATTCAGTAATAATAATTTTTATAATCACAACTCAACACAATTAATAATTCAAATCTAACACAATTAATAATAATCGATCATGATCGTGTCTGGCTGGCCTGGGCACCCCTCGGGCGGTCATGGGCGTGCCATGGCCGTGCTTAGCTCGCCTGAGCGCCCCCTTGCCGGCCAAAGGGAGACTTAGCTTGCTGGGGCGTGCCTTGGCCGGGCATGGCCAGGCCCTGCCGGCCAGGTCATCGGATCGCAAGCAACGGTCATCAGATTGAAGGTAGCATTCGTCGGAGATCGCCGGTCCCATACTACTAGATCAGTGACTTTGTGGCCGTCGGATCTGCGATCGCCGAATCTGCGGTCGTCGAAACTACTTCCAGGTCCGTGACTTCGTGGTCGTCGGATCTTGGCGGTCTTCGGCGGATCTCGTCGGATCTCGATGGTCTTCGGCAGATCTCGGTGGATCTCGGCGATCTTCGACGGATCTCGTCGGATTTTGGCGGTCTTCGGCGGATTTCGACGGATCTCGACGGATCTCGACGGATCTCGGCGGATCTCGGTGGCCTTCGACGGACGTCGGCGAATCTCGGCGGTCTTCGGCGGATCTTGTCGGATCTCGATGATCTTCGACGGATCTCGATGGTATGTCGCAGTGCTGGAGTGGGGACTCGAGAGTGGAGCAGCCGCACGGTGCATGAGTAAGGAATGAAGCAAGAACTGGCCAGCATATAAACTTAAAAAAAATGGCCGGGTCACGAGAACCCGGCGGGTCAAGCGATCAAACCCGAGTTTTGACCGGTCCAACATGAGTCAATGGGCAGTCCAGGTTTGAGCTGATCCATGACCCATTTTATTGGCAGGACACTGGTCCGATCGGTCCGACCAGCCGGGCCGGACCGGGTTTTAAAACATTGGCTCCTACAATGTGTGAACTTAGGCTCCTATCCTTACTTATGGTTGCCATCCATATGCTTGAATCAAAATTTTTCCCTTATTAAATCATCCTAATTACTTAAGCACATATCAATAGCCCATTCACCAATGGTAGGTAATGATTTTCCTTGTTTAATAGAGAAACTCTACCAATCTCTTTTTTGTGTCAGTTTAAATCAATGTAGGTACTTATAAATTAATTAAAGGACAATATTTTTAAAAATTAAAGGACAATATTGACCGGGTGTTGTTTCCTAGCTACCACTACTTAAAGGATTATTTTATTAATTATACGTTGGAGCAGTTTGATCATTACCACTACTTAACGTAATCCTCATCACCACCACCATTCATCATCCAAAAATAAAATAAAATCCTCACAACCAATTCAAGAGAATACATCATCATCATCATCATCATCATCATCATCATATATAACCATTCATCATCATCATCATCGAGATATGTGCATTTGAATATGTCAAGCCAAATGATGCATTATGATTGTATATTATCTTTGCTTTTATCATCACTATTTATCATTGAAATTATTATTGTTATTATTATTATAGCAAAGTCAAAACAGATGAAGTTATTGATCTCTTTCCGTGATTATACTAGCATAATATACACAACCAGCATTAATCTCGTCAACTCGCTTAATTAGCTGAAACCTCGTTAATTTTGTAATCATCATAAGTTATTAGCATGGCCATGGAGTGCCATCTTTCACGCATCTAATAAGAGATCGAAAAAACCTTTCGTGTGAGCTTTTACTATGAATTAAAAAAATAAATAAATTCAGTTTTGACCAATGATACTACTTTACAAATAAAATTATCAATTAAATGTTTTATAATTAACAAACTATGCTTAAGGAATGCTATTATTATTATTATTATTATTATTATTATTATTATTATTATTATTATTATTATTATTATTATTATTATTATTATTATTATTATTATAGTCGTCGTCGTCGGAAGATGATATTTAATCGCATTATTATGCTTAGTGGTGATATATAATTCATCCAATTTATATGTAATTATATAACTATATAGAAAACTGGAGAGAAAGCAAAGTCAGATTCCATTGCATGCATATATATACAAATATCTCTCTAATTTAATTCTCAATAGATGTAGTAGTTGTTTAGCTCCAACTCCAAGTTATCCAAGAACACAAAAAAAAGTTACGTAATGGCAAGCGCTGCTGAGGGGAGGGACGCCGACGAGGAGGCCGGCGGCGCCGCCCAGCGACCTCTGCTAAACAACGACCAAGCTGCGAGCTCGTCCCAGGATGACGACGGCAGAGGCGCCCTGGCGTCGGCCTTGGCGCAGACCGCCATGAGCCAGACCTTCAAGAGCGTTGCCGACCTCGCGAAGCGCCTGCCGACGGGCACCGTGCTCGCCTTCCAGGTCCTCTCCCCGCTCTTCACCAACGTCGGCCGCTGCGACCCCGCCGACCGCACCCTGACCGCGTGCCTCCTCGCCGTCTGCGCCATCTCGTGCGTCGTGCTCAGCTTCACCGACAGCGTCAAGGGCGGCGACGGCAAGCTGCGGTACGGCATCGCCACGCGGCGGGGCTTGCTGACCATCGACGGCGAGGGCCCGCTGCCGCCGGGCGTGGACCCGGCGCTGTACAAGCTATCGGCCGGCGACTTCGTGCACGCGTTCACGACGCTGGTGGTGTTCCTGGCGGTGGCGCTGTTCGACAACAACGTGGTGTCCTGCTTCTACCCGGTGGAGTCGGATGACGTGAAGCGGGTGATGGCGTCGCTGCCGGTGGGGCTCGGCGTCGCCGGGAGCGCGCTGTTCGTGGCCTTCCCGAGCACCCGCCATGGCATTGGCTTCCCGGTTGCGCCTGCAAATCGTTGACCAACATCGAACCAGTTGCGTGCTCTGCGTCTGCATGGACGATGGCGTCCACGTCCACCAGCTCTCATCGAACCAGTCAAAATGCAGCGAATACATATTATAAATATACATATTATATATATTATATATCATGTAAACATCTACAAGTAATTCATGTTTTGTTCAACTTCGTTTAATTATTATTTTTTATATAGTTATTGAATTTGTCAATTTTACGTGCGATGTCGTCTAGTTGGATTCTCACGTTTTCCCTTTAATTTCAAACAAATGAAGAATGAGCAAATGAAACCTCTATCGAGATTTTTCATTAAGATCATTATTTATGATGGCATAAACTATCTATAAATCATTTATGAAATATTAATTAATGATAAGAAACTCGAATAGAAAAATGGTTACAACCGTGTGGCACATATAATAAAACAACCATTGCATAGTGGTTGTGTGTTGATCATAGTTGCTCAACATCATCGTGCATTATGACGTCATGCAAAATGTTTTGGTAAGATATTAATGATAAATAAATTACGTGTTATGAAAATGCCACATCACCTTTTTTTAATAATGATGCTTTGTGTAAGTAGATATGAAAGGCTTTTTCTTTGATGCATTCTACTAGGAGATACTCCTATTACTTAAAATTTAAAATTCGAAAATGGTGAGTGTGGATAATTTTGCATGCAAGCAATATGCGAATCATCAAATATAGTGAAATAGTTGTGTGCGTGAGGTTGTGTTTGGTACATTTATCTTTGGTCCGCAGACAATATTTTAATTTTATAACATCAAAGGTGTATTTAAAAAAAAGATGCAATATATGTTACAAGTTAATTTGTCCCAAAAAATAATTTCGTCAATAAGTTTTGATACAATATACATATCCAACCATCAGATAATAACAGTTTTTTTTAGGGGGCAAAGGGCACATAATAACAGTTAAGTTGCAAAATGTGATAACATTATAAAAAAAACATTTGAATATCAGTCTTGCATATTGATTGTGGACTTATTAAACTTTAGTATCTTTGAATTAATTTAATATTTATCTGCATATACAAATTGATTGCAGACTATTCTCATTCTGAATTATCAAAGAAATGAATTGAGATCAAAATCCAATTACAAGTTTGGATCGATGCTGATTAACATATACACCGAAGACCTCCCGTATACCCAGCAAGCACTCAAGAAAAATATTCTTAAGATCCATTCATTCATCTTAAATAATTTTAAGAGAAACAATTAATGAAAATAGTACATTTTCAGACAACAATCCAAGTGTGGGTTACACCTTGGAAATCTTAACCATACCTGTACCGAAAGGACACTATAACATACTTCAAGAACAATTGCTTGCTCCAAATGGCTTATAAATGACATGGATTGTGCTACCCAAAATATGAATCTATGAAAATTAAAACCTTGAATTTAACAAGTTGCATACAAATTGGAATGAGATAAAACTTTGAAGCATCAAAATGGAATCAGAAAACATGGGGAACGCAAAAAAAATTAATGACCTGTGTAATGTTCTTTACCAAGTATCATAATCTATAATGTGATTTGCATTTCATAGCAAAATTCGTCATAGATGTATTAAACGACACTGGCATACTGCAACAAGAACTAATTGCCACCTTTGCCGTGCAAGGGAAAAAAAAATTCTGATAAGCTCATTCATGATTTGAAATATGCTATCCAAAAACCTATGGATTGCTGAAATTAAGACAACTAGCTATTCACAGCTATAAATAAAAGATTGGAAAGGCGCCTCATGAAGCCAAAAGACGCTTAATCCCCGTCTTCTGCTCTGATGTCAACCTACTTGGGAACTTTATATTGAATTTGATGCGGAGGTTTCCTTTCTTGGATGGATCTTTAGGAATTGGCATTCCCTCTCTGGGTATCACTTCCTCATATCCAGGATGGATAACAGAACTGACAGGTACGTTAAGGCTTCGACCATCGAGGGTAGTTAAATGGACAGTGTAGCCAGTCAAAGCCTCAACCAAAGAGATTTTCTGTGTCACGATGAGATCGTTACCTTCCCTGATGAATATGTCATGTGGCTTCTCATCAATGACAAAAACTATGTCTGCAGGAATCACATTAGGAGCTTCATTTCCTTTCTCTGGAAATGTGATTTTTGTTCCTTATTTCCAGCCTGGTTTTATATTAATTGTCAATATCTCCTCCACAGGCATGGTTTTCCTGCAACAATAAAAAAAAAGTGAAATTTAAGGAAATAATAAAATGAGTAAAACAAACAGATGGGCGATGAAGAATCCAAGTCTAAATATATATAAGTAGTAGCTCTGCTCTTATACCACAAGAAGTAAAGGTTATGACTTATGAATTATGTTTCACATGAAATTATAGCTGACTCGTCAAAATACAGCAAAACGTCACAATAATTATGACATAAAAAAAACTATAAAAGTACCCATGTTGAAGCATAGTGCAAATCCAAATCAGTTCACATCACCCAAAAAGTTAATTTGATGTTTCCAATAAAGTTGAAATTAGCATTGTTTAATATGAAGCTGTTGCAGATATATTTCCATTTGCACAACCATTATTTCGCATTTACTGAAACCTTTTTCTCCAAGTACATCAAACTCAGAACTGCAAATACAATACTCTAACACAAATCACAAGCTGGAGTTACATTAAACAAACCCAGTCAATCCATAATGATTCCTTCAATAAAACATGCAAGAATTAAAATTTGACAGAAAGTACAAGAACAAATCAGGAAATACACTAAATCCCATCGAGGAAAACATGGATTGAGAAATAAAAATCCCATTACTATTTTTTTGATAGGGCAAATCTCATTGCTATTTTCATGCAATGCTGTTGAACCCAGTCGAATGGCGTCGTATGATCGATGTAGCGACCCCACCTAGTGGGATAATGTTTTGTTGTTGTTGTTGAACTCAGTCAGATTAGTCAGACCAGTCGATCCAGGGGGAGGAAGCGGGCTGTGGGTCGTGTGGAAACCCGTCAAAACCCAAGTTTGACCGGCCGGCCCGCCGGGTTCAAATGAACCTGCCAGTTCAACTTCTTTTTCATAAAAATTGTTAAAACTTAAAACAGTAAACTTAATTGGCTCCCAACTTCACGCGGTCTCTGTATTGTGCCGACACCAACCTGTGCATACAACTCTCACGTCAACTGGGGGTCCAGCAGTGGTCGAGTGGCGATCGATTGTGACGGTGTCCTCGGTTCCTTACTTCGTCACTTTGCATGGACAGCTCTCAAGTCTAGCACATAATTTTAACTCTCAAAGGCTTTGGCAATGATCCGGTGTTGAGCGACTACAACCATTCGGTTCGACCATTCAACCTCAAAGACTTTTATTATTTTTAATTAATTTATTATGTTTCAGTCCGACCCTCCAAGGTTTTAATTATTTTTTTATCAATTTATTATGTTTCGGTCCGACCTCGAATCTAACCTGACCCGTTGATAAACCCGGATCAATCACTGAGTCGGGTTCTACAGTATTGATTTCAGGTTAAAAAAGATAAAGAGGAACAAAGAATATTAATTGAAATCCTCTTCCCCAAAAAATTGAAAAAAAAAAAGTGTAATATCTACAGTCGGGCCATGTTGACAAAGAATGTACAAACAATCACATCGATCATATTCATCTGCTACTAGTAAATAATATATAAACACTTCAGGAACATTTCAACAAATGCTAATTATAGAATAACAAAAAATGGGCCAATGATGATAACCATGAAAACAAAAACTTACCCACTGGCATCGACAATTTCCCTAGAAATCTTCATCTTCTTCGTATTCCCTTTGTACAAATCCTCCAGACTGCATGACAACTGGTTCTCTATTGCCGCAGCTTTCCTCGGTTGCTGCATGTGCCTCGACGCCCCCTCACCGTTGAATGCGGACCCAAACATATCCTCCCCGAACATGCCAAACCTCGATCTGCTCCCTCCGCTAGGGATTCCTCCCATTCCACCCCCTGAAGGACCCGAGAAACCGAAGAACTCGGCGAAAATATCATCGGCGCTCCTCGGGTTGAATCTGAAGCTTGTTGGACCGCCACCACTGGAGAAGGAGGAGGATCCATCAGGGCCGCCACTGCCGGGAGGCGGAACACCCTTGAGCCCCTCTTCACCGTACTGGTCATAGACGGCACGCTTTTGGGAATCGCTTAAGACCTATTGACACAGAAGGTTACGACCGCATCAAGATCTCGTATTCATGTATTAATGTTAAAAATTCGATTTTTTGTTAACTCAATCAATTCATCGAGCGTGTGGACGACGTTCAACATTTGATATGTCAAAATGGATCCCCGATCGATTCAACAAAAATATAAGATCTTTGCATCAAAACAATTGATCAAAATTGAATTTTTCGACGCACCGCAAGAAAAATCATATCCGTGGAGCTAAACAATCCATAAAAAATATCCTTTTTTGAGAAAGAGAAAAAAGAAGAAAAAAGGGAAATTTATTTCTTCAAGGGGTGGCTGGAAGAAGAGAAGGAACTAAGCACCTCGTAGGCTTCCGAGATCTGCTTAAACTTGGCCTCGGCGTCCTTCTTGTTGTTGGGGTTCTTGTCCGGATGCCATTTCATGGCGAGCTTCCGGTAGGCCTTCTTGAGGTCGTCGTCCTTAGCGCCCCGGTTGACGCCGAGCACCTTGTAGTAATCCACGCCCATCTCTTTGGCTGTTCCGCCGACTTCGCCGACGAATAAACGTTCCCCCTCGCTTCTTCTTCTTTCTCCAACTCGAATCCGTGTGTTCTGGTTGCAGTACTTTTGGGGGTATTTTGCCGCGGTGGCGATGGTATCATGGTATCATGGATGTCACGAACAGTAGATATGGATCTTAGAAGGTTCTAGAAGGTTAAGCCATGGAAGGCATTTTTTATTTATTTATTTTTCTTTGACTTGATATGATAACATGGACGACTCATATATGTTTTAAAATAGCACTTAATTTGGCCACCCCTAATTAATGGAGATCAAATAAATAGATATAATGGGCGTCCTCACCAACTAAAGAGGGACGAGCGATTCACTGCAGTCGTCGGATGCAAAAACAACGTGTGACGGGAATGGCAAAGGTGGTGAGGGCGGCTGGAACGACATCAAGGGCGACGATGGAAGTGGCATCAAGGGCGGCGATGTCCTACAGTCTGCAAATCTCGCCTTGGTATCTTGACGATGCCCATGCCCCGGCACCTCGATTGGGTAGCGACTGGAACGGCGAGCGAGCGACTGGAACGGCGAGCGAGCGACTGGCAGCGGACGAGTGGCGATGGCAACGGGCGAGGGGGGTAGCGGCGATTGGGACTGGGCGACCGGAGTAGCGACTAGAATGGCGAGGGTGACGAGCGTCGAGTGGAGCGGCATCAAGGGCGATGGGGTCCTGCAGTTCGTGGATCTCGCCCTATCACCTTGATGATTCCCCTATTCAAGTGACGAGGAGGAATCTTACGTGAGGGTTGGAAGGAGATCACCTCGTTCGTGCAGGGCCAACAATGCACGGTGGCAGCAGCGAGGGCAGCAACGCATGGCGATGACGATGCACGGGCGACGGAGGCAGAGCACAACAATAGGCGGTAGCACGCAGTAGCAGAGCACGGAGCATGACGGGCCAGCAGTGAGGGCAGCAATGCACGGCGACAATGATGCATGACCGAAGGA
This sequence comes from Pontederia crassipes, assembly GCA_030549335.1. Taxonomy (NCBI): domain Eukaryota; kingdom Viridiplantae; phylum Streptophyta; class Magnoliopsida; order Commelinales; family Pontederiaceae; genus Pontederia; species Pontederia crassipes. The sequence goes on along the minus strand of CM060186.1, from coordinate 51,142,189 downwards.
AGCAAAGCACGGTGCACGGCGAGCAGGCAATAGAGCACAACGGTCGGGGAGGTGGATGACAAGGCTTTTGTCTTTGAACCGGGGTATGAACCGAACGCTTCTAAGCTGAACCACGTTGTTTTTTATCGTCCATCCGTGTGGCATCCGACGACTAATAAATCTGGAAGGACGATCCTATTATATCCTAAATAAATAAATATATTTTTTTATATTCATCTTGTTATTAATTACAGTTATAAACCAAATAATTAATTATAATATATGACTAATTAATTATAATAATTAATTATAATTTTCATTTTGAACCTGCTACTAGACATGTCCTATGTAATGACTAAGAATGAATTTATTCATTTACATTAAAAATTATAAAAAAAGTATCATAAATCCATTTATAGATGTTTTTTTTTTGTTTTTGAAAGTGATCTATTTTTTTTGTGATTTTTGAATGTATCAACAGTGTAAATATTACAATATATACTATTTTATTTTATTACATTTCATATTGCCCTCCCTTCTCTCCCTTGTTGGGAACCAAAATTTAATTCATCAGTTAATTAGGATTTGTCTAAATCAACAAAAAGATTAAATGGAATTGAAATTTTGCTTAAAAGAAACTTTTGAAAATATAATAGAAGAAAATTCGAGTAGATGGAAGTAGGAGCTTTGATTTCGAATTTGTTTAAATAGAAATGTGATTGAATAGAAGTAGGAGCACGTCTGGATCAAGAAAAAAAAGAAGAAATAACTGAAAATTAAATACAACAGAAGTACGTTTTTTAAGTTTTAACATTAGGAGGAGAAGTTTGGAAATTTCGTTCATTTATTTATTTTAGATTTGCTTAAAGTCCCAATGTTTCTTTATCCCATGGAAAAGGTCCATTTCAACGATTTAATATTTTCGTTCGAAAAGTAATCAAAATAGGTGTTTATGAGTTAAAAACATCAACCTCTAACTTACAATAAATAGATTAAAATCAATAAAAATAACACTTTTTTCGGTAACTCTCAGTATTTCAGAAGCAATGTCGATGATTCAATTTGTGCGGTGCTAAAGAGAGTACTATTCATGTACCGAAGGTCCATCATAAGTTGTCAACAAAAAAAATTTTATATTTACAGAAACTCATTCAAAATTTTGTTTGAGTGAGAAGAAACTACTTCCCACTCCATTCAATTCTTATTGATAATGAAAATAAAACTTAAGTATAGACTATGTTTTCCCTTTTCTAGCATCATCCTCTTCTTAGTTGTGCCCTCACCTATCACAATCTTCCTTTTTAAAAAATTTGCACAAATTCTATCATCAACGAAAGAACATGTAAGATCTCAAACTCCTAAGTGTTTGGACCATAACTTGCGGACAGAATTTTTCGCAAGTTCCGTCAAATAGCAGCCAAAGTTTTCATGGGACCCACGTGTCCCCCTAACTTAAGCGGGACGTCGGAGCATGCGACGGGCCATGGCGGGGCGCACCCTGGACACGTCCATGTGCACGGAGGATCCCGAGGTAGCAGGAGTGTCCCTACCCACTTTGGCATAATGCTCACTTACTTTGGCATTATGCCCATTTGGGCAGTGGACGAAGTGCGACGAGCATGGAGGCAAGTTACACTCCTACTTGGAGTCGGACTCCTACTCCTAGTTGGAGTCAAAGTCGCACCGATCAAGGATGAGATGCGAAGGCCTCGTGGGACGAAGACCCCTTGCTCAAAGTGGCATAATGCATGGTTTGGCATTATGCCCACTTTTTCAGCGGATGGCGGACATGGCAGGGCGCGGCGCGGACACACACATGGCGGCTGAAACCCTAAAGGGTGGTCCGGCCCATCTTAACCTTCAAGATGGAAAGGAACCCCCTCCCAATCAAGTGACAGCCAACTCCAAGATGGAAAGGTGGCGGATGGAAAGTAAGGTGCATGGACACTTACTTTCCATCATGAATAAAGAGGCTTCGAGAAGAAAACATAGTCAAAGGAAAGGAAGGCTCGTCTTCTAATTAGCAGTCGGCCCTAGCTTTCCATATCGCTGAACTAGCCCTCCTCTCCATGGCCGATCAAGGGGCAATCAATAAAGACGATCGTCCCGAGTATTCAACTTGAAAAGTAGATTATGAATTATTTGAATATAATTAGCAAAGAGGGTTTTGCAATCAGGGCTATCATGTAGAATCCTTGATTTAGAGATCGTTATAAGTGACAAGCCACAAGAGGTGGCCGGCCCTAACACTATATAAGGAGGCCATTGGCTGAGCTATGTATTCATTGATCAGAGTAACGATCAAACTATGTCTTGGAATAAGGGATTCGTGCTTTTCCCCAAAGCGAGTGCTTGTCTTCTATTGTGCATCCTGGGAGGTTTTCGTTGTGCGCAAGGCGTGCGACCGAGTTCAGGGGCGGGGTCGAGAGTAGGCTGCTGAAATTCTTGGCACAACAAGGTTCTAAGTCGGCGCATCCTTGGTTTCATAGGACGTGAAATTTAAAAAGTGCTTATCTTTAAAAAGTGCAATTTTGAGCAAGTCATATTTTTTAAAAATGACAAAATTGTCCTTTAGCTTTTTTGATGAATAAATGACTTGTTTGGTAGAATAAAAAAGAAAAAAAGAGTTATTCTGTCGTTTATCCATGAAACAAACAGAGCCTTAAAAGATTGCATATGTAGAGAAATGGTATATGTTCATCAAGTTGATGGAGGGCCAATGACGAAGCCGTAATGTAATGCTCAAAATGAGAATAGTACATAAGGAAAAAATATTTTTATTCGTGAGAAAAAAATTACATATTCTCTTAGAAGGATTTGTTTAGATTGCCGAATTAGAAGGGTTGGGATGAAACACGGAGGAATGCTGTTAATTAAATTATATTTAACCCTTCAACCATTATAATATATATACTAAATTAATCACTGTTTTATTATCAAATGAAATTATTTATCTCGTTATCAAATTAAACCCCATCTCTCCCACTCTCTCTTTCACTCTCATTAATAAATTATTTTTTTTCTCTCATATCAATATATATATATATATCATTTTTTACTTTTTAAAATAGATGGATAATATAGTAACAAAAGAATATAATAAAAGTAGAAAAATAAGCAAAATAAAAAATGAAATAAAAAATAAATTAAATGATAAAGTAATAAATATTTATTACTCATTAAATATTATAATATAAATAATTTATATATAATAAAAAATAAAATTATTTTTTCGTAAATAAAACTTTCATTCTTCACATCATAATTTTGTATAAATTTATGCTCCGCCATCCCATCTCTCCCTTTCACCCCGGACGCTTATTCGTGTGAGAAAAAAAACTGGCGCACTGCATTGCATTGCAGCATAATGTGATGATGACATGCACGCTCTGTAGGTGTATGTAGTAATGCTCCTGTTGCCCGCACGAAAACAGACCACGCCTTCGCGGCCGCGTGCCATTGGCCTCCCCACACGGCACATCTCCTCCTCCCCCCGGCAACACATCTCATTGGACCTCCTTTCTTTCGCCTCCTCTTTCTTTCTTTCTTTTCTAAACTGCATGTGCGCGCGGTGTTTGCTGTTTTTGTTACAACACCTTCCAGTTCCGTCTTGGATTCAATTTGACCGGTCGGCTTGGAAAGGGCGGTAACGATGGGGATGGCATCCATCCCATCTCCAACGCTCCATGTATGGTCCGATCATGGCGCCGGTATGGCACCATTCGCGTCACCCTCGTGCTCCCTTTCACTATATATCCTCCTCCCATTATTGATCGCGGGACGGTCTCCTCCTCCTCGCCCCCTTCTTCTGTTCGAATCGATCAGTGTCGTGGTCGGTCAACTGAGGAGGAAGAAGGGGAAGGAGAAGTCATGGCCGCCGGTTCTCGATTGCTTCTGCTGTTGCTCATCTTGGCCGCTGTGCTCTGCACATCGCAGCAGGTCTGCTTATTGTTTTGCCTCATCCTTTCTCTGCCACTGTCGTTCAAGGATGGGAGTAAAAGGAAATTTTTTTTAATGATTCGGAAAATTTCTTTTATTACAGCAAGAGCAGGAGAAAAAGGAAAGCCTTGACACTGTATTTGCTGGTTTTCTACTCGTTTGCTGTGTCATATCTTAACATATGTTCGTGAACTGGATATCTCAGGTTGTTGCAGTGAAACCAATGCCTCACAACAGGGGAGAATCTATGATACTTCAGGTAAATATCATTTTTTTTATCAGAAAAGCGTTGTTTTTACTTCTTGTTTTTGGGTTTCTTTCATGTGTACGCGTTTTGTAGCTTGAAAAAGTTCATCCTTAATTGAAAAAGTTCATTATGCTACTTAAATTTGTTCATGATTTACCTTAAAGGCAACAATTATTATGAAATAAAAGGATGATACATTAATAAAAGGAAAAATAGGCTTGAAGTCCTTTAACGCATCAATTATTATGTGTAATTGCTTATTGGGTAAAGGACGATTAGACAGTTTTTTTAAAGGTATCTGTACTATGTTTAAGAAAAAAATGAAGGAAATGATCTGTTATTGTGATAGTATTCATAATCTATAAAAGATTAACTATGATAATCATCTTTATGAAGGATATTTTCTAAGGTTTGCTGTTCTTTGTCTCTAGGCAATTGTTTCATTTCATGCTATATATATACATATATATTGTTGTATGTGACACTCACTGCAAGGTCATTGTGCTATTGCAGCATTCAATTGTCGAAGAGATTAATGGGAATCCTAAGTCTGGTTGGGAAGCTGCCTTGAATTCTCGTTTCGCAAATTACACAGTATGGCTATAATTCCCAATCACAATCTTGTCTGTTATTGGATAAATCCAGTTAACATATATTGTTGTTAACTTCTAAACTGGTTAGTTTAAGCCTGTTGTTTTCCTTTCGTAGACTGGGCAGTTTAAACATCTCCTTGGAGTAAAGCCAATGCCTCAAAACACTTTGCAAGATATCCCTGTAAAGACTTATCCAAGTTCTCTGAAACTTCCTAAGCAGTTTGATGCAAGGACAGCGTGGCCTCAATGCAGCACCATCGGAAATATTCTTGGTCAGTTTACCTGCATTGAATTTGATTTATTCTTCATAAATCTGACACTGACATCTGTCTATGAATTCCTCATCTAATGTTGGCCTCCATCTTTGGAATATGATCAACAGACCAGGTATGCTAATTCAAGTATCACGCTCTTTTGTCATTTTGATTAAGGCAAAAAGTCATAGACTCATTCACTTCTGATGGTCAGGGACATTGTGGTGCATGTTGGGCTTTCGGTGCTGTTGAGTCATTATCTGATCGCTTTTGCATTCACTTCGGCAAGGTAGTGCCAAATACTTTTGTGAAATAACTTCTGCCCTTGGAATAAGAATTATGCTTTCCTATTCTAACAGCTATATGGTCTTTTCCAGAACATCTCTCTGTCTGTCAACGACCTTTTGTCTTGTTGTGGATTTATGTGTGGAGATGGCTGTGATGGAGGGTATCCTCTGTCTGCATGGAGGTACTTTGTCGAGTATGGTGTTGTTACCGATGAGGTATCATGTTGAACCCATATCACATTATCTAATTTTGTTTGGTCTGCCACAGTGATACCTTTGTTTATCAAGGCAATTTGGTCACTATAAATCTATGCACTGATTGCCCAGTGCTTGCCGCTGCTAAATAATTGACTTCATATATATAATTGAGCGTAGAAACTACAGTCTGTTATTGCCAAAAAAAATGGCATGCTTTGATGGTCTATCTTGTGAAGTTATATACAATGATAATCTGGGATTCTGGATTATAATGAAAGAGTGACTTAATGAATTCATAATATTTCCTTGAAGGGATAATGGATTAAAATATTAGCAACGAAAGTGACCTTGTCCTGTTTTGCTCAGTTGTTTGTGCTAGTATGGATGTAAATGTATGCTGAAGTAACAACAAAGTACACGTGCAATGTTGGTTATAAAAATTCCAAGTTGCCATGAAAAATAATTGGATGCACAATGATTGATAGGCAGGTTTTGAATGTTTATTTTTAAACCAAAATTATTAATTTGTCTTGCAGTGTGATCCATACTTTGATGATATTGGATGTAATCATCCTGGCTGTGAACCTGTATATCCAACTCCCCAGTGTGAAAAGAAGTGCAAAGCCAAGAACCTAATTTGGAGCGACTCTACACATTACGGTGTCAATGCTTATAGGGTGGGTTCAGATCCGAATGATATCATGGCAGAAGTCTATACAAATGGTCCTGTTGAAGTTGCCTTTACAGTTTACGCGGTATAACACACTGACTTTTTTCACATTCTGTGATTTTTTTTATCAATATCTATACTGCATGCATACTTATACTTTACTTCCCACTCAAATTAATGTATTGAATCTGCCATAAGACACTTCCTCATTTTATATTCCCCATGTCTATCTCAAATGTACTTGATTACATGAATTTTCGAGGGAATCTAACCTTTCATGCTGCACAGGACTTTGCTCACTATAAATCAGGAGTCTACAAACACATCACAGGTGTTGTACTGGGTGGCCATGCTGTAAAGCTAATTGGATGGGGCACTAGTGAGGATGGCGAGGACTATTGGGTATGTTCCAAATATTTCAGTAACTTAGTTCTGCTGGAAACAGTTAATTACATATGTTCCTCACGTAATCACATTAATTTATCTTGACTTCTATATGAATTGCAGCTTTTGTCAAACCAGTGGAACAGAGGCTGGGGTGACGTATGTTTCTAGATCACTGATTTCATTTAAAGGCTTCAGCTTACAGATGATAGAGTTCTATTTAATGTATTTGTATTAAATGCATGTATCTGAATGCAGGATGGCTATTTCAAGATTCTGCGAGGAAACAACGAATGTGGGATCGAAGCCGACGTTGTTGCCGGGATGCCTTCATCTAAGAACCTAATTAGAGCATATGCTAGTCACCATACAGCTGGTGAATCCACTGCCTTATTCTGATATATTCTACTAAATATGGAGCCATCTGTGTTTCGCCTCCGTTAAGGTGTCAAGATGGAGTTGAAAGTGTGCAATTTATCAGATGCTTCATCAATTTCTAGTGTTTCCTAGATGTCAACAAATTCTTCTCTCAATAATATTAAAGGTAATAAATATACCACGAACCTTATAAATGATATCATCATGCTAGTCTTCTGATCATTACGGAAATTTGCATTTATTTGCACTTCCATTATTCTAGTTGGATAAATTAGTTTTATTGATGACACTGTGAAGGAATGACTAATCGTTTTGAGCTAACTCTGATATGAAATGGAGAAATTTAACTGAAACCATAATGTGAAACACAGCAAGCATGCTTTCAGATTTATTGCTCAATAATTTACTTCCAAGTTGGAAGCGTGCAAAGATCATGCTTTCAAATGCTAGCTATGGATTCCTCCCTCTTCGCTCAATGTTGTCTTCCTATTACCTGCGGGGTGTACAACGTTGTCCCAAGGTTTTGTACTTTCAAATTCTTGTTTAGTAGGGTTCCATGGGGCTCATCAGATATATGTACACACGTAACATGTTAAATGCTTATTATATATTTCTTAAAAGTAAACATCTTAAATAAATAGTTTAAATATGCTATTATGTTTTTTAATAGTTATTTAGATGTATACATCTAAATATAAATACAATTTTGAGATAATTATTGTAATTCAAATGTTTTCTCTCTTATAATTTCCTTTACGTAGTAAGAGGAATGAAGAAGAGAAAGAGGCATCCTCAAACTATCAAGCAATCCACTTTGTACCTCAACTAACAAAATATATCATATAATATGTATCGAATTGTTGTAGAAATTAAATCATCTAATAGGAAGATAAGACTCGTGTATTATGTGACAAAAAATCATGACACAGTAATCTTAAGAGAACTGAATTTTTAAAAACTATTTCATTTATCCTTAAATTCGTTTTCAAATGAAAAAAAAGACAATACGTCACATATAATTTTTTTTATAATTTAATGAAATACCTAAACAATTAGTTAGTGTTAATAATAGCAGGATTATGGAGACGGATGCTAAGGTATATATTTCTTTCGATTGATAAGAGAGGGAAGTAGCGTCTTGGTAGTACAAAAAGTTTAAAAGAAGTTAGAAGAACAAAAGAATATATAGTTTCAATTGATTACAAGCGATTTAAAATTCATATTAGAAACTATTATTAATTTTTTTATGCTGAAAATAAGACAATGTCAGCTCGGGTTGACTAACGTGATTGAAAAGATTAGTGCTCGACTAATTCGAAAATGCGAATATAGAATAATAATGATTCATTTTTTTCGCATATAGAATAATAATGATTCATTTTTTTTTCTAATGTGATGATTTCAAGAATTAAATATGAAACTACTAACATCCGGTCCAGAGCTCAACTATGTTATCCATTGAAAATACAATTTGATCCACCTCTCTCCTGCGCTATATACCCTGACTGATAGATTCGAACGTGTTCGGAACATCAAATTTGCCTATAGATCATTCTACATTTAGTCATCCTATTGGACACTTAGATTTTTCAAATCTGATCAGGATTGGACCGAGTCACTTGGATGGATCTGATAAACCGAAGAAAGGTTCATTTTTGTTGTTGTTTTTTAATAAAATAATTAAGAAGTATTATCAAAATTAAGATTTTCGGAATGCAAGTGTAGATTACCTGTCCGAATGGAATAAGCAATGCCGAGTCCGCTTGGCTTAAGCTGACTCGATCTCCTTCTATCCGCACGAGTGAAGAATATTTTTTGAAGAATAACAAATTGTATTCAGAAAAATATAATATTTTTGTTATATTCTTATTCTACTTTATATTTGGTGTTCAAAGGAATAACTTTTAAATATATTATTTTTTATAATTAAAATATTTTATTATAAATACTTGACATTTATTATTACTATTATTATATAAATAATAATATAATAATATATGGTTAAATTTTAAAAAATAATCAAAGATGAAAATGTTGAGAATGGAGATATTCCATCATTTTGGTAGAATACAAATATTATAACTTTGTGGAATATAATGACGATTTCACAATTTTCAATATGATTTTACAAAAAACGAAGTTTGACCAAGTTATTCTTATTCTGTTAGCGCTTGGCCATATTTTCAATATTATTGAGATATTTAGTCTATATCTTAAAACTAAACGGCCCCCTATGTGTCCTTGGGAGGTCAACCTTAATTATTTTAATTACTATTAGGATGTTTAACTTTTATTACATCATTATGGATTTAATGGGCCTGCTACCTATTTAGAGCCGTTAGATCATAGATGAACGATGATTAAAAAAAATGCACGATTCATTATACATAAGCGCGGTTCGATTCTCGATCAGTTCAGTAAAATGTCCGATTCATCCTAACCCTAATCCTCTTCGTCATCTTCCTTTTGCCGGCCGGCGGTCCATCAAGCACCTCGCTGCCGCCGTCGGATTCAAATAACAGTTGGCTAATTGATCATCGGTGCTACTAGTTTCGGATTCAAATTCTTGGTCTGGTCACTGCTTAAGAAATAAATTTTTATCATTCTATTTTCGAATTAATTAGATGCTGGGCGGACAAGAAAGGAAAAAAACATACATATGCTATTTGCTATCCATTATACACTTAATTCTACGTAACTCCAATTCGCCGGCGATCATCTCATCCTCGTCTGCCACAAAGATCATCTCATCGTGGACGTCGCCGGCGAGGGGCGTGCAAATGGGGAGGGAGCAGAGCCTGCGCTGGTCGGACAAGGAGAGGTTCTTGCTGGGGATGGATCACGGAGCATTTCTTTGGCAGCAGGAAGAGATAGAGAGGGGCACTGTTAATGCCGGCAGAAGGAGCCGCGTACCGTCGTCTCTTGAGGATGCCGCGGCAGCCAATCACGACGTCGATCGGCGGTACTGTGAAGTGGACACGACGGGGAGTATACGCGCTTAATGGACTCAAGTGCATGCGCATGCGGCAGGGCGTACGTGGAAGAATGCCGGCGTCCTCCGTCGGAGACGTCTCCATGGAAGAGTTCCCATGCATGCATGCAATGCAATGCAACGCCAATGCAAATTATTCATAGCTAAATGAGAGGAAACCAAAACGAGATTTCTATTAATTATATATGTAACTTTTTTCGATGCACTTTTTTTTTTGTAAAAAAATAGTTTAGTCATATATGTATATATTATATGTATCCTCGCGCCCTTAAAATTTTACTTTGGCATTATAGCTATTAACGAAAGGACTAAACAAGAGGAAATTAAAAAAAACTGATGACTTTATCGGCTACAAATGTGCTTAGATTGACAAAAATTCAGTGTTCGATAAATGTTCAAAAAAAAAAAAGAAATGTTCCTGGAAATGCACTGGGATAACATAATCTACAAAGTGGTGCATGTGGACAAATTTTATCATTTGGTGAGTTAAATGGGTGAAAGTAATTAAACTTGGCTAATTTAAAGTAATGGTGGTGGTGGTAGTAGTAGTAGTGCATGAAGGGGGAACTTGGACTACTCCTTGCATTTGGAGCTCCCTCAGCACACTGTCCACTGAGGGAGGCTTCAATCCAAGTGGCATCGGCAACCATGGCTTCCTCATAACATCTTCAATAGCTGCATCTACACTTTCCTTTGTCTGCAAATTAATTGCATAAGCCATGTATAAGAATTATCAGAGAAATCATTGACAACATATATATGCTTATGTATATATACTTGCACAATTTGTCAGAAACTGAATTCTTCGCCGGTTCAACTATATATAATGCATATGTGGACAGAAATTGACAGAAAGGACGTAAGAAGGCTCCATATATATGAGCAAACAACAAACCACTGACCATGCATTGCAGCATGCGTGCACTCTATGAACACAGACATCATAACATTCATTGTGCTAAAGAACAATTCACGTACTGATCACGTTTTGTGGCACAGTCTTATTGTCCTGAATTTGTCAGATCTATATCCTACTACCAAGTGCGAAGGCACCCGTGAATCTTCTATAGGCCTCAGATTGATTTCATTCGGACAAGCCAGTGTTAAGTAATAATTATGATACTGCGCTATCGATCTCTCAAATAATTACCAGTTCAGAAATGTTCACTTATAAAGTGTTTGTATACCATCAATCATAATTTTTCACATATTTTTAGTTTAAAGACGGCTAATAATCAAATGCTTACGGGGTGGGCGTCAAGCTGCAGCTGAGAGCTAGGCCGCAGCTGTGCCGTGGCCGGCCGGAGAACTGGTCTGTGCACCGGTGGAAGAACGCCGGCAGCTGACGCTGGTACTGGAGGAGCCAGAAAACTCTGCTCCCAGATTTAACTAATCAATCAGTTGTTTCTTTCCATGTATAAAATAATAATCTACAATTATCAGAAGGCGTATAATAATTAATATTAACATACGGCGGCAGTTGGCATTGGCGCCGGAGCGAAGCATGGAGGCGTCCCCTGTGTCACGGCGTGTGGAGTCCAACCCTCTCTAACTCCCTAATTAATCAAGTAGAACACAGATCAGATGCATACAGATTCAATTGTAGCGCAATTAAGGTGTCGTGAGAATACATGATATATCGATGTTGATAAGAGAGAAGCCGACGTAGATGCATGATTGCATGCACACAGCAGCGCAGTGTTTAACTATATGTACCATTTGATATTGGCAGTGGCGCCAGTAGGAAGCGTGGGGTGTCGGCGGTGGCAGAGGTCCTGTAGGAGGCGGAGGAGCCCACGGCGGTGGCGGCGCCGCCGGACCGTGCCTTGGCCATGCGCGGCCAAAAGGCGCATGCTGCAAGTCCCCAGTGGGGTGACCCCACACGCGCAGCGGTCGAAAATGTTGCACCGCTGGCGCGGTAAAACGTGGCGGCGGCACATGAGGAGGAGGAGGAGGAGGGAACCCGATGGTTGGTGGCGCGAACCACCGCTGGGCAGCGCCGGCGGCGGCGTGCGTTTGAGGCCGCCGTTGGGTCCAGCAGCTTGCTGCCTCCGCCTCCCTCGCGAGCGCATGCTTCCGATGTGATCTGTACTTCTGTGCACAGCATCGTCACGTAATATGTAAATCGTTTGCATTAACTGGAGGCACGTCAACTCTACAACTACGATCCATTATTTGACTTTTTACTAAAGTTCACACTAAATTAAGAGTAATTATGATTTATATTATATATATATATATATGTATACGTATGCATGGACATGATAATTGATTAAGCCAAGCACTGATAAGTATGTGTCAGACTTTTTTGGTGGTTGTTTTCACGAGTTATATATGCACTCGTGTTGTTACCAGCTTGTTTGCATAATATTATATATATGTATAATGTATGAATTAATAAATGAAAACCTGGAGGTGGCTAGCGATGTTGTGGCGAGTGAGGCACTCAATTCCCATGAGCTCCAAGATCCTCGATGGCACCGCCTTCTCCACGCCCAGATGCTCCACCGCCTGAACAAATCGCCGGTGGAGTTCCGGCGTCCAGTCCACCTACATGCATATATTATTTATAATTAGATCAAGACATGATATATATATAAGGTTTATTAAAGAAGGCAAACGAAGTTTTTTAATTAGCATGCCTGCAAGATATTTAATTAAGAGCCCGAATTATTGATTGACTTGTGACTATGCTACGAGTCTATGACATGCAAAAAAAAAAAAAAAACTCAAAAAAGTTGAGAGACCTTTACAGCTCCGAGTTCCTTATCACTACTTTTTGCATGATTAATTGAACACATCAAGAAGACAAAGGACCTACGCATGAAACAGTAAGCAATTGTTTTAGACAGATGAACAATTTATCATGAAAATATATATTTTTCGCATGCACAATTTAATGACTTCCAGAAACCAAATCCTCATCCGTCTGACAGGATGATAACACCTGCATATCTTTGACGCATTTAATTATGCCATCACTAGATTCGTGATGTCATATAATATAAATAACTATGCAATGTTATATGCATTTGACATATAAATTTAATTAATTTCTTCATTAAAACAAAAGAAAAATCCATTTTCCCTTTCTTTTTTTTTTTGTAGCATCTTTTGTAATTCTCGATGAATTTTCGAGAACTTACTTTGGTTTTCTTCTTTCCCTGTAAGCTTTTCGCAGTGGCGGCCGGCGGCTTCCCACCTCCGACTGAACCCTGGGACGACGTCGAGCCTGCTTCGGACGATGTTACTGCAATCGAATGCTCCCTCGTCGCCGGCCGCAAGACCTCCTGCGGACCACCGGGGTCCTTCTTATACTCCGAAGACACCGCCGCTCCATCTTGCGCACCGGCGCCGCCATCTGCGCCGGGCGCCGCGACCTCTGCCGCAGCTGACACATTCGCGACCTCTGCCGCAGCTGACACATTCGCGTCGTCGTCCTCCGCCGCTCCGAGGAACGAGATCTCCGAGAAAATTTCCGCCGGATCCAACTCGAGGTCCGGCAGTGCGCCGCAGTCCACGTCGAATCCGGCGGAGATGCCGTCGAAGTTGATGTCATCGAGGAAGGTCTCGTCGGAGAAGTCGTCGAGCGTGGAGAAAGCGTCCGCGTCGCCGCCATCTCTTTCGTCGCCGTATTGGGAACCTCTCGGCGGCGACACTGCGAGCATATCAAAGCCTGAAACAGCCACCGAGCTGATTAATTATAGCAAGCTGCACTCAGTTCAGTTGGTCGACGTCGCAGTGCTGCACCGGATAATAAACCGACTACGCATGCATTCAGGGAGATTTATAATACGTTATATATGGTATCGAAGTTTCCTGCCGGATGGTTGCCGGAGAATCTTGGAAAAAAGGGGGAGAGAGAGACGGAGCGAGCGAGAGTAAGAGAGAGAGATGATAATAGAGAACGGATTGTCTTTGAGAGTATTTTAAGTGAGGTTTGATGTCCACCACAACTTAAAGATTTCTCCTGTATATTATGTCTCATAGTGCCCTCTCTCTCTCTCCCCCCCCCCCCCCCCCCCCCCCCCCCCCCCCCCCCAAGCAAGTTGTAGATATATGTTGTGAATGAGTAATATTTTGAGGCATCTTAAGTTCTCTTTTTTTTTTTCTAATTTGTTGTTGACATAAATGCATCATGTGTATAGAGTCGTATTTACCGACGATGGACATAAGATGTTTCTATATATCATTCTCATTTGGAATTGTCAAAAATAAACTTTATTAGTTTTTGGATAAAAATGAAGTTTGAGTTTTTTTTTTATTCTGGGTGGGGTGTTGAAAACTTGGTAGGTAAACTGAAGATTAACTGAAGTTGGGACAGGAGGAAGGTGAGAGATATATGGGGACAGAGACGGAGAGACAAAGCAGAAGGCATGCATGCAGCAAGGAGGTGAGAGAAAGGAAGAGGGAGGGAGGAGCCAAAGTATGTGGGGGTCAGGGTCGTTCCGAGGGAAGACAATGCCCGCATGCATATCAGCTAGAGCATGTTCCACCACCACTTAACATATCACGGCAGCAAGTCAGAGAGAGAGAGAGAGAGAGAGAGAGAGAGAGAGAGAGAGATGAATTTTCACGCTCGTCTTTTTCCTATAGTGGCGTGTGCATGTCTTCAGTCTAGCTTGAAGATAAAAATCCCAAATATCAACCAAATGGTTTAGATAAATGTGATAATATCAGGCCTCGAGAAAAGAATGCATATTGAAAATTTCGGCTTATTTCTAATTTGTTCACTTTAGATACCCAAGTGTGTGCTTTTTTTTTCATTATTTTCTCAACTCGGAGGATAAAACTCAAATTAAAATATATAATCGATATAATAGAAAAAATTAAATCTCGTGGTATGATACATGCAATCTATCATTTTCCATTGTAACGTCAATTTGCTCATGTTGGCGAATTTCTCCTTAATTGGTTTCCATAAATTTGGATAAAATTTAGAGGGACCCTGATTTTTATATTAAAAGTATACAATTTGACGACTAATTTTATAACTTCAATTCCACAATAATGAGATGCCCTCGGACGAACCTACATACAATATCAAATATATATGAACTATGCATTGAAATTAATCCGGACGACAATTTGGGTTCATTTTTTTTTGTCTACTATGCAAATTAATGGAGTTCGATAATATGCTTTAATTTCTCTTCTATTGTGTCCTCCGAATTTTCTGTTTTTTTTTCTGTTTGTAACATGATTATTTCTTTCAGAAAAAGCATATATGGCTCTATTTTTCTGCAAACTACAATTTTTATATGCCAACTAGAACACACGCATCACTCCCTTTTAATAGTAATATTTTGAAATTCAAAAATCAATCAAATATTATAATATTTGTATTATTTTATTCAAGTTTGTCGTCCATTGTTTTCATTTTTCCCGTTGAGATATAATCCATAGTTTTAAATATCAAACTGGCTGAATCAACCGTATCATTATATTATATTATATATTATTACATTTATTAAGCGATCAACTTCCTACATATTTTTGTAACAGGGAAATGCCTATATATTTTAACCCAAGTTTATCTTATGTCCTATTATGTTACGCATAAGGGAGCTCAACAACATACAAAAGTGATGCTGTTATTCCACACTTCTCTTCTTTTACAGAGAATTTCTCTTGTATAGAAAAATGAGCGTTTTAAACTAGAAAACGAAATTGTATTACCTATAAAATAAATTTACTTTGCAATTAAACATATATATATATATATAATATGGCTATACCTATATATGAACACAAACTATTCCTTTTGTTTTATGCAAGGGATTCTAATATTATTTTCTTTTTAGTTCGTACAGCAACGAAACATGTATCTCTTTCCATATATATATATATATATATATATATATATATATTCCTGTATATGTCTTTTAATATTTCCTTTTTTTACAAATTTTAAAGATACAGAAATTAAGATTGCAAGAATGCAACAATAACGAATCTACACAATTTTCCTCACAAATTGAAAGATTCCAGAATCAAGATTTACCGGAAAACTTCATATTCCTATGACTATTAATTTCCAATAAATACCATAAACTCATGGAAATCTTTATAATTGCAAAATGAAAGAGGTCAAATGTCTGCAAATAGAAAGCTTACCTTGCCAATGGGAAGAGCACTTTCTTTCAGGTCTTAAAAGATAATGCAAGCATGAAAATGTAAACCCATTAGTTACTGATGCTCCAAAACCGAAGATCGATTCTCATTCTAGTGTCTTGAAACAACTGTTCAGGATTCAAAAGCAGGGTCATCTATGGAACAACACAAGTCCTAAAGAAAAGCCCATAAAAGACGGAAAGAGAGTGAAACAGTGAGTCTTCAATTGCATAAAAGTTATCGCCGTCGTTTCCTATCATCATCTTCTTCATCATCAGTATCACCACTGTCGCGGAAACGAGGATTCTTATCCTGCATATGATAAAAAGGATATGTAACATGACTCTTATGGGAAGTGATTCTTTCATGATCATGTCATCCGAGATGGTATTTTCGATATTATACAAAAAAGAGTACCGGTCTAGAGTCAGGTTCCGCATTTCTCCTTGAATCATAGTCTGATCTTCTTGACATCTCACGTCCGGATCTCTCATCATCACGATAGCGCTTCCTCTGATAATCTGTCAATATAACAAAATATATGAACTTACATATCAAAAGGGAAGTATGAATAAATGAGCCTCCCCGAAGGCAGAAAAGCTTAATTGAAATAATATTGAAGATATCTTTATATACGTTGTGAAAAACATGAAAAAAAAGATATCTTTATACAGGCATTTCATTATCACAGAGGGACCATTTCTTAAATACAGACCTCCACCATGCTTATATGACCCTCGATTACCACGGTCTTCATGCCTGCCATCTGCAATTAGAACAGAGGGTCAAATCCATGCAGAATAAGAAATAACGTGATATACAATGACTGAACTAGAATATGGCTATCAACCTAGAAATTTTACCTGAAGGAATTTTGAAACTAATATAGACACTGCGTATCCTAGTGTTTCTTTGTCATTTTGACAGTTTGCATCCTTTTTTTTTTGAGAAGGGGTTTGCAACTTAATCAGTCAGTTTACTATGTTGATTTTGCACATTCTGCATAGTTTAACATGGTTATGTCATCGAACACTTGTTGTGCTAATAAATCAATTTTTCTTTACAAAACCTGCCATGCCTTTCTCTAAGTTAAAACTATTTCTCGCAATAATCACTTAAGAACTATATTATATTTTTATAACATATTAACATGGTATGCTCTAAAAAAAACATATTAACATGGTAATGCAAGGTACAATGAGGAACTTCTGGTAAGACATAACTGTAATTATTTCAGTAAAGACTTCTAAAAAAAACTTATTTCAGTAAAGAATTAACTACCAATTTTCCTGATACAAATTTTAGAGAAAAACGACAAAAACCCTAGGTGGAAAATGGGCATCATCATTTACTGTTTCCTCCTGAGAATTCATATATTAACATGGAACAAGCAAGTATACCACCAGAGACAGCATGATGTAGCCAGATTTGATGCATCCAGAAATTAGTCAGGTCAACAAGAAATACAAACCACAACCATTAAAAAGTAGAAACAAAGACAATTGTATTCATGTTTATATACAGAAGATGTCAATGAATAACAAAGAACAGAAGAAAAAATAATAAAATGCATGATAGTAAGAACTTACATGGTGCAGATGATTGAAAACCGCCTAAGGATCCAGAACCATAATCAACCAACTCTCTTTGTGCTTCTAGCTCTCTCTGGACAAGCTTCCCGTATCCACCTCTACGTTTTAATTGTTAAGGGAATAAATGATGGACAGAGCTTAAGCGATGATAAAGCTGTGGACTGACATCAAGCACAAATTTTCTTCCGTTTTGGGGAAAGACATCAAGTACACATGACAAGCTAAGACAATAAGACATAATGAAGCTGAAAAGAAAGAGATCATTACATCAAGAACTAGAAAACAAAATAACTGAAACTTAAGAATATCTATCAAGTTTGAAGTCCAAATAAAAATTAAGACTATGTTTTGGTAGGTCCTTAACCAATAAGACAATTTAGCATAATTTATTTTTCACTGCCATACATTTTAGCTCTAAACTCTGGCTTCCATAAATGGAACAATTATGTTCTTGAGCTCCAGAGCTTAGGGCAACAAACTTTCCTAAAGTCCAAAAAAATAAGACCAGTTTTTAGGGGAAAAATAGTTGAATCACATTAAGATCCAACAAAGGTAATATAAGAGGCAATCCTAGAATCATAATTCCTTGGCACTAACATGCCACATATCTTCATAACACATTCCACCCGCATAAACCCTTGACCCTAATCTAATATAAAGATATTACTTTTATACAAAACAGAAATTCAAATACTTCCAGACTGCCCAAGGACATCAGAATTCACACACTTTCCAGTGGCCCCTTCAACTAACAAGGCCTTATTAGAAAATCATAAGTAATGAACAAGATGCTCACGTTATTGTGCATATGCCTGCAAATAAGATGGCACAGATAGTAATCCTTTGTTTTGATACTTGTATGTGTGCAGGATTCTTTTAACCTCTGAAATTGAAGTGGTCGTGAAACAATCAGGACAATGTAACTGAAGAAAAATGATTACATGCTAGAGATTTCAGTTTTTTTCCATATTTTTCACTTCAGTCATAAGCCGAGAACTAATGTGTCAAAAAGACAAAGGACAAACTTCCATTGAAGAGCCAAGGGTTCGAATCAATAGGAGAATCTGGGAATTTCACTCTAGAGGCACCTTATACCACTTTTCTAATTTCTATTTTGAAATATGTCTTCACCTCATTTGTAATTCTGAAAAACAAAGTACAAGGTAGAAGAAACAAAAATAAAAATCTTCTTCCACTCAAAGGATATCAGGATCATAATCAGTGCGGTACTCATCTCTTACCTACAGAGAAGAAAACAGCATGTTAGGGTAAATTGTAACTTACTCTCAAAGAAAGAGTCAAAAGGGCATAAAAGAAAGTAACTTGTCCGCCGCTACGACCACGTCCCCATTGCCTGCCTTCTTCGAATCCCCAGTCAAAATCAACACGAATCGGGCGGTCATCAAGAATTGTCCCACTGATATATTTAACTGAATCCTCAGCATCCTCCCTAGTATAGTACCTAGCAAGATTACAAATCATCTAGTTTCCTTTAGTTTAAAAAAAATGGTATAACCATATAAGGGCATTTCTTGAGCATCTAACTTGTTGCTAGGTGTAATTTGCTTACCAGTGACTTAAAACTTTATGACTAAAAGGGAAAAAAGAAAAGAAAAAAGAAAATACACGATTGATGCTCTGAACAGAAACTAAAAGATTAATTCACCTAATGATAGTCTCACATATCTATATGTTTGAATGATGAAATAGGAGAATAATTTGAAAATCCCATGAGTATTGTCGCATTTGAAAACTAAATCTTAGAAGCGTTTGGAATCACATCGCTTCATGTGTTATTTGACTGAAATTAGAGTATCTGAAGTAGTACCAGCCTGGTACTACCAGGCAGCATATTACATTTTTGTGAGAGGAATTTGCTCCTTCCAATCAGAATGACTCATATAACAACAATCTTCTTCCATAACAAAATCGTGAACCATATGAATGGTCAGAACTGCTATCCTCGAACTTGATTTACAACTACCAAAGAGTAAATGACCAAGCTACCTTCACCAGACAAAGGGAGATGCCTCGGAGCATTTTCCTAAGTTCTTTTAGTCTTTTTCTTAGCTCTAAAGCCTGTAATCATATAATTTATTTCACCTAGGATGAAAAACCATAATAATGGCATCAAGTGAATCCTACATACGATCAATATTTTCTGTAGAGGTACTAACTGTTCTAGAACACATGAAAAGGCTTGCTCCATTCCCTCAGAATGGATCACTCAACACTTACAATTGCAAAAGTAACTACCATTACCGCAAAGCCGAAAGGACTCACAGGACGAAGCAGAAACCGCAAGGTGTCTTTGAGTTCTTGTCGAGGCCCATGATGATCTTCTTGACCTCGCCGGCCCGGGAGAAGAGCTCGTAGACCTGCTCCTCGGTGGTATAGAACGACATGTTTCCGATGTACACCGTCGTCGACGTCTGCAGCGCGTGCTCGTACTCCTCCTGCGTGCCCTGGAACCGCCGGTCCCGGTACGCCGACAGCTTCGACGGATCCTGACCGGATTCCCAAATGATTTGGCAACAAAAATTAGGTCAATTGAAGCGAGAATGGAAGGCGAGAGAGAAATTACCTTGAACAAAGAAGCCATTTTTTTTTCTTCCCCTGGATCAACTTGTTCCAAAGATCCCAATCCGGTCGGAAGCGGATCGAATTGGGAGGAGGGAGAAATCGATCGATTCCAATGATTTGTGTATGCTATACAAATCTAGGGTTTTAGGGATCAGCTGTGGGACGAAGGACATGACACACAAGACAACGGATGCGAAGGACCCGAAGCGAGCCGCAACTCGATTCCCCATTTGGGCTCGCTTTTGAGCTCGAACTCTGGCGCACTTTTTATTTTTTTCATAATAACAATTGTTATAAATTTCATAAATTAAAATAAATTACGTAAGCCAAAAAATATATTGCCTCTCAAATTTTATGCTAAAAAATGACTTTTTTGTGTGTAAGTATGTCTAAAATTGAATGTCGCATTAATTTCACTGTTTTGTAAAATTTCTCTTGGATGGCTTAAAATATTGCTGGCTGCGTTTGGTTGGAAACAAAACGCGACAACATTGCGTTTTGTTCTCAAACGCAATACGTGACGGGACGGAAACTTTAAACGTGATCATGGACGGGAACATTTTGTGAAATGTTCCCGTCCGCGAGAACATTGAATGTTCTCGCCGAACATTTGTCTTTTTTTTTTGTCGAGCCACAATATTTTTTTGTAATTTCATCTATTTTTTTAATTATTTTGGTTTATATGTATATATAATTTATAATATATTAATACATTATTAAGGATATTATAAAATAATTTATTAAATGTTATTAATTAAAAACTATAAAATAATTAGTTCTAATAATTAATAAATATTTTATTAATTAAACTATTCAGTTTTTTTAAAAATAAATTATATTTAGATTTTAAAATATACGTAAATTATAATATTAATAATATTTAAAATGTTTAATCAAAATAAATAAAAATAATATTAACAATTTACGTAAATTATAATATTAATAATATATTCTTATTTACTATAATTTTATACCTCATAAAATAATAAATTATATTCTTAGTTCTTACTTTTTATCCAAACACCCACTAAAATTTTTTCATCACATCAACTTTTTAAATCCCCATCATTACACTTTTTCATCCAAACACCAATCCAAACTTTTCTATCACATCAATTAGTTCTCGAGAACAAATGTTCTACTAATGTTTCCGTACCAAACGTAGCCTAAGGGTGTGTTTGGTTCTAGAATTTGGACTAAAACTTTGCCCAAGTTCTAGAACTTTGACTAAACACATCATGTGACGAGAACTTTCGTGATGTACGAGAGAACTTTCGTGATGTACGAGTAAAGTATTAGCAAGAACTTAAAAAATTCTTGCTAATAGTAAGAACAACCTTTTTTTTTGTTATACTACTTTTAGATCTATAATTTATTATTTTAATAATATTATTATATGTATATATTATATTATATACATATATATTATATACTTATAATATATATTATATTATATTATCATAAATTTATGTAGGTATAATAAAAAGTAGTACATTTTTTAGTTATTAATTAATTTATCTTAATTTTTTTCTTCTATCTAATTTGCTAATTATAAAAATATAATATAAAAATAATCTTATAAAATAATAAAATATATATTTACCTCTTACTTTTATTCAAACATCTATCAAAACTTATCTATCAAATCAACTTTTTAAATTCCCATCATTATATTTTTTCATCCAAACACCAATCTAAACTTTTCTATTTAATCGATTTGTTCTCGGCAACTAACTTTTTTCTAAAATTCTTGTACAAAACACGGTTTCTTTTACAAATTTTATATTTTTTTCTTAACGTTTATGTAACATTCTCAAAAAAGTGTGGAGTTGTAAAATTTTTGAGGAATTTTACATTTTTCCCAAGTAAGACTGAAGGGTAAGAAAAAACGGAGGTGAAAGAATTTAGTTTTATTTCTTATGAAGAAAAAATGAGTAATAAAAGTATAATGATATCTTATTTGCAGGACATGTTTAACTAAGAGATATTAAATTAGCTTCTTTTATTCCAGTAATCTATTTATTTTTATCATTTATATATTATCTTGTATTTTGAGTTTAAAGGAAAAGTAGAATTTTAGAGGAAGAATATTTATTTTTCATTCAATCCTCCATTAAAAAATAATGTTAAATAACTAGTTGTCCTCCTTTTGGATTTTCTTATGTGTCGTGTTCTTGCACCCAACTTAGTTAAAAAATTATATTTTTAACTAATCTTCTTTCCTCAAGTTAAATTTTGATAAATAGATCACGAGCGTCCAACTTAATTGGTGCTAAAAATTATGTACATTAATCACGAATTAAAGTGTCGGTTTACCATTGAGCTCGATTATTTTAGTGTTGTTCGAAACAATATGTCTAACTATGACATATGATGCTCTTAATAAAAATTTTTATATTCAAAATGTTTGAACAGATCTTTATTTAAACGATGATAAATTATTATCCATCAACTCCAACTCTTGTCCATAAAATTCTCTCTGTTAAATTAGGAGCAACATAACCATTCTGTACTAACATAATGAAAAATAAATTAAAGCACCTGTAGAGGTGAGAGAGAGAGAAAGAGAGGGAAGTGGTGCAACTACATCATGGTCATGCGGACGGGGTTGATCAGGAGCTCTGCAACTGGACAAGATTAGACCTCTGCATGTGTGCATCACATCACATCACATCGAATCGAATCATCATATCAAATCTCACCATCGATGATGCTTTTGCAAAATCGCATCCTGTTTCATGCAACCAGTTCCTTGAATCCATTTCTAACTCGAGAAGCTTGTTTTTCTTTCTTTTCTAAAACACAATAGTAACTGTAGCTGATGACCTACTAGAAAGATAACTTTATACACATTGGATAATAGAACACAACAAAAAAAGAGCACCACACAGTAACTTGAGAATTCGAGCATGTCGTCTCATCATCACCCATCTGAAAGGTGGAGCATGATTTGTCAAGATCTCGTCTAACGGCTCTCTCATCACGCAGTTGCAGTTGTCCTTGCAACTCATGCATTGCATTGCATGCAATTGGAAAGAAAATGATGCCACGACAGCGAAAGTGTTGAAAAGTGTTAACCAGTTCAGAATGCCCGGGGGGTTGCAGTTGATCTCGTGATCTCTACCATTTTCTTGGCATGATCATCATCCTTTGGGACTGTAACAAGAGAGCCAAAAAGGATTGATGAGTCTTCATTTAACTCAGTGCCTGTGCCTACGACTGATCTGATCTGAATGAGCTTTTGTTCAAGGGAAATGAACAGAACCAATTTCAGTGACAGCAGTTATGGTGCAAAACAGCCAACCATTTCCTATTCATTTCAGCTCAGTTTAATAATATTGCAATGCAGATTTATAGTTTCAACGAGGAATGCAAACATATCGTGAGAAGAGGGAGAGAGAGAGAGAGAGAGAGCGAGAGAGAGAGAGAGAGAGAGAGAGAGAGAGAGAGAGAGAGAGAGAGAGAGAGAGAGAGAGAGAGAGAGAGAGAGAGAGAGAGAGAGAGAGAGAGAGGTGAAGTGCTTGAATCTTGCTTCATGATTATTTTAAATTTCATGGTACTGTTCTTTCCTGTGTCTGGCAGGATGACATTTTTTGCTGCAGCTTTTCTCTTTTTCTCTGACGGGAGATCACCTCAAATCCTCTGTTTCCATCTATGCCTTCTTTTTTGCCTTCTGGCCTTCCTTCCTGCCTTCTCTGTCCTCTTAAAAGTTAAAACTACTATCTGTTCCTGTCCTTGCTTTTTCTTCACTGACATAGAAAATACCTGCACAATTTCTCATGCAGACGCATGCAGCGCCCTTCTCCCATGCTTCGCCAGTCGCCAGCTTCATGGGCATCATAAGGTCCGCTGCAGCAGCGCAGAGCAGGGACAATTACAGCCGAGGAAGAAGCAGCCAAGCAGGTAGAGAGAGAGAGAGAGAGAGAGCAGGCCGACTTGCTCCTCGACTCTGCCACCACCATTTGATTCGTCGAATCAATTCAAATATAAAATAAAGCGGGGTTCAACTGCTTGACGATATAAAACCACCACGACAGTTTGTTGCAGTGCAGAGCAATTTGGGTTTACTTTACTGCTTGGCTTGTGCTCTAGCCGTTTGCCTCTGGTTCGTTCCCCTGTTCTTGCGATTGGTGAATCGTTCTGCTTCTGGATTTTTGTTGTGCTACGTACGGTAAGCATTAAAATACTCTCTCAACTTACCTTGTTATGTGTTCAAAACGTCAGTTTGCATTCTTATGCATAACTTTATTCTCCCTTCCTTCTCCGAACACAGTAATGGAGAACTAACTCCTGAACCTTGTTTTGGTTTCGTGCCAGTGACTACCTCACAGTGAGTACTCCATGGACAGCTATGTCAGCCATCATCACTTGGACAACATTAAGCCTCTGCAGCTTCCACCAGGTTTCCGCTTCCACCCAACGGACGAGGAGCTCATCACTTGCTATCTCCTAAAGAAGGTCCTCGGCGCCGTCTCCACCGGCCGAGCCATCTCCGAGATCGACCTCAACAAATGTGAGCCGTGGGAGCTCCCAGGTCCTGACCACCTACAGCCTCCTTCCTTGTTTCTTTCCTCGGTCTCTTTATCTAGTTGACAGCTCCAGCTGGTGCATGCAGAGAAAGCCAAGATGGGGGAGGAGGAGTGGTACTTCTTCAGCCTCCGTGACCGGAAGTACCCGACGGGCCTGCGGACTAACAGGGCGACGGTCGCCGGGTACTGGAAGGCCACCGGGAAGGACAGGGAAGTGTGCAGCGCGAGGAACGGCGCGCTGGTGGGGATGAAGAAGACGCTAGTGTTCTACAGGGG
Source organism: Pontederia crassipes (assembly GCA_030549335.1). Lineage (NCBI taxonomy): Eukaryota > Viridiplantae > Streptophyta > Magnoliopsida > Commelinales > Pontederiaceae > Pontederia > Pontederia crassipes. Next base: position 51,117,174 of record CM060186.1, on the reverse strand, counting down.
GAGGGCTCCCAAGGGCGCCAAGAGCAGCTGGGTCATGCACGAGTACCGGCTTGAGGGCACGTTCGCTCACCACCTCCTTTCTAGGCCCTCCAAGGTACCTGCGTAATTAATTTTTTTTCGATAAAGCCTGCGTAATTATTTTGTTCAATTATTTTGATGCATTCATGTACGATGAATCCATGCACGTCGTGCATGTGCAGGATGAGTGGGTGCTCGCACGCGTCCTCCACAAGACCATCGGTGGGTGCAAGAAGGCGGGCCACCTCTCCGCGGCCGTCCCCGACGCATGGCCTGTCGCCTTCTCCGTCAAGTCCAAAGCAGCCGAAGCCGGCGTTTGCGGCTTCCCGCCCTCGGCCTCCGTGCCTCGTCTCCTGGACGCGTCGGCGTCGTCGCCGTTCGCCATCTTCACAGACTCCCACGCGACCGAAACCGTCCCTGATAGCCGGTTCTGGCGCCAAAGGAGCGCCGAGAAGGAGCTCGTGCCCTGCTTCTCCACCTCTAACCAAGCCTACCACCCAGAGGTACCTCCCGCCGGCGGCGGTTCAGGATGGGGTTTCCCGTTCCTTCGACCGCTTTTGCAGGAAAGCGTACCTATGCCGTACTCCCTCACCGGTATGCATCCGGTTCCAACGCCCCTCGGCGTGACCCCAGCGGTGGACATGGAGCTCTGTGGTCGCCGTGTGGGGGGTAGCTGGCAATGGGGGGTTCAGGATCCGGAGGCGGATGGCCAGTTCAAACGGCTTGTGGGATCTTCTGAGCTCGACTGCCTGTGGAGTGCTTAGAAGGCCTTTTTGCGTTCTTACGTGATGGCTACTAAGTAGTTGACATTTGACAATGTCATAGTTTAGTGAATCTTCGAGTTTGGAGATGGTTGTCAACAGATTCTTGAACTTTGATATGACCCGCATGAACTTTTTTTTTTCCGGTGATGGACTCGCATGAACTCTGATTCTTGGAACTCTGATCAATAGCCCTTCAGGACTTAAATGCAAAACTAAGATCCAAAGTGATCAATAACCCTTCGAAGGGAAGGGCTATGCGAGGAGCTGAAATGTCTAAAAGATCCTTGTTCAGGCATCAAGGACTTTGAATTTGTCATGAAATTTTTTGCATCACCATTGCATTAACCGGTAGTAATATATTTTTATTCATTCATTCATATATATTTGTCATATATTTTTATTCATTCATATAAATAAATAAATGATATTTATAAAACTTAATAAATAAATGATTCACATGTATATATTTTTTCATATAATATCCTAACTTTTTTTATCAGGAAAGAAAAAGATAACTTTTAAAAAATCTAGTTATATTTTCACCTATAATAATATTATAAAAAATAATATATAGACTTCCAACATGGTGTACAGTTCATGAATAATAATATTATAATAAGAAGGTTCATAATAAACTTTAATTAAGAAGGTTCATAATAATATTATAATAATAATATTTTCACATGTAATCTTACGTGGACTTCCAACGTGCGACCATTTAAATTCATAACAAAAGATCTATTGAAACCAACCCCATTTAAACAATTCTGTCGAGAACTAACGTCCTCTCTATCTCTCTCTCTCTCTCCTCTGCATTTCCAAGAGTCACAAGAACAGCGCCATTGCTGGAAGAAGCAACAGCTCGAGCTCCAACGAGTTGTCCATCTCATTGATATCTCCGAACCGATAGAAAACCAAAAACCTTCTAGTCTTTACACTTGTTCCAGCAGTGAAAGGGAGGGGAGTTGGGCGATGGATCGATCGCGCTCCAAGCGCAGCTGCCACTACAAAAAACACAACAACGATGACGACTTCCCCCCTCGCTCCCGTCCCCGCTACGATGCCCCAACCCCCTCCTACGACCACCGTGTTGTCTGCAGAGTTCGCCGGCTCGTTTCAGCTCGTTCTTTCTGCTCGAGTGTTATCTTACGAACTGTCCGTGTATCGGCGATTAACGTTTATAACAGATATCCTTGTGTCGTTAATTAGCCGATATGTAGCCTTATATTGTGTTTTTGATTTATATCTCTTTTGTAAGCGGCATATAAAAATGAGAAGAGAGAAGCTGTAATTTTTGAATTCGATTAAATTAGAAATTCATGATTTCCCTCCCAACTTTTCTTCTTCTCTGTTTCCTGCACTATCTGTGAGATCGCTGGACGATGTTGATTGCCGACCGGAGTTTGGAAAGTTTCTAACGTGGTATTAGAGCCGTCTCAAAGCACTTCGAATCTGGTTCTTCTCCTTGATTCAGATGCAAGATAAGTTTTCTTAGATCCGAGTCATTTCATAGATTTCTCCGCATTGAGATATTGTGCTTGTTATCACAAAGCGTTTTGTAAGATCAACAACAACAACAACAACAACAACAACAACAAAGCCTTATCCCACTAGGTGGGGTCAGCTACATGGATCATACGACGTCATTCCGCTATTCGTTGATCCATGTTCATAAGATTCGACATGATTTTATGCTGGCTGTCGGGGCCTAACACAACCCTCCTCCTTTATCCGGGTTTGGGACCGGCTATAAAATATAGGCGGAGTTGTTTCTCCATAAGATCACTCGAAAGGAGGGCTTGGGACCTCCTCCTTTCTCCATAAGATCCACATCGAAAGAAAAAAGGAATTGTTTTCTGCTCACTCGACAAGGTAACTTTCTCCATAAGATCCACATTGAAAGAAAAAAGGAATTGTTTTCTATATGTTGTAACTAGAAGAACCAAAACTATATTTCCCACCAAACAGGAAAATCTACAAAAGAAAAAGGAGGGTGTTCCTTTTCTACCATATGCGGCCAACAAAAAACTAACCAAAACTATATTTCCCACCCAAACAGGAAAATCTACAAAGAAAAAGGATCTTACAAAATATAGGTAAACATACCTGCCTCCCACGACCCTTGCCTTCTGAAACCCCTTCAATGATCCCGGGTAAATCAAGAAGTTGAATTTTTGTATCATTATAATTTATAATTCCGGGTATGCAAGTCAATGTTGTGAACTCATATGATGCAGCCTCTGAATGTGTCCCCGTCAATAGTGTAAGAAGGGTTGACTTCCCCACACTTGGGAAATTTGAAATTTGAGTTTCTGATTTCCTGAATTCCTGAATTTACGATGTCTACTTCAAATTCTTTCGCAACGAGTTCTTTGGTTCTTGATGTGATGAATCCGCTTTTCTTGAGCCCATCAGATACGTCTAGACTCATCTTGATTCCAGATCAATTACCTAAGAATTATGCGGAATGGAGTGATGCCATGTTTAATGCCCTTTTATCAAAAAATAAGCATGTTTTTGTCGATGGCTCATTTACGATTGATAAAGTGGATACAAGTTTTCAGTTCCACTGGAAAAGGTGCAATGCGTTAGTAATTTCTTGGATTTGAATGTCTGGTGCAAAAGGACTGATCAATAGGATTTCATATTCACAAAGTGCACATGTTGTATTCCATGCAAGTGTATTCTATGGAAAATAATTTGTATGAACTGAGACAATGTCAACTTTCAATTTCAGAATATTTTTCACAATTAAAATGTCTTTGGGAGGAATCGTTCCTTGTGACACCTGAGACCCTACTACAGGCAATTGGAAAGAGTATAAGGAGTTCTTAGAGCAAAGGAAACTGTATAGATTTTTAATGGGGGTTAATGATTGTTTCAATCATGTTCGAACACAAATTCTCATTATGATTCCATTACCATCAATTAATCAGGCTTATTCCTTATTAGTTGAAGAAGAACAAAGACAAGGGAAACAAATTCATATGGGAACTAATCAAATGGCCTTATTAAGAAATAAAGTTCAGTACAAATCAAAAAGTCGGATTATCTATGATCAATGTAGAAAACCTGGGCATAAGAAGACTCAATGTTACAAGCTAATTGGTTATCCACAGAAGTTTAAAAATAAAGGACCTAGTGCTGCCAATTCAGTTGCAATACAGTCTTATGAAACAAAATCAATAAAGGCTGATTGTTCTGATACTAAAGTGAACTCTCCATTTACTGAGGAACAACAGAAATATATTTTGAGTTTGCTGCAAGGTGGTCAAGATAAATCCCCTTTAGATCATTATGCAAATATGGCAGGTATATCTTCAAATATGTTTTCTCAGGAATAGATAATTGATTCTAGTGTATCAAATCATATGACTTCTCACAAAAATTGGCTTATGCATGTTAAGCCTTTGCATTCTAAGAATATTATTTCTTTGCCAAATGGAACAACTTCTACAGCCACTCATGCAGGATCTCTTTGCTTAACTTCTGGGATGAGGCTTGACAATGTTCTAGTTGTGCCAGATTTCAAATTTAATATGATCTCTGTTACACAATTGACAAAAAACTTGTCCTGTGTTGTCTCATTTTCTTTCAATTCTATTTTCATTCAGGACTATTTGAATGACAAGGGGAGCTAGATTGGTGAGGCACGAGAGAGACTCTATTACCTATTGAGAAGTCCTTGCAATTACAACAGTGTAGCAGGAGGTGCAGTGGCTGTTTCAAATCTGATCTGGAGCTTTGGCATAGTCAACTTGGACACTTGCCTTATGATAGAATGTCCTTGATTTTTGATTTCAAATCTTGTAAAATTGATAGCAGCTTATCTCATTGTATTGTTTGTCCACTGGCTAGACAAACTCGACTGCCTTTTCATTCATCCATGAATAAATCAGCTGAGGTTTTAGAATTGATTCATATTGATACTTGGGGTCCTTTTAAATCCCTCACACACGATGGTTGCAATTATTTCATGACACTTGTTGATGATTATACAAAACTCACATGAGTTTATTTGCTGAAATACAAGTCTGAGTGTTTTTCAACTGTGTTGCTTTCTTAATTTGGTTTCAACTCAGTATAACAAGAAAGTCAAAGTGATAAGAACAGATAATGGGTCAGAATACCACAACAGCAAATGTAAAATCTTATTTTCAGATAAGGGCATTTGGCATCGAAGTTCTTGCACCTATACTCCACAACAAAATGGTGTTGTGGAAAGGAAACATAGGCATATTTTGGAAATAGCTAGAGCCATGTTATTTCAGTCCAATCTCCCAATCAAGTTCTGGGGGGAATTAATTAAGGCTGCTGTTCATATTGTTAACAGATTGCCTTTGAAGGCTTTAAACAACATTTCCCCTTATGAGTATTTTTTTTAATAAAACTCCTGATCTTTCTCATCTTAAAGTCATTGAATGTCTTTGTTATGTCACTAACAAAGTTATCACTCACAATTTTGATTGGAGAGCAAAGCCTTGTGTCTTGTTGGGATATTCCATGGCTCACAAAGGTTACAAGGTTTTAAACCTTTGTTCAAAAAAAAATTCCGTATCAAGAGATGTAAAGTTTGTCGAGACTGTGTTTCCTTATAAATCTGTAACCTTGTTGCAAGACTTCAGACATTCATTGAATCAGTCTCCTATGACTTTTCAGAATGTGGTGGATCTTTCTTCTCCAGAATTTTTCACATATCCTCAACTCCCGGATTCTCCTGGCACTCTTTTTGATACTCCTTCTGCTACTTTACCAAGTGATCACCAATCTGACTTGGAAATTTTTTATTCTTCCTTGTCAATCAGAGATTCTAATTCAGCTCCTTTACTAGAGGGAATTGACATGCCTTCTGTTCCTGTTCCTCCTCGTAGACCACATAAGTGATAAAACGATCAGGGTGGTTGTAGGATTATGTTGTGACATCTGCCACGTTAGCTTCAGTCATTCATCCTCTGCAATCTGTTCTATCTTATCATGCTTGCACCTCTCATTATTAGGCCTTTTTTACTGCTCTTTCTAAGTTTGAGGAACCAGTCTCTTATGGTCAAGCTATCAAGGATGTGAGGTGGATTCAAGCCATGGAAGATGAACTTCGAGCTTTACAAGGTAATGGCACCTGGGAGATGTTTCTTTACCATCAGGGAAGAAACTAGTCGGCTGTAAGTGGCTATATAAAGTCAAAGTCACTTCTACTGGATAAATTGAAATGTTTAAAGCGAGACTTGTGGCAAAAGGATATAATCAGAAGGAAGGGATGGATTTCAAGGAATTTTTTTCACCAATGGCAAAGTCTATTACTATTAGGGTTGTTCTAACTGCAGCTGCTCAATTGAATTGGTCCTTGTTTCACTGGGATGTCAACAATGTCTTTTTAAATGATGACTTGCTTGAGGAAGTCTACATGTCTATACCTAAAGGCTTACAAATTCAGGGGGAGACTAAGGGTAAAGCCTGTCGTCTTCTAAAGTTCTTATATGATTTAAAGCAGGCTTCTAGGCAATGGAATATTAAACTGACACAAATTCTTATTGCCTCTAGTTTCACTCAAAGCCAAAATGATCATTCTCTTTTCACTAAGGCTCGACACTCCATTTGAACAAAATATGAAGTTAACTACTATTGAGTTTGATCAATACTTTGATAAAACCACTTCTGATTCACCTTTGCAGTCACCTGAAATTTTTCAGAGGCTCATAGGCAGGTTAATATATGTTACACATACAAGACATGATATAACTTATGCTGTTGGTCATCTAAGTCAGTTCATGCATGCTCCAAAATCATCACATTATCAAGCAGCTTTGAGATTGGTCAAGTATCTGAAATCTGCACCTGGTCGTGGCCTATTTTTTTCAGCTGCAAAGAACAATAATCTCGGCATTCGGTGATGCAGATTGGCCCTCTTGTATCTTGACTCGTCGATCAGTTTCTGCTTATTGCATCAAAGTTGGTGATTCTTTAGTTTCGTGGAAATAGAAAAAACAAACAGTCGTCTCTCGTTCGTCTGCAGAATCTGAATACCGCAACTTAGCCTTAACTGTTGCAGAGCTTATATGGCTGGATCGTGTGTTTGCAGAACTTCGCCTGCCATTGCAACCTCCTTCTCCCTCTATACAAACAGTCAAGCTGCGATTCAGATGGTTGACAATCCAGTCTTCCATAAATGAACTAAACATATCGAAATCGATTGTCATTTTATCAAAGATAAATCTTTGCAGGAGCTGATTAAAATTCTTCATGTTTCTTCTAAAGACCAACTCGCTGATCTTCTCACGAAGGCGCTTGGACCACATTCGACTATCTAATGAGCAAGTTGGGATTGTTCGATTTATTCGAATCCTCAACTTGAGGGGGAGTGTTGTCTGCCGAGTTCACCGGCTCACTTCAGCTTGTTCTTTCTGTTCCAGTGTTATGTTACGAACTGTCTGTGTATCGGCGGCGAACATTTATAACAGATGTCCTTATGTCATTAGTTAGTCGTTATGTAGCCTTATACGGTGTTTTTGATTTATATCTCTTTTGTAAGCGACATATAAAAACGAGAGGAGAGAAGCTGTAATTTTCGAATTCGATTGAATGAGAAATTAATGATTTCCCTCCCAACTTTTCTTCTTCTCTGTTTCCTGCACTATCTGTGAGATCGCTGAACGATGCTGATCGCCGACCGGAGTTTGGGAAGTTTCTAACACACCGCCGCGGCCGCCGCGGCCGCCGCCACGCTTCCGACCACCGCGGCCCACCTCCTGCACCGCCGCGGCCTCCGCGGGCGGCGCTTCCCTCTTCTTCATCCCCCCGGACAACCGCCGCCAACGGCTCCTACGCCGCGGCGTCCGGAGTCACGACCTCCTACAGGATTCTTTGCCCCAAAACCAAGGCCGGCCGAATCATCGGCAAGTCCGGGTCCGTCATCAACTCCTTCCGACAGAAGACCGGAGCCTGGATCAGTGTCCATCGGCTGCTTCCCGGCGACGATGAGCGCATCATCCATATCTCCGACAACAGGCGGCGCGAGCCCAACGGCTGCCCCCCGCAGTATTCTCCCGCACAGGAGGCGCTGTTGCTGATCCACGAGAGGATCGTCGACGAGTGGGACTGCGACGGAGGCAAGAGGGACAAGGGGAGGGTGACGACGAGGCTGGTAGTGCCGAGGACGCATGTCGGGTGCTTGCTGGGGAAGGGAGGGAAAATGATCGAACAGATGAAGATGGACACCAAGAACCACATTCGCATCTTGCCCAGGGGTCGGGACACACCGCTGTGCGTCTCCACCTCTGATGAGATAGTTCAGGTACTAATTAAGCATGTTCTGTGGGCTCACTTGAGAGATTTTTCGGCAACCAAGAAATTATTGGCATGCTTGATTGTTTTCGTATCAAAAATCCCAAATGTTTAGGTTCTTATGGTTATCTTGAATTCGTTATGGGACGCCATAATTTTCCCAAATTTACTTCGTAAAGCCATGTTTTCTTACAGTGTCATGATTTTAACCTCGTGTATTTCCATATTTATAATCAGCTGATGATAATACTCCAAGTTAACAAAGAATCTTTGAAAATACTTCTGCCAGACTCTGGTATAGGGTTCAAAGAATGTGGGGTGGCTCACTTTTGTGTCAAAAAAGGTATGCAGATTTGCTTTTTGGACAATATGAATGTAGAGATGCTCTTAGATGTATGTAAAGATTAATATAATTGAAATATGAATTTCTCTTCCAAATTGTTCTTCTTTTTTTTTTGTTTAGAGCCATAATTGTGAGTGGGAAAAGAAACAGAATAGTTCAAGGTTGGAAAATTGTTACTTTTTTACAATCAGCCTTATGTCAACTTCTCTTTGATATCTGATATTAAGTTCCATCTGTATCAATATCTGGGTGCAAGGGTAAAATCTAAAATTGAATCAACCAATTACATTCTTAGTCGGGGAGTTCACTTGCTAGGGTGGTCTCGAGGTTATCTGATGGACTAGTCGATTTTAATTATTTCTCTTTTCCCCAAAAAAGCTTTGCACAGTTCTTTTGTAGTTGCAGTTGCATAGATGGAGGGTTCCTCTGTGCTGTTTGAATGTAGCTCAATGGTCATGTCATTAGTAGCTGCTCCGAACATACAAATCAATTACGAAAATGATTTCCCAAGCTTATTTCAGAAAGGAAAGTGTTGAAAAACCTTATGACTATCATCACTTGACATGATTTAAATACTACTGGCTGCTAAAAATAATGAATAGACCGTTGCAGCAATTTTGAATCGGATGGGCCTGATTGGCTTCTATTTTTCTTTTCCTTTTCCTTTTCCTGTCGCGTTAGTGAAGCATTAGCATATTTCTGAAACATGCACCTTGTATGTTGACTTAACAACCAGAAAACTAGTTGTTTGTTTTAATACGAGTTATCAGTTACAATATCTATGCATATCAAATATCGGGATGCAATATTATCTGCAAGTTAACATTTGAAACTCTGAAACTTCTATCTTTGCAGGAGGCTGATGTAGCAGGTGCGATGCTGACACATGGCCATGCAGTTTGAGAGTACGTAGAATCGTGGTCGTTCTCAGTTTTCCTTTCAGTTCCCCGGTTTTAGATCAGAGCAATCCAGCTACCGAGTAGTTGAAGTGCAGTTGTGGGTGGGTGGGGAGGATGAAGCCCATTACTTTCAAAGTTGTACCTTAATGAGAGGTTGGAGGATCTAGGAACCACTGTCTACTTTCCAGATGAAGAGCTATAGATCATTTTCTAGATGAACCACTGTCCACTTTTCCTTGGCAAAGTAGCGGACGCGTTTTTTTACCATATCTTGGAGCCACTATTAAGATGTTCATTAGAGGTAACTCCATAAATCGACGAACGGGTTGTGTCGGACCGATATGATCCTTGCATATTCCGATCAGATTGTGTCGGTTGCGACCTTTTTTTTTTTCAAAACTTTCCAACCTCTTATATATATAATGTAAAGTATAATACTAATATTCAATATATGATTTAATGACTACTTTCACTATTATTATCATGTTATATAATAATTATATATTTAAAATTTTAAATATGTTAAATCATTATTTAAGTAGCTAATAATAAATAAATTAGTTATTTGTAAAAGTGATAATTGAGTATATATAATATTAATTTGTAGATATTTAATAAATGTACCAAATAACAAATAGCAATATATTATAATAATTTATTGTATAATTCATACATCATAATAGTAGAATATTAGTATAAGTCTATTATATAGATAGTTAAGTACTAATGTATCACATACTAAAGGTAGTAATGGACATCGAGATTTTTGTGGTTTAATTATTTTAGCCTACGTCATGAGAGTTTTATTATTATTTATTGTTATGAATTAAGAAAAAAAATATATTTACAAAGAATTATAAATTATAAATTTATAATAATTATTTTATGAAGAATTATAAGAAAAGGCAACCGAACTAGATGAACATTCATATGAGCTTCTTGACGTGCTCTCTTAATAGAAGACATAAAACTAAAAAATGTTTTTATTATTTAAAGCCTTGGGTGCTAATGTGGACGTGATGGTTTTTTTTAATTTCAGGATGATTTACTTATAATGTTTGAAAAAATAATTTTTAATATTTCTTGTGTACCATTTAGGATAAGATCCTTTGAATTTAGAATTCATCATCATCATTCAAATATTCTAATATTTTAAAAATTCTAATTCCATCAAATAAATTATTAAAAAAATCATTTGATAATTCACATTGTTCATTAAACGAGTTTGTTATCTGGTAAAGTTGATGAAGTATTAAATGTGGAGTAGTGAAATAAATGGCTGATATTAAATTAGCGTTGTATAAAATTTGCAATAGTTCCATAACTACATTAGCAACATCCAATTCAAATAAGCAATTCGTTGTTGGGCATTGCATGACAATAAAAATATAATTATAGAGCGTATGTATAAATGAAAACATAATTTAAGCACGTATCTTATAGAATATTCAATTTTTTATACACAATATTACAATATTATAACGATGACAAATTTCTTTAAATTGTTGTTTCTTGGATCTCATAAATTTGTCATTACTTCTCTAAGAGTTTTAAGTACTTTAAAAACTACTTTTAATCCTTTTTAACACATAAACTAATAATATGACATACAGATCTTCCATGAAAAAGAATTTCATTTAAAAGAATATTTAATCTTTGGATTAGAAACTTTGTAGCAAAATTATTAGCACTTGCATACAAGAGTGAGACATAGAATTCTATCTTTAAGATCATATTAACTAATTATTTTTCTATCATGTTTGCAATTTGAAAATCGTTATGGAGATGTTTAATTTCTTTAAATGCAATAATTCTTTTTGCACTATCCATATCAATCCAACATATTGTAACACACAAAATATTATCACCATTTGAAGAAGTTCATATGTCAATAGTCAAACTAAACATGAATTTAGAATATAAAGAATAATTAATTACTTCATTTTTTTCTTTTACAATATAATTTAGTTGAATCTTCTTTAACAATTCTTTTACTAACATTTCTAAAGGCACCTTGTATGTAATTTTCTTGATAATATAAAAAATTTCATCTTCAACAAATGTATATACCGTTTCTGCATGTATAACATATCTTGTTAAAGCGTCATGCATATTTTTTTATTATAAGCAAATAAAGAGCTTCCAACAATGTTACAATCCGGTGTAACTAGTTGAGTTTGTTGCCGTAATTGACCCGTAAAATTTGTTTCTATAGTCATTATAGGTGTGATTTTAAGTGTCATTTTAAACTGTCTGTGCTTAAAGAAGAGGCGACAACATATCTAGTTTTACAAATTTTACAAATAGTTTTATGTTTTTGTATCATTTTCATTTATAATTTTATCAAAATAATCTAAACTTCACTAGTTAACATTGTTATTCTTTTTTTTTTTTTGCCTACTAGTTCACCTCGCATTTGAGCTTGATGGACTTGTGGGTGTTACCACATGACAAGATAATTCACACAGGTACTTGGAGTAACTAGGCAGATAGTTGATGGCATCGTAGTTTATGCATAATTGGATGATTCGCTTGCTATGCAAATAAAGAATTAGGATCACCACCACTAATTAGTAACATATGGTGGAGAGAGTACGGAGAGAGGGAATGAGACTACGAGAGGTTGAGAGCATTCGTGAAGGAAACGAAGGGGGAAGGGCGGGTAGGTTTTATAGGGAAAGAAATAAAAAATTGGCTCGCAACTGCATAATATGACCTATATTGTTTAAACACGACATGTGCTGTCCTTTCTGACCGTGCGCATGATCGTATTGTCGCATCACAAAGCCGCGGTGACAATGTCACTCAAATAAGCAACGTGAGTCATGTGTTCTTAGCGCGGGCCATGTTAGAGTTTGTAATGTCCGTGCATCGTTCAAAAAATCATTTTAAATGACAATGTGGTGCGTGTTTACTCTGCACAGACCTTATTTTTCATGATTGTGATAGTTTCAAGTGTCTTGTTGTCAATCCTATCATAACATTTCGGTCGTCATCTTCTTCATGCAGATTGTTTTGATGCCACGTGGACCGTGTTGATGCCACATCTGTCCAATGAATTATTCTGTACCGAGTTGGTCACACGGTCCGTGTTGGTGCATGAAAATTTAAAAATGTGTTACACCGTTTCGGGCCAGGCCAAGTCTGTGTTTCCCGTGCTTGGATCATGCCTTGCCCAGTTGGCAACTAGGTAGTCTGACATGGGTAAGCATGAATCCGACCCGAAGGCTGTGCCCGAGTCCAACCGACACAACTTTTGGGTGAGTCGACGATGTGTCGAGTAGAATGGCCCATCCAAAAGTCCATCTCTAGATAATTTAGGATTCTCTTGACAACTGCAAAATATCTAGTGGAGCCAATAGTGTTAAGACCAAAGTATGAAATGCAAAGCAACAAGATGAATGGATGTCACTTTAGTAGAGAAGGTAAAATACATATTACTTGCATAATTATTTTCCAATATTTTGTTACAACCTTGCACTTACACACTCTTTTTGTTGAGGATTAAGGAGCTACTTGGCTAAGCTTATAAGTCAATAAAAATAATTTATAAGCAATTTAATTTTTTCCTCTTTGATAATAAAAAAAGAGAGTTGATAAATACTTATTTTACTTGCTTACTCCTGCTTGTTTCAGGAGAAAAAAGCTAATCAGCTTCATTATAAAATGTACTATTTTGCAACTTTTATCCACATCTTTTTCTATTATAATATTATTTTTGAACATTTAGTTAAAATAATAACATACAAATCTTTTTTATTATCAAACATAATGACTCTTTCTCTCTCACACACACATCGTTTCTCACGTGATCAGTTCTGGTGACCTTGATCTTTGACCACCTACAACTCCCCTAATGACGAACTCTCCACGAGGCTCGACCACAAACTTTTCTTTCTCATTTCTCTTCTCTCCGGCCAATTGTACTTGCATTAGAGTGGGTGGACGGGGGTGCTCACCCTTATTTCAATAAAATAATTGCAAGTTTGTATAATTTTAATATTTATTATAAATTTATCAATAAAAAATAATTTATTTTTAATAAATTATTTGCTTTTTTTGACAAATTGCTTTCCCTTAGAATTCTCGACAGATATGGTCGTTCGCATTTCTAATTGACAAATATGTAAAAAATTTCAAAGGGCAAGACATCCTTCGAAAATTTAACAAATAAATCAATCAAATTATGAAAGATAAGGTATCATTTGAAAGTTTCAACGGATTTGTCCATCAAAATTTGTGAAGGGTGACCCGTCCTTTGCTACTTTCGACAGACATCAGCTTTCGCAACTTGCGAAGGGCCTTTTACGACGATTTGATCCATCAGAACTTGCAATAGATTTTTCATTCTATGATAAAAAGTTATGTGACGAACACTTTTACAATTATTGTTATCCACCAGAAAAGCTTATTTTCAAATTATTCTTATCCATTGAAAATTCATTCGAAAAGCTTATTTTCAACAGATTTTACTGTCATTTGGGATAGATATTTTGATAGCAAATCAAATTTTTTTTTTGTAGTGATAATGTTCTTGGGTCGCTTCTAAGATGTTGTCATTTTTTCTTGGACTTAATGGGCATCCACCTTGCACTTCCTCCTAGAACTGCTTCCGTTGGATGCACGATCGATGGTCTGCTCATATATCGATGATTCAACGAGTGGTTCTGGCCAGTGAACCACTCGGTGGCGACCAAGCTGGTCTTGAGCGGTCATTAGGTCCACAAGCGAGCGGGGATCGAAGGGGGTGCTCTGGGTGGCGACGATCGATGGTGTGAGTGTTAGTGGCAGCGATGATACCGCGAGCATCGACGAGGTCGATGAGAGGGGGAGTTGAGTGTGCGATCGTCAGTGGCAAGGGCGAGGATTGGGCAACAAGGGTGCGAGGGTCAATTGAGGAAGAGGAGGAAACCTAAGGCAAAGGACAGATGAAGAAGAGGTAATGGAGGAGCAACATACGACGACGAAGAAAAAGAAGGCCTTTGGCACTCTGGCGCCGTCGGGGTTCTCGGTCACATCCCTGCTCACTTTGCTCTCATCCTCACCGCCTCGAATGTCCCCCATCGTCGCTCCCTTGTGGACACGGAGTGGCATGACCTCGTGGGACTAACCATCCAAGAGCAAATCACGGCGCCATCACTACCCGGTTGGCGACCTCAACCTCACCCTACTCGAAGAGCAAACTTCAACCTCGACGTCACTACTCGAAGCACAAAATGGTGATATGAGGCGGTCTTTGTGTCATGCCGGCGATCCCAATGGCAAATCAGCAAAGTTCGCCATCCGACATTAATAGCGGGACGTGATTATTCTACAAAGATTGTTCAGAGGGAGGAGGAGACACGACATTGGGCATGGGCAAAGGTTCAGGTCTCCTCTTTCCGGACTCCACCGCCGCTGGCGGCGGGGATGGCAAGGAGGCAAATGAGGGAGGATGACAACGAAGGCAAGGAGTTGGAGCAGTTTGCGGTGAGACTTCGCGTGAGCCGGTCTCTTGCTCACTGAACCTTGATGGGGCGGGCCATCGACCGTGCGTCCAATGGGCTCAATTCTAGGAGGGAGCATCCATCCTAAGGTGGATGCAAGTTAAATCCTTTTTCTTTCCTATAATACATGGTTGTGTGGCCTAGAATTGGAGCGAGAATAAGATGTTATTCTTGATGTTGCTTATGAACCAAAGGGAACCAAAGTAATCTAAGGCCAAAAGGATCAAAGAGAATTCTTGCCACATAAATTTTCAGTCCATGCCAATTCATTCATGCTTTGACAAAACTCTGCAATCAAGAAAAAACGTAGGCGCATCCAGATACACACAATTTGTACAATATATATGAAATTATTATGAATGATACAATCACACGAAGGTTTAATATCTTTTTTGTTTCTAAAACTTGAATATGTGGTCTAAAAGACAGATCCAAGATTCAAGGAATATAACATTATTAATATTCACACGATCAAAGGAAATGTGTGTGTAAGTGAACTAGATCTAGATGTGCTCGCTTCAAGAATGCCCATACCCACACATATTTTGTAAGAATACATTAATGGTCAGAAGCAATTAATCAATGATGGCACGCAGCAAGAGCTAGCTAACTTAATTTCATGAAGGAACAAAATCAATATAATTAATTTTCGTGCATAGAGTCTCTATAAATATTACTCGTTGGGCTGTGAATATTGCTGTCTCAAGACTAGAGAACGCACTTGCACAAATCTCAGCAGCAGCAGCAGCAGCAGCAGCAGCAGCACCAGCAACGCCACACAGCGGGCAACACGTTAATGGCTTCACTTCCTAGTGACGAATTCTTCTACGACTTGTCACCGGCAATATCAGATGCTCACGCCCACGTCTGGAACACCACCTACGCCTTCATCACCTCCATGTCCCTCAAGTGCGCCGTCGAGCTCGGCATCCCCGAGGCTGTCCAACGTTGCGGCGGCCGTACGCGTCCCGTGCCTCTCGCCGACTTGGCCGCAGAACTCGCCATCCCTCCCGTCCACGCTTCGCACCTCGCCCGCCTCATGCACATGCTCGTGCACACGGGATACTTCGCCCGCAAGCCAAGTACGATGCCGGCAAGGACGAAGAAGCTGGGTACGTCCTCACGCCGTCGTCCGTGTACCTCCTCACAGGCGGCGGCGCCTTCGTGAAAGCGATGCTCTGCCCGGCCACGGTGATGCCACATATGCAGCTGAGCTCGTGGTTCCGCAGCGACGACGAGCGGATCCCAACGCCATTCAACGCCTTCAACGGGGCAGGCATATGGGAGCACGCCGGCAAGGTGGCGGAGTGTAACGAGTTATTTAACGCCGGAATCGCACACGATGCGGAGATCGTGGCGGCAGATGCCGTCAAGAGATGCGCGTCAGTCGTCCAGGACGTCCGGTCTCTCGTGGACGTCGGCGGCGGAAATGGGAGCCTGGCCAGGGCCATGGCGAAGGCCTTCCCGCACCTCGAGTGCATCGTGCTGGATCTCCATCACGTGGTCGCCGCCGCTGAGACGCCTCCCAAGTTGATGAGTTCCGAGAAAGTTGTGTATGTGAGTGGAAACATGTTCGAGTACATCCCTCCGGCCGACGTTGCATTGCTCAAGGTGCTCTCCCTCTCCCTCTCTCTCTCTCTCTATCTGATCCATTATATGTATATATAATGCTGCTAAGTCATGCACATGCAGTACATCATGCACGACTACAACGACGAGGATTGCGTGAAGATATTGAGGCAGTGCAAGAAGGCAATCTCATCGACGGGCAACACGGCCGGGAAGGTGGTCATCATCGACACCGTGGTCAACCGTGTCAAGGTCGGCGATGGTGCTGGCGGTGAGAGGAAGCGATTTGTGGAGAACCAGCTGCTGCTGGACATGGAGATGCTGGCAGTGACAGGAGGGAAAGAACGGGAGGAGAAAGAGTGGGCCAAGATCTTTGCCGAGGCTGATCTCAATGGGGGTTACAAGATCACGCCCATCCTCCGCTTTCTGAGTCTCATCGAGGTCTTGCCTCGAAAAATTAATTAGTAGCTCTTAATATATAAAAAAAAGTGTACATGGAATGGATGTTACAAAAATGTATTTATATAATATGGGACAATGCGATCGATCTCGATGACTGAGAGAAAAAGAGAGATTAAAAAGATTAAAAAGATGAACATTGTGGAAACAAGAAGAAATAATGCAATTCTAAATTCGATGACTTGGCCAAACTTGGCTGGTTTTTAATCTCCCCCAAACATCCAATTAATAAAACGACGAATAATATTAATAATAATATAATAATGTATGGGAGTAAGAATTTCCATGAGTCTTTATCTCCCATTGACGACAGCTACAGCTCTCCTGCCACTTTGGTTGAATCTTCAACATGTGCGCCTCTCTACAGAAACTTATATATCAAATTTATACTTGATATATATATATATATATATATATATATATATATATATATATATACTTCTAATAATCTCTTTTTCTAGTGGCCAATTTATAATAAATCTTTTCCTGTTCCTTTCCTGCCGCAGGTAAGGTCATCGGAGGGCGTTTAGGTTTCTCTAATTATCTTTTTATCATTATCCCATTTGACTTTGTGCACGTTAAGAAGGAAAAAGAAAATAATTTCCCCAACTATCGGTACAATTTTTTTTCTCATTCTTATAGCATATTTGCATTTGACATTATAGAAATTTTCTGTTTTTTCGGGCAAGTGGAGACGGAATGAGACAAATACAATCCAGTAATATTTTGCATAATATGGAAACACAAATAAGATAAATGAGAGTTACGGACAAGAAGTCCTCCTCACCTGGCTAAGTATATATATCATCAATTTAAAATTATGCGTAGGTACTTTTTACTGTGAGCTTCATTCATAATCAAAATTATCGTTGTGATTGAGTTGAACAAATTAATGTGTGTATGTATTTTATTTTTTTATTTTTGACTTCCCCTATGAAACCATCTCTGCAGGAGAAAAAGGAGTATACGAGAGCAGTTCATTTTGTCTTTGCAACACACTATTGATTTGGCACCGCCACCTAACATAGCATTAAATAATATATAATTTCATATTTTCTATAGTATAAAAATATAAACATATTATTCAACATTTTTTTTGAAGTCGCACGAACTTGTGCGCCATGTGGCACCGGAAGAGCAAGTCCAAATTATGAAGGCGATTGTTTACTCAGACTACGGCCACTCTCCACACGTCTGTCTCTGGATCATACTCAAAGATCGCTGGCCAACTCTAGAACGTGTCGGCGAAGAGGAACCTGAAGCAGTTGGAGGGTTCCTCTACTAGCTTTACGCCCGATCGTCTCCAAGATGAGTTGGTGAAGGGGCTCATGAGGAAGACCCATCGGGTCTAGAGATGGAACGGAGGTGGAGGAGCTCCAGTAGGGCAAGCTGGAAGAATATCTTGAGTAGGAGCTCCGACGGGAGGACATGCACAACCGGCTTTAGAGGAGGAGGATGATGGCACACAACACTGGACATCAACGAAGAGTGACCGTGGCTGACCAACACACTGCTCAGTCCGGGCTTCTCGTATCATACATCTACTTCAAACCTATTAAGTAACTCAGGCCGGCTCCTCGACGGCGTAGACCAAGTGCCTATCAAAAATTAATATTTCTCTAGACTCAGGCCGATGTGTTGAGGGTCGGGCTAGGAAGTCGGATCAACACCGAACGTCCATGAAAATCTTATTCCTACTCGCAAACAAAACCCAAATTGGGTTGTCTAAAATCCGGGCAGAGTCCAACACAAATCGGGTTGGATTTGGCATACACATTGTTGGGTCGAAAACTTACTAAAGAACATAGGTCAAATTCTTCTAATTCTGGTCAGACTCTCGCTCAGTGAAACCTAGATGAGTTTTCTTGAACTTTGGTTAAATGTATAGGCATTAAAATGACGTGCTTTCAATACATAAATGTATGAAACGTATTCTTGGATTGAGAATAACTCTTTGACATGTACTTTAATCAAATCTATTAAGAAACTATATTCAAAAGTGAATGCAATAACATTATGTACTTGTAATGTCACACTACCTTAATGGCCGAACTTTGACCTAACTTTCTAGTAACAAAACCTTAATTTTTGGCTGCGACTTCGATGTCCATATCTTCAAGGATCAACCATGAGTACATGGATGTCAAGGCACTCGTGCACGTGCACCGTAGAGAGAGAAAATGTAGGACAAAGTTGGAGGAAAAAACACAAACGTGGAAGGAAAAAAATGATGAATTGGAAGACTCTTGGAGTTCTATTTATAGGGAAGAACCCCCCAAGTTCTAATCTATTTAGAATTCTTAAAAGTGCTTTTGATCCATAATTTATCTTTTATTTTCTCGAACTTTTGAAATTCAATAACTAATTATTATCATTATTTCCTAATTTTTTAATTGAAAATAATATTTTATTATAATTTTTTTCCTAAATATTTTTAACTTATAAACACATAATTAAGGTATCATTAGGAGTCATAATCTCATCTCACTTCAAACTTCATCCCTAATTCTCTTCTAATTATTTTTTCTTTAATCTATATATCTTAAAACTTAATTATTCTTTTATTTTCATTAAATTAGAATAATAAATAGTAAAATAATATTGTTTTATCTTCTGAATGTTTTTTTGACTTAAAACACTTATTTTAACACTCATTGAGAGACTTTTGTAAACTAATCTTATGGTTCGAGTCAAATTAGAAATTGAATCCCTATTTTTAATTCAAATCACAATTCCTGTTCTAATAACTAGGACTTATCTCTTCTTCCTTCCCTATTTTTTTTCTATCTAACTATACTTTTTATTTATTTTCAAACATTAATTAATTATCTCTCTAATAAGTACTTAATTTTCAAATTTATTTAATTACGAAAATTATTTATATTTTTGAAATTCTTGGGGCGTTGCAAATTAGTTTTTAGGGTTCTTTTACCTTTTGGTTTTTTAATTCTTGAATCGTTCATATTTTGAAAATTGCTGCTTAATCCAATTTTTTCTTTAGTTGTATCTAATTTTTATGGGTCCAATCGGTATTAAAAGACAATTCAATTTGGACCTCTGAAATGTGTCGTGTTGACAACTTCAACGTATCGACGGTCAGGTTCGGTGCAATCATAATAACACTGGTCTTCCCCCTTCTAAAAATTGGGTATGTGGTGTTGCAATATCTTCATACTAGTGCTGCCTCGTGTAAATTATACGAATCATTTCTCAACTTTAAATTAATTTTTAAATAGTCCTTCAATTTTAATTCGTAATTAGAATCTCCCTCAATTTTAATTTTATTGCACGGTTCATCCACTTGATCGATAATAGACAGTCTCTCAGTTATCTTGTTGATATGACGTAATAAAATATAATAAAAAATTAATTTATTAACATGATATATTAAAAATATTATAATAATAAAAATATTATAAAAATTAATAAAAAATAAAAAAATGATAAGGGACGCTGACGAGCTCGCGAGGAGGGTCGACGCCCCTTTGTCACCGGAGGGGACCTCGGAGAGGAGGGCCGATGCCTCCCTCTGCCGGCTCGCGCGCCGACGAGCTGACAAAGGGAGGCGTCAGTCCCCCCTTTTGTTCCTCGCGTGCCAATTTGCCACGCACGAGCTTGCAGAGGGGGACGTCGATCCCCCCTTTTCATCCTCGTGCGCGGCGAGGAGCAGAAGGGGGGCGGACGCCCCCCTCTGCCATCTCGTCCGCCGACAAGCTCGGAGAGGGAGCATCGGCCCCGTCGAGCTCGTCGGCGCTCCCTATCCTTTTTTTTATTAATTTTTATAATATTTTTATTTTTATGTCAGCAAGTTAAATTTTTTTATTAAATTTTATTATTTCACAATCTGCAAGTAATCGGGAGACGGTCTATTACTGTTCAAGTGGATGAATTGTACAATAAAATCAAAATTGGAGGGCGTTTTAGTTACAAATTGAAATTGAGAGACCATTTAGAAATCATTCAAAGTTAGAAGACCATCCGTGTAATATTTACTTTATTTATTAGTTGAAAACTTAAGCCGTCTTTTTTTTATGTTTCCTTTTATCTTAATTACATGAAGAATCTTTTATTTCTGAAATGAAAACTTCACATACTAAATTTCGGACTTCAAGGGTTCTTCTATACCTTTTGTTCTTTCTACGGATCATTTGATATATTATATATAATATTAATATATTATGTTATAAATTGGCGCACCAGTGAGTATCGCCTTCGATATTACCGACGGGAGACATCCGCCAGAAGTATCAAAGGGAGAACCCATCGGACAGTGAAATATTTAAAATAAAAATAGGTATGTCGATATATTATTATAACATATTATATTATAAATTGAATTATCGATGAATTAACCTTCGATACTCTTGGGGGCTGTTGGCTACCAACGGATAATTATCCACAGTCCATTGGAAAGTCTAATGTTATTAACAATGTCTCATGTGTATGCCGATATTTTGGAGGGATTTTCTTCTTCGTAAGTCTATTAAAAAATCAGAAGATATGTGTTCGTCGGAAATATGAAATTTTCTTATAGTGATATATATATATATAATTATTGTGATTTTATCTCTAGATATGTTATATCACAAATCTTAAATATGTGCTTGTAATTCATTAATAGTATTATCCATAGAAAAACTTAGATATATATATATATATATATATATATATATATATATATATATACACACACACAATTTCTTGTCATGGATTCTTGAATATATTTTTTTACATGTAAAAAATAATAGACTTAAAAAAAATAGTCTGTTCGACAATCTGGGATGAATCCTTGGAATTATTCTTTTTATTTTGCATGTAAAAAATGCTATTCACATAATTAGTTAAATTTTGTCATTTATAACATTATGTTATGCAATTAATACGTGTCATTTATAACATTTTTAAAATTTTGTCATTTTTTTGCAATTAATACGTACAATTTATAACATTATTAAAATTTTATCACTTTTCTAAAAAAATCGAGGTGTGAAAATTCTAAAAAGACTAGGAAAAAGATAAATAAAAATACCGATCAAAGAAGCAATGTAGATTATTTATAACTATGCCATTGATCCTCAGTAAAGATAAATTTAGAGGCTCAATAAGTTTAACCAAAGTTAAAAAAAGTCGCCGAAGTTTCGCTGAGCCTGATCGACATTAGAAGAATTCGACCTATGTTCTTCAATAAGTTTTCAACCCAACATTGTGTAGGCCAAATCCAACCCGATTTGTGTTGGACCTCGCTCCGGATTTTATACAACCCAATTTGGGTTTTGATTGCGAGTAGGAATAAGATTTTGACGGACGTTCGGTGTTGATCCGACATCCTGGCCCGAGCCTCAACACATGAGCCTGAGTTTAGAACAATATCAATTTTCGATAGGCACTTGTTCTGCGCCGTCGAGGAGCCAGCCCAAGTTACCTAATAGCTTTGAAGTAGATGTAGGATAGGAGAAGCTCGGACCAAGCAGTGTTACTCTTCACTGATGTCCACTGTTGTGTGCCATCATCCTCCTCCTCTAAAGTCGGCCTCCACCTCCTCCCATCGGAGCTCCTACTCGAGATATTCTTCTAGCTTGCCCTCCTAGGGCTCCTCTACCTTTGCTCCATCTCTAGACATGATGGCGCTTCCTCATGGGCCCCTCACCAAATCATCATGGAGATGATCGAGCGTAAAGCTAGTAGCATATGTAACGACTTGAGTGTTAGTGGTGGCGATGATCGAGCGTAAAGCTAGTAGCATATGTAACGACTTGAGTGTTAGTGGTGGCGATGATCGAGCGTAAAGCTAGTAGCGATGATCGATGACGACGAGCATCGGCGAGGTTGATGAGAGGGGGAGTTGAGGGTGAGATCATCAGTGGCAAGGGCGGGGAGGAAACCAAGGCAAATGTCTGATGAAGAAGAGAAAATGGAGGAGCAACGTAAGAAGAAGAAGAAGAAGAAGAAGAAGAAGAAGAAGAAGAAGAAGAAGAAGGCCTTTGGCACTCTGGCGCCGTCGAGGTTTCGGCCAGTCACATCCCTGCTCGCTTTGCTCTCATCCTCACCGCCTCAAATGTCCCCCACCACCGCTCCCTTCGCGACATGGTGTCGCATGACCTCACGAGTCTAACCATCCAAGAGCAAACCCACAACGACATCACTACTCGATCGGCGACCTCAATCTCACCTTAGTCGAAGAGCAGACTTCAACCTCTGCATCACTACTCGGTCGGCGTCCTCAACCTCACCCTACTCGAACAACATACTTCAAACTCTGCATCGCTACTTGAAGCACAAAATGGCGGTATGAGGCGTGGCGGCGATCCCATTGGCAAATCAGCAAAGTTCGACCATCTGACACCACAGGGACATGGTTCTTTCACAAATATTGTTCAGTGGGAGGAGGAGATGGACTCATGATAGAATGATGATCGCAGAAGGAATCAAGAAGATGTTGAGAAACAAGAAAAATGTAGTTTCATTTAGAAGAGCAAAATCATATTACATTGTAAATGTTCACAGCTATTTATAGCTGGACAGTTATTACTGTCTTTGAGATCATATGATTACATGTAAAGAACTAATCCTACGTGTAATGTCAACTTGTATCTCCAACACCCCCTGTCAAGTTGATAGCTGTAAAAGCAGGAGCAAATAGATCAAACATCCCCATAGCTGTAATCAAATTTTCATGTTGAGAAGAAACAAGGTCTTTTGTCAGAATATTTGCTAATTGATCCCTGATATTGATATAGACTGGTTTTAGAATGTGTTTTTCAACTTTCTCTTTGACAAAAAAACAACCAATATTGATATGTTTTGTTCTCTCGTGAAACGCTGGATTAGTAACAAATTGAATTGTTGAACTACTATCTGAAAACAATTTCACAAGAAGGAAGAAGAGATAAGTCCTAGTCATTGGAACAAGAATTATGATTTCAATTAAAAATAGGGATTCAATTTCTAATTTGACTCGAACCATAAGATTAGTTTACAAAAGTCTCTCAATGACTCAATACAATACCTTGTTTGTTTTTTTTGCCACTTCAATGCCTAAAAAGTATTTCATTTCACCAAGGTCTTTGATTTTAAAATTTCCATGCAGGACTACCTTCAACTCTGCAATTAAAGCTTTATCATTACTCATAATAAGAATGTCATCTACATAAACTAACATTATAATCATTCTAGAACCAATTCTTTTTGTGAACATGGAATAATCTGATTTACTTTGAAGATATCCATTGTCAATTAAAGTTGAAGTTAGTTTATGATTTCATTATCTGCTGGCCTATTTTATCCCATATAAAGACTTAACAAATCTACAATCCATCCTCTATGAGTAGAACCTTTAAAACCCTGTGGTATTTTCATATAAACTTCCTCACTTAAATCCCTCTGTAAGAAAGCATTACTAACATCCATTTGATATAAAGGCCATGTATGCACAACTGCTAATGTGAAAACAATTCTAACTGTGGCCATTTTAACTACTGGAGAAAACACTAATGTTGCCTTGAATTTGTCAATTCATATACTTAACATTATATACCCATCGACAACCATTGGCCTTTTTTCCTAGAGGTAATTCAACCAAATTCCAAGTATGACTCTCCTTTGATGCTTAAATTTCACTTTGCATGGCAGCTATTCAGTTAAGATTTAACTTGGCTTCTTCATAAGACATAGGCTTTTTGAGAGCAAAAATTGATGCCAGGAAACACTGATAATTCTTGTGTACTTGATCTCTTTTTTGGAAAGAAGATGGCATAGTAGACAAAGCATAATCTTTGTGACATATAGGAGGTCTAGTCTGCCTCGTTGATTTTCTAGTCTGAAAAATAGTAGGTGAAACAATATTGGAATTAAGAGTTGAGGAAGAAGAAGAAATATCTAATGTGGATGCAGGTCAAATAGGCACAGGTGAAGGGATAAGAGATTCAGAAGATGGAGGGGTAGAAGTAGAGGTGTCATTGTTGAGAGAGAATTCTGAAATTTCTCTATTAACAGAACCACCATCAGTATTAGCAATCAAAGGAAGCAAAGGAACATCTGAAGTATGTTTTGGAGGAATAAAGAAAGGGTCATTATCATGAGAAAAAGGGGAATTATGCTGAAAAGTAGAAGATACAAAAGAAAACATGTTTATTGAATCGAACATCTCTGCTGATAAATAACTTTTGAGTTACTAAACTCAAAAGTTTATAACTCTTATGAGTGGAAAAATAGCCAAGAAAAATGGAAGGGATAGCTCGTGTTGCAAATTATCCTTATTATTATTGATGTTTGTGGCAAAACATTGACAGCCAAAGACTTTAATATGACTATAAGTTGGAATCTTATTGAAAAGCAACTGATAAGGAGAAATGTCATTCAAATGAGGATATGGAATTCTGTTTATAAGGTATATTGTTGTTTGAACACACACTCCCAAAACTTCATTGGAATATTGGATTGAAATTTTAAGGCCCTAGCAACATCAAGCAAGTGTCCATGTTTCCTTTCAGCAACTCCATTTTGTTGAGGAGTATTAATACAAGAGCTCTCATGTACAATCCCCATTGAGGCAAGAAAGGAATTCCATTGATGGTTAAAAAAATTCAAATCCATTGTCTGAACGAACTGTTCTAACAATTGCTGAAAATTGATTTTTGAAATATGCTAGAAACTGTTGGAGGCACAAAAAAGTCTCACTCTTGAATTTCAATAAGAAAATCCATGTGTATCTAGTATAATCATCCACAATAGTAAAAAATCTTTTGTTGTCATGTGTTGAAAATTTATAAGGCCCCCACAAATCCATATGCAATAACAAAAAAGGATAAGCAACACGACTAAGAGAATGTGGAAATGGCAATATGGTTTGTTTGGCAAGAGGACAAATTGAACAATCTGAAAATGAAATGCCATTGTCAAAGGTACAGTGTAGCAAAGAAGATAAACATTGGAGTTTAGAAACAGGTATATGGCCAAATCTTTGATGCCATATATTACAAGAATTAGGAACTGATGAGGAAACAAAACAATGAGCTGAATTAGAAGAAGAACTATTGCCAACTGCTGTCATTAGATGTGAAGAATCAATTACTGCAACACCATCATCCACTCCTGTAGCCAAAGATTGAAGGTAATATAATCCTCCTCTTTCTCTACCAATCCTTATCACCTTTCCACTGGAGGTCTCCTGTAAAACACAAGAATTAGTCAACAAAATTGACTTAGCATTTTAGTTCACCGCAAAGCTTGGAGACAGATAATAAATTGACTCTGAATTTGGGGACATATAAGATATCATTCAATTTTTTTATGAGGAGCAATGAAGCAACTCCCAGAATGAGTAACCTCCGATGAAGTGCCATCTGGTAACTTCACATATTGTTTAGAGGAAGATTCAATAAGATTGATATTGTGAAGTAATTCAAGAGATGAACACATATGACTGGTAGCACCAGTATCCAATATCCAACTTTTATCATGTTGATCATATTTGAATGCTGCTAGATTCAAAGCTATACCAGCCATGTTGACTTTCTCTTCTGTAACATGTTCTTTTGAAAGCATTCGAATAATTTGATTATACGAATCAGGAGTAAAAGAAGGAGTTGGAATTAAGGATCCTGCTCCAATTGAGGATCCTGCTCCAAGAGAAGTAGAAGGTCCCGTAGAATATCTGGTTCTAGCATCAATAATAGTATATGAAACAACCTCGGAAACATTATTGGCAGTAGGTGCAGACTTCTTTTTGAATGTGTACCTAGGAGGATATCCAATTAACTTGTAACAACTCTTCCTTTCATGACCTTCCATACGACAGTGGTCACAATACAAATTCTAGTTCCTTTTTTGCTTAAAACTGGTATTGGAAGAATAGTTGACAACATTAGCAACATAATCAAAAGGAACCGGAGTTATCCCTGAACTAATTCCTCTTTGGCTTTCTTCTTGTAACAGCATGGAATAAGCCTAATTAAGTGAAGGTAATGGATTCATTAATAGAATCTGGCTTCTTATTTGTGAAAAACTATTATTTAAGCCCATGAGAAACTGATATAGTTGCATGTCTCGATTAAATTGCAAATATCGGCTTGATCCTTCATAATTACAAGTGGGCATCTCTATTATGGTAGACATTTCATCCCAGAAAAATCTCAATTTAGTGAAATATGCTGCAACTGACATGTTTTCTTAATTCTGTGTAAATCCCTTTTAATAGTTGAAAAATCCTGGTTCCATGGGGCTTATCAAAACGTTCTTTAAAGTCCAACTAGACTGAAGCAGCATTTGAAGAATATATAACACCACTCATCAATTCTTTGGAAATTGAATTCGTAATCCATGGTAAAACGATGGCATCCACTCTATCCCAAAGATCTTTCAAGTTATCACTCACTGAATGGCAATTATAAGGTCCATTTACAAGACCAAACTTATTCTTTCAAGGCAATTCGCATGGCTCGACTTCATAAAGAATAATTTTCAAGACCAATTAACTGAAAAGAAATCATAGGAGTTCTCGGCCCATCTGAAGAACTTAAAAATAAAGGATGATGCAGATCAATGACAACTTGATTTCAGTTATCTAGTTCTTGTGACATTGTACACTAAATTCAAATAAGAAATAAGGATCCAAATGCAAAGAATCCAAATTAGAATCCAATTCAAAGAAATTCAGATGAAGATTTAGGCAAAACAAATCGATCGCCCCTAAATCGCCTCAAAGAAGAACTCAATTCTCGATTGCTGAAATGAAATGAAAATCTTATCTGATGATGAAACTCTGTTACTACAATCCGACTGCTATCCACGATCTCAATGCTAGCTCTGATACCATGATAGAATGATGATCGCAGAAGGAATCAAGAAGATGCTGAGAAACAAGAAAAATGTAGTTTCATTCAGAAGAGCAAAATCAAATTTCATTGTAAATATTGACAGCTATTTATAGCTGGACAGTTATAACTGTCTTTGACATCATATGCTTACATGTAAAGAACTAATCCTACGTGTAATTAATCCTACGTGTAATGTCAACTTGTATCTCCAACACCTCGGGCAAGGGCAAAGGAACAAAATCAATATAATTAATTTTCGTGCATAGAGTCTCTATAAATATTACTCGTTGGGCTGTGAATATTGCTGTCTCAAGACTAGAGAACGCACTTGCACAAATCTCAGCAGCAGCAGCAGCAGCACCAGCAACGCCACACAGCGGGCAACACGTTAATGGCTTCACTTCCTAGTGACGAATTCTTCTACGACTTGTCACCGGCAATATCAGATGCTCACGCCCACGTCTGGAACACCACCTACGCCTTCATCACCTCCATGTCCCTCAAGTGCGCCGTCGAGCTCGGCATCCCCGAGGCTGTCCAACGTTGCGGCGGCCGTACGCGTCCCGTGCCTCTCGCCGACTTGGCCGCAGAACTCGCCATCCCTCCCGTCCACGCTTCGCACCTCGCCCGCCTCATGCACATGCTCGTGCACACGGGATACTTCGCCCGCAAGCCAAGTACGATGCCGGCAAGGACGAAGAAGCTGGGTACGTCCTCACGCCGTCGTCCGTGTACCTCCTCACAGGCGGCGGCGCCTTCGTGAAAGCGATGCTCTGCCCGGCCACGGTGATGCCACATATGCAGCTGAGCTCGTGGTTCCGCAGCGACGACGAGCGGATCCCAACGCCATTCAACGCCTTCAACGGGGCAGGCATATGGGAGCACGCCGGCAAGGTGGCGGAGTGTAACGAGTTATTTAACGCCGGAATCGCACACGATGCGGAGATCGTGGCGGCAGATGTCGTCAAGAGATGCGCGTCAGTCGTCCAGGACGTCCGGTCTCTCGTGGACGTCGGCGGCGGAAATGGGAGCCTGGCCAGGGCCATGGCGAAGGCCTTCCCGCACCTCGAGTGCATCGTGCTGGATCTCCCTCACGTGGTCGCCGCCGCTGAGACGCCTTCCAAGTTGATGAGTTCCGAGAAAGTTGTGTATGTGAGTGGAAACATGTTCGAGTACATCCCTCCGGCCGACGTTGCATTGCTCAAGGTGCTCTCCCTCTCCCTCTCTCTCTCTCTCTATCTGATCCATTATATGTATATATAATGCTGCTAAGTCATGCACATGCAGTACATCATGCACGACTACAACGACGAGGATTGCGTGAAGATATTGAGGCAGTGCAAGAAGGCAATCTCATCGACGGGCAACACGGCCGGGAAGGTGGTCATCATCGACACCGTGGTCAACCGTGTCAAGGTCGGCGATGGTGCTGGCGGTGAGAGGAAGCGATTTGTGGAGAACCAGCTGCTGCTGGACATGGAGATGCTGGCAGTGACCGGAGGGAAAGAACGGGAGGAGAGAGACTGGGCCAAAATCTTTGCCGAGGCTGATCTCAGCGGGGGTTACAAGATCACGCCCATCCTCCGCTTTCATAGTCTCATCGAGGTCTTGCCTTGAAAAATCAATTAGTAGCTCTTAATATAATATATATAAAAAAAGTGTACATGGAATGGATGTTATGAAAAATGTATTTATATAATATGGGACAATGCGATCGATCTTGATGATTGAGAGAAAAAGAGAGAGAGAAAAAAATGAACATTGTAGAAACAAGAAGAAATAATGCAATTCTATTAACGAATTACAAGCACATATCCTTCTGAATTTTCGAGAGACTTTACGATGAAGAAGAAAATTCCACCAAAATATTGATATACGCATGAGACATTATTAATAATATCAAAATTTTTAACGGGTTGCGTCTTCGATATTACCGTTAATTTAATCTATAATATAATATGTTATATTATATATAATATATTGACATACTTATTTTTATTTTAAATATTTCACTGTTCGACGGGTCTCCCTTTGATTTCTCGTTGGTACGTCAATTTATAATATGACATGTTATAATTGATGGGAAAATCCGAGAACAAGGAGAGAAGATCGCAGAGAGATTGCAAGAAAAAATAGAGGAGACACACGAATTTACCCAGGTTCACCCTTGAGATTAGGGCTACGTCCTGCAAAGAAGTTTCACTATATCGTTTAGGTTTTCAGCCGCCGCACAAAATTACATCAGAAAATTAGGCTATTAATAGCCTCTCCAAACCGGGTTTAAAACCCAAACAAAAAGACAAAAAACCTAATCCGAACCACACGGACCGCCGTCGGGGGGCGGGGCCCCCCGAACCCCCCTTCATTCGTACGCCAGCAATACTGTTAATTGGGTAATACTCAGATTCCCCTAAGCTCACGTGGGCGAACCCGGTGTGAGAAACAAGGGACCCTGAAGTATTCACCAACTCTAACAATAATATTACATATAATATATTAACTGATCCATATAAAGAACAAAAGGTATAGAAGAACCCTTGAAGTCCGAAATTTAGTATGTGAAGTTTTCATTTCAGAAATAAAAGATTTTTCATGTAATTAAGATAAAAGGAAACATAAAAAAAAGACGGCTTAAGTTTTCAACTAATAAATAAAGTAAATATTATACGGACGGTCTTCTAACTTTGAATGATTTCTTGATGGTCTCTCAATTTTAATTTATAACTAAAACGTCCTCCAACTTTGATTTTATTGTACGACTCATCCACTTGATCAGTAATAGACCGTCTTCCGATTACTTGCAGAATGTGAAATAATAAAATTTAATAAAAAAAATTAACTTGCTGACATAAAAATAAAAATATTATAAAAATTAATAAAAAAAGGATAGGAGGCGCCGACGAGCTCGACGGGGCCGATGCTCCCTCTCCGAACTTGTCGACAAGCGAGATGGCAGAGGGGGGCGTCTGCCCCCCTTCTGCTCCTCGCCGCGCACGAGGATGAAAAGGGGGGCTCGTCGGCAGAGGGAGGCGTCGGCCCTCCTCTCCGAGGTCCCCTCCGGTGAGCCTGCAC
Source organism: Pontederia crassipes (assembly GCA_030549335.1). Classification (NCBI taxonomy): domain Eukaryota; kingdom Viridiplantae; phylum Streptophyta; class Magnoliopsida; order Commelinales; family Pontederiaceae; genus Pontederia; species Pontederia crassipes. The sequence continues at coordinate 51,086,472 of CM060186.1, read as the reverse complement.
AAGGGGCGTCGACCCTCCTCCCGAGCTCGTCGGCGTCCCTTATCATTTTTTTATTTTTTATTAATTTTTATAATATTTTTAATATGTCATGTCAATAAATTAATTTTTATTATATTTTATTACGTCATATCAACAAGATAACTAAGAGGCTGCCTATTATCAATCAAATGGATGAACCGTGTAATAAAATTAAAATTGAGGAAGATTCTAATTATGAATTAAAATTAAAGGACTATTTAAAAATTGATTTAAAGTTGAGAAATGATTCGTATAATTTATACGAGGCAGCACTAGTATGAAGATATTGCAACACCACATACTCAATTTTTAGAAGGGGGAAGACCAGTGTTATTATGATTGCACCGAACTTTACCGTCGATACGTTGAAGTTGTCAACACGACACATTTCAGAGGTCCAAATTGAATTGGCTTTTAATACCGGATTGGACCCATAAAAATTAGATACAACTAAAGAAAAAAATTGGATTAAGCAACAATTTTCAAAATATGAATGATTCAAGAATTAAAAAACCAAAAGGTAAAAGAACCCTAAAAACTAATTTGCAACACCCCAAGAATTTCAAAAATATAAATAATTTTCGTAATTAAATAAATTTGAAAATTAAGTACTTATTAGAGAGATAATTAATTAATGTTTGAAAATAAATAAAAAGTATAGTTAGATAGAAAAAAATAGGGAAGGAAGAAGAGATAAGTCCTAGTTATCAGAACAGGAATTGTGATTTGAATTAAAAATAGGGATTCAATTTCTAATTTGAATCGAACCATAAGATTAGTTTACAAAAGTCTCCCAATGAGTGTTAAAATAAGTGTTTTAAGTCAAAAAAAACATTCAGAAGATAAAACAATATTATTTTACTATTTATTATTCTAATTTGATGAAAATAAAAGAATAATTAAGTTTTAAGAGATATAGATTAAAGAAAAAATAATTAGAAGAGAATTAGGGATGAAGTTTGAAGTGAGATGAGATTATGACTCCTAATGATACCTTAATTATGTGTTTATAAGTTAAAAATATTTAGGAAAAAAATTATAATAAAATATTATTTTCAATTAAAAAATTAGGAAATAATGATAATAATTAATTATTGAATTTCAAAAGTTCGAGAAAAATAAAAGATAAATTATGCATCAAAAACACTTTTAAGAATTCTAAATAGATTAGAACTTGGGGGGTTCTTCCCTATAAATAGAACTCCAAGAGTCTTCCAATTCATCATTTTTTTCCTTCCACATTTGTGTTTTTTCCTCCTACTTTGTCCTACATTTTCTCTCTCTACGGTGCACGTGCACGAGTGCCTTGACATCCATGTACTCATGGTTGATCCTTGAAGATATGGACATCGAAGTCGCAGCCAAAAATTAAGGTTTTGTTACTAGAAAGTTAGGTCAAAGTTCGGCCATTAAGGTAGTGTGACATTACAAGTACATAATGTTATTGCATTCACTTTTGAATATAGTTTCTTAACAGATTTGATTAAAGTACATGTCAAAGATTTATTCTCAATTCAAGAATACGTTTCATACATTTATGTATTGAAAGCACGTCATTTTAATGCCTATATATTTAACCAAAGTTCAAGAAAACTCATCTAGGTTTCACTGAGCGAGAGTCTGACCAGAATTAGAAGAATTTGGCCTATGTTCTTTAGTAAGTTTTCGACCCAACAATGCGTATGCCAAATCCAACCCGATTTGTGTTGGACCCTGCCCGGATTTCAGACAACCCAATTTGGGTTTTGTTTGCGAGTAGGAATAAGATTTTCATGGACGTTCGGTGTTGATCCGACTTCCTAGCCCGAGCCTCAACACATCGGCCTGAGTCTAGAGAAATATTAATTTTCGATAGGCACTTGGTTTGCGCCGTCGAGGAGCCGGCCTGAGTTACTTAATAGGTTTAAAGTAGATGTATGATACGAGAAGCCCGGACTGAGCAGTGTGTTGGTCAGCCACGATCACTCTTCGTTGATGTCCAGTGTTGTGTGCCATCATCCTCCTCCTCTAAAGCCGGTTGTGCACGTCCTCCCGTCAGAGCTCCTACTCGAGATATTCTTCCAGCTTGCCCTACTGGAGCTCCTCCACCTCCGTTCCATCTCTAGACCCGATGGGTCTTCCTCATGAGCCCCTTCACCAACTCATCTTGGAGACGATCGGGCGTAAAGCTAGTAGAGGAACCCTCCAACTGCTTCAGGTTCCTCTTCGCCGACACGTTCTAGAGCTGGCCAGCGGTCTTTGAGTATGATCCAGAGACAGACGTGTGGAGAGTGGCCGTAGTCTGAGTAAACAATCGCCTCCATAATTTGGACTTGCTCTTCCAGTGCCAAACATGTGGAGTCACAAAGGCGGAGCCAGAAAAAAACCAATGGGCCGTTCACCAAGGTTCGAATGCTGGCCACTTGGAGAGGAACCAACACATTCCACCACTGTACCAGATAAAGACCCGTGCAGATGATGGTTGCATAAACTACTTATTACGTATTCTAGTGCCTGCACGTGCAGGCAGGCACTTGGCGCCGCCACTGTGTGGAGAGTGGTCATGGCCGAGTAAACGGTTGCCTCCATAATTTGTACCTGATTTTCCGACGGCGCATGGGGCACAAATTCGTGCGACTTCAAAAAAATTGTTGAATAATATGTTTATATTTTATACTATATAAAATCTGAATGAAGTGTGTTGCATTAATGTAACGCCCCCAAAATCGCTCCTCCTGCCACGTAGGCAGTCAGGTTGACCCCAGGGGCGCTACACTGTCTACTACACTATTGAACTTGACCTTTCAAGAAAATAGCATACGTGGCACCAATATAATGATAAATATAATAAAGGACTTTAATGAGAAAGTTCAATAGTCGAAATATTATGAGAAAGGACTTTAATGCGGAAGTTCGATAATCAAAGTATCAGAGGCATAATACACCCATACATGTGATAACAAGATGATAAGAGATCATAAATCTCAAGGAGTTCAATAAGCGGAAGGAAATTCGATAAGCGAAATAACATGATGTCTATGAATAACATGAGAATCATAACACTAAATTCAATTGAAGCGAGCTTGATAATAAAATAGTCATGTGCAGCCAAGGTTGTCAAGATCGGGATCTTATATAAGATCGGATCGAGGATCGTAAGATCCTACTTATTAATAAAATAATATATTTTAAAAATAATAAATATATTTTTGACAAATTTTTCGCATTGAAATCTTAAATGATATCCCACTAAAACATTTTTTATCGATTCTTAAGTCAAATTATATCAAACATATTAAAAATAAAAGAGAATATATTTAACTTCATATAAATTATTTTTTATTATCATAAATATATTTTAAATTAATATTTAAATGATTATATTAATCATATAAGATCGTATAGGATCGGAGAAGAACGTAAGATCATATGACCAAAATTAAAATCGTATTAAGATCTTACGCATAAGATCCTCAAGATAAGATCGAGATCGGAATGGGTCCGTAAGATCGTAAAATCCTAAGATCTTAAGATCTAAATCGAGATCTTGACAACCTTGTGTGCAGTCATCTCCAAGCTCCGTGCCCTCCAACACCTCATCAGTTAACATTCTCACATGCAAAATCCCATTGCAGGGGAATCGAATACCCATGAGCAAAAAGCCCAGTACAATAGAAAATAAACGGTGAAATAAGGATCGATCATAATCATAAAATCAATATATCAATCTTTGACAATATCAATGTCTATGCTTTATTCTTTACTATGACTATTCTTGTCTTTACTCTGCATACTCTTTACTATACTATGTTCCATGCTTTACTGTACTTTAGTTTACCATACTCTATGCTTTACTTTACTGTACTCTGCTTTACATTGCTCTACTTTACAATACTCTGCTTTATATTATTTTATATTACATTGGTTTACTGTGAGTTGCACTACGTCTTTTATATTACTATAATATTCTTAAAGTTAGTTATCCTATGCGAGCTCGACTTTATTAGATTTGGATGCCAAGGGTACTTCTCTGAATCTCTGAAGCCAGTAAGCCCATAAAGAAAAAAGGGGTGGGTGTTAATACCTCAATCAATTCTGAAGGTAGGTGGAAGAATTACTACAATCCAGGAACAGTGGTCAATTAAGAAACCTATAGGTTCACTGTCTCCTCAGCTAGCTACCTGTCCCTCTGGCACAATACAATAATCTCTGGGGGAAGGAGTGTGACCATTGCATCACCCTTCATTCGAGATACAGATGGGAAAATACCTGAAATATCAGGAATAGTGATCATTGAAGACAGTAGCTTCGCTGTCCCCTCAGCTAACTACCTATCCCTCCTCTGCTTTAACTCTGATCTTTACTTTAAACTTTAAGGACGACACATAGCAATCCCATGTCTTTGTCTTTACTTTATTTATCTTTAGTCATAATGAAATCTATGATTTAGGACCCAACAAGGCGTTAATCTCTGTATAATAAGACTCAACCATCATATGTGAACTGGTAGAGTCTCGATTATGATTGAGTGGTTAAATCCGATTAGACTGATGAATCTGACTATCGGACCGGTCAACTGTTCCTGATGGACCGGTCGACCATTCTCCGGCACCGGTTGATCGGTCCTCTGGGATCGATTGAACGTATTCCTTGTCGGATGTCTGTGCGTCGGTCGACCGTGTACATAAGGCCGGTCGGCCGGTTACTCAAGGATCGGTCAACCGTCCTAGTGGCCGGTCGATCGGTTGTAAAACCATACGGACGCGCACTGCGCGTCGGATCGGTCGACCGGTCGGAGGTTCGGTCGGCCGATCAAGAAGTCATATGTCTGTTGATAGGTAGATCAGTCGACTGCCATGGTGAGGCCGGTCGATCGATTAATACGAACTTGCGAGAGTTCTGTGCGTGAACCGATCGACCGTTAATATTATCGGTCGACCAGTCTGAACGATAAAACAGATCCACCGAATTTCTTTTGCGATTTTGACGGCCTTCCGGCCATCATATCATCTCGGTATGAATATAAAACATGTAGATAACAATCTCAGGATCATGATGGACTAATCATACATATCAAACAATCGCTATTTCTTTGTCTAGGGATTTAGAACGCTAAGGTACCTCTTCTTCAGTTTTTCGAATTCGCCGATCGCTGTTCTCCGTCCGGTCGCCGTCGATCGCCTCTGGATTGATAGGGAAGGGTTCGCCAGATCCTTGCACACGTCGAGGAGGGTCGCCGTGCGTCGAAGGGTCGTCGGTCGTCGGATCGTTGCTTTGATACGCCGCCTCTGCTCTGCTGGTGCGACAGTCGTTGGTCGCCGGTTCGCAAAAGAGGAAGAAGACGAAGGGGCGGCGGCTATCGGCTGAGGTCCAAGGGGGTGCGAGGTTGCCCTCGCGTCCTCCCTTTATAGGATCGGCTGGCCATAGAGCCGGCTGATCGTGGGGCATAAATCAGGGGAGGATTTACCTCCCCTGCCGACCGTTGCCATTTGCAACGTTTCCTTTTTTTAATTCGAATCTGATTCAATTTCCTTCTTAATGACATTGATTTCCAATCGAGTTGAATTGATTTCCATTAATTTCTTTGATTTTTTCATGGATTTCCTTATGTGAAGATGGCATCCTTACAATTAATATAATATATGTGGTGCCAAATCAAAAGTGTGTTGCATAAGACAAAATGAACTGCTCTCATAGCCTCCTTTTTCTCCTCCAGAGATGGTTTCATAGAGGAAGTAAAAAAAAAATTTACATACACAAATTTTGATTATGAATAAAGTTCACAGTAAAAATTACATACGAATAATTTTAAATTTATGACATACTTAGGTGAGGACAACTTGTCCGTAACTCTCATTTATATTATTTGTGTTTCCATATTATGCAAAATATTACTGGATTGTATTTATCTCGTTCCGTCTCCACTTACCCGAAAAAAAAAAGAAAATTTCTATAATGTCAAATGCATAATATGCTATAAGAATAAGAAAAAAATTGTACTGATAGTTGGGGAAATTATTTTCTTTTCCTTCTTAACGTGCACAAATTCAAATGGGATAATGATAATAATATAAAAAAATTAAATCAGAACAAAAATGCAAAAGATTTAGGTAGAATGTCTAAAAAACTATAAGAGTGGGCAATAAATCTTTCATTATAAAATAATAATTTACAAAATTTCATGAACTACGCAAAATATAATAATATATCTCAAAATTTAATTTTGGATGTTATAAAATAATGTCTCCAGCATACACGATCAAGATAGAACAATCACACCAGAAAAAAAATGTTCATATGATTGTATTTGGATAGATGAACAAAAGTTGCTAAGTTCTTAGAATATTTTGAAATGACGATTTTATTCTTGAAGAGCGTTTAGATGAACTTCTTGCAAGTTAGAATTTTTCGAACGAGAACTTTATAACTCCAAGTGAGAAATTCTCGAGTTCTAACTTCTGATTGAAACTTTTTTGTAAGAACTCACGAGAACTTTTTGAATTGATCAAAACTTCAATTCGTGCGAGCTCCATCGAAATTCACCCTTGTGTTTAGCTGAACTTACTAAAGTTCTCGCCACTTGTTCCTATCGAAACACTGCTATGAAGTTTCGTCCGGAATAAAATGAAACTTGGAAATAAAGAAAGGTGGATGTCCACAGCTACCGAGGAAATTCTTCTTTTCTTCGACGATGACGACATTCTTTCGACTCACGTCAACTCGTCCCTATACATGACGTGTCATGTATTGGGTCATGTATTGTTGCCCTCTGGATTTGGAGTCCAGCTTCTCTGCGCTTTCTTTATTCTTATTTGTGTTTCCCATTCGCTGTGGGCATGTTGCATGTGCAATTTCGGCCCAATAAACTCTTCCTTCTTATTTATACGTGGAGCTTCCTTCTTATTTATATGTATAGCTCCGTTAAATCTACAGGCTTCTTGTAGAACTCGATTTTCTTTCTTAATAAAAGCTTTGCCATTATAAATTTATAATTGACATATTCTTGTCCATTTGGATCTTTTGAAGATAAGATTTCTTTTTGATTTCACCGCGAATCCCTAATATCAAACATCAATATATTTAGACTTAGAATAAAAACTAGATTTCTTATTTAGATGCATAACACTTGTAGGGATAATGTACTTCTCTTGCATCAAATATAGGTTTCATAAAAGAATATCTCATCCACAGAATTTACTTGTCCGTTTCAGTAGCTGTCATATATTTTACTTCAATTGTTGATAAGAACATATTTATGTGACTTGAATTATCGAAACGACTATTGCTCTTGCGAATGTCATCAAGTAACAAGAAATGTACTTTCAACTTCCAATATCTCCTATCATGTCTGCATCAATAAATTCCTCTAACACTACTTCAGCATCATCAAAACATATAAATATTTTAGACATATCTCGAAAATATCTGAAAATTCATGTGACTACATCAAAATGCTTTTGCTAGGGTTTGATATTGCAAATGTGATGGTTCAAATTTTTTGTTCATTTATGCTAAGATAGAAGCATGATTTACTTGATTTAAAATTATAATTACATAACATGAATATTCATTTTTTTTACTTTTTACTCAGTTTATAAAATCTTTATATCAATTTTGTTTTCATTGAAAATACAATTATTGACAGGACTTATGAGCTTTCATGTTTAAGGAGATAGGAAATCAAAACTGATTCTACACCAAAGAAAATGGCCCTATTACAATTATTTTAGTAGGACCATGAGTCATTCATACCCGGTCTGAGTGTTTCTTTGTTGGCAATAGAATCAGTAGGTAAAAAATTTTGAACAAAAAATTTAATTAATTTATTTTTTTTAAAAGAGCTTCCGAATATTAGAAATTGATTGGACGCAAATATTTCCTTCATTTCATTAGTTTTGTTATAAAATGAAAATTATTTCACAAATATTTCTTATATACAAATTTTAGAGCTCGTGCACATTGTGATACGTGGAACTCGGCTCCAGTTCAACTATATTACGTGATAACCATTTATTATTATTGCAGAAAGGTGACGTGTTTCGACTTGCAAGAAATGAAGAGCACAAGTTATGAATGAACCTATCATCAAGGTCAAGGATATGTGAACTGTGAGTTCAATAAATGAACAAGCTAGAAGTACGAGGATCCATGCATATTCACTTAAGTCATTTTGAATAGATGCAATAAATACAGTAATATATTTAGAGATTAATATACCTACAAAAAAATCCTTGGTTTTGTAGAGATGCTAAGGGCATCTTAAAAAGTGATTAAATTTTATAATTTAAAAATATCAATTATTTCAACCGTTGATTAATAGATTAATGATTAAAATGCGCTCAACATTAGGTACATTAATCTTATATATCTAATCAACCACATACCATTTATACCATTAGATAAATAACTATCAGAGGAAGTTTGTAGTAAGTAGATCATTTGCATGCAGAAGGTGGTGATAACGACCAAGAGCATTCAGTTCATAAGTCTCTTCTCCCTTGGTCTCCATAACACTATCCATCTATGAATAGATCCGGAGTGGGCGCGGGGTAATATTTGCAGAGGACCAGTTGGTACTTCATCCTCTCTACTAAAAATATCTACTACTCAAAGGAGGTAGATTGAAGAGAGAGAACGATGAGGTGGTGGTAAGGAAGGCAGACACCATAACAAGGCAGGAGATGTTAAAGGTCAGAAGCAAAGGGAACTTTCCACTTGCACGAAAAACGTAAAGAAAAACACTAAGAGTTCAACTGAGTAATCCATGATTTTGGGCACACAAACTTACTAATAAGATTATAAGGGCAATGCCTATGTTATTGAAAAAAGAAGCCATCACAATGCACATTTACACACATTCTCGCAAAGCCCAAACATTTCCTAGTGAATGTGAAAACTTTACAGAGGTACATCTGATTAAAGTTGCACATATCTTCACTAATTTGCTAGCAAATGGGCGTTTCTCACATATCTATAAGACTGTCCAACAATCTCAACAAATCCCATGTGCTGTTTCAGCTTATGATGCTTTAAGAAATAAAGTTGGGGAACGTGACAGCTTCGAAGAAAGGACACCATGCCATTACGACAATACACAAAGTTAGATTAAAGGGAACATAAGAGATCGAGTGGGCTGATATGAGAAAAAAAGTCAAGATAACAAGCTTCCAAACCTACTGCATATGAGAAAGAAAGAACAATTCAAAGCATATTCCACCATAACAATTTGAGCAATCATACATTCTTCCACGATTCCTCAACAGTGCAGGGTATAACACCTATAAAAATTCTATTTTTATCATAAAAAAAAACAACTTGCACACATCTAACTATCGCATCATTAGATTGAAAGTAATAAGGGAGAATCAGGATTAATAACTTAACCATGTTGCAGGATTGTTAAAAACTTTCTCCCCTGATTTGTATAAAACGTATACAACTGCAATTGAAGTATTGGAACCCTAAAAACTTTCAGGATTATTGCACAAACCAAAGCTAATCGATCCATAGGAAATAATACATCACGCATACATGATAAGATAGATGGACATATCATAGAGATTGTTTGAGAATCAGGACAAAGTTACTCTTTTCCTCACATAGTGGACGAGATCCCATCTTTGCCTTCCTGTCGGAGACAAAAGCTTAGATCTTGTCGATATCCTCGTCCTCGAACTCTATGTAGTCGTCGGCGCCTCCCTCGTCTTCTTCATCGAGGCCACCGGCGATGCCCTCGTTGAGCCTAGTGCTCTCCGGCAGCTCTCCGTAGGCTTTGAGGAGACGGGCCTCGTCGGGCATGTACTTGAGTATGACATCGGCCTTATCGTCCTGGTAATCCCGGAGCCCGACGAGGACGATGTCCCCGGCGGCGATCCAGACCTTCTTGTGCATCTTGCCGCGGATGTGGCAGAGGCGCTTGGTGCCATCGATGCACATGGCCTCGCAGCGGCCGTTCCCGAGCATGCGGAGCACCTGGGCATACTCCTGACCGTCCTCCTTGAAGACCAGCTCCCGCTTCTCGTCGTCGGCCTCGTTCTTACCACGCTTCCGGTTCTTTCCTCCCTTTCCCTTGTTCTTCGGCATGGCTCGAGCTCCTTCCTCGCCGGCAGCCGCGGTGGTGGGTCGGGTGAGGCGCAGGAGGCGAGGGCAGAGACGAGGTCGAACCCTAACGCTCGATCGAGTTCGGGGCGACGAGTTGTTTCGGGTTGGTGTTTGCAGTTATATTTCTGGAGGGGAAAAAAAAGCCTCTTTTATTCGTTTCTTATGGAAGGGTCGCGTTGGAGTTACGGGCGTCGTTGGCGTCAACTGCGAACACAAATCAACGGCCTAGATGACCGGCAACGCGAATCTTCAAGCAGCTTGTGGTGGAATTCTTATCAAGTTGCCACAAAGTGGTCAATAAAAATGGACTTGGCATCTGGAAAAGATGAAGGTGCAATTAGACAAGTAGTTCACGTCACTTTTAATGAATTTTTTCCGGAAAAGTTCATTGATTAATATTGTCCAATAAATGTATAGTAATATTTTTTTTAGATAGATATCAAGATTGATTTTTATTCACAAGACTTATATATTCTTTTTTAGTTCAAATTTATTTTAAAAAAAAGTAAGTAAATACGAAAATGCCCAGGCCATTTGGTTGAAGAATATGTTTAAGCGGAATAAACTAATATAATATAATATTTTTAAAAAAGTATGTATACTTTTATTTTTATTTGTGTTTGGTTTGGAATGACATATTTTTAAAATATAATATTTTATGGATAAAATATTTTCTTATGAATAATTGATGTTTATTATAATAATCATAATAAGAATATAATACATATATAAATTATAAAAATATAAAATACGATTGAAAAAAAATGAAAAAACGAGAATAGAGATATTCTTGTGTTTTAGAAGAATATTTTCTTATCGGGAGGTTAAAATGAGTGGTATCACGATTTACAAGATGATTTTTAAAAAACGAAGTTTGAAACTTAATTCTATTCTATTTCTGGCTCTATTCTATTCAACCAAAGGACGTTATCCATTTCTGTTCATGAGTGTCATCTGTTTGCAGAAAACTCTGCTCATCACGAAATCAAATAACAAATATAAAATAGAGAAAATGACTGCTGGAGTCCAAGACAATTAGACAATTCCTTGAAAATTAATGCATATGCACATACTAGAAGCTGGATTACAAGAACAGCGTTTCTGATTTAGAGTGAACAGTATATTTCATAAAACCAAAATCTTGAAGGAGATTTGCATATAGAAAGAAAAACGCTCTAAAATTAAAGCTTGCACAGATGATTTTACTAAGAAATAGAAAAACTCATGCGCGAATGAGTGCCGCATTAAAACCATGAAAAATGTCTAGAATTGCTAAGCACTTTTGACAACATAAGACATGGTATAGACAAACCTGAAGAAAGCATATCAGCTTCAAGAATGTTCTTATCTTTTACGTGTCATTGATCCATGCAATGAAGATAAACATAAAGCTTCATTTGCTGTAATGTACATTTAGGAGGAATGTCAGTGTTACAAGTGTGTTCACAGAATATGCAATTTCAGGTTTGATATCTATAACAAGGACTATATGTTGTTCCCCGGAGGAAATGAGCACTTAATGTTGTGCAACATCGTTGGCACGGTAGAGGAGGTCGGAAAAGACGATGAGAATGCCAATGGAAACCTTCAAATCAATCTGAAGCAGAAGCACTTGGAATCTTCAGGACTTTTACAAGACCTCTACATGTACAATCACGAATATTGTTTGGTTAGATAAGGCAATGAACATTGTTTGGTTGCCTTGAGGAAGACAAAGTATGGATGCAATCTTGCTGCCTTCACTGTGTTCTTAAGTTGGCTGACACAACCTTGTCTTTTATCTGCATCTTTCCATTTCAGCATCTGCCAGCTTTGAGAAAATTCTCAAGCTGTTCATGATCAGACCCACGTATGTCTTTCATGAGGGAGCCATTCTTGTATATCTTGAACATTGGTGCAAATCTCACAAACTCTTCAGAGAATCGGATCGCTCCAAGGTCAACCTGTAATTATGAATATGATCAAGGCTGATGATTGCTAGAGATTGTCAGAAGTACATTATACTATTGACAAGTATGGGCAAAGGATACAGCAAGAAATTCAATTTCTGAAGAGAACTTAAGAAAACCTTTTTTCTCAAAAAAAAAAAGGACAAAAGGAAATAACAGAACAATGACAAGTTTGAATAACAGGCTTGAACCTCCATAAACTTGATGTTTGAATGCTGCTTGCAAAGTTTTTTCATAAAAGTAATTTTCTCCCTCGTATCTTCATCAAGTTTATTGTAGAACAGTGACACTGAAGGCCCTGTTGAAAGAACGACACACAAAATAAATTCTGTGCGTTAGTTGTATGGAATTGATGCAGGTTAATTATCCCTAAAATTTAAATATGAGGCTGATTTCGGTATAAGAGGATGCTCACCATCTGACATGATGAGCTCATTGAATTGGTTTTCTGTGGTTATATGTACCAAATTAGCAGCATTTTCTATATCCTTGATGTCTTCATTTCTTTGCTTGTTAAGATGCATCTGAGCCTCAGCCAAGGCTTTGCTAACCTCCTCATCTTCTGGCATTTGTCGAGCCAATGCTTCATAATCTTGAATTGATGCCTCCCACCTCCCCAACTAATTACAACAGACAAACAAAAGTTCAGTTTACTGTTATGGCAGTTTCCCATGTACTCTCGACACGTTTCAAATCTTTCAAGACAAACTTTACCTTGGCATTACAATCAGCTCTTCTGAGACGAGCTTTATTGTAGGAAGGACGCATGACTAGAGCAGAGTTACAGTCCTCAATGGCTTTGTCAAGTTGTCCGAGCTTTGCTCTGCATGCAGCGCGATTACAAAGTATAATGGCATTGTGGGGATCCTGGTGAAGACCTTCCTCATATCCCATGCATGCCTCTCTATACTTGGAAGCTCTGAAGAGATCGTTGCCTGTGGCACGGGCATGTGCCACAGCCCTGGACTTCCTGGCAACAGCAGTTACTTCTTTGCTGCTTGGGTCAATCTGAGCAGCCCTTTGAGCTAATCCAACTGCATCCTCAAACCTTGAAGGATCAAAAGTAAAAAGTACCAAGTAAAAATGACAGAAAAATTCAAATAAGTTCAAATTACACAATTGAGGGTTCTTTTCTTGTTTTTTTTTCCTTTTATGATCATGAGAAGGAGGTTGACGATCATCAAAAGTACTTTACCTGCCTGCAGCGATAAGGACTTGTGCTTGAACTGCGAACATATAAGCAACAGTAGGAACACCAAAAAACTTCAGAGATGTGTCTACATCAAAGAACTTGACCAAAATCCCCATCGTGGTCTCTGCTTCTTCATGTCTTTGGAGAGCCAAGAGTGCTTCTGATTTAGCAGCAAGAACCTTTGGTACACAAAGCATTTAACTAAATCAAGAACCAGCCATGGAAAAAGAAGGGGAGAAAGCAAAATAACATCTGGAACCTACAAAACATCAATCATCGTGAAGGAGAAGAAGCAAACTACCATGGCATACCCAAATGTGCATCCACCATAGGCAACAAACTCTTAAAGTGGTCAATCTTATATAGTCTTTTAAGTACTTAAAATGCAGACCAGCATATCAAGAAACTTTAGAGCTCATCGAATTTTTTGAAGCACAATATGCAGTAAGATAATGCAGAAAAGGATCACAAAATTGTCGATTTAATGGTGTAAGGTTAATTGATCAGGCGAAGACCTGTGGAGATGAATCTGCACCAGTAGAGACTGCAGATTGTGCTTCTCTCAATACAGTGTGCCAGTCCCGCAGTTTGCGTGCTTCGTGGATCTTGGATAGATGAACTTGGAGGCTCTTCGCCTGCGAAATATCAGCGGCGCTGGCTTCTTTTGGTGCTAGTTTGTAGTGATGAAATGCTTTCTCAGCTTCTCCCAGTCTGGAACAAAGCACACAATTGTTAATTACCAGGAAATGGGAGAGTCCAACAGGCAGCTGCTTCAGATGGTGCATAATTCGTTAAGATCGAAAGGACTACCAAAGCCTTAGTTTATTCAGAAGCCTGAGATAATTATGAATCCAAAAGACTGTCAAAATATGAATGTCCTATACATAAATCTTTAGATCACTATAATTGCTGAAACATAGCAAGAAAGCAGCAGCATTGTTGTCACAGGAGGAGGGTGGTGACAGATGAGTGACATGGGTGTTACCTGAGGTACAACGTGGCCAGCCTCTGGTGTGCCCTGCCATAAGAGGGGTCAAGTCTGACTGCCTCCTTGCAGTCCATGACAGCCTCCAGGAGCTGTCCCATGGCCATGAGAGCAGCAGCCTTGTTGCTCCAGTAGGGCGCCTTCTCGGGGTCGATCAGGATGGCGCGGTCGTAGAGCGCCACCGCCTCAGCGAACCGTCCCATCTTGTACTCCTCGTTGCCCATCTCCTTCAGTTCCTCAGGATCCAACCTTCGGGACAGCGCCCGGCACAGCACCTCGGGAGTTTCTACTTCTACCGCGCCGTTATTGTGGTTGCTGCTGCTGCTGCCGCCGTTGCTGTTTCTGTTGTTATTGTGGTAGCTACCGTCGGACTTGCCGGAGTTCAGCTCCTTAGTCGTCGTCTTGGGAAGACGATCAGTGGCATTTCCAATGTTAGAAGTCACCGCGCCGGGGGCTCGGATGTTGCCCAGGTTCCCGAAGACCATCACGTTGCCCGAGGACGCCCGCAGGAGGGCGCTGCTCCCTTTGGAGCGCTGATGGTCATGGATCATGTTGTCGAGCTCGGTCGTGATGCTGTTGGTGCGTCCCCATGCAGGAGAAGGAACGGCCGGCCCCGTCGCGGTCGCGGTGGAGTTATAAGGCTGCTGCTTCCCTGCCGCGGCGCCAGCGAACTTGTACTGAGAATTCGGAGCGACGACGCCCGCGCCCTGATAGTGACGATGAGGATGAGCGGCGCGGGCGACGCCCATAAACTCCTTCGCGCCGGCGGCGGGCCCCAGCTGGATGTTCGTCACGTCGGAGGTGGAGCGCCGGCGCTTGGAATTCGAAGGCGACAGGTTGGGGCTCTGGCCGGCGGAGGCGGAGGACTGCCGGCCGGGATAGGGGTCCCGCCGGCGGAACACGCTGTTGTAGAGGATGAAGAGGCCGCAGCCTGAAGTCTTCCGGTCGTCGTCGCCGACGTCCATGTTCAAGCCGCGACCGTTGGCCTTCCTACTTTAACGATGAGGGGGAGGAGGTGCAGGGCATGCGAGGCCGACGTACACTGCCATGCGAATAACTTCGCATCACACCATCGTTTGAATGCTTAGAGAAACCAAGAAGAATTAAGGCGTGGAGAGTGAGATCGCACGAAATGCACAGGACGAGTCCTCGCGGCGTTCCTTGAATTCTCTGCTACGATCACGAATGGTGCAAAGAAGGCCAAAAAGGCATGCGACGTTCTTTTAACGCGATCATATATTGGTTTCATGAGAGAGAGGTAGCATTTGCTATTCAAGGGAAAGCAACGGAAGAAGCGGGGAATTGGAGAGATTTGGATCTCTAAATAAAGCAAACAAGGAGAGAGACAAATAGTTGTAATTCCATTTACATATAACTAATGATTATAATATTTATGTACACGATGCTAAAACTCGATTTTTCCTAACTGCGAAAAACCTAAACGAAGATGATGCCACAAATAGTAGAGTGGTGAAGCCAGCTCAATCGAGACTTTTATAGGCACATCAACATTGTTGAAAAATAAGGAAGAAAGACAGCATCATTTCCATGCCATCTTGATAAAGCTGCAATCTGTCCACTACATGTAATCGAGTATCAGGTTTTCCAAGGGGGCGTTTGGCGATGAAATCAAGTTGGAACAGACCTTTGTTCCGTTGGGTTTCGCCAAACTTAGCCCTAGAATCCTGTTCCAAAACTAAGCTGGAACCAAACCTTTATTCCGCGTTATTCCGTCAAAGACAATCTTAGGGGACGTTTAGAAATAGAATCGCGGTTCCTCTTAAGTTCTCCGTGTATAATTAAATTGACAGATTAATTCGGAGTGTGTTTGGTTGGAGTGAAATTTGATGATGAGGAATAAGGTGGTTGATGTGATGGAAAAAAGTAGATGTGATGGATGAATTTTGAATTAAAAATAATTATTATAATTATGAAATATAATTTTATTATTAATTAAAATAAAATTGTAAAATAAAAATTTTTTATGGGAAAAAGTTTGTTAAAAATTGTGTTATTTAAGTATAAAAATAATTTTTAAATTAATTATATGTAATGAAATATTAAAATTTTTAATGAAAAAATAGGTCATAAATAATATTATATTAAACACTTATTAAAATTATTTTATATCTATTAAATAATTTATTTTAGCGAAGATAGTGTGTGAAGAGAAAAAAAAAAAAGAAAATAAACTTTGAAAAAGAAAAGTAAAAGTCACGTCAAAATTCAAAATTCAAAAAAGGGGGGGGGGGGCAACCTCCGATTCCACCTAAAAAGGTGGAACCGGAGTGGTGGAATCGAGGTCACGTGACTCCGATTTCACCAATGTTGTTTCCGTCCCGAAATCGAATTCCGGGACGGTATTTGACAGAACCGAACAGAATAAGACCGCGGTTCCCATCCGGTTCCGCAACCAAACGGAGCTTTAGTTTCCGATTGCAACCTTGGAATCGGAAATTGAAACTAAGTCATCTAGTGGCCCCGGGTGGAACCGGGGTACTGTAACACTGCCCACTTTTTTTTCCTGGACGTGACAATTTTTTATTTTTGACTTTTGATTTTTGTTTCTCTTATGAAATAAATTATTTGATAAATATAAAATAATTTTAATAAAGGATTAATATAATATTATTTATTACTTATTATTTCATTAAAAAATTTAATATTTCATTAAATATAATTAATTTAAAAAACGATTTTTTAAATTTAAATAATATTTTTTAACAAAAAATTTCCCATAAAAAATTTATTTTATAATTTGATTTTATTAATAATAAAATTATACTTCATAGTTATAATAATTATTTTTAATTCAAAATTCACTAAAAATTCATTAATCGTATCTACTTTTTCCTATCACATCAATCATTTTATTTCTCAGCGTTAAATTCTACTCCAATCAAATACAATCCAGACAAATGAAACTGCGATTCCGTTTCCAAACGAAACTAAGAAGATTTCAGACTGTTGCAAAAGTACAAACAGAAAACAAGGCAGCAAATTTAATATGTATATCTCTCCGGGACAAAGGAGCAACCCTGTTTGGGCTTCCTTTTTAGCATCAAGTAGCGTACATGTTCCATACGACATTGAGTATGATCATAACTCAATTGAATTATAGCTATAATGTTAAAAACCGGAATAGACCACTTTCAATCCCCACTGTGATGAAAAATATTTAGTTATCATACAACATCCAGCAAATATCAAAGCTACGAAAAATTAGTAAGAAACCCTGGAAGTCATATTCTACAAAAGAGGAAAAAGAACTGCCACTCCGTAGTAAAGAACATGCTGAAAACCACAATCCGTTTCCTAAAGAATAAAAATGGAGATACCCATGAGAAAGCATCCCAAAGCTACCCAAGGGCTTAAGCGTTCACCTGAATAATAGACAAAACGGCTATTAGCGAAAGAAAAGACTGCATAGAAAGCTCTGATTCATATTGCAGATAGAAATCACATGAGGCTCAAATATATAAAAAAAAAAACCTTCATAATGGAATCAATGATCCACCTATTGATTTTCTTTTGAGAGATTGACCTATTGATAAGAATGCTTATGATACTAGATTCTGCTGTGTTTGTAATGTCCGCCTTCTTTTTGAGGGGAAAGTATGTAAAATCTAGAAAACACAGAATAAGCACAAGACAAGAATGACAAGCAGATTATGCCATTGAATCCCAAGGGGCTGTTTGGCAACAGGTCAACGGAACCCAGAACAAATCATTTTGTTCTCAACTTATTCTTCGGATGGGAGCATGACATCATTATTGTTGTGGAGTCCACATACCATAAAAATGGCTGTTTGGTAGCAAAAGCAAGAATACCGAATAGGCCCAAGAAGAATAAAAAAAGAAATCGTAGGAGTGTTTCAATAACTTAGAAAACAGTTACTTGGTATTTGGACATAGGTTTCATAAAACATTCATCAATTGGTTTCTATTATTTCATTAATGTTTGATCTTTGATGACCTATGCAGTCGTCCAATTTCTTGCACACAATGTCAGCTGTTTCGATGAGTGCAAAAGTCATCTATTGACTTCCCATTGTTATAGAATACATATTCATCTAGTAGACAAATATCAAGCATTCGTATTACCAAACTTACAGATCCAAGGAAGAAATGACAAACAAGAGTAATCAACATTCAGCGTCCTTTATATTGAAGAAGGGTATCTATTGATGATTAAATAACATACCTATTCTAGCCGCCTTCCAAAAGAAGCCACGAAACCTATCAAAAGTTGGGAAGTCAAATTCCAGTGATACATTATGCAAAATATCCAAATGATATAATTTTTAGTAAAGCAAAGCCTATAAATGATATCAATCGATCAGTCAACCATGTACAAACAGTAAAAACTGCAAAATGAGTATGCTTCAACTTTCTCCAACTGATGGATACCAAATGTTATCATGCACATCTTTTTGTTGACAAAAATGTCAAATAAAATGCAAAAGATCCACAATCTGATTTTTCTGAGGAGTGATACTGGTTACTTACATGTTTCCAAAACAGAATAAAATGGCAAGCCATCTCAGACATAAGACATTCTCTGGCTACCTTCAAGAGTTAGGGCGTGTTTACAGTTTCTAGTTAGACAATCTGGACATGATTCTTCATATTTCATAAAGAGAAAATAATTTCTTTGTAAAGCACTGCATCATGTCGTTAAACAATCACAAATGCAAAATAACTCAAATGAAACTTTGTTTAAAAATTCTGATACAGTACATTTTCTTCAGTATAGTTTTCTAACTCATCAATACATGCCTTTTCATTTGCCAACTGTAAAATATTTTTTTGGTACATTTCCTAGCTAAACACACTTGAGTCTATTGTGCTTGTTCCAACTCTAACAGTGACTAGCTATTTTCTATCACACAAAGATTGGAATTGGATAGAAAAAAGCACCTTCTCCAAATTTTTACACACTATATTTTCAGTCACAGTTTAAGAAATAGAGTTTACTAAGCATAGGGACTTTTCTTGACAGAGATTGCTTCTGCCACTGTAATTTGAACTTACAGATGGGAAGTGGTATGATTCTGTTGCATTAGCTCATGTTTTAGACTCATAAAGCCATCCAATTTTACAATCACCTTCAATGTGCTACAGTTTTGGGCAAAAGGTAGGTCCAAAGAAAATCTGGCCATATCTTTTCTGCAAATATCATTAATATCAAGAAGATGGAACCCTATTCTCTTTCAGCATGCTTACAACATAAAACAATGGATCTTTATTAGATTCGTGTCGACTCCTATTAATGTCAATTAACCATTAACAGACCCAATTGGTGCTTGCATTGTCCATCATGGACTCTGTTCATCAAGACTGCTTGTCGATACACTAATTCCTTTGAAACAAGGAGTCAGAAGCCTACCCACACCACAATCACGAAAAAATTCCGGGAAAAGCATTAATACAGTATGTCGAGATTGTCACATTTGTTTACCCACCTCTTTCCGAAGAAAAAGGGAGTAACACGCAATCAATCGGCATAATTTCTTCTGAGCACAAATGCACAGCAAAAACAATCTAATATCGGGGAGCGTATAATTCTACCCCGTGCGGTGCTCGAGGATGGCCGGGAACTGCATCTTGACGTAGGTGCAGGTGCAGATCATCAGAAGCACCACCGTCAGGAAGGAGTTGAAGTTGAACAGCGCCGACTGCACCATCAAGGACACATCGATCAAATCGAACAAAACACGAAGACGGCGGTTTCGGATCAGAAGACTATGACTTGAGGACGTACCATGGGGAAGCAACGAACGAGAACTCGCAGGCTGATCTAGGAGAGCTTGTCCGACGAAGTATACGGCGATGCACCGGCGCCGCGGCGGTGACGGTATGTGCCGGTGGGAGGGAGGGGGAGGAGGAAACGGGAAGCGAGCGAGAGATTTCTCCAGTCCTTGCGAGGCGCCTCACGAGCAGAGCAGACGATTCCAATGGAGGGCTTGCTGAAGTTGGGCCCAGAGAGAATATTTGGGCTGGGCGTAAAGCATCGACACATCTAAATTAAGGCCCATTCAAAATTGTGACTAGTTTTTATTCATTGTTTCGATAAAATACTCCGATCATCCCATGGTTAATTGATTAATGCATTTCAAATAAATTATCACATCCAATTAATCCGTATCGTCAAATTCCTAACTAAAATATCCTTTGAGATCTCATTAAGTAATAAAAAAATATTGACATATCTAAATTGGACAATCAGTTGAAGTGCATTATACCCAATTAAAATATAAGTTATTTTCATAAACCTCCCCTAAACTATCGCGATTTTTCGCATTTAATTCCAAACTACGAACTTATTTTTTTATATATATAAACTATCACGATTTTTTCACTTTAGTCTTTTCATCTACTTCTGTTACGTTTTTCCGTTACTTTTGATTTTTTTTCATTTATGAAAAGACTAAATTACCCCTCCCTCCATAACATATTAAATAATAAATATAAAAAACAAAAAAAGGAAAAAAATAAGGGGAACATAATTTAGTCTTTTTCATAAATGATAAGTTTTTTTATTTACCACTTTAATCCTTTCAATAATTTTGTATTTTTTTTATATTTATTATTTCATGTTTGTCTGGAGGGAGGAGCAATTTAATCTTTTCATAAATAAAAAAGTAAAAATAATGAAAAATGTAATAGAAGTGACGGAAGGACTAAAGTGAAAAAGTTGTGATAGTTTAAGGATCCAACAAAATAAGTTCGTAGTTTGAAATTAAATGTGAAAGATCGTGATAGTTTATGAAAATAACTCTTAAAATATATAGTTGATCATCTCTTAGACTATATCCTAAAAGTTAAGGATAAAGTTATAAATTTACCTTTTCTATATTGTTTTCTTCTCCTTCCCAAATAATAAATGGTTAATCTTCTTTTTTTAAAAAAAAACCTAAACTGAATGAGAATAGTTACTAAATCCAAAAGTTGCAATCAACCATGGTCCACACCATTGAATGACGGGACTATGTCTTGAAATTGCTAGGCTGGTAGTCTCTGAGTTTAATTTTCAGAGTATAATTTTTTGGAGAGAGAAATATTTAATATTTTCCTATATTTTTTTATCTTATATATATATATATATATATGGATTAATGAAGGTGTAACATTCTTAGATGTAACATTGTGTAACACCCGATCCGATGATCATCTGGTTCTAATCCAATGGTCGCAAGCTCTTCTCCTTAGCCCACCCTCGACCTCCCCCATCGCCCTCTCCCCGGCCAATCCACTGCACAATCGATCCCCTACGACCTTCCCACCGGCGACCCCCGACGATGTTGTGAACTCCCCATCCAGTGACCACCGGGGACCCCTTTCACCATTGTGACCTCCCCATCCAGTGACCACCGGCGACGGCCTCGACCCTCTCTTCTCCCTTGCGTTCTCTCTCCTCTAATCGACCCCGTCGAGCGTCAGATCTCACCGCCCACGACTTGAGCTTTGTCGTCAAGCCTTGCGAGTGTCGTCATCGATCCCTGTGAGCACCGTCACAGTCACTGCGATGATCGTCGTCGCGCCGCCCTCAACCCTCTCTTCTCCTTCCCGATCTCTCTTCACTCTTCCGATCGTCGCCTCCACTCCCCGATCCGTGCCTCGTCGTCGATCCAAACTCGCCGTCATTGATCCGAGCTCATCATCTTCAATCCGAATCCGCGCGCGGGTCAAGGACCTTGTGGGGGTAGCCAGCCGCGCTTGCGAGGGCGGGGAAGATGGGCATGCCGACTGATGCTCGGGGTGGGGAAGATGCATGGGGCTGCCGACCGGCGGAGGGGAAGACGAGAGGGGAGAGGGGGTGGCGATCGTAAGGAAGAGGGGGTGAGATCGTAGGGAGAGGGGCACATGCGAGATGGTCGCAGGGGAGAGAGGGCCGGTGATCACCGGAGAGAGATCGCAGGAGAGATGGGGCGAGGCAGGGTGACGGTCGTAGGAGAGAGGAGAAGATGGGTTGATCAATCTGGACTATTAGTTAGATCTAATGGTCTACATTTAGGTGTTACATATAGTTACACTCAATGGGTGTTACACCTCCGTTAATCCAAAAGTGCGCCCAACAATGACTTACACATATTTCCATTCGGGTCAACTCCAACTCGTTCGTATAATCACTCAGGAGCATTCTAATCCATGAGGTTTCCGGACCGTTACTTCTAACATTCGTAGCATCACTGTGGCGGATCACCTAGCTACTTTCGGCTACCTTCATGGTGATTATTTTTGGGGCAATAGCCCGCCAGAGGACCTCGCCCAATTTTTGCACAATGACACTTCAACTCCTGCAGAATAATTTAACCTTTTTCTGAAAAAAGTTTGATTTTTTTCCCTCCTGCAGAATGTAAGTTCGAACAACTTTTATCGGAAATCTTTTCACGAAAGTATCATCTTTCACAATTTTCAACAGGGTGAATTTTTTCGACTTTAGAATGATTAATAATAATTTAACGGCAATTAAGACACTAATTGAAGTAGATAAAAAAAAGGCAAAAAAGAAAAAAACAGAAGTAACAAGAGAATTAAAAGACAACAAGGCACACCGAACGTTTAATTTCGTCAGCAGCAGACAAAACATAACAGAAGAGAACAAAAATATCTTCACTAATTATATATTTTTTATAATATACTATGAGATATCTTGAACTTAACAGAAGGAGATAATAGCACTTAACAGTTCTAACAAGATCTACTAAATGATCAAACCAGGCACTAATGTTTCATAAATCTATCCAGTACTTAATTAATTAATCCTACTACCTACTATTCGATCGGACGCTAATGTTTAATTAATTAAGCTTGATGACCAAAAGCCTATTAAATGTTCATGAAGAAACTTAGAGCTTCCCCCCTCCCAAGTCCAATCCTTGTCCAAGGTCATAATTTGCAGGAGATGGAACCTCGTCATCCGTCGTCGTTGCTGCACGCTCAAAGGCGCCTGCACAGACTTCTTCAATACCACCATTACCAGCCATGTTGGAACTCGTCGTCTGGCCCTCCATCTCCTCCAACTGACGAAGCCTCTGCGAGACGTCGTCTTTCACCCTCTCAAGCTCGGACTGGAGGCGGACGAGCTCTTCTGTGTCCACTTCGTCCAACCTACCGTCGAACTTAGCAGCAGCCCCGTTGCCGACGGCGCCGCTGCTCAGTCCCGCCCTGATGACCTTCTTCAGCTCCCGTCTTCTCGCCTTCTGCTCCTGCAAGACGTGCTTCAGCCGCGCCAACTCGCGGGCGTTCTCGGACAACGCAGGGGCGGCGGCGTCAGAGAAATCCGTGCGTTCCCCCGCGGGGCCTCCGCCGGCGCCCGAGGCAAGCCGACCGACGACAGCGTCGACGGAAGGGTGGCCGAAGGAGAAGGGCTTGCCGGAGAAGGGGGAGAAGGCCACGACGGCCACCTCGGCGCCGTGGAGGTAGGAGAGCTCGTGGGCCGTCTTGAAGAGCCCCGCGCGGCGCTTGGTGAAGGCCGCGCGCCGGGCCTCCACCTTCTCGATGAACTCGATCTTGACCTTGCGGCGCCCCATGCTCGTCCTTCTCCCGTTGCTCGCCATCTCGTCCAAGTCAATCAGACTGCAACGAGAGGACGAGAAAGAAGAGCACAAATCAAAACACACAACGCATGCATGCAACTGCGGGAAGAACTTTGATACGTACCTATATATATATAGAGAGAGAGACAGAGAGAGAAATATAGAAATATTTAAATATAATAAATCGTTTATCGTTATTTTAAAAGTTTAAACCATATATGGTATCACTTTTTAAGCTAAGTATGGTATTTATTTTCCTTTTCGTGGTCACAAGTTAAATTATGTATGGTATTGACAGCTAGCAATTAATCATACTTTATATTCGCATTTGATTATGTATACACTTTAAATAATCAAACCCGATTTCTTGAAGGGCAATTTATTTCAACACGGAAAGGAAAAAAAAAGGAAAGGAAAGGAAAGTAGAGTCAGATATCAAATATTTGGTTTTGGATGCAGCTGGAAAAAAAATATTTTGGGTTGGGCAAAAATTAACTTTTGATGCAGTAAGAAGGAAATAATAGTTTTTTTAAAAGCGATGTTTTGCTTTAGCACGAAAAGAATGGGATCTCTCCTAATTTTTTTGTATTTTTTTTATAAGAATTTATAATAGGATGATCTTTACTCCATTCTACCTACCTTCAAGATATAAGCATATGATTCAAATGAGTAAATGAAAAAAGTTAATTATATTGATCAATTTATTTATATTGCTTCTCCACACACACAAAAATATTTCTATTGCTTCATGAAATTGGAGTATTTTTTTGTCAATTTTTTTTTTGTAAATTTATTGCTTCTCCACACACACAATTATTAAACGCTGATATAATTGAGTTAATTAATAGTCTTTTGTTAACAAAAAATGGAGATGAGAAATAGAAGAAATTGTAAACGTCTTACTCTTACCAAGTCAATGATCATTTTTATATATATATGGTTTCCGATCGTCTCATAACTCAAAGAATATCAGAATATTTTCTAGAACAAAAAACGGAGAACATTGATGATTGATTAATTATCAACAATTGTGTTGAAAACTATTTACAAAAAGAAAACGAAAACCAAATATATCCAAACGATAATAGAAAGAAAAACTTAAATATGATTCAAATGATTAAATGAAAAAAGTTAACCGTCTCAATAAGAGGATGATCTTTACTCCATCTCTACCTTCGGCAGCGGAGGTGCACGAGCTCAGCGGCGGCGGTGCACATCCTCGACAGCGGAGGTGCACGAGAGGGCCGGGCAAGCTTGGCAGCGGCGGGGTGGGCGAGCTCACGGCGGCGGCGGCGGTGCGTGAGCTCAGTGGCGGCGGGGCAACACACGGAGATCGGCGGGGGGTTGCGGCATGCTCGAGGTCGACGGCGAAGCTCGGAGGTGGGTGCGACGTGCTCGCGGTCGACGACGAAGCTCGGTGTGGCTTGGCGTGGTGCTTGAGGTCACCGTTGCGTGCAAATCTGGCCAGTGGACCGCCGTTGCACACAGATCTGGCCTGAGGTCGTGCAGATTTGGTCCGTCGTCGGCTTTGATAGGAGAGGAGAGGGGAGAGAGAGAGAGGAGGTGGGTGAAAGAGAGGAGACGTGGAGAGGAAAACGGAGAGAGGACAAGGTTGGAACTTGGACGCGGCCACCGTGCGGAGAGCAGGAAGAGTGAAAAGCTCGGGAAGTGCAAATCCACTGGCGATGGGCAGATCTGGATGGACGAGGTCAGACGTGATTGCCACGTGGAGAGGAGGAAGAGGGAAAAGACTCCGGCGGGCAGATCTAGTCGGCGGGCGATCTGGTCGGCTGAGGTCGTTCGCAATCTCTAGTGGTGTTCGTCGCGAGAGGAGAGGGCAAACGTCGAAGAGAGAGAAAATAGGGTAAAATACTCAAATTTTATTCAAGTGGCACTTTTGTACCCCGAGGCCGGACCGAACGAACACCGAACCACTTTCCTCCACGAACTTGCGCCCATCCTCGATCTAAAGCTCGAAAACTTAGGTCTCATCTTGCGCCCGTTGATGCGCATTGGACGGGCGCGGATGGGGAGGGCAGTCCTCCCCCTTTACAGGGGGGAGGTCCCTGATTAAATCTTTATGTATATGTATATGTATACGTATATGTATATATATATATATATATATGTGTGTGTGTGTGTGTATTTATATGTATTGAATACACATAACATATATAGTTATACAAATTAATATTAACTAAATATGTATATATGTTATATATTGTGAACAAATAGCATATATAAGAAGTCTCGAGAGGTCCGATTTTTTAGAAAAGTAATTTCTAATGTTTTTTTATAGGGAGCGAAAGTTTTGAGGATTTTTTTATTACAAAAATGGGTATTTTGAGAATCGGAGAAAATGAAAAAGGTGTGAAATTGAAAGGTTTGTTCTGCCCCACCTTCATGAACCCTTCAAAATGCATATTTTTTCACGACGATCTGAGCAAGGACTGCGGAGAGCCGACCATTTCTATTTCAAAATTTTATCCATTTTATTAAATTTCTTCCTACCTCCGATTGTAGGATTCTTTTGCGGGCAGACAGCTCACATCGATCTCTATGAGTCTGAAATTAATTTTCATTTTTATTAAATGGGTACAAATTCTTTGAATCTGATGGAAAATGAAGAAGCACTATTCCCTCAATTTTGGATTTGAGAATTGGAGTACAATATATGTATAGCATGGTACATTAATTTTTGTATATTATATAATAGAATAACATAGTATAGTATGGCGTATAATATAGTATAATGTATAGTATAATATAGTATTAAATAGTGTAGTTAGTATAGTATTATATAGTATACTATATTACCAAAAGAGCACAAATTAGTATCTATTTAGCGTCACCAATCCTCTGACGCTACGCAACTATCGACGCAAATACAACATAAGATGACGACGTTAATATCACATTTTATTTTAGCGTCGACTTAGCGTCGCGGTGCAATCGTGGTGACGCTAACTTAATATCGCGAGCTTGCGACACCAGTACAATGCTACCATCTGCCGCGTGTTTTCTAGTTTTTACATATAATAATAGCGACGACATCCTATGACGCTAATGCGACGCTAAATTAATGTTATAGAGAGACAATTAGAGTTTGTATTTGTTGACCCAATAACGACGTTATTATGACGCTATTGACATTTATTTAGCGTCGCATAGTATGACGACGTTAATTCACATTGCTATTCGATAATTTTCTTGTAATGTGATTCGTAACTCCGTCGAATAATATTCAGGGATGTGATGAACACCCCAAATTTACCAATGACCTGTCCTACCCATCTTGACTGTCTAGATCTGTGTCGGGCCTCTGTTTTTTCTAAATGTGACATAAAAAAATATTTTTTGAAAAGAAAAAAATATTTATAAAAAGTATAAAAGTATGCGTATTTAAATAGTGAAATATAACACCACAAATTTAAATTGTCATAAAAATATTTTGTGAATTATAAATCATGATTTTAAACATAATAACTTAAATATATACATACATATATATATATATATATATATATATATATATATATATATATATATATATATATATATATATATGCGCATGCGGGGATGAGAGACTTGATGGAGCCGGTGGCAATAGAACGAAATACAGAGGAACGTTTTCAAGATAACATAACTGAACAAAAAATCATTACTAATTATATATTATTTTTATAATTGCTATAAAATATCGATTAATTAAATGAAATCACATGCTAATGATTAATTCAAAAATGACATCCTATATATGGATCTATCCACTAGTTAATCATACCTATTTTTCGGACGCTAATGTTTAATTAATTAAGCTACATGACCAAAATCATAATTTGCAGGAGATGGAACCTTGTCATCCATCATCGTTGCCCAAGGGCGCCTGCACATACTTCTTCAATACCACCATTACCGCCAGCAGCAGCAGCAGCAGCAGCAGCAGCAGCAGCAGCAGCAGCCATGTTGGAACTCGTCGTCTGGCCCTCCATCTCCTCCAACTGACGAGGCCTCTGCGAGACGTCGCCTTTCACCCTCTCAAGCTCAGACTGGAGGCGGACGAGCTCTTCTGTGTCCACTTCGTCCAACCTACCGTCGAACATAGCAGCAGCCCCGTTGCCGACGGCGCCGCTGCTCAGCCCCGCCCTGATGACCTTCTTCAGCTCCCGTCTTCTCGCCTTCTGCTCCTGCAAGACGTGCTTCAGCCGCGCCAACTCGCGGGCGTTCTCGGACAACGCAGGGGCGGCGGCGTCCGAGAGATCCGTGCGTTCCCCCGCGGGGCCTCCGCCGGCGCCCGAGGCAAGCCGACCGAAGACGGCGTCGACGGAAGGGTGGCCGAAGGAGAAAGGCTTGCCGGAGAAGGGGGAGAAGGCCACGACGGCCACCTCGGCGCCGTGGAGGTAGGAGAGACTGCAACGAGAGGACGAGAAAGAAGAGCACAAATCAAAACACACAACGCATGCATGCAACTGCGGGAAGAACTTTGATACGTACCTATATATTTAGAGAGAGAGAGAGAGAGACAGAGAGAGAGAAAGAGAGAAATATTTAAATATAATAAATCGTTTATCGTTATTTTAAAAGTTTAAACCATATATATACGGTATAACTTTTTAAGCTAAGTATGGTATTTATTTTCCTTCTCGTGGTCACAATTTAAATTATGTATGGTATTGACAGCTAGCAATTAATCATACTTTATATTCGCATTTGATTATGTATACACTTTAAATAATCAAACCCGATTTCTTGAAGGGCAATTTATTTCAACACGGAAAGGAAAAAAAAAGGAAAGGAAGGGAAAGTAGAGTCAGATATCAAATATTTGGTTTTGGATGCAACTGGAAAAAAAATATTTTGGGTTGGGCAAAAATTAACTTTTGATGAAGTAAGAAGGAAATAATAATTTTTTTTATAAAAGAGGTGTTTTGCTTTAGCACGAAAAGAATGGGATCTCTCCTAATTTGGATTAGTTAGAGTCATAGTAAATATTTGAAGCGTAAGGAAAATAGCGTAAATTCAAAAAATGGTACATTACACGATTAATATTTTTATAAGAGTTTATAATATTTTTTATGATAAGTTACGTTTAATATTTTTTTATATGAATTTATAATAGGATGATCTTTATTCCATTTCTACCTTCAAGATATAAGCATATGATTCAAATGATTAAATGAAAAAAAAAGTTAATTATATTGATCAATTTATTTATATTGCTTCTCCACACACACACACAAATATTTATATTGCTTCATGAAATTTGAGTATTTTTTTTGTAAATATATTTCTTCTCCACACACACAATTATTAAACGCTGATATAATTGAGTTAATTAATAATCTTTTGTTAACAAAAAATGGAGATGAGAAATAGAAGAAATTGTAAACGTCTTACTCTTACCACGTCAACGCCAATGATCATATATATTATATATATATATATATATATATATATATATATATATATATATATATATAGTTTCCGATCGTCTCATAACTCAAAGAATATCAGAATATTTTCTAGAACAAAAGCGGAGAACATTAATGATTGATTAATTATCAACAATTGTGTCGAAAACTATTTACAAAAAGAAAACGAAAACCAAATATACCAGAGGTGGAACTCAAGCAAATTCGACTGAGGAAATTCGAGAACATAGGCTATTTAAGATGAAGTTTGATTCGAAAATTGAATTCTTCTTTCATGATTATCAAATCATAAATTATGAAATCTTGTATGCTTAATTCATTCGAAATTAGCTTTACATGGCCCCTGGAATCACCTAAAAAAGAGTTTTATAGAGGAAGTTATAAACCTATCTTCGCTGATCACTCATTCGATACATGTTAAATTTATAAATTAGGGCACGATTAAAATATAGTGAATTAGAGTTTAAAATTTGGATATAATTAATTAGACATGGTTCGGTGAGAACTAAAATCATCTTATTTGAACATGTTACTAGGGAGAAATGAAATTTTCATTTCATAGTGATTATTCTGTCAGATTCCAGAACGTGGACATATCACGACCCAAATTAATTATTTTTGTTATAAGATTATACAGCGAGATAAATTCTATAATTTTTATGACAAAATAATAAGTAAGTCTAATTTTCAGAAAAATTATGATCTCATTAAGTGGACAAGTACGAAGAAATATATAAATTAATCTTTCAATGACATAATGTCAGGACACAAACCCTAGGTCAGATTGTCTTGGATGTTATGACTCAATCATTTGGACTTAGTTAATGATATTTGAGGGTTGCAAATTTTAGTATGTATAGTTTCTAATTAATTTAGAATCATAAGATTTTCTCATGTGGTTAAGAAGTTATAGATTATTAATTGATACACATTCAATTTGGAATCTTGAGACAACACTTCGTTAAACTAAGGGAGATTGAGAAGTTCCAATTGTAAAATAGCCTATGAACATAAATACCTAAAGTTAGAAATTTGTATTAGAAGAGATGATATGCATTTTAGGGTGCATAAGCATTCATATATCATGAGCATGCATTGCATATTACCTTATTAGTGATTTTTAAGTAAAGCGACATTATTACTTGTAGGAAAACATCAAGTTGCAAGTGAAATGGAGGAAATCTAGTAAACCTCTTTGAAGAGATAAAGTATAAGGTGAGAGAGTAAATTTATAACATAGCAAAATGATATATGTTATTTTTTTTATTTATGATATTATTTCAAGAGAATATTATTATTAGTATTGTTATTGAAATATGCCTTGAGTTAAGAAAGATATTTATAATATGTTTCAAAGATTTCATAGGAGACGGAGTATCCTCTTACATCATAATATTTTCAGGGAACAATGCTTGTAAACTTAAAATAAGTTTACCTAATATTGATATATGATGATATGTTATTTTGCTATTATAAAATTCCATGTGTACATTGATCATGCTGAATGAAAAAGGTCTTTGAGACCTCATTCGATATACATGAAGTCTTTGGAGCGTATATCGGGTGACTCTGCCCTTTGGGGGCTGCTATGTGTGCACGTATTAACCCATGTTATGCTCCGAATATTCGAGAGTCAGAATTGTGAAGCTCAGATACGTATTGACCCATGATTTACTCTACGTATATGAGAATCCATGATTGTGAAGCTTTGTTTAACTGTATGACACACAATCAATGAGGGATACGTATTGACCCATGATGAGTATGTGAGATGACACATGTGTGGAGTTTAATTATCAAAATGATATCTTATATTACTTTCACTTATATATGATTTGACAATTTATGTTAATGTGTTATAATTAAAATATTTTCTTATATGAAAGAAATGTGGTTATTTAAATATTTTATGTAACCTCGTATTGTACTTTTATTCCACTCACTAAGTAAATGATGGTTGCTCACAATACCCATTTTAAAATTTTTAGATACTCGTAAGTTCTTGAATTGAATCGTCTCGGAGTTTATTTGTGTTGCATATAGAAGAGATCGAGTCACTTGAGCACTTTAATTCTTCTTCACTTTTGTTTTTGGAAGCATGCATGTAATAAATAGTCATAGATGTTGTAATTAAGTTTGTAAGAAACTTTTTGTCGTATAAAACTTGATCATGTGGGGTGTTACATGTGAGATGGTTTGTGAAACAATAATGATAATATGTATAAAAATTTCTTCCGACCTCCGATTGCAGGATTCTTGTGCGGGTAGACAGCTCACGTCGATCTTTATGAGTCTGAAATTAATTTTTATTTTCATTACAATGGGTACAAATTTCGCGATGATCCGACGGTCGGATCTCCGACAATTACCATTTGAATCCGATGGAAAATGAAGAAGCACTATTCCCTCAATTTTAGAATTTGATGTATAACATGTATAACATGGTACATTAATTTTGTATATTATATAATAGAATAACATAGTATAGTATGGTGTATAATATAGTATAATGTATAATATAATATAGTTTAGTATAGTATATAGTATTGTATAATATAATATTATATAATATAGTATAATATTATATAGTGTAGTTAGTATAGTATTATATAGTATACTATATTGCCAAAAGAGCACAAATTAGCATCTATTTAGCGTCACCAATCCTCTGACGCTAATATAGCGTCGAAACTATCGATGCCAATACAACACAAGATGGCGATGTTAATATCACCTCTTATTTTATCATCGACTTAGCGTCGTGGTGCAGTCGTGGTGTCGCTAACTTAATGTCGTGTGCTTTCTAGTTTTTGTGCATGATAATAGCGTCGAAATAGCATCGCGATGATGCCGCATTTAGCGTCGACATCCTTTGACGCTGACGTTATAGAGAGGCAATTAGCGTTTGTATTTGTCGACCCAATGACGACGTTATTGACGTTTATTTAGCGTCGCATAGTATGACGACGTCAATTCATGTTGCTATTCGGTAATTTTCTTGTAATGTGATTCGTAACTATGTCGAATAATATCATGGATGTGATGAACACCCGAAATTACCAATGACCTGTCCTACCCATCTTGAATGTTTGGATCAGTGTCGGGTTTTTTTTAAGTGTGGCATAAAAAAATTTTTTGAAAAGAAAAATAATATTTATAAAAAGTATAAAAGTGTGCGTATTTAAATAGTGAAATATAACACCACAAATTTAAATTGTCATAAAAATTTGTTATATACCAAAATATGTTATATATATATATATGGTAAAATGTAAATGCTGAGCATCAATTCTCAACATATGTGCTGAGCACATCTGAGACATGCATAATGAAATTCACGCTCATGATTTAAGTGATGGAGGCATGCGATCGTGACCATCAATTTCTTTTCAACAGCCCAGATGTATCTCGTGAGTGATAGGTGAACATCTGGATCTTTATTTTTTCGTGACTGCTCTCCTCGCCTCATAAATCCGATCAACTGCCCCTTCCGTTGATGAGCTCTAATCGCCTTAGATCTGTGATCCGTTCAATCCAAGACCTTGTTCAACCTCCTGGTCACCTACAACGTGCCCATGGACTCTCGAGGACAACCTGGATGGCGCCCTCATCGTCTTTTTCCCCATCGACGCCACCATCAAGGCCTTCGCCCCCCAAGCTCAAGAACCTAACGACGGAGGGCAAGACCTCCCTCCTTCTCTACCACAGCATTCCCATCTACTTCTCCATCCAGTTGCTCAAGTCCAACAATGGCCTCATCGAAATCCTCTCCACCGCACCTCCAAGGGCTACAACTACACGGTCCAGAACGTCGGCGAGGTCGTCACGGACACCATCACCACGACGGTGCTTGGCCAGGACTCGGACGCCGTCTACTCCATCGACAAGGTGCTGTGCTGATGTCCCGTGAGTTGTTCAAGGTTTGATGCCACCTCAGACATGCCTACGAATGCTCCGGCCAAGTCGCCCAAACATAAGCACGCACTGGGCCCGTGGGGCCAGATTCGGCTCTGGAGGATGAGGCCACCGCTGACAGCAATGACACGACAATGACAGCCGTTAGGGTCTAGGCTCAATCGAATAAGGGGAAGGAGACAATGTGCTCAAACTTTTTTCCTTCAAACTTTTTTGTTATAATTTTTTCCCTTTTTCTATTTACTCTGTAATTATGATGGCTTGAACGGGGAGATGTTCTCAAATTGGAATGCAAGTACAAAAACTTTTGACCATGATCAAATAAGATTAATTGAGGAAAGAGGCTAACTACTTAGAACATACATACCCCTGGATTCAAGTTCAACTCATTTTCTCTCCATGGAACATTTACTTGGAATACAGGGAAGAGTTGCATCTCTGATTTTTATTAGATGGGCGCCAATCCGGAACCATTAGGGCATTTTTTTCTTACTCCATTATTTAGTTGCAAGTTCAACACAATGTTGAGGGCGCCAATGGTCTTTTAGCAGGAGACCTTTTGCAATCCCTTCAGGAATAGATTGTGATGACAATGGCTTTCGTGGATGCCCACAAGGGGTCGAAGAAAAATGCAACGAAGAAAAGAAAAAAATGCATAGGACAAAGAACGACTAGGAAAAAAAGAAAATGCATAGGACAAAGAACGGTTAGGACAATGAAAAGAAAATGCATAGGACAAAGAAAAATGGACAGGCGCCAATGTGTTTGACAATGTATGAACAGAGTCGGCACAATCGTGCCAAATCAGCGAGACATGGACATCAGAGAAGATGGAAGGGCAACGTCGCCAAGGGACATGGAGAAGAATGACGAGGGCTGCGTTAACAGGAGAAATGACGAAGAGCGACGACAACGTGAACAGGCGAACCTTGTGTGGCAACTGGTGGTGAGGCACCTGGCGGGCGGCGATGGCCGTACGTGAGAAACTTCTCAGTGTTGAGTCAGATTCTTTTTCGCATCTAACACCTATCACTCGTGAGATGCATCTGGATTGTTAAAAAATAATTGATGGCCACGATCGCATATGGACGTCTCGGATGTGCTGAGCACATATGTTGAGAATTGGTGCTCAGCACCTACATTTTACCTATATATGGGTAAAATGTAGGTGATGAGCACTTATTTTCAGCATACATGTTGAGCGAATTTGGTGTACAGCCATGAATCTACGGATGTAGATTTAAGTGAGAGAGAGGCGAGATCATAGCCGTCGATTTCATTTCAACGATCAAGATCTCCAGCAACGCCCGCACTGCATGGAGCTGTGATGCCGAAGAGGAAAAATGAGCTGCGATGGTCCGCAACACTTGGCGAAGAATGAAGAAAAACGTCAGCAGCGAACCTCGCAAAAACTGTGTACAGAGGCGAGGGATGTACCTAGGTAAGAACGTCAAATGCCGATGAGGATTCAATATGATTTCGCATGCACTTGACGAAGAACGAAGAATGCTCATAGGGATTCAGCAGTGATTTCTCAAAAGGCCTGCACCTGACGAACAAAGACGAATGCCGATGGTTGTGTACGTGGACAGGCAAACCTTGCGATTCTTGATAGCTTGGTGAGCAGCGATCAGACATGTGAGACATGCGCCTAGTGAACGAGGATGGCAGCAGCAATTTCGCAGAGAGGCGAACAGATGGCGATTTAGCAACAAAATTGCAGAGGAAAAAAAACATCCCCACCACCCACAGCATCCCTTTAGCCACTTGAAACAGAAGCATTAGAAGGGGCGACAGGGACAGAAGCAGAACAAGCAGTGTAAGAAGAAGAACAAGGTGTTGATAAATGCAAGGAAGAAGCGACAACAGTGACAAACGGAGGAGGAAGCGCTGCTGCAGGCATACACGAGGCAGTACAGGGCGAAGGAGTGGGGTTTGGTGTCAGAGTCCCTCCACAGCGACTTCAAGTCCTGCCATGAGTGCTGGAAGAACTACCTGCGGCTGGGTTTCAAGAAGGGCTCCTTCACCAATGACGAGCAGTCCCTTGGCCTCGGTCATCTCCCTCCAGTCACATCTCTCACTTAGGGGGTGTTTGGTTGGTTCTATTTTATTATTCCCTGGAATCTATAGAGGAATAATAGATTACATCGATTTGGTTATGTATGATTTGTTAATGTTAATAGGAATCTCACATTCCAATTGGAATGAGAATCCTATTAAATGTCGGAATCCCAATCCCCCCCCCCCCCCCCCCCCCCCCCCCCTTAGGCGTGTCTTTCTCACATTCCGACCTCCTCCTCCTCACCCCTGCTCAGCAGCAGTCGCTGCCTCCTCCTCCTCACCCATGCTCAGCAGCAGCAGTCGCCGCCGCCTCCTCCTCCTCGCTCAGCAGCAGCCGCCGCCGTCTCCTCCCTGCTCAGCAGCAACCGCCGCCACCTCCTCCTTGCTCAGCAGCCTCGTCGCCACCTCCTCCCTGCTCAGCAGCCGCCGCTGCCACCTCCTCCTCCTCCTCCTCCCTGCTCAGCAGCAAGAGCAGCCGCCGCCGCCGCTTCCTCCTCCTCTCTGCTCAGCGCCAGCAGCCTCCTCCTCCTCCCTGCTCGGCAGCAGCAGCCGCCTCCTTCTCCTCGGTAGCAGTAGCAGCCGCCGCTGCCTCCTCCCTGTCGTAGGAGATCTCGCCGGCCACCACTAGGCACACCAACATCGCTCTCCTGACGTGCATGAAGGCCATCTCGCTCCAGGTCCTCCGGTAGTCAGTGTGCCGACCAGCTGAACTTTGAATTGTAAAAAGAAACAAACATTGGAATCTAATTTTGGTAGGAATGTAATTTCCGGAAATTATATTCCTTGGAATGTTTAGATTTCAAGTAATGTTACATAACTTAAACCAAACCCACCCTTAAATTTATGTCTGTGGATTGATGGTTGTACACTGTAGATTTGCTCAACATGTATGTTGAAAATAGGCGCTCAGCATTCATATTTTATCATATATATTGGGGATGAGGCGCTTGTGGGAATGAGAGACTTGAGGGAGCGGTGGCAATAGAACGAGATACAGCGGAACGTTTTCACGATAACATAACTGAACAAAAAATCTTTACTAATTATATATTATTTTTATAATTGCTATAAAATATCGATTAATTAAATGAAATAACATGCTAATGATTAATTAAAATGACATCCTATATATGGATCTATCCACTAGTTAATCATACCTCTTATTCGGACGCTAATGTTTAATTAATTAAGCTTCATGACCAAAATCATAATTTGCAGGAGATGGAACCTTGTCATCCATCATCGTTGTCGCATGCCCAAGGGCGCCTGCGCATACTTCTTCAATACCACCATTACCGCCGCCACCACCAGCAGCAGCAGCAGCAGCAGCCATGTTGGAACTCGTCGTCTGGCCCTCCATCTCCTCCAACTGACGAAGACTCTGCGATACGTCGCCTTTCACCCTCTCAAGGTCAGACTGGAGGCGGACGAGCTCTTCTGTGTCCACTTCGTCCAACCTACCGTCGAACATAGCAGCAGCCCCGTTGCCGACGGCGCGCTGCTCAGCCCCGCCCTGATGACCTTCTTCAGCTCCCGTCTTCTCGCCTTCTGCTCGTTCAAGACGTGCTTCAGCCGCGCCAACTCGCGGGCGTTCTCGGACAACGCAGGGGCGGCAGCGTCCGAGGCATCCGTGCGTTCCCCCGCGGGGCCTCCGCCGGCGCCCGAGGCAAGCCGACCGAAGACGGCGTCGACGGAAGGGTGGCCGAAGGAGAAGGGCTTGCCGGAGAAGGGGGAGAAGGCCACGACGGCCACCTCAGCGCCGCGGAGGTAGGAGAGCTCGTGGGCCGTCTTGAAGAGCCCCGCGCGGCGCTTGGTGAAGACCGCGCGCCTGGCCTCCACCTTCTCGATGAACTCGATCTTGACCTTGCGGCGCCCCATGCTCGTCCTCCCGTTGCTCGCCATCTCGTCCAAGTTAATCAGACTGCAACGAGAGGACGGGAAAGAAGAGCACAAATCAGAACACACAACGGATGCATGCAACTTCGGGAAGAACTTTGATACGTACCTATATATATATAGAGAGAGAGAGAGACAGAGAGAGAAATAGAGAAATATTTAAATATAATAAATCGTTTATCGTTATTTTAAAAGTTTAAACCATATATGGTATTGCTTTTTAAGCTAAGTATGGTATTTATTTTCCTTTTCGTGGTCACAATTTAAATTATGTATGGTATTGACAGCTAGCAATTAATCATACTTTATATTCGCATTTGATTATGTATACACTTTAGATAATCAAACCCGATTTTTTGAAGGGCAATTTATATCAACACGGAAAGGGGAAAAAAGAAGAAGGAAAGGAAAGGAGATATGGAAGATGGTCAATGAGCCACGGACACGTCCTTCAAGTCCATACGATTATCCATGTCGTTGTTGGGTACTCCTTAAAATATATATATATATATATATATATATAATATATATAATATAATATAATTTTTTATATATAAAAAAATACAAAACTAATCATAATTGAGTACAGTCTTGACTTTTAAAAAAGTATAACATAATATATTATTCTTCGTTTATTTCCAAAATTTTATTTTGTGTCTTTTTTTTATTTTCAATGTATAAATATAGTTTGTTTTTTTAATTAAATATGATAACATATCCAGTGTCCTAACTAAATACTTAGGATATATATGCATGCAAATGGGTGCCCGTGAGTGCACGTGCACCCACTGGCTAAATTTATATTTAGTAGTAGCCTGTTTGCCTTAGTGGGATCGCCTGCAAAGTATTTAGATTTTTTTTCACTTGCATTAGGTTTTATAACAAATACAATTTATTTTATTATAATAAGACACACATTAGATTAATTACTATGAGAAATATTATTTTTCTCTTAAATTATATATTTCTTCTTATTATACTTTTTATAAAGTATTATAGTATTGCATAGTTAAATAAAATAATATATTTCTTAATTATTTTTTTATCTCAATTAGCTTAAATTATATAATTTCATATATAAAAAGTATCATTAATATTTCATAATCTTATTAATTGCATATGCTAACACATCATTTTTCTTACTTTTTATTTGATAATAAATATAATTTATTTTTATTATCATCATAAAAATATGTGGAACACATTATACCAATTAACATGAAAAATATACTTCTTTTTAAAATTATACATTTGTCCTTATTATATTTTTTATAACATTACTATATTGCATAGAAAATAGAATAATATTTTTAATAATTATATATAGTCCCAATTAACTTAAATTGTATAATTACATGATAAAATATAATTTATTTTTACAATTATATCACTAATAATTTTTTTGATCATGTGATTTTATACATAATTTTTCGTATTTAAATATAAAGTTGATATGATTTTGATAATTAAAATTAAAAATTTTATGCATTATAATTGAAAAAAATATAAAAATTTTATCATTTATGTCAATAATAATTTGAAATTTGTTACATGCAACATATATATAATAAATAAAGGAGGAAAAAAAAAGAAATCCAATTAGTTCTCTTTGGTAGTTATCGAGGCAATGAATTCTCTGCCGTGATCTCCGTTCGATATGACCACCTACTCCACCATGTTTCCCGGAAATCAGCAATTAATTAATTAATTAATTTTAATTATATAATAACGTAATTGTGCTTGAGGGTTGTACTAATTTTATTGGTGATTTAACGCTTCAGACATCAAATATTTGATTTTGGATGTAACGTAAAACAAAATATTTTGCGTTGGCCAAAAATTAACTTTTGATTCAGTAAGAAGGAAATAATAGTTTTTTTTTAAAGAAACCAAATATAGCCAAACGGTAATAGAAAGAAAATTTTAAATATAAGTATGAATTAAGTAGAAGTCTAGATTTCATTTACCAAAAAAGGTGCAAGCACAATTTTAGTATTATGATAATTTCATTT
Organism: Pontederia crassipes; assembly: GCA_030549335.1. Classification (NCBI taxonomy): domain Eukaryota; kingdom Viridiplantae; phylum Streptophyta; class Magnoliopsida; order Commelinales; family Pontederiaceae; genus Pontederia; species Pontederia crassipes. The sequence goes on along the minus strand of CM060186.1, from coordinate 51,047,390 downwards.
ACCAAAAAAACTTGAAAATCTTTACAATATTATGATAATTTCAATGCTAATATTTTAGTAACTAAGAATGATTGGCGCAACCAATATATGTCATGAGATCGTTGGATGCTAGTAGTCACATGTTCTATATCCAACTTTACTACTTTGGTCATGATTTATTTATACCACTCTCGTCCGAACACTGTAATTAGTCGGGTGCTAATAGTCCTAGACATTAGTGAGTCTCGACCGAAAAAATGTTAATTTCCTTAAATCACTCCTAAAGTATCATAATTTTTTATATCTAATCCCAAACTACGAACTTTTGTATTTCTAAATTATCACGATTTTTTTACTGTAGTCCTTCCGTCTACTTCTGTTATATTTTTCATTACTTTTGATTTTTTTATTTATGAAAAAATTAAATTATCCCTCCATTCATAACATATCAAATAATAAATATAAAAAAAAATGCGGGGACGAGAGACTTGATGGAGCGGTGGCAATACAACGAGGTACAGAGAACGTTTTCAAGATAACATAACCGAACAAAAATATCTTTACTAATTATAAATTTTTATGATTACTATAAAAATATCGTGAACTGAAAAGAAGTAGAAGTAGCATTCAACAGTTGGAGCAAGATCTATTACATCAAATGACATGCTAATGATTAAATCAAATGACATCCTATTTATATATGGATCTATCCACTAGTTAATCATACCTACTATTCGGACTCTAATGTTTAATTAATTAAGCTTCATGACCAAAAAAGCCTTTTAATTCCTGCAGGAACTCGGTGCTTTCTCCTCCCACGTCCAATCCTCGTCCAAAATCATAATTTGCAGGAGATGGAACCTTGTCATCCATGCATCATCGCTGTCGCATGCCCAAAGGCGCCTGCACATACCTCTTCAATGCCACCATTACCGCCAGCAGCAGCAGCACCAGCCATGTTGGAACTCGTCGTCTGGCCCTCCATCTCCAGCTGACGAAGCCTCTGCAGGACGTCGCCTTTCACCCTCTCAAGCTCAGACTGGAGGCGGACGAGCTCGTCTTCTGTGTCCACTTCGTCCAACCTACCGTCGAACATAGCAGCAGCCCCGTTGCCGACGGCGCCGCCCTGATGACCTTCTTCAGCTCCCGTCTTCTCGTCTTCTGCTCCTGCAAGACGTGCTTCAGCCGCGCCAACTCGCGGGCGTTCTCGGACAACGGAGGGGCGGCAGCGTCCGAGAAATCCGTGCGTTCCCCCGCGGGGCCTCCGCCGGAGCCCGAGGCAAGCCGACCGAAGACGGCGTCGACGGAAGGGTGGCCGAAGGAGAAAGGCTCGCCGGAGAAGGGGGAGAAGGCCACGACGGCCACCTCGGCGCCGTGGAGGTAGGAGAGCTCGTGGGCCGTCTTGAAGAGCCCCGCGCGGCGCTTGGTGAAGGCCGCGCGCCGGGGGCTCCACCTTCTCGATGAACTCGATCTTGACCTTGCGCCGCCCCTTGCTCGTCCTTCTCCCGTTGCTCGCCATCTTTCGATATGCGTTCCAAGTCAATCAGACTGCAACCAGAGGACGAGAAAGAAGAGCACAAATCAAAACACAACGCATGCATGCAACAGAGAGAGAGAGAGAGAGAGAGAGAGAGAGAGAGATAATAAATCGTTTATCATTATTACCATATATGGTAACTTTTTAAGCTAAGTCTGGTATTTATTTTCCCTTTCTTGGTCACAATTTGAATTATATTTGGTATTGACAGCAATTAATAGTACGATATATTCGCATTTTTTATTATATATACACTTTAGAGAATTTTGAAGGGCAATTTATATCAACACGGAAAGGGAAAAAAAAGGAAAGAAAAGGAAAGAATAAATATATTCGCATATGATTCAAATGATTAAATGAAAAAAAAATTAATTTTATTGGTCAATTTATTTATATTGCTTCTCCACACACAAAAAAACAATATTTATATTGCTTTATGAAATTTGAGTATTTTTTTGGTAAATATATTGCTTCTCCACACACACAATTATTAAACGCCGATATAATTGAGTTAATTGATAGTCTTTTTGTTAACAAAAAATGGAGATGAGAAATAGAAGAAATTGTAAACGTCTTATTCTTACCACGTCAACGATCATATATATATATATATATATATATATATATATATAGTTTCCGATCGTCTCATGACTCAAATAATAAAAAAAATATTTTCTAGAACAAAAGCGGAGAACATTAATGATTGATTAATTATCAACAACTGTGTTGAAAACTATTTACAAAAAGAAAACGAAAACCAAATATATCCAAACGATAATAGAAAGAAAAACTTAAATATAAGTATGAATTAAGTAGAAGTCTAGATTTCATTTCCCAAAAAAGTGCAAGCACAATTTCAGTATTATGATAATTTCATTTACCAAAAAAACTTGTTTTACAATATTATGATAATTTCAATGTTGATATTTTAGTATCTAATGACGATTGGCTCAACTGGATAGCGATGCTATGTCCGAGGATCGTTGGGTTCTTCTATTGGCCACAAGGTTGATGTCTACAGTTACCATCGGGACTTATCCATATCACTTCTATCCGAAGATTAGTCATGTACTAATAGTCCTAGACACGGGTGGAGTTGGATCGAAAAAAATGTAAATATTTTAGTTTGTTTAGCAATTAGGAGAGAAATCGTACAAATAAAAAAATACCCTTATGGATATAATGAAATGTAAAAATGAATTGTTATTTGTCCATATATTACTTATAGAATAATGTTAACCGTCTCAATAATTGTTACTTTAAATTAATAAAATATTATCTACGGTCATAGGTGATTCAAGAAATAATTTAACTATTCTATCAATTAAAATGTTGAAACATTAAATAACATTGTTATTAAAAATAGAAAAATAAAATTTAAATATATTACATTTTATTAAATATGGATTTCTTTATAATATTTTTTGCTTTAGGCCTCCCTACTTAAGTGCCGTGGCGAACAAGAGGGTCCTTAATGTGCTATTAGGGAAGTTGAAGAAATGTTGAGGGGGAAGGAAGAAGGACGCTATGAAGATTGCCACCGGAGCTTAGACGACAAGTTGAAGATTGCGGCACGATAATAGAAAACTTAATGATTTCATGAAAGGACTTCACTTACAATTGCGACTAATAAGTAAATTTGTTGAAGAAAATACGTTATAATTCATGAGATATTTAAGAACATAATCTTTAATTGATTAATACATTTAAAATAGATTATCAATCTATGAATTGTTTTCTATAAAAATTACGGACAAATAATTGTGAACAATAACATATATTGAAGAAATAATAATAATAATAATAATAATAATAATAATACGTATTTTACGAAAAAATTATATTCGCTGCTCTTTTTTTAAAACACTAATTTGACTTGACTTGCCACCCGTCCTTTGTCGGGAATAAAGAGTGTTCACAAGTCAGGTTTGACCCGACTCGACTCGGGACTTAACTCGACTCGGTCATTTTTTGTTGGGTCAGGTCAGCCCCTTTTGAGAGCTTGGACCCAATCTAATCCAACCTGATTTCGGCCGAGTGGTCGACCATCATTTCTTTATTTCATTATATTTTCCATTATTTAATATTTATTTTAAAATGGAAATACTTTTTTAAGTATTTAAATATCCACATGTAAAATAGTTTATTTTAATATAATATGTAATCTTAAAATTAAATGATTTTTTTAAAAATAAAGATAAAATCATCCAACATAACCATCGATTCGACCCGACACTACAAGAAATTGGTCGATTAGCGACACACAATATTAGACTCTAATGCATCATTAATTAGGTGCTAAATAAAGTAACGACGCATTAGCGTCGACTTAGCGCCACATCGTTGGAAAGAATTCTATTGCTATTAGCATCTTCGTCGCGCCAAGGCTCGAGGTGACGCTACTAGCGTCACATGTCAACGCTACTTCGACGTTTTTATGACCCGACAATTGTCATTAAAATGCGTCGTTAAGTTGGCGCTAAAGTGACACCATACACAAACAATAGTCATGTGAGCCCCCCCCCCCACCCCCCCACCCCCCACCCCCCCGCAACCACACTATTATGGCGTTAAAATAACGCTAGGCATCGACGCGCACACGATCCTGATTGGACACCAATTTGTGATTCTGTGTTTCATACCCTGCGACGCTAAGTGCCAAAAAGCGAAGACTCGAATTTTATTCACGTGGCACTTTTGTACCCCGAGGCCGGACCGGACGAACACCGAACCGCTTTCCTCCATGAACCTGCGCCCATTCCCGATCTAAAGCTCAAAAACCCAAGTCTTGTCTTGCGCTCGTCCGGTGCGCATCGGACGAGCACGGATGGGGGGAGGGCAGTCCTCCCCCTTCGTAGTGGGGAGGTTCCTGATTAAATCCTTATGTATATGTATTTATGTATATGTATACGTACATGTATATGTATTTATGTATATGTATTGAATACAAATAACATATATAATTTTACAAATTAATATTACCTAAATACGTATATATGTTGTATATTGTGTACAAATAGCATATATAAGAAGTCCCGCGAGGTCCTATTTTTTAGAAAAGTAATTTATAATATTTTTTTATAGGGAGCGGAAGTTTTGAAGAATTTTTATTATTACAAAAAATGGGTATTTTGAGAATCACAGAAAATGAAAAAGTTGTGAAACGTGAAAAGTTTGCTTTGCCCCACCTTCCTCAGCCCTTTGAAATGCCTATTTTTTGCGACGATCCGAGCGAGGACTATGAAGAACCGACCATTTTTATTCCAAAACTTTACCCATTTTATTAAATTTTTTCCTACCTCCGATCGTAGGATTCTTGTGCGGGCAGACAGCTCACGTTGATCTCTATGAGTCTGTAATTTTCATTTCGATCGGTTCGCACCGGACTCACGTTGACGATCGTTGGAAGCTTTTTTCTAGGTTCTTAACTCTGTTGTTTGACATCCTAAAATTGTCAAAAATACTGAAAAATCTGTGTTGCCGTGATCTACGGGATATACAAATTTCGCAATGTTCCGACAGTCGGATCTCCGACAATTGCTATTTGAATCCGATGAAAAATGAAGAAGCACTATTCCCCCAATTTTGAAAATTGGGGGAATTGAAGTATAATATATGTATAGCATAGTACATTAATTTTTGTATATTATATAATAGAATAACATGGTATAATACGTTGTATAATTCAATATAATATAATATAATACATATAATATAATATAATATAAGTTAGTATAGTATATAGTATAGTATAGTATAGTATACTATAATATAGTATTGTATAGTATAGTATAGTATAGTATTATACAGTGTAGTTAGTATAGTATTCTATAGTATACTATATTGCCAAAAGAGCACAAATTATAATCTATTTAGCGTCACCAATCCTCTGACACTAATCTAACGTCGCAACTATCGATGCCAATACAACACAAGATGCCGGCGTTAATATCGCCTCTTATTTTAGCATCGCGGTGCAGTCGTGGTGACGCTAACTTAACATGACGAGCTTGCGATGTTAGTACAACGCTACCATCTGCCGCGCATTTTCTAGTTTTTGCATATGATAATAGTGTCGAAATAGCGTCACGATGGCGCCGCATTTAGTGTCGACATCCTTTTACGCTAATGCGATGCTAAATTGACGCTATAGAAAGGTAATTATCGTTTGTATTTGTCGACCCAATGACGACATTATTGTGACACTATATATTGACGTTTATTTAGCGTCACATAGTACGATGATGTTAATTCACGGCCCTATTCGGTAATTTTCTTGTAATGCGATTCGTAACTACGTCGAATAATATGTGACATAAAAAACTTTTGAAAAGAAAAATAATATTTATAAAAAGTATATAAGTATGCATATTTAAATAGTGAAATATCACACCACAAATTTAAATTGTCATATATATATATATATATATATATATATATATATATATATAGAGAGAGAGAGAGAGAGAGAGAGAGAGAGAGAGAGAGAGAGAGAGAGAGAGAGAGAGAGAGAGAGAGAGAGAGAGAGACTTGATGGAACGGTGGCAATAGAACGAGATCCAGAGGGACGTTTTCAAGATAACATAAGTGAGCAAAAAATCTTTACTAATTATATATTATTTTTATAATTGCTATAAAATATCGCTTAGTTAAATCAAATCACATGCTAATGATTAAATCAAATCACATCCTATTTATGGATCTATCCACTAGTTAATCATACCTACTATTCGGACTCTAATGTTTAATTAATTAAGCTTCATGACCAAAAAAGCCTTTTAATTTGCAGGAGATGGAACCTTGTCATCCATCATCGTTGTCGCATGCCCAAGGGCGCCTGCACATACTTCTTCAATACCACCATTACCGCCGGCAGCAGCAGCAGCAGCAGCAGCAGCAGCCATGTTGGAACTCGTCGTCTGGCCCTCCATCTCCTCCAACTGACGAAGCCTCTGCGAGACGTCGCCTTTCACCCTCTCAAGCTCAGACTGGAGGCGGACGAGCTCTTCTGTGTCCACTTCGTCCAACCTACCGTCGAACATAGCAGCAGCCCCGCTGCCGACGGCGCCGCTGCTCAGCCCCGCCCTGATGACCTTCTTCAGCTCCCGTCTTCTCGCCTTCTGCTCCTGCAAGACGTGCTTCAGCCGCGCCAACTCGCGGGCGTTCTCGGACAACGCAGGGGCGGCGGCGTCCGAGAGATCCGTGCGTTCCCCCGCGGGGCCTCCGCCGGCGCCCGAGGCAAGCCGACCGAAGACGGCGTCGACGGAAGGGTGGCCGAAGGAGAAAGGCTTGCCGGAGAAGGGGGAGAAGGCCACGACGGCCACCTCGGCGCCGTGGAGGTAGGAGAGCTCGTGGGCCGTCTTGAAGAGCCCCGCGCGGCGCTTGGTGAAGGCCGCGCGCCGGGCCTCCACCTTCTCGATGAACTCGATCTTGACCTTGCGGCGCCCCATGCTCGTCCTTCCCCCGTTGCTCGCCATCTCGTCCAAGTCAATCAGACTGCAACGAGAGGACGAGAAAGAAGAGCACAAATCAAAACACACAACGCATGCATGCAACTGCGGGAAGAACTTTGATACGTACCTATATATATATATATATAGAGAGAGAGAGAGACAGAGAGAGAAATAGAGAAATATTTAAATATAATAAATCGTTTATCGTCCTTTTAAAGTTTAAACCATATATGGTATCACTTTTTAATCTAAGTATGGTATTTATTTTCCTTTTCTTGGTCACAATTTAAATTATATTCGGTATTGACAGTTATCAATTAATAATACGGTATATTCGCATTTTTTATTATATATACACTTTAGAGAATTTTGAAGGGCAATTTTTATGAACACGGAAAGGGAAAAAAAAAGAAAAGGAAAGAAAAGAAAAGAAAAGAGGAGTCAGACATCAAATATTTGGTTTTGGATGCAGCACGAAAAAATATGGGATCTGTCCTAATTTGGATTTGTTGGAGTCGCAGTAAATATTTGAAGCGTAAGGAAAATATTTGAAGCGTAAGGAAAGGTGGAGAACAATAATTATTGATTAATTATCAACAATGGTGTTGAAAACTATTTACAAAAAGAAAACGAAAACCAAATATATTCAAACGATAATAAAAAACAAAAAACTTAAATATAAGTATGAATTAAGGATTTAATGGTCATCATACGCGAGTACGCCTCACGCCCACCGTCCGATCTAATCGGACGGTGGGCACTGCTCTCCCTATTCCCCTGTCCGCCGCCCACATCTCCCTAATAACTCCCCTCTCTCACACGCGATCAGCGCCCCTCCCTCCCCTCCCGTCTTCCCCTTTACCGGCCGGCAACCCCATCTTCCTCGTCCCCGTCGCCGTCGCCGTCCGCTTCTCCTAGCGGTCGGAGAAGACTGCTTCGCGGTGGATTTGGCAGCCCCTCTTCCTCTCCCTCACCCTCGATCTCCCTCTCCCTCTCCAGCCCTTGCGATGTGGCCAGACGCGCCCTGATCGGCCGCCAAGCGACCTGAGTTGACCATGGGCGACCGGATCCACCACGATGCGCGACGGCGACGAGGTGAGGGCCGCGATTTAGCGATGACGATGGCGAGAGAGGCGAAGGCGACCGACGATGGCGACAAGGCGATGTCGACGATAACGAGGCGATGGCCGCGTTCTGGCGATGGACAGGAGAGGCGAGGGCGGCCGGCGATGGTGACGTCGACGGCGATGGATCTCTCTTCCTTTTCTCTCCGATACAGCGATGTCGACGATGACGAGGAGAGGGCCGTGATCTGGCGATGGCGATGGACGAGAAGGTGAGGGCGGCCGGCGATGACGACGTCGACGGCAATGGCGACGTCGACGGCAATGGCATGAGATCTCTCCCCCTTTCTTTCCAATCCGGCGATGGCGACGTCCTTCCGCCGGTGCGCCGCCGACGCCACCGTTCTGCGTTCGAAAAAAAAAGAGCAACGCCCACCGTCTGATTAGATCGGACGGTGGGCGCGAGGCATATGGCCATCATACGCCTATGATGGCCATTAAATCCATGAATTAAGTAGACGTCTAGATTTCATTTACCAAAAAAAAAGTGCAAGCACAATGGCTACATAAATTCCTAAAATTGTCTAATTGCACCATTCGATAATCAATTATAAGTTTGAATTAAAAGAAGGACAAACTTTACATGGAGCTTTTGTAATGGCATTCCTATATAGGATCTAATTATGTGAGGCCAAATTTCCATTTCACATCTTCGTGGAATTTCTTTTCCCTGGCCAACAAATGATTGTTCACCGATCTATAAGAAATAAAATAAGATAACATTGTAAAAGTAGACAATATAACATTGGTCCAAACATGAACACCACCGTTCTATAAGATTTGATTTCTGAAATTATTAATTTGACTAGTAAAATATCATTACGCAAGTTAATTAGGTACAAGAATTGATGATGCAGGGAATGATGATAGAATTAGGTAGAAATTGAAAATCTCAAACCCAAGTTAATCCAAAATAAATATTAAATAACGTTTTTTTAAATTACTAAAAAGAGTATACAAAGTGCAGCAAGTAAGTTCACCAACTTATTGTAAATGTAAAAATTTACCATACAATAAGTCAAGATAATGTAAAATGCGTTGTAGATCCCTTTTTATATTATTAGATAACCTAAAAAGTAAGATAAGATAAAGGAAAAAAAATTGATTCAACCCAAGCCAAATTGAATTGGTCTAAGCTAAAAAGTAAGTGCAATATGTAAATTTTTAAGTTAATTTTTCCGAACAGAACCAAAGAGAAGAAAAAAAAAATATTTTCATTTGCAAATTACAGCCCTATATTTTCTCTAATCAAAGAAAAGGAAACGACGGGAAAGGAAACGACGGGATGAAAATCAATAATAGTCCAACATGATGTTTACAATATCCAAATAATCAGAGAAAATAACTCCTAAAATAGTGATTCCTCCCTTCTCAGGTATTCTCTAAAATTCGAAACTCGATTGAAAAAAAAAAGAAATAAAATCAAAACCCATCATTCTGAGGAGAGATGTTAATAAATCAATATATATATATATATATATATATATATATATATATATATATATATATAGTTTTGCATGGTGGCAAGTGTTCTAAACTTGCTTCACGCATTGAAATCCGGCAATAGCCTGAAGAAATATCAACCCGGCAGGTCCTATGTTTTCTGCATCATAGTCCTCATTCAGATAAGTTTACAGCACAAACCCAAAGAACAGTCTCTTGGTTTCTTCACTCCACCATACGCACGCAGGAATCGGAATTTAGCATCAGATGGAGACTTGCTCAACAAAATTTAACCAGAGTTACTAGAGAGATCTACGCCGAACACTCTAAAAGGAAGGTTACCACCGCCGCCACGGCCGCCGCTGCTCTCAGGCTGTTCCCAATTTTCCTTGCTCCTCAACATTGAAGCTGCTGATGAAGAAGCCACGGTCACTGCATGCATGCCCTGAGATGGACCTGCATCTGTTTGTTGATGAGGTGGCTTATGGGTTTTAACCACACCTCTATTTCCATCTCGAGATTGTTCAGGAGGAGCATAATCTTTCGCCTTTGACGAAGATGGAGACTCGAGCACGTCCTTCTTCGCACTTGTGCTAGGACGCTGGGATGCTGCAGTACTGGGTTCTGCAAATTCGTTAAGAGATAAATGCAAGAAAAATGTCAAAAGAAAGTAGTGAATAAACGAAAAGGCATCTAATTAACGAAACATAATTTTTTCCTCCTTTACCAAGAGATAGCTGAGGTCTCTTGATCCTGCTGCCCATGGTTGGCAGTGGAGAGCCAAACAATCTAAAAGGAACGCTACCACCAACGCCAACGCTCCCATGATGCCGTTCCACATGCTCCTCTCTTCTCGACATGGATGCTGATGAAGAGACCTCGTTCACTGCCCTGAGATGGATGCCCTGAGATGGCCTTATTACCACACCTCTATTTCCTTCTCGAGATTGTCCAGAAGGAGCATAATGTTTCGTCATTGATGGAGATTGAGAATCAAGCACATCCTTCTCACTGTGTGCGCCTTGAGAAACACTGGTGCTAGGACACTGTGATGCTGCAGTACTGGGTTCTGCAAATTAATTATAGATAAAAATGCAACAAAAATATTAAACAAAGTTGTGAATAAATGAACAAGCATTTAATTCACGAGACATTTTATTCCCTCCTTTACCAAGAGATAGTCGAGGCCTCTTGTTCCTGCTGTCGATGGACAGTGGAGAGCTGATCCTGGTGGGTTTGATTAACTCAATTTCCCATGGGGAAACTCTTCGAGGTCTGTGGGCACTTGTTGTGGCTCCATCCCATTGAACCTGATAGCGTGCCATCAGGGACGTCAATCAAAAGTGGGATACATAAATTAGGAAAAAAAGTTAAAGGGCGAACTTTCAGATGAACATCAATAAAAAAAAAGCTTTAGATGAACACCTCTAGAGATTTCCATTGAGAACCAGGCCACCGGGGAGAAATATCTCCAACCCCGACAATGGTTCCCGAGAAACTGCATTCCAACAAAGGGAAACAATTATCATATCTATGCTCCAAATCAAACCAAAGCTGACATCAAATTGAAAAAGACAGAATAGTTACCTGCTACTAGGAACTCCTACAGCTACAAACCTCATCCTAAATCTTGTGCCATTGGTACACTTATTCCTGATAGCTCGCAAGTACTTGTTAACACCAACAACAAATTGACTTATCCTGACAACATATACATCCAAATTGAGGTATCTTAGAATTATGGAAACATTATTTGAAGTGTTCATTTTTTTTCCTTCCTATGATCAAGAGAACTCCAACCTGGGCTTGTAGAAAACAGTAAAGACCGTTCGCTCTGCTATGGCATGTGATGCCGTTGCCAGGATCCCAAGATGGATGCTCTGACTTGATAAAACTGGTGTGTGAGCTGTGTGTTGTACTTGCACCTGAGCATGCCTCACTCCCACGCGCATCTCCCCACCCTCTCCTCTGTTCTCAAAATTAGTTATACAGATTTGGATGCATGATAAATAAAGTCTGCATGAGTCTTTTTACCTCAGGAAGATGAACGAATCACCTGCGACCAATTTCTTAGAGCTAAGAAATGCGCCCCACCCAGCAGTGAAGAGATGTCTCTTTGGCCGGCCTGCCCAGTGAGCAATCATTAATTTCTCTTAAATCTCCACCTCATGTATCAGATTTTAGCTGTGATGAATTAAGTTATCCTATATATTAGTCATCAACATACCCCTGTACATGTGTTTAAATGTCCATTCGTAGTCATGGAGATCTTTGGCAACCAGCTCCTGACTCCTGATTCCCGGTTGCAAATCCTAATAGATACATAGAATTAAATTAGCGTGCAATCATAATTTGTGGATCAACATCATTTTGTGCACCGCACATACTCTGAATATTTGGATTAACATCATTTTAATCTGAAAACCCAAAATACAATTATTGGATCAAAATAATGCCAATTTAATACAGCTGCATTGTTGGTGCAATCACAATTTGTGATTGCTCGCTAATATGCCTTGATAAAATAAATATCAAGAGATTAACACTAGAATGAGCAAAGCGACACAAAGGAAAAAGAAAACTAAAACAATGAATAAAATAAACACTTACAAGAGGAGGCAAGCATTCAGTTGCATGATTTTGTAAAATGGAGAAACCACCATGAGTGTTTGTATCAGAGGCCTTCACGACCTTGCAAAAAGAGTGGATTCTAGGCTTTGGTGGCTCCGGGATGCATGGTTCCAGAAATAAAGGATCAGTTTGCTATCAAAATCAAACAAAAAAGGGACTTTTAGAAATTGTTGGTTCACATAAGTTGGAACATATGTTGAGCCAACCATTAGGTCAAATTCTGATGATCTATATGAAAAATTAACTATTTTGGTGATTGAATGAAAACATCAAAAAAATTGTGAAGTAATTTGATCACTAACATCATCAGACATTGATAAAAAAAATGGACCTCCATATATATCTTTAAATGGCTTGTACATTTTTTTTTACCTTATCTGTATGCATGTATATATGAAATAAATATAAAAACTATATATGCACGATTATTGCCGACATTATGATCACACATATACATAACAGAGATTTTTTCAGAGAAAAACATAAGAGAAATTCTAGATGATGCAACTCAGAGTATTTCTTACATCCGATTCTGGAAGTAGAGTTAGCTGAACATAAACTTCATCAGTTTCAGCCTCGGCCTAACTCACATCAGAAATCAACGAGCCCTTAGAAAAAAAGAACAAAAGAAGAGAGATTTTTCTTATCGTTATTACAATAACAGTTTCATGCTGCACAAGGTTTATACTTTTGCAAAAGCCACAAAACAAAGCAACAGCCCTTTTTGAAACAAATTTGGGTATTGATCCAAGTGTTTCTAAAAGACCCCGCCAGAAAAATTATTGAAACTTAATAATGCTGTCCCTAGTAAGTACTAACAATAACAAAAAGTGGGAAAATTCAGACTTTTAGTTGGATATCTATGACACGGCATAGAATCTTGGAAGCAACGTCAAAATGAGGAATCTGCTCATTGAACTCCTGACCCATCAGAGCCTCCAACTGCACATAATGCAAAATTTTTGGTCCATCACACAAAAATCAACAAGAATAACAAAGAAAAAATAACAAGACTCAAATATATATATATATAAATATATATATATATATATATATATATTGACAGAATGTGTGTGTGTTAATTATGACATACAATGAAGGAAATAAAACAACAGGGAAGTAGAACAATACGTGCTCCAAATGGCCTTGAGTGAAGTAAAAGACCCTCTCGCCAGTTTTGGGCATGTTGACCGATGGCCCTGCACAAGCCTTCCATAGCTCCTCATACAAAAAATCTCTTTCACCAGCAACTGCAAGAAAATCAATCAGGATTCCAGTACAAAAATGAAAACCAACTTATATGACAAAGCAATGATGCATGCAAAGGTGTCATGTCACCTCCTCCTGACATGATTGATCGACGAGGAGTAACAAAAAAATCCAAAATAGCTGGTACTTCTGGGTTGATGAAAATCTCTCCTCAATAGCTTTTTCTCTCAATTCTCTCTTAGAATTACCACAAGCAACAGAGGCAGCAACAAAAACAACAAAGGCAAATACCAAACACTTGGTGGTTTTTTTTACAAGAAAATGCTTGGTGATTTCGTGGGGATATCGCTCCCTTTTTATAACCATGGCGCTATAAATGCATACATCGCTTTCCAGACATGAATGTCCCAATGATTCGCTGTAATTGATTCCTCTGTATCCAACTCTCTATCCAATTTAAATCAAATCGCATTCAACTTTGGTGCATTCATATATAATGTTAATCATTATCCCATAGCCAACAACTCTCGGATGAATCTTCCTCTCATTTTGAACTGTAATGAACCATTAATACAAAACTAATTTCCAACTTTATTGTGTTGCACATATTAATTGGCAACAAATAAATTTTTTGAAAAGTTGGCAATAAATAAATGAGTATCAATGAAAATAGGTGTAATATTCTTGCACTTGCATAGGATGTTGTCAGCTCTAAGCCTTGGCCTGCACAATTTTAGCAAAATGCGTCCTACTAAGCAAAGATCATGTTCCCATATAAACCTAACATTTCTCCTACGCAAAACCGTGTAAGACAAAGCCTAGAGCGGACAATATCCGACGCAAGTGCAAGGATGCTTCATATAGTATTAGAGCCACTTCGCGTGAGCTTTTGTAAAGGAGAGAGGGATGCATGAGGCATGTCTTGGATTAGTCCCACATGCACGAGTCACGAGAGAGAGATGTTAGGTATACATGGTAGCTTGAGTTTGCTTGGTAGGACGCATTTTGGTAAAATCGTACGGACCAAAGTCTAGAGCGGACAATATTCTACGTAAGATTAGCCCCCCTATGTATGGGAACATGTCCTTGGCTTGGACTTGACTTGGTAGGACGCATTTTGGTAAAACCATGCGGGTTAATGCTTAGAGAGGACAATATCCTACACAAGTGCAAGGATGTTACAACAAGTAAAATTAATGATACATAATGCTTGTTTTCCTCGTATTAACAAGCAACTCCGCCTATGTTTTATAGCCGGTCCCAAGCCCGGATAAAGGAGGAGGGTTGTGTTAGGCCCCGACAGCCAGCGTAAAACCCTGTCGAATCTCATGAACATGGATCAGGCGTCGTATGATCCATGTGGCCGACCCCACCTAGTGGGATAAGGCTTTGTTGTTGTTATAGCATTCGAGAAGATAGAGCTTAGCCACATTGTTCACATATCCAATATTTATCGGGACTACAAAATAAGAGAAATGATCCTCAGGTATTTCCTAAAGTTTAAGATACCAAGAACCATCCTTTTGGTTCAAACACACATAGGTAGGTTTCTCCACATATTATCGTCACAGATACAAATGGAGGCTAGGATAAAAAAATCTAGACAGGGTTGGTATATATATCTACATTGAACAAAAGTAGTGGTACCACCAGAACCACTACCCTCGTGATGTTTGACGATGTGGCCTGGTTAATGTAGTATAATTACATTAATCGACGACATCTGATTAGCATGCATATTCGAAAGAAAATTGAACTATAATTGATTATGAAATAAGGTTTACCAGTTTGCCTTTGATCAATTAAAACTATTACAATTGTCTCAAACAGAAAATCTCCAGGTGGTAAAAAGGCTTTATTTATAGGAGTTCAGATTTCCATGTGATTGGAGAAGAAATAGAAATATTTTCTATGTCAAAATAAGGAAAATTCGGAGTTGATTTAGTTCTGAAATTTTGGCCTTGTCAAACTCGGAAATTTGATCCATAATGTGTTGCCAAATCATTTTGAGATCATATAGTATGAGTAGGAATCCTTGTGCACTTGAAATTCTTCCAACAATTCGTCGAAAACTCGAAGCTACACTTCGTCACGGGCTGTTACTGGGTTTGAACGGCTTAAACAGTGTCCGAATCGGCTTAGGAATGGGTTTTCATGGCCCGTGACTACTTTTTCACTGCCCTTATAGTGTGTAAAACATGGATTTTATGGCTTGTGAAGGTTGGTCATGGCCGTGTCTCGGGCACCTTTCTGGTTGTGAGAAAATGCATTTTAACGGCTTGTCAAAGATTTAATGACCTTGTTTTACAGCCCATGAAGAAGCTTTCACGGCCCATGACAGCGCAATTTCAGCCTTATGCAGTTTCACTGTTTTTCACTTTCTGACTTCGTTTTAACTCCGATTTGAGCACAGCTATTTCCGTTGGCTTCATAATTTAGTTTTCTTGCTTCCAAGATAATAAAATACGATACTTGAGTAGATTTTCATTTTTATAAAATTAATATAAATAAGCTCATATAATGATGTATGCTATTAGTTTGAAAGTTAGGCTAGGGGAGGATATAATTCCTCAAGTGACAAAGTTTAAATATTTAGGATCAATTATAAGACAAGATGGTGAGATTGATGACGATGTTAATCATAGAATTCAAGCTGGTTGGTGTAAGTGGAGGAAAGCCACTGGAGTTCTTTATGATAGAAAAGTACCCAATAAAGTTAAAGGAAAATTCTATCGTACTGCTATAAGGCCAGCAGTGTTATATGGTAGTGAATGTTGGGCTATGAAGGGACAACATGAACGTAAAGTGGGGGCAGCCGAAATGAGGATGTTGAGATGGATGTGTGGTCATACAAGATTAGATAAGATTAGGAATGACCATATATGTGAACGAGTCGGAGTGGCTCCTATTAGTGAGAAAATGGTAGAGAATCGTTTGAGATGGTTTGGTCATGTTCAGAGAAGACCAATGCGCCAGTAAGAAGAGTAGATCAAATAATCTGGAGTCCGATTAAAAGAGGGAGAGGGAGGCCAAGGCGGACACTTGGCGAACTAATAGAGCAAGATCTATTGGTGAATAATATACCGAAAGGTTTGGTTACTAATAGAGCGGAATGACGTCGTATGATCCATGTAGCCGACCCTACCTAGTGGGATAAGGCTTTGTTGTTGTTGTTTGTTGTAATGATGTATGCTATTAGAAAATGATTCGAAATAAAGATTAAATGCATGCCTAAATATATGCTATATTTTATATGCATCACCAACAAAGGGGATCTTTTGCCAATAATAGCTAGCAATAGAAATCAAAATAGCTACTACTTCTGGGATGACAATCCCTCCTGGATAGTTTCCCCTGAATGCTTGATTATTCAGAGGGGCTATTGTCCCCCTTTTTATAAACCATCCATCTGTAAATGCATGCTACACCTTTGAGGCATGAATACTTTCCCTTTTTCTTATTTCCCATATGTCCCCATTCCAATCCACATTCCAGCTCTATGCATGCACGTAAAACGTCATCACCATTATCAGTACCATCAACAAGTCTCTATAGATGAAATAAGAGCATTTACACTGATCCCCTTCTCCCTTCCAAAAGGATTCTTCCTCTCCCATATTATAATTTCTTAATATCCAGCACTAAATTAATTAAGTAGTTCATAACGCACCAAACCCTCATAATTAAACACTCAATTTGTCATAATTAGAGTAGCAACTTTTTTCATATCACTTAATTGGTAAAACATAAATGATTAGTACAGTGTTGTACTTTTTGCATATTATTTAATCTAACATTTTTCTATTACAAATCCAAATTTACTACATAAGAATCTAGCATTGTGTTAGGTACTTTTGTAAAGGATTACTTTCTAGCAACAATGCTCATAAGAATCTTACCATTTTTATTCATATGGTGATAATTACATATTATCTCTGTGATTATTATCATTCAATCAATGATAGATTTTTTTTTAATGGAAAGATCTGAAAAGAGAGAGGCGTAAGTACGAGATCAATCAATGATATATTTTTTGGATAGAAATGATATTTGTAAGTTTAAGCAAATATTGACAATATGTGTCTTTCTTCTAAACCTATCATTTTCTTTGGTTATTTATTTCTCTTCATTTGAACTAAAGGGGTAAGATTTTTTAAGAAAATGATTGTTGAGCAGTGGCAGGCAACCACACCTATGAGTCAAGAACTTCTAGGTTGGATTCAAATTAGCGGAAGTGTGAATGCCTTCTTATTTTTATTTTTTGCAAGACATGATCCTCCTCGATAATCAAATGGTCCTTTATTGTTAACTCAATAGTGACATTTAAGATAAGGTAAAGTTCCCAAAAAATGAAAAACCTTTCTTTTCATGTACAATTTGAATCCCAAGAATGTAGTGACTTTAGAAAACTTACATTTTTTCCTCCTAAGAAAGGAAAATGTTTGATGATCCTATCGAAATTCCAAGGACTGCCAAATCTCAGACACAAAACAATATCTTCCAAAGTCTTAAACATAATGCCCTTCATGTTTGGAGACAATACATTTTCGACAATTAACATATTTGGAGATGATTAAGATAGTAAGCATTTAGAAGTGGTAAAACTTAAATTTCATTGACTCGTATTCAAACTAAGATAACGTATGATCACAAACATCATGTGAATTAAAGAGATTACTCTGGATTAGAAAGGACTACTTGGTGATAATAAAAATCCTAATAATCACCTAAGATCAAAGCGGAATTCTAAAGCTCGCTGGTGGACGGGCGAGGGATTAAGACTTATTCTTACACATAAATTTGACTTGATTCCATTCAAACTTATATTTGTAGAAATCA
This sequence comes from Pontederia crassipes, assembly GCA_030549335.1. Taxonomy (NCBI): domain Eukaryota; kingdom Viridiplantae; phylum Streptophyta; class Magnoliopsida; order Commelinales; family Pontederiaceae; genus Pontederia; species Pontederia crassipes. The sequence goes on along the minus strand of CM060186.1, from coordinate 51,029,175 downwards.
TGATATAGAAAGGACCATTATATTCTTGGGAAAATTGCCGAACTTGAACAAATAGCGAACATTAATATCTGACACAAAATAATTTCAGAAATAGATGTCACAAAATTACCATGCCCATCTATATCATAAGATAGTCCATGTTAGGTGCCCATCTGGCCCTATATACTTGAATAAAAACCATGTATGTCGAATTGCAAAACCTAGTGGTGCCCAAGTTTGCTACGGGATGCAACAGTAATTCCGAAGTTCCATAGATGAGACATTGGTTAGTAGGAATTGTAGATAGATCTTGTGTTCTTAAAAAATGACTGGTGAAGCACATTCTGTCTGTCCTTGGAAAATTCTTTGTGGTAGCCTGATATGCTATTGAGGGCAAAAAGGAAGGCATCAACCTCATCTGATAATTAATTGGGTTTAATATTTCAAAAATGAATTAATAATTTAAAGATATATATATATATATATATATATAATTTTATTATAATCAAGTTTGACCATCTGACTTAATTGATTTGCTTGGTTCGACTTGAATAGAGGTCTCTCCAAGTTGATGTCCAATCCTGTTTTGATAGCTTTGGTACTTATCATGCGACAATCCAACTTCATTTAGGGCTATTTTCAAGGGGAGATTTATGAGGTGTTGGAGATGGACCAACTTCATTTAGGGCAAATGATTTCATTTGCATCAAATACAAAAATAATTTTTCACATTGTTGGTGTAAGAGATGGTGTTGGAAATGGTTTTTCTTGGTGGCAAAACATTGATTATTGTTGGGGCTGCCTTTCTGAGAATTCACCATCATAACCTTGGTTCCTGAAGCTATGGTGTCAGCATATTAGATGGGAGCTCATGAGGAGGAGACAAGCACTTGGACACATCTGTTTCGTTCCACTTTATCATACAGATAATTTGAGGAATTGTTATCTAACTTGTGATCATCCTGAGATTTATGCTGTTTAGATTCAGGACAAATGGGTGGACATGGTAACTAGAGCGATATATGCCCACCAACGTCTATTCCAGACAAGATTTGAGTTGACCACCGTCGTCCTAAGAGATCCCATGTTTGGTTCCTTATCTGGTGTAAAGTTCTCACTATAGTTTACAAAGCCGGGGTTTGACATCACTTGTGTACTTATTATCTGAAGCAATAACAGGGATGTTGTCCATTTGCTCTTCCTTTGCTCCCTCGACTGTGAAGTCCAGAGGTAGGTGAATCGTCTAGGGATTGATCCATGGAGACTTTTTTGGATCTTGTTCAAAGCTGGTGGTGTGGTGCGATCTCCAACCATCTCCCATGTGGTTCTATAGGAATTTTGGCCACAATACCCAACAGATCACTTTCTAAGGAGGGAGGTGTTACTCTGAGAATAATGTACACCAAACATAATTTCTCACTGGAGTGGGAGGTGAGCTTATGATTTTGTTTTGTCTCCTTTTCAACACACATGTACATGACGTGGTCTTTTGGCAATACCAATTGGATGATTACACCAAAATCATAATCAGAGATGATATAATTCTGGCAACTTTCATTTTTTAGAGATGCTACAGATTTGACAATTAAACTAAATTCAACTAAATATATTATTCGTTCTAGGAGTTCAAATACAAGAAAGAATACGAAATCTAATTCTTACTTCTACTCAAGAATTCTAACTGGAACAGGAGTAAGACAAAGAAATAATAATTTATTGTATCTAAGATATACTTGCAGTTCTACTTGTGCTGACTCATAATCTTAGGAAAGACTTCTTTCATTGATGGCAACTTTGAATTATTATCAGCTCTAATTTTCACCTGCATTGCCCAATAAGGCCTCTGTTCTCCGCAGACTGCAGATTGATACACTCAAAACTTTTACTCTATTGTACAAGGTCAAGAAAACTGGCCTCTGCAAGAATTTCTTTAACGATTTTGAAAAGGAAGGAAGGAACCTACATCCCATTTGCAGAACATATGCAGGAACCTACAACAGAAACTAAATTGCAGCAAATGCCTAACACCGCAACTGGAGATTTCATTCGTTTACCTACCTACTGACAAAATAACAAGTACAAGAAAATAGCAAGCAATCGATCGGAAAAAAAAGTCTCAAGAAAATGTCTAAGCCCGCGGTTATGACGATGAGGAGGCGGATGTAATCTACCTGGTGCGATGCTTGAGGACGGACGAAGGAAATGGCAACTTGAAGTAAAGTAGGTGCCGGGGCAAAGCAACCGACAGCAGAACCACCGTTAAGAACGAGTGGAAGATGAACAACGCCGGCTGCACCAACAAGAAACATCGATTGAACCGAGCAAATGCAAAGGCGGCGACAACAGTTCCGAAAGATGATGCGATGGGAATCTACCATGTTACGGGACTCTCTCTCCGGCCGATCGAAAGAGGGTTCTCCGGCGAAGGAGATGGGACTCTCTCTGCTGCGATGGCGGGTCTACGGTCGGAAGGCAAAGGGAGAGAGGTGTTGATGCATATTTAATTAATCGATAATTTAGATCACCAATTAAATAAATTATCATTAATTAAATTATTGATAATAATATAAATAATAGTTAAAATAGTTAGAGAGTAAATTATCATAATATTCTTAAATAAATTAAGAGTTATTTATAAAATATTTCAAATAATAAAGAAGATGAAGTTGAATATTATTTATTTATTAATAAAATATTTAAAAATAAAAATTTTAATTGAATATATATATTGTTATCAAAATGCACATCAAACTCATAATTTGGAAAGTCACAATTCCTGTTTTGTATTTGAATAATAGGTAAAATAGTTAAATGGAAAATGATCAAAATACCCCACTTAATTTATGTGACCAGTTTTCCCGACTTCTGATTTCATCACTTGTTATGTGCAATTAAGTAGTAGAAATCTATGTCATATATTTTATTTTTGAGAGAAATGGAGTGCAATTTACATTTTATTTGCTTTTCTTTTAGAGTTGTTGCAATTTTCCTGTATAATACAACTAGCAAGCACCCTATCTTTGCCTTGAGTATGACGATGTTTTAAAGATTTAATAAAAGAATTTAATATAAAACACATAAAATTCTAACCAAAATATTAATTGGAGTCCTAAATGTTATATATAACAAATATATGAGTTCCATAATACAGAAACATAAAACATAATTTAATGTAAGCCCAAACATATATCATGTTTATAAACAAAAAATGGAACCCCATGAACTTTTTTGAGGCAGGCTCCAATTTAAGTGACTTGGTAAGTGATAAAAAAATCAGCCAAAGATTTATTGAGTTCTTACATTTTTTTTTTGTTTGATTAGTCATGTCTTATCAGAATTTTTCATCATGAAAATGCATAAAATGATACATATAGGATAAAAAAACATTGCCATCATTAAATTAAAAGGGTTTTTTTGCCATCAATAATGTTCATTATTTATATTTTCTTTATTAAAATGGTACAAAGATTATGTATATTTTTCATTTATCTTCTTTTTAAATTTATAAAAAAAACATATAGTGCAAGGGATCTTAGTCGGCCCAGGAGTACACAAGACTCAAAATAGTCAGCAAGTCGATTGCAACTCTAGGAAAGGTTTGACTCGATCAAATTCGGTATAAACTTAGGTTCAATCGGCCAACTTGATGGATTTGGTCAAACCGATCGAGTTAAATTCTAAAATGAAGAAAATTGAAATATACAAAAATTATTAAAATATTTAGACATATTATTCATTCATACATACATATATATACATAAATACATACAAATATATGCTTGAAATTTATATTTCAATGTCGTCTTTCATCACGTATATAAAAGTTTTTTTATTTTTTTAATTTGTAACTACAAGATTTTTTATTTAGCAAATATTTGATCGATGACTTAATTTATGCTTATTTTATTATATTATTTGATATTAATTATTTGTGTTTTACTATATTTTTAAAATATTACATATTAACAATATTATAATAATCTATTAATTATTTTTATTTTTATTAATTTATAAGGTTATTTCCTTTAACACCCCCTCAACTATAACTTTTTTCACATCTAATCCTAAACTATAAATTTACAAATTTTAGTCCCCAAACTTATTCAAATTTACACTTAGATCCTTCTATTAAATTTTAACTAATTTTGTTAAATTTAATTGTGAAATATCATTTTTACCCTTACGTTCATATTACAATAAAAATATTTTTTAAATAAAAATGAATACAAGTAAAGTACTAATTCATGTTAAAAATAAGGGGTAAAAATTATATTTCATAATTATTAGAAAAAGAAACTTAACAAGCTTTAGATCTAAACATCGACATAAATATAATATTGTATAAAAAATATTATTATCAATTAGTACTTTTGCTTATATTGATTTTTTTATTTTTAAAATATTTTTATTGTAATATGAACGTAAAGGTAAAAATGACATTTTTATAAAATTTAACAAAATTTAGTTCAAATTTAATAGAAGGATCTAAATGTCAAATTTGGGTAAGTTTGGGGACTCATATTTGTAAGTTTATAATTTAGGGTTAGATGTAAAAAAAAGTTATAGTTGAGGGGGTGTTAAAGGAAATAACTCTAATTTATATTATCTGGTCCGATCATTCGATTTGACTCGCTCCAATCGGTCCGGATCTGGTTGGGTCTTATAACATTGGTGCAAGGTAAACATTTTGTCACATTAGAGTAAAATAGTTCATAGAATAGTTAATGATCCAAATGTAAATTTACAAAGATCACACGAAAAAATAAGTTACATTTCTTTTCTTAATTTGAACTTGATTGACACAATTATAATAACTCATCTTTTACAATACAAAAATTTAAGAGAACATATATTTGATAAGTTATCTTCATAGTCCTTTCTTTACTCCATGTTCATCAACTTCTGTCAACTTCACTTTGTTTTTTGAACTTTTGATCATTTTGGTCACCACAACTTTGAGCTCTACCATGCCCAACCACATAGAATGGGTATGCCTAATCCTCTTATATTGGAGAGTTATCTAGAAGCAACCTATTCGGCAACTCCAAATATGCTCTATGAGGAAGAATACATTTTGGGAACAAGGAGCTCTTCTATTCAACCAAAATGACACAAGTTAAAACTAATGCCTATCTATGTTGGCCTTCATACATGCACAAAGGAGAAATAGATGAGAAACTTTTACCATATACATATTACGTGTATTATATATACCAAATTAAATAAAACATTATTATGTTAATAAATAATTAATTCATGCACATGCATGCAAGTACATACCTCTATATATATGTCTTAGTAATCTTTCATAGTTGTGGCTCTTCTCGTAACCAACTCTTGACTCAGAATTTCAGCTTGCGTCACATCCTAATGTTTTAAGAAGATATATACACTAAGCATCAGATCATTACAAATGCACAAACAAGACAACATGAACAAGACAAAACAAAATAATATGAGAAAAGGCAACAACCTGCTCGTCGGGCTTCCACGGCATGCCCATGATTGTTTGGGCATATGCACCATGCATTTGGTAGTACAAGTGGCAACTTCAAGTAATACAAAGAGCAAGAAAAAAAATGAATAGTTGTTTTATAGATGGAGAGATTAAAGATGATTAAGTGTAATTCAGACATGCAAGTAACTTGCTCCTCACAAACACAATCACCTCTAGACTCTCTATACTTAGATTGAGAAAACTATTTGTACCGAAAATTGAAGACAACAAAATAAAACTGAATGCTCGATAAAATTGTGAGGGGCTTGCCACCCCTTTTATAGTTATTATGCATTTATGATTCTTTATTTGCACAATTAATTTCAGATATGTGAATCTTCATTGTTGCTAAGTTGGCGCCTTATATATCTTTCTTATCATGATCCAAATGAAGCTGTATTGAGCCATAAATGCATTAATTTGATATATTGTGGGGCATGAACAATTATTGTGAACCATTAATACCAAATATTAAATTCATATGCAATTGTACTTTTATACAAAAAAATGCACAATAATTTTATGAATGAAGCCATCTTTTATGCTTCAAAATTTTTTGTACTTACAATAACAAGCTTGAAGTAATATAAAATTATTTGTTACGATATAGATCATGCGATCCCATGTACTTATCTACATCCTCTTCATTCAATTATATTTTATGGCATTAATCATTGCTTCGTCGTCAAGGACATACTTAATAGTGTATTAAGACAACCTTGTTTTCAAATCATAATTATCCATCAATGTCTAAATCTAAATTCTTATATCACCGAGCACATCACAAATAGATGACAAAAAAAGTAATGATAGTAGTATATAATATTTTATTGCATTTCCTTGTACTTGTGAAAACAATGGTACCAATCCATATTAACATTTTATATATCACAATCTCATGTGATAATATTTTTGTCACCCTTTCTTTACATATTAAATTTAATTAATTTGACTTCCCTCATGTATATTATTATTCTATTTGTTATTATTCTAAAAGATCTTTAGGATTGAAATTGAAAGCCAACTCAATTTTTAAAGACAACTATCTTTCCAAACTCTCATTGTTACTCATTATTATCATGCAATAAATGCTCTCAAGAGAATGTCTTGCAATAAATTCTTATTGATTATTTGGTAAACAAATAAATATGAAAGAAATTAAGAAAATGAATATATAGTTTTTTTCCCTCGTACTCATGTAATAAGATTGTATTAATGTATTGCATTCTAACTATTATTTATTTCATTTTACATCAAAAAAATAATAGAAAGGTCGTTACTGCATTAATAAGGGATGAACCATTATAGTCACTAGCAATTATTGTAAAGAGTCAAGTATTAAGAATGAAACATTCTATCTTAATTTTTATAAATGTTGCAAGTTTAACATATGGGTGAAAATCATTTATCAATCAATATTAATGAATTATTTTAATTTAAAATGATACTTGACTATAAAAACAAATACCTGTAGTTATTCATTCATATAGTATTTAAGGGATAAATGAGAGCAAATTCACTCGTAGGAAAAAGTCAATTGAAACCAATTATATTTGAACAAAACGAAAGATAAATAGAACTATAAAAGGTAATATATGCCTTGTATATCCATTTAGTGAAACAAAATTGCCAAAGTAAAAGGAAATTATCACAATTACGCCACAAATATTTTATTTAATAGATTCGATACTGCTACCCTAATACAATGGATAATTTGTAATTGACTGCACCAAGATAGGTTATCAGAATTACATAATTAAACATATATTCTCTCGTCAATTTCACAAAATTAAGGGATCTGACCATATATTTTCCATATACATATTATATATGTAACTCTAAATATAATATTTTCAAAAAGCTAGGGAGCTTAATGATATGAAGTTCAAAAAATTAGGAGGGTCATTTCATATTTTTTATATGTATATGAAATATATATAGTAGTATCTATAAAGTTTAAAAAGTAGCTCAATCCCTCATTTGGAATCGGAGGATACGAACGACCAACTACGTAGGAACATAACTTGTATTTTTACGTATACATATTTATTATCACAATTATCATAAATAAAGTTTTTTGTTATGATATTTTCATAATTATGACCATTAATATAGATTGCTCTAAGATTGTACCAAGTACGATGAATAAAACATTATATATTCTTTGTAACTAGAATTCTTCACTAAAGTATTTAGTATTATTGTTATTGATAAAACTATATTTATTGTTATTGATAAAAGTATTTAGTATTATTGTTATTGATAAAACTATAAAACTATTGCTCCTAGAATTGCCATGTGAGATAGGTGGGGATGGGCGAGATAGGTAATTATTTTATTGTTGGGCAACATGGAGTAGTACACATCTTACTTGCTTTCTTTTGCCATAGCTTTGTTCTCGAGTCCATGATGTTTTAAAATTTTGGATAAAATAATCTAATAGCTAAAATATAAACATTAGTACTAAATTTTAAATACATGTCACGCTAGGGAAACAAGTGGCCGGCTCCATAAGCATACCATCAAGTACCATTGGGGAGACTTTAATTCTTTTTTTTTTTTTCAGTTTCCACCACAGCATTTCGACTGGTTGAATAAAAATCTAAATTCACTATCACCAGACTAAACTAATTGTGTTGTCCCGATGGCAGGTAAAACTCACAATGAGAATAATCTACACGATTTCAATCTCGAAACCTCTTAAACGAAGACAAGCTGCTTATCACTTGACCGTCAAATTCCATTAGTGGGAACATTTTAATTTGTCACTACATTCATAGAATAAGAATGTAGCGCAGTGACAGTGCCGGAGATTAAGAGGTCATGAGTTCGAATTCCACAAGTAGAACATGTGATCTTTTATTCTATTTTTGTCTTTACTTTCTATACATAACTAATCCTTCTCGCTTTGTAATCGAAACAATATTCGTGATATGAATTTAGAGTTGGAGAAGAATAACTTCTGAAATAATTAATGATCACATATGATTTTACATGACTGATTCCTAGACATAATAACATTTGGTTCTTGCATACAATTACCTACTTGTGAGAAATGTTGTAAGACTCGACCTGACCATCAACCCGGATTGTCTAACGGGTCCAATTGGACCGAGTCAAATCGAATGATCGGATAAGATAATATAAATTAATAAAAAATAAAATAAGTTAAGGTGACCATTGCAATATTATTAATATGTAATATCTTATTTAGCAAAAAATACAAAATATAGTATAATAAAATATTTAGATCAAATAATATAATAAAGTAAGCATTAATTAAATCATCAATCAAATATTTTCTAAATAAAAAATCTCGAGTTATTTATAAAAAAATAAAAATATCGATGAAATAGTATATATGTGATAAAGAAGAATGTTGAAACATAAATTTCAATTATATATATATATATATATGATATTTCTAAAATAATAATAATTTTTATATTTTACAACTTGACCCGTCCGGGTCAGTCAAATTCGTCGGCCGATTGAACCGAATTTGCCCAGGTCAAAATGGATCAATCTCATGATTGAATGTTGACTGACCCATGGGCTGTTTTAGTGCCCGGACACCGATTCGACCGGCCGGGCCGACTCTTACAACACTACTTGTGAGAGTTGAGAAATGAAATCATAATCAACAACATTAATTTATCTAAACAGTTTTCCGTCTCATTCCATCACTTGAGTAGTAGAACTATTGTATTAAAGAAATGGGCACTACCCCACTTTAGAGCCATCACCAGCTAACATAGCATAATAATTTTATGTCATATTTTATTTTTAAGCGACATGGAGTGCAATTTACATTTTATTTTCTTTCTGTTAAAGTTATTTCAATTTGCCTCTATAATACAAGGGCCAAAGACTAGCAAGTACCCCTATCTTTGCCTTGAGTACGATAATGTTTTAAAAATTTAATAAAAGAATTTAATATAAAACACATAATATTCTAACCAAAATATTAATTGGAGTCCTAAATATTATATATAACAAATATATGTGTTCCATAATACAGAAAGATAAAAGATCATTTAATTTAAACCTATCATATAATTAAACATATATGATGTTTATAAACAAAAAGCGCCCCTATGACTTTTTTGAGGCATACTCCGATTTGTGCGTCTTGGTAAGTGATAAAAAAATCAACCAAAGATTTATTGGTGTTCTTACATTTTTTTTATTAATCTTGTCTTATCATATTTTTCATTATTAAATTCTTTATTCTTAATCGTTTAATTAGTTTGATACGTAAAATGATACATATAAGATTAAAAATATTGCCATCATTAAACTAAAAGGCTTTTTATTGTCACCAATCATGTTCATTATTTATATTTTGCTTATTCAAATGGTACAAAAAAGTTGTGTATTTTTAATTTATCTTCTTTTTGAATTTATAAGAAAACATATAGTGCAAGGTAAAAGTTTTGTCACATCAGCGTAAAATAGCCCATAGAATAATTAATGATCCAAATGTACACTTACAAATATCACACAAGAGAAAATAAGTTACTTTTCTTTTTGATATTTGATACTTGATTGACACAATTACAATAACTTCTCTTTTATAATACAAAAATTTAAGAGAACATATTCCATAAGTTATATTTGTCCTCCTTAACTCTATGTTCATCAACTTCCATCAACTTCACTTTCTTTTGTGAACTTTTCATCGCTTTGGTCACCACAACTTTGAGCTCTACCATACGCAACCACATATAATGATATGCCAAATCCTCTTATATATAAGAGTTATCTAAGAGCAACCTATTCAGCAACTCCAAATATGAGCTACGAGGAAGAATACATTCCGCAAACGTGGAGCTCTTCTAACCAACCAAGATGGCATGCATCCAAACAAAACTGACACCCTCTAAGTTGGCCTTCATACATGCACAAAGTACATATGGATGAGAAACTTTTATCGTATACATATTAGGTGTATTATATATATCAAATTAAATGAAACTCAATTATGCTAATAAATAATTAATTCATCTGCGTGAATGCAAGTACATACCCCAATATATATATCATAGTAATCCTTCATAGTAGTGGCTCTTCTCGTAACCAACTCTTGACTCAGAATTTCAGCTTGCGTCACATCCTAATGTTTTAAGAAGATATATACGCTAAGCATCAGACCATTACAAATGCACAAACAAGACAACATGAACAAAATAATATGAGAAAAGGAAACAACGTGCTCGCCGGGCTTCCACGGCATGCCGATGATTGGTTGGGCATATGCACCATGCATTTGGTAGTACAAGTGGCAACTTCAAGTACTACAGATAGCAAGGAAAAAAAATATGATAGTTGTTTTGTAGATGGAGGGATTAAAGATGATTAAGTGTAATTCAGGCATGCAAGTACCTTGCTCCCCACAAACACATTCACCTCTAGACTCCAATTCTATACTTCAATTGAAAAAAGAATAACTGCTTGTACTAAAATGGATATAAGAGAATAAATTGAACTGGATGATTGATGACATTGTGAGGGGCTTGCCACCCCTTTTATAGTCCATACAAATCTTAATGCATTTATGATTCTTTATTTGCACAATTAATTACAGATATGTGCAGCTTTATTATTGCTAAGTTGGCACCTTATGTATCTTTCTTATCATGATCCAAATGAAACTATAATTAGTCTTAAATGCATTAATTAGATATATTATGGGACATGAACAATTATTGTGAATCATTAATAGCAAACAGTAAATTCATATGCAAGTGTGCTTTGTACAAAAAAAAATGCATAATAATTTGATGAATGAAGCCATCTTTTATGCTTCAAACTTTTTGGTACATAAATTATTTATTATGATATAGATCATGGGATCCAATGTAATTATCTACATCCCATTCACTCTAACACAACTTAGTTTATCTTTTTTGGCATTAATAATTGCTTTATAGTCCTCAAACACATACTTAATCATGTTCGGGACAACATTGCTTTCAAATCATAATTATACTTCAATATCTAAATCTAAATTCTTATATCACTGCGCGCATCACAATTAGATGACAAAAAAGTAACGGTAGTAGCATCTAATATTTATTGCATTTTCATGTACTTGCGAAAACTATGGTACCAATCCATATTAAGGTTTTGTATACCACAATCTCATGTGATTATATTTTTGTCACCCTTTCTTTACATACTAAATTTAATTAATTTGACTTCCCTCATGCATATTATTCATCTATTTGTTATTATCCTAAAAGATGTTTAGGATTGAAATTGAACACCGACTCAATTTTTAAAGACAACTATCCTTCCAACTTCTCATTGTCACTAATTATTATCATGCAATAAATGCTCTCAAAAGAATTTCTTGCAATAAATTCTTATTGATTATTTGGTAAATAGATAATTGTGAAAGAAATTATGGAAATAATTATATATAGCTTTTTTCCCTTGTACTCGTGTAATATTTGTATAATGTATTTTCTTCAAACTATATGTTCTAATTACTCATTTTGTTCTTTTTCAACAAAGAAATAATAGAAAAGTCGTTACTGCATTTATAAGAAATGAAACATTATAGATCACTCGCAGTTATTGAAGAGTCAAGTATTAAGAATGAGACATTCTATCTTCATTTTTATAAATATTGCAAGTTTATTTGTCTAACATATGGGTGAAAATCATTTATCAATTAGTGTTAATGATTTTTTTAACTTCAATTGAGAGTTGACTATAAAATCTTAGCCGACCCCACCTAGTGGGATAATGATTTGTTGTTGTTGTTGTTGTGATTCATTCATATAGTATTTATAGGATACAGGAGAAAAAATGCACTCATAGGAAAAGCAGAATTTAAACTAATTATGTTTTGACAAAAAAAAAGATAAAGAGAACTATAAAAAGTAATATGTCTTATATATCCATTTAGTGAAACAAAATTGCCAAGTTAAAAATAAAATTATAACAATTACAACACATATTATTCATTAATGGATTCAATATTTCTACCATGAAATTACGACGGATGATTTGTAATTGACTACTCCAAAATAAGTTATTAAAACTAGAGAACCATAAAATTATTATAGACTGCTTTAATTTCGTTATCACACAATTAATGCCATATAACTAGAAAAGAATATGTTCATAAAACTTGATTACTAGTTTAATTATACACGACTTATGAGGATAATAAAGAGGATAGCAATATTCATGGACAAAATTCAAATCAAAGCAATTGGATTGGGAATAGGGACGAAGTGCAGATGACTTTTTTTTGGTTGGTTGGGGGGTGGGTGGGTGAGGGAGGGAAGGTAGAGTGTGAAAAACTATGCAGGTATACACATATATCAATTTCACCAAATTTAAAAAAAATTAAAAAAATATTACTTTAGAATAATTATATATGAATAATTAACTTAAATTTATAAATAGTATGTTGTTTAAATTAAAATACATTTTTATTATTCATAATGCATATTTTTTTCCTTCTTGTGTTTATCATTTAAAGGAAGATATATATAATTTTTTATGACCTAACAAATTAACTGATTTATTATATAAAGAAGTCAAAACTATTAATACACATGTTATATATTCATAAATACATGTATAATACTATAAATGTTTTAACATATATACATATATTCTCTCATTATCTCAAGTTCACAAAATTAGGGGGACCACGTCATATTTTTTATATGTATATAAAACATATATAATAGTATCTATAATGTTTTAAAAAGTAGCTTCGTCCCTCATTTGAAATTGGAGGAGGATATGAAGGACCAACCTCGTAGAAACATAACTTGTATTTTTATTTATATATGCGTATTATGTATGTAAAATCCAATATATATTCCGTATTGCATCTAATCTTATTTCGAATAATTTTCTAATAGCATGAACATTAATTTTACAAAAAATGAAAATCTACACAAATGTTGTATTTTAATATTTAGGAAGCAAGAAAATTGAATTACGAGAAAATCACGCTTAAATATGAGTTAAAATGAGCTGTGAAAAAAGAAAGTTGGTTGTCATGGAGGGTTGTGAAACTGTCATAATGGGCCGTCAAAATATATTTTTCTATACAAGAAAGTTGCCTGAAGAACGATCGTAACTAGCCTATCATGGGCCGTAAAATTTACAATTTTTATGCAAATCAGACACTATAAGGGCCGTGAAAACCCTTTACACGGCCTTGAAAATTCATTCACTATTTAGGTTGTTAAGTAACTATTACAGGCCGTGGCGAAGTCTCGATTCAACTTTTGGATGAATTTTTGAAAGAATTTTAAGTACACAAGGATTCCTATTCATACTATATGCTCTGAGATGATTTGAAAACATATTATTGATCAAATTTTAGAATTTTACGAGGTCCAAATTTTCAAAACTAAATCAACTCCGAATTTTCTTTTTTTGACATAAAAAAGATCTTCGTTTCTTCTCCGATCATGTGGAAAAACCCAAACCAATATAAATAGAGACCTTCTACAATAAGAAGAGGAATGCTAGGGCCAGTTGTGCTTTGAAGACAAAAATGTGGAAGCAAACAACTGAAAGGACTTTTGTGTGGTGATCTTAGGGAAGGATCGTGCAACAGTTCATCATATATATAAGCCCACCTTTAGAACTCATTCCAAGAGTCTCGTTGGTACCCCATAAGTACTTTTCATGCCAAGAATGGATTGATTTATCCTAAAAACATATATACATATACAAAATGACATCTCTTTAGAACAAGGAAACATACATTGGAACATAAAATGAGAGGACTTATTTAAGGAAAAATAAAAGTGTCAAGAGAAACAACTCAACCTTGGCTTGCAGTAGAAAGTGAAGGGATTTCTTGAGGTTACAACACTCATTGGAATTACAAACACACCTAGGGGTGTTCACCGGATCGGGTCGACCTGTGAACCCGATGACCCGACCCGATCCGAACCGATTCAAGTTGGATTGATGGTCGGGTCGGACCCGACCCGAACTCGACCCGAACTCGACCCGACCATGGGTTGGGTCGGGTACAGATTGAAAAAATTCAACTCGAGTTGACCCGACCCAACCCGATTGACCTGACTTTTTATTTTTTATTATTTATTTTTTATTTAAACTTAAGGCTTATATTTGATTAAAAATATTTTAAGTGAAGAAATAATATTAAGTAGTTAGAAAACATATTTTATGCTTTAAAATAATAATAAATAATATTTTTTATACTAAATAAAATATAAAACAATAAGAAAAAAAATTTTCTAAAAAAAGAAAATTGGGATCCAGCCACCCCCCAAACCCCAACCCCCTTGATCAGACCCGACCTAATCACACCCCAACTTGTTATCAGTGGCATCATAATTATGCCAATTACTCGTCACCAACTCTTGACTCAGGTTTCTGCAGCTAAACATAACAAGAACAATCAAATAATAGATAGACATTTTATTGGAACACAACAAAACCAACTAGCCAATATGAAGAAATTAAACTGGACAGATGCAGAGAACCATCTGTTCAACAAGTTCAATATTGCCTTAAAAGTAGTGGACTTGCTCGGGGGCTCCCATGGCATTCATTGAGTAATTAACTCCCCATCTCATACATTTCAAACACTAGAAAAATATTGAATAACTCAGGCTCCAATCGATGGAACAACAAATCTAACTAACCATGACACTTGCAAAGGTGCAATGTATGTAGGTTACTAGCCGACATACACTATCATCCTCCACAACAAATATAGGAACACTCCATTCCACATTGCAACAAGTGCTACATTGGTAAAATGATAACTATTTATTGTCATCATTTTTTTTTTGCTTACAACAACAATCTTGGAGTACTATAATATATATATATATATATATATATATATAGGATAAAATGAGAGTGAAACACCCTTTAACCGTTTTACTGTGCAACGCCCTCATTTAAACCATTAAATCAATGATTCATATTAATACCATACTTAACCTAATTTATTTATTAAATATAAATTATTTATTATAACATATTAATATAATATTATTTTTTTACTTGTTATTTCATTAAAACATTTTAATATTTTACTATATATTTAAAATCTGATTTCTTGATATTTAAGTAATATATTTTTCTACAAAAAAATTTTGAACAAAATTTTTAATTTTTACTTTTGTTTTTATTTATTAACAATATTTTATTTTATATTTATAATATCAATTTTATTCCAAAACTCATCAAAAATTAATCCATCACATCTACTTTTTCCTATCACATCAACTACTTTATTCCTCATCATCAAATTCCACTTCATTCAAAGAATAGCTTTGCATGTTAAGTATGGTATTAATATGGACCATTGATTTAAAATCAACGGTTCAGATGAGGGAGTTGCAACGGTTAAAGCGTGTTCCCCCCATTTTATCCTATATATATGTACACACGCAAACACATAATTATGATAAGTTCATCAGAATTAATATAAAGATTAAGATTTCTTGTGCCTATAGTTCATTGGAAATGAAAAAAATGTGCAATTAAGATGTAGGTCATTTGATCCCATTTACTTATCTACATCCTCATTCGAACACGGTTGAGTTTATTTGTTTTGTGTTGATAATTGCTTCATTGACACCAAGCACATAATCGCGTATTTCGACAACCTTGCTTTCAAATCATAACTAGTCATTGACATCTAGATCTAAATTCTTAGTACACTGTATGTGTCACAAATAAATGAGCAGAAAATTAACAGTAGTATCTAATATTTATTGCATTCCTTGTACTTGTGAAAACACTAATAGCAATACATGTTAACATTTTATATATCATAATTTCCATAGTATGTATCCTATGACCATCTATGCATGTCCTAATATTATTGAAAATTATGTTATGTACATTTAAATGGAAACAACTTGGTTTAGCTTTTCATGCGATAATGTTTTTGTTGTCGTCCTTTCTTTATATACTAAATTTAATTAATTTGATTTCCCTCATGCATATTATTCTTTTTTTTTTGTTATTTTCCTAAAACGTCTTTAGTATTGAAATTGAATATCAACTCAAATTTTAAGACAACTATCCTTCCAACTTCTCATAATCACTCATTATTATCAAACAATAAATGTTCTCAAAAGAATATCTTGCAATAAATTCTTATTGATTATGAGGTAAACAAATGAATGTGAAAGAAATTTGTAAAACAAATGTATTGTTTTTTTTTTCCCTCCTACTTGTGTAATAATCTTGGATCAATGCATTGTGTTACAACTATATGTTTTAATTACTAAAAAAAATAGTGGGAATGCCATTATTGCATTTATAAGGGATGAATCATTATAGATCACTCCACGACCATTATTGCAAAGAGTTAAAGTATTACGAATGAAACATTCTATATTCATTTTTTTTATAAATGTTGCAGGTTTATTTGTATAACATATGGCCAATAAGGATTTATAAATCAATATTAATGAATTATTTTAAATTGGAATGATATAGTTGTCAATAAAATTTCGGTTGTTGTCCTGATTCGTATAGTATTATATAGGATAAATGAGAATAAATACGTAGGAAAAGTCAATTTAAACTAATTATATTTGAAAAAGTGGAAGATAAAGAGAACCATAAAATATAATATATGCCTTATTTTTTTAGAGAAAAAACCAGGGTGTTAATCATCCAAAAGCATATATCAAAAAGTCAAATGAGGGCTCAGAGATTACAATTTGCATCTGTCATTTTGAAAAAAAAAAAAGCCTATTCCGTTGTAGATGTAATCCTAGTGATTGTTACCTGTTTACAATGGATAAATCGTAATTGACTGTTCCAAGATAGTCTTAGAAAAAATATTATAGATTATTTTTTTTGTCACACAACTAATCTCATGTAACTGGAAGAGAATATGTTTATAAAACTTGATTACCGATTCATTTATCAGACTTAGAAGGATAATGACAAGGATAAGAACAATATTCATGGACAAAAGTCAAACGAAAGCAATTGATTTGGAATCAAAGGAGGACATGAAGGGCCGACCATGTAGACACATAATTTACAATTATAATTATCGATATGTATTATCGCGATTATGATAAATAAAGTGTGATTTATTATTTACATAATTATGACCATTAATATACATTGTTCCAAGAGTGTACTAAGTACCGCCAATAGAAAATTATATATTCTTTATAACTAAAACACTTCACTAAAGTATTTAATTTTATTGTTTATTCATAAAATTATATTTATAAAGATTGGTAAGATAGGTGCATCCTGATTATACAGCATTGATTGATATTTCCTTTTAAAACAATCATCATAAAATAATACAGAAAACAATGTCAATCGCCCACTTTATATGCCATCATTTGCTAACAGAACACAAAAAATTTATGTTATACATTTTACTTTAATTTCCGTTGTGGGCACTATAATTTGTCAGTACATTCATGTTCTTGAGATGAATCTGCATGTCTATTTACTTCCTATGGCTTATGTACAAGTATTGGGGAAACATCTGCAACTTCTCTAGCAAATCCCAAGAAGCTGCATGGATTCCAACAAATGAGCAGAATTAAGTCAAATCAGGCTCACATATATCAAGCATGCACAAAAAAGTAACACTCAACTAGCCTACAAGTTTTATCTACATATGGCTCATGGTTTAGTTGCCTATACTTATCATATATATATGGCATAAACTGCATAGTCAAGCTCACCTTAAAACTCATTCCAAGAGCCTGGTCGGCGGCTTGTAAGTACTTTTTCATGCCGACAATGGATTGATTTATCCTAAAACATATATACAAATACAAAGAGACATCTCTTTAGAACTAGGAAACATTCTGAAAACAGTATTTATTTAAGGAAAAATACAAGTGCCACTGTGCCAAGAGACAATTCAAACCTTGGCTTGTAGTAGAAAGTGAAGAGAGTTGTTGAGGTTACAACATCCATTGGAGTCATACAGACCCCCAAACATGCAAATCTGATTTATTATCAGTAGCATCATAATTGTGCCAATTACTCGTAACCAACTCTTGACTCGGAATTTTTACGTGTAGCATAACCTAATAACATAACAAAATCATTAAATAGATAAACATTTCATTTGAACACAATAAAATGAACCAACCAATACGAAGAAATTAAGCGGACAATGACAGAGAACTTTTTTGAGGGGAACAATGCAGAGAACTACCTGTTCATTATTGCCTTGAAAGTAGTGGACTTGCTCGTGGGGCTCCCATGGAATGCCAATGAGTACTTGGTTAGAAGCCCTCCACATCTCATACAGGTCCGGTTCAAGCACTGAAAAAACAATGAGTAATTAAGGTCCCAATCAATGGAACAACGAAATCTAACCATAACACTTTCAAAAGTGCAATGTATGTAGGTCACCTTCCCTGACATACATGATCATCCTCTCCAAGAACAAATACAGGAGCATTCCATTCCATATGTAATAATGGTGGAAATATTATAAATGAAAAACCTAAAAAATTTGTGATATGGTGAGGGGGGCTTGTCACCCATTTTATAGCACATAATGAGAAAAATGCATTAATTATTACCAATCCATGCAATGAATGCCACAGATATGCTTCTTTATTTTTATTTTGCCTATGCTGAACATTTTTTTGTGAAATCTTAGATGTATATTTCTCTCCATCATGCAAAGAAATTATAGTACATTTACATGTTTAGGTGCATGCAAATAAAATTTGGCTATATTCACCCGTTTTGCCACCAATCCTCTAAGAATGAAACAAATGCTTATTGTGGGAAGATTGCTATTGTAATTAAGAGGGAAGATGCATTACAAACTACTTCTTTATTAGTCACTCGTTTATTTCTGTTGATGAACATACCAACTATTTAATACGCATGGAAGCGATCACAAACGATTTCTTGTTCAGGACCGCATTGTTGACATGAAGTTATATATAATGTACATGTAAGTAGAAACAGCCAATCAAGGTCCAAGATAATGAAATGAAATGTGATCATACAAGTCCCACAAATCTCATGTGAAAGAAACCAAATAGAAATAGTTACAACATGTCGCCCCATCACCAGCTATTGATGTAACGCTGTTGGCAAACATTATAATTTGTTCTCAAATTTCATAAGACAAATATTTTTTTCTTCTAAAATATATTTTTTTTCCAGAAAATAATTTTTGAATTAGAACCACATTGATATATATATATATATATATATATATATATATGAAGTCAAGCACCCTATTATGATGGATGGATCTTTAAAAGACTGCTCCAAGATTGTTGTCGCAATTTTGATGGTGGACCATTAAAGATCATACCAAGACTATTATCACAAGTAGAAGTGCGACGAACGGTGAAGAATGATAAACTATATATTTTTAGTAGCTTACTGTCAATCTATTTGTGTATCGCAGAACTGGCAAGCAATTTAGTGCTAGATATTGATGGACTTTTTTATATTTGGAAGGCCAGCTATCCAAAGGGTCAAGTTAATGTTACCTGATTCATTCTCCCAGAGTTGTGACAATTAATGGTGGTCAATTGACTACATTTGAGATGCACGTACCAAATCCAAACAAAATCAATTTAGTTTGGGTAATATACAGGTAATTGGGATCGGAACCCACCTAGACATAGGCAAGAAACTATAAAGACGTGAACATAATCTTTCCGATAATGAAGTAACAACCCATTTCTAGCTGGAAGGGAGACAGATCACTGATGGTCATAATTTTTCTTCTTCAAGAATCCATATTCTGAAAATGTAGTATCTAAAAGCATCATATTCATTAAATTTGAAAGCCACTAAGCAAGGCAATCTACCTGTTTGATGTAATGTCCGACGAAGGCCGGGAACTGCACATTGAGTTTGGCCAGCGGCGGTGACGCCGCCGCCCGGAAGTGGTGAAGTGCGTGCAACGCAGCAACGGCGAGGGAGGAGGGAGGAAGAAGGGAAGGAAGAAGGCCATATAAGAAGAATGGCCCAAATGAAGAAGGCCCATTAAGCTTGCAAGTTCGCAGAAGAATATGATGTTATTATTGTTTTATTTTCTTATGTTTAACCAAAAATTTTTTAAAAAAAACGTATTTTAAGTTTGTCTAAATACGATTTTATGCAATTAAAAAATATTTTATTTTTTAAAAAAAATAAGGAAATTTGAGACCACGCTTTATTTAATTTATTTTGGTACTAAGTCAAATAATAAAATGGACCTTTTTTTTATAGGAAGTGCATTCCACATGTTTCATTTACCAAAAATAAAGTTCTGCCTTTTTGGAGAAAAATGAACGAGGAAAAAAAGAAGACAAACATGATTTTTTTTTCATTATCACAATTAATGTCTCCATATAAAGGTGAATACTTCCTCTTTCATTTATTCCGGGGATCTCATCCGAATTGGAATTATATCTTTTATTAATTACTAATTACATAACATATATTTATGATGTAATTAAACATTTTCGAATAAGTAGTAGAGCGTTTATTAAAATTTCAATATTAACAAATAAGTAATATATATTATATATATGGTTTATAACTAAAATGCTTAAATTAAAATATTAGTATTATTGTTTTTTATTAAATCGTATTTATAATAGAGATTGGTAGACTATTGCTCCTATAATTGCCACACGAGATTGGTAAACTACTGATTAAATTATATTTATGATGCATCCTAATCAAAAAAGTAATTAGAGCCATCATTAGCTAACGGAACATAATAATTTATGTCATGTATTTTATTTTTTAGCAACATGGAGTGCAAATACACATTTTATTTGCTTTCTTTTAAATATATTCCATTTTCCTTTCAAAAGCCCCTATCTTTTTCCCTTGAGTCCAATAGTGTTTTAAAAATTTAGTAAAATAATTTAATATAAATACATAGAATATTCTATCCAAAATATAAATGCCATTGTTCTCAAATAATTTAATTCATTATTATCAAATATAAAGACATACGAGGAATTCAATTAGTCTTGTCTTAACATATCATTTTATTATCAAATTCATTATTTTTAATCATTTAATTAGTTATACTATTGTCATCATTAAAGTAAAAAAGGATTTTAGTTTTGAATTCAACGGTAAAGATTTCAGTAATATTCATTATAAAAAAAACAATTAATACATTGAGAATAAATTCAATTGTAAAGAATGATGTTTCTTTCATTTTCTTAAAAAAGATCTATCATGTCTTTCTGGTGCCAACAATTCGTGCATAACTTCCACTTATCTTCTTTTAAAATTTATAAGAACAATATATAATGAAGATAAAAATTACATCCCATGGGAGTAAATTTTTTTTTTGAAGTAGTTAATGAAGATAAAAGTTACATCCCATTGAAGTAGTCAATTTAAAGTCAATATATATAGTGAAGATGAAAGTTACATCCCATTGAAGTAGTCAATTTATAAGAACAACTCATGAAGTAGTTAATGATCCAATATATATATATATATTTACGGAACACATGGGAGTAAAAAAAAGATTTATGTTTAATACTTGATTGACACAACTACAATCAGTTTCTTCTTACAATTCAAGGTTTTAGTACTAGATAGCTTATCTCCATGCCTTCACATTCACCTTTCTTTCTAAATGGTAAGGACTCCGCTTTGGTCGCTACAACTGAGTTCTGAGATCTAGAAATACTCGGCAATATATAATTTAACATGCCGAATCCTTTACAATGCGAGAACCCTGAGTGGAGCCAATCCATTTGTCCATCTCCAAACATGCTCTATGGAGAGGAATGCATTTCGCGTACAAGGAGTTCATCTAGCCAGCTCAAAAGGCACTAAACCGATGCCTCCTAGCTCGTCCTTCATATATGCACAAAGAGAAAATAGATGAAAATTTTCATCAAAATTTTTATATATACTATATAATATGCATGCAAGTACGTACCGCATCCTAATGTTACAAAGAGATACACATGATAAATATCAATCATTACAAATGTACAAAAAAGCTAATATGAACGAAATAAAACGAAATATGCTGAGAAAAGACAACAACATGTCGCCAAGCTTCCATGGCATGCCAATAATTAGTCGGGCATATGTTCCATTCATCTCCTAGTAAGTGGAAAGTTCAAGCACTAGAAAAAAAAATGAATACTTATTTTGGTAGATGGATAGATTAAAGTTGATAAAGTACAATTTAGACATGCAAGTAACTTACTCGAGACATACACGGTCGCCTCTTCAAGAACAAAAGAGAAGACAAACTGATTTTACTAAATAGGGAGACAACAAAAGTAAATTGACTCAATTCTTGATGAAACTATTAAGAGCTTGGTACCCCTTTTATAGCCATACAAATTTTGATAAATTTATGATTCTTTATTTGCATAATTAATTTCGCATATGTGCATTTTTATTGTTGCTAAGTTGGTGTCTTATGTAATTTCCTTATCATGATTCAAATTAAATTATAATTAGCCATAAATGCATTAATTTGATATATTGTGAGGCATGAGCAATTATTGTGAACAATTAATAGAAATAATAAATTCATATGCAATTGTGCTTTAAAAAAAATTGCACAATATATTTATGCATCGAGCCATCTGTCATGCTTCAAAATTATTGGTACTTATGACAATAATCTTTGTGTAATCTAGAATATATATGTTATATTGTGTGTATATACAATTTTCGTAACTATGGTTCATTGAAAATGAAATTTATAAGAACTTAAGATGTGAGTCATTCGATTTCATGCACTTCTCTCCATTCAAACACAATTGAGTTTATTTGAATTTTATCATTGCCCAATAATTTTTTTGTATTAATTATTGTTTCATTGTCAATTTATTTGAATTTTATCATTGCCCAATAATTTTTTTGTATTAATTATTGTTTCATTGTCAATAACACACATATTTAATCGTGTACCTAGATAACCTTGTTTCCAAATCATAACTAATCATCAATATTTAAATCTAAATTCTTAGTATGCCATGTGCGATACAGATAAATGAGTAAATACTTACTACACTGTTTGCACTTGTGAAAATACAAGGAGAAATCCATATAAATATTCTATCATAATTATAATAAGAATATTGGAGTAGGAAGTTTATAACGATCTATACATGTAATAATATTGTTACTAATTATGTTATGCACATACAAGAGGAACAATGTGGTTTGACTTCCCATGTGATAATATTATCGTCCTTTCTTTACAACGTTGATTTGACTTCCCTCATGCATAGTATTTTGTTCTTTGTTATAATCCTAAAATTTTTTGTAGCATTAAATTTAGACACCATCTCAATTTTTAAGGACAATTATCAAACAATAAATTATCTAAAAAGTTGTCTTGCAATAAATTCTTATGAATCATGTGATAAACAAATAAGTGTAAAATAAATGCATAATATTTTCATCGTCGTACTTGGGGCAATAGTATTGAATCGTTATATTAAAATATAACCATATTCACTAATTACTCATTTATTTCATTTTCAGTTAAAAAAAACAATAGGAAGGTCATTGTTGTAGTTATAATTAAAGGATGGACCATTATAGATCATGTAAAGCTCGGGCCCAAACAAAAATAATATATATATATAACATTTATAATTTAGGTAATTTTACAAAAAAAATTGTTATAAGAAGTTAAATTCTTATACAGGATAGCTTTATATATGATAAAAATAAATGAAAAGAATAAAAGAAAATAAAGATGGTCCAATCGAAAGTGCACTTATTTCTCTTTTCCCCCTTATCCTCTCTTCCTCCCTCCAAACCCTTCCATCTGTCCCTCAATGCACCATAAACAGAAAACGTTGCACCAGTAGGAGAACACCATTATGACAAGCTCGACGAGGAAGCCATCCACATCAATCAAAGGTTTGTTCGTTGTCCTTGCTGCAGTAAATGTTCTTATCTTTTGCTATCCCCCATTTGTTTGTCTTCTATATCTGTATGCTCCTCCAAGTTAAAACCAAATGCACCCTTTCTATAAGTCATCCAGCTATAAATGCTCTTATCTTTTGTTATCCCTCATTCTTTGTTTCCTATCTCTGTCTGCTTCTCCCAGTTCAAACCAAATGCATTAATGAAACAGGGATATCTAATCTGGTTTTCCAGGTAACCATCATTCAAAATTATAATAACCCCATTAACATCTAGCACTGAACTCCTTTCGTTAAGCGTTGTAAAATTAAATTAGACAACAGGTAAAAAGGTGATGATACATAATGCTTCATTTCCTCGTATATTTGTCATGTTAAGAAGAATTAATAACATTTGAGAAGATAGAGCTTAGCCACATTAATTGTTCACATATCCAAACTTTATCGAAACTGCAAAATAAGAGAAATATCCTCAATGTATTTCCTAAAGTTTCACCAAGAACCATCCTTTTGGTTCAAACACAGATAGATAGGCTTCTCCACCTATTATCTTCACTGCTACATATGGAGGCTAGATAAGAAAATTTAGACAGGGTTGGCATATATATCTACACCGAACAATCGTAAAGTAGTGGTACCACCAAAACCACTGCCCTCAGTCAGTGATGTATCGATGCAGACGTTGTGGCCATGGCTAATGTATTCACGTCCTGAGATGGGACTGACGTTTGCATCTTGGGGCTGCTCAGGACAGCCATATTTCATCACTGACGAAGAGACTGAACCAAGTATTTCCGTTCTGCTCTGTGTGGATGAAAAAGTGGAGCCGGGGTGCTGGAATGCTGTAGCTCTGGATCCTGTGAGTACAGGAGTATGCAAGAAAACATTACAGAAGTTGCAACAAAAATAACAAACGGGTGTTAAATTTGTAAAAGATAAGGTTCAAGCACAAATATATAGGCTTCTCCACCTATTATCTTCACAGCTACAAATGGAGGCTAGATAAGAAAATCTAGACAGCATTGGTCCACTGCCCTTGTGATGTTTCGATGCAGACGATGTAGCCAACTCAAAAGGCGTAAACTGATGTCTCATGGGTTGGTCTTCGTATATGCACAAAAAGAAAAAAAAAAGATAAGAAACTGTTGACTTTGTACATACCTCTATATATATTATGCATGCAAGTACATACCTCTATATATATGACCTTGTAATTCTCTTGTAATTCTCTATAGTAGCGGAGCTTCTTGTAACCAACTATTGACTTTGTACCACATCCTACTGTTACAAAGAGATGCAAATGATAAACATTCATTACAAATGCACAAACAAGCTTATACCACAAGCTTTCATGGCATGTCGATGATTGGTCGGGCATATGTTTCATTTATCTCCTAGTAAGTGGCAAGTTCAAGCACTAGAAAAAGAAAAAAATGAATACTTATTACACTAGATGACAGATTAAAGTTGATTCGGACGTGCAAGTAACCTATTCCACACATACACGATCACCTCTTCAAGAACAAAAAAAAAGAATAAAAAAAATTTGATTGTACTAAATATGGAGACAACAAAAGAAAATAGAAACGAACGCTCGATGAAATTTTGAAGGGCTTGCCACCCCTTTTATAGCCCATACAAATCTTAATGTATTTATGATTTGTTATCTACACAATTAATTTCACATATGTGCATCTTTATTGTTGCTAAGTTGGCACCTTATGTATTTTCCTTATCATGTTCCAAATCAAACCATAATTAGACATAAATGCATTTATTTAGTATACTATGAGGCATGGACAATTATTGTGAACTATTAATAGCAAATAATAAATTCATATGCAATTGTGTTTTACAAAAAAAGGAAAACATTGTACTATATATTTATGAATGGATCCTGCTATCATGCTTCAAAATTCTTGGTACTTATATACATGTATATATATATATATATATATATATATATATATATATTACGATAAAGATTATGATTTTTCGTAACTATATCTCATTGAAAATGAAATAGATAAGCATTTAAGATGTAGTTCGTTTGATCTCATGCACTTTTCTCCATCCAAACACAATTGAGTTTATTTGGCTTTTATCATTGCACAATATTTTTTTTGTATTAGTCATTGCTTCATTGTCAACAAGTACATACTTAATCGTGTACTTGGATAACCTTTCTTCCAAATCATAACTAATTCTCAATATCTAAATTCTTGGTGCGCCATGTGCGACACAAATAAATGAGTAGAAAATTAATAGTAAATAGTATTTAATAAGTGCCATTCATCTTGTAGCATAAGTGGCAAGTTCAAATACGAAAAAGAGCAAGAAAAAATGAATAATTGTCTTCATAGATGAAGAGATCAAACCTGATTAATTAAGTATAATTCGGACATTTAAGTAATTTGCTCCCTACATACACGATCATCTCTCTAAGAACAAAAGGCTCCAATTCTGTACTTAAAAAAATGGTTTAGTACAAGTTGCTCCAATTAATGCTAGATGAAATTTTGAGGGGTTTCCACCCCTTTTATAGCCCATAAATCTTAATGCATTTATAATTATTTATCCAAATAATTAATTTCTCATTTGTATATTTTTATTGTTGCTAATGTGGTGTCTTATGTATCTTTCTTATCATGATCCAATGAAGCTATAATTTTCCATAAATGCATTAATTTGATAGTGGAGCATGAACTTTATTATGAACCATTAATAATAAATAGTAAATCCATATGCATTTGTGTTAAAATACACAATAAATTTATGAACAGAGCCATTTATCATGCTTCAAAATTTTTGTACTTGCTAGAAATCTTGGAGTAATATAAAGAATTCTTTCTATATATTTATATATATATATATATATATATATTCGTCGTAATTGTAATATGATATGTGAGAAACTTGATATGATCTATCCATTATAATTACTAAAACATTAAGATTTCCTGTGAATATAGCTCATTGAAAATGAAAAATTAAAATGTAGATCATTCAGTCCCATATACTTCTCTACATTTTCTTTGTTCAAAGACAATTTAAATAAAAAGTAATAGCACGAAATAACGAGAAGCTTCTCTCTTGATGGGGAATTCAAAAAAATAGGAAGGTAGAAATATCAAAAGAGGGGTGTTTTCCTTTTGAATAAAGAAGAGAATGGTCTACTTTTAGGATTGCATGAAATATTATGCAAAATTATATATTCAAGCTTTTAAATATGGTAGTCATGCTTTGGGATAACACAAATTTGATAATATCATTTCAAAAAGTTTGACAATATACATATTTGAGATTATTAAGATTTGACAATGTTTTGTTTAAGCATTGTGTGACTAAGAGTTGTTTGTAAACAAAATGTCATTTACTCATGCTCAAATTAAGACGAACCTAAAAGTGTGAGCACCATATAATTTTTCTTCTTTTTTTTGGGATCATATAAACTCCGCCTATGTTTTATAGCCGGTCCCAAGCCCGGATAAAGGATGAGGGTTGTGTTAGGCCCCGACAGCCAGCGTAAAATCCTGTCGAATCTCATGAATGCGTCGTATGATCCATGTAGCCGACCCCACCTAGTGGGATAAGGCTTTGTTGTTGTTTTTGGGATCATATAATGTAATTCAAGGAGGGGTAAATTACACCAAATGCCTTCTAACTTTCAAGTTTGCTCAGCGATGCTCTCCAACTTCACTTTGTAACAGCGATGCCCTCCATCTCCAAACTTATTGCATGGAATGCCCTTCCGACCGAGAATACTCGGTTTTCCGATCGGTCTGACATGGTGATGCACTCTCTCTGCCACACAAGAGAGTCATTCGACGTGACACGTCAATAAATTAATAAAATAATAATAATAAATATTAAAAAAATACTTCCCCTCTCTTCGGCGTCCTTACCGAAGGGAGGAGAGGAGGCCGGTGAGCCCGCGCCGGCGAGGGGGGCGCGGGCAAAAGGGAGGCCTCACCCCCCCAATCGCAGAGGGGGGCGAGGCCCCCCCTTTGCCCGCCGGCGCGAACAGCAAAGCGAGGTCGCAGACGGGGCCGAGGCCCCCCTTTTTCTGTTCACGCCAGCGGGCAAAGGGGGGGCCTCTTGTTGTTCGCCCGCGCGGGCTCGTCGGCCCCCTCTTCTCCCTCCGGCAAGGACGTCGGAGAGAGGAAGTTTTTTTTTATATTTTTATTATTATTTTTTTTATTAATTTGCTGACATGGCGGTGCCGATTCTCTTGCGTGGCGGAGAGACCGACCGGGTATTCCCGATCGGGAGAGCATTCCATGCAATAAGTTTGAGATGGAGGATATCACTGTTACAAAGTAAAGTTGGAGAGCATCGCTGAGCAAACTTGAACGTTGGAGGACATTTGGTGTAATTTACCCATTCAAGGAGATATTATTTTTCTTGATAAAAAAGATTAGTAAATTAATAATCAATGAATGCCAAGGTGAAATTCGAAGACTTTCCTAAAAGATTATGAAAGAAATTTAAACAAAGTTTCAAATAGAGTAAGTATTATATAGGATATACTGATTTTCATTTTTGGATATGATTAGGATTATTGAGATGATATGATTGTTTAAACATGAAAACAAGCAACTATACTTTATGTACTTGTCTTTAGAGATATAAACATTAGGTACTAAGAGTAATTTGTAAAATTCAATTTGATTTAGTTCTATTGAAACTAGGATAACATAGAAAAACATATAGGTTTTGGTATTTTACAGCAACAAACATCATGCCATTAAAAGTAATTCATAAATCTAAATGCAATTGATGTTATTTGAACTGCTACCATGAGTCCCGATCTAATAAGCTAACATTACAGAGACAATAAGCTGTTGCCCTAGCAGGAAAAAAAATCTCTTGCCAATTACTATGAGTGGCAGAAATATCGTTTTACCACATAGGAGAAAAAACAATGATTCCCCGCAAATAATTGAGACTAAACAGCAAGCATACCACTGCCAGCCCCGGCTCCAGGGTTGCTTCAACACCACCTCGTTGTGCCAGTCCATGACGACTGTTCGGCTTTGGTCACTACATTCATATCTTGAGATGACTCCACTTGCATTAGTGGAGGGCAGGAATGCTGTACTGTGCTCTGCAATGCAGTTATGGTAGATATCAGATAGGAGACAAAAGAACAAATGAACCAAGTATGTTGAATGGAGTTTTTTTTTTTCTTCCTCTTACCAGGAACTGGATAAATCACAACAGGTTGCCAAGAGCTATTGTTCTCCATCATGGTTGTGGATAGGTCTACAACCCATGGGTCCTCTTCTGCACAGCACTGCAACAACTGGCAAGAGAAGCATGCAGCAGAGGGAACAACGAAAACACCTCAATGTTTGGTGACATGGTGGGGGGCTATCCTCCCCTTTTTACAAGTCATCCAGCTACTAATGCTCTTAACTTTTGCTATCTCCCATTTGTTTGTTTCCTATCTCTGTTTTTTTGAAACCGTAAATTTTTTTTTGAAACAGGTTTCCTATCTCTGTTTGATGGCAACATGGACAAATCTGATGGAAACGAAAGCAAGGACAACAAGAAGAATTTAAAAGTTTACGCTAGGCGGAATCGTAATTCAGGGAATCATGGATGAATTAGCAATGATAACTTGATAAGCATGACCAGAATAATGGAGAAAAAAGTGGAAATCATACCTCACTAAGAATCTCTAAAATCTTGGCAGCATTAATGACGGTCTGATATGAAAGAATAATCAAGGATTACTTGAAAATATCATTCAAGGCTTTAAGTCAGGATTTGCTGTCATCAAATAATTTTCAGAAGTACCTCCTTAATTTTAGAATATTGTTATTCTGAATAACCTCTATATAAGACGAGGAAAGCAATGTAATGAGGCAGACTTGATGAATGAATGAAATCATCATCCTTTCTTCTTCACTAAGGCTATTTCTCCCTACTCTTTCCCCTCTCTTACCCTAGTTCTATATCAATGCTCCTCCCAGTTCAAACAAAATGCACCCTTTTTATAAGTCATCCAACTATAAATGTTCTTATCTTTTGCTATCCTCCATTTGTTTCTCTTCTATTTCTGTATGCTCCTCCCAGTTCAAACCAAATGCACCATTTTTATAAGTCATCCAGCAAAAAATATTCTTTTCTTTTGTTATCCCCCATTTGTTTGTTACCTATCTCTGTCTGCTTCTCTCAGTTTAAACCAGATGCATTAATGAAGCAAGGTTATCTAACCTGGTTTTCCAGTTACCCGCCATCCAAAATTATAATAACCCCATTAATATCTAGCAATGAACTCCTTTCGTTTAGAGTTGAAAAATTAAATTAGACAACAGGTAAAAACAAGTAATGATACATCATGCTTCATTCCTCGTATATTTGTCATATTAAGAAGAACTAATAACATTTGAGAAGATAGAGCTTAGCCACATTGTTCACATATCTAAAATTTATCGAGACTGCAAAATTTACCAAGAACCATCCCTTTGGTTCAACCACACATAGATAGTTTTATCTTCACGGCTAAAAATGGAGGCTAGATAAGAAAATCTAGACAGGGTTGGTGTATATATCTACACCGAACAATCGTAAAGCAGTGGTACCACCAAAACCACTGCCCTCGTGATGTTTCAATGCAGACGATGTGGCCCTGGTTAATGTATTCACATCCTGAGATGGACCAGCATCTTGGGGCTGCTCAGGAGAGCCATATTTCATCACTGACGAAGAGACTGAACCAAGTATTTCCCTTGTGCCCTGTGTGGATGACAAAGTGGAGCCGCGGTGCTGGAATGCTGTAGCTTTGGATCCTGCAAGTATAGGAGTATGCAAGAAAACATTACAGAAGTTGCAACAAAAATAACGAACGAGTGTTAAATTTGTAAAAGATAAGGTTTTTCTTTTTTTTTTATCCTGTACCAGAAGCTGCATTGTTGGTAAAATGTGTTGGTTGAACAGGCCTTTCGATCCTGCCCATGACTACATATGGAAAACCCATAATGGGTCTTATGAGCTCAATCTCCCATGGAGAAATTCTGAGAGGTCTATGGATGGTTGTGGGCTTATCCCATTGAACCTGACACATCACAAACATCAATAAGAATTGCGACATAAATAAAAATCAATGGGGTAATACAGGATTTTATATGCACCTCTAAAGATCGCCATTTAGAATTTTGCCACCGAGAAGAAGCATCTCCAACACCAACAATGGTTCCCATGAAACTGCATATAGCAAATGAAAACAATTACCTCCCTCCAAATCAATGTTTTATTCCTAAGTTGCATCAAATTGCAGAAAAAAAACTCTCCAAAAATAATTGCAGAAACAGAAACAATCAATTACCTGCAAGTAGGATCCTTGTCACCTTCAAAAGGCATCTTAAATCTTGTGCCAATGGTGATGTCATTTTTGAGAGCTCGCAAATACTTGTTCACGCTAACAATGAATTGATTTAACCTAAAACATGTACATCCAGAATCCAAACTCTTAGGAGTTTCGAAAACATTTTCTACAAAAGAAATGAGAGGATTTTCTTTTGAAAGTAGAGAAATGAGAGGATTGAAAAAGTTCTATCAAGAGACAGCTCCAACCTCGGTGTGCAGGAAACAGAAAAGGCAGTTCGTGTAGCCACAGCATGCGATGCAGTTCCAAGGATCCGAAGATGCATGCTCTTATGTAGTACAGGTGGTATATGGGTTATGCGTTGGATTTGAGCATGCCTCACACCTACGCGCAGCTCTCCACCTTCACCCCTGTTCTCTCTTCAAATCAGTTAGCTATGAGCATGACGCAAACTGCATATAAAAGGCAGATAGATCTCGGAAACAACTTTAACCTGAGGAAGATAAATGAATCCCCTGGGATCATTTTTTTAGAACCAACAAATTTACTCCACCCAGTGGTGAGCAAATGTCTTTGAGGTTCACCTGCTCAGTAAAGAATCACTTATTTATGTTCCCCAATTTCCATATGAATCACCACTTTGCTGATCAACTGAATCATCAGGCTCATCATTGACAAATGAATAACATAAAGAGGAGCAATTCCCACATACCCTTATATATGTGTGTAAATTTCCATTCATGGCCATGGAGATCTTTTGTGACCAACTCTTGCCTCGGGAGATCCTGTAGCATATCCTAATATAGAAATAAACATTAGAGCACTAACTTTAATAAGAACAATATGACATGAAGAGAAACAGTACCAACAAGATAAGTAGTTACCAGGGGAGGCAAGCATTCAGTTGGATGGTTACGTGGTACCGAAAAAGCACCATGGCTCTTGATATTAGAGACTGACATTACCTTGCAGAATGAGTAGAATGTGGGCTTCGGTGGCTCCGGGGGGCATGGTTCCAGAATTTGGGGATCAGTTTGCTACCAAATAAGAAGGCCTTTAGGAAATTGTTGATTCACATAAGTTTGACATGTGCCAAACCAAGCGAAGCGTATGTGTGTGTATATACGAGATATATTAGCATACATGCACAAATAGCAGATGCACCGTGTATGCATGCACTTTGGGTCATTGGATCAGCATCATTTTAATCCAATGGTGCAAATATTTTGCATACCATCTAAAGCGCTACTGATTCAATAAGCTAGAGTGCACGTGCACCGTGCAATCGCAATTTGTGTATGCACGCTAATATGCCTCTCTCCATTTCTCTTTATCTATATATATATATATATATATATATATATATATATATATATGGATCAGCATCATTTTAATCCAATGGTGCAAATATTTTGCATACCATCTAAAGCGCTACTGATTCAATAAGCTAGAGTGCACGTGCACCGTGCAATCGCAATTTGTGTATGCACGCTAATATGCCTCTCTCCATTTCTCTTTATATATATATATATATATATATATATATATATATATATAACCGTGCAATCGCAATTTGTGTATGCACGCTAATATGCCTCTCTCCATTTCTCTTTATATATATATATATATATAGTAAAGTGAGAGAAATATATATATATATATATAGTAAAGTGAGAGAAATATATATATATATATATATATATATATAGTAAAGTGAGAGAAATTTCAGATGGTGCTACAGAAACACAGAAAGTAAATCTTACATCCAATTCTGGAAGTAGAGTTATTTGGAGATACACTTCATCCGTTTCAGCATCAGCCTAATACAAATCAAATATTAAATCACCATAAAAAAATTAAGAGAAGGAATCAAAAGACTTTTTGGTAATAATAATACAATGATTTTGTATTGTCCAATCCAAGTTTTATATTTTTTAACAGCTTAGTGTTTTATCTATTTACTGCTATAACACTACAACAGCTTGTACTTTTTTAAGAAAAACTCATAAAATCTTCTTGTACAATTAAAAAGCACATCTCTAGAAATAATAACTAAAGGTTTGGAAGACATCACACTTTAAGTTCACTGTTGATGACACGACATAGGATCTTAGAAGGGATGTCGAAAATAGGAATCTGCTCATCCAATTCATTGCCCATCAAGACCTCAAACTGCACAAAAGAATGTTTTGCTACCTCACATACAAAATCAACAATAAACATGTAAAAGAAAAATAATAGACAGAAGTACAAGATCACCTGTTCCATATGGCCTTGGATGAAGTAGAAAACTCGTTCCCCAGGCGTAGGAACATAAACCAGTGACCCGGCACATGCCTTCCATAATTCCTCATACAATTGATCTTGTTGAACCGCAACTGCAAGAAAATTAATTAGATACAAAAATGAAAGCTAACTCATAGGAAAGGAGGCATGCAAAGAAAGATGCACATCACCTGCTGCCATTATCAACCTCCAAGAACCAACCAAGAAGATCTTTTGCACAGTAATAATCGAAATTGAAATCCCTCCTGGATAGTTTTTTTCTCCTGGCGTAATCACTAGAACAGAAGTAGCGGAACAAGAAGGACGACCCGTAAATGCTTGATGACTTGGAGGGGCCATTGCCCCGGTTTTTATAGACCATCCATCTATAAATGCATGCTACACTTTCGAGGCATGAATACTTTCCCTTTTTCTTATTTCCCATTATGTCCCTGATTCTGCATCCAAGCCACATTCCAGCTCTTATGCATGCATGTAAAACGTTATCATCATCATCAATACCATCAACAAGTTTCCTTCAAAAGAACATCTATACTGATCCCCTTCTCACCCTCTTAGAGGATTCTTCCTCTCCCAAATTATAATTTCCTATCAATATCCAGCACTAAATTAATGTAGTAGTTCATAACGCACCAATCCCTCATAATTGCAATAGTCTATAACGCTCAAATCCTCATAATTAGACTAGCAACTTTTTCATATAACTTTATTGGTAAAACATAAATGATATTGTACTTTTCGAATATTAATTAATCTAACATTTTTCAATTACAAATCCAAATTTACTACATAAGAATCTAACATTGTGTTACGTACTTTTGTAAAGGATTACTTTCCTTGCAACAATGCTCATAAGAATTTTACCTTTTTTATTCATATGGTGATAATTACATATCATCTATGTGATTATTATCATTCAATCAGTGATATATATTTTTGGATAGAAATGATATTTGTGAGTTTAAGCCAATATTGACAATACGTGTCTTTCTTCTAAAACCTATCATTTTCTTTGGCTATTTGTTCTCTTCATTTGAAGTTAGAAAGGTAATGTTTTATGAGAAAATGATTGTTGAGTAATGGCACACAACCGCACCTATGAGTCAAGAAGTTCTAGGTTAGATTCAAATTAGTGGAAGTGTGAATACCTTCTTATTTTTATTTTTGCAAGACATGATCCTCCTCCAAACCAAATGGTCCTTTATTGTTAACTCAATAGTGACATTTAAGATAAGGTAAAATTTCCGACGAATGAGAAACCTTTCTTTTCATGTAGAATTTGAATCCCAAGAATGTCGTGACTTTAGAAAACTTACATTTTTTCCTCCTAAGAAAGGAAAATATTTGATGATCCTATCGAAATTCCAAGGACTGCCAAATCTCAGACACAAAACAATATCTTTCAAAGTCTTAAACATAATGCCCTTCTTGTTTGGAGACAATATATTTTTGACATTAACATATTTGGAGATGATTAAGATTGTAAGCAATTAGAAGTGTTTGTAAACTTAAATTTCATTGACTCATTCTCAAACTAAGATAATGTATGATCGCAAACATCATGCAAATTAAAGAGATTATTCTGGATTAGAACAGACTACCTGATGATAATAAAAATTATAATAATCACCTAAGATCAAGGCAGAATTCTAAAGCTCGCTGGGTGCACGGGTGAGGGATTAGGACTTAATCTTACACATAAATTTGACTTGATTCCATTCAAACTTATATTTGTAGAAATCATGATATATAAACAACCATTATATTCTTGAAAAAATTTCCGAACTTGAACAAATAGTGAACATCAATATCTGACACAAAATAATTTCAGAAATAGATGTTCCAAAATTACCATGCCCATCTATATCACACGATACTCCATGTTAGGTGCCTATCTGGCCCTATATACAGGAATAAAAACCATGTTATTTGAAGTGCAAGACCTAGTGGTGCCCAAGCCTGCTATGGGATGCGACAATAACTCCGGAGTTCCGTAGATGAGACATTGATTAGTAGGAATCGTAGATAGATCTTGTGTGCTTAAAAAATTTCTGGTGAAGAACATCTGTCTGTCCTTGGAAAATTCTGTGTGGTAGCCTGATATGCTATTGAGGGCAAAAAGGAAGTCATCAATCTCATCTGATAATTAATTAGGTTTAAGATTTCAAAAATAAATTAATAATTTAAAGATATATACATATATATAAATAGTTTTATTATAATCAAATTTGACCATCTGACTATCAATTTGCTTGGTTCGACTTGAATAGAGGTCTCTCCAAGTTGATGTCCAATCCAATGTTGTGGACCGGACAACGACCCGGATAGGTATCTGTCTCGGGTGGAACCAGTCGAACCAGCCGGACTGGTCGGTCAGACAGGATAGTAATAAAATATTATATTTAATATGATATACGAAATTAAGTTATTATATTTTGATTATATACATATGTCAAGATGTAATTATACAAAAGACAAATAACAATCATAAATCATAAATTTACATTTTAAGATTTGATGTTAAAATTATTACACACTTAATAAATTAAAATCTTATTTAATTCTGTTATTATATGTAAATTTTCTATTCCTTAAATTTTTGTATTTCATATCTTTGTTTTTTTTTTATGTTAGAAGTAACAAGATCATATATTCTATATATAAATATGTAGTATAACTCCGCCTATGTTTTATAGCCGGTCCCAAGCCCGGATAAAGGAGGAGGGTTGTGTTAGGCCCCGACAGCCAGCGTAAAATCCTGTCGAATCGCATGAACATGGATCAACGAATGCGGAATGGCGTCGTATGATCCATGTAGCCGACCCCACCTAGTGGGATAAGGCTTTGTTGTTGTTGTTGTATAAATATGTAGTATAATTAGTGGTTAATATTAAATTTGAACTTATTACATATTAAAGTAAAGAAAATTTAAATTTGTTATATATATTATCATATATATACTATATTATATTAAGTCTATTATACATATAACAAAGAAGTTTGCACTATTCATCCCTATTAATTTATTTAATATAATAAATATTATATATAATATAACAAATATATAATTAACTTATATTATAATATATATTTATGATATTAAAAAATTGAATAAAATTATTATCTATAATTAAAGTTCAAAGTGTAATAAATTCTAGACTAAATGAAGAGAAAAAAAAAACAATTAATGTAAGAGAGTAAAGTGACAAGTATTAATAAGGGAGGAGACTAATGGGCCAACATCATTGTTATGGAGAAAGTCCATCTTTAGATATTTTCCAAATTTATAATAATAAACTTTATCAAAATAACTATTAACAAAAAAAAATTTAAAAATTCGGTTGGCCCATGAACCGCGTTTCAACCCGTTTTTTTTCCGATTTTAGCTGATTTTGACCGGTCTGAATCGGTTCAATCCGGTTTGACTAAGGGTCCAATTTTGGGGCTTATAATGGATCGTGTTGGTGGCCGATCGACGGTCGGACCGACCAGCCGGTCCGATCCAGCCTTAATAACACTGGTCCAATCCTGTTTAGATAGCTTTGGTACTTTATCATGGGACAATCCAACTTCATTAGGGCTATTTTCAAGGGGAGATTTATGAGGTGTTGGAGATGGTCCAACTTCATTTAGGGTGTACTTATCATAACCTTGGTTCCTGAAGCCATGGTATCAGCATACTAGATGGGAGCTCACGAGGAGGAGACAAGCACTTGGACACATCTGTTTCGTTCCACTTTATCATACAGATAATTTGAGGAATTGTTATCTAACTTGTGATCATCCGGAGATTTATGCTGTTTAGATTCAGGACAAATGGGTGGATATGGTAACTAGAACGATATATGCCCACCAACGTCCATTCCAAACAAGCTTTGAGTCGACCACCATCGTCCTAAGAGATCCCATGTTTGGCTCCTTAGCTGGTGTAAACTTCTCACTATAGCTGGTGTAAACTTCTCACCATCGTCCTAAGAGATCCCATCGTCTAGGGATTGATCCATGGAGACTTTTTTGGATCGCGTTCAGAGCTGGTGGTATGGTGCAATCTCCAACCATCTCCCACGTGGTTCTATAGGAATTTTGTCCATAACACCCAACATATCATTTTCGAAGGAAAGTGGTGTTACTCTAAGAATAATATACACCAAACATAATTTCTCACTGGAGTCGGAGATAAGTTTATGATTTTGCTTTGTCCCCTTTTCAACACACATGTACATGACATGGTCTTTTGGCAATACCAATTGGATGATTACACCAAAATCATAATCAGAGATGATACAATTCTGGAAACTTTCATTTTTTAGAGATGATACAGATTTGATAGTTAAACTATACATTCAACTAAACATATTATTTGTTATAGGAGTGCAAATACAAGAAAGAATACGAAATCTAATTCTTACTTCTACTCAAGAATTATAATTTGAACAGGATTAAGACAAAGAAATCATAATTTATTGTACCTAAGACATACTTGCAGTCCTACTTGTGCTGACTCATAATCTTAGGAAAGACTTCTTTCATTGATGGCAATTTTGAACTATTATCAGCTCTAATTTTCACCTGCATTGTCCAATAGGGTCCCTGTTCTCCGCAGACTGCAGGTTGGTACACTCAAAACTTTTACTATATTTGACAAAGTCAAGGTCGCTGGCCTCTGCAACCAATTCCATTAGGAATTTCTTTAACGATTTTGAGAAGATCGAAGGAACCTACATCCTATTTGCAGAACATATGCAGGAACCTATAACAACAACTAAATTGCAACAAATGCCTAACACCACACCTGAAGATTTCATTCGGTTATCTACCTACTGACAAAATAACAAGTACAAGAAAATAGCAAGCAATCGATCGGAAAAAAGTCTCAAGAAAAAGTCCGCGGTTATGACAATGAGGAGGTGGATGTAATCTACCTGGTGCCATGCTTGAGGACGGACGACGGAAATGGCATCGTGAAGTAAAGAAAGTGCCGGGGCAAATCAACCGATAGCAGAACCACCGATAAGAATGAGGGGAAGATGAACAACGACGGCTGCACTAACAAGAAACATCAATTGAACTGAGCAAAAGCAATAGGCGGCGACAATAGTTCCGAAAGATGATGAGATGGGAATCTACCATGTTACGGGACTCTCTCTCCGGCTGATCGAAAGAGGGTTCCCCGACGAAGAAGATGGGAATGTGTAAGAATTTTGTTTTTAGTCATTTATATATTTTAACTTTTTTCGATAACTTTGATCAGTTAACATATTGATCAAATCAAAGACTAATTTTATATTTTATAGAATTTTTAATGACTTGTGACTTAAGGGCCCACGTCTATACAAAAATAAATCATATATCCATGTATGTCACTCGTAGATGAGCCACCAACCGCAAATCCAAGTAGAGGGAAAAAACCGAATGAACTCAGTACGTAAAGTCCTCCATCACAATTATCAATATGAAGAACCATGGATCAATATGAACATCACAAATGTAAGCAGCTCCTTCTCGCTTAAGCAAGGGCTCGAGATCGAGTCCAGGTAGACGACCCGGGGCGTCATGCAGATTGGGTCGTTGGCACGGCTTCTCAGACACTGAGGGCTGGCCACTCAAAAAAAATTATCAATTAATAATGACAGTGAGAATAACTAATTGATCAATCAAGACAACAATCCATATTATCAATTACGACTCATCAATATCAATTACCTTTAATCAATCATCAATTGCCTAGAAGTCAATGAAGGTCACAAATCAATAATTAATAATTCAATTAACAATTATTAATTGATCAATTAACAATGGTCAAAGGTCGATGTGTTTTTCTATTTGGAAGGCTAGCTGTCCGAAAGATCAAGTTAATGTAACCTGATTC
This sequence comes from Pontederia crassipes, assembly GCA_030549335.1. Taxonomy (NCBI): domain Eukaryota; kingdom Viridiplantae; phylum Streptophyta; class Magnoliopsida; order Commelinales; family Pontederiaceae; genus Pontederia; species Pontederia crassipes. The sequence continues at coordinate 50,989,351 of CM060186.1, read as the reverse complement.
ATTCTCCCAGGCTAGCATTAGCAACATTTGAGATGCATGTACCAAATCCAAACAAAATCAATTTAGTCTGGGTGATAGAGAGAAATATACAGATAATTGAGATCAGAACCACTTAGACATAGGCAGGAAACTACCAACACAAATTTTTCGATAATGAAGAAACAACCCATTTGTCTGAATCTTCAAGAATCTATTTTCTAAAAATGTATTATCTAAAAGCATCATATTCATTAAATTTGAAAGTCGCCAAGCAAGGCAATCTACCTGTTTGATATAATGCCCGACGAAGGCCGGGAACTGCACATTGAGTTTGGTGTAGGAGCAGGCCGCCAGCAGCAGCAATACCGCCGCCCGGAAGAAGGCCAGCGACGCCAACAAGAAACACCGCCAGCAGCAGCAACGCCAACAACACCAACAAGAAACGCCGAGCAAAGGCCGAGCATTTGGCAGCGGCGAGGGAGGAGAGAAGGAAGAAGGCCGTATAAGAAGACCCATTAAGCTTGCAAGTTCACAGAAGAATATGATGTTTTTATTGTTTTATTTTCTCATGTTTAACCAAAAAAAAAATTAATGCATTTTAAGTTTGTCTAAATAAGATTATGTACAATTAAAATAAATTTCATTTTTTCTAAAAAAGAAAAAAAATTGAGACCACGTTTTATTTAATTTATTTTTGTTACAAAGTCAAATAATAAAATTGACCTTTTTTTTTGTAGGAAGTGCATTCCCCATGTTTCATTTAACCAAAAATTAAGTTCTTTCTTTTTCAAGAAAAATAATTTAGTAAAATAATTGAATATAAATACACAGAATATTATAACCAAGATACAAATGTCATTATTATCAAATCATTTAATTTATTATTATCAAATATAAATAAATACATGTGAGGAATTCAATTGGTCTTGTCTTATCAGATCATTTTATTGTCAAATTCATTTAATTAGTTCGATAGATAAAATGCTACATATAAGATATAAAATTATTGTTATATTTAACTTTTCATTATAAATGAAAAAATCAATTAATACATTGAGAATGATACATTGGCTTTCATTCTTTCATTTTCTTTAAAAAAAATGTAGCATGCCTTATCTGGTACGAACCATTCGTGTGTAACTTTCATTTGTCTTCTTTTAAATTTAAAATTTATAAGAACAATAGATAGTGAAGGTAAAAGTTACATCCCATGGGGGTAAAACAACTCATGAAGGAACAAATTCATGGGAGTAAAGGTTACATCCTTTTTTTTTTCTTTTTTTTTTTGAACGGAAACACATCGGAGTAAGGAATTTTTTTTATGTTTAATACTCGATTGACACAAATACAATCAGTTTTCTTCTTACTATTCAAGATTTTAAAAGATGATACATTGATAACTTATCTCCATGTCTTCACATTGCTCGAACTTTTGTCACCTTCACCTTTGTTTCTAAATGCTAAGGACTTGGCTTTAGTCGCTACAACATATAATTTAACATGTTGGCTTCACCTTCACCTTCACCTTCACCTTTGTTTAATACTTGGCTTTAAACTGAGTTATGAGATCTAGAAATGCTCAGCAATATATAATTTAACATGCCTAATTCTCTACAATATGAGAATCCTGAGTGGAGCCAACCCATCCCTCGATCTCCGAACATGTTCTATGGAGAGGAATATATTTCGCGTACAAGGAGTTCACCTAGCCAGCTCATAAGGCACCAAAATGATGTCTCGTAGGTTGGCCTTCATATATGCGCAAAGAGGAAATATATGAGAAATTTTTATCAATTTTTTTATATGTAATATATAATATGCATGCAAGTACGTACCTCTATATATATGCCCTAATAATTTTCCATAGTTGTGAGGTTTCTCGTAACCAACTCTTGACTTAGAATTTTTGCTTGTACCGCATCCTAATTTATAAAGAGATGCACATGATAAATATCAAATCATTACAAACGCACAAACAAGCTAATACAAATGAAAGAAAACAAAATATGTTGAGAGAAGATAACAACTTGCTCGCTGAGCTTCCATGGCATGCTGATGATTGGTCGGGCATATGTTCCATTCATTTCCTAGTAAGTGGCAAGTTCAAGCACTAGAAAAAGGGAAAAAATGAATACTTTTTTGGTAGATGGATTGATTAAAGTTGATTAAGTACAATTCAGACATGGAACTAACCTGCTCAAGACATACACGGTTGCCTCTTCAAGAACAAAAAAGAAGAAGGGGAACTGATTGTACTCAACATGGAGTCAACAAAAGTAAATTGAATAGAATGCTTGATGAGATTATTAAGGGCTTGTCACCCCTTTTATAGTCATACAAATCTTAATGCATTTATGATTCTTTATTTGCACAATTAATTTCATATATGTGCATCTTTATTGTTGCTAAGTTGGCACCTTATGTATTTTCCTTATCATGGCCCAAATTAAATTATAATTAGCAATAAATGCATTAATTTGATAAATTATGGAGCATGAGCAATTATTGTGAACAATTAATAGAAAATAATAAATTAATATGCAATATTGTTTTACGAATAAATGCACAATATATTTATGAATCGAGCCATGTGTCATGCTTCAAAATTATTAGTACTTATGACAATAATCTTTGTGTAATCTAGAATATATATATATATATATATATATATATATATATATATGTATGAGGAATATTGGGATGACACCACACTTTTGTGGTGTCACTATGCGCCCACACATTCAGAACCGTCCGATCTGAGATGGATGGTCTAGATGAATACACGCCGGTTCGAACGGTTCATGTGTTTGATTCATCGTGCGTGTGTCTCCTCCCCTCAACGGCTCAATGATGTGATTGGTTTGCAGGTCACCGCGCGTCCCTTTCGGTCCCTCGGCTCCGCGCGAAACTTCTCCGTGACGCCTCCAATCTCCTGTCCTCGCTGCCTCCATCGCAGGTCGCAAGGTTCCATATCGGGCCGATTGTCGCCTTCATCGGAGATCATAGGTTCATAGTTTCGTAGTTCTCATGTCGCAAGTTCTAGATCTCACATCGCTGAAGGGCAAGAATGTGATCGGCTATCGTCGCAAGCTGTAGGATTCGCAGATCGATCGCTGCCTCCGTCGACCTCCGCCGCTCCACCCTCCGCTCATATTGAGATGCGCAAATCGTTCTCGTCGCATATTGATCGCCGCCTCTGCTTGGTCTGTCGCCCTCTACGAGCCGTGAGCGCTCCACCCTCTGCCCTCCGCTCATCGCCGCCCTCCACCCTCCGCTCACCGTCGCCCTTCGCTCGTTGCCTCACCGCCACCGCCCTATGCCCTCCGCCATGCGCTCACCGTCGCCCTGGACTCGTTGCCTCACCACCACCGCCGCCCTCTGCCATTGACTGCTCGCCATTGCCCTCCGATCGCACAAGATCAAATTCAAATGATGCAAATTCAATGCAATCGCACCTCCACGAACTGCACAAATTGCGGATCACGGAAGTGCCAACTGATGCAGGCTCAGCGCGCAAAAATCTCGGTCATTTGATCAATGATTGTGGTGTCATCCTAATATTCCTCTCTCTCTCTCTCTCTCTATATATATATATATATATATATATATATATATATATATATACATATATTTGTGTGTGTTTGTGTTTTTGTGTGTATATACAATAATTGTAATATGATTATAAGCAACTTATTATGATCTATCCATCATAACTATGATAAAGATTATGATTTTTTGTAACTATAGTTCATTGAAAACAAAATTTATACGACTTAAAATGTAAGTCATTTGATTTCATGCACTTCTCTCCATTCAAAGACAATTGAGTTTATTTGACTTTTATCATTGCACAATATATATGCGTGTGTGTGTGTTTGTGTGTATATACAATAATAATTGTAATATGATTATAAGCAACTTATTATGATCTGTCCATCATAACTATGATAAAGGTTATGATTTTTTGTAACTATAGTTCATTGAAAATAAAATTTATACCACTTAAAATGTAAGTCATTTGATTTCATGCACTTCTCCATTCAAAGACAATTGAGTTTATTTGACTTTATCATTGCACGATATTTTTTTTATTAATCATTGCTTCATTGTAAGCAAGCACATATTTAATTGTGTACATGGATAATCTTATTTCCAAATCATAACTAATCATCAATATCTAAAAATAAATTCTTAGTACGCCATGTGAGACACAAGTAAATGAGTAGAAAATTAATAGTAGATACTTACTACATTGGTTGCACTTGTGAAAACACTATGAGAAATCCATATTAATATTCTATCTATCATAATTATAATAACAATCTTGGAGCATGAAGTTTATAATGATCTATACATGTAATAATATTGCTACTAATTATGTTATGCACATACAAAAGGAACAATGTGGTTTGGCTTCCCACATTATAATATTATTGTTGCCCTTACTTTACGTACCGAGTTCAATTGATTTGACTTCCCTCATGCACACTTTTTTTGTTCTTTGTGATTATCCTAGAAATTTTTGTGAGATTAAATATAGACATCATCTCAATTTTTAAGGACAATTATCCTTGAGATGCTCGTTGACATCATCCAATAAGTGATGTAAAAAGTTATCTTGCAATAAATTCTTATGGATCACAAGATAAACAAATAAGTGTGCAGTAAATTAGTAAAATAAATGCATAATGTTTTCATCGTTGTACTTGGGGTGCATTGCAATCTAACCATATTCACTAGTTACTCATTTATTTCATTTTAAAAAAAATGATAGGAAGGTCATTGTTATAGTTATAAAGGATGAACCATTATAGATCATGTAAATCTCGGGCCCAAAAAAATAAAGAAATAAATACGTATAAATAACATTTATAATTTAGGTAATTTTACAAAAAAATAAGACTAATGTAGGAAGTTAAATTCTTATACAAGGCAACTTTATATATGATAAAAATAAATGAAAGGAATTAAAGAAAATAAAGATGGTCCAATAAGAAGTGGCAATAAGAAGTGGACACATGGCTAGGCTCAAAACAAATTAAACCCTTTCGTTTTCCCTATTTCTTTATTCCCCTTATCCTCTCTTCCTCTCATACTATCTCTGCGTCACCAAACAAGCCTAACTTGAAAAGCCTTTCCTTCTGACCCCAATGCACCATAACCAGAAAATGTTGCAATAGTAGAACTCCATTATGACAAGCTAGATGAGGGAAGCTATCCACATCAATCAAATGTTTGTTCATCGTGCTTGCTGTAGATTTATCACAAGAAATCGCCTGGAGCCCAAGGACAATTTCTTTCTAGTTGATTGCTTGTATTCCTTCATCATATCGCCAAAGGAGATCGTCGGAATCCCAAGGCGATTCCTTTTCTTTCTTGTAAGGACTCTTAGATGCATTTAAATGAGTTTTAGGGGTGATTGGTGTTAACAACTATGTATTAATAATTTGACTCCATTCCACCGAATGCCCTTGATTTCAAGTGAGATAACTAGAATAACTTGTTGTACACTTGATTATGTGAGCGCAATGTTACAAGCAATTGTTTTGAGGGGCATCAGCCTTTTTGCTCAACTATGGCTAATACTTTTTGTTACGCCCCAAATCGCCCTTTTCACATGGCAAGATTCAATGTAAGAGCCGCTACCAACTATGCAATGCTTTAACTAAAATCTTGACTTTGATTAGTTCTTTGACCAGAATATTATGTAAGCGGAAGACTTAATAATGTATCAATAATACCAATAAATGCAGAAGTCTAAGAAAGTCTCTAATATAAATTAATAATGATAGTAATAATCCACAATGTCAATGATCGTCAAGAGTACTAGAACAAAAGTCTGATAGATAAAACTAATTCCATGTATTTATGACAAGGAAAGATCTAATAAATAAATCAGCCTAAAACACATCCATATGCACTGAACCATCACGAACATCATTAATTGTTTGAACTCATCATTGATTGTTCCCATTACCTAGAAGATCAATGCAAGAGAAATAATTTGTGAGCTTCGCAGTCCAATAGGTGGATAATAAATAAATAATAATCATAATACAGAAGCATGGGGTCAATGTAATCATAAGCATCAATGGAATAATTGATGTAAAGGACATCAATGTTATGCTTAATAAGAATCAACGTATCATCAATGCAATATCATCAATGAGCATTTTGATTACAATGAGATGTCATGTACTTCATGAATCCATCCATCGTGCACATCACGATGAGTCATCCTCATTATAGGTGGGTATCTTATTTCGTCACACGATGGGGGACAAATCGTGCAACGGGGACATGTTAAAATCCATGCCCCAATATATGATGAATGATGCTATGTCCTCCCATCAATCCGTAACATGGTTGCCCAAGGTTTTACTTTTATTAATTAATTAGGCGCTCATCTTCGCCCAAATTAGAACTTTGCATCATGCTATGCAATGTCAGTGCTCTAGGTCATGATATTAGTGAAATCAAATAGGTACATGGAATCCGGGCCGGGTGGAGTTCAGGTTGGGTTTCTGCGGTGCTGGTGCCTTGGCTATAGATCAGGCCAAGTATACCCTAGGTTCGGCCCGGTGGTGATTCTAGTTGCTCAATATCGGAACTAGGGCCGAGTTTAGTGGAGCCCAGATCGGGTTCAAGTGATGCACGCACGTCGACGACGAGCACAGATCAGGCAGCATTGAATCGAGCTGGGTTCAGTGCCTGTTTTGCCCGAACGGGCCAGGTTCTTCAATTTTGACAAAACTATGGCCGCGCTGACACATTTTTCAATGTGGTTTTATCGGAATAAACCTCTTATGCTTGAAGTAATTTCATGGATTTACTCTTGGGTAATAGGAGAAAATGTCAGGACTCTAACTGGACCACTAAGGACATGCAAAACTATTATTAAAATTGAACCAAAAGTTGATCAAATGATCCACCTACCTTTGAATGTTGACCCTGTGATTTTGGCCTTCTTCTACTCGTTCATCTTTCTTAATTCCTTCGACTCCCAACCTCGAAGGTCTTTCTTCCAAGTCCCTAATCACCTGCTGGCCGTGCAATCTGAGGCAGAAAATCAAGCGGAATAGATTAGGAAAACAATAATCGAAAACTATTAAAAAAGTTGCAGCCATGGCTACTATTCACCTTGGTTTCTTCCCTATGTTCCGGCGTGTCTCTGGCGAGTTCTCCGACAAATAGTAGCGGCCTTGGATTAGGATGCCTTGGGGTTTGTGCAGGAGAGAGGGAGGATGAAATTGAGGGGGATAGTGGTTGTTTTGGTTGAGAAAAGTTTATATAGGTTGGGGGTTGATGCATGGAAAATCATGCATTAGTTTGGATCATTTGATTAACACTTTAGAATATTTTTATGTTTAGAAAAGACAAGTTTTAATTTATTTTTATATAATTTTTTTTAGATTTGATCTCTACCTAAATCTGGAAATTATTCATGACAGGATACGAGAGAACGTCGAAATCAAGGCAAGAAAAGGCCTAAAACAACCAATAAGACTGTCACGGTCGTGACAGTTCTGGTCATGGTCGTGACAGAAAAATTTCCAAGCAGAAATTTGACGAAGTCCCTGTCACGGTCGTGACAGAGCCTGTCACGGTCGTGACAGAGCCTGTCACGGTCGTGACAGAGATATTTTCCAGCAAAAAAATGGCTAAGTATTTTTCAGCCTTTTCAGCCTTTTGTCACGGCCGTGTCAAGGCCTTTTCACGGCCGTGACGACGATCTGTTAGGCCATTTTAAAGCGGTTTTTATCCACTTTTTGAATATATTTTCGGTTTCTTTTTTTTGGAGACGAGAAAACCTATAAAAGGAGGCAGAAGAGGATTTGGAAAAGCATATTTGGAGGGCATAATTTAGAGGTTGAAGGCTTGGTGAAAGAGATTCAGAGGCTACAACGAAGTTCTGCCGGAAACTCGAGAGAGAACGGTAGAATTATGAGTAGTTCTTCTTGTTCTCTTTTCTTTTCCTGAAACATTATTTAGATTGATGTACTCTAGTTTATTAGAGTAGTTCTTTAGGATTTTCTTGATTAAACTCTATTCTTTATGAATTCTTGTACGATTAGTTGATGGATCAATACATGGTTGCCTGAGATTTATTCCTTTGAATCTTTCGACTATCTGAAAAGAAGTCTTTAGATTCTCTAGAGTTTTTCTCTGATTTTTTTCTTACATGTCATAATTGGGAAAATCGCAAGAGATCCAATTGTGTTGTTGTTAAGGTGACTTGAGAAAGCCCTTAACTTTATATTCCAGTTGAATGCGTTTTGAGATTGAATAGATTAGATTAAAAATCGAAAGGATTATTCTCTTTTATTGATCTCAAAATAGGGTTTAAAGCCTGAAATATTGGTTAAATCAAATTGAGAATTTTAATTTATTAATTTATCATCTTTTGTCTAGAATTCACATGTGAGTAGCGGTATTAATCAAGATAAGTCCTATTCATCAAATCTATACTTTTAAACTCCATTGATCATATTCTTATATTTTTATTAATTATTCAACTTATTTTCACATTAAACAATTTATTCATCTTTTCTCAAGTTATAAGCAAGAGAAGTTATTAATTATTTCTTGTCCTCATGGGAACGATAACTCTACTCATTCACTTTATTACTTGAGCGACTAGTGCACTTGCTAACATTTGCTATCAATTCTACACGCATCAAGTTTTTGGCGCCATTGCTGGGGACTAGTTAATATTTAATTTCTTATCTTACTTATTAATTTGAGAATATTTACCATTCATTTGTATTGGTGTGGTTGCAGGAATTGAAGAATTCATAATCCACACATCCTGGAGGATTCTAGCACTAGTGCCTTGGGACATAGGCCTAATACACGAAGTTCAGACGAACCACTAGTGTTTGATCCTGAAATAGAGAGAACTATCAGAGGACTAAAAAAAAATTCTACTATTGTTAAGATGGCAGAATAACAAAGGCAGATTGAGAACCAATTACCACCACCTCTACTTTTGTATAGAACTATGAGAGATTACACCATGGGACAATTGATGAAAGAGGGAGTATTACACTCCATGAAATTGGTGCTAACAATTTTCAAATCCAACAGGGAACAGTTCAAATGATATCAAACACACAATTTGGAGGAGATAGAGATGAAGATCCATTCGGCCACATTACGAAATTTGTCCAATTATGTTAAACTTTCAAATTTCAGGGAGTAACAGATGATGCAGTTCGTCTAAGACTTTTTCCTTTTTCTTTGAAAGGAAAAGCTTATACTTGGCTCACTACATTGCCGACAGGAACCATAACAAATTGGGAAGAAATGCGTCAAGCATTCATTAACAAGTACTGTCCACCACAAAAAGCTGCTAGATGCTTATTTGAAGTTTCTTCTTTTTGCCAACAGGATACAGAGTCTATGCATGAAGCTTGGGATAGGTTTAAGGATCTTGTTAGTAGAGTTCCAAATCATAACATTCCTCTTTATCAACAAATCCAATACTTTTACAATAGGGCCTCAGCAGAGATAAAGGACAAGATCGACACCGCTGCTGGAGGAACCATTGCTGATAAATCCCCTGAAGATCTTTATAAGTTATTCGACAATCTTGCCTTGAACAATTGGCAAAACTCAAAGGCAAAGAAGGCTGGACTTTATCAAGTTGATAAGGCTACTCACATTCAAGTCCAATTAGATGCCTTAGCAAAGAAAATGAATATGTTGATGACTCAAAGATCTATAAACAAGGTTTCGAATATCACATGTGACATGTGTGGAGGGGGACATCCTAATCAAGAATGCCAAGCAGGTATAAATTTTAATCAACAAAATTTTGAGGATGCTAACTTTGTTTCTAATAATGCTTTCAGTAACAATGTTGGAGGAAATGCGTACAACAGTGGGCTAAGGGATCCTCCTAATTACTCTTGGGTGAATAATAGGAGTTCAGCACAACCCCCTGCTTATCAACCTTATACCGAGCCAAAAAGTGATTTGAAAAATGTCTTATCAAAGTTCATCCTCATTGTGGAGATCAAGTTTACTAATCAAGATGCATCAATCAGAAACTTAGAAACATAGATCGGACAAATGACAAACATGGTATCTGGAAGACAGCCAGAGAGCTTGCCTAGCAATATAGAGAAAAATCCAAGAGAGCAAGCGAATTCAATCACCTTAAGAAGTTGCCACTCAGTGCCCTTATTAGACCCCTAAAGATGAATGGGCAAAAGTCAAGCTAACGACTATAACTTAGAACTATACTGCCTAAACCCTTTTCTCTTTACTTCTTTTAGTTTCTTAGTTGTGAAATATATTTGATATTAACTTAGTTATGCTCATGTTCAGGAAAAAAACAAAAACTTCAGTTACGGCTATTTTCGCGACCGTTCTCAAGACCTGAAGGATATTCCTTCTCGCCATCGCCACCTCCAGAAGACTAAGTCTTGATTGTTTCTTCTCCTTTACATTTTCCCACTTATGTGTTTCCTTTCTCAATTGTTCAAGCTTGGGGGAGGGATTTAATTCATTTTGCATTTGCATGGCATGTCTTATTTAAGTATTTTGAATCGATCATCTTATTTTGTTTGGCATGAATCTAACTATGAAAATTTTTGAAATTTTTTTTGTGTCATCTCATTTCTCTTTGTTTAATATTTTGTTGTCTTTAAGTTTATTTTCAGAATATCGCTTAATCTATGAAATTCAATCATTGTTTCTTTTTATCGGGTATCACTAGAGTATTGGGATTTGGATTGAGTTTGTTGCTAAGTAGAAGGACTAGCTTTTAAATGATGAATTTCTCTATTACTTACTATGATGTTAGTCTTGATTATAATTGCATCCCTATTGAAATCATTAAGTCTTTTTGGAGCTTATAATTATGCTATTAATTTTAATGTTAAAGTGAATGAAAAGAGAGCTAGTTGAGCTTCAACAGTTAAGTGAAAAGTATAAAGTACCCTCTGAAACCTTGGTGTGTCTGGGTGATTAGATTCGTAGGGGATTCTTACTTGGCGACCTAAGGGCATCTGCTCTGGGATCCGTCGGTCGAAAGCCCGTTACATGGACCACTTTGTGCAATATGGAGGAGTACTAAATTCTTAAAGTGAAAAAAAATTTAATGCTGAAATATGAAATGATATTAGTATGAAAATAAGCTCCTTAAAGACTTGTGGTTCAATATTGATACTCTTATGAGATTGACTAATATTATTTGTAGATATGCAGGAAAGACATGTTTGAATGCTAAGAATTCTGCAAGGCTGGGTATTGATTGAGAATAAATACTCTAGTGATGGTCATGTAAAAGAACAGTGGGAGGAAAGTATTGATTTTGTGATGGAGCACTATGCCTTATCTGAAATTTGCTTGAGGACAAACAAAATATTAAGCTTGGGAGTATTTGATATACGGAAAATCATGCATTAGTTTGGATCATTTGATTAACACTTTAGAATGTTTTTATGTTTAGAAAAGATAAGTTTTAATTTGTTTTCATATAATTTCCTTTAGATTTGAACTCTACCTAAATCTAGAAATTATTCATGGCAGGATACGAGAGAACGTCGAAATCAAGGCAAGAAAATGCCTAAAATAGCCAATAAGACTGTCACGACCGTGACAGTTCTGGTCATGGCCGTGACAGAAAGATTTTCAAGCAGAAATTTGACTAAGTCCCTGTCACGACCGTGACAGAAATATTTTCCAGCAAAAAAATGGCTAAGTATTTTTCAGCCTTCTGTCACGGCCGTGCCAAGGCCTTTCACGGCCATGACGGCGGTTTGTTAGGCCATTTTAAAGCGATTTTTATCTACTTTTTTAATATATTTTCGGTTTCTTTCTTTGGGGGATGAGAAAATCTATAAAAGGAGGCAGAAGAGTACTTGAAAAAGCATCTTTTGAGGGCATAATTCAGATGTTGAAAGCTTGGTGAAAAAGATTCAGATGCTACAACGAAGTTCTGCCGGAAACTCGAGAGAGAATGGTAGAATTAGGAGTAGTTCTTCTTGTTCTCTTTTTTTTTCCTGAAACATTATTTAGATTGATGTACTCTAGTTTATTAGAGTAGTTCTTTAGGATTTTTTTGATTAAACTCTATTTTTTATGAATTCTTTGTACGATTAGTTGATGGATCAATAGCATGTTTGATGGTTTTATTGATTGTTGCCTGAGATTTATTCCTTTGAATCTTTTGATTATCTGAAAAGAAGTCTTTAGATTCTCTAGAGTTTTTCTCTGATTTTTCTCTTACATGCCATAATTGGGGAAATCACAAGAGACTCAATTGTGTTGTTGTTAAGGTGACTTGAGAAAGCTCTTAACTTTATATTCCAGTTAAATGCGTTTTGAGATTGAATAGATTAGATTAAAAACCGAAAGAATTATTCTCTTTTATTGATCTCAAAATAGAATTTAAAGCCTGAAATATTGGTTAAATCAAATTGGGAATTTTAATTTATTAATTTATCATCTTTTGTCTAGAATTCACATGTGAGTAGCGGTATTAATCAAGATAAGTCCTATTCATCAAATCTATACTTTTAAACTCCATTGATCATATTCTTATATTTTTATTAATTATTCAACTTATTTTTACATTAAACAATTTATTCATCTTTTCTCAAGTTATAAGCAAGAGAAGTTATTAATTATTTCTTGTCCTCGTGGGAACGATAACTCTACTCATTCACTTTATTACTTGAGCGACTAGTGCACTTGCTAACATTTGCTATCAATTCTACACGCATCAGGGGTTAGAAGATAAGTTTGCTGTGACTTTTCCCTCACATGGACTCAAATTTAATTTCCAACCAGATTTTGGTTCTTATCCTTTGATTAATTTTTTTTTGTGTTAGGAGTTGGATGTTACACTTCTATTTAAGGGAATATCACATCTCAGTAGAATGTATAGAAAAAAGAAGATTGGAGCAATCAACTTTCTTTTACTACTAAACAATATTGATGAATTAAAATCAATGTGATTAAGGTCGACTAGATCTATATTGGTTAATTGTAGCTAATGGCTAGTTCCTTGTGTTAGTGGTATGCTTAGTTTGATTAATTTGAGAATCAAAGCAATCAATTCAAGGGTGAGATTTGAAAAAAAAGAGAGACAATAATATGATAGTTAGGCAAGTAAGGTCATTCTTACATAAAGTGAATGAAATGATATAATATTTTTTTGGCCTAATTATAATATATTACCACAATAGGCTGATTCAAATATTATAATTATAAGAAAATTGTTAAATGACAATGTTAGCAATAATAATATTGAATATATAGGATTAGTAATATGATGGTTTATGATTAGGTGTTGTTTTCTAAGACAAAAACTATATATATATATATATATATATATATATATATATATATATATATATACATATATATCTTTTATTAAGCTTTAATAACTGAAAATGATATTAGTTGATAATGATACAAGGGAAGTAATCACCTTTACAAATTTAGTAAACTAATTTATTTGCTTAATAGTATTAATAGAACAGTATAATAAAATAAGTAACAAAGTATTTATATGACAATTGAATTGTGAATAAGTAATTATAGACAACTAAGTATTATTGCAGCATTATATCCTTATAGCCTATTACATATTTAAATATGTGCGCTAGTTAGGCTTCTGGATTTGACTGAGATGGATTATTTAGTGTAATCACGTGGATTACAAGATAACGTTAAGCAAGCTCTAGTAGCTACCAATCTTACATTCATGTAAGACATGCTTTCTCTGGAATGGATTTATGATTCATTCACGTGAATGTCTTGCATCATTACTTGTATGCCATTCGTGTAATCAATGTGCTATGAAAACTTTTGATATGGACATCATCATATGTTTTGATTTATGGATTTATGAACCTTTCTTAGGTTTTTATGCGTTATATGAATCACAAAGTTTTTCTGAAGATATGAAATTTGAACTTTATATTATGAATATATGTCAGTGCAACATGCGTTCTTGCATCGTACTACTTATGTCATAAAAAGACTGTTTTGTAGGGAGATTTTTCATTTCATCAAAGATTGATCAACTCCGAGTAAGTGCGACAACCATTCATTCCACATACCTTGGCTTTCATTAAGATGTGCCGTCCATTATTATGTTATGTGCATATACACATATCCATTGATTTGAGTATGATATCATAAGCGACTTTGTTAAGACCTAGGATGTGGCAACCTATTAGCATGCACAACAACTTAATTAGATATCATGTTGGCCATGAGACCTAAGTGAGGTATATCTCTCTTTAGGTTACTTCCTTTATAGCTAAAGAGTCATTATTTCAACATCTTATATCATACATGATTTTCTTGGATTTTAATCATATGCATGTGGGATATCAAATTTTCTCCTTTTTTATTCATGTGTCCTTCGCTCACTAAACTCACAATGCTCACCCCTCATTTCCTAATCTTTGCAAATGATGATTCTTATGATGTTTATGGGTGGGAGTAGGACATTTGTGAGTGAGGGTTAAGGACTCATCTTTATAGTTCTCTTGGCTTGCTTGCTTTATTAGTATTCAAATAAATTTGAAAACTATCTGAATTCCTTCTCATGGAACTTTCTATACTTATTTATGGTTATATGTGGGTTAGTCTTTTGACTCTATCACGTTATATCATAAGCTTTTGCTCATGGACGTATCTATCAATTGATAAATTGGATGGTGAGTTTTGTGCTCCTTTATACTACTCACTTAATGAGGGCATTGGGCCCATTTATTTGATGATATGATGTTCATATTATGAGATAAATACATCATATGTATAAGTTGCCATTTAGACCACCTATTTTATGCATAGTTCGTGCCAATTGTTTTTTTGGAAATTCCTTGACTAATCCTATTTGGAATCACCCTTCCACATCCTACATCTATTTGAATTTGAAGGTAAAACTTACTATTTTAACCCTCGTGATGGCTGACCATCGAGGTTGGTCGTCACATATCACTTCACGGTTATTATTGCAAGGGTCAAGGATTATCAATATAACATTCTATATTCCTTTTTATAAATGTTGCTGATTTATTTGTGATTTTTTTCTCTGACATCCTTGAACTATAAACTTTTTTTGCGTCTACAATTTCGTATTTTTTGTAGACTGCCCATAAACTACACTGCCTTTTCCAGTTAAATCCCTATGTCAACCTCTATTAATTTCCCCATTAATTTCCATTATTTTGATTTATAAAATGACCAAATTGCCCACGAGTAGTTCAGAGAAGTGATCTCCACATTTTATTAAAAGAATAAATTACCTTTTTTCTCTCACTTAATCTTTAAAAGTTTAAAATAATATATAAAAATAATCAACAATTAAAAAAAGACGCTGCCCCTTTCTTCGTGGCCGCTGGGAGTGGAGTTCGCTCCTTCTCCCCGACGAGCTTGCCCTCCCCTCAAGAGACCCCCTGCGACACCGAACCCAGTGAGATCGATGGCAGACCCCCACTGACCATGAGATCGTCGGAGCTGAGCGAACTCGATGGTGGTACCATACCCCCAGTTGCCCCCTCCACGACGTCGGCAACCCCCCCCCCCCCCCCCCCCCCATGGAGCTCAACCAAGAGACCGCCGTGCCTCCCACCCCCCACCCATGCATGTCGGCAGAGGTCCCCCCCTCCGATGATGTTGGTCCCCTCGACATCGGAGCTTGACGGCAGACTCCCACGAAGGTGACTTGATGGAAGACCCCATGGCACCAATCAATCGTGAGACCGTCGGCATCGGGAGTGGAGTTTTCTCCCTCTCCCCGGGAGCTCGCCCTCCCCCCTCAAGAGCCCCCCTACGACGTCGGCCCCAGTGAGCTCGATGGCAGATCCTCGCTTGACCGCGAGGTCGTTGGGGCCCAGCGAACATGACGATACCACACCCCCCTGTTGCCCCCCTCCATGATGTCGACAGACTCGCCTCCCAAGGAGCTCAATCACGCGTGCCTCCAACCCTACCCATGCCCCCCTGCCCCAGTGATGTTGGTCCCCTGCGATGGCAGACTCGACGGAAGACTCCCCCGGCCCTAATCAATTGTGAGACCGCCGTGCCTCCCGTCAACAAAGAAAAGGGGAGCTCACTTATCTGAATTGTGCAAGGACAATTTGGCCATTTCATAAATCAAAATAATGAAAATTAATCAGAAAGTTAATAGAGGTTGAAAGATGAAGCTAAGTGAAAAAAGCGGCATAGTTTAGGAGAGGTATGCGAAAAATACGTAAGTTGTGGGTACACGCAAAAATAGTTCATAGTTTAGGAGAGGTTAGAGAAAAAAATCCTTTATTTGTATAACAATATATTCATTTTTATTAGAAAATATCAGTGGATTGTTATAAATTGGAACGAAAGTAGATTCATTCACATACTATTCATGGGGATAAATGAGAATGAGATGTGCACGTAAAAAGTCAATTGGAACGAATTATATTTGGACAAAAATGAAGATAAAGAGAATTGTAAAAGATAATATATATATATATATATATCGTACCTGTATATTCATTTAATGAAACAATATTGCAAAAATAACATAAGATGATCACAAGTATGGCATCATATCATAGGGATTATTTGGTTTGAAATTGCCACCTCGATCATGATTGATAAATTGTTATAGAGTACTTCAAGATAAATCATCATAATTACGAGGATCATACTATTATATACAACTTTAGTTTATTTATTATACAATTAATGCCATATAATTTTGATTCATTTGTAGATTATTTGTGAGGATAATAAACAAGACAGTGATATGCACGGACAAAAATCAAAGAAAAGTAATTGCATTTGGACGAAGAGGAGAATAAGAATGACCAACCAATAGCTTACATTTTACTTATACATACATACATATATAATATGACAAATAGTTTTCTCTATTACTTACATAATTATGCCCATTAATATAAAAATTTTCCTAGATTATGCGTAGTATGATGAATAAAACATTATAAATTTATTTTACTGATTTCACACTTTATGTTTTATCTCATAATGAATAAGAATTTTTGAAAAATAGAAGACCCTTTAAAGAGTTGAAAGATACTCCACTCATTAGTGTAAGATTAAATGAAAAAAAAATTCATGATATTTGATGACAGTGTTTCTACTAGTGATAATTGACTACACCATTTATAATCTCTTAATTGATCCTCACGACAATGACTCTATCCCATGATAACTGGTGATGCCAACTTATAAGGTTGAATCTGGTTGATGATGATTTTCTATTATTATACTTAATCACTATGGTGTCCTTTTTTAATTATATTGATTTATTATTAAAGTTTCACATTACTATCACATATTGGGTGTTACAACTCATGAGAAGTTCATCTTTATAGGTACTGAATCATGAATGATAGTAGTGTATCACTTGGACTTTTGAGTCTCATTTTATGGCTTTATTGAGTTGTATGTGTTCATTAAACATTCTTAGAAGACATGACGTAATGAAATGAGATATCGAGACTTATTACTATGTTACTAGATAAGAATTTTGCATCTTTTATTATATTATATTTCTTTCTTCATTAACTTATAAAAGTTTTCCTTTCATATCTTATACTATTTATTTTTTATGTAGCTAATTTATTATCCATGTACACATGCCATGAAGTTTCGAAGAGCGCATTATGTCGTGTGGCAGTGTATATTCTTGTGGGTGTTACATCTATGTTCTTATAAAATTGTATATCGTTTTAAAACCATCCAATTAATAAGATTGATATTTCCATTCTTTTTAGCTAATAATAAAGATAACTCACAATTATAGAATTGTGTAATTAAGAGCTTTCTTCTAAGAGTTAGCAAAAACTTAAATTTGACTTAGATTTTAAAAACTATAATTAGTATTGTCAGGATCAACATAGGCATTGAGTTACTTTGAACTCACAAGAATTAGGTTGAACAAATTGAGGTATCTTTTACTAGATCAACGGTTCAAGTTTAATCATGTTTTAGTCCTTTTAATGAACACTTTATTTAGTCTCTCAATTAAGTTCATGCATGGATAAAATTAATTCATTAATAATAAGTTTGAGTAACAAAAAAACTATAATGAACTAAAGATATGTTATTTGAAGATGTTGTAGTTAACATATTATAATTAATTTAATGTTGTATTTTATAATGCCAAATTATCATCGTATTACATTATTCTACAATGTCATTATGAGTTGATGTACATTTTTATTACTGCTAAGTTGGTGTCTTATGTATCTTCCTTATCATGTTCCAAATGAAGCTATAATTTGATATGAATGCATTAATTTGATAGTGGAGCATGAACATTATTATGAACCATTAATATTAAATAGTAAATTCATATGAAACTGTGTTTTACAAAAAAACACATATAAATTTATGAATAATGCCATCTATCATGCTTAAAAATTTGTGTACTTACTGCAAAAATCTTGGAGTAATAAAAATAATTGTTTATACCTACACACACATATACATAGGTCATAATTGTAATATTATCTATGAACAACTTGATATGGTATGTCCATCATAATTATTATAAGATTGTCATTTCTTCTAACTATAGTTCATTGAGAATGAAAAAAAGAAGAGAATTAATGTGTAGGTCATTCAATCCCATGTACTTCTTTACATCTTCTTCGTTCAAACACAATTGAGTTTAATCGACTTTTATCATTACATAATAATTTTTCTGGTATTAATCATTGATTTATTGCCATTAAGCACATAATTGGGTATTTGGACAACCTTGCTTTCAAATCATAACCAATCATCAATATGTAGATATAAATTCTTAGTACACCATGTTCAAAAAATTCATAGTAGTATCTAATACTTATTGCATTACTTGTAATCTATAACAATCTATCTATCATATTTTTCATAAACAATCTTGGGGCATGTAGGTATCATAATATTGTTGGGAATTAAGTTGTGCAGATTACATGGAAACAACCAAGTACAATGTGGTTTAATTAGCTTCTCATGCGACAACATTTTTGTTGTCCTTGCTTTACATACCAAATTTAATTAATTTGAATTTCTTCATGCATTTATTTGTTATTATCCTAAGGAATGTTTATGATTGAATCTAAAAACAAACTCAATTCTAGGGGCAATTATCCTTTCTTATGGTCACTCATTATCATCATGCAATAAATGCTCTCAAAAGAATATCTTGCAACAAAATGCTTGGTGATTTTGTGAGGCTATCACTCTCTCTTTATAACCATGTCATTATAAATGCTTTCGAGTCATGAATCTCCCAATGATTCGTTGTATTTGACTCCTCTGTATCCAACTCTATCCATTTTAAATCAAATCACATTCAACTTTGGTACATTTATATATAATGTTAATCATTATCCCATGGCTAACAACCCTGGATGAATCTTCCTCTTATTTCAGCTTTATTGTGTTGCACAAATAATTTCAAATAAATGAGTATTCGATGATGTTCCATTTTTCTGAGAAGTTGGCAAGAAATAAATGAGTATTCGATGATGTTCCATTTTTCTGAGAAGTTGGCAAGAAATAAATGAGTATTCGATGATGTTCCATTTTTTTTGAAAAAACATATTAATGAATAGTTTCAAATTTAATTAATCTAACACATTTCCTTAAAACAAAATCTAAATGTCACTAAATAATATTTTTAAAGGTAATTTCAATAAATATATGAGGAAAGGATTGTTTCATCAACAAATTGGTGTCTATAAGAATTCTAAAAACACTAGTACTATGATTTTCTCTCAAATGGTGATGATTGCCTATTATCTCCTTATTTATGATAAAAAAATGATACCTTGATATGTTCATTTATGTTTGGATTAATTTATATTGTTGTTAACCCATCTCCTCGTTTAAGACAAGACCTTAGGGTCTGTTTGAATTGAGGCCTATGAAGGAATGGGGGAATATGAGGGAATAAAATTAGTTACATCATGTTTGGCTATATTTTTTATTTAAGTTAAGAAGGGTGGGGTAGAATAACTAAGCCCTTTAAACATCACATTTTTCATTCCACGAAATTGGTGGAATGAGAATGGATAGACTATTTTAGACCAAATTAACCTCATTCCCTTTTTTTATTACCAAATTAAATTATTTCTCTTCTTACCAAATTAAACCACCTCCTCCTCTCTCTTTCTCTAAATTTTATTCAAAATAAACATAAATATACTATTTAAAAATAATTTAATATTAATATAATATATTCAACCGGGTTGGGACGTAAAATCTGGATTCGATCCCGACCCGACCCGACCGGGTGTTAAAGAAATGAGACTCGGTCCTCACCTAATTATCCATCGGGTCGGAAAAAAATTTGAAAAATTCTAGCCGGTGCGGACGAGAGCAACCGGGTCATCCTGGTTCATGCTCACATCTAATTAATAATTATAAATACTTTAAATATATAATAAAGGATAAAAATGACTTTTATACAAATAAAATCTTCGTTACCTCATCCCACATATTATATAATTTATTATCCAAACACGAACTTTCTAATGACACACCACGCCATTCCACCGCATCACTCATCACACCATCCCATCCCATCCCTCCATTAGTTATTTGCTAAACAAACCCTTATCTGTTTGGATTGAGGGATATAAAGGGACGTGGTGGAATATGAGTGAATGAAATTAGTTAAACCATATTTGGTTATATTTTTTATTTAAATTAAGAGGGGTGGGGTGGAATAACTAAGCCCTTTCAACACCTTATTTTTCATTCCATCAAATTGGTGGAATGAAGAGGAATAAATTATTTTAGATCAAATTAATCTCTTTTCTTTTTTTATTACAAAATTAAATTATTTCTCTTCTTACCAAATTAAACCATTTCTCTCTTCTCTCTCTCATTCATTGATATATTATCTTTTTTCTAATATGAATGCATATTTATCTATAGTTTTTTATTAAATAAAACTTTTTACTTAATATAAAATTTTATTCAAAATAAACATAAATATATTATTTAAAAATAATTTAATATTAATATAATATATTCAATCGGGTCGGGACATAAAATCCGGATTCGGTCCCAACCCGACCTAGCCGGGTGTCAAAGAATGAGACCAGATCCTAACTCAATTATCCATCGGGTCAGGAAAATATTTGTAAAATTCGAGTGGGTGCGAGCGAGGGCGATCAGGTCGTCCCGATTTATGATCATCATTAATTAACGATTATAAATACTTTAAATATATAATGAAGGATAAAAATGACTTTTATACAAATAAAACCTTCATTATCCCACCCCACATTTTATATAATTTATTATCCAAATATGGACTTTCTAATGACACATCACGTCACCCAACTCCATCACTTATCACATCACCCCATCTCTTCTCATCCCTCAATTAGTTATTTGCCAAACAAACCCTAATTTTATGAGTAAAAGAAGCAGTAGCACATGGCATTACCTTCTGACCCAATTCAAATTAGTGATAGTAGAAATGGTATTTGCATTTTTTTAGGGAGAACAAATTTGTTGCACCAAGTCATGACATTATATATCCTCTTTTATATAGATAAGTAGCACATGATGTTACTTGAGTATTAATATCAATAATTAAAATTTAAGAAAAGAGAAATAGCGCAAAATAAGGAGAAGCTTGTCTCTTGACAGGGAATTTTAAAAAAAAAACATGAAGGCAAAAAAGATTAAAAGAGGTGTGTTTTCCTCTTGAATAAAGAAGAGAATGAAACTTTCCAAATATCCAAACAAAATTTTTAGTGGCAATTTTCCTACGAGTAATCTTTATATATTATTGATAATATATAATTAAATTGTATGAGCCCGTCATATATTGTCTTGTTTATTTTATTTTAATATGAATTATCTGCGAAGTGACAATCCATATATATTGACAGCAGTGTCTATACAAATTGTCACAATTTTATTTTATTTTATTTTCATTTTTGTTCTTTCCATTCTTAGACAAATAAAATATAAAATAATATACAACAACAACAAAATTTATTATCATAATTAACAATATTTATTTTTTTTAAATTATTATTTTATTATTTTTATTCACACTAACTGCATATTATTTTTATTTATTATTTTTAATATTCCATTTATTTATTACCATTATTTTCATTTAAAAATATATAAAACATTTATAATTATATTTATTTAATTTTACTACCTTTTTGTTCGAGTTTTTAACCAGATTAAATAAACATTAACAAAAATATATAATTATATATTATTATTATTATTATTATTATTATTATTATTATTATTATTATTATTATTATTATTATTATTATTATTATTATTATTATTATTATTATTATTATTATTATTATTATTAGAGCTACGGGTATTAGAAAAGCCTACCCTCATTTAACAAAAATAATAGATCCAAATATTTTTAATAAAATAAAATAGATTCGTTCAAACTTAATCGAGATCAAAAGTTCTTTTTTTAATTCATAATATTTTACTTATCTCATTAAATCATAAGTCATTTTTTTGTTATTGATAAATAAATTTTTTATAATGTTCTTTTCTAATCTTATTTATATTAAATTTAAGTTATTATTTTCTAGAATATTATCATATTAAATTAGAACCTGAAGTGCTATTAATGTAATTTCCTTTTTCTTTTACTAAATGATTTCAGAACCCATGTAATATTTTATTTTTTTCCTTTTTCTAGTGAGTTACTGACGTAGTTAGGAAAGATCAAATCTTCCCCATAACATCTAGATTTTTTTTTCATACAAAGTATCTACTTATTACTAATGGAGTTATTTTTTAATTTTAAAAAACTGTCAAGAAAAATATCGGATAATTTGTTTGGATAAAATGAATTAATTCTATCTATATTCATGAATTAATTCAAATCTTAGTTATGTGTCACTTTTATTTTATTTATTTATTTATTTTTATCTTTGTAAGTATTATGCATATATATATATATATATATATATATATATATATGTATTAGTCTATTATATTAAACTGATGTGGCATGAAAACAATAAAAGTTTTTTTTTAAAAAATAAGTTTTAAAAATGGCCGCTCATGGTTCATATCTCTCACATTGCTTAGCACGAATCATACACAAATTTAATTTAATTGACTTTTGTCATTCGACGAGTAGTTTAATGAGATTTTCAATTATTTTCATGCATTTAAAACATAGTAATATTTTCTCTTTGCATTTAAATTATTTTTGCAACAATGAACAAGAGTATGTGATACAACTCTCAACTCATGGACCAATTCCATAAAGAATTGCTTTTGTAATGGATAAAAAAGTTCACATGCGTCAAGTAATTCATTTTCTTGTTTTAAGGGGGGGTGGGGGTGGGGTATCTCATTCAACATTAATGTCATCTAAAGATGCATGAAAGAAAACAATATGACATGCATGCAGGAGAGGAAAACAAGTGACCCAGCTATAAATATTTTTATCTTTTGCTATCCCTCATTTGTTTCTCTCTCTTCTATCTCTGTATGGTATTAGACTATTAGTATGCTCCTCCCACTTCAAACCAAATGCATTAATGGACTCCTTTCGTTTAGAGTTGTAAAATTAAATTAAACAGGTTGTAAAAAAGTAATTAATGACATATAATGTTTCATTTCCTTGTACATACACTTTTCATATTAAGAAGGATTACAACATAGAGCTTAGCCACATTGTTCACATATACAAAATTTATCGAGACTGCAAAAATAAGAGAATTCCTGAAGTTTTGCCAAGAAGCATCCTTTACGTTCAAACGCAAATAGATAGGTTCCTCCATCTATTATCTTCACAGCTACAAATGGAGGCTAGATAAGAAAATCTAGACATCATTGGTATATATATCTACACCGATCAATCGTAAAGTAGTGGCACCACCAAAACCACTGCCCTCGCGATGTTTCGATGCAATTGATGTAGCCAACTCAAAAGGCATAAACTGATGTCTCATAGGTTGACCTTCATATATGAATAAAAAGAAAAAAATATGAGAAACTTTTATCATATATATATATATATATATATATATATATAATATGCATGCAAATACATACCTCTATATATATGACCTCGTAATTCTCTATAGTCGTGGAGACTTAGAATTTGTGTTTGTACAGACATCCTAATGTTACAAAGAGATGTACATGATAAACATTCGTTACAAATGCACAAACAAGCTAATACGAACAAAATAAAATACAATATGCTCGAAGAAGACAACAACATGCTCACCAAGCTTCCATAACATGCCGATGATTGGTCGGGCATATGTTCCATTCATCTCCTAGTTGCACCGGTCTTACACGATCACCTCTCTAAAAACAAAAAAAAGAAAAGGAAGAAGAAGAACTGATTGTACTAAATACGGAGACAACAAAGTGAATTGAACCAAATGCTTGATGAAATTTTCAAGGGCTTGACACCCTTTTTATAGACCATACAAATCTTAATGTATTTATCATTCTTTATCTACATAATTAATTTCACATATGTGCATCTTTATTGTTGCTAAGCTGGCACCTTATGTACTGTGAGGCATGAACAATTATTGTGAACTATTAATAACAAAGAATAAAAATTCATATGCAATTGTGTTTTACAAAAAAGGAAAACATTGCACAATATATTTATGAATGGAGCCTGCTATCTTGCTTCAAAATTCTTGGTGTATATATATATTATATATATTATATTACGATAAAGATTATGATTTTCCATAACTATATTTCATTGAAAATGAAATAGATAAGCATTTAAGATGCAGGTCGTTTGATCTCATGCACTTCTACAATTGACTTTATTTGGCTTTTATCATTGCACAACAATTTTTTTTGTATGTCATTGCTTCATTGTCAACAAACCCATACTTAATCGTGTACCTGGATAACCATTCTTCCAAATCATAACTAATGCGATAAAAATAAACGAGTAGAAAAATAATAGTATATAGTATTTAATACTTACTACTTCGCTTATACTTGTGAAAACACTATAAGCAATATGTATTAATGTTTTATCTGTCACACTACAAGAAAATCGCGATTTTCCGACGGATAATTTTCGACGGTTCTAAATCCGTCGTAATTTGCGACGGATTTTTCGACGGTTCTGTTTCCGACGGATTTTTCGACGGTTATAACCGTCGGAAATAATTTATATTATTATTTAATTTTTTGACGATTAGGAACGTCGATATTTTCGACGGATATCCATCCGTCGCAATTTCCGATGACTTTTCCGACGGTTACGACCGTCAGAAATAAAAAAAATTAAATTATATATTTTTAATATTATTATTAAATTTTTTCGATGGATTTTCTGACGGTCACGACCGTCAGAAATAAAAAATTAATTATATAATTTATTATATTATTATTTAATTTTTCGACGATTAGGAACGTCGATATTTTTGACGGATATTCATCCGTCGCAATTTCCGATGACTTTTCCGACGGTTACGACCGTCGGAAATAAAAAAATTAAATTATATATTTTTAATATTATTATTAAATTTTTTTGACGGATTTTAGAAATAAAAAAATTAATTATATAATTTATTATATTATTATTTAATTTTTCGACGATTAGGAACGTAATTTTCGAAGGTCGTAACCGTCGGTAAATATATAATAATATCATATATAAAGAGTATTTTATTAATATAACTAGCGACGGTCCAAACCGTCGCAATTACCGACGGTTTTGACCGTCGGTAACGATTACCGACGGTTCAAACCGTCGGTAAAATAAAAAATAAATATTATATATAACTAAATATATTTTCGACGGTCACAACCGTCGGTAATTATAAAAATATTTAATATTTACGTTTTTGACGGCCGAAATCGTCGGTAATTAAAATTTCGTTATCTCGCTTTTTTTCCCTTTTCCCGTTTTCTTTCGACTTTTTCCCTTTATATATATTTCTCCTCCCTCTTCTCTCTCTCCCTCCTCCCTCCACTCCTCTCTCTCTCCCTCCTCTCCTCTCTCTCTCTCTCCCGGCCGTGAGCACCCTCTCCCGCGCGCCGGATGCCGGCGACCCTCCCACGCCGGACGCCGGCGACCCTCTCCCGCGCCGGCGTATCTCTCTCTCCCGATCCGCGTCGGCGTCTCTCTCTCTGATGTCGGCTGGATCCGGCCGTGGCCGTTCGGATCGCCTCCAACGGCCGGATCGGCCGCCGGGCGGGCCGGATCCGGCCTCCAGCGGCCGGATCCGACCGCCTGGCGCCAGATCCGGCCTCCAGCTGTCGGATCCAAACGCCAGGCGGCCGGATCCGGCCGCTAATTTTTTTATATTTAAAAAATTATTTGCAACGGTTGCGACCGTCAAAAGATCGACGGTTGCGACGCCCGTCCAAAGTTTCGACAGTTGCTACCGTCGAAAAGTTGCGACGGCTCGAACCGCCAGCCTTTTCCGACGGTTGCAACCATCGAAAATTTCGACGGTTCGGACCGCCGGCCTTTTCAACCGCCGGAAAAGTCCCCGGTGGTTCGAACCGCCGGGGACTGTTCCGACAGCCAGAATCGTCGTTATTTTCGACGAATTTTTTCAACCGTCGCAAATCCATTTGCGACGAGCGTTTTTTCGACGGATCGATTCCGACTGAAAAACCGTCGGTAATTACGTTATCTACGATTTCGGACTGATTACCGACGGTAATCAGTAGTGTCATAACTATGATAGTCGGTCCGGACCGTCGGTAATCCGCGTTTTTCTAGTAGTGTCATAACTATGATAGCATTCTTGAAGCATAAAGTTTATAGTATTTCACACACACAGACACACACAAATAGTCAAAACAAAATTGCTAATTGCAAATTAAAAAGATACCAACAAACACAACTAAATTGCACACAAAAAAAGTTTTCTCACCTTGAGATTACGGATGTAAAAAAAGCTGCTAAGTTAGAGAATCATTTTTTCTATAAAAAAATAGAAATAGTTTATTTTGGTTGGACCGGACGAATCAAGTAATTCACATCAAAGGCTTCCTTTTGTAATGGATAAAAAAATTCACATCGAGGAATTCATTTTCTTTGAGATACTTTACCCCATAACTTTTCTGATTCTTGTTTTAAATGAGGAAAAAAGGTGTAACGCACAGGAAGCTCAGAAAAATATTGAATATTATATCTCCTTCAATATTTATATGTTGAGATTGAGCATCTAAAAAAGAGTCATGGAAGAAAACTGTAACGCCCTAAAGAAAATAAAAAAAGAAAGAAAAGAAAGGGCAAAGGAGCCCACGCGCGCCACAGCCCAAGCCCATAAGAGTTCATGCCATAAACTAATAACCTAATACCCCACCTACCCCCATTTGCTCTACCAGCCGAAAGCTACAGTAAAACTCTACCTCCAAGCTCCATTCGGCCACCTCATTCCATATTCCATTTTCACTGTAGCTCTACAGTAATCCAGCACTTAAGATGAGCACTCCATTGCAGCTACAGTAAGCATGCTTCTCTTTTCATTTGGTGATTAGTATGAAATTAGCTCACAAGCTCTTTCTCCCTCTCTAGTTACTGTAGCCGAACTAGGGAATTAAGGAAGAAAGTTAGATTAAGGAATCTTAATCAAGATATATTTGAGGGGATTCAAACCATAATCATCCTCTTAATGATGTGTGCTTGAATGGATTAAGAGACGTTAAAGTCAAACTAGGTCTTATTAAAGTATGATTAGAAGATGTGCATTTGATGTCTCATGTTCTTTAGATTCCAATTCTATTGCTAACCATGATTAGAATGTCATGTATTTCATTGTTTAATGCTCTATTGCTCATTATGCTTAATGTTAGAATGCTTATTGTTGTTAAGTTAGTTTGTAGTAAAATCATGGTGCACATTTATGAACTTGATCAGTATATTAGAAGTATTTATGTGAAAGCCCCATGTGGTTCATGATTAAAGTGCTAAGAATGTTAATAAATGTCTTATATGATGCTAGGAAGCCAATATGTGTTCAATATGTCAATGTATGCAAGATTAGGAAAGAAATGATGTAAAAATTGTGTATCTGTCGGCTCAGAATGGACGATTGATAATGTAGCGGTCGACCGTTCTGGAGATCGTTGTTGTACTGTACTCTGTTCAACGGTTGACCGGTTCTGTAATGGTCGCCCATTTTGAAAGGGTCACACATTCTGTGATTAGCGGACGTCCGAACGCCTTGGTTCGGTTGTTCGAAAGTTATGCACCGGTCGATCGATATCCCAACGGTCGTCCGATACATGTAGTCGAAACCTTCGACACATTCTATGATTAGCGATCGATCAAACACCCTGTTTCGATCGTCCGATAGCCATGTAACGGTCGACCAATATTCCCAGCGGTCGTCTGAGATGATAGCAGTTACATTCTGTGATCAGCGGACGATCCGAAGCTCATTTCGGACGCCCGTCTGATATGATAGCAGTTACATTCTGTGATCAGCGGACGATCCGAAGCTCATTTCGGACGCTCGAAAGACCTATAGCGGTCGATCGATATTCCAGTGGTCGTCCGATTTAGAAGAGTGTTACATTTTGTGATTAGCGATCGAACCGAAACTTCTTTTCGGTCATCCGAAATGACCATATCGATCGACCGATAATCTGATCGGTCGTCCGATACATAGTCCAGTGGTCGACCGTTAAAGAAACGGTCGTCCATTTTGGGCAGCTGATTTATTATGATTGAATGCCCACACATAGTATGATTTGAAGTATGTATGATTTTAAATAGGGTTAAAACAAGCAAATGAATGAATGTATGTATTAATGAATGTAAATAAAAGATGGATTGGCATGAAGTTGTCTTGTTGTAATCGTGGAGGGGAATAAAGTCTTCACATGCTAGTTGATGTGTCATATTCCTAGGAAAGAATCCTTCCAAGTATAGGGCAATCGTATCGGCTTAGCTAGCCAAGGTCCCGCGAATCAACATGGTCTTCCCAATCACCAAGATAATAAACTATCTTCATCAAGATAGAAGATGAAAAGATGAAGTAAAGTGAAAAGTAAATTCTTACAAATATATGTACTTTCCAAAGATGATTTGGGACATAAAGATGAAAATAATGATGTAGCACCAATCGGTTGCTAAAGTATGTTCTTCATGTCATAAGATGTTATGAAAGAAGATGTTAAAATAAAGTAAGATAAATGATGAGATGTTTTAGCATAATGATAAGTTATGATATACTTTGACATAATGATGATGGTGCTACATGTTTATCTTATCTTTCCATGATGATATGTTCTTATGCTATATAGTGCGCATAAGTAGATCATAGCATGCATAAGATTTATGTTCTATGATGATGATATGCATATGCCATGACATGTAGAAATTATGTCATAGGATTATAACATGCATGAGCCTCAACATACTCTAACGGGAGAAATCTTCTGCACCCCATGGATCCGTGCAGGTATGGACGAGACTTGGATTCGGCGGCAAGGGCCACATGACGGACATGTTGCACATGAGTTGGTCGGGCTACGGCCCAAGTGATCTTATTTATGTTATGACGATGAACTCTTATAAGAATCAAGTATGTATGGCTTATGGGCCTTTGAGTCTTTTACTTTTATTTGGACTCCTTTATGCATTATGAGTCCTTTGTTGGATCTTGATGTTAGAGCCTATGTGACCCATGGGCTAATCATGTATCTTGGATTATTTTATGAAGTCTTCTGTTATTTTCATGATATTATTATTTATGTTTATTATTATTATGTTTCCGCTGAAAAGTTTTATGAAATTAGGTCAAGGTCACATCAATGTGATGCCGCCTAGAATTCGGCAAAGTTAAATCATTAATCAACATTTAGAGATGCAGAATGATTAAAAATGAAATCAATTTAATTTACTGATTTATTTGATACCTTCCAAGATACAGGATTTTCATAATTTAATAGAAAAAAATTCACAACCAATATAACTTCACTATTTTCATTTCCATTGTTAAAAGATAATACATTACAAGGTATTTTTTTTTCTAGAAAGATATTGACATATCGATATAAGTGGCTTAAGATATAAATAAAGATAACATATTTAAAGCCACTGGAGTTAATCATAAAATTTAAGCTAGTTGGTGTAAGTGAAGAAAAGCCACTGGAGTTCTTTGTGATAGAAAAGTACTCAATAAAATTAAAGAGAAATTCTATCGTACTGCTATAAGACCGGCAGTGTTAGATGGTAGTGAATGTTGGGTCATGAAAGGACAACATGAACGTAAAGTGGGGGTAGCCGAAATGAGAATGTTGGGATGAATGTGTGGTCATACAAGATTAGATAAGATTAGGAATGACCAAATACGTGAACGAGTCGGAGTGGCTCCTATTAGTGAGAAAATGGTAGAGAATCGTTTGAGATGATTTGGTCATATTCAGAGAAGACCATTAGATGCGCCAATAAGAAGAGTATATCAAATAATCTGGAGTCCGATTAAAAGAGGAAGAGGGAGGCCAAGGCGGACACTTGATGAACTAATAGAGCAAGATCTATTGGTGAATAATATACCGAAAGGTTTGGTTACTAATAGAGCGGAATGACGTCGTATGATCCATGTAGCCGACCCCACTTAGTGGGATAAGGCTTTGTTGTTGTTGTTGTATACTTTATGTACTTGTCTTTAGAGATATAAACATTAGATACTAAGAGTAATTTGTAAAATTCAATTTGATTTAGTTCTATTGAAACTAGGATAGCATAGAAAAACATATAGGTTTTGGTATTTTACAGTAACAAACATCATGCCATTAAAAGTAATTCATAAATCTAAATGCAATTGATGTTATTTGAACTGCTACCATGAGTCCCGATCTAATAAGCTAACATTACAGAGACAATAAGCTGTTGCCCTAGCAGGAACAAAAATCTCTTGCCAATTGCTATGAGTGGCAGAAATATCGTTTTACCACACAGGAGAAAAAACAATGATTCCCCGCAAATAATTGAGACTAAACAGCAAGTATACCACTGCCAGCCCCGGCTCCAGGGTTGCTTCAACACCACCTCGTTGTGCCAGTCCATGACGACTATTCGGCTTTGGTCACTACATTCATATCTTGAGATAACTCCACTTGCATTAGTGGAGGGCAGGAATGCTGCACTGTGCTCTGCAATGCAGTTATGGTAGATATCAGATAGGAGACAAAAGAACAAATGAACCAAGTGTGTTGAATGGAGTTTCTTTTTTTCTTCCTCTTACCAGGAACTGGATTAATCACAACATGTTGCCAAGAGCTGTTGTTCTCCATCATTGATGGTTGTGGATAGGTCATACAACCCAGGGGTCCTCTTCTGCACAGCACTGCAACAACTGGCAAGAGAAGCATGCAGCAGAGGGAACAAGGAAAACGCCTGAATGTTTGGTGACATGGTGGGGGGGGGGGGGGGGGGGGGGGGGGGGGCTTTCCCCCCATTTTTACAAGTCATCCAGCTATAAATATTCTTATCTTTTGCTATCTCCCATTTGTTTGTTTCCTATCTCTGTATACTTGATGGCAACACGGATAAATCTGATGAAAATGAAAGGAAGGACAACAAGAAGAATTGAAAAGTTTAAACTAGGCGGAATCATAATTGAGGGAATCATGGATGAATTAGCAATAATAAGCATGACCAGAATAATGGAGAAAAAAGAGGAAATCATTACTCACTAAGAATCTCTAAAATCGTGGCAGCATCAATGACGTCTGATTTGAAAGAATAATCAAGGATTAATAGAAAATATCATTCAAGGCTTTAAATCAGGATTTTCTGTCATCAAATAATTTTCAGAAGCACCTCCTTAATTTTAGGATATTATTATTCTGAATAACCTCTATATATAAGACAAGGAAAGCAATGTAATGAGGCAGACTTGATGAATGAATGAAATTATTATCCTTTCTTCTTCACTAAGGCTATTTCTCCCTACTCTTTCCCCTCTCTTACCCTAGTTCTACATCAATTCTCCTCCCAGTTCAAACAAAATGCACCCTTTTTATAAGCCATCCAACTACAAATGTTCTCATCTTTTGCTATCCCTTATTTGATTCTCTTTTATCTCTGTATGCTCCTCCCAGTTCAAACCAAATGCACCCTTTTTATAAGTCATCCAGCTAAAAATGTTCTTATCTTTTGTTATCCCCCATTTGTTTGTTTCCTATCTCTGTATGCTCTTCCCAGTTCAAGCCAAATGCACCCTTTCTATGAGTCATCCAGCTACAAATGTTCTCATCTTTTGTTATCCCTCATTTGTTTGTTTCCTATTTCTCTCTGCTTCTCCCAGTTCAAACCAAATGCATCAATGAAACAGTGTTATCTAACCTGATTTTCCTGTTACCCATCATAGTAAGAAGAATTAATAACATTTGAGAAGATAGAGCTTAGCCACATTGTTCACATATCCAAAATTTATCGAGACTGCAAAATAAGAGAAATGATCCTCATGTATTTCCCAAACTTTTATGAAGAACCATCCCTTTGGTTCAAACACACATAGATAGTTTTATCTTCACGGCTAAAAATGGAGGCTAGATAAGAAAATCTAGACAGGGTTGGTATATATATCTACACCGAACAATCGTAAAGTAGTGGTACCATCTAAACCACTGCCATCGTGATGTTTCGATGCAGACGATGTGGCCTTGGTTAATGTATTCACATCCTGAGATGGACCAATGTTTGCATCTTGGGGCTGCTCAGGACAGCCATATTTAATCATTGATGAAGAGACCGAACCAAGTATTTCCCTTCTGCTCTGTGTGGATGAAAAAGTGGAGCCGGAGTGCTGGAATGATGTAGCTTTGGATCCTGCAAGTACAGGAGTATGCAAGAAAACATTACAGAAGTTGCAACAAAAATAACGAATGAGTGTTAAATTTGTAAAATATAAGGTTTTTCTTTTTTTTTCTCCTTTACCAGAAGCTGCATTGTTGGCAAAATGTGTTGGTGGAACGGGCCTCTCGATCCTGCCCATGGCTACATAGGGAAAACCCATAGTGGGTCTTTTGAGCTCAATTTCCCATGGAGAAATTCTGAGAGGTCTGTGGATGGTTGTGGGCTTATCCCATTGAACCTGACACATCACAAACATCAATAAAAATTGCGACATAAATAAAAATCGATGGGGTAATAAAGGATTTTATATGCACCTCTAAAGATCTCCATTTAGAATTTTGCCACCGAGAAGAAGCATGTCCAACACCAACAATGGTTCCCATGAAACTGCATATAGCAAATGAAAATAGTTACCTCCCTCCAAATCAATGTTTTATTCCTAAGTTGCATCAAATTGCAGAAAAGAACTCTCCAAAAATAATTGCAGAAACAGAAACAATCAATTACCTGTCAGTAGGATCCTTGTCACCTTCAAAAGGCATCTTAAATTTTGTGCCAATGGTGATGTCATTTTTGAGAGCTCGCAAATACTTGTTCACGCTAACAACGAATTGGTTTAACCTAAAATATGTACATCCAGAATGCAAACTCTTAGGAGTTTCGAAAACATTTTCTACAAGAGAAATGAGAGGATTGAAAAAGTTCTTAGAGCTTGAAAAAGTTCTATCAAGAGACAGCTCCAACCTCGGTGTGCAGGAAACAGAAAAGGCAGTTCGTGTAGCCACAGCATGTGATGCAGTTCCAAGGATCCAAAGATGCATGCTCTTATGTAGTACAGGTGGTATATGGGTTATGCGTTGGATTTGAGCATGCCTCACACCTACGCGCAGCTCTCCAGTTTCACCCCTGTTCTCTCTTCAAATCAGTTAGCTTTGAGCATGACACAAACTGCGTATAAGAGGCAGATAGATCTCGGAAACAACTTTAACCTGAGGAAGATAAATGAATCCCCTGGGATCATTTTTTTAGAACGAACAAATTTACTCCACCCAGCGGTGAGCAAATGTCTTTGAGGTTCACCTGCTCAGTAAAGAATCACTTATTTATGTTCCCAATTTCCATATGAATGACCGCTTTGCTGATCAACTGAATCATCATGCTCATCATTGACAAATGAATAACATATAGAGGAGCGATTCGCACATACCCTTATATATGTGTGTAAATTTCCATTCATGGCCATGGAGATCTTTTGTGACCAACTCTTGCCTCGGGAGATCCTGTAGCATATCCTAATATAGAAATAAACATTAGAGCACTAACTTTAATAAGAACAAAATGACATGAAGAGAAACAGTACCAACAAGTAAGATAAGTAGTTACCAGGGGAGGCAAGCATTCAGTTGGATGGTTACGTGGAACCGAAAAAGCACCATGGCTCTTGATATTAGAGACTGACATTACCTTGCAGAATGAGTAGAATGTGGGCTTCGGTGGCTCGGGGGGGGGGGGGGGGGGGGGGGCATGGTTCCAGAATTTGGGGATCAGTTTGCTACCAAAGAAGAAGGCCTTTAGGAAATTGTTGATTCATTTAAGTTTGACATGTGCCAAACCAATAGAAGCTTGTGTGTGTATATACAAGACATATTAGCATGCATGCAAATATAGCGGATGCACTGTGTATGCACGCGCTTTGGGTCATTGGATCAGCATCATTTTAATCCAATGGTAAATCTTATATATATAAAGTGAGAGAAATTTCAGATGGTGCTACACAAAGTAAATCTTACATTTAATTCTGGAAGTAGAGTTATTTGGAGATACACTTCATCCGTTTCAGCATCAACCTAATACAAATCAAATATTAAAGCTACCCAAAAAAATTAAGAGAAGGAATCAAAAGACTTTTTGGTAATAATAATACAATGATTTTGTACTGTCCATCCAAGTTTTATATTTTTTAAGACATTAGCTTTTTATTTAATTACTGCTACAACATTACAACAACTTGTATTTTTTTAAGAAAAACTCATAAAATCTTGTTGTACAATTAAAAAGCATATCCCTAGAAATAATAACTAAAGGTTTGGAAAACATCACACTTTGAGTTCACTGTTGATGACACGACATAGGATCTTAGAAGGGATGTCGAAAGTAGGAATCTGCTCATCCAATTCCTTGCCCATCAAAACCTCCAACTGCACAAAAGAATTTTGTGCTTCCTCACACACAAATGAACAAAATTAACAATAAACATGTAAAAGAAAAATAATAGACAGAAGTACAAGATCACCTGTTCTGTATGGCCTTGGATGAAGTAGAATACTCGCTCCCCAGGCTTAGGCACATAAACCAGTGGCCCGGCACATGCCTTCCATAATTCCTCATACAATTGATCTTGTTGAACCGCAACTGCAAGAAAATTAATTAGATAAAAAAATGAAAGCTAACACATAAGGATGAAGGCATGCAAAGGTGCGCATCACCTGCTGCCATTATCAACCTCCAAGAACCAACCAAGAAGATCTTTTGTGCAGTAATAGTAGCTAGCAATAGAAATCGAAATAGCTACTACTCCTGGGATGTCAAAATCCCTCCTGGAAAGATTTTTTCTCCGGCGTAATCACTAGAATAGAAGTAGCGGAACAAGACGGACAACCCTGAACGCTTGATGATTCGGAGGGGCTATTGTCCCCCTTCTTATAGACCATCCATCTATAAATGCATGCTACACTTTCGAGGCATGAATACTTTTCCTTTTTCTTATTTCCCATTATGTCCCCGATTCTGCATCCAATCCACATTCCAGCTCTGATGCATGCATGTAAAACGTTATCATCGTCATCAATACCATCAACAAGTTTCCTTCAAAAGAACATCTATACTGATCCCCTTCTCACCCTCCAAGAGGATTCTTCCTCTCCCAAATTATAATTTCCTATCAATATCCAGCACTACATTAATTAAGTAGTTCATAACGCACCAATTCCTCATAATTACAATAGTCTATAACGCTCAACTCCTCATAATTAGAGTAGCAACTTTTTCATATAACTTTATTGGTAAAACATAAATGATATTGCACTTTTCGAATATTAATTAATCTAACATTTTTCAATTACAAATCCAAATTTACTACATAAGAATCTAGCATCGCGTTATGTACTTTTGTAAAGGCTTACTTTCATGGCAACAATGCTCATAAGAATTTTACCATTTTTAATCATACGGTGATAATTACATATTATCTATGTGATTATTATCACTCAATCAATGATATAGATTTTTGGATAGAAATGATATTTGTGGGTTTAAGCCAATATTGACAATATGTGTCTTTGTTCTAAAACCTATCATTTTCTTTGGCTATTTGTTCTCTTCATTTGAATCTAGAAAGGTAATGTTTTATGAGAAAATGATTGTTGAGTAATGGCACACAATCACACCTATGAATCAAGAAGTTCTATGTTTGATTTAAATTAGTGGAAGTGTGAATACCTTCTTATTTTTATTTTTTGCAAGACATGATCCTCCTCCAAAACGAAATGGTCATTTATTGTTAACTCAATAGTGATATTTAAGATAAGGTAAAATTTCCGAAGAATGAGAAACCTTTCTTATCATGTAGACTTTGAATCCCAAGAATGTCGTGACTTTAGAAAACTTACATTTTTTCCACCTAAGAAAGGAAAATATTTGATGATCCTATCGAAATTCGAAGGGCTGCCAAATCATGTTTGGAGACAAAACAATATCTTCCAAAGTCTTAAACATAATGCCCTTCTTGTTTGGAGACAATATATTTTTGACATTAACATATTTGGAGATGATTAAGATTGTAAGCATTTAGAAGTGCTTTGTAAACTTAAGATTCATTGACTCATTCTCAAACTAAGATCATGCGAATTAAAGAGATTATTCTGGATTAGAAAGGACTACTTGGTGATAATAAAAATTATAATAATCACCTAAGATCAAGGCAGAATTCTAAAGCTTGTTGGGTGGACGGGTGAGGGATTAAGACTTAATCTTACACTTAGACTTGACTTGACTCCATTCAAACTTATATTTGTAGAAATCATGATATATAAAGGACCATTATGTTCTTGAGAAAATTGCCGAAGAACAAATAGCGAACAAATTTCCGAACTTGAACAAATAGTGAACATCAATATCTGTCACAAAATAATTTCAGAAATAGATGTTCCAAAATTATCATGCCCATATATGTCATACGATAGTCCATGTTAGGTGCCATCTGGCCCTATATACTTGAATAAAAACAGTGTTATGTCGAACTGCAAGACCTCGTGGTGCCCAAGCCTGTTATGGGATGCAACAATAACTCCGGAGTTCCATAGATGAGACATTGGTTAGTAGGAATCGTAGATAGATCTTGTGTGCTTAAAAAATGAATGGTGAAGCACATCCCTCTGTCCTTGGAAAATTCTGTGTGGTAGCCTGATATGCTATTGAGGGCAAAAAGGAAGGCATCAATCTCATCTGATAATTAATTAGGTTTAAGATTTCAAAAATAAATTAATAATTTAAAGATATATATAAATAGTTTTATTATAATTAAGTTTGACCATCTCACTTAATCAATTTGTCTGGTTCAACTTCAATAGTGGTCTCTCCAAGTTGATGTCCAATACTGTTTCGATAGCTTTGGTACTTATCATGGGACAATCCGACTCCAGTAGGGCTATTTTCAAGGGGAGATTTATGAGGTGTCGGAGATGGTCCAACTTCATTTAGGCAAATGATTTCATTTGCATCAAATATATAAATAATTTTTCACATTGTTGGTGTAAGAGATGATGTTGGAGATTGTTCTTCTTGGTGGCAAAACATTGATTGTAGTTGGTGGCTGCCTTTCTGAGACTTCAGCACCATAACCTTGGTTCCTGAAGCTATGGTGTCAGCATACTAGATGGGAGCTCACGAGAGAAGACAAGCACTTGGACACATCTGTTTCGTTCCACTTTATCATATAGATAATTTGAGGAATTGTTATCTAACTTGTCATCATCCTGAGACTTATGCTGTTTAGATTCAGGACAATGGGTGGACATGGTAACTAGAACGATATATGCCCATCAGCATCCATTCCAAACAAGCTTTGAGTCGACCACCATCGTCCTAAGAGATCCCATGTTTGGCTCCTTAGCTGGTGTAAACTTCTCACTATAGTTTACAAAGCCCGAGTTTTGACATAACTTGTGTATTTATTATATGAAGCAATAACAGGGATGTTGTCCATCTGCTCTTCCTTTGCACCCTCGACTGTGGAGTCCGGAGGTAGGTGAGTCGTCTAGGGATTGATCCATGGAGACTTTTTTCGATCGCGTTCAGAGCTGGTGGTGTGGTGCAATCTCCAACCATCTCCCACGTGGTTCTATAGGAATTTTGGCCATAACACCCAACATATCATTTTCTAAGGAGAGCGGTGTTACTCTAAGAATAATATACACCAAACATAATTTATCGCTGGAGTGGGAGATAAGCTTATGATTTTGTTTTGTCCCCTTTTCAACACACGTACATGAAATGGTCTTTTGGCAATACCAATTGGAAGATTACACCAAAATCATAATCAGAGATGATACAATTCTGGCAACTTTCATTTTTTAGAGATGATACAGATTTGACAGTTAAACTAGATTTAACTAAATATATTATTCGTTCTAGGGGTGCAAATACAAGAAAGAATACGAAATCTAATTCTTACTTCTACTCACGAATTCTAATTTGAACAGGATTAAGACAAATAAATCATAATTTATTGTATCTAAGGCATACTTGCAGTCCTACTTGTGCTGATTCATAATCTTAGGAAAGACTTCTTTCATTGATGGAAACTTTGAACTATTATCAGCTCTAATTTTCACCTGCATTACCCAATAGGGCCCCTGTTCTCCGCAGACTGCAGGTTGATACACTCAAAACTTTTACTCTATTGGACAAGGTCAAGAACGCTGGCCTCTGCAACCAATTCCATTAGGATTTTCTTTAACGATTTTGAAAAGATCGAAGGAACCTACATCCCATTTGCAGAACATATGCAGGAACCTATAACAACTAAATTGCAGCAAATGCCTAACACCGCACCCGAAGATTTCATTCGTTTACCTACCTACTGACAAAATAACAAGTACAAGAAAATAGCAAGCAATCGATCGGAAAAAAGTCTCAAGAAATTGTCGTAAGTCCGCGGTTATGACGACGAGGAGGTGGATGTAATCTACCTGGTGCGATGCTCGAGGACGGACGAAGGAAATGGCATCGTGAAGTAAAGTAGGTGCCGGGGCAAAGCAACCGACAGCAGAATCACCGATAAGAATGAGTGGAAGATGAACAACGCTGGCTGCACCAATAAGAAACATCGATTGAACTGAGCAAATGCAAAAGGCGGCGACAACAGTTCCGAAAGATGATGCGATGGGAATCTACCATGTTACGGGACTCTCTCTCCGGCCGATCGAAAGAGGGTTCTCCGGCGAAGGAGATGGGACTCTCTCTGCTGCGATGGCGGGTCTACGGTGGGAAGGCAGAGGGAGTGAAGTGTTGAACGTATATGTATTAATGATTTAATTAATCGATAAGTTAACAATTAAATAAATTATCATTACTTAAATTATTAATAAAATTACGTTATATTATTTGACAAATATTAATAATATAAAAAATAATTAAAATAATTATATTACATTATATTACACTCGAGCTCGGGCCGCGTCGATGAGAACTCGGGTCAGTTTCAAGGAACTTGAACTTATCTTATTCCAATTTTGTATGGAGTTCCGTTGAACTCGGGTAAGAATGCCGAGACTTTAGCTGGTTGTAGCATTTGAATGGAGTCCAGAAGCTCTCGACCACAACTTGTATGGCATTTTTCTATGTGTAGGTTTCAAAACGCACCCCTAATTGTCGGATCATCTCGCTTCACGTGCAAATGAAGAAGAAAGTAGGGTTCGTGGTATAAGAATTTTGTAAAAGCTAATAATGATTTCTAGTCAATCTTTAGACTTTATTTATATTTTTTGAATTATGGTTTTAACTCTCATTTAGCCTTGAGCTAATTCTCAAACAAATCTAATTAAATCCGAATTCAACTAATTATTTTATAACTATATTTATCAAAATTCATCTCTACACAAATTCCTTTTTATTTCTTTTATAACTTCTCTCAATCAAAGTTTATTTTATTTTATCAATTTATTTCCTTTTTTCTCTAATTTTTAAAATTATTTAATTTCATAATATTTTATCACTTAATTTTTAGATTAAACTAATAATAAATATTATTTTAATGGCTAAAATATTTTTAAATCATAAAACTTTTAATTCTTTCCTAATTAAGAGTTTTATGTCCATTAAATATTCTTTTGAATTTCAAATCAAATTAAAATATCTAATTCTATTATAATCAAAGTTTCTACTCCTAATAAGATTTAATCTTTTTTATTTTCCTTTTTTCCTCTCTAATCATACTATTAATCCTACTTAAATTCTATTTCCTTTTCCAAGTAGGATTACTCTTTCCTTCTATTAATATTCCTTCTCAAAATATCCTTTTTTATCACCTTCAATACATCAAGAATTCTAATTAAATTATAAAATTGCTATAGTGCCCTTGATGAAATCGTGAAGTGTTAATGATCACTAGCTGATCAGACTATAATTCTGTTCTTTTTCACTCTAATTCATGTGCATATAAGACTTGAAATATTCATATTCTGATAATTATGAGTAATATGCATGCATTTATCTTCTCGGCATAATGTTATCTTACAATTGCACATTTGAGCCGAATAATATACTGATTTAGTTCTTATTTGTTTAATTTCATTTGAGCAATTGATGTTTGTTGTTCATGTTGTTCCAGCATTAAAATCAAGCACAACAGATAAATATTTTTGTTGGAAAGGAGAAGGAGACCACTCTTTGCAGCTGCCAAAAAGCATGCAGAGAAAAATCTTTTTGAAAGAAAAGGGAGTAGAGGACACATGAAAAAATGAGATGATGTTGATGTGCCTTGAATTATGTACCTGTACTAAAAATTATGAAATAAAAAAATGAAAAAAGGGAAAAATAAGGGTTTGTGGCGGAAGCGAAGCTCCCTACTGTATGGACCTTTATATATTATGGTTAGGGTTTTATCATGATGTGCTCTCTTTTGCTTATAATAGATTTTTTCTGGCGACGACCTTCTTTGTCCGTGAATGTTTGTCGCATTAAAATATCTGTGTTCATCTTCTTTTTCTTTCGTTATTTTAATTGTTTATTGATCATCGGTGTTTTACCCCCAAGAAATTGGTATCAAAGCTGAGTTTTTCCGTGAAGATGACTATAACGAAGTTCGACGGGAACACAAATTTCAGTCCGTGGTAAGTTCGGATGCTTGCCATCCTAGTTCGGAATAGGTTGAAGAAGGCGCTATCGGGTCAAAAGCCTGATGCCATGGAGACGTCCGCCCGCGAGGAATTCGACGAGAAGGCCATGTTCGCGATTCAGTTGTGCTTGACGAATGATGTTCTTCAGGAAGTCCTCGCAGAGAAGATGACGACTGATCTCTGGACGAAGTTGGAAACTCTATATTTGACGAAAACTTTAGCGAATCGACTTGTGTTGAAATAACGATTGTACACCTTTCGTATGGTCGAAGGTATGTCAATCAAATCACGCATCGGTGAGTTCATCATCCTAATCAATTATTTGAAAGAACGTAGATTAGGCCCTATTACTTCTTTGTTCTCTGCCATATTCATATAAACCTTTAAAGAGACGATGATCTACGTTATGGACAAACTCACATTTGAAAATGTTAAGGGCAAACTGCTGAGCAAAGAAAAGTTGGCTAACGAATTGGGATCAAGCAACAAATCTGATGATCAAGCCTCAGGTCTGATTGCAAGAGGCAGACATCAAACAAGAAATCAAAATTAAGACAAATCCAAATCCAAGTCGAAGAATAAAGATAAAGTATGCAATTACTGTAAGAAGAATGGTCATATCAAAGCAGAGTGTTATAGAATAAGAATAAAAGGATCAATGAGGGTAACGAGAAGGGAAATCAGAAGGCTGATGTTGCATATGCTAGTGTAGCAGAGTGTGAGAATGAAAATTTTCTGTTGGTAATGATATCAAACAAATTCAGATCATCAAGTGAATGAATCCTCAATTCTAGATGCTCCTACCATATGTGTCACAATCGAGATTGGTTCTTCACGTACAAATCTGTTGAAGGTGGAGTCGTTCTTATGGGTAACAATACTATCTATAAGACTGTTAGTATTGGGTCTATCTAGATTAAAATGCATGATGGAATTGTTAGAACATTATCTGAAGCCAGACATGTTTCTGATCTGAAGAAGAATTTCATTTCGCTCGATGTATTAGACTCAAATGGTTGCAAAGTTGTTATTGAGTCTAATGGAATGAAGATTTCTCGTGATGCTTTTGTGTTGATGAAAGACCTCAAAATCAGTAGCTTGTATGTTCTCCAAGGTTCGGCGGTGATAGGTTGAACAGTAGTCTCATCTACCTCAGAGAAAGATTACACAAAGTTATGGTATATGTGTTTGAGCCATATGTAGCTTCGACAAAGCCATTTATAAGATCGAGGGAATCTTGATTACATCCATTCATAATTATGAGATCCTTATCAGGTTCATTCGAAAAGAGGAAATATGTATTTGCTGACATTTATTTATGACTTATCTAGAAAAATTTGGATATATTTTCTGAAGCATAAAGATGATGTATTTGAAATATTGAAGTCATGGAAAACTCTACTAGAGAAGTAATTTAAAAAAGTTGTGAAGAGGCTAAGGACTAATAATGGACTAGAATTCTATAATTCTAAGTTCAATGAATTTATGACAAAGAAAACATTGCAAGACATCACATAGTTGTGAGAACTCCATAGCAAAATGGAGTCGCACAAAGAATGAACAGAACTCTATTAGAGAGAGCTCGATGTATTCTATAAAGTCTATAATTACTATTTATATTCTATGTATGTATATTCAATTATTTTACTATAATATTCTTGTATTTTTAAAAATAGTAAAATAATTGAATATAAATTCATAGAATATTATATCTAAAATATAAATGTCATTATTATCAAACCATTTAATTTATTATTATTAAATATAAATAAATACATGTGAGGAATTCAATTAGTCTTGTCTTATGAGATCATTTTATTATCAAATTCATTATCTTTAATCATTTAATTAGTTCGATAGATAAAATGATACATATAAGCATTGGATGGTCATATGACGGCTCATCAGTAAGCACAATCAAGATATCTACAAATCGTTGCTTATTTGTGGACCATCAGATCACGATCCAATGACATCCCATATATATGGGTCATTCCACATGGTCCTTATTTTCTAAACATTATTGTTATATTTAACTTTTCATTATAAATAAAAAATCAATTAATACATTGAGAATAAATTCAATTGTAAAGAATGATATATTGGCTTTCATTCTTTCATTTTCTTTTAAAAAAAATCTAGCATGTCTTCTGTGTGCGAACAATTTGTGTATA
This sequence comes from Pontederia crassipes, assembly GCA_030549335.1. Lineage (NCBI taxonomy): Eukaryota > Viridiplantae > Streptophyta > Magnoliopsida > Commelinales > Pontederiaceae > Pontederia > Pontederia crassipes. The sequence continues at coordinate 50,945,996 of CM060186.1, read as the reverse complement.
ACTTTCATTTATCCTCTTTTAAAATTTAAAAGAACAGTATATAATGAAGGTAAAAGTTATATCCCATGGGAGTAAAATAACTCATGAAGTAACAAATTCATGGGAGTAAAGTAAGGAAAATTTTTAATGTTTAATACTTGATTGACACAACTACAATCAGTTTTCTTCTTACAATTCAAGATTTTAAAACATGACAACTTATCTCCATGCCTTCACATTGCTCGAGCTTTTGTCACCTTCACCTTTCTTTCTAAATGGTAAGGACTCCGCTTTGGTCACTACAACTGAGTTATGAGATCTAGAAATGCTCGGCAATATATAATTTAACATGCCTAATCCTTTCCAATATGAGAACCCTGGGTGGAGCCAATCCATCTGTCGATCTCCAAACATGTTCTATGGAGAGGAATGCATTTCACGTACAGGGAGTTCATCTAGCCAGCTCATAGGGCACCAAAATGATGCCTCCTAGGTTGGCCTTCATATATGCAGAAAGAGGAAATAGATGAGAAATTTTTATCAATTTTTTATATGTAATATATAATATGCATGCAAGCACGTACCTCTATATATTTGCCCTGCTAATTCTACATAGCTGCGGAACTTCTCGTAACCAACTCTTGACTTAGAATTTCTGCTTGTACCACATCCTAATTTACAAAGAGATGCACATGATAAATATCAAATCATTACAAATGCACAAACAAGCTAATACAAATGAAAGAAAACAAAATATGTTGAGAGAAGACAAAAACTTGCTCGCCAAGCTTCCATGGCATGCCGATGATTGGTCGGGCATATATTCCATTCATCTCCTAGTAAGTGGAAAGATCAAGCACTAGAAAAATAAAAAAATGAATAATTATTTTGGTAGATGGATAGATTAAAGTTGATTAAGTACATGCAAGTAACCTACTTGAGAGATGTACGGTCGCCTCTTCAAGAACAGAAAAGAAGAAGACAATATGATTGTACTAAATACGAAGAAAACAAAACTAAAATGAACCGAATTCTTGATGAAACTATTAAGGGCTTTCCACCCCTTTTATAGCTATAAAATCTTGATGCATTTATGATTCTTTATTTGCACAATTAATTTCACATATATGCATCTTTATTGTTGCTAAGTTGGCGCCATATGCATTTTCCTTATCATGATCCAAATTAAATTATAATTAGCCATAAATGCATTAATTTGATATATTGTGGGGCATGAGCAATTATTGTGAACAATTAATATAAAATAATTAATTCATATGAAATTGTGTCTAAAAAAATGCACAATATATATATGAATGGAGCCATATGTTATGTTTCCAAATTTCTTGGTACTTATGACAAATTGTATGTATGTGTATATGAATAATATGTTTGCGAGTATATGCAATCATAATTGTATTATGATTACAAGGAACTTATTATGATCTATCCATCATAATTATGATGAAGATTATGATTTTTCGTAACTATAGGTCATTGAAAATGAAATTTATAAGAACTTAAGATGTAAGTCCTTCGGTTTCATATACTTCTCTCCATTCAAACACAATTGAGTTTATTTGAATTTTATCATTGCATGATAATTTTTTTGTATTAGTTATTGCTTCATATATTTAATCATGTACCTGGATAACCTTTCCAAATCATAACTAATCAGCAATATCTAAATCTAAATTCTTAGTACGCCATGTGCAACACAATATTTAATACTTACGACATTGCTTGCACTTGTGAAAACATTAAGAGCAATCCATATTAATATTCTGTCATAGTTATAATAATAATCTTGGAGCATGAAGTTATAATGATCTATACATGTAATAATATTGTAGCTAATTATGTTATGCACATAAAGAAGGAACGACGTGGTTTGGCTTCCGACGAGATAATATTATTGTTGTCCTTTCTTTACGTACCTAGTTGAATTTATTGACTTCCCTCATGCATAGTATTTTATTCTTTGTTATTATCCTAAAAAAGTTTGTAGAATTAAATCTAAAAACCATCTCAATTTTTAAGGACAATTATCCTTTAGACACTCATTGACATCATCCAATAAATGATCTAAAAAGTTGTCTTGCAATAAATTCTTATGAATCACGTGATAAACAAAGAAGTGTGAATTAAATTAGTAAAATAAATGCATAATATTTTCATCACTGTAGTTGGGGCAATAGTCTTGATTCACAGTATTGCAATCTAATCATATTCACTAATTATCATTTATTTCATTTTCAGTTAAAAAATGATAGGAAGGTCATTGTTGCAATTATAAAGGATGAACCATTATAGATCATGTAAAACTCGGGCCCAAACAAAAATAATAAATAATATAGATAACATTTATAATTAAAGTAATTTTACAAAAAAATCAATATAGGAAGTTAAATTCTTATACAAGGTAGCTTTATATATGGTAAAAATAAATGAAAAGAATAAAATAAATAAAGATGAACACATGACTAGGGTTAAAACCTTTTCTTTTTTCCCTTATCCTCTCTTCGACGCTGATTGGCATGTAAAAAAAGTAGGGTAGCAGATTAGAATTAAAACGATACTATAAACGTTTCGTAAATATTTTTTTTCACTAGCATTTAGAGGTATAAACATAAAATACTATAAGCTACTCCTACTAGTTTATAAAGTATAGTGGTTTTATATTTTATTCCTATTATATCCTTATTTTTTAAATAAAAATTTATTTAATTGTTAAACAACATATATTATTTTTATTTAAATATATCACATCTTTAATTTTACTTACGACCCAAATAAAATTTTTTATTTTGAAGTAATCAATATTTTTATATTAAAATAATATTTTTAAAGGAATATTACTATTCAGAATAAAATATTATAATATAATTATTATGAAAATGATGTGTATAAAAATGATAATAAATTATATTTTATGTATATTTTGTTACTTTATACAATACACTAATTTAATCGCTATGTTTACAAATAATTTTTATTAAATTTATAAACAAATCACGATCCGCTAGTAACCTAACCTCTATACTCTAATAAAATTACTATCCAAATCACTATCATCTACTTTGCCAAATAGGACCTTCCTCCCATATGATACGAAAATTGCATGCGCAAAATACTAGTAAGCATACTAGATCGAATCGAGTAATAAAGAGTAAGTAAGAGTTATCGATCCCGCGAGGACTAGTGACTAATTTACTTTCTAACCTTAGTTAATTAATTGGAAGAAAATAGATTTGTGATTTAAAATAAAATAGAATAAATAAATGATGTCAATCTCAAATAATTGAACCCTTAAGTAATGAGAGAAAAAAGTTAACATAGAGACCTTTAATCCCACCTTATCTCTTAATTACTAATAAAATTTTCTTTAGAATTCAATTGATAGAAAGATCGTCAAAAATATAGGTTTCGATTAGGACAACTAAACTACCCTAAATTAAGAATAGATAAAAGCAGCTAAACAAGTCAACTTCGATCTACCTTAATTAGGATGCTTTCAGATGCAGATTTATGTTATTAATTATTAAGCAAGTTAATTAATAATCCACAATTAACGGCCTTAAATAGATGATCGAAAATTGACTATAGCATAACCAAATCTGGCCGGGGTTCAGGGTGACCCGGCCTAGGTTTTGCCTTGTTTTCTTGTGAACTCAACTCAGGACCGCAAGGTGCGGCTCGAGCTGATGGTGTGCCCGGATCAAATTGATCGAATTTGACCTGGGTTCAACATAAAATGAATCTGACGAGTTTTTAATAAATTATTATGCACAAGATTCACACGCAATTATTACTACACAGCTAATAATAAACATGCAAATCTATTCATCTATGATAAAAATCATTAAGAAAAGGCTATACTCAAGTTCACAGGACTCTAAATCATAAAATCAACTAAGAAATCGGAGGTCCAAGATCGGTCTTCCCAAAATAATGAAACTGCTTAGTAAACAATTAATTTGATACTAAAATTGAGAAGAAAAATATAATAAAATGATTAAAAATATTAAATCAAACTCCCAGGTACTAGACGACGCCTCTAGAATGAGCCTTGGTCGAGACTACGTCAAAAATGATCGCCGAAAATCTTGGATTCTTCAATTTTCGATTGATTTACAATGGCGCGCAGTAGAAATTGTTCTCTCATTTCTCATACGTCTAGGGCTTCAAACTTTGAGATTGAATACTCCTTGGGTTTGTGATACATTCATATTTATAAGGGTGGAGGCATTCTAGGGTTCCGAGTTGAAATCGCATCTCAAATCCAAATTAAAAGTCGGCCAAAAAATCACGTGATCTGCCGGTTTGACTGATTGTATAACTCGGGCCGGGTTTTGTATAAATTTTAGTTTCGTGTAGAAGTCGACTCGGAATTAGATTATAATGTCAACCCGGTCCAGATACGATGCCAGCTCGGCCCGGGTTTCTCTTAAACTCAATTATACATATTCTTTGTGCTTCGTTTTGCGTGCTTTTTTTCGATCCGATTGCTTTGCGCTTTCAAAATATTGTACATAAGTGGGTAGCTTTGGACTCAACAGAATTTAAGAAAATAGATGCATGCAATGATAAAAATTATGAAAAATAACCTAAATGATGCATATAAAATAGAGTAAATTACATCAAATGCCCTCCAACTTTAAGGTTTGTTTAGGGATACCCTCCAACTTCACTTTGTAACACAAATGCCCTTCATCTTTTAACGCGTTTCACCCGATATCCTCTTTACCTGGGATAGCCGGTTTTTCGTCAACGTGGTATCCACGTGGCCATCTCCTCTCTCCTCCACGCAAATAGTCGTCCGACGTGGCATGCTCCGACGTGGCATATAAAATTACACCAATGCCCTCCAACTTTAAGGTTTGCTTAGCGATACCCTCTAACTTTACTTTATAACACAAATGCCATTCATCTTTTAATACATTTCACCCGATGCCCTCTTTACCTGGGACAGTCAATTTTCTGATTTTTTTTGTCGACGTGGCATCCACGTGATCATCTCATCTCTCCTCCATGCAAATAGCCGTCTGACGTAGCATGCTCCGACGTGGCACCACATATTAAACCATCTTACTTACCGTAAATTGACCCACTCACTGTTAAATTATTTTCTTAGTTCCCTTTTTGTCGTCGTTCGCATTAAACCTCCTTCGCCGTTCGCACTCCTTCGTCATTCGCTCTCCTTCATTGCGAAAAGTGAACGATGAAGGAGGCGAACGACGAAGGAGTGCGAACGGCGAAGGAGGTTTCATGCGAACGGCGAAGGAGGTTTAATGCGAACGACGGCAAAGAGGGAAATAAGGAAATAATTTAACAGTGAGTGGGTCAACTTACGGTAAGTAAGATGGTTTAATATGTAGTGCAACGTCGAAGCATGCTACGTCGGACGGCTATTTGCATGGAGGAGAGATGAGATGACCACGTGGACGCCACGTCGACAAAAAATTGAAAAATCGACTATCCCAGATAAAAAGGGCATCGGATGAAATGTATTAAAAGATGAACGACATTTGTGTTATGAAGTTGGAGGGTATCACTGAACAAACCTTAAAGTTGGAGGGCATTAGTGTAATTTTATGTGCCACATCGGAGCATGCCACGTCGGACGACTATTTGCGTGGAGGAGAGAGGAGATGGCCACGTGGATGCCACGTCGACAAAAAATAAAAAAACCGACTATCCCAGGTAAAAAGGACATCGGGTGAAACACGTTAAAAGATTAAAGACATTTGTGTTACAAAGTGAAGTTGGAGGGTATCGCTGAGCAAACCTTAAAGTTGGAAAGCATTTGATATAATTTACTCATATAAAATATGTACAAAAATGCATGCATCACCGTACCATCTATGCATCTCCAAACAAGCAGCAGTTGCCTTAACAAAAAAATATCCCTCAATGCACCAGAAACAAAAAAACATTGCAAGAGTAGCAGAACACCATTATGACAAGCTCTTGATGAGGGAAGCATCCACATCAATCAAAGGTTTTTTTGTCGTCCTTGCTGTAGATTTATCACAAGCATCACTTGGAGCCTAAGGACGATTTTCTTTCTAGTTGGCTACTTGTATTTCTTCGTCACATCGTCAAAGGAGATCGTAAGAATCCCAAGGTCATCCTTTTTCTTTCCTGTAATGTCTCTTAGATGTATTTAAATGAGTTTTAGGGGTGATTGGTGTTAACAAGGGCTGATTTATGTGCTCTATGAATTAATAATTTGACTCCCTTCCGCTGGAGTTATCGGATGCCCTTGATTTCAAGTGAGATCACTAGAAGTAGTTGCTGTCCACTTGATTCTGTGAGTGAGTCAATCCTTTTGAGGTGCATCAGCCTTTTTGCTCAACAATGGCTAATACTTCTACTTAAGGGAATATCACATCTCATTAGAATGTATAAAAAAAAAGAAGTTGAGTAATTAGAATTTCTTTTACTACTAAACAATCTTGATGAATTAGAATCAATGTGATTAAGAAGGTCGACTAGATCTATATTGGTTAAATTGATGTTAATGGCTAATTCCTTGTGTTAGTGATATGTTTAGTTGATTAATTTGAGAATCACAGTAATCAATTAAAGGGTGAGATCTCAAATAATAATAATAATACTAATAAGAGAGACGATAAAGATAGGAAAGTAAATTCATTCTGACATAAAGTGAATTAATTGATATAAGAGAGAAATGTGATGAAGTAGCTAAGTTCTTAACATCATAATTTTTATTCTGCCAAATCAATAAAATAAATAAGGAATTAAGCATTTTAAACCAAATTAATCTTCCCTCCTCCTTCTCTGTCTCCTTCTCGCTTTTTTATTCTCTCTCCCATTAATTTCTCCTCCCTCTCCTATTGATAAACAAATATTTTGATAACATATTTTTTATCTATATTTATTTTAACCTATATTTATCTCTATTTTTAACTTTTAAAATAAATTAATAAAAATAACATGTAAAAGTAAATAATATAATAAAATATATAAAAAATATGTCAAACAAAAAACAGAAGACACAAATAAGTTAAATGATAAAGAACTATGATAAATATTTGTTAGCCATTAAATATTTTAAATATTTTAATATATAATAAATGATAAAAATAATTTTCTCATAAATAAAGTTTCCATTACTCTACTCCTCATCTTTTTATAATTTTATTACACCATACTTAATTATCTCATCACTTACCACACTGCCGAACAAGTCCGGGGAGGTAAGAAATCAATCCTGCACCATGAGGTCCATTCTTTAGCTCTATTATTATTATTATTATTATTATTATTATTATTATTATTATTATTATTATTATTATTATTATTATTATTATTATTATTATTATTATTATTATTATTATTATTATTATTATTATTATTATTATTATTATTATTATTATTATTATTATTATGTAAATAGAGATACGTGTATTAGAAAAGCCCACCCTATTTTACAAAAATAATAGATCTGAATAATTTTTAATAAAATAAAATATAATAGTTTAAACTTAATTGAGCTCACAAAGTTTATTTTTAATTCATAATATTTTATTTTTAATTCATGTCATTTTTTTGCTATTGATAAATAATTTTTTATAATGTTCTTTTCTACTCTTATTTATATTAAATTTAAATCATTATTTTATGGAATATTATCATATTAAATTAAATCCTATAATATTATTAATGTAATTTCCTTTTTTTTCTTTTACTAAACTATTTCAGAATACTTTTTAATTTAAAAAATTGTCAAGAAAAATATCGGATAATTTCATGGACCGACACATTTCCAATTCAAATCTCAGTTATGTGTTGCTTTTATTTTATTTTGTTTTATTTTATTTATTTTTATCTTTATAATAGAAAAAAGTATTATTCAGACACACATATATATATATATATTATTCTATCATACCCAATTGATGTGGCATGAAAACAGGAGAAAAGAATTGACAATCCTATGGCCAAAGGAAAGAGAAGGTTATTATTATTATTATTATTATTATTATTATTATTATTATTATTATTATTATTATTATTATTATTATTATTATTATTATTATTATTATTATTATTAGTCAGCACTTGATGTTTGGGAAGATGTGCCAACAATTCAATTAATGTGGTGTTAGATTACACTTGCCACATATTAAAAATGATTCATCATCAAACTTAACTAATTCGATTAAATCGTCTCGGATCACGTCACAAGTCATATTCCTAACAAAAATTTTATGTAAGATTAAATTCTTAGCAAGAATTTTCTAAAAGAGAAACTTATTATAGTTGGTTAAAAAGGAAGTGAAGAAATTATTAAAGATGGGCTGCTGCTAAGAAAATTTGAAGGCCCATGGAGGTATAAGATAGAAAGTCAGAGAATAATTTTTTCTATAAAAAAATATTAGAAATAATTTATTTTGGTTGGATCGGACGAACCAGAGATTAATCTTTAGATGAATTTTATTTTATGACTGATCAAATGCGGTTAAAAATTAGATCGAACCATCCGGTTTTTTTTCTTCACCCAACCGGACAATTAAGCAAAGACTTGCTTTTGTAATGGATAAAAGAGTTCACATCAAGCAATTCATCTTCTTGTTTTAATGTCATCTAAAGACGCATGAAAGAAAACAATCTGACATGCAGCAGAGGAAAACAAGTGACCCAGCTATAAATGTTCTTATCTTTTGCTATCCCCCATTTGTTTCTCTCTCTTCTATCTCTGTATGGTATTAGACTATTAGTATGCTCCTCCCACTTCAAACCAAATGCCTTAATGGACTCCTTTCGTTTCGAGTTGTAAAATCAAATTACACAGGTTGTAAAAAAGTAACGATACATAATGCTTCATTTCCTTGTATATACACTTTTCATATTAAGAAGGATTACAACATTGGATAAGATCATAGAGCTTAGCCACATTGTTCACATATACAAAATAAGAGAAATGATCCTCACGTATTTCCTGAAGTTTTACCAAGAACCATCCTTTTGGTTCAAACACACATAGGTAGGCTTCTCCACCTTTTATTGTCATATATATCTACACCGAACAATCGTGTAAAGTAGTGGTATCACCAAAATCACTGCCCTCATGATGTTTTGATGTTGACGATGTGGCCTTGGTTTGTGTATTGGAGATGCGGGGAGCTCATCAAGCCAACTCAAAAGGCACTAAATTGATGACTCATGGATTGTCCTTCGTATATGAAAAAAAAAGAAGAGAAACTTTTATCAAATATATATATATATATATACATATAATATGCATGCAAGTACATACCTCTATATATATGACCTCATAATTTTTTATTATTGTGGAGCTTCTCGTAACCAACTCTTGACTCAGATTTTTTTGCTTGTACCACATCCTAATGTTACAAAGATATACACATAAATATCGAATCATTACAAATGCACAAGCAAGTTAATACGAACGAAATAAAACAAGATATGCTCGGAGAAGACTACATGCTCGCCAGGCTTCCACGGCATGCCGATGATTGGTCAGGCATTCCATTCATCTCCTAGTAAGTTGCAAGTTCAAGCAATAGAAAAAGAAAAAAAATGAATACTTATGACACTAGATGGATAGATTAAAGTTGCAAGTAACCTACTCTAGACATACACGAACACCTCTCCAAGAACAAAAAAAAAGGAAGAAAAATTGATTGTTCTAAATATGGAGACAACAAAAGCAAATTGAACAGAATGCATGAAATTTTGAAGGGCTTGCCACCCCTTTTATAGCCCATACAAATCTTAATGTATTTATGATTTTTTTATCTACATAATTAATTTCACATATGTACATCTTTATTGTTGCTAAGTTGGCGCTTTCTGTATTTTCCTTATCATGATCCAAATGAAACCATAACTAGACTTAAATGCATTAATTTGATATACTATGAGGCATGAACAATTATTGTAAACTATTAATAGCAAATAATAAATGCATATGAAATTGCATTTTATAGAAAAGGAAAACATTGCACGATATATTTATGAAGGTTTCAAAATTCTTGGTACTTGTACATGCACACAAACACACACACATACATATATATATATACTACGATAAAGATTATGATTTTCTGTAACTATATCATTGAAAATAAAATAGATAAGCATTTAAGATGTAGATCGTTTTATCTCTTGCACCTCTCTGTCCAAACACAATTGAGTTTATTTGGCTTTTATCATTGCACAATAAATTTTTTTTATTAGTCATTGCTTCATTGTCAACAAGCACATGATTAATCATGTACTTGGATAACCTTTCTTCCAAATCATAATTGATCATCAATATGAGATCTAAATTCTTAATACACCATGTGAGACACAAGTAAATGAGTAGAAAATTAATTGTAGATAGTATTGAATACATACTACATTGTTTATACTTGTGAAAACACTAGAGCACTCCGTGCTAGTGTTCTATCTATCATAATAATGATAATAATCTTGGATCATAAAGTTTATAACGATCTATACATGTCATAATATTGTTCTAATTATGTTATGCACAGACAAAGAAACTGATAATTATGATGTGCTTTGGCTTTCCATGCGATAATATTTTTGTCATCCTAGTATTTTGATCTTTGTTATTATCCTAGGAAATCTTGTAGCATTAAATCTAGATACCATCTCAATTTTTAAGGACAATAGTTCTTCAAACTTCTTGTAGACACTCATTTATATCATCCAACAAATGCTTTAAAAATGTTATCTTGCAATAAAATCTTATGGATCATGATATAAACAAATAAGTGTGAAATATATTGTACATGTATATTCATTTAATGAAATATTATTAAATTTCATTAAATACCCTTCAACTTTGACCATTTTTCCAACGTTATCCTCCAATTTTACTTTATAACTGCCCTCCATTTTCCTATTGTGCTATTGAACACAACAATTTTCTCTTTCCTCCACGTGTTGCAAATGTCCAATGTGGAATCATTACAAAATAAAAAAAATAAAAACGAGGACACCGCACTCTTCGGGAAAGATGCAACATGGAATTGAAACTGCAACATAGAATTGTGATTTCAAAGACATCCCAATTCATAGAATTGAGATTCTTGGACCAAGTGATAAAAAAGTTGAAAGATGCTCCATCAGACCTTTAGGGAGTTGAAAAATAGAAGACTAGCCCTTTAATCATTCAAAGATACTCCACACATAAGTTTAAGATTAAATAAAAAAAGAATTTATGATATTTAATAATGATGCTTCTACTAGTGATAATTGGCTTCACCATTTTAATCTCTTAATCAATGCATATGACAATGACTATCTCATGATAATTGGTGATGTCAACTTATAAGGATTATGATTATTGGTGTCCTTTCTTTATATTATATTGAGTTGTTGTTAAAATTTCACATTACTATTACATATTGGATGTTACAACTCACGAGTTCATCTCTGTAGGTACTAAACCATGAATGATAGTAGCGAGCACGACAGATCATATTCATGGTGACATGTGTCACTTGAACTTTTGAGTCTCATTTTATGGCTTTCATATATTTGAGTTGTATATGTTCATTAAACATTCTTAGAAGACATGTAATAATTAGATGAGATACCGAGACCTATTAATATGTTATTTCATAAGATTTTGCACCTTTAAAATATATTTTATTTCTTTCTTCATGAACTTATAGATGTTTTCTTTCTCATCTTATACTATTTATTTTTAATGTAGCTCATTTATTATCCATGTACACATGTCATGAAGTTTCGAAGACTGCATTATGCTATGTGGCAGTTATATATTCTTGTGAGCATTACATCTATGTTCTTATATAATTGTATATCATTTTAAAACCATCCAATTAATGTGATTGCTACTTTCAATTCTTTTAGCTAATAATAAAGATAAAAAATTATTGAATTGTGCAATTAAGAGCTTTTTCTAAGAGTTAATAAAAAAACCTAAATTTGACTTAGATTTAAAAAAGTACAATTAGTATTGTCAGGGCCAAATACAATAGATGGTCTGCTCCATCTTATCGCAAATCATGAGGCTGTTCAAAGCCTAGATGAAAGCCAACAAAGGTATTGAGTTTCTTTGAACAGACAAAAATCAGGTTGAACAAATCGAGATACTTTTTACTAGACCAATGGTTTAAGTTAAAAATAATTTTGAATGATGACCATATATAATTTTATATGACACTTTTCTTTTGCAATATGAAATTTTAAGAGATGACATGTGATAAGTTATATTCAACCCCTTTCTTCACTCCATGTGCATAAACTTCTGTGACCTTCACTTTCCAAAATTTGGTAAGGGATTCATTGATCTTTTGTTCACTACAACTTTGAGTTCTGCAATGCCCGACTTGATATAATGGGCATGTCTAAACTTCTCGTATTTGAGAGTTGTATAGGAGCAATCTATTCCACAACTATGAACATGCTTTATGGAGAGGAATGCATTCAGAGTATGTGTGTATACATGCCTTACTAATCCTTCATAGTCATGCGGGTTATCATGACAAACCACATCCTAATGTTACAAAGTCAGAAATATAATAAACATAATACCATTACAAATGCACAAGTAAGCCAAGATGAACAAACCAAAACAAAATAAGATGAGAAAGGGCAACAACATGCTCTATGAGCTTCCAAAGCATGCCAATGATTGGTCGGGCATATGCGCCATTCATCTTGTAGCATAAGTGGCGAGTTTAAGTACTACAAAGAGCAAGTTAAGTTGTTTTGATAGATGAAGAGATCGAAGCTAATGAATTAAGTATAATTCGGACATGCAAATAATTTGCTCTCTACATGCATGATCACCTCCCTAAGAACAAAAGGCTCCAATTCTCTACTTCAACAAAAAAAACTAGTTGTACTAAAAATGACTCCAATTAATGCTTGATCAAACTTTGAGGGATTTCATCCCTTTATAGCCCATAAATCTTAATGCATTTATAATTCTTTATCCAAATAATTAATTTCTCCTATATACATTTTTATAGTTACTTAGGTGATTCCTTGTGTATCTTTCTTATCATGATTCAATGAAGCTATAATTTGCCATAAATGTATTAAGTTGATAGTGGTGCATGAACATTATTATGAATCATTCATAATAAATAGTAAATCCATATGCATTTGTGTTTTACAAAAAAATCACAATAAATTTATGAATAGATATGGTCTGTCCATCATAACTACTATAAGATTATGATTTCTTGGCACTATAGTTCATTGAAATGAAAAAATGAGAAATTAAAATGTAGGTTATTTAGTCCCATGTACATCTCTACATCTTCTTTGTTCAAACACAATTGAGTTTTATCCTTTGAACTTCTCATAGTCACTCATTATCATCATGCAATAAATGCTCTCAAAAGAATATCATGCAAAAAATGCTTGGTGATTATGTGGGACTATTACCCCCTCTTTATTTATTGAAAACATAATTTCACTTCATCGAAAAAAAATAATGAATGGTTTCAAATTTAATTAATCCAAATCATTTCCTTAGAACAAAATATAAACAGTAAATGGATTCTTTTAGAGGTAATTTCAGTAACTATTTGAGGAAAATGATTATTTTATCAATAAATTGGTGCCTATAAGAATTCTATGATTTTCACTCAAAGTAGCGATACTTACCTATTATCTCCTTATTTATGATCAGAAATGATACTTTGATATGTTCATTTATGTTTGGATTAAATTATTATTATTGTTAAATAATCTCCTCATTTCAAATGAAAACCATAGGTTTAGGGTAAAGGAAGCAATAGCACATGATTACCTACAAACCAATTCAAATGGTATTTACATCTCTTATTTGATGTTTGAGAACAAATAAAACAAATTTATTGCACCAAGTCACAATATTGTGTATCCTCCTTTATATAGGTAAGTATCACACTTTAGGTCATGATCCTCTTTTATAACAAACAACATTTCAATCTTATTTGAATAGTAATATTATTAATGAAATGTAAGAAAAGAATAATAGCACAAAATAACGATAAGCTTCTCTCTTTATGGGGAATTAAAAACAAGAAGGTAGAAATATCAAAAGAGGGGTTTTTTCCTTTTGAATAAAGAAGAGAACGGTCCATGACAAAGAATAAAATTAATAATTTTCAAATATCCAAACGAAAAGATTGCATGATATATTATGCAAAATTATATGTTCAATCTTTTAAATATGGTATTCATGCTTTGGGACAACATACATATTTGAGATTATTAAGATTTGACAATGTTTGTTAAGATTATTAACATGCATCAACCATATTTATGAATTAAATGGTGGATTTAATACTGACGATCATGTTTATCCAATTCAGTGATCATAATCAAATTCATTCATTAACCCATAGATCTCATAATCACCATATTTCCACTCTATGTACCATTTTGGCCATCGTAATTAATTCAATGGTCATGTACAAACTCTTTTTCTAAGTAATATATGGGCTTGATCATGGTGCATATTAATTGAATGACCCTATTTGTACTTGGGCAAACTATAATTGCACTTAAAAACTTTCTTCTTGACAAAATGAGAGATTGCTTAAGAACAATATTGATACTTGTTTAAGATAGAGGTGAAAATCTTAGGCTTGCCAAAAATCAGATGACAAAGAATTTAGTGATTCTTAAAAATAGTTTTGACAATTTTCAATTTTGCGGATGAGTAAGATTTGCAACATATTATTTATAAACATAATGCAATTAAGATTTATTATTAAACCCAATTTTCATATAATCCTATTCATACTCGAAAGGAATTATGACCAAGTTTTTGAAGAAAATGATAACTTGCATTTTTTTATATGAATCATATGACAAAGTTTTGTCAATTCATAGATGTAAAATCAACATAACCATTAGAAAAATAATATAACTAAATTATCCATAAATTTAAACTAAATTTGATTTAACCCTAACCAATCTAGGACAACTTACGATTAAAAGCATCATGAGAACTAAATATAACTTATTTTTGATATTGAAGTATGGAAAGATATTGATTGGTAACGGAAAACAAATATAAATTGATAAAGATCCATACAGAATTCTCAATGTATCACTCCGAAATTTCACCCTCTTACCACATGGCATTTGGATTTATTTGGGTCAGCGCTACCTACAATTCATACTCCTTGGGCCTTTCTTTACATATCACGCGGAAGCAAAACACTATTTATCTTTCTTTAACAGAGTGCAGAAGCGACTTTAACTATTATTTCCTAATAGTCCTCCAAAGGTAACTTAACTTTACATTACATAACTATAGGAGTTCTAATTGAGTCAACTTCCATGTGCATGCTTACATCACCACAAACATTGTTGCTATCCATGCCCTCCATCCTTACTTTTCGATCAACTACTTGTGGGATTCAAACACAGGAAATAAAATTTTCATGAGTAAAAAATACTCAGTAAACAAGACAGTACAAATGGATAAGAAGAATTAATAAAAATAGATAAACTTTCAGTATGAGAAAAATACTTCTATTCCTTCTTTTTCTATTCTTTTTGTTCTTTCACCTTTCTATTTATTCCATTCTATTCGTTCTATTTTCTATTCTGTTCTTGTCATGCGATTCTTTTTCATTCTTTCAATTTAGTTCTTTTCCGTTCTTTTCTATTCTTTTCTTTTTCGTTGACATCTATATGTGTTGTCCTAATGCGAGCTCGACTTCTTCTATTATGGATCAACATGGCACTTTCATATGACTATAATATTGGGTCAAGTGATCAAACCACGACCATATGAATGTTTACTTACTCACAAAAGACTTGAGCTTCGCATATCCACTCAAGTAAGACCGCAAGGATCCCTTTTCTTTAAAACTGCCGTAGAGAGGCCATACTCGCCTCATATGACGTTGTCGTGGTGGGGCTATTAATATCCACTTGGTCTTCTTTAAAATCGTCACAATGGGACTATTAATACCCATCTCATAATGTTGTCATGGTGGGGCTATTAATATCCACATTTTGGCCTATAACAATCAATGCACATCAGATCCATTTTACATCTTTTATCTTTTCCTATTTAACTATCTTTTCTATTCAGTTCATCAAGTGACAATATAAGGGTAAAAAAGTCATTTGACGTCTATACAAATCAAGACAAAATCATATCTACAATTTGTGCAGGATCCGGATCGGGCACGGTCAAATTCGGGCCGAATTTCGTTAGAACTCGGGCCGGATCAGGGTCGACTCGGGCCGGGTCCTTACTTCTCTATTATGCATTATTATCTCGATGGTAAAATAGTAATTGCATATCATAACAATAAAATAACTTCTTTTCTATTCTATGTATCCGAGCCAAGTGCCATCAAACCTGGATCAGATCGTGACTCGACTCGGTCCGCGCTCATCGAGACTCGGGTCGGATTCTCGGTGTTACGTTCTCCTCTTCTTCCTAGCAGAACCCGAGCCGGGTCCGAGATAGCTTGGACCAAGTTCGCTAACATCATCTTTTCGATCGTGAAATGATACTATCCGGGTTAGATATGAATACCACTCGGGCCGGGTCATTGGAAAAAAAGATTCGATTATCTGAGACAAAATTGCGGCAGAGCCCAGGCGGGTTGCCAAGAGCTCAGGCCGGGTTGACTCTAAATCCGGATCAGGTTCGGAGCAACGCCGTGTTGGGTTGCAAATTTACAAAAGAACCCAGGCTGGATTCTTCTTTACACGGGCCGGTTCCGTCGGCTGGAACTCCGATGTTGTTTTACCGAGATTTTAACGTACTATAACTTTCTGTGCATTATTCCTTTCAACACAAAAAATGATCTAGAACTATTCATGCATTATAGAATAACGTAATTCAATCCTAATTCATCCATTATCTTATCTATTATATCTATTATTTAACTTGATCATCTTTTCTTTGTTCTATCTTTCTTAAACATATTTATTATTTTTTAAATTTCCAGAGCTAAATAATAAATTATTATTATTATTTTATTTTCAGATTATTTTTATCCTTTAAACTCTTAATTCCAAACTCGTTAAGAGTCCAAATTCAATCTTTAAACAAACTTTATCCCTAATCCCCTTCTAACTGTCTTTTTTTTATTTTATCTCTCTTAAATATATTTATTCCTGAATTTCGGAATTAAATAAATAAATATTATTCTTATCTTGAATTTTTTGGAATAAAATAATATTATTTTATCTTCTAAATTTTTTTGGACATAAAACTCTTATCTTAACTCTCATTAAGACTCCATTTATATCCTAAAGTTCTAGTTAGATTCAAATTAAATTTTGAATCCCTAATTTCATTATAACTTCAACTCCTAATCTAATTAGGAATCATCTTTTTCTATCTCTTATTTAATAAGACTTCTATTCATATTCAAACTTTTCTTATCTTATCTTTTTCTCTTCTTTAATCCTCCCTCTAACTAACTTTTATTTCTTTTCAACTTTATTTTTCTTTAATAAAATCCTAAATTTTGGATTTATTTTAATTACGAAAATTAATTTTTAATTTGAAAAAAAGTCGAGGTGTTACACTCAAGCTTCAAAGAAATTGATTTTCTGATTGAAAAAAAAAGAGATTAGCTAGTGACCAATAAGAAACTAAAGTTCTTAGAGATCGATGCAAATTTTGAAGCTTGCTTGACAAATGGTGATAAGGAATTATGAACCAAAGTCACAAATTTCAAGATAGAACATTGTATCATTTTGACAGTTTTCACTCCGTCAAGATGATCAAGTTTTGGTATTTTACAACAATAAATATCATGCCATTAAAAATTATTCATAAATCAAAATGCAATTGTTCGAAGTGCTATGATCTAACAAGATTAAGAAACCCAAATTTTCTACTAAAAAATAAGCAATGTTGTTAAGGCCAGGCTTACGGGCAGTCCATCATCAGCCCAAAAACTAGCCTTGCTATTAGATCATTGAACTGGTAAAGAAACCAATCAAAACCAAATAAAATTGAGTTGAACATTTTTTTGTAAACCAATCAATTTTTTTGTCAATTCTTTTCATTAAATAATAATTTGATAGAAGTTGTTATTTTAAATTTGAAAAAGATCCAAAGATGAACTTTCTCCATCGAACCTATATAGACTCATTAATATCCTCCTCTATTAATACTTATCTTTTTACTCTTTTTTTACTACTATTATCAATGTGGGACTATGTTTTCACACTTACTATTTTTCTTTCATTTAGTTTAGTATTTGTTAAACTTTAAACTTTATCTTATATAGTATGATCTAATTCAAAATTTTTAATATCATATATGCATATTATAGAATTAAGTAATTTTATATTTTCTATATTGTATATAATGTTTATCATATTAAATAAATTTGTTATGAATGGAGGGTGCAAACTTCTTTGTCATATATATAACATACAATAATATTATAATAGTTAGTATAGTATAGTTATGTATATAATATTACAAATACACAAATTTTAATTTTCTTTTCGTGTGCAATAAGTTCAAATTAGATAGTTAAACATTAATTATATTACATATTTATTTATAGAACATATAATCATAATGTTACTTTTAACATAAAAAAAGAAAGATATGAAATACAAAAAAAATTAACTAGAAGAAATTTTATATAAAAAACAAATTTAATAAGATTTTAATTTATCAAATGTGCAATGATTTTAACATTAAATTTAAAATTTTCTTTTATATAATAATTTTTAACACCATTCACATATATATATAATTAAAATATGATAACTTAAATTAATATATGATATTAAATATAATATTTTTTTATTTTTTTATTTGACTGGATGGTCCAATCGATTCGACCTGAAATAATAGGATGCCAACTATAAATTAACTAACAGTTATTAGGGCACCTATTGCCCATCATTGCCTAGGCTTTTTTTCACACATAATTTTTTCCCTTCATATTATATTGGACAAGATCAAGAGCTCTCCACTCTCCAGCAGGTATTTCACACATACACACAGAGACACACAAATAGACAAATAAAATTACTAATTGAAAAAAAAACACAAATAAAGTAGACTTCCTTTTGTAATATTACTCGCACTTACACACACAGAGACACACAAATAGATTTCAGAATTGCCTAATTGCAAAGATATCAAGGATAATAAAGTAGGCTTCCTTTTGTAATATTCCTCAAAGACTTCCTTTTGTAATGGATAAAAAGGTTCACATCAAGTAATTCATTTTCTTTGAGATACTTTACCCATAACTGATTCTTGTTTTAAATGGGGAAAAATAGGTGTAACGCACAGGAAGCTCAGAAAATGGAATATTATATCTCGTTCAATATTTATATGTTGAGATTGAGGAATAATATACTCGACATGTCATCTAGAAGACTCATGGAAGAAAACAATCATACATGCATCTAATGAGAGCCATAATTTTGGTACACATTCTTTTGACCCCTATGCAAAAAATGTTCATATAGTAAGAATGAACTCTCGCGTACATGAATTAATCAGTAATCAACATTTGGAGATGCAGAATGATTAAAAAAGAAAATAATTTAATTTTACTGACATCATCGCATATTCGTTTATTTTTATTTCATACCTTCTCGCATTGAATTTTATCCATCAGTCAGTAATGTTCACAGATACAAAATTTTCATAACTTAATAGAGAAAAGTTCACAACCAATATAACTTCACTATTTTCATTTCCAATGTTAAAAGATAATATATTACAAGGTAGAAATTTTTTTTTTCTAGAAAGATATTGACATATCAATATAAGTGGCCTAAGATATAAGCAATCTTGTAGCCCTGAGAGCATCTGTAAGCTAACATTAATCACAGAGACCATAAGCTGTTGTCCTATCAGGAACAAAAATCTCTTGCCAATTTCTATGAGTGGCAGAAATATCGTTCAAGTCTATCACACACAGGAGAAAAAAAACTGATTCCCGGCAGATAATAGGATTAATCAGCAGGTATACCACAGTCAGCCCCGGCTCCAGGGTTGCTTGAACACCACCTTGTTGTGCCGGTCCATGATGACGATTCGGCTTTCGTCACTACATTCATATCTTGAGATGACTCCACTTGCATTAGTGGAGGGCAGGAATGCTACACTGTGCTCTGCAATGCAGTTATGGCAGATATCAGATATGAGACAAAAGAACAAATGAGCCAAGTGTGTTGAATGGAGTTTCTTTTTTTTTTTTTCTTCCTCTTACCAGGAACTGGATAAATCACAACATGTTGCGAAGAGCTGTTGTTCTCCATCATTGACAGTTGTGGATAGGTCTACAACCCATGGGTCCTCTTCTGCACAGCACTGCAACAACTGGCAAGAGAAGCATGCAGCAAGAGGGAACAGGGAAAACGCCTGAATGTTTGGTGACATGGTGGAGGGCACCCCCCACTTCCCGATTCCACTCCCCCCCCCACCCACCACCTTTTTTTTCTACAAGTCATCCAGCTATAAATGTTCTTACCTTTTGCTATCCCCCATTTGTTTGTCTTCTATCTCTGTATGCTCCTCCCAGTTCAAACAAAATGCACCCTTTTTATAAGTCATCCAGCTATAAATGTTCTTATCTTTTGCTATCCCCCATTTGTTTGTCTTCTATCTCTGTATGCTCCTCCAAGTTAAAACCAAATGCACCTTTTCTATGTCATCCAGCTATAAATGCTCTTATCTTTTGTTATCCCCCATTTTTTGTTTCCTATCTCTATCTGCTTCTCCCAGTTCTAACCAAGTGTGATACAAACTGAAAATACAGCTAAAATAACACTAGGATAACTATTATTAATAGTAAAAGTGCAAGAATCTTAAACACAATTACTACTAATAACTTGTCAATTCGAGATGACAAATCTCCATAAGTCTGTATGGAGTGGACCAAACTCCAATTACCTAATTGGTAATACATTTCAAATGGCTTCCCTAAATCTAAAACCCATGCATATATTTATAACATGCAAATACAAATATAACAAACTACTCACTACTTTCTTAATCAGACTCTAACTCATACAACTTCTAACTACCCACTACTTAATTAACCAGCCACTAACTAAATGCAGAGTGCCTTGTCCTCAAGGCGGAGAAAAAAAAATAATAATAATATTCTGCAGGAGCAATTGAAAACTTCAAACTTGATTAACTCCATCTTTGAACCAAGAGAGGAATTTTTGAATCAATATGAACTTCCAACTTTTTTTCTTATGGAATGAGCTTTCACTTGTAATATGTAAAGCTGATTTTACCTAAATGAATGCAGCTTCTTTTGATTTGCTACTAGGATCTTTGAGGCTTTGATACCAATTGATACAAACTTAAAATACAACTAAAATAAAATTAGGATAACTATTATTAATAGTAAAATTGCAAGAATCATAAACACAATTACTACTAATAACTTATCAATTCGAAATGACAAATCTCCATAAGTCCGTATGGAATGGACCAAACTCCAATTACCTAATTGGTAAATACATTTCAAAAGGCTTTCCTAAATCTAAACCCCATGCATGTATTTATAACATGCAAATACAAATATAACTAACTACACACTACTTTCTTAACCAGTCACTAACTCATACAACTGCTAACTACCCACTACTTAATTAACCAGTCACTAACTAATACAAAGTGGTATATTATCAAAGTGCATTAATGAAATAGGGATATCTAACCAGGTACCAATCATTCAAAATTATAATAACCCATTAATATCTAGCACTGAACTCCTTTTGTTAAGCGTTGTAAAATTAATTAGACAACAGATAAAAAGGTAATGATACATAATGCTTCGTTTCCTCGTATATTTGTCATTTTAAGAAGAATTAATAACATTTGAGAAGATAGAGCTTAGCCACATTGTTCACATATCAAAACTTTATCGAGACTGAAAAATAAGAGAAATATCCTCATGTATTTCCTAAAGTTTCCCCAAGAATCTCCTCAAAAAAAAAAATTTCACCAAGAACCATCATTTTGGTTCAAACACAAATATAGGCTTTTCTACCTATTATCTTCACTGCTACATATGGAGGCTAGATAAGAAAATTTAGACAGGGTTGGTATATATATCTACACCGAACAATCGTAAGGTAGTGGTACCACCAAAACCACTGCCCTTGTGATGTATCAATGCAGACGATGTGGCCATGGCTAATGTATTCACATCCTGAGATGGACTGACGTTTGCATCTTGGGGCTGCTCAGGAGAGCCATATTTCATCACTGACGAAGAGACTGAACCAAGTATTTCTCGTTTGCTCTGTGTGGATGACAAAGTGGAGCCGGGGTGCTGGAATGCTGTAGCATTGGATCCTGTGAGTACAGGAGTAGGCAAGAAAACATTACAGAAGTTGCAACAAAAATAACGGAGTGTTCAATTTGTAAAAGATAAGGTTTTTCTTTTCTTTTCTTCTTTACCAGAAGCTGCATTGTTGGTAAAATGTGTTGGTTGAACAGGCCTCTCAATCCTGCCCATGGCTGCATATGGAAAACCCATAATGTGTCTTATGAGCTCAATTTCCCATGGAGAAATTCTGAGAGGCCTGTGGA
This sequence comes from Pontederia crassipes, assembly GCA_030549335.1. Lineage (NCBI taxonomy): Eukaryota > Viridiplantae > Streptophyta > Magnoliopsida > Commelinales > Pontederiaceae > Pontederia > Pontederia crassipes. The sequence goes on along the minus strand of CM060186.1, from coordinate 50,923,471 downwards.
TGGTTGTGGGCTTATCCCATTGAACCTGACACATTGCAAACATCAATAAAAATTGCAACATAATAAAAATCAATGGGGTAATAAAGGATTTTATATGAACCTCTAAAGATCTCCATTTAGAATTTTGCCATCGAGAAGAAGCATCACCAATGCCAACAATGGTTCCCACGAAACTGCATATAGCAAATGGAAACAGTTACCTCCCTCCAAATCAATGTTTTATTCCTAAGTTGCATCAAATTCAAAAATAATTGCAGAAACAGAAACAATTAATTACCTGTCAGTAGGATCCTTGTCACATTCAAAAGGCATCTTAAATTTTGTGCCAATAGTGATGTCCTTTTTGAGAGCTCGCAAATACTTATTCACGCTAACAACAAATTGATTTAACCTAAAACATGTAAAACATGTAAATCCAGATTGCAAACTCTTAGAGTTTCGAAAACATTTTCTACAAGAGAAATGAGCTGACTGAAAAAGTTCTATCAAGAGACAGCTCCAACCTCGGTGTGCAGGAAACAGAAAAGGCAGTTCGTGTAGCCACAGCATGCGATGCAGTTCCAAGGATCCGAAGATGCATGCTCTTATGTAGTACAGGTGGTATATGGGTTATGCGTTGGATTTGAGCATGCCTCACACCTACGCGCAGCTCTCCACCTTCCCCCCTGTTCTCTCTTCAAATCAGTTAGCTATGAGCATGACACAAACTGTGTATAAAAGGCAGATAGATCTCGGAAACAAACCTGACGAAGATAAATGAATCCCCTGGGATCATTTTTTTAGAGCGAATAAATTTAGTCCACCCGGTGGTGAGCAAATGTCTCTGAGGTTCACCTGCTCAATAAAGAATCACTTATTTATGTTCCTCAATTTCCATATGAATCACCATTTTTCTGATAACTCAATCATCATGGTCATCATTGACAAATGAATAACATATAGAGGAGCAATTCCCACATACCCTTATATATGTGTGTAAATTTCCATTCATGGCCATGGAGATCTCTTGTGACCAACTCTTGCCTCGGGAGATCCTGTAGCATATCCTAATATAGAAAGAGCACTAACTTTAATAAGAACGAAATGACATGAGGAGAAACAGGACTAACAAATAAGATAAGTAGTTACCAGGGGAGGCAAGCATTCAGTTGGATGGTTACGTGGAACCGAAAAAGCACCATGACTCTTGATATTTGAGGCTGACATTACCTTGCAGAATGAGTAGAATGTGGGCTTTGGTGGCTCCGGGGGGCATGGTTCCAGAATTCGGGGATCAGTTTGCTACCAAATAAGAAAGCCTTTAGGAAATTGTTGATTTACATAAGTTCCACGAATGCCAAACCAAGTGAAGCTTATGTGTGTGTATATACGAGATATATTAGCATGCATGCACAAATTGCGGATGCACCATGTACACACACGCTTTGGGTCATTGGATCCGCATCATTTTAATCCAAGGGTGCAAATGATTTGCGTAACCATCAAAAGCACCACTGATTCGATAAGCTATAGTACACGTGCAGTTGCACTATGCAATCACAATTTGTGTATGCACGCTAATATGCCTCTCTCCATTTATCTTTATCTATCTATCTATCTATCAAGTGAGAAATTTCAGATGGTGCTACACAAAGTAAATCTTACATCTAATTCTGGAAGTAGAGTTATTTGGAGATACACTTCATCAGTTTCAGCATCAACCTAATACAAATCAAATATTAAAGCACCCTCAAAAAATTAAGAAACGGAATATCAACAGACTTTTTGGTAATAATAATACAACGTTTTTGTATTGTCCAGTCCAAGTTTTATATTTTTTAAAAGCTTAGTTTTTTTATCTATTTACTGCTATAATTTCTCCAACTCTCTCGCCCTCGCCGCTGCTCTCTCGCCCACATCTGACACGTTTTCGGCCAGATCTGTGTGTTCTCCTACCGTCGGCCGTTCTCTCGCCCCCTGCCACCGCTCTCTCGCCCCCAGCGCCGCCGCTCGACCACTGCCGCTCTCACGCACGCCGCCGCCGCTCTTTCGCATGCCGCCCCCCGCCGCTCTCTCGCCCAGCTCGACCACCGCCGCTCCCCCCCCCCTCACCACTCTCTCACCCCGCAGCCGACCGCTTCTTTTGCCTCGCCGCCGCCGCCGCCGTTGTGTTATATGATATGTGTTACGCTTATCTATGAATGTAATGTGCTGCGTCGTTGTTTCAAGATTTGCGATGTAATATGTGTACACTTATCTATGAATGTGCATCGTAATATGTGTACGCTTATCTATGAATGTGCGTTGTTGTGTCAAGATTTGCGATGTAATATGTGTACGCTTATATACGAATGTGCGTTGTTGTTTCAAGATTTGCGATGTAATATGAATGTAATATGCGTCGTTGAAGTTAGCACACTAATTGTGAATGTAATATGCGTCGTTGAAGTTAGCACATTAATTATGAATGTAATATGTGTACGCTTACCTACGAGTGATGTCGCAAAGCGTCATCTTGAAACAACGTTCGGAAGAGTTAGTCTAAGGATTATGACTTGCCAACTATGATTTTTCTGAGTCCTCTAAACACAGTGCCACCAAATCATAATGTACATACACAAAAGACCAATTAAGGAAAAAAATGAAACTAACAATCGTAAATGACAATTCAATTATCAATGTTACAAAGAATTAAGGTGTAATAATACATATCCCAAGAAGAATATACGGCTCTTCGAGAATGTATAATTTTGGGGATTCCAATATTTAGTGATTCTAGAACTATCAATGATTGGGGAATTCACCCATAATATTTAATATAATAATAGATCGTACATAATTTAGGACAAAACGATAAGTTACTGAACACACGTTATGTATGCTTTAACTTATAAGTAAAATATCAATTTGTATAGCAATAATAAATTTTAAAACTAATCACACCTCACGCAGGTTTGTAATATAATCACATAAATCAAATTACTCATCAAAAGGCAATGAACTCAGCATGCATAATTAAAAGAAATCGAAAAGTATAATTTTGCTTATAATAGAGTTCAAACAATTTTTGCTTATAAACAAAATATAAAATCTCTATTACAACAAAGATAGAATATAAAAAATAGGTAAAAGAGCATCCAAATAAAGATCAAAGAAGAATTTCTAACTTTCGAGACCTTTGGACTGTTGCAAGCACAGACGATGAGTTGTTGCGCAACTTTCTCCGATCACTACAAGAAAAAGCCTGATTTCTGACGGTTCTTTTTCGACGGGCGTAAATCCGTCTGAAATACCGATGAATTTTTTTACGGATCAAATTATCCGTCGAAATTATCGTCGGATACGTTTTCGACAGTTTTAGCCGTCTGAACTTACGACGATTGAAAATTCGTCGAAACTTTTCATAAAAAATTCGATGAAAATTCGGGTGATCCATTTCCATGCTGGTTTTTCGACGGTTCAAACTTTGAAAGTTTCGACGGTTCGCATATCCGTCGCAACTTTCCGCGATCTTAGCCGTCGAAATATCTTAACATTAATCAGTTACCTATAATTTTATTTTCGACGGTTCAGGCGGTCGAAAGTTGCGATGTTTGACGAAACCGTTGATATTTCGACGGTCGGGTCAGTCGGAAAGTTAACTCATTATAATTCCATTTTAAATCTTTTCGATGGTTTGGACCGTCGAAAGCGAAAATTTATAATTTATATAATTCTTTTTTAGTTGATATATATTATCATATATTTTGATAGTTAAAATCGTCGAAAGTTGCGACGGTTCTCGAACCGTCGAATGTTTCGACGGTTCCTCCGGCGGATTTGACCGTTTGAATTAGAATTAATATTTTAATGGTTATTATAGCCTCTAGGTGTCCTAAAAATTTTGGTAGAGTTTCAATTTATTTGTGAGTCTTTTCATGCTTAAATAAGATAAATTAATATTAAACTTTTGTTAGACTATAAAATCATTCAAAACTTCTTTAAATCCAAATAAATATGTTACTAATGATCATTGAGTCTTCTCATAACTTTTGGAGTTGATCTGCTCATAACATTTGGAGTTGATCTCCACTTAAAATTTTCGAGGAAAGTTAAAGAAATCACAAAATCTAGCTCGGTGACCGTCCATAATAAACTTGCTAACGCTCTAAATATAACTCAAGTGGAGAAGTTGGTATGTGGCCGTGCGGATTCAAAACTAACAAAGATTAATCACATTTTAAAGATATATGATATTAGTTTATCTAAAATTATTAATCATTCTTTATCAATTAACGCGTAGATCTGGTCGGGGGATGGCGAGAGATCGGATGCCGGCGGACGGAGGGCTCGAGCGCACGGCGGTGGGAAGGATCGCACGGTGGCGGGGAGGATGCACGGTAGTGGGAAGGATCGCATAGCGGCGGGGAGGATGCATGGTGGTGGGAAGGATCGCACGGCAGCGGGCGGAGGGCTCGAGCGCACGACGACGGTCAGGATCGCACGGCGGCGGGCGGAGTGCTTGAGCGCTGGGCCGCTGGTCGAAGAAGAGAGAGACATGAGAGCACACGGTAGGGCCGAGGTCATAAGGAAAAAATATGACATAATCTCGACCGTCGATCGAGGATCGGACGGCCGAGATTGATCAAATCGTGTCCACTGTGAATTTCACCATGGGCGGCTCAGATGATGGTAGCACCATTTATGTTGGTAGCATGGGAATTAAACCATTGTTGTTTATTGCTTGATAATGTTTTTTAGAGTTCTGTGCATTAACTAATAGGGTTTAGTTTATTGCTTGAGAGTTTAGTCTATGCTACAAACTTAAGTTGGTAGCATTTTGCTACCTCAATCTCGGCCGCTCGTTTCATCATCGATTGGTAATATGTTTTCAAAGATCTCGGTCGTCCGATTCACAGTCGACGGCCACATTACGTCCATTTTTTATTACTTTTTTTCTAATAACCCTACAAACCACGAAATCTCCCCCTCTCTCCTCTTCGTCTCCCCCCGCGGCCCGCTCGATCGGCGTCCACCAGCCGACATCGCCAGCCACCGCCGCTCGATCTCTCGTCCAGATCCCTCGCCGCCGCCGCCCGCTCTGTCGACTCTCTCGTCCTGATCCCGCCCTGAGATCGCCAGCCGCCGCATTCCGATCTCTCGCCGAGATCCCTCGCCGCCGCCGCCGCCAGTTCTCGCGCCGATCTTGCAAAATCACTTAAGGTAAAGTTTGTCTATTCTGGTTTCGTGCATGTTTCTTGATCTTTGCTTAACAGCCTTTTGCGAATGTAGAATCTGAAAGTGTGACCATAGAAAAATCAGTTGCAGATGCAATCTGAAAGTGTGACCAGTAGAGCATTATACATCAGATGACCATGCGCTTATGCGGATAATCTTAGAGCAAAATGACTGTTTGATTGGTTATGCACATACAGCAACGCTATTGAACTTCAATCTGCAAACATCTAGTTTGGATAAGCCATGTACATTAATTGTAACTTGATTGTAATTTTTAGTTATAATACCATGTACGATATGATTAGCTTACAAACTTATTTGAGTTGTAATTTGATGTGGAATATGTTGGCGACTTTGTGTAAGAACTTTTTTGATGTGTAAGAATCTTTTTGAAAGGCCTCACGCCGAGCTTGCGCACCTCCGCTGCCGAGGGATTTTTCTCGTCCGCATTTGTGTAATGTTACCAAAACGACGAGGGCTGCATTTGTGTAATGTTACGGGCAAACACTTCAATTATGTAATAAATTTGTTAACAGGAGTGTTGCAAACACATCTAAAATTTCTTTCTCAAAATGGCATGAGGCATTGCGATGAATCTCGGTGGCATAAGAGAGGCAGACGAGGCTCGACCACAATGAGGCTCGACAACAGTGAGGCATTGCGATGAGAGGCAGACGAGGCTCGACAACAGTTAGGCGAGATGAATCTCAACGGCGATAGAGCCAGGCGGGGCTCGACGACGACATAAGGAGGCAAATTATTGGCTTAACATGTAATAATTCCGGCATGGTTAGAATATTTACACATGGATTATAGCAACCAACAGCTGCACAAAGGGATCGGAGGGTTTGCTTATGCAGTCACATGGACTGGTTATGCTTTTGTGAACTGTGGCCTCTGCATGTCCATTCGTTAGATGTATTCAATTTCTTTACACTCAATTATATTTTTTGAATCAGGAAGGAAACTTAATTTTAGCACAATTAGTAAATAGAAAGACTAGAATACTAGACAAAAAAAATTTCAAGTGCATGATCAGCACAAATTATGAGTTTCTTGGTCACTTATAACAATAAATAAATAAATAAACATTGTGAAGATGAGTAAATTTCCCTGTCATTCAATTATACTCACTTTCTCAATTTGGTTACTAAATTTTAATTGTTGAAGGAAAGGTCATCCAATTTTTAAATTCTTGCAAGCATGGTCAATATGATGTGTTATAATGGTTTTTTTTTCCATTAGTGCAAGCATGATTTATATGATATCCAATGGTTCATATGATATGATATCCGACCATTATGCAACGCAAAAACCCATCCTTTGGTCCGGTAATGATATTTATAATGTAAGAACTCACCCAAAAAAAAAAGGAAAAAAGAAAAAAATCAGAAGGTGAAACGGCTAGCTGACACATTAGCATAGTTGCCTAATGTAACAGTTCTCTAAAAGATTAAGAGCAAGCATATTTAATGCACAAAAATAATGATCATTAATTCTTGATTAAAGGATAATTATGATCAAGATTTTGTCAACTCATTCGCACAAAACTGGAAGCCGGATCCCTTTGTTATTTCCCTTCCAGAGCAGCCTCACCAGGTCCCTCTCATTCTCTCCCTCACAAGACTTCATCATTTTTTTCCTCTCGTGGCCTTGCAAGCAGCAGCCACCAAATGACTAAATGGAGGAGGAAGGAGATAGTCAGCCTAATGTCTTCTTCAAGGAGTGGGTAGATGGAATCCGTTGAATGATTCTGCAATTATGGTGCTAATGTGATTAAGTATGCCTTCTTCATTCTAGACACCCAATACTCTCATATGAGACGTCTCATAAATCGGAACACAACTTTGATTGTTATTGATTAACAAGAAATTATGTGAACAGATCATTGTACAAACCTTGGCCATTGCTTATTAGTAGAAAATTATATCCTGAAGTTAACTAGATGATTGAGTCATTAGTTATTTCTAATATTTTTGTTTTCTTCATTTATACTTCTTTTTTATTTTCTAAAGTAGTGATCGTTGCAATATTCAATAAAAAGAGTCAATGAATATAGAAAAGGACATCTCATCTTTGCTTCATATATAGACATTTTTATAACATGAATTCACTAGTTTCAAGCACCAAAATTCTCTTCGTTGTCTTTCTTGGATAGTACTTCAATCTATCCTTGTATATTTTATCTTCCTTATTTTCATTAGATCATCCACATATGTTTTGTCTTCTATAGATCTAAGAATAAGAAAGACAAGATATACGAGGATAGACCGAAGTATTATATGAGAAAGGCAGTGCTTGAAACTAGCGAATGCACACAATAAAAATGTTTGTTTCTTAATACTTTTCTTTATTCATTGGCTCCTTTTATTGACTATTACAATAATCTCTACTTTAGGAAATAAAAAAAGAAACAAAAATTAAAAAAAATAAAAAATATTGAAAAAACTAATGAGCCAACAAATCAGCCATCTAATTAATTTCTGTTGATTAACATCATTATTATGATATGATTTTTTACTAATCAACAATAGTCAAGGTTGTGTCAGAATTTGTTCATTATTACGATATGATTTCTGCTAATCAACAACAACCAAAGTTGTGCTTGGATCTATGGGACATCTTACATCAATCTTTTCTTCTTCAAAAGAGTTCGACCTCAAATTCAAAAGTTAAATTCAAATGAACATGTTTCACACCTTGCAATGGTTCTGTCTTCTTCCTGAACTTCACAGATGAATCAATTAAACTAGCCAGATTGTAGAGTAGTACCAAGTAACAATATATTGTACTTAAAATTTGATTTGAAAATGCAATATGTAGAAAAATAAAACTTTTGGTGTCGACAAAAACTTTCACGCGTTTTTTCATCAACTTGAAGCATTTGAAGCAAATCTCTTTTGTTAGTCGACAAAGTTAATCTTAACTTTTCATCCACCTCTTTAATAAATTTGTCTTCTTTTTGCTTAGAAAGAAAGTTCATAGTTGTTAATTTTTCAATGTTAGCAGCCACAACTTCATCATCTTAACTTCATCCTCACAAGATGACATAGATTTTAATATCACAATATTCACATGATCAAGGTATTTAACAACTATTTCCCCATCACAATCTTCTTCATCATCAACAATTCCAGAAAAAAATTTGATCAGCTTCATTAGTTTAAGTAAGAAAATTTGGGAATTCTTTATTTTTTGCAAAGACTACACATGTTGTTTGTGCGTGAGTTGAATTTGTTCCCATCACGCTGAAGCACTACCTTCAATCGATATGCAATAAGATTTATTTTTTTGTGTTCAAAGATCTTCATATACTCGAAGAAACTCTCAACTTCAGTCAGCCAATCGAGGAAGTTTTCAATGTGAAATTGGCCATTGAAGGATGGAAGGTCCATCCACATTTTGAAATTTGATTGGCGTGCTACTCGATGCTGAATGCGATCTTAAGCACCATCGTCATTGTCAGTTGGGCATCGAAGGGCTTGAGCCCGATGAGTGGCTCTTCGCCCTTCACTCTTCACGATTTTGCAAGAGTAACTTGAGAGATTCATAGAATAAGATTGTTTGCCATTATTCTCAATGCTCTAATATCAATTGGCTCAACACTAGGATCTGATAAGAAAAAGGAAGATAAAATATATGAGGATAGACCAAAGTACTATCCAAGAAGGCACCGAACAGAATTCTGGTGCTTGAAACTAACAAATACACGTTATAAAAATATTTATTTATGAAACAAAGATGAGATGTCCATTTGTCTATTCATTGGCTCCTTTTGTGGATTATTACAATAATAACTACTTTAGGAAATAAAAAAAGAAACAAGAATTAAGGAAACAGATAATATTAAAAAATAACTAATGAGCCAACAAATCAGTTTCAGCTGATTAGTGTCATTATTATGATATGATTTTCTACTAATCAGCAATAGTCAAGGTTGTATCAGGATCTGGTCATTATTGTGATATAATTTTCTGCTAATTAACAACAACCAAAGTTGTGCTCAGATTTGTGGGACGTCCTACATCGATTTGTAAATTAAATCATTTGTACTACTGGTCAGTTAATGCTAATATAGAGTCATATGTTAATTCATTTCATTGTTTCTTGTGAAGTGTTGTGGGATGTTAGTTAAACTTGTATATTCTTATTAGGGTTATTTCCTCTGACCACCCCTAAACTATCACAAATTACCACATCTAATCCCAAACTACGAACTTCATTTTTTGGGTACCTAAGCTATCACGATTTTTTTCAGTTTAGTCCTTCCGTCCAATTTCGTCGACTTCTCTGTTATTTTTCATTTTTTGCATTTGTGAAATGTCCATTATACCCCTACGTTAGTCCACTTTAATATAAAAAAATATAATAATAAATATAAAAATAATTAAAAAAAAGAGTGACGATAGGGGGGGCGACCCTGGACCCCCCCTCCTCCCCTCTCTTTCCCAGCGCCGGGAAAGAGAGCCGGGAAATAGAGGGGAGGCGGGGGGGGGGGGGGGGGGGGGGGGACCCCCCTCCTCCCCTCTCTTTCCCGCACTCAGGAAAGAGAGGGGAGGAAGGGGGTCGCCGCCCCCCTCTGCGTCGTCGTCGACGACGATGCAGGGGGGCGGCGACCCCCCCCCCCCCTCTATCCAGCGCCGAGAAAGAGAGGGGGTCCATCAATTCCCCGTCTCCAGTGAAAATAAAAAAAATGTCTATCCATTTAAAATCTTCCTCCAATTGGGTTAGTGGATCGTCCAATTGGAAATGATAACAAAATACATAAGTGGTTATAATAAGTTCTAATAAACATATTCGCAACTATATGGATTATACCTATTTGCACAAATACCTCGACGATTCCCGATCGTTAATACATAGAGTCCGATAAGCATACTTGAGTTGGTACGGAAATAGGATCTCCAATAGCCACGATTTCACGTTTCTGTGAAATATATACACGAATCATTTCTGGATTATAATTGGAACCCCCTTTTTCTGAATCCATCTCACATCAATAACATGACCCCTTCCACCTATAGGTAGCTTTAGAGAAGTTTCTTTTGCAGTATGGGAGTTGCCGGAGTATTAGGTGCTGCTCTGCTATGCGCTATTCATGGTGCTACCGTAGAAAACACTTTATTCGAAGATGGTGAAAGGCAGAGGCCTTTGGTGTCCCTTCCAGTCAACAAGAAGAAAGAGCCGCAAAAAATGCAAAGAGGGAGCTCTGCGTCGTCGTCGTCAACAAGAAGAAAGAGCCGCAAAAAATGCAAAGAGGGAGCTCCCCCTCCCCTCTCTCTCTTTCCCGGCATTGGAGAGAGGGGGCAGGGGGGTCGCCGCCCCCCTCTGCATCGTCGTCGTCGTTGACGACGACACAGAGGAGGGGGGTCCCCCCCCGCCGCGGGAGAAAGAGGGGTGGGGTGGTCGCCCCCCACCCCCACCTCGTCGTCATTCTATTTTTTAAAAAAAATATTTTTATATTCATTATTATATATTTTTTATATTAAAGTGGATTAATGCAGGGATATAATGGATATTTATAAATGCGAAAAATGAAAAATAATGGAGAAGTCGACGGAATTGAACGAAAGGACCAAATTGGAAAAATCGCGATAGTTTAGGTACCCAAAAAATGAAGTTCGTAGTTTGGAGTTAGATGTGGTAATTCGCAATAGTGTAGGAGTGATCAGAGGAAATAACCCTTCTTATTATTCTGCTCTAGGTGTAAATCATGACTTAATGTTTGTATTGATCTCCTACCTACATGCGAATATTAGAGACCCATATTTAAGCTTTCTAGTTGTCAATTATGTTTAAATTATTAATTTCTGTCAATAGGAGATCTTCTTTCCAGATTAAGCATTATGTGGAGCTATATGTACTACAGTAATTCTCTCTAGTGTGCTATAATTTTTACTACTGATTAATAGGACCGTGTAAGATTATTTTTGTGTTACAATGGTGTTTATGTTTACTTGCCAACCTGCACATAGGCCACTAGAGAACTTTAGCATGTTGTAATCTTCTTTTAAGGCAAGTTAGATAGGGTCTTGTACCATCTCTCTTAGATAGTTATAATAGAGCTTAGGGATTTAAGCATGTGCTATAAGATGAGTTTCACCTGTCCTGCTGAAATCTCTTTTCTACGTGTCTTATTCATATGATGGCTTTATACATCTTATAGAGGATTGTTAAGGATCTTGATTTAGCTTCCTTTATGGGTTTTCTTTGTGTTAAATCTCCTTGATTGCTTTGCTGTAATTTTAAACCCATGTGATGTACTACTCAATGATGATAGTAGGAGATTCTTGGCATTATTAGAATTTTCTTATGATGGTTCGTAGAATCATACCATGAGTCATTCATTATATTAAATGCATCGATGCATTGTTATAGCATTGCTATTTTTTGTTTGCATTACTTAGCTATTCTTTATAGGTGTAAAAATATGATCATTAATGTCGAATGGCAATTCTCTCGTAAGGCTAGTAATTTGTCTATACATGAAACCTTTTTCTTAGTCAGAATAGTGTTATGTTCAATCGAATAATCACTCAATCTTTAGAAGTCAGGACCCAAAAGGGTTCCACCTCTATCTCATCCCATTGAAACACCTCCACCTCCTCTAAAATCTAGAACTCTACTTGGCTTTTCCCTCCAATCCTCCCTAGATTTTCGCACAATTTTTCCTTCCTATGAATGTTTGATTATATAGTTTCCTTGAATTAATTGTCGTTGAACTTATAATTCATCATATCGACATTGTTTGATTTATCTGCTTATCATTCCTATAATCAAATCGTGAAGTTCATTGATTGTAACAATATAAAGATGACGAAAAATTTAATAAAATAAAAAATAAAAAATAAACATCGGATCATCTTGTTAAACCAAGTGCATTGTCATAATTGTTTATTATGATTTATGGTCCACTAAAGGAGTGTGTCATGCACATGCCCTTTCCTTCTGAGAGGACATTTGTCATGACTTGATACTGTTTGCATGGAGTATCTCATAATTAAATAAAAAAATTATTTGATAATAATGAAAGGACGAGATATTTCAAAGTCAAAACAAAGTCACATGTACTATTAAATATTATGATTAATGAACAAAGTCACTAAATGATTGTTACTAAATAAATTATCAAATCATTATCATTGAATATGAATATTGAATCATTTTTACTAAATATGACTATCGAATCATTGTTACGGAACATGGCTATAATGAATCGTTATATCATGAATTATTATTGCTTTATGAAATAAATTGTTTATTATTGATTTATGAATTATGCTTTATGAAATTATTAATGATATTGTCAAGTTATGATATATCTCATTAATCATCTGCTCATTAATTATGCTCATCAAATATTGTTATAAACCTCTTTCTCACATTACATGGAATATTGTTATTAATGAAATTATTGATTGTGCCTAAATGTGGGTAATTGGATTGACATGTCTTCGAAATTTTAAATTGGGTGCAAGTGCAACCCAGTCTAATAAGCCTATTGGCACAAGGACAATCAAGTACTTCAATTAATTGATAATGATTCATTAATTATTGTTTGAGAATCTAAACCAAGATAATGGATAAATAGGAATGCAACTTGATGTTGAGATAATCATTTAAGTTTTAATTAGAATGAAATTGCTATTGCCCACCTTTTATCATTTTATTGTTCAATGTCTTAATTGAATTATTTTATGAATTTATTTAATTACTTATTTTCATGACTCTTATATACAACTATGAAAGGAGGACATCCCCTGTCGGGTTTGTGCGAATATAGAAGAGTGAAAGATGTAGTCAATGGTGAGCTTATGACGACAATTAGCACATGGTGTCGGTCCCACATCAGATCTTTTTATGTTGTAGTGGTTATGATTATGTCAACCAATGGGTCTTATTATGGTTTAGGGGCTGTTTGACAAAGCTTATAAGTCAATTAAAATTATTTATAAGAAAATTTTTCTCTATTTGGTATCCGGAAAAAAGATGATAAGCATTTATTTTACATATTTATAAGTTAAGAAAAATAAGATGGGAGAGTCAACTTATTTTGTGTGGGAAAGAAAAGTTGATTAGTTTGATAAATGAATATACATTTTTGTCTTTAAAATGTACATAATTTTCTTCACACATTTTTTATATTATAATATTATGACTTTTTGGTCATTTGACTAAAATAATAACTTATAATTTTTTTCTTACTAATTGCTTATTTTTAAAATTATATTCAACCATTAAACTACTTATTAACATTTAACTCATCAGTTATTTTCTATTAGCTAAGCCAAATGAACCCTTATAATTGTGTTACTAAGTATGTTGTCTTTTGTGAATTCTGAGTCATATCATGTAATTGATATTTTCGTCACGGTACTTATGATGTCATTCGGCTTATCATTATGTTATGTTTTCTCTATGCATTTTTTGTGGACTAAGTTTATTTTTATTGTGTTTGTGCTACTATTTTGTCTTATTATTTTAATATTATTATATTGTTCATCACGTGACGTGCTTTGAGATCCGTTCATGACATGTGTCATAGTGCGAATTATGAGAGCGTTACAAGTTGGACAACTTCAAGTGTCGATGGATCACTCCGCTGCCATGTCTCCATTCCACGTAAGATGTGGATAATCCAACTAATAAATCACATATTTTTCACACTATACATCCATTGCAATTTCATATATTTATAGCATATTACATAGATAATTACAATTGTTCATTAAGTGGTCATTTGGTTACGGAATATGGGTTAAAAGAAATTATATTCTTGTGAATACGATATTCCTCATTGATATTTTTATGTGTTTGGTTGACAAAATGATATCTCGAATTATTATTCTAAACAATGACCAGCGTAAAACCCTGTCGAATCTCATGAATATGGATCAACGAATATGGCGTCGTATGATCTATGTAGCCGACCCCACCTAGTGGGATAAGGCTTTGTTGTTGTTGTTGTTGTATTATTCTAAACAATGTTTGGATGAAGATGAATAAACTAAAGAATAAGTATGAAATTAATAGTATGTAATAATTTATATTTAATAAAAAATAAAATATTTATAATTTCAACAAGATTATTAGTACCCACTTTTAAATATATATTATTCATATATTTTTAAAAATAATAACAAATATTAAGAATCAATTTTAATTAAAATATGATAAAAGAAATATTAATATATTATTAGTAATAGATATCTCGTAACCAATTAATTTTTTCATCATTTTTAGACACCATTTCGTCGTGAAAAGTCATATTCCATGATTTTTGAAAAATTGGATAACTCACTCAACAAACTTCAAACGAGAGTAAAGGTTTGGGAACATGTGCAACAAATAAGTGATGTAGTGGAATAAGTAAAGGATTTAACGGGGGTCCTCCCCCCTTACCCCTCCCCCCATCCGCGCTTGGATCGGGCGCGGATGATGAGCATGGTTCAGGGGTAGATCGTGCAGTTCAGAGCAATGGAATCATTAGTTCGCGGTGAAAAAAAATTCATGAGGGTTTTGTGATGTTCTTCAGCGTTCGAGGTAGGGGCGACATGGACGACGACGAGCGGCGAGGACGATGACGATATGACAAGGACGATGAGAGAGTGGGGAGGTACAGTGGAGACCGCCGCGATCCCAGCAGAGCGGAGGCTGAGAAAGGGAGCTCGGGGCAGCAGGGTCGATTCATCGGTTTCTGTCACCGCGACCTCGGGCGACGAGGACCTCGGGCGACGGCGATCTCGACGCGAATGACGATCTCGGTGCGAATGGCGATCTCAATACGAACGGTGATCTCGACGCGGACGAACGACGGTGCAGCCAGATCGACCAATCTGTGGCTGGATCCGGCCGCCCGCAGCCAGAATGGGCCGATTCGGCCGCCCGCGCCAGATCGGCCGCCTGAGCTAGATCGACAATCGGGCAGTCAGATCCGACCGCCCGCAGTCAGATCGGCCACTGGGCGGCCGGATTCGGCCGCCAACGCCAGATCGACCGTCGGGCGGACAGATCTGGTCGCCCGCGCCAGATTGACAGTCGGGCGGTCAAATCCGGCTGCCCGCATCCAGATCGGCTGTCGGGCGGCCATCAAGAGAGAGGGGGAGGGAATGGAAAAGCTGCCGAGAGAAGAGAAAGGGAGAAGGAGCGGGAACGGGAACGGGAATGGGAAAGCCGCCGGATAGGGAGAGGGAAAGAGGGAGGGAGGGGGGAGGGGGGCGGTTCGGTCTGTTCGAGTGATTTTTTAACCTCTTCGGATGGGGGGAGGGGGTCTTCCCTTACGACGGAGGCAAGGCAAGGCAAGACCGAACAGAAGGGTGGAACTCGAGAACAAGCACCCGCGGTCCTCCTCTTACAAATATGCATGAACAGAATCTAGGACCATTTGCAACTTCTTATACTCAGCCTGCAGTCAACCAACATTTTTCCATTTAACGTACATCACCGGTACGTCTCTTCTTGTTGTTTCATGGCCCTCCACAATGTCTTCACTGCAAAGTCAATGAGATGTGAACCTGGCTGTCAACAGAGTATATATATATATATATAATCTTCTTCCTCTTGAACGAAGGATGTCAATGTGAATGTGCTGACACGCTTTTTATCTTATTGCCTGATGGAGTGCTGGCCGGACCAACTTGGAGCATTGTTTTTTCTTTTCTGCCGTTTACGATTCAAGATGACATCCCGAGCAGGAAACTCCATGATCATCACGAAGTACGGCTTAATTCTGATAGAAATGCTGCCTCCAATGGTGGTGGTATAAGACGTGGTATTGCAGATTGCAAAACTGGTCGAGAACAGAGGGTCTGGAACTTGTTGATCTCCAATGGGCAGATGTGAGGCTAAAACCAGTGCTGCCCCTGCTCCTACTTCGGCGCCGTATCCCGAGTCGTACCCTCCACTTCGGGACCATGATGGGAGCACTGCCATGGCGGGAGCAGCAGAGCCTGCGCCGTATCCTCCTAAAGCAGTCAACTTCCCGCCTCAGTACCACCCGAACATGGCGTCTTCGCATCCAGAGCCCACACCTTTTCCTCCCGCGAGGCCTCAAGTTGATCCACGGCAGATGACGCCAGGTTTCGCTCTCCCCCATATCATCGGAAATCCGTGGTCAACGGGGCTCTTCGACTGCGACCGCGACACCAACAATGGTAATGGTTTCTACGGCCTCCTTCATTAATGGTGAATCATGTCATGATATCAGAGGTACACAACACCTTTTCATGCATATCCAATATCAGATGATCAGTGATCACACTGTTGGTGTCAACTTGATCTTGTGTATATAACCCATTCATCTCCTGACAGATGAATCGAGAACGAGAATGCCTAATGAATTGATGATGTTATTGCAGCTGTGGTGACGGCCTTCTTTCCCTGTGTTACGTTCGGGCAGATTGCAGAGATTCTAGACCAAGGACAGACATGTAAGCACATCAGTAAAGGCTTTTAAACATTTGTGTGGAATGAATCTTACGTTTGCACAATACTGAAATCTCTCTCCAAATTAATTCAGAGGTATACAGATCTTAAAGGAAAAGAAAAAAAAAATATCAAACCCATTCCAGCTCTTCTATGTTCTGCTGCCTGGCTATCTGTCTAAGAAAAAGGTTAACAAGAAGTGCACACCGTTTATTTACAGAAAAATTTCCAACACAATATATGCTCGTGCTCATGGATGTACTCATGTACATATCTTAGTTATGTCTCCTACCCTCCGCATTCATCTGCAGACCTAAATTTGTTTCTGTTTGAAGGGAAGACATAAGTCTCTTAGGACTGTTTTCTGATGAAACTTCGTACGTTATTGTGCAGCCTGCACGCTAGGAAGCATCATGTATGCACTGCTGCTACCCGTTCTCTCATGTTCCATCATGGGCATCCCTTACAGACAAAGGCTGAGAAGGCAATACAACTTGGTGCAAGCTCCAGCAGAAGATTGGAGTCTCCACATCTTCTGTCCATGCTGTGCCCTCTGTCAAGAATATAGGGAGCTTCAAGCCAGAGGACTTGACCCCTCTCTAGGTGAGTGTCGTCACTGTTAGTCATCAACAAAGGCAACTAGAGCAATTACTCTGCACAGTGTTAATTCACTGTTTTCCATCATCTCCTCCTAAAATCAATCTGCTGAGTGTTATTCTGATACTCAAAGTTTTAAACATCATGAATATAAAAAAAACAAATGTTTTGGTAAACTTCTATTGCTAATTTATGTTGTCTTAGATATTTGATTAACTTTTTTTTCTGCATTTCTCTTGCAAATAATCAATGAGTTGCTTTGAATGAATGAGTCCATGACAGTAGCACTGGTGCTATCTTTACAGGATGGATTGGCAACCTTGCTCGGCAGCAGGAGATGAGCACTCCTCCAGTGATGCAGTCCATGAACGGATGAGACCGAGAACTGAAACTTTCTCTTGCCAGAATATTTGTGTCATCTTGTAGCATTATGAAACAAAAAAAAGTTTGAAGTGTTTCTTCACTAATCAGACGTTTGGTTTCTGCTGTTATGAGTTTGCAATAATAGTGCGCATTTGAGCCATTTGATTATGAAAGAAGAGGGCGTTATGAATAATGTTTCATCTATTTTCATTTAAGAATTTTTTATCTGATTGATTATTATCATTAATTAAAAATATCATTGGCCTAATATTTAAACAAATATAAAAAAATAGGCGGGGTGTAAGAAAAAATTGATCCGAAAAAAAAACTTAAAATACGAACCCGACTAAAAATTAGGTCGGTATTTTGGAATAAATAAAATCACACGTTCAAATTAGGATTCCTTACTAAAAAATGAAGAGGCTCAAATCAAATATGTTTTTAAAATTATTATAATTAAACTATTAATTCTAACTTTTAAACAATACTTTATAGTTTTACCTTTCTCTTACTCTAATTTATTAGATTAGGCATATTATTGACTTAGTATCATGCACTTGAATTTGAATATTATTAAATTGTTAATCTATTTTAATAAAGTTTGTACAAATTAATTAACTAGATATTTTCAATTATAATGTAATAATACACTAATTCGATTTATTTATATCAAATAGTAAACTTAGAGTTAAGTTTCATTTTTTTAAAAAAAATTGTTTATAAATTTTTCAAAAGATTATTAGCTTAAATTAGGTCTTCGATCTGAAAAACGTCGAGACTCTAGATCGAGTTTTCTCTTTAAAATAATAATTAGCATTAAAAGACTGTCCAAAATTTAAAGATCGATTTTTCTTTTAAAATGAAAACTGCTCGCCTCTTAAAGAAGACTACATAATTATGAATTATCTTTTTTTTTAACTTATAGCAAAATGAATTTCATTAAGAGCCGAATAAGATTAAAATACTCTCCTAAAAAAAAGATTAAAATACAATCCTGCAATATAATATTTTCCCCTTTTGTGAGGTTGGGTTCAAAGTATGTGTGCATACTGATCACATCACTACATTGTTACTTCTTTTTTGGGTATTGCATGAGATACGACTTTGAGGACATGTACCAACTTGGAAGCTTGATGTGATACTTGTTCAAAGAATGCAACCATATATATATATATATATATATATATATATGTATGTATTCCAGATGTTATTTTCATGCGAATTACTTGATGTGCTTGTTGTTCTTATCGGATCTTAATTAGCCACGTTTAGATCTTAATTAGATTTTCGCAGATATATAAGGTTCCTATATTTAAATATTGAGAACCATTGGTGTCCAATTTTTTTCACTCGTCATAATTTGTTCTATAAATAAATTTTCTTGTAGAATTTTCTCCTGTTCTTTGTTATTAAAAAAAAGTTGATTAATTATTTTATCTTGCCTGATTTATTTTGTGGAATATATTGTATTTAAAAAATATTGTCAATATTTTTCTGAGTATTAAACTGTCGTCTATATTTGCTCGGCAAGTTGTTTTGTAGAGAGAATATAAAAGAAACGATCAAACGATGGAAATGGGACGGCCGCGTCCACATGGCCACGGGAGGAGAGCCGCCACCGCCGGATAGAAGAGCGGGAGCTGCCAGGGCATGGCTGGAAGGAATCGTCGCGGGGTTCCCCTCCGGCGCCGGCGGCGTCGACGCCGTGTGGCGCGGCGTCTTCTTCGCCCCGCTATCGCTCTCCGGCCTCCGCGTCTCCCGCGTCGGCGCCGGCCGCGTCCTCTGCACCTTCCGCGTCCCGCCTCACCTCGCTGTCGGGGGACTCCTAAGAACACCACTCATGCGTACTCTCGACCTCTGTCGGGCTCCAGTTACTTACGTTTTATTCATATATATATATGGGCGCAGGACGAGGAAGGGAACTGGCAGCCGGGGGCGATCGCGACGGTGATCAGCCTCGTCGGCCTCGCGGCCATCATGACGACGGAGGGCGCCGGCGCCATCAGAGTCTCCGCCGAGTCCGGCGTCGCCTTCTTCTCGCAGGCAAAGATCGACGTACGTATGCCGGCCGTATAGCAGGCGCGGCGGCTCTCGCTCACTGCATGCAGCTAATTACTTATTTATGAGATGTGAAGTCCTTGTTCGTGATGGATCAGGAGGAGGTGGAGATCGACGCGCGGGCGCTGCAGCGCAAGGGGAAGCTGACGGCCACGCGGGTGGTGGTGCGGAAGAGCGGCGGCCGGCAGCAGCAGCTGGTAGCCGTCGGCCGCCAGTGGATGGCCACCGGCCGGCCTCGTGGCGGCGGCAGCAGCAAGTTGTGACTAATCCAACTTAAGTGGTAGCTTGTTCAGGATTGATAGGATTATTATTAGCACTTGATTAATGTTAAGAATATAAAATTAATGATGTTATTTTAAATTTTTAAAAAAATTAGTTAGCACATCAAATTTTTCAAAAATCAAGAATTCGAATCTCGTTAAATTCTTATTAAAATGTAATTTTCTTCCTTAGTTATCCACGTGTTGAATTTGGATTAGACCAAAAGTTGTCGATCGTGAGGAAGAGTATTAAAAATATAAAATTAATGATTTTACTTTTTCTAACGACTTAAATTTTTAAAAAATTGATTAGCACATCAAATTTAACAATTAATATGAAGTATGAAGTCGGAAAATGATAAAAAAAAAGTGTTAACTAATTCTGTTGAACAGCTTCATACCGCTAATCACATGGGACAAAAGTTTCGAAACTATATATCGTGTGTAGCATAAACACATTTTGTAGTTAATATGAAAATAAAAATAGTCTCTTGAAATTATTTTCTATCTTTATTTTAATCTACTTCAGAAGTAAAATTATTTATATTTATAAAAAATATATATTTTTAAAACATTTTACTCTTAGATTTAATTAATCAGGACAGATCACGCATTTCTTTTTTGTCCTTTTCTTTATGATCTTTGTAGTTTGAAATGCTTAAACAGTTTTAAGATTCTCTTACTGTTTAATAATTTAGGACATTCTTGTGCACTTATGAAGTCAGAAAAAAAGTCTTTTGTGGAAGGAAAAAGACGGACAACATTAAAGATTTTTTTATCATTTAACTAAAATAATAAGTTATAAGTGTATATATTCTTTTACTACAAAACAGTTAAAACAGTATAAATTTATTCACCGAAAAAAAAATTATCCAAACAAGCACTAATTTCATGCTAATTAATTATTTTTGTATTATTTAAACCAAACAAGCCCTTCAAGTAATTTTAGTAGTCGGGTCGAGTCGAACTTTCGAGTTCATCGGGTCGATCCGACCAGATGAACATCCCTGCTATAAAGTCTGTGATGAAAATCCAATAATTTTCATCTTCAAAGCCGAAAGGATAAAGAAATGATCAACCAAGTTGGTTGTCTCTGATTCAAATTCTCGATCAAATCTTGGATTCAATGCATGAAGTCTCCATTTTAAGTCAGGCTCATTCATTTTGCTCCCGCTTGAACGAGGAATTGTTGATTTTGAGGATAAATTATATCGAATATTCTTTAACTTTGGATTTTTTTTAGCGTTATTCTCAAACTTTATTTTATAATAATTCTATCCTTTATCTTTTAACTTACTCCATCAACTACTATTTTCAATTATTATTAGTGATTTTTCGGTCGCTTGCTAATGTGGCGTTCACACGATAATTTCTCTCTCCTCCACACAAGAACTAATTGAAAGAAATAGTTTGACATGACATAATTAAATATATTAAAAATTGAAGCGTTCTCACGTTAGGCGCGCCCCCTTGTTGGCAGTGGAAGTGCAAATGTCCCCCTCCTTTGTGTGTGTGCGCCAACGACGTGCGCAATGCAAATGGTGGTGGCGGCGAGGGGTGGGGGTTGCCTCCTCTGCGTTGCCTCATTCACAAACCTTGAACATGTCGCCGACGCACGGAAACAAAATGGGAGAGGGCGTCCCCCCACCCTGCCCCTTTGTTTGCATGCACCGACGATGCGTGCAACACAAAGAACGGAGGGGGGTGGGGGTCGCCCCCCTCGAGCTCCTGTGTGCGCTGGCCATGCCCCCAACGCAAAATGTGGTGTCACCCCCTCTGCGCGTCCGTAGCCGATGAGGCAGCACCTAAGGTCGAGGGGAGGGGTGTGCCCGAAGTGAGGATGCTTCAATTTTTATTTTTTTAGTGATGTCACGTCGAATTATTGTTTGTGTGAAGGAGAGAGAAAATTATTATGTGGACGCTACGTCAAGACGATCGAAAATTCATCGATAATAGGTGAAAAGAATTTTGATGAAATAAGTTAAAAAATGAAGTTCCAAAGTGAAGTTTAAGGATAATACTAAGAAAATGCCCAAAGTTGAAGGGTACTGTCCAAAGTTAAAATTATCCTCGACTTTAACGTCCAATTGAATGTTTTAAAAAATAAGATAAAATAGCTATTTATATTATATTTTTTGTATTACCTGTCATACTCAAGGGGAAAAAAGAAAAGTTAAATAATTTTTATATCTTTATTATATTTTTCATTCGTTTACATTTTCCCATGATTTTAAAACCGGACTAGGTACGATCATCCAATAAGATGAATACATTTGATCCGGATAAAATCGGATTGAATAAAAAAATCGATTCAAATCAGTTTTTTTTTCTAATCAATAAAAATCAGATTGTTATGGAAAGAGATTATTAAATAAAGAAAGTATAATGTTCAAATAAATGTGGAAGAATAGAAAGTATAAGAAATTAGGTAATAGAGTGTCGTGTAAATTAGAAAAAAAATTAATAATAAAGAAATTTAAATTTAAATTGTGGGTGAAAAATAAAAGTGAAAGAATAGAAAGTATAAAAAATTAGAAAATTAATAGCAATGAAGCTATATTTCAAATTTGTAACGAAAAAATTAATTATATAAATGAAAATATTTACAAAATATAAAATAATAATTAATATTTTTATTAATTATTCTAAATTTTTTAAAAAATTTATTGTAATATATACTTATTTCAAGTTTTTTTTATCAAGGTTGATTATTTTAAAATAATAATTAATACATAATTATTTATTTAATTTATAATTTTTAAAATTATATTTTTTTATGAAAACTTAGATATTATTGTTTTAATGAAAATTTGATTTATTTCGATCTTACTCGATTAAAATGACCGATTTGATTTCCTATTTTCAAAACATTATTAATTATTGATATATTTAAATTTAATTATTAGCCCACCTTGGGGAGCAGTTGGGCCTTTTCTTAGACGGCCCAACCCCTTGCCCCGTCCCCCTATCAACAGCCAGATTGCCCTCGAAAAATTGCCGTCGAATCGCCGGAGAACGGCTTCCGAGACCCCCTTAGCCATGTCCTCCGGCATAGCATAAAGGAGAAGTCTTTCTCTGTCGAGGCTTCCTCGATATCCGTCGTCTCGGTCACCTGACGATTTGAAGGCTGATCCGCGGAACCCGTCGCCGCCGACCACCCTCCACCAATTTCAGGTGCGTCTGTTGTGCCTCCCTTCATCTTTTCTCTCCTTCCCGTGGATTGAGAAGCTTCATCTGCAAAACCAGCCAATCCTCGAGGGAGGTCATTCCTTGTTTTTCTCCTGTTTTGTCGGGATTTTTGGGATTCGACCTCTGCGTCACATCTGTTGCAATTTTTTTTCCCAATCTCCGGCGCACAGTTCTGGTATCAAGATGTAGCTGGATGGCATCGTTGCTGGTTCCTATGTTCCTTCCTTTGGGGAAAAAACATCTTTTGAATTCTGGTGATTGAATTCTTTTCAAAATCCCATGTTTATGATATGAGAACATCCACTATTGTGGTTAATTGGACAATGTCCGTTCGTCACGCATTTTAAGATCATAATGCTTACTGCAGAGACTTTCTTGCTTCCCTATCTAATTGTGTAGTAATAGATGGGGCGTACTTTGTTTGGTATTCAATCATTACGCATGTATAAGAAGGCAAAGCTTCTTCAGAAATTTGCTCCATCATTCTAGTTAGTAATCATATTACTGGAGTATAGAATCTGAAATGACTGATGAATAATTGGTGCCTGGTAACCTATTTTGGCAGACTGCTGGTACACTTGCAATCCACCACAGTTTAAGTGTGTTATTTGACATGCACTATATACCTCTATTGGGAATCATATTACTGGAGTATAGAATCTGACATGCACTATATACCTCTATTGGCAAAGCTTCTTCAGAAATTTGCTCCATCATTCTAGTTAGTAATCAACTCCGCCTATGTTTTATAGCCGGTCCCAAGCCCGGATAAAGGAGGAGGGTTGTGTTAGGCCCCGACAGCCAGCGTAAAATTCTGTCGAATCTTATGAATATGGATCAACGAATATATTGTTACTAATAGAGCGGAATGGCGTCGTATGATCCATGTAGCCGACCCCACCTAGTGGGATAAGGCTTTGTTGTTCTTGTTATTCTAGTTAGTAATCATATTACTGGAGTATAGAATCTGAAATGACTGATGAATAATTGGTGCCTGGTAACCTCTTTTGGCAGACTGCTGGTACACTTGCAATCCACCACAGTTTGTGTTCTTTGACATGCACTATATACCTCTATTGGGAAGTAAGCTGAATTTTTTTAATTGGATCCATGTTTTACCGTGACCTTACTATATACCTCTATTCAAAGGGTGAATGAAGGTGTCCTGTTATCGTTTCTTCAGTCTGCTATCACGGATGTTACTGAGTTGACTTGTTCTCTTGTGTAATGTCTTTGATGCGTGAATTTAGTTGAATCTCCAAGTGGATATTTCCGCATCATGGCTTCGGAAGAATCCAAGGACGCCCTGAAGAATATGGATTGGAAGACAGTCGGAAATGCTGGCACTGTTGACTCCACTGGACTAGTCACAAAGAAGCGTCTACCTAAGAAAATCAGACAAGTTCCCGACTACTATTTTATCCCTAGGCGATCGTTGCCGGCAACTATTGCCATCTACAGCGCTTGCTGTGCTGCCGGAGTTGGCGCTGGAATGCTACTTGAGGTTTGGATAAAGAAAAAGATTAAAGAAGATGGCGATGTCATCTGGGAGATGAAATAGCCACTAAGGACACACTTGAAATGAGGAAGATGCTGCAGGTTTGTTTTTCTTCTTCTTTTTTTCTCTTGGGATACAAAGCCAAGATTCAAGTTACTTTCTATGTTTCATAATCGGATGAAATCCTCAAATTTTCCCGATCTCGTGATCTTGATTGCATTTTGCCTGTCTGTTGTGCGCGACTTTGTTGTTTCCATTTTTCCAACAATTCTGAGGACACAAAACGTGATGAAAGAACATTTCCAGACTTAGTGATCTTGGTTACGCTTACCTCACCTTGCATTTTCCATGTTTATTTTGTGAGACCTTTTCCAACAATTCTGAAGAGGGGGCGCAAGAAGATGCATCAACATGAAATCAATAAGCATATCTCAACAACAAGAAGAAGAAAAAAACACATCTTTCAATTGTCGGAAATGCCTAGATGAGATGTGAGAAAAATAGCTCAGGTCATCCATAGCTCGAACTACTTAATTCTGTGTTGTCAGAAATGCCTAGATTATTCTGGTAAACAGGGAAGAAATCTGATTCCTTTCTAGTATCAACAATGGCCGAGAGGAACTAAATAGCATGCCACAGTGATTACATATCGCTGAAGAAATAATAACCAAACCAAGTCCCTCGTACTGTAGCAGTTCAGATGTGGTGGAGATTGAGATGGGGGAGGGGAGACGACAAAGAGGCTGCCACTCTGACATTAAATTTTTGCTCATGCAGATGCACAAAGGGGGCGGAGAATTTCCTCATGCAATTACATGTCATGGACTGGTTATGGTTGTGAACTGTGAGCCTCTGCCTGTCCATTTTTTTATGTAGTCAATTTTCTTAACTCAATTTATTTATTTATTTTTGTATTAGGAAGGAAGCCTAATTTTAGCATAATCAGTAGAAAGACTGGAATACTCGACATCAAAATTTTCAAGTGCCATGATCAGCACAAATTATGAGTTTAATTTCCTGGTCACTTGAACCAAAATTTAAAAGAGTAAATTTCTCCGTCACTCAATTATACTCACTTTCTCAATTTGGATATTAAATTTTAATTTTCGAAAGGATGTTCATCCAATTTTTAAATTCTTGTAAGCACGGTAATGTTGACGTATTATGATTAGGTTTTTCCATTGGTGCACGCATTCTTGTCATTTTTTTTCTCCCTCCAAACATCACCTTATAATTAGCAAAATAATAAAATATTTTTTTAAAAAAAGAAAGTGATTGGCTTTGGACCTTTGGTTTGTCTTAAATCTATTTTTTTCCGGATCGAATGATAAATTCATAGAATTTATCTATCAAATAAGTCTAATTATTATGAATCTATAAATCACAAACAACTAATGCATTTTACTAATATAAATTAAATATGAAAGTAATCAAAACAAGCATTATTTACAACTAGGAAATATAAATTAACTATCAGCAATTATGTTTATTAAGATAAAAAAAATTATAAAAAATAAAAAATAAGTAAAACTTCTCACGATATTAATTTTACTTTTAAATCACAAATACATTAATCAAAGAAAATATTTAACATTTTTTTAAATAATTTATTGTATAATATAAATAATTATGTGTAGTCGTATAGGCTATATAAGAGTTTATAAAATTTTTCAAAACTTTTAAATTAATATTTATGAGTTCAAGTTATATAGGATCATATATGATTTGATTCGAGCTTATATTTAAAAGTTTGACTCGAGAGTTTAGAGTTTCTTTGATCGAATAGTTAATTTGCTGCTCGGACTGCTTGATATGATACACAAACAAACAAACAAACAGCCCGACATGATCCGAGCTTGGGTCCGGCCGATTTGTTGTCAGGCTCGGCCGTTCCAAACTTGGACACAATTTTTACAAATTTGTGTGGCTTTCACGTCCGGGCAACATGACCGCACCAACAAAAGACATAACATAAGCTCTTGGAAAAAAAAAACCGCTCATATTGTTTTTATAATCCTGTGGTTTCCTCGATTTGAATGTATTAAGGAAAATATTTTATATCTTCTTTGATTTAATTAACTTATTTGATTTGATGTATATTTGTTAATTACTTTCATATTGAGATTTTTTTGTTTCTTGTTTTTAATTTCATATACTACAAAGAGGGAAGTGAAATAAAGTGGAGGCTGAAAGCATAACTATTAACTAGTACATGTATAATAATAATAATAGAATATATATACAAGATTACTATATATATATACATCTTCCGTTTTATAGGGATGTTGAGCGCATCTCAATCGTTGATTCATTGATCAACATTGAATGGATCAACAGATGAAATGCGCTCAGCATCTCTACAAAGCGGAAGGTACTTTGTAGGTACATCAACGTTGGATCAGGGACACTCATAGAGGTGACGATAGCTAGTAGAGGTTGGGGTCGGTGATCGGAGCATGAACGCTGGATCAGAGTCAGGCGCTCGTAGGAGGCGGTGCTCGGAGGATGCGGAGATTTCATCTGGACCGTAGATATAAAATAGTCGGGCCAAATTAGGGCGTTGCAATAGATTACACGTAGGAAGAAGTGTTACATCTCCAATGTATTAATCGCCTTGCAGTTTTCTTAGAAGTAAGAAATAAGCCAAAGCAAGAAATTTAGAGCATGTCACATCGATCCTTAAGAACTATTGAAGGGCTACAATTATTGGACCATTAATGTTACATATAATATGAACCCTGGGTTCTTCTAGAAGAATAAAATCACGATGTAATATAAATACTTGACAGAGTTCTTCTAATGTTACATATAATATGAACCCTGAGTTCTTCTAAGATATCTTGTTACATACGCAGCATTCAAACAAATAAATGTACGTGCGATCGAGTGCATGCATCGCATATATACCATCATTAGCAATCAGTCTTAATCGTCGATTCTTGGCAGAGTGGCTGCTAATGATAGTTATGCGTGCATCCATCATCCATCATCCATCATCCATCATTCTGCCCTACGTACGTACGTCGCACCCCTTCACCCTGTTAATTAATTTAATTGATACTCTTATTATTTATGTACTGATCACCGGAAGCAGCTACCACCGACCCTGCATGCGGCCGGCGCCGGAAGTAAACGCTGGTGCGCAGAAATCAGCGGCACTGGTGTCGTTTCCGACGTGCAAGGTGAATGCCACTGGAACAAGGCAAAGCCCTCGGCTGCGCAGGTCCTTCTTCCTCGGTTGTTCATCACCTTTATTTGTCTTCTCCTGCTCCTGTTAATTTTCTCAACAAAGTTTCAAACCCAGCAGTGCATAATGGATTAGTATCTTACTGTTCACTTTTCCTTATATCTATCTATCTATCTATCTATCTATCTATCTATCTATCTATCTATCTATCTATCTATCTATCTATCTATACACATGTATACGTATACATACATACTCACTTTTGCTGATCTCTCTCTCCATCTTCGTATATACACGTATCTATCTATCTATCTATCTATCTATATACTATTGTATTCTATTCTATATACTATTCATAAGATTACGTACTACTAAGCTTTAAAGATAAGGAAAGTACCTCGTCACCCTGTGGCCCTCTTTTCTTCGTGCCATTTTCATGCGAAAACTGTTAAAAGGAGAGGAGTTAATATCACGCACGCGAAAGAAATTATTTAATCAATGTACTCTTTTATTTCAGCTGAAGTTATATGTTGTCATCATACAAGTAAAGATTATATATGTAGGTATAAATATATTCTTTGATAGAATCATCTGCTCAACGATGAATGATTTTTTTTTTACATTTATATGCCGACGTTCTTGATCTAATCAACCCATGAACATGTTTAAAAAAAAATCGGAATTTGAATTCAAGACAATGGACTTGTTCCGATTCGTGCACGAGCTAATAGAAAACAACTAAAATGATTAGAAAGCAATTTTATTTATGAAATTAACGTATAAAACTCGACGAATTATATATTTTGTTCATGCTCCTAACTTTCTTTTTTAGATATTTTTGAGACTAATTCGATATTTTTCGGACAAATGATAATTCTAGAAATTGAATTCGAAGCTGTTAAGTTGATCCACAGCTTAGTGCATGGGTTAATAATCATAACACACAGCACGTGCCATCGTGCGGACTGAGAGAGAGAGAGAGATGAACAGGAGTTAAAAAAAATTAGTTACTTACAGTTCCGGATCCACAGCCCAAGTACGGTGTGCTCAGAGCCTAACATGAAGAAAGAGAGAGAGAGGGGGGTAAGATGAGAGAGATGCCACAGTGAAAAGAAGAAGAAGAAGAAGAAGAAGAGTATAATCTTTCCCCACTCAGAGACATGACACATGCTCCTTATGAAACGCCAATAACTAAAAGATGCTGCACAAAACAACACCTCTCCTTTTTCTTTTGCGTTGCTCTGACACCAAAACTTTAACTGCGTGCTCGCAAACTCAGAAAGATAGAGAAAGAGGAGAGAGAGAGTTTGTGAGAGAGAGAGATTTTGACCTCTATTTGACTCTGAAGGAATCTGATGTAGCCAATGGCTTCTAGCAACACTGAGGCAGTGTCAGTCTGGAAAAAAAAGGGAGAGTTGATATATATCAGATGATCATCTTTTGTTCTTGTCATAAACTTAGCAACAAAAAGCTTCCACAGAGCAGTAGGGATATCGAACATTTTAATTAAAAAAAGAGAAAAAAAACTGTTCATCATATTTAGGGTTTGATGCTTATTGTGGTGCATGTAATACCTTTCCAAATGGAGAAACTAATTGGTGGAGTGCAGTGATTCTATCCCCTAACTTCTCCTTTCTCACCTGATTGATACAACAACAAAGTAAAATAAAATAAATAAAATGTATATTATTAGCTACCTGCTAATTATAGTTTAACTTTCATATATAAATATACATATATATATATATATAACGATTAATTATAGGAAACCTTGAATGCAAATTGTGCTGAAGCGTCTTGGACCCTAGGCTTCTTGTGAGCTTCTCCAGTTGATGTGCTGTTGCACTTGATCACCATGAAGAAAAAAACTTAGGGAAAAACAATTGTGAGCTAGAACACATAAATATACGATGCAAATTATATTATTATAAAGATCGATCTCTGCATGATTATTGCACCAAATCCATGATGAAGAGATGCTGCGAATAAAAGCAAAATGAAAAAGTAGTGTTCAAAGAAGCTACAAGAAGCAAAAAAAAAATGCTCAGAATTTTCCTTAGCTTTTTTTTCTGTGAGCTGAGAGAGAGAGAGAGAGAGAGAGAGAGAGAGAGAGAGAGAGAGAGAGCATATAAGAAGCATAACTGTCCTCTTAATTACTAGCCAATTTTCTGACAGCATAATTTTGGCAAATTGGTCAAGATTTTAGTTGTGCAATTCTACAGGTGATTGATCTCTCACCTCAGTGTCTGGATGATGCCTCTTATTATCAACCACGCCGTTAGAGAAATCCAACATGCTGCTGCACAAGCTCGTTGTCGCGGCAGCCGCCGGTGAAGTTTGATGCCACGAGAGGATGCTTTCGGCTTCTTCTTCACTCCCGTGGCCGTGGAAGTACCCAGAGACGTGATCAGCAGGCGTAGGCGCATTAACTAATGGGATGCTCATGGACTGCTGTTCGTCTTCCCAGTTGTCTGTCTTTCCAGGTTGGAAAAGACTCAATTCGTACTTCTCTTCCTCCTCCACAACTCCGCCCCTGCTCAACGATTTTGTAAAGAGATTAGAATACGTAAGAGGATAGAACCTTGAAGGGACAGGGATATTGAGAGAGAGAGAGAGAGAGAGAGAGAGAGAGAGAGAGAGAGAGAGAGAGAGAGAGAGAGAGATTACAACAATAGTTGCCTCCATGAATCTGCTGGTAGGCCTTTGGTGCCAGGCAAAGATGTCACTGGAACAATTATACTGGAGGATTGTGGGAGATACTGAGGGAAAACAGGAGTAGTGTCAGTTGAGGAAGACGAAGATGGAGGTAGTTGGCGCAGGAGATGATCAGAGAAGACATGCGCAGGAGGCGGTCTGGTGTTGCTTATGCTCCACCACTTCGGATTACTTTCATCCATCATCATCTGCTGCATCTGCAGGGAGCTCTGAAACACCTCTCTATTCATACCTGAACTCTCTGTGATCTACTCAAACTCTTATTTTCAGGACATATGCAATCCTGCATGCATGAGTTTATCCACACATCAAAATAAATATCTTTTCCTTGCAATTTAACCTTTACTCTTTTTTTTTCTCCCTCTTTCTCTCTCTACTATGGAAGAAAAAAACCTGATGATCAAAGATTCAATACATAGGGAAGGGTTGGGAACAGCAACCTTTTGTTTTTCCATGCCCTTCCTTTTCTTACCTCCTTTATTTTGTATTTACACTCTACTTGATTTGTTTGTATTTTCTGGTCCCTCTCACCACCTTACTTTTTTTTATGTTTTAACTTTTTATTCCTGAATCTACTGCTTTATCATAAAGTGGGACAAAAAAGGAGGTGTCAGTGGACTCAGACCCAGGGGGAATTGTTTATGCTATGGGAGAGCTACAAACTAGTAGCTAGAGTAATTAATATATGGAGCTAAGGTGAGGGGTATAATGCCATTAGACAGCTAGGGTTTAGGGCTGCATGTAGGAATGTTTGATTTCTTCTACAAACTTTCACAGCACTGATTTTGATGTGCTTCAGATCCAACAGATAGATGGATCCAACAACATGCATGCATGGGATCAACAAGAAAATGGTTTAATCTGCTTTAGCAGTGGACAGTGATAAATGGATCCAAGCTACAAGATGAATTTCATAGTACCATCTCAACATTTTGTTGTTTTCTCTGCTGTTGTGATATTATTTTTTTTTTATTTTAACGCTCTAATGCTTTTGCTCTAGAATAATTACTTCATCCGATATTACACACTTAGATTATGATGAAAGTCACGTCTAGTTTTTTTTTTTTTTTTTGCTTCTAACTAAGATTATTAATATCACAATCTTACATAAGATGGATTAAGATCTTACTAATAAACATATATATATATATATTGAAAGAAAAAATTGACATAATTTTCGCATGCAACTCTTAAATTACACCTTAGTGATTATATTTATATTATTTTAAATTCAAATTAAATTAGAAACATAATAATGAAGATAAATTTTATGTTAAATTTTATTATAAAAAATATCTATTTTATTATTCTCTCAAGAATTATATTTGTCACATGAGATTATTAAAATTGGGTAAGATCGTGAGATCGCGTAACTAAAGTTTAATATTACATTAAAATTGCACATACAAAGTTTTTAAAATTGTACACACAAAATTTTTAAGATGGTATTAGAATATAGATCGTGATCTTAATAATTTTTCTTATCTAAATAATCTGCTTTGACCTCCGTTGGTGATGTGGTTGTATTGTTTCAATTATAGGGGTGAGCAAATCTGACTTCGAGATTGAGTCCTGGC
The DNA here is from genome assembly GCA_030549335.1 of Pontederia crassipes. Lineage (NCBI taxonomy): Eukaryota > Viridiplantae > Streptophyta > Magnoliopsida > Commelinales > Pontederiaceae > Pontederia > Pontederia crassipes. The sequence goes on along the minus strand of CM060186.1, from coordinate 50,891,407 downwards.
CGAACTCAGTTTGCTCCAGATTTTTTATTATCCCCTAATAATCATAAAAAAATTAAAAATAAATAAATAATAAGAATATTTAAACAGTCATGCACCACCTGTGTATGCATTTTCAAAGGCACCCCTCTCTTTCAAGAGGATTCACAGCAATTAAATTACATATATAATAATATAATTTATATATTTACATATAATAAAATATACAATTTAATTAAAATAGACATAATTTTAATATAATAATTTAATATTAATATGACATATATTATCGAGTTGGGATGTTGTCTAAATTTTCACAACCTAGACCCGACTTTTGTCTCGATCCTTGTCGAGTCTCAAGAAAGGAGACCTTGTCCCGACCCGATTACTTACTAGGTTAGAAAAAAATTGAGATTTTTAGGTCGGTGCAAGCCGAGATGATCGAGTGGTCTTGGTTCATGCTCAACCCTCTTATGTATATAAAATTAATAATATTACTCTTCTTAATTATTTAATTTTTTAGAAAAAATTGACAACCACATACATTTTCTATGGTACCAGAGCTAAATATTTTAAGTTCGAATATCATGGATATGCTAGTATTAAAAAAAACGTTTCCCCTTATTTGTTCGTATGGTGAACTAAATTAGACCAAAATTATAAGTAGTCCATGCGTGAAAAGGAATGTTAAGGTTATAAAATCAATTATATTGTTCTTCCACATTGTTTAAGTTTTTAAGAAAAACAATCAATAGCACATCTAATTTTTACATGATATGTAGACTTAGTTATTCACGTGTGATGAATTGGGTTAGATCAAAATTATCAGCAGCCACATGCCCTCACGTGAAGAGAGAGAGTGTTAAGATTATAAAATTATTAATAATATTTTTTAAGCTTTTAAATAAGTTGGTCGGCATATATATATTTCGCAGATGAGCTGAATTCTGCAAATCAATTTTGTATTTATTCTAAAAGATGCCCATTAATTAATCTTAATAAAGAGACAAAAAGTAGATACTATAGAAATCGAGCTCAAAATGTAATTAACTAATTTCAACAAAGGCATGAATTTTATACAGGAATATATAAAGATCCATGTGTTGGGCTAATCCAATTCTGATAATGTGTAGTAAATGAGCTATTCATCCCTCAATTAAACCTATTATTTAAATATCTTGCTTTATTCAATTAAACCTATTAGTAAAAAATGCCTGTTAACATTCCTAGTTTCAGTTTGGCCACATAATAAATAATTATATGCATTAAATGGCGATTCTAAGATTATGAATTCCGTACTTAAAACGTTTATGTCGGATGCTGTTGTATCTTTGTTAGATATTAATGTCTCTTTCTATTCACCCCCCAAAAAAAATTTTTATTAATGTCTCTTTCTCTCTCTTCCTTTTCCCTACTTTCTTTCTCCTTGTTTGAACACTACACACGCTGCATCCATATGTCTCTTAGTATTGTTGCTTTTTTTTTTTCCTGCTTTCTCTCAGCTCTTTCTCTGTCTCGTTGCATGTGTCCTCCATCTGCCCATGCCCATATTCTCTTTCTCCTCCTCATCGGTTCGCTTTTGTTGATCTCCCTCTTTCTCTGTTTCTTTCTCTCTCTCTTTTTTCTTTTCTTTCTACTCATGCAGATGTCAATTGGAGCTGTAATCTGCATGCATCAAGTTCAGCTTGGCAACATGCTACCAGACTCCACATGTTGGGAGCAATCGATTCCTAACATGTGTGATTGGAATTTTCATCATGTTACATTCTACTATAAAATAAGAAATCAATAATTAGGATTCATTACTCCACAATGATTCTTCAGGGCTCTCCTTTGGCAGAGTTCATTTTCTTCTTCTTCTTCTTCTTCTTCTTCTTCTTCTTCTTCTTCTTCTACTACTACTACTACATCAGATGATCAGACAACCACCTCAGTAAAACAAATCATGATCATTTCAATTCATCCTCTGAACTGATCTCAATTAGCTCCCTTATGAGTACAGAATCATTTTGTTTCCAGTGCAGGAAAAAAACAAGTAAAAAAGAGTCACTTTTTTTCTTTCCTTCTGCAACTTTTAACTATATTTATCAGACATGAGTGCCACTTTTGTTTTTCCAGGATGATGCCCCTTTTGCTTTGTACTTTCGGCAACATGCATGTCAATAAATCAAGACAATTTCGACGCACATTTTTCTTTTTGTTTTCATTGCATATATGAATGCAGATTATGATGATTGGAACATTGAGAATGAAGTTTTTTATTTATTTATTGGCAGGCTTTAATTGCTTTATGTTTCAGAATGCTGACAGAAATCCTGTGCAAAGTCGTTCAGGCTTCAATTACTTTTGTTTTCAGAATGAAAGTTCTCTTATTGACAAAGGAAAACTTATTTTTTTCCCCTGGTTTTTGAACAATTAAGAAGGTAAAGTCAGAATTTTCTGTCCATAGTTTTCATATGGATCTGAGTAAGAAGATGAAGAAAAATGAATCTATATTTGGTAAATCAATAATCAATTTGATTCCGTGAGTAAGAAATTAATTATAAGGACACGAGGTCTAAGAATTAAGATAAGTTTGATCGAATAGTCTCATATAGTCAAAACGCAAAAGTGGTTACGTAACTAACGTATTTCAAATTAGTACGAGTAATGGACAAATATTTATCGGGGCTTAGTTTTACGCTTATTAAGTTTATGAAAACCCTTTATTACTTGTTAGATTCAAATCGGATTCGACTAAGCAAGCAAATTACTCTTCCTAATTATGCGAGCTTACTTTACTTTATTGACGGTGTGCTGAAACCAATCTCTCTCTCTCTCATTCTAAACTTGAACTCTGATTGGTTGAGCGTTTTGGTACGGTTTGCTTTAATAAGTAACCCATCATTTTCTCATGCTTTTCTTTTAAGACATGCATGTTCTTTGTGCAACTTGCAAGTGACAAAAATATAAACAATGTTAACATCTTTGAGACTCGATTGATATATATAGTAAACCTAAAATTCACGTTCAATCTTGATTTGATTCTAAAGTCGACTTAGTAGCTGCTACTAACTTTTCGGATCATTCAGCCAACTCAAATATTGTTGATATGCCTTGAATTATATACCCGTGGAAACGAAGGGATTGAGTCGTTAAAATTTTTATATATGAGGGTTAGAATTTATCATGTTCTATTCTTTTTCGCTTATAGTGAATTTTTTTTGCGACGGTCTCCTTTGATCATGAATATTTTTCTTTTATTCACATTGATCAAGAACGTTTTATCACGTTAAATCTATATGTCAATCTTCTCTTTCTTTCATTATTTTGATTGTTCATCGATCCTCGGTGTTTTACCCCCAACAAATATGTTAATTATTTGAATTATTAAACCGACATATATATATACTACGATTAACGTAGAAATATTCTAGTAATTATTTAATATAAAAATGGAAAGTGAGAAAACTAAAAATATGAACGACAAAAGATCAATTAAAATTGGATTTCTTTATTTTAGCATCAACATAATTTTTTTCATAGCTAATTCCCGATGTCTAAAAACGGAGCCGACGACTCAACTCACGTGATGCTAATATCATATTGTTGGCAGATTGGAGGTCGACCCATCATCGAGCCCAATTAATTTGGTAAGTTCACTTCGCGTCGCGTACCTGACAGTGAGACTTCAACAGAAATTTTTTTATTCATATAAATTCGAATTAGGACCTTACTTACATGAGAAGGAGTCGCCTACCGATCCACTCAACTCGCTATTTGAGCTAAATACATTCTCGATAATAAGATTCTACTCGAGATCAGATAACTTTAGTATTTTGTTGGAATATGAATGTCTTTTTTTTTTCTTCACATAACCGTATTATAACGACCAAGTTAAACTTATTATACCATTGCTAGTAATGAGAGATAAATTAGTTAAGTGTGAAAATTTTGCATAGAAAATAATTCAAGTAATAAATATTTTTTTCAAAAATTGTTATGGGATTTATGTATATTATTTTTGGTAACGTTCAAAATGTCAACATAATACATGAATTATAATATCTTAAATAAAATGACAAATTAAATAACTTGTAAATTAAAAAAAAAAATATTTGTTTTCAACTTTATCTTTACTTATGTATCTTGGACTAATCCAAAAACCAAAAAGAAGAGTTTAAATAAATTGTCTCGCCTAATTCTATTATTTCCTTAAAACATAATATCTAGTGCGTCATGCAATCGTCACGCCTACGCCATGAATCATGTCATTCTCTCGTTGGTTATAATATTTTTATTGATCGTCTTAACTTTTAGATGTAATGCTTTTAATTAGGAGCCTAATAATGATTAATGCCTTATTAAACATCATGATGGTATGTCTAGTAAGATATTATTATTCTCATGTATGATGCCTTTCACGAGGTCTTATCTTATTTTTTTTAATGTATAATGTTAGTTGCATTGTTGTGTACTCTTTACTTTTCTCGCTCGTATAATTAATTGTTGCTCTAATTCATATATGATAAATTAATTATGCTTGAAAAAAGCAAGATAAAAGAGTTGTCATAAGTTGCAATCTTGCTTAAAATCTCTAATATGCACACTATATAACATAAAAAAAATAGCATGCATAAATCAACCAAGAAAAAAAAATATAACTATGCAAGAATGTTAAAAAAAAATTCCACTGCCTTTTGGGCTACCAAACTCCTAAGATTTGCGAGTCTACCAAAGGCTACCTCACAATCTTGGTATAAAAAAAAGGAAAAGGAGAAAAAAAATTGATAAATTCATCTTGCCCTCTCCCTTGAAATTACACTAATTTTAGTATTTAAAAATATGAAAATAATATTTGTGCTGCCGCTTTTAGAGAACAACATGATTGATCGAAATCTAATAGTGCTACTTTTTAAAAATGATAGCACAAATATTAAATCTTCAAAATATGTAATATGAAACGAAGTCTCATGTGATATATTAATCTCAGGTTTGAATTTTAAAACTTATCACCTTGGTCAGAAAATAAATCATTATTATTTTATCTTTTCGACTTCGAATTAGTCGAGTGCTAATAGTCTCGAATATCAGAGACCTTTCTAAATCCGGGCCGGCATCTTATATATATATATATATATATATATAATCTAAAGTTTTTTTTTCATTTCTTCTGGTAATATACCATCAATCATTGAATCACCAATGAATGGTTTCTGTTCTCATCAGAATAACTTTAATTAATTAGACAGTCTCGCTATAATTGCATCCTCCAACACTCCCCTATGCATATTCAAACAAAATGCAAAGTGTGATCATCATTACACTAGAAGAAAAAAAAGTAAGTAGGGCATGACAAATTGCAAAGCTCGTCTTTCTTTTCGGAATTTGTTCTTCTCTGGTACTTGAGAACTTATTTGACCTTCTCTTGCTCTAGTAAAATATCTTCTCTCATCAGCTCAACATCCTTTTGGCAGTCACTCATTTGACTCTGCATGCTATAGAGATTAGCTGAAGACTTTGGACATCTCTATCCAGTTGACTTGCTCAAAAAGCCATCATCTTACGCCATTAATGGTGTCTATGATGATGATGGTGTGGTTGTGGCTGAGGTGCAGCAGCCACCCATTTCGAAAAAAGGTGGCATGGCACAAGGGTAATTCTACCCTCATTTCCATTCACTTTCAACCTAAGCAGTGAAGGTCTGAAGGTCCCACACAAACCAAAATACAGAGAAGCCAAACTCTTTGTACTAGTTTGTATCCAAAATTTTGACAAGCATTAAGAATTTATCTCACTCATCACTATAAAACACTTTCAAGATTCTAATTTGTGTCATTCTAACTTATCTCACACAAACCAAACTTCTGTAGCATTCAGTCAAATCATTCCGGGGATTTTACCCCCAAACATTCATGTTATGCACATAAATGGAACCTTATGAAGAGCTTTCTGAGTAGACAATAACTAAAAGTATTAACTTTGAGTATTTTGTCTGAGCTTGTGTTTGAGGGACAATTTCTACAACAAATCAGAACCCACAAAGAACAAGATAACACGGACGATTTCTACAACAAATGGAGAAAAGCTTACCAATCCCACAAAAAATGAAAGGCTTAAAAAAAATGAAAGCTCTTTATAGTTGCAATTGAAGTTCTGTGTAATTTGTGGATTGTCTCAAAGTACCAATTATTATTGAATTTCCATCTCAATTTGTTGCCATCGCTGCACCACCCAATTAGCAGCACAGACTAGAGTAACCTAGAAATGGTACCAACACTGATGGATAAAACAATTACTTCATTTCCTAACTAAATCTTGTGAGGTTGTTCCAATAAATGAATGTGCATCATGCAACATGTTTTTATACAGTAAGATTTCAAGGTGAATCCCTGTGAGCGCATAGTTATCTAACTTGATCTAGGTGCTTGTGTTTCACTATGTCCAGGCCTCTGAATGGCAATAACAGGCTCATTGCAACGTGCACACCGATATGAACTAGCTGCTGCACAGCGAGTGCGGAGACAATAGTAACAATACCTGTTATTAAGGCAAACTTATTAGTTCAAGGTATAAATTCCACAATGAAAGTAGTTGTCACTCCACACATCAAGGAAATCTGACAAATCTTGACATGATAACAATTAGGTCTCCCAAAACTGCTTGATGGTTTAAAACATCATTACCTTTCAGATGAAAAAGTTAGTTTGGATGACTGTTCTGAGCTGTAAACGTGACAAGGTTATAATTTTGAGATAAAAGGGATGAAAGCATATGCAAAGGCAGACGCATTACTCCTGACCTCAACAAGAAGCATGGGAACATGGTCATAAGATATGCGAGGTTTTTACTATAACATATTGCAAAGGAAGCGAAGGACTTCCTCAGAAAAAAAGGAAAAAAAAAGCAACGGATGATGGTTGGAATTTACACTAGAGGGGATATTTGGATAAGCTTATAAGTTGGTCTTGGCCACCTCATAATTTATTTTTAATGAATGACTGTATTCTGTGATTTTTTTAGGGGCTTATATGCTGTTGGACAGCAGTTTATAAGCCAAAGAAAAAGCCAGGAAACTCTAGCTTTTCCTTTTGATGATAGGCTACATGGTTTGAACAAGTACTTTATGACTTGCCATCTTCATTTCAAAATATTACCATCAAAGAAAAGATGCTCTTCTCCCTTCCTTTCATATTTTCATCGTTTCCCTTCTATCTCATTTCCCTTCACTATCTCAGGAGTGGACGACCAACAGTCATACTCCACAATTCCTGTTAAGCAAAACCCCTTTTTCAATGGGAACAGGATAGGGCCAATTTTTTTCCTATCCTTTCACATTTGGACGGTTTTCCTTCTCTCTCATCTGCCTTTACTCTCTGAGAGAGCCACTGCTGGAGGCATCGCCCTTTGATTTTGAGAGGACGACCGACACTCATGCTCCATAATTCCTATTAAGCAAGCTGCCTTTGTGTTTGATGGGGAGAGAGTAGGGCTGCAGGTTCATCTTTATTTTTTTTCTTTTTGATTTTAGTAAACCAGTCACAATTCAAGATCGATAAAATTATAGTTTACACTTAAGATAATCTAGGCGCTGTCCTTTGATTATGAGAGGACGATCAACAGTCATGCTGAATAATTCCTGATAAGCAAACCCCCTTGTTCGATGTGGAGAGTGTAGGGCCCTCTTATGCTTGTTCCTTTTTTTGCAGTAATAAACCGGTTACAATTCATGATCAATATAATTAGCTTATACTTAACAGTATAAAAGTATCTCAGTTATTTTTTATTTATTAATTAATTAAGTCAAAGCCCTCTCCCCATAAGTATTGTCTTAAAGGTTTTGAAAAGTACTTGTTTAGTAGTTCAGGTCGAAGCATAATCTTGGCTTCTTATTCAATAGAATCATTCCCGAAATGGGCAAAGTTCTTGTCCAGAAACTAAGAACATTATATTAGTACCTTGTCCTAAAAATAAATGAGTGTTAGTCGAGTCATGAGAGGCCATACATCAATATGTTCAGCCATCTTGTGCTCATAGAATTGATTATATAGAGTTTTTTCCAACAGGCACAATTAATATAAAAAATCAATACATGAAGAAACTAGCATTTAAAAACATGACAAACCAATACCCTGTGTTTTATATGCTTGTCAAACAACCAGATAGTTATCCCCTGTCGTAGCTAGAAGGTTTGGGTGAACCAAAATAATGTTAGAATGCATTATAGAGTTTATCCTTACTGTTTAGCACAGGGAGACTTACATACAAGCAAAAGACAAAATTATGCATGCTCGAACACAGGAATAAACTGAGTGGATATTCATAATAATCATGTATCATTAAATGTCATCATACCTGTGGCGGCAAGGAAGAGCCACGAAAGGAATGGTAGGTTTCAAATTACAAATGGCACATTCTGCTTCGTCAATGGATGAAACTGAGGTTTTATCTCCAGAAAATGGATGTAGTAGTTTCTTAACTGAGGATGAGTTCAAAAGAGGAAGAAGCAAAAGAAGCATCTCCTACACAGTGACATTATCCCATAATAAGAAAAGGGAAATTGTTACTCCTACATAACAACAACAACAACAACAACAAAGCCTTATCCCACTAGGTGGGGTCGGCTACATGGATCATACGACTCCATTCCGCTCTATTAGTAACCAAACCTTTCGGTATATTATTCACCAATAGATCTTGCTCTATTAGTTCGCCAAGTGTCCGCCTTGGCCTCCCTCTCCCTCTTTTAATCGGACTCCAGATTATTTGATCTACTCTTCTTACTGGCGCATCTAATGGTCTTCTCTGAACATGACCAAACCATCTCAAACGATTCTCTACCATTTTCTCACTAATAGGAGCCACTCCGACTCGTTCACGTATATGGTCATTCCTAATCTTATCTAATCTTGTATGACCACACATCCATCTCAACATCCTCATTTCGGCTACCCCCACTTTACGTTCATGTTGTCCCTTCATAGCCCAACATTCACTACCATATAACACTGCTGGCCTTATAGCAGTACGATAGAATTTTCCTTTAACTTTATTGGGTACCTTTCTATCACAAAGAACTCCAGTGGCTTTCCTCCACTTACACCAACCAGCTTGAATTCTATGATTAACATCGTCATCAATCTCACCATCTTGTCTTACAATTGATCCTAAATATTTAAACTTTGTCACTTGAGGAATTATATCCTCCCCTAACCTAACTTTCAAATCGTCTCTAAGTTGTTTATTTGTGAAATTGCTATGCATATATTCTGTTTTATTCCTACTTAAACGAAAACCCTTTGACTCCAACGTATTTCTCCATATTTCCAATTTTGTATTAATCTCTTCTCTTGAATCCGCTAAAAGTACTATATCATCCGCAAATAGCATGCACTTAGGTACCTCCTCTGTGATACTCTCGGTTATAGCATCGATAACTAAGTTAAATAGATACGGGCTTAAAGCTGATCCTTGATGTAGGCCAATTTCTATAGGAAATTCATTTGTCTCACCTCCGGATGTCCTAACCCTAGTCAATGCCCCATCGTACATATCTTGTATTACCTTAATGTAGGCAACATTCACCCTCTTCTTTTGCAAGGCTTTCCAAAGTACATCCCTTGGTACCCGATCATACGCCTTCTCTAAGTCAATGAAAGCCATATGTAAGTCTCTTCTCCTAATTCGATACTTCCCCATCATCCCCCTTAGTAAATAAATCGCCTCTGTAGTGGATCTTCCTGGCATGAACCCAAATTGTCTCTCAGAAATATTAGTCTCCATTCTCAATCTATGCTCAATCACTTTTTCCCATAATTTCATAGTGTGACTCATAAGTTTAATCCCTCTATAATTTGCACAATTCTGAATATCCCCTTTATTTTTGTAAATAAAAACTAATGTACTTAATCTCCAATCATCAGGCATCTTTTTCGACCGTAAAATCTCATTAAATAGTTTACATAACCACAACACACCTTTTTCTCCTAAACATTTCCAAACTTCAATCGGTATACCATCCGGTCCAACGGCTTTACCATTCTCCATTTTCTTAAGAGCTTCGCTAACCTCCGAGACTCTAATTCTACGATAAAATGACCTATTAAGCTCACATTCGCTAACTGTCAAGTCCTCCAAATCACAACGCGAACCTTCACATCCATCATTAAATAGCTTATAGAAATACTCTTCCCATCTGTTCTTAATATCTCCTTCAGTAACTAAAACCTTGCCAACTTCATTTTTTATGCATCTTACTTGATCCAAATCTCTCGACTCCTTCTCTTTGTTCCTTGCAATCTTGTAAATCCTTTGTTCACCCGCCTTTGTCCCTAACTCCTTATAAAACCCCTCGTATGCTTTAGCACGAGCATCACTAACTGCCTTCTTAGCCTCCCTTTTCGCCAAACGATACTTTTCCCAATTGTCAGAACTATTGTCCAAGTGTATCGCCTTGAAACAATTCTTCTTATTACGCACATTTTCTTGGACCTCCTCATTCCACCACCAAGTCTCCTTATCTCGTGGTCCAAAACCTTTTGATTCTCCTAAAATGGCTTTAGCAACCATTTCAACCTTTTTTGCCACATTCTTCCACATGATACTAGCATCTCCTTCTAACTCCCACACACTTTCCTCTAATAACTTACTTCTTGATCCATGTTCATAAGATTCGACATGATTTTATGTTGGCTGTCGGGGCCTAACACAACCCTCCTCCTTTATCCGGGCTTGGGACCGGCTATAAAATATAGGCGGAGTTAAAGGAAGACTTAAAAATAGCACATAATCATTTAAAGGAAGACTTAAAAAATCAACAGCTTACTTTTGAAAAAAGTCATGCCAACTTGCAACTCTGCATCCTAATACTTTCTTCAGAGGATAGATTAGAACAGAAAGCTCAAAATTTGCTCTTTTACAGTTTAACATATTTTTTAAATATATTTTTCTAGTAAAACTTAAATAATTCACAACAAATCTGGCCTCCATTTACTTGCTGACATGATAACTGGAATGGATGATTTTTGTGGAGAAAGTCATAATATGATACCATGAATTTCATTCTTGATGATTTTCTTTTCATAAACCAAAGCATTGCCTGCACAATACAGTTATCCTAGCTTCTCATGCTTTTAACACGTGAAAAAAAAACAACAAGGGACCATATCGTCAAAATATGGATATTTCCTTAACTAAGCATCATTTTTTTTTGAAGAGGAAGCATCAAATATTCTTGAAATTTCAGGACAACATTGGGACAAGAACAACATACAACCATGTGCACATCAACCTATGGCTTCTAAAAAGGAGATGAATAATCTAGTAATCCCAAAATGAAGAATTAACTTATGGCAGGAATGGTTAAACAGAAAATATACGAAATTACATTTTATATTCAACATATGGATATCCAAATGAAGAAACATACCGAGAATTCATTCCATACTAATTGCCGATTCATGTACTCAAAACTAACAGCTCGGTTCATATTAGGGCTTCCATATACAAGCTTTGCTCTAAGAGCTCTCTCAATAATACTTCTATACCTGCATTATTAAAACCTATAAAAGTTAAAGATCTCCATATATATTTATGATGGATGATGTGTGTAACCATTAACTCCGCCTATGTTTTATAGCCGGTCTCAAGCCCGGATAAAGGAGGAGGGTTGTGTTAGACCCCGACAGCCAGCGTAAAATCCTGTCGAATCTCATGAACATGGATCAACGAATGCGTCGTATGATCCATGTAGCCGACCCCACCTAGTGGGATAAGGCTTTGTTGTTGTTGTTGATGTGTGTAACCATTCTATCATGTTGTTGTTGTTGTTGTTGTTGTTGATGTGTGTAACCATTCTATCATGTTTTTTACACAAAACATCTTCAAAGATAGAAAGCTGAAAATGAAGGTAAATGACAAAAAAACAGAAAGACTAGCAATTTTGAAATAATGAATCCTTTTCTTCAATCATAGTTCCTGGCCCCATTGAACTTCTCTAGAGTTTGACTATCTCTATCAATCAAAGGTGATATATCTGCAGAAGAGATGTACCTTCCCGTGCAAAGAAATACCAACAGGTTAATATAAGATGCAGCCTTATATAATCCTTCAACATGTTGCAGTAAAAGCCAAATGCGACGTTCCAATGATCTCTGCAGAGTAAGATAAATGAAACAAATGGGTGGTTAACAAAATTAGGAACAATTGACTTTAAGAAAGAGAAATAATTTGAGCACTTGCATGTTCAGAATCACCCCATCTGCGAAAAGCAGAAAATGATTGCAGACGTGTCCATAGGTATTGGCCACCAACTGTTGTGAAACAGTACCATATCTTCTGAGAAACAGAAAGTCCAGGACCTTCAAGCCCAGTTCTCACTGGAAACAATAATGTAAGAGACGTATAGTTCAGAAATGGTTCTTCAGGTGGGTATTCTAGTTACATATTAGGCTACAAGTTTACTTACATAGTATGACTACATGCAGATCTGCATATATAGATATACACACACACACATTGAGAAGGTAAAGGATGAGAGTCAGGTTCTCTCAATTATATTAGCACTGTCCAAGAATCAGTGCATGCAGTATTAAACATTATGTGTTAAAATTATACATGCGTTTTAACTGCATATGCAACCACCATATTGTTTGTTATCCAAGACCTTGCCATCAAATGCATCTAGGTTAGACAACTCCGCATAAGAAGTACAACCCAAAGGACAGGGTACAAACCATATGGTCCTCTGGTAGGCACCGAGCGCTCGTCTCTATACCTTAGGTTCATGAGGGCGTTCCCAGGAGTCGGCTTATCTACCCAAATGGAGAACCTCCAGATGAGGAACTCGAGGAAGGCATCCAGTTCCGGCTCATATTGAAAAATAATCCCTGGCTAATTCCAAAAAAGAACAGCACAAACATGCTCAAGAATCAACTCATCTGACGTATGCGAAGGAAAGGAGCTTTTTTTTACTATTATCTTTTTTATTCTCTCCCTTCTTTTTTATTTACTCCATCAATGCGACCGCAATACTTGAACGAAAGAATTACCTTCAACAACGAGAAGACCTTGACCAGTTGCTCCTTCAGCATGGCGGACATCTCGACGTCCAGTCTTGCGGCGTCGAACTGGTTCACTCTGGAGGTGGTGACAGGTATCGGCGGCTGTCAAAAAGAGCACGAAATCAACACCAAAATCCAATCTTTTTTTCTCCCAATCTGAAGAACAAGCAAAACAAAGGTTTCCACTGGCAAACGTACTCTGATACAACTAAAAGAAGACTTGGGAGGATAAGGGAAAGGAATTGAAAGGGCAAACCAACCAGAGCCGTGTTCTGCGAGGAGTTCCATCGCGCATGTAGTCTGCGGTGCGCATCGAGCCACGAATCCTCTAGAGGGGGATCCGAGGAGGAGGTACTAGCAAGATTAGCCGGAGAAGAAGAGGAGGAGACAGCAAGGGTTGCTTTGTTCGCCATGCGGGAAGGACTGAGGCGGCGGTGGGCAGGTCAGGTGGTGGCATCCGATGCTTTCCTCTCCTCCTCCGCCTCCTCCCGGAAAAGAGGCGAAAACAGGAGAACGTGGCGAGCCGTCATTCTCTCCGTTGGGAGAGGGTATTTTCGTCAATAAGTAAATATTTTTATGTATATTTATAAAAAAAAGACGATAAATGTATAATTTGAATATCTACAACTCTATTATTAAAAAAAGAGCATTAATAATAAGAGAACAGTACTCATAATTTTTATGCAAAAAACTGTAAAAAATAACATATAGATATATATATATTCAAGAAATGATTATGTTTTAAGTTATTAGGTTCTAGACTCTCAATGTAACAAAAGAGTTAAATTTGTGAATCTATAAATGGAGTTCCTCTATTAGTAAGAAAAGAGCGAGAGATTTTTTTTTAGAGTACCAATTTCAAGAAAATTATAATTTAAAATTATGATGAAATATGCTTACATTCAAATGTGTATTTCTTGATAATTAGCAAAATATCTTTCGAAATCTATCCAAACAAGCTAACAACTTCTAGAATTAGATGTCTTAGAAAAATTTGAACTGATCAATACAAAATAGAAATTTTTTTACATATATTTTACATTTGAAATTATTGTGCATATTTTGAAGGAGCGAACAATGTCTCGGTTGACTTGATTGATTCTATTTGTGAAATGCAAATGAGTCTCCACTTGAAATAGGTTAAATGATGAAATTATTATGCAACTAGTCCTAATTTTAATGAGTTCCCCCGGAATCATCATAATCAAATTTTTAATTAAATTATCATGTTTCTGCTTCTAAGAGGCAAATCTTGTTCCTATCTCCCACTGTTTGATTGTCAAAATTTATTATTACTCATGTCTCGATCTAATAAGTTTCATCAATTCCATAGATTAGCAATCCCTTTCTTGAGTGATGAATTGTTGGGCATCAATCCTACATTTTAATCTCTGTGGAGGAGGAGAAAGAAACCAAACAAGTTTTGTACCATAGAGAAGCAAAGAGGTCTGCTTTAAATATGCAACTTAGAACCAAGGTTGTAAGACCCGGACCGGACGTCGACCCGGATAGATCTCCGGGTCAGGTTAGACCGGTCGAACCGGTTAACCCGGACGGTCGAATCGAATATTAATAAAATAATATAAAAAGATAAACTATAATACTTATATATTCTTATCAATAATTAATATATTTCTATATCAAAGTACATATGGTTAAATCATTTTAATTAAAGTTAAGAAATCAAATGTGATATATTTAACTATTGATATGAGTTTTATGTGATTTTAATGTATTCAATTATAATTTACAAATTCATATTTCTCAAATTCAACTATTAATATTTACTTAAACTAGAAAGATTATTGTAGTTTCTATTTTTTAATTTAATTAGGTAACTAATTTTTTCATATTTAATATTTGACATTTAAAAATATTATAAATTTTCTTATTAAAAAAATAATTTGATAAATGAGTGATGATAACTATTGTATAATACAAAATAACTTACTATTCAAATGAATAAACATAGCATAGTGGAATGTACACATTAAGTTGTTTAAGAGGTCATGGGTTCAAAACTTAGTGGGCTCACAATTTTTCAATTTTTTCTAATATTTGAACCGGCCGATTACCCTAAAACCGGCGGTTCAGCGGTTTTATCCGGTTTTAGTCCGATTTTGACCGGTTCAAAACGGTTCAAATGCCAGTCCGGTTTTGGAATCGAACCAAACCCGTCTCAAGTGACGGTCGACGATTGGACCGGTCGGACCGGCCGATCCGGTCCGGTCCAAACAACCATGCTTAGAACAATGCAAATGGGGAATAAGGGTGTAGCGCACACCATCATTTAAAGATTAGAAGGTCACGAGTTAGGGTACTTGTAGCGTAATGATGCACGCCATCATTTAAAAATTAGAAGGCCACGAGTCAAATGTAGCATAATGATTGAAAGGTCACGAGTTCAAATCCTCGTACGGAAAAAAAAAGAACGTAAAAATGCAAATTTTTACGGATCAATTCAAAATCTCACATGAGGACATGTCCCAACAAAGCATATACGCTTTTAAATTGGACGCAAACAAATATAATATAACTAATAGAGAAAATAAGATGAATAGTCTACAGAAATAAATAAAAAATCAGTTAAGTTGTCTACTGCTTTCAGGGTCTCTGATGTACATACTTGTGTTAACATATCAAGAAATTTTATTGTGCACTTTGAGGATGTTTTTAGTTTCAATAAACGGCATTGACGAGCAACAAATAGAAAACTTCCGTAAGATCACTAAATTAATTAAGATAACTATATCAATCAATGATTAATTGATAACGAAATAGTAGACAGACCCAGAGCCCAACGTCCCAACCCAAATAGTCATGTGGTAATATTATTATTTTGGTAATTATATCATTGCCTTAACAGAGCAAGATACAGATGAAAAATAAGCAAGGAGTCTAGGTGGAAACTTTACAAAATTGCATCTAATAAAGGGAAAAATGCAACATAAGGACATCCAAATGTATCAACAGCCCCAAAATTGTAGCTCACCTGAAAAGCAAATGTTTTACAAGAACCAAAATGGCTTCATTCCACTAAGCATCTTTGGTTTCCATGAATTGATAAGGCTAAAGCTCAACAGCTCATCTATACAACTAAACTCTTAAAAGTATCTCCAGGTCTAATAAGCTCCTAAGTTGTTTAATCACCTAGCCCAACACCAGTTTTCTCCACGTCTATTTCCCCCATTCCAGTATCCTCTTCCTCTTCACTGTCCGCATCTCCGTCAATCTCGTTGTTAGCAGATTGAAGCTTCGCCATGTGCTCTGCAAGTAGCTTGTCATCTCGTTCGCTCACCTGCAGCAAGACACCCATGAGTTACATGATGTTAAAAATACTTATCATTTATGAGGCGTGAGAACACAGGTAAAAAGAACAATGATGTAGCAAGTTGAATAACGAAGAAAGACAACTTCGAAGTAGCCTCAGCCCTCAGGTTTGTTAAATGATTACAGTAAAGGCAAATGAGAAATCTTGTAATAGAAAACTACGAGATATGGATAACAAAATCCTTAGCAAAAATAAAGGTTGTGGTCAAACCCAACGATGCTTCTTGAAAGGGCAAATGAAGTATATAAATAAAATATTTTAGTATGATATGGAACTCACAGCTCTCGGAGCCTCCTTCACAGCAAGTTTCCCCTTGTGACGTTCTATCTCTTCTGTGCAAGCTTTAATAGCATTATTAAGAACAGATATTCCTTGTTCCTGCAAATAAGAGGACAAGGATTTGTAAAACAAACATATAACCAACACGTGGACCTCAATGGATTTATATCCTTGATGTGCACTTAAAGAATAACTATCATATAGACAATGGAGGACAACAATGTTCACAAAATCTAAGCTACTAGAGAAGTATATATTACTGCAATTCCAATCCTCTAGGGCAAGAATGAAACAGAGGATGTCACTCCATTCTACAATCAGTAATTTATTTTCAAAACCCAGAAGGTTCTATTAAGGCATCCCTCCAAGTATAGAGTTCACAATTAGCAGAACACAAGAGATGATAGTTCTTGGTCATAGTAAAAAATATTCGTTTGTTTCTATTGTTAAATAAATTCACCACACAAATCTCTTATTAATCATATGTATAATGCATAGCCGCTCAAATATATATAATGGATAACCAACACATCCACCACTATCTAAACTGTATACATTTTAACCTAATCTACAATGCTGCAATAACCACTGGCTTAAATACCAGCCCAAACTAGAGTGGAGTTCCCTTAATTCAATAATGACTATTTTTTAAAACGTGAATAATGACTTTTCTATTAGAAGCATTTTCCTCAAGAGATATTTCGGAGACATTCTTAGAAATACTCCATAATGGATCAGGATGATAACAAGGTAGATCTTAACCTCCTTAACATTCATGTAGTCTCAGCATATGCCTATGCAATCATGAAGTGTCTATCATATTCTCTTCCATAAACCTCAATCTGACATTATGGAACAAAAGCCTTGCCTCCAGAGTGGTCTACTATCGTCCTAGATCCAAAATCCGTAATATTGATCTGAAATAATCAGACTAGCAATGTCATGCAGTTCTGATAGCAAGACATCGATTGATCATCTAACAGGAAACTAGAAACCGTGTCAGAAAGATACTTTAAACAATAAATTTGTAGGAGCACCTTGTCAAGAGTTTGTGTAGTAAGAACATAGAGTGGAGGAGCAACTAGCTTGATCTTGACAGGACAATCATTATTTCCTGCAGCTTCAGCTTTCCTCATAGCCTCCTACATAGTAGTTTTTTCATGAGTATTCGACAAATGCATATAGATATTAGATGAAACAAAAATGATGATCAAGAAGTAGAACCTTGATGTGAAGAACCCCATCAAACTGGAAGCACTTCATCTCAATATCAGCACGTATCTTCAGAGGCTGAGGTGTCATCCTCCGACGAATATTCTTAATCAGTGCATCCTTAACTTCTGGTGTCACAGCTGGTACCACCTTAGTCACCTGCATTGATAGAAATTTTAAAGGAAACAAATATAAGCAAGTAAAGATCATGATTCAACAGATATCCACTGAAAACTTTTATACCTCTTGTCCATCAGGTCCAACTTCTTTCACTTCTCGTGTCATTGAATCAAGAATTGAGTCTGGATCTGTAACAATCAACTTGAATGCCTGAAGAAGAAAATGAAAGAATATTTTTTTCTTTACAACAAATAGAACATATTGAAAAAAAAAACAATACAATAACCATCTCGCTTGAGGCGTGTTGAGAGAATGACGAAATCTTCTGGTTCTACATTTGTAGCTATGCAATGATTACTCATTAATGTTAGAGACCTAAAAGAGGAATTTGCGATGATAAGTGGCCTAATGATGAAAGAAACCGAGAATTAGAAAAAGTAAAGTATGAGTTTCATTTTGCAGAAATTCGAAAAGGGTGACAAAGACAGCTTCTTCAAATTAATGTGAATTTGAAAAGTACCACTGTCACAGTATTGTAGTCAGCAGTAGAAACCTGGATATTAGCTATATAACAAAATAATTAATACACAATATGATGACATGATCCCATAGGAATTATATATCACTCCTCTAAATCAGCTGTGTAAATAATATTAACTGTGATATCGTCTCAACTCAATTGAAAGTGATGAAGTGTGAGGAAAGTCCTATTCTCTTCTAGTTTCCTTTTTCATGTTAAATTCACGCTGAGGAGTTTAGCACTAATTTCAAATTGACACTTAAGCGTTTAGCATTACTTCCAAACTCGCACTTAGCTCGCTCAACTCTGTAAAACTTGTATTCAAAGAACACATTGGTGGAATTTTCTATACGATGATGGAGTGACCGTTCTCAGGTTCACCTTCAAGAAGTAATCTAACGGAACTATCAGATGCAAGAAATATGAACTCTATACACGATCTAATTTTCATCTTGACGTTCGAGCGATACTCGCGGAATGAAACAGTTAACAAATAAAAGGCCGAATTCCATTTACGTACCTCGAAAGCGTGGCCGTACTTGCGGTAGAGGGGCCACCCGACATGGACGTAGAGGTCCTCGAGGTCGAGGTCGAGTGTCTCGGCGACGTGGCGCATGATGGAGTGGACGAGCTTGGACTTGTTATAGCGCTCCTCGCAGGCCTGGATGTCCTCCTCGGAGACGCGGCGCTTGGAGAGGTCGATGTAGCCCTTGTCGCGGTCGACGCGGAGGACCATGACGGGCTCCTGGCGGCCGACCTTGATGAGGGAGGAGACGGAGCGGATGCGGCGGCGCGAGAGCTCGGAGAACAGGATCATGCCCTCGATGTTGTTGTACTCCAAGAGGGAGACGTAGGCGCCCATGTCCGCTATGTTCTTCACCTGGATCATGACCGCCATGTCCACCTCCGGGTACCGCGCCTCGTACATTCGGCACTCTAAATTCGGCATCTTCGCTTGATCTCCTCCGTCTGCGCCGCGGCTGCTCCGGTTGTCCTATGGGGCTTGTGATCGGATTGCCCCCCGCCGGCGCTGCTCCGTTCGGCTTTAGGGGAGATCGAATGTGAACCAACGACGGATTTGGGCGAAGATGTAAGAACTGCTAGGGTTTGCAGGCATTTATACTCACGTGCCGTACGATTTTTATTTTTATTTTCTCTAAACGGCGCCTAAATTAAAACAAATAATTCTATCGAAAAAATATAAAATAAATAATTTTAAATCTTATTGTAGTTTTTATATAGAGAAATCATATTTGTTCATGAACAAATGATTTGATAATTATCTATGACGATTACGAACAAATGTATTTATTTATTTTATTTAGACTAATTATATATTGTTTTGTCCTTATGATATGAATTATACTATGAACTTAATATTAAACTCGGTCTTACAATTTCATTATGGAAGTTAAACTACGCCCTGGCTGTTTAAAGCATGCAGTTAATTTAATGGAGAATATTATCGGAAGTGATTTTATTTTTTGGAAAAGCTTGAATTATTTTCCTCGTTTTCACACATCTCATCCATATAAAAAAAAAAGACTTTTTTTAAGTAAAGCACAATGTAGCATTACTAAATGTTATTTTTTTAGTAAACTTAACTTTGTACCAATTATAGTTTGGAGTTTAGTAACTTTTGCACTAAATTAACTTTGTACCAAATGTTATTTTTCTTTTTCGAAGTGATTATTTATATACTAAAGTCATTTCATATATATATATATATTGTTGAATATTATTCTTTACAAATCACTCCTAAAGTCTGAAATCTTATGTTATCACAAGTAGTATACTTTTGGGGGCTATATGAGAAAATAGTTTTGGACCTTATGGCCTCTTACAACTCTCAAGTAAGAAAAAGTTATGATGAATATGTTTCAGTCTTAAGACTATACAAAGTAGAGTTGTTTTTGCTTGTTGCTTTGCAGGTCCTCCTATTACCTTTTCCGTTGTCCTTGAAGAATGTTAATTATTGCAGCTGAGGTGTGGTTCTGTCAAATCCAATGCAGGTGGATGACAAATGAAGCAGTACTATTAACAGATACCTACCTATCTCACTATCTGTCCTTAAGTTTCTTCCCTCATTTCTGTTCATCTTTTTGTTTTTCTGAAAACAGCACTTTTTGCCTTGATCTGTGGATTGTGTACGAAGATTCTGTTGTTTTGTTGGATGATTCAGAGATGGCTCGTCGAAAGTCTGAACATACAAAGCAACTGTAAGCATGCACCTTCATATCTGTTTCCATGCCATTGGCATGTTCTTGCACTGATTTGTGCAATCAGAAACAAAAGTAGATTGCACTGTAATGCATCAACATGAAGCTATAAATTTCTCTTAACAGGTAACTTCTTTAGCATCTCTGATGCAGGCTTAAGGTCCAAAACACTTGGCCTTTGAGTCTTTATTTCTACCCAAGGTCGTCGGTTTTAAGGGAGATTATAAAACTGAAGATATAAATTACCTACTGACAGAAAAATCATGTAACCTAGGAAAATGAATATAAGTTAGCATTGAAATATGTATCACATCACAAACCCAATTATGTGTCACACTATTCAAGTGGAAACATGTGTGGCATTTTACATTTGTGCTCCATCTGGATACCAAATTAACCTCTTTATTCCTGTCGGCTAAAATTTTTCTGGTTCTACAGGTATTTAAGAACAAGCAAATTTTTTGACAATGCTCTTATTCTCAAAACAATTATTGCACTTTGATACTGTTATATCTGTCACATGGGTCTTGTCTGAGAAAAAGAATAGCTCATGCAGATGAATGCATCCCCCACTTCCTGTGAAGCATCAAAATTGTGCTTGAACCACAATCTTGCATCCTTTTCCTTCTCTTTCTCCTTTTTCTTTTGCGTTGATTTATTTTCAGAAACTATCTATTTTGACATTGTTACTTCATAAATATGTTATCCTGAAGACTTGAGAAGAAATTATTTGTTCTTTTTCTTTTAATTTTTTTATAGGCAGGTTGGACAGTAGAGATGGCAACAGTTTCAATGCCAATTTTCATACTGCTGATTGGATTTCTTTTTTTATCTTCATAGTTGCTTCATTTTTTATCCAATGAGGTCCATCATAATCTGTGTGATTAAATTTCATATTCTGTATTATCTCTTGAAGTTTATTTTGTATGACTAAATTTAAAGCATTGTGACATAAGCCACAGGTAGCACTCCTCTCCTTGGCCACACAATTTTCGAGCCACGGCGATATCGGACAATGGTTGGCACAAATATGCAAAAGAAAACCTGAATGCAGCTAAGAAAGATGCTATCTGAATTTCGCTTTCAGACTTGTTTGTTTCATCTGGGTTTCCCTTCATGTCATGGTTCACTTCTAGATTCATCATTGTCATGTCTGAAAGTCACAACCAATCAATTATCTTGTCCCTCTGGAATCTAGAGGTCTGCATCTGCTTCTATATGCGGCTGATCTCACAAACAGCTAACGTAACTGAAAGTGATCTGGCTTCAATAAGAATACATGGCTCATAAGCTTACTGCATGCTGACACTACCAATTCTGAAACCATGTAGTGGTGGATATTGAAAGGAATTCATGCCAATAGAATGATTCTGAGTTCTCATGACTACTTCATTGTTCCTAGCAATTAACAATTCTGTTATTTTCAAACGTAGGAGGCCTAATCGCGCTAATTTCGATAATAAGGAGAAACATCGCGTGCGCAGAAAAAGAAAACTAGATTTAGATTTATGACATGTCAAATACACTCTAAGACTAAGTTTGGATCATGCTTTAGACTTATGACATTCAATTTACTCTATGACTGTTAACTCGTCGAGTTAACAGCTTTTTTGCTTTTTCTGGTGCATGAAATCTTCAAGATTGTAATCAATACAGGGCCATGAAGGAGGAACAGTGAGTCGAGCTGATACCATCTCTCTCTCTCTCCCCCCCCCGTAGGAGGCCATGTGATCTTTTGGTCAATGGCACCTCCTGGGAATCAGAAATAGAAACGCTCTCCTTGCCATCCGTCGAAGTCCTCTTTGTGCACTGAGCAGGTCATCCAACACTGGTGGGAAGAAGGCCATGCTTGCACCACTATGGAATACTACCACATTCTCCTCCATTGTAACTAGCACATGTGAAGAACGAACAAATCAGGTCCATGCATGTCTGAAGTCGATTCTCCCCAAAAGCTCTGCCGGCTGTCGCCCCACAATTGGCGTAGCTTCAGCCCCTGTTGAAACCAGAAAAGAAGGAAACTTGTTGATCGAATTTGGCACAGATGAGGCATATATATCAGAGACAGGTAATCACGCAAGCCAGAAATCCAAATGTAGACCACATCCTTATGTTTATAGGATCATCAACATGGCTCTAATAATTTAAGATTGGGGCAAATGGCAATGGCAGGCTACCAGCTTGTGGCTCAAGGCAGCAAGTAGTATTACGAGACAGTAACAACTCAATGTGCTGAAGCTAAAGAAAGAATGGTGATGACAACATGACACACAATTGTCCAATGAACAAGCAGCACAAGTCTCCTGCTCCAATTGCATCTAAACCACTGGCACATGCTCTTAGCTTCTTCCTTTATTCTACAGCCAACTTTGCAAACCTATTAAGTGCAATATTTTTCTCTCTCTTACCTCCCTCTTGTCCAATTATATCAAGAGCACTACATATTTTTGTTACCACAAGAGGTTTGGAGCTGCAGACTGCATGCAGTCCTTGGCTACTGGAGACCAGAACAGCAATTTGCCTACTGGAAAGCCACAAGAGCTCCCATTCCTGGTTGCCACAAAGTAGGATTCCATGCTTCTGAATCTGTGAGAAGGCTCATGGCATTTATCTCCTTATAGCACAAACTTTAATTGTCGTCTCATCAGAGTTCATATGTGAAAATCAAAGTTGACAGTGAAGGAAAAAAATCAGATTAAAATCATGGTAAGAATTAAGTTCAGATAAGAATTATGGCAAACACAAAAGAAAGCAAAAAAAGCAAGTCCCTTATAGCATCAAAACTCAAGGTTTGGTGCATTCTTTTCTTCCCCCTCTCTCCATTGTCACAAAGAGAGGGAGGGAGGGAGGGGAGAGAGAGAGAGAGAGAGAGAGAGAGAGAGAGAGAGAGAGAGAGAGAGAGAGAGAGAGAGAGAGAGAGAGAGAGAGAGAGAGAGAAGATGGTGGTGGATCTCTCGTCCTATCGGCTATCTAATCGCAATAATTGGATGCAAAGAAGGTCCCCCACGTCCAACAAAGTAAACTGTGTGGGGGAATTCGGAATCCATCCATTAATATGGGATCACATCTTGGACCACACTCATCTCACACTTCTAGCTCCCACTCCCACTCCTCTCTGTTGCTTCCATTTCTCTCTCCTCTTCCTTTGTGCATGGTTGAGTGATTGAGTCATATTTGTGTATGCTTTCTCTCACTTTAACTTGAGACCAACCCAAGGAGAGTAGTGATAAGCATGGAAAAGAATCAACTGCCACAGAGAGTTAGAGAAGACAACAAGTTGAAAATTGATCAGCTAATTACTAGACATAAACTTCAGGATCAGATTGCGGAAATTATTCTCCTTGAATTGATTAATCAAGATTCCATTTTGTTTTCAAGTAATTAAGGTTGAAATGCGTATGAACACTTATCGCATATGTCGCATCTAATGATTTCTTTGTTACAACTTGTAAAACGCAAAAAAGAAGGAAGAAACATTGCACGCTTTCTCGCATCTTCTTTCATTACCTTGACATGTTTTAAAGGCGGTTTAAGAGAATAATAATAATAATTTCTCAATTAAGTCAAAGTGCTCTTTAATAATTTGATAAATATGAGTTTAGATTAGCAACTAGAATTTAGAATTTTATATTCGAATATATCCTAAAAGATATTATTAATTATTATTTATGTGATACGTATTATCATTTATGATGGGTGAACCATTGAGCTTATAAATTCTTACCTTGAAAAAAAAATGAAAACTATATCCCGAATAATAAAATATTCATACAATATAAGGTAACCTTCTTCTTCCCTATTATATTAATTAATTAATCTTAAAATAGTTAAACATTCAATAAAATAAATGTCTTGATTCACATTATTCGCAAGTCATTTTGGATTAGAAAGTCGTACTCATTGGTAACATTATTTTATCGGATTTAATTATTATTTATTTATTGAGTATCTAGTAAAAAATGTTATCACTTGTCCAATTTGCTACTAATAATTAAGAGTGGCATCCGATCTTGTTCGGTGCGAAGGACACTCTTACCGCTCCGACCTCGTTGATTGGCCCTCGCCCTCGACCCCGATCTAAATTCTCGATCCGAAAGGAATTTTATCCCCTGCCCTAACCCCGTCGACTGGCCCGCGCCCTCGACCTCGCGGTCCGACCTTAGTTTGGACCGGATTAAACCGAATCGAACCGATAAAAAATCGATCAAAATCGAAAAAAATCGAGTTGAATTGCGTTTTTTGATTCAGTCAAAATTTTTTATTAATTTTTTTGCTAAGAGATAATTTGATAAAAATTATTATTATAAATTTGAAAAATATCTAAAAATGGACTTTTCCTGTAAACATTCAATATTGATTCATTAGCTTCCTCAATCATTTATACTTGTCTATTTATTCTCATTTTATTACTACTATCAATGTGAGACTATTTTTGTACACTCACTTATTCTTTAGGGTGTAAAAATTTGAGGCCCACGCATCGATCTTCGAAAGAGGGCTCGGGGACAATTTTCCCTCGTCCCTAGCCTCGCGGGAGAAAAATTTTCCGAGTTCGGAATCCCGATCGAGGATTCCCCATGGGGCCCCGCAGGGGTCGAAAAATATTGCCATCCCTACTGACAATAGATAAAGAGAATTTAATTTAGCACGATAATAATAATAAATGAAAAAAAGTCAAACCGTCCTCCAATGGGTTCCTGCCACTTGGCAGAAAGTTAAGATTCTTCTTATCTGGCACCGATAGATAAACTCACGAGCCAATCGACCACAGAGTAAAGAATGGGTCCCACAATAATTCGCCAATAGGCTGCATTTTGTCTTGTGTTGCGTTTAATTTGTACGTGACGCGGGCGGGTACGGTTTAAATGTGCGACGGCGTTTTCTGCACTGCACGTGGAACGGTCCGTATCTTTCCCCAGGAGGATGTCACGGTCGATGTCGGAGGTACGGCACGGGCAGCTGCCGGCTGGCCGACTCGCTGGCCGGATGGCTCCCGACGCCGTCACCGGCTAATCGATTGTTTTCCGAGTGGTTAGGATGATATCTTCCCCTCATTTTTAATGTCGGATTTAAAAAAAAGATTATTTTCTTTAATCACTCATAAACTATCATGATTTTTCAGATATAATATCAAACTTCAAAACTTTATTTTTTATGTTCTTAAACTATTAAGATTTTTTCTAATTTGATTATTCCGTCTAATTTCATCAACTTTTTTATTACTTAAATGTAAAAGGTCAAAATTACTTCTTCATAAAAAAGCATGGTGGGGCACAGTTTCACTGTCTGCGCGCGTCGACCGTCGTCGGCGTGTGCAGGGAAAAGGAGGGGTGGCCGCCCTTCTCGACCCCCCCCCCTCTCCTTGCGTGCGTGTGCCGGCGTCCATCGCCCCGCGATCGCATTTTCTTTTATTAATTATTTTTTTTATATTTATTATATATTATTTTATGCAAAAGTAGATTAACACTTAAGGTAGGGATATAATAGATTTTTTACAAATATAAAAAATAAAAATTAATGAAAAATTTGACGGAATGATCAAATCGAAAAAATCGTGATAGTTTAAGGACTTAAAAAATGAAGTTCGTAATTTGATGTTAGATCGAAAAAATCATGATAGTTTATGAGTGATTAGAAAAAATAACCCTTAAAAAATACTTTAAAAGTACATTAATCTCATGCATCCCATATGATTTAAAAAATTTAATTAACAATAGTATGCAAAGAGAGTGTTGGGAAGAAGCATTTCCATCCATAAATCAGAATTATTGTTCAAATAGATTTATTTCCTTTTATTTAAAAAAAAGAAGAAAGAATTATTGTGTTTGGATGAATAGCGAATAAAGAAAAAAAAAGAGTAGTGGATTAGATAAAAAAGAAAAGAAAAAATATTCATCATGGTAACAAAAAAAAAAGTTAATCTTAACTTTTTTTAAAAAAAATTGGATGTCTAATTATTTTTTTTTACTGAATAATCATCAATCCATCCAATTTTTTCATCTGTTAGAAAAGTAAAATAATTATTTTTATGTTATTCTTGTTTCAAGCACCCCGAGTCTCATCCATTTTGCTAACTATTTCTATCGAAGTTTATGTGCAAAAAAAAAAGAAATTCCAAGAAAAATAGAAAAAAACATCGTCTTATACGATCATAATATTTTCTCCCTCTTACTATCAAAAAATATTTATATTGATCCAATAAATATAAAATCCATTATCGTTAATGAAGCTACTTAACTATTTTATTTTAAGGTATTTTATTTAAATGCTTGGGTTAGTATTTAACCATAATACTAACCACGATAAATACCCTGGCCATTCATAAAAGCGACACCACACAACACTTCTTTCTTCACCACCCCAAAGAACGCAGAAAAGGTCTCGTCTTTTTTGCCTCCATTTCCCTCTCCCCTGCTTAGGATTTGAGCTCATGTGAAGCTGCTCCTCGCTGCGCAAGAGCACTCATGTCACCGCCACAGGAGCACGACTACATAGCCGGCCTCCCAGCCGGCGTGGTTGTCGCCCGCGAGGAGGATGGGGAGCTCAACCTCAAGGATACCGAGCTCTGCCTGGCCCTCCCGGGATCTGCGATGCCGGAACCGAGGGAGAATTCCGTGGGCCTGACCTTGGGCCTCCTCCCCCCGACCAAGGCAGGGGGATACGGCGCCGGCGCCAAGAGGGGGTTCGCCGACGCCATTGACGGGGTTGAGAAGTGGGGCCTCTCAACCGGGGGCGCCGGGTTCAAGGCTGAGGAGATGAAAGTCGGCGCCTTGTTCTCGCCCGTGGGAGACGGGGCCGGAGCTGCAGCCGGAGGGGCGCCGGGAGGCGTCGGTAAGGACGCGGTGTCGATGCCAGCCGCAGCCAGGCAGGAGAAGGTCACCGGGACTGGGGGCCGGAGCGATCGCGACATGGCGCCGGTTGCCAAGTGATCCTCTCTCTCTCTCTCTCTCTCTCTCTCTCTCTCTCTCTCTCTGCCTGCTCATTTCCTTGAATTTATACTTCCAAAACAATGTCATTTTTCTTTTTGATAACTGAAGTTGTAGAGATTTTTTTTTTTAGTAGTTGTTGCTGATTTGATGTTAAAGAAGATGCAAATTTGATGCACTTTTTAGTTTATCTTCTTGTTTCTTCCTGCTTTCTTTTGTTATTATGTTTTAGTTACAATTGCCAAACAAGGAAGGAAATGTTGTGCGCTTTCTGAACTGTTGCTTGTACCACAAGGTTTTTGTAAGATCTTTTCTTCTGGAGTTTTGTTAAGCCTTGATCAATCTATTTTTATTCTGCAGTTGATCTTGAGCGTAGTTCTCCTGTTCTTTGAGCTGCAAAGTTTCTTTCTTTTTCGGTTTCAGTATCTGTATGTTTCCCTAATTGCGTTGTGTTAATTATCTGCAATGTTATTTGACAAATGCCCGATCAACTATTTTGCAAGGTGGTAGAGAAATAACTTGTTTTGATTGTCAATTATTACTAGAATTCTGAGAGCCTCTATCTATTTTC
Source organism: Pontederia crassipes (assembly GCA_030549335.1). Classification (NCBI taxonomy): domain Eukaryota; kingdom Viridiplantae; phylum Streptophyta; class Magnoliopsida; order Commelinales; family Pontederiaceae; genus Pontederia; species Pontederia crassipes. The sequence continues at coordinate 50,863,213 of CM060186.1, read as the reverse complement.
TTCTATTTTTTTTCGGCTAGGTCTTCACATATTTTCTTGTATCCATTTTAATTTTGTATGAAAGATCTGTTTGCCTGCATCAGTTATGACTAAAATGTAACATATAACAGGGCGCAGGTGGTAGGTTGGCCACCAATTCGCAGTTACCGGAAAAACACAATGGCTGCAAATCCAGCCAAGAACAAGGATGATGCAGAAGGAAAACAAGGATTGGGCTGCTTGTATGTCAAGGTCAGCATGGAAGGAGCTCCATATCTGAGGAAAGTCGACCTCAAAACTTACAACAACTACAAGGAACTTTCTTCATCGCTCGAGAAGATGTTCAGTTGCTTTACAATTGGTGAGCTCTGGATTACCCCATTCTTATCATCTTCTTTTTAGAAAAAAAAAACTTTATTGATTAATAATTCTGGCACATGTATGACATAACTTTTTCTCTTTTTTCCTTCAACTATGTTCAACTTTAAATTTTATTGACAAACGGGTGTTTTCAATGACTACTTTGATAGCTTGCACCACTTTCAAAGTTTCGTGTTTACTTTTCTATTAGTCCATTTACCTTTCGAGGAAAATTTTGCTGAATAATATCTGCCTTCTAAGAGTGTATTTGGCTTGTGATTTTGCATCACTTCAGGCCAGTGTGGTTCTCATGGAATACCAGGCAGAGATGGGTTATCTGAGATCCGATTGATGGATCTTCTCAATGGTTCTGAATTTGTACTCACTTATGAAGATAAAGATGGAGACTGGATGCTCGTTGGTGATGTGCCATGGGAGTAAGTAAAATCTTCAACTGACTACCATGCAAATAGTATTTACAAGAGTATAAAGGATGACAAGACACATGATTGTATTGAACTAGATAATATGATTGCTTTATTCCCACACTCACAATTCATCTGCAGAACATATTTTATGTAATATCACATTCTGCCAATCCTGATTGTCAGTGTTGTTCACATTCCAGGATGTTCGCCAACTCCTGCAGAAGACTTAGGATTATGAAGGGATCAGATGCAATTGGACTTGGTTAGTGTAATCCAACATAATAACCTTTTTTTTCTTTCTGAGGGTGAATCCAAGTTTACTATACTTAGGAACGTGTTAAGACCATGTCTTTTTATGTGTTTTCTTCACCCCAACAAAGCTACAAGTCATGTAGTGGTGTTTCCAATCTGAATGGTCAAATACATTTCACATGATCAGAGCTTTGATGAATTTCCCTTTCTAGTTTTAAGTATTATGTCCTCCCTACAACTGGTTTTAGATGATAACTTATTTCTAAGTCAGATTTATCGAACTTTTTAGAATTGCTATTCATGTTATTAAACTTGTTTTCCTTCATGCTATCCCTGTCACAAATAAATTGATGTATACACTTTGTATTTCCATTACTTGAACGCTTTGTATTCATGCCCTTTATCTGCAAAGTTCATGTTAAAACTTTGCAGAAGATTCATTCATCTCATGTTACATGTAATTATTCTTGCTTTGATGTCTACTTAACTCTACATTTTTCTGTGGCTTGGATTAACATATAGTGCTTTCCTTCTTCTAGCTCCGAGAGCCATGGATAAGTGCAAGAGCCGGAGCTAGGTTTTATTACTGATTGGTCAAGAACCGGAGCTAGGCTTTATTGCTGATTGGTGCGAAAGTGCAAGGCATTCACATGGCTCAAGGACCCTCCTTGAGACCAAAAGTTTAAGGGGTTTTACTTGGCAATTGTCTTAAGCTGATAGAATTTATGGTTGTTGTTTCATATGTCAAGCCTTTCTCCTGGGTTTCCAAGTATTTCTCTTAGATTCCTAAGGATTTTAGGGGAACAAACCTTATTAGAATTTACTTTCATTGTAATTTTGCTTGCTATTCCTATATGTTGTAAATGATTGGCTTGCCATTATCCTACTTTGATGACTTCTGCATTACTTCCTGCTGTAAATATTAATGGCACAATCCCTCTTTCTAGTTGAAAATCAGAGCTACTTGGTTAATGCCAGCTATGATCTGGGCCATGAGATCTTAGTGATAACTCTTTATTTTGCTGAATACTGTTTCCAAATGAATTGTGGATCATGTGTCCCCGACTGTTCCCTGGTGGTGGTTCCTGGACTCACTTGATGTAGGGGTTGAATAATACTGGTGATAATGATGTTGTCGCCTTTTCTTTCTTGTTTCTATTATACTACTCTGATTGAGATCATTGTCCTAATTGAAGCGCTTTCAAAGCTCCAGAATTTTTGTCCACACATTTGAGAATGTTTAATGGCTTACACAAACTATACAAACAAATTGTATTGGCTGCATACATCTGTCTCTTCTATACATGAATTGTAATGCCTTTTTTAAAGAGATCATATTCATAGGAATTCTATATATATATATATATGTATATAATTTGATGACTGATGAGGCTTCTTTTTGTCTGTATTTTCATGCATGGCCGTCTTGGTGCCAGCTAAAAGCTGTTGTATGCAGGACCTACACAGTGCATCCTAATCTTTTGAATGCCATGATGTTATCTAAAAGACTTGAAAGGTTTGCATGGAACAAAATATCTGTTATCACACTGAAGCAATAGTTGGTTTATTTTCCCCAAGAATCAGGTTTTTCTTCCCCTAAGAATCAGGCTTTTGATATGAGGAAAATGATGCTCCACTTCTCTCTCTCCAAAATGACAGCATGTGTAACATATTAATGTATTTTTCACTATAAACATATTTTTATGAGGTTTTGCCTTGTTAGTATCACCAGTTTCTTGTCCAATCAACCCCTTTACTGTACTCCCATCCAACCAAAGAGATTAATTAAATTCTAGTTCGTACTTCCAATGTCATTTATGTTTCTTGTGCCTGTTGCTAGCTTCAACTTGCAATTTGGCCTCTGTTCTTGTTCTCGCCTTTTCTGTCGCACCAGTTTCAGGGACGCCAACCTGCTTCTCCATCTCAGATTGCTGGTAACTTTCATCATTAATGCGACATTTGTTCGCTCTTGGCCGAGCGTGTCCCACTTCATTGAATGCTAGTTAAGGCCACCTTTTTTTAATTTGCAAAATCTCGCTCTGATGTCGATGTGACCATGACACTTGACATTGAGGTGGTCCTTTGTCTGAGAGCTGAGATATTATTATCCTGAGCTTATTGGATTACTGTCTTCAAACAGTTAAATTACACCAGTGCCTTTGTTTAAGCTGTTCATCTGCATCGAAATAGGGATTGCAGTTAACTCAAGAGACCCTTAAAAGAGTTAAATTTCGGGTTAAGAATATGACCAGTTCTGTGCACTGCAACTTTCACTCCAAATAGAGAAGAGGTGGCAATGAGTGATGCACGAAGAAGGTAGGTAAACTAGGCATGCAGAAATGAATGACGGGGTCATGTGAAGGGAACACGGACGCTCACGCACTGTTCATCCATTTAGTTTGCAGCAGCAAACAGCAGCGGCAGCAGCAGCAGCTTGCTGCCTCTGTGCACGACTGCTCTGAAGACGTGTAGATTGATAGGCCTCCCAATTCTGGCCATGCCGACAATCGACCCTGTGTTTTCTTTGCTCGAGCAGGCTGCTGCGAGTCCCTGTCCAACTGCGTTTATTTCTCCTCCGCTGCGGGGAATCCCAAGAACCTGCCCTGAGAGGCCATGATGATGTTACGACTTCTTTTTTTTTCTGGGTAATGGCATATTATGACTTTTTTTTTCTCTGCATGATCTCGTGGATACAGTGCATGGAATTTGAGTCCCCACCCCTCATATTGAAACCACAGTGAGATCAAAGACTGCCACAAAACCTCCCTCTCCGAGGCTGCATGCCACAGTGGTGGTGTCTGGTGTGTTCAAGTGCACTTGTTGTCTGTGATGAGGGAGGGAGGGAGGGAATTCAGGATGGGTTGTGGTCAGTGCATCAAATCAGATCAAGCTCTGTTCATGTGTTTCTACAACACCGTCAAGATTGGGGTCCTTGTGGATCCAATCTTATTAGTAAGTAGTACAGAACCAGCCAACGCCGATCAAGGTCCGAGGATAAAAATAATTTGGCAGGACGTGATAATTCAGGTGCTCCCCTGCAAAGTAGATCTCTCATGGACTGCCGAAGTGATTTCTTGTCATCAAGTTTAAATCTTTGTAAACACTCTTGCTAGGAGATTATTAATACTTACTATTCAACATGTCGAAATGGATAGTCGGATTTCTAAGTATCATAAATGTTAATGGCAAGTCTTAAATTTGGATGGTCAAAAGTGTTTGCCATAGAGATGCCCAAAGAAATCAGGATCCCATGCATGCATGCATTGTTGTTTCATGCTCCTCCCCTCCCCTCCCCTCCCCCACCCCCCCCCCCCCCCCCCCTCCTCCTCCTTGTCCTACTCTCCATGCCCTGTCCTGCTCCTGTCCATTTGCGTTGAGCTTTCGCATTTTGGAAGTGGTCCTGGGTCTAACTTTGTTTGTTTGCCTTTGTTGTCTTGCCACGCTTTGAGAATCCTCTTGGCTTTTGGCAACTGGGGCGTCAAAGTTTGGTTTCTTGATCACCCCCATCATTACCAATATTGTAAGAGCCGATCCGACCATCAATCCAGATTGTCTAACGGGTCGAGTCGGACCGAGTAATATAAATTAATAAAGAATAAAATAAGTTCAAGTGATTATTAGAATATTATTAATATGTAAGATATTATTTAGCAAAAATATAATATAATAATTCAGATCAATAGTATAATAAAGTAAGCATAAATTAAATCATCAATTGAATATTTTCTAAATAAAAAATCTTGTGAGTAATTATAAAAAAATTAATAAAATTTTATATATATGATGAGAAGAATATTGAAATATAAATTTCAAGCATATATATATATAATATTCTAAAAAAATTTAATAATTTTTATACATTTTAATTTTTTTTATATTTTTCAATTTGACCCGGCCGGATCGGCCAAACCCATTGGGTCGGCCGATTGAACCCGAATTTTGCCCGGATCAAAACGGGTCAACTCCGCGGTCGGATTTTAGACTATCCGGGGGTCGTTTTAGTGCCCGGACACCGGTCCGACCGGCCGGGCTGGACCGGGTCTTACAACAGTGATCATTACTTCATGTTTTGAAGCAGAATGCACCAGCCAAAAGTGAAGGAGTTTCCTTGTAGCTCATGTCAAAGCTAAGGCACCAGTACCTGAACCTGAGAGAGTAGCACCAATTGGAATGCTTGAATCCATGGCATAAACAGGTGTAACAGCTCCAAAATTTTTCACTTGCTCCAAATGGAACAAATGGCTTTGTATAACTTTGAGGAAGTTCCTCTAATTTGCTGTGCATGTGTGTGGAGGGAGCAGTCTGCACTTTGCATGCAGAGTCCTTTTCATATTTCCAAAAGGAGGAGGAGGAGGGGCAGGGAATCAGGCACCAAGTTTACAAGGAAAAAACAGAGTGCAGACTGCAAAGAGAAGGAGCCGAAGAGAGCGATGCATTAATCACAAGAAACGAAACATAGCAGGGCAGAAGAATTCCATCTTTTGCTTGGGGTTTTAAGGGTAACTGGACTTGCCATATGTTTCTTGTCCTTTTTTCTCTTTCTTTTTCTATTACAATTTTAATCTTTTTTTCTTACTCTGAATTAAAAAAAACATTAATTGAATGATATTTTTAAACACTTTTTTATTTTATATTTTGAGCTGTAATGCCAATTATAAATATTTTCTTATTAAATTTTGATGTTTGTTAACTGTTTGAATTGTTATCTTTTTTTCTACTAAAATTATATCACAAAACATCAACATCAATAAATATCATTCTTAATTTTGGAGAAAATGATATATCTCTTTTCTCTCTTAGAAAAGGATGCTACTTATCTATTGATGGTTAAATCCAAACTGTTTGAATACAAAAAGCCTAGGCCACCATCCTATTGAGAATTACATCATACTCTTGTAAAAAAAGACTCAAATAGCCCTACTGGCTTTTGGAAATGTATGTTTACATATGAAATTCTCAAAAGAAGGTAACAACACCTTGTTTGCATATGAAATTCTCAATTGAAGCTCTTTGTTCACTAGTTGCATCAAAGTAGGCCACACATTAAACCTCATGCCTTTCACTTGTGGTGTGGAATTAAGGAATACGTAAAAACCTCATGCCGTTCACTTGTGGTGTGGAATTAGGGTATACGTGAAAACCTCATGCTTTTCACTTGTGGTGTGGAATTAGAGCATACGTGAAAACGAAACATTTGTTAGCATACCAAAGTATATAAGCATATTCCTCCTAACTCTTTGAGTCTATTTGGTATAGTAACAAAATAAGAACAATACTTTTGTTCTTATTTTTTCTACCAAATAGACATTTTTATGATACGTGGATCTCACAATAATAATGACGAAAATAATGAAAAAGTAAGGACAAAAGTGTTCTTGTCCTGTCGTGCTCCCATTTGAAAAATAAGTTAAGAACAAAATTATTTATTCTAGATTCCATTGACCCATTGCCAAACAGTCCCTTTTAAGTTGTTTGGTACAAGAAGAAGGATGATAAGAATTAATAAGAATATCCTTTTTTGTTCTAACGACAAAAGTGAGATGTTCTTGTAATATTCTTAAGAAGTGTTTGGTTGATTAAGTGTTATTCCAATGGTCAAAACTAAAAGGTGTTTGGTTGAAATGAGAACAAGATTAAAGCAAAATAATAAATTTTAATATCCTATGTTTGGAAATTTATATATTTACTTAAGTTATTGTTTATATTAAGTAAATATAAATCATCATCATAATATAATGCTAACTCATCAGTTAAAATAAAAAAATGTAACTATACAAAAACTTATTTTCAATAATATACAATTTGACTATGTTATTTCATTAATTAAAATTTAACCACTAATAATTAAAATAATATAGCAACTCTTGTATTTTAAATACAAACACTTGTAAGATTTTTATACTATTTACTGCTAGCATTACACTTTTTTCAAATATTACATGTCAAACCCTAGTTATAATTTACCTTTGTATTATTATAAAATCATACAACAAAATTAGTTCAGAAAAAGAATAAAATTGATGGAACAGACATGTTCCTACTATTGGTAAGAACATCGTGCCCCCGTTTTTGGAACAAATTTTGATGGTTTCACATGTTTCATGATGATAGTACTTTTGACTAGAACAATTATATTCTTGTACATTTTAAGGCTATTTGAATACAAAAGTAAGAACATCTTTATTCTTATGATTGTTCTTTTAACAAACGCGCCATTTATGTTGTCCAAGTTCAATTTTGAACATGGGGACTCCCATTCAGACTTGAACCGGGATTGATAGGAATAAATTTATCAATCATCATTGAATATAAATTATTTGTGCAGAGAACCAAATTATATTAACATAATATTTATAAATATTATATAATTTTATTAATGTTTATTTAATAAAATTTATTTATATAAAATATATTAATTTTTAATTAAATATTAATTTTCATAAATATTTAATTTAAATGAGATGTTAATTTTGATAAAATATTTAATGCTAATTCTTATACTCATTATTGGTATAAGCCTATATCTACCCTCCCATAAGTATAAGCTTTGGCAGCATTTTGATTCATGTTAGATATAACTATTTTTTTCAATGACAAAAATATTATATTTACCTAAGCGCAACTTTTACGACTTAAAATGGGAAGCACACATTATATTCGAATGAATGAATGAGGTTGTGGCAGCTTATCCTTATTTAAATAGGTCTCGAGTTTGAAATCTATTGTGTGCAGAATATTTTGGTTGGGAGCTTTACATGTCATAGATAACAATGCAATTCAAAACGATATAAAATTAGTCATGTGATAATAGATTTGAATTTTTTAATCGATCACTCTGAATATTGTATTCTGTAGTGGCAATCGAAAAACAAAATATTCAAAGGAAAACTAACCATCTAATTTCTAGTCTCCCCACACTTAAAAATTCATTTTTAGCGTATAAAACTTAAAGAATATAAAAGGTTAATAGTTGTGCAGTTCTATTACCCTTTTAAGAGGTGGAACCATTATATCATTATCCATCATCGTTGAATTTATAACGGACGATAAGTTTATCAGTTGAACACTTTTTCGTTCCACCAATCATCATGAATTCAACTATAATCGATGTCAAATTACCCCTTAAATAAGGTAGCACGTCCATTTTGTGACCTTAATGATTATGTTACTCCTTTTATGCGGTAGTATTATCAGACTATCATTAATAATCTTTGAATTTATGATGGACGACGAATTCATCGATTGAGTATATTAATTTTTAATTAAATATTAATTTTCATAAATATTTAATTTAAATGAAATTTTAATTTTGATAAAATATTTAATGCTAATTCTTATACCTATTTTTGGTATAAGCCTATATCTGCCCTCCCATAAGTATAAGCTTTGGCAACATTTTGATTCGTGTTAGATACAACTATTTTTTTTTCAATGACAAAAATATTATGTTTACCTAAGTGCAACTTGTACGACTTAAAATGGGAAGCACACATTATATTCGAATGGAGGAATGAGGTTGTGGCAGCTTATCCTTATTTAAATAGGTTTCGAGTTTGAAATCTATTGTATGTAGAATATTTTGATTGGGAGCTTTACATGCCATAGCTAACAATGTCGATCACTCCGGATATTGTATTTTGTAGTGGCAATCGAAAAAAAAAATATTCAAAAGAAAACTAACCATCTAATTTCTAGTCTCCCCACACTTAAAAATTCATTTTTAGCCTATAAAATTTAAAGAATATAAAAGGTTAATAGTTGTGCACTTCTATTAGACTATTACCCTTTTAATAGGTGGCATCATTATATTATTATCAATCATCATTGAATATGTAACGGACGATAAATTTATCAGCTGAACACTTTTTCGATCCACTAATCATCATGAATCCAACGGTGATCGATGTCAAATTACTCCTTAAATAAGATAACACGTCCATTTTTGCGAGCATAATGATTATGCTACCCCTTTTGTGAGGTAGTACTATCAGACTATCATTAATGATCTTTGAATTTATGATGGACGATGAATTCATCGATTGAGTATAATAAAAAGTTTATGATGCATCACATTTAATGTGAATGTAATGATAGTAAAGTTTCTATGTTAATTCAATATTTTCATCTTCCATCTTGTCAATCTATTGCTCATTGTATGGGTGGTGTGTGTATGGAACTAAATTATAATGACACAATATTATAAATATTATATAGTTTTTATTATTTATTATTTATTAAAATTTATTTATATCGAATCTATCAGTTTTGAGTAAATATTACTTTTCGTAAATAATTTATTTGAATTAGATATTAATTTTGATAAAATATTTAATGATAATTCTTATACACATTATTGTTAGTAACCTATAACTGCCCTCCCATAAGCTTTGGCAACATTTTGTGTCATGTTAGATATAACTATTTTTTTTCAATGAAAAAAAATCTTTTAGGAAAGTTGAATATATATTTTAAGTCTTTTATATAGACTATAAAAAAATCCTTATTTCATTATTTATACGTCGAAGAATTTAAGGTTCTATTTGACATTATTAGCGATTTGATAAGCGGATAGCAGATTAATAGTGGATAGTGATTTAACTAGGGATAGCAGTTAGCGGATGATGATTAGCGGTTAGAAGTTGTAACAAATAAGTATTTGATAAACTTAGCGATTAATATAAAATGACAAAATTAAAAATATGATAAATTATTCAATTCAAGTACTATAAAAATTTTATTTTACTACAAAAAATAAATTATTTATACCTCAATTAAACAAAATAAGATTCCACAACTAATTTTTTAAAATATATAGAAATTTATATTGACAATAAAATTTATATAATACACCTATGATATAAAAAAAACATTAATTATGAAATTATTTTTTATTAATTATTAACATATAAATAATTTTTAATTGATTAAACATGAATATAAAAATAAATACAGTTAAATGATTATAAAATAAACATGAAAAATAATAAGGTAAGTTAGAAAGAAATAATATATTTGAATAAGGATAAAATTGAGAAAAAAATTATAAAACATTAGTAGAAATAGCAATATTTTTCATACAAAATACTAAACACTACTTATTTTTATCATTTATAAAATAAAAAATTAACGTTTAAACCCTACACACTACTTGAAACATTATCATATAAGTCTATTCACTATTGGGAATCACTCAACCGTTTTGTATTGGGTTTCAAATAAGATGCCCATGGGCCATAGACCCATATAAAGGACATGAAATCCTCTCTCTTTAAAGGACTTATACACACTACACAAACTTTTGACTTTAAAAGCCAGAAGCTGTTAAATATGTGGTGCCATCAACCTAAATTATAATAATGACAATAAAAAGGAATTCAAACTATCATTTCTTTTTTCTTTAGACACCAAGTAATTAAATTTAGAAGAAAGCCTAAAATACGTCTGAAATGATTCCAAGATGACCTCTTCTACATTCTTATGATTACAATGACGAAATTTCTTGTTTTCCATACAGTAAACAACTATGTAATAAAAAAATATTACTGAAATACTAGCTATTGAATAAAAAATTTGATTAATTATATTTACATAACACAATTAATCTAATTATGTCTTCTTCATTTCTGTTCTTTTTTTTTTCTCAATAATGTTTTCTCGGCTTCTATAATTTAATTTAGTTTTGTTATAACGGAGATGTCTTAAGTTAGTGCATAAATCTTAAATTTATTATAATTTGGCCCCTTGGTTTGCGAAACCATAATACATGCATGGTTTCGGAAGCCTTCTCGCTTCTGGCACGTCTACGACTGCTACATGTAGAAACGCGTAAGGGCCTACCAACTGGAATGCAAAGATTTATTATATCTAATTAACATAAATATATGCCCTCATGAATCCACAACAAAATGCTGTATTTTTTTCAATAAGTGGCACTGGCACATGACATGATATATACCACAGAAATATAAATAATTGTTTCAACAATCACAACACACATAGAGAGAGAGAGAGAGAGAGAGAGAGAGAGAGAGAGAGAGAGAGAGAGAGAGAGAGAGAGAGAGAGAGAGAGAGCCATTTTTTATATCTCTGCGCCAAAAATGGTGGACTCCATTTCAACCGAGCAACATCACAACTCATCGAATAATACATGCAGAGCACAATCCATCTCAATTCTCAAACCAAAGTGCACTTTGAACGCTGCCTGCATCAAAGCCTATAAATTGTGCTGCAGCAATGTATTGCTGCAGATCGATCGAGCAGTCTGAAACCAATATCGAGTTCCACGGACGTTGCTGCAGATCGATCGAGCAGTCTGAAACCAATATCGAGTTCCACGGACGCCAGGTATAATTAATTAGCAGCACCCACATATATCAGCCATTAATGGCGAGCTTGGGATCTGTCGTTCTTGGGGTCTTTCTGGTGTTTGCATCCCTGGAACAAGGCCTCCTCCTCGTTCATGCCAGCTACCGCTCGGATTCAGCTGCATTTGGGGTCCTCAGAACTTGGCGCTGTGGAACTATGGGGAGAACATGGCACTTTCTCTCACCAATGTATCAGGTATATATGTACCAAACACCTCTGATCTGCAATAGTGTTCTTTTTCCTGAATTGTGCTATTTGCTTCAGGTTGTGGGATCAGATCCAATAGCCAGTTCATGTATGGAAGCATAGAGATGCACATCAAACTGGTCGGAGGGAACTCCGCCGGCAGTGTGACGACATATTATGTGAGCGTCCGGTCGCATCATGCGCGTTTTTTAATCTCTGCAGACTGCATGCAGTAATGGCGGCCGAACTGGATCGGTATACATGTGAACAGCTTTTCCGTTCTCATGCATGTTAATTTGTTGCTTGCAGATGTCCTCAACAGGGGCCAAGCACGACGAGATCGACTTCGAGTTCCTGGGCAACGTATCAGGCCAGCCATACATCATCCACACCAACATCTACACGCAGGGCGTCGGCAACAGGGAGGTGCAGTTCTACCCTTGGTTCAATCCAAGCACCGACTTCCACAACTACACCATCCACTGGAATCCAAGCCAAGTTGTGTAAGTCTAGGCTCTCTCTCTCTCTCTCCCCCCTCTGTCCGATTCTCTGAACAAGTATCTATTCATAACTGCAACGTGTTTGCATGCATGCATGCATGCAGCTGGTTGATCGATAGCATCCCCATCAGAGTGTACAAGAACTACCAGAGACGGGGGATCGCGTTCCCCAGCCAGCAGGCCATGAACGCCTACTCGAGCATCTGGAACGGGGACGACTGGGCGACCAGAGGGGGCCTGGTGAAGATCGACTGGAGAAGAGCGCCGTTCATCGCCAGGTACCAGGGGCTGAAGCTGCGGGCGTGCAGGTGGTACGGGGCCGGCAGCACCAAGCAGTGCTCCGCGAGCACGCCGGCCAACTGGTGGACGGCGCCGGCGTACGCCAAGCTCAGCAACGCCCAGCAGGCGCAGCTGATGGGGGTGCGGAACAAGTACCTGGTCTACGATTACTGCAAGGACGGCAAGCGGTTCAACTGGACCATGCCGCCGGAGTGCTCTCTGCCCATGTTTTGAGCTACATATTAATTTATTTGATGTATAATTCTTTGTTGCTCGTGTTATAATTCTTTCGTAATTTACAGTTCCTATTTATATTTTTTTGTACTAAAAAAATTGGTGTTGCTTGTATGTCATATTATCATTTATTACTATTATTATTTGAATTAATTAATTATGTGAATCAATTTTTTCTTAAGGGGCGTGTCTCTGGTGGTGTGTTTGGTTTGCTCTATCTTTTTTAAATTTCTTAGCATCTTTATCAGAATGTTAGATTATAGTGTTTCGAAAATATATTTTGAAATATGAGATACTGATCGAAATGAGATAACTCTCATTCCACCCAAAAATCATGTCAATATGACATTTCATTGTCATCGGCCAAGATGTTCATATATTTTTTGCGACTCAAAAGAGAATTCAGAGTGCATCAGTAGAAGTTCATTTGCAGTAAGATTTTGAGGAAGTATATCTCCTCTTTTTGCAACTAGAGCCGATGAAGCGAAGATGCAAATCTTCTCTTGCTCCAACTAGAGCCGATGGAGCTTCAAAGATCATATCAGTTGGTTCCAAGGTGGAGGCATGTTCAAAGCTTGTTGAAGTTTACGCTATCTTATCTTGCTTATCACCTCATCGTCATTGATAGGAATGGAAATTGCAAGACAAGGGGGCGTTGAGAGATGTATAACATACGTGGGTCAAGAAAGACAATAGAGGTGGCCAGGTGGAAGGATGTTGCATGAAAGTTGTAAGCGGCCGTGAACATTTTTTCTATTTTTTTATTATAATTATTTTATATTTCCAATCGAATTAAACACATCAATGCTACTTGTCTAGAAATATGATTTCAAGTAATTAATTTTCAAAGAATCGAAGGATGCAAAGGAATGCTGAAAGGAGCAAACTAAACGCACGTTAAAGATAATCTTTGTAGATTATGAGTATTAAATTATTTGAGTTCACCACATTACCCTATTTACTTATGGCAGGTAATGGATAATCTGCATTGCCCATTCAATTCACATTGTCAATGGGAGGAAAAACAATCTATATTATCATCTGAATTGTAATTTTTTTATTTCACTTTCTGTGTTCGCCCTTTACGATTTATTTAAATAAATTTTAAAACACATTGAATAAATTATAATAATAATTAAGTTTATTATGAAATTAATCAAATAAATATTAGTTAATTGTTATGAATATATTATTATCATATTTTAAAATATATATTAATTATTTTGTAAATTTTAATTTTATGGGTGAGAATATATATATTTGTGATTTATGTTTATGAAAATAATTTATATATTTAAACATAATTTTTTTATTAGGGCTATATTGGTAAAAACTGTATTATAAATCTTATTTTCTTATAAATAACTAATATGAATTTCTAGATAGATTATTCATGAATATTGAACAAGGTAATGTACATTACCAATAATTTAATAAGTGACAATCTTTCTGAGAAGCTATCTACATTATTGAGTAACGTTGAATGGCAATGTAGTAAACATACTTTTATAAGTATCATGTTCAAATGCTTGCATGCCTTCATCCAAGGCCATCGATCATGGACGGAGAAGTAGGGTGAAAGTTGTTGGGTTTTGGATCCGTTTTTCAAACTATAAAAATTATTTTAAAAATTCTCTAGTTTTTTCGAATGATTTTTTAACTCCCTATTCAATAAAATAATATTTTTAGATAAAATATGTAATAAAAATTAATATAATTGTATTTAATTTTATAACTAAATATAGTATATAGTAGTAGAACTATTAAATTAGAATTTCACAATGTGATAAGATCACATTAAATTATATAAAAGATTATTGTATTATTAATAAAAAATAATTACTTATGAATTAATTATATAAATAAATATGGGTAAATTGCATGAAAAAGCATATACTTTTGGATTTGTTGCATATAATTTTATAACTTATCACATCTTTTAAATGAAATTAAATAAATAAGCAAAATACATATTTAGAGAGAAGAGTTCAATTAGAAAATATACAAAAAATGAAGTACATCCGATTAAAAAAGAGAAGCAGAGTTCAACATTAGATAAGGCACTTGCATTTACTCTCCAAAAGAAATATATTGCAACAAAAGTTTCCAGGAAAATATATGTTGTTATGGATAAAACTAAAACAAAAATATCCACTTAAAGGATTGATGCACTTCTTATGTGTTGATCTACTTGTTCTCACATCTAAGTAACAAAATGGATATGTCCAAAAGTTTCTTCGTACCTGTAGCAAAGATAAAAATGATACCAAATTATAAAAAAAATAGATTAACTTAAGGCATAATTAGAAACAATATATGAATTAAAATACTCACTATTGCAACTTCATTTCATTGAAGAGTGCTACTACTTTGGGTCCCAAGTTGATCTTGTTGATTTAGTGGAGGACATCTAGGAGCTATGTTGAAATTTGCAACAGTAAATTGCCCTTGTAATCTACCCATATAATTTGTTGGAACACGACTTGTAGGCATCTATTCCATAAAAAAAGATCATTACATACATGCTCATAAAAAATGAAAATATTAAAAAGATGTCTTTGAATATTAAATAAGAGCTTACATGACCATATAACATTCCTGATTCAGTGTTAATATTTAGTCCATATCGAGCTTGAACTTGTTGGACTTGGAACTGAATTTTTGACGATGAAAGATGATTTTGTGATGGTTTACATATTTTTTGAGGCCTTCCTCTGACTTTGACCTGTAAAATTAGTCAAACATTATGAAAATTTTCATTTTTATTTAATTAAAATAAAGATAATATTGCCAAACTCACTGGAGGTTGTGAGCTTGAAGCTTGTTGTTTGCCTTGATTTTTACAAGTTCTTCTATTGTGCCCATACTGACCACATAATTTACATTGCATAGACATTCCCTTCTTACAATGCACTTGATGATTGAGTTCTTTTTCATGTGGGTCTTTCTTTCTTACCTTTTTAGGTCTACCTGGTTGCTTCTTTATGATGGGGGGCCATATAGTTTCAGAATGAATATTTTCCCACATTCTTTTGCCATTCATAGGTAGAAGAAAATTTTTGTACGCTTTCAAATAAGTTGATTTCTTAAAAAACTCATGTACATAATCAGCAGGGTCAATGTTCATCCAATTCATGCAAGAGATATCATGAGGACAAGGAATACCTGTGAGGTCCCACATCCTACATGAACAAGTATTTTCTCTTATATCAACAACAAAATCATTGCCTATTTGTTTCACTTGGAACTTCTGATTTCCAGCATGTGTAGCGACACAAAACCTACTAGACAACTTATTTTCTTCCAACTTATTTCTTACCTTTGGACATAAAGTGTCATTACATTGTTGAATGGCATCCATTTTCTCACCCATCCTCTTCATGACAGAGCATCTTAAATCTTCCAACATGTCAATTAAAGGTTTACTCCTTGCCTTCAATATGTAAGCATTAAAACATTCTGACATGTTGTTATCTATAACCTCACATTTAGGAATTGTATTAATATACAACCGACAAAATTTCTGCACTCCAATCTTCATAAATTCTTCATATGCTTCATTTGAGTGGTCTTTCATTTCATTCATGCATTGTCTAAAATCAGCTTTCGTTGTACTTTTCACTGCCTTCCAAAAGAGATCCTTCAAAATATTACCATTGTGGTTCTTCTTCCAATTATCATAAAGGTGTCTTGCACAATTTCTATGTTCAACACTAGGCATTAATGTTCTTACTGCATTTTGAAGCCCCTATAAGAAAAGAATACAATATTTTTTAATATATTTAATGATATATGCATAAAAATAAACAACATCATTTTTTATTACCTTTTGTTGGTCGCTAATCACAGTCCATCCAAATCCATCTAATATGCCTAAATCGACAGCAAGTATCTTAAGAAACCACGTCCAAGAATTTTCATTTTCTCCTTCGACTACAGCCCATGCAATTGGGAACATTTGGTTGTTTCCATCTCGACCAATTGCACTTAACAATTGTCCACCAATCACTGTTTTCAAAAAGCAACTATCAAGATTTATCACTCTCCTGCAGCCATATAAAAATCCTAATTTCAAACTATCAAAACTCACGTAAAACCTTTTGAAAATAGTTCTTGATTGAGGACCATGTCTATCAAGAACAAGCTGAAACAAACTATTCTTGTATATTTTTCTTAGCTCTGCTATATATGATGGTAGCAAGTTATAATGATCACCCCAAGTCCTCATAATTATCTTGCGTGCATGTGCTCTAGCTCTATAACATGTGTGTTTACTAATCGTTATTGCATATTTCTCATCATCATCTCTTATCATTTCTGATACATCCCAATCAATATTTCCCCGAAATTTATCCAAGTAGTGTTTTGCCAACCATTGATATGTAGCTTGACTATTCCTTGCAAGTCTAGAGCATGTGTGATTTTTCACATAAGCCTTTACTAGAAATGCAACATCCTTTTGCATCCAACTTGCATATATCCTCCATTGACATTTTTTACACATATAGCCTCCATCCTTTGTTGAGAACTCCTTTTCCACTTTATCGCAAAACCTTGTGTGATAGCATAATCTTGCACAACTTGCTTGAAATGCGAAGGAGATTCAAATTTCATATCAATATAGAATGGGTCATCCTTCTTGTCTCTTTGGGAATAATAAACTTTATTCCTTTTCTTTTAAAATGGGTCATATGCAGAGCACATTTTGCCACCCACGTATCGCACCTCAGGTTCAAATTGTAATTTTCCACCATGATATAAACACATCTCAAAATGAGTATCCATCTTGCATATAGTGAAGAATAAAATATGAAATCCACACAAAAATAAATATAAGAAAATAATTAAATTTAATATTATACATATTTATTATAATACTGTAGAGGATTTATATGCAAATATAACTTTTAGTGCTTAAAATATACACAATATCTCTAACTTTATAATATCGACAGCTAAAAGACAACATGCAACAAGATTTAACTTATAGTCTTTTAATATTTTATATGATAACAAGCTGCCTAATACACCAAATATATATGGCAAAAAATTAAAGGGATCGCACAACATTCTGAATGATAATCAAGTGGAAATAACAACAACAATAACAACAAAGCCTTATCCCACTAGGTGGGGTCGGCTACATGGATCATACGATGTCATTCCGCTCTATTCTTTAGGAATAGATAAGAATCATATTCTTTAGAAATTTACAAGAGAAGATGAAATATGTATTCCAGAAATCGATAATAAAAGGTACAAAAGTTGAAACACGAAAAGAATCACTTTAATCCTATTAATCAAAAAATTATTCAAAGAATACTCATACCAGGAGAAATGCTTGGCCGACAAGGAAGAAAAGTTGATCACGACCTTGAGATGGAATAGCAACCCCACACAAGTACACTACTCAGATGTAGAACACAAGCATGGAGATCACCGTAAATTACCAATGGAATTGAAACCAAAAAAAGCAAAAGGCAGAAGCGGCGAAGATTGTAGCCAACAAAGCAAAAGGGCTTTTCTTTTGGTAAAGGTGGGCATTAAGGGGGCGTTTGGTACAGGGATAAAATGAGAATTGCAAGTTTGTTCTGGATCTTGCATCCAAAGAGCATTTTAATGGAGACATGAGGCCCACCTGCAATCATTGCTTGAACAAACAAAAATAAGAGCTTTTGTGTTCTAGCCATCCCTAAGAACAGGCATGACCTTGTTGGGTTCTACAATAAGGACAGTAATGGGGTCAATGTAATGATGTTCCAGAATAAAAACAATGACACCCAAACAGCCCCTAAGGGTTTTTATTGACATGACATTTTTATATTTTTATTTATTTAATTGAACACTCGGCAATGACTCAACTTTTAACGTTAAGTTTTAACAGGTTCATAACAGAGGCTAGATCTACAATAAATCTATAAGTTGATGATTTTTTTTATCAAAAATAAAACTTTGGGCTAGATCTGCAACAAATCCAAAAGTATATGCTTTTTCATGCAATTTTCCCAATAAATATTGATAGATAGAAATGAACTCTTCACATCCTTACACGGTTTTTTTTCATGTGGATCCTAATTTTAACGGGTCGATTTCATTTTATTAAAAGATCAACTTAAATATGATGCAATTTCAACTTTTTTTATTTGATTATTTTGGATCGGATAGATATTTAGGGGTTAGTTTGATTTTTCTAACACCCCTACGGAGAAGTGTATTCTTCACATAAACTTGATTCAATTATCCCTAACACTTATTTATCTCTTTATCTATTTATATTATATATATATCGAGTGTGACCACCCAAAGTGATCTACTCATGATTGTTTCCATTGGAATCACTTCGAGTTAGACCCCATCATTTATTTTTTAAAAAAATATACTTTACAATTGATTCTCATCTACAACATCAAATTAAGTCGTGATGAAGAAAACATTTCATTCTATTGTTTCCTCCGATAATATATATATATATATATATATATATATTTGCCTAGATTATAAATACTTGCTCCCGTGGGAAACCATCAAGTTAAGGCCTTTTTAATTTGGAATTTGGCAATTACAAGGAAAATTGATAATAAAGGAAAATGATTCTTTTGGTTGTTAGTTGTCGATGTCTCGAAAGCGGGGTTGACGATTTAATTTGTGTGGTGCTAGCGCATTATTCATAAATTGAAGATCGATCTATCATCAAGTTTAATTAATTTGATAAGACCGTTTCGCATAATTGACAATGACAGATGAGACTCCCAATAGAAAACATTCTACTCTGAATTTGAATTCTTAAAGGAGGATGAGCCACTTTATAAAATAAATGAAAATGATTATTTTGATAACCAAATTATTTGACTATCACAATCACAATTAACCTACTATTTAACGAATGTGATAGATTATAAATATTTGTCGATACATGTCAATGGTTTTTTTTACATGGGGTGCAGTTGGGGTGACAACATTGGATTCCATGCACCAGTTTTAACCCGATTCGATTGAACTTCTAAAATTTGGACCAATTTTCTAGATAGATCTAAGATATAATATACTCAATCTTCCTATTATTTGCAAGCCGTTCTATTAAAAATAATTATGACTGAATTTATAAAATCTATTATTATTATCAAAAGGAGTTGGGGAGGTGCATCACATCCTCTCTATGTAATAAAAAAAAGTTGGGGAGGAGTGGTAAGCAGCTTGTTAGACTCGATGGTGCTTAGTAGCATCACACGAGTTAGGTCGTTAGTATCACTTTTCAAATATCGTAGATTGATTGCAAAAAAAAGGTATTATTATTAGTTATTAATAAATAACTTTATACATAATATACTAAAGTTATGATATATGTATAATATTGAATAATCGACTAGAGCAGGATACCCTTACACCCCATTTGGGAACTTAGATTTTTCGTCAAACAACCCTGCATCATTTAATGCAGGAAAAATAAAAAAAATGGGATCAGGGCTCTTGAGATGGCTAAGAACACATTGATCTTGCGAGATTAATCACCAATTGATGGATCACTGGTCTTTGTTCCTAGAAGCAACTTGTAATGACCTCTATTTTCGATAAATAAATAAATAAATATTTTATTCATTAATGAGATATCAAAAATTGTTATTTAATATTATTGAATTATTTTAATTCTAAAATTGATGGAAACTATGGGAGAAGTTGGAAAGAAAACGAGAGTTTGAGAAGTAGAATAGTTACGGAGATATTTATGGGATTATTAAGTTAATTCATATTTAATTAAATTTGAGAAATTATGGGGTGATGGATGGCCAAGATTGATTCTAAAAGAGTTTAAAGTCTAATAGAAATGGAAACCTTAGCCTACCACTATAGATAGATATTAAAGGGTGACTATCCCTTTTAACCAAACAAAATTTTTTCATCACGAGCCCCACTTTGCCCTCTGTCTTTATGCAAACTAAGGCATCCCGGACAGCACGCGACAACTGATTTTGAAGTCGGCATATATGAGAAGATTTTTCAAGTGGTGGCTGCGAGTTTCGGGAGGTGGACAGAGAGTAATCGCCAATCAAAGTTCTATGTTTGTGCAGTTTCTAAAAAAATGATTGTAATTAATTTTTCAGCTAACTTTAGGTACGTAGGGAGAATCCTCATTACGTCGATTTTTTGCAACATGGAATCATATTCTCTTTTCCTTTGTATTGAGAATCTATTAAGTTGTGCATCATTTGAATATCGTATGGAATAAATATGATGATCGAAAAGTCACGTCGAAACACATTTTTCCATCAATGGTAGCGGGTTCTACGATACCCAGCCCGGATTACATAGAATCCGGACCGAGTTTGATTCAGAACTGGACCGAATTGTAAAACTCAGCCCGGGTTCCTATTGGCCCGGCTCGGGTTCTGATTTTAGCTCGACTCGAGTGCGGTGTGATCGCATCGAAGATGAATCGGTCAATCCGACTCGAGTTCACCATATACTCGGCTCGGATTTTGACCCTATCGAGAGATTTTAGTAATTTTTTAACACGATCCATATTCTATCCGACATGGGCCAGGTTCAGGGGTAGAAAAACTTATTATTGAATAGATAACTATGGATAATTGAATGTCTATTGTGGTTAATCATTTTATGATCATATTATTAACAGATTTAACCTCATCATACTTCTTAGATTTGATTTTGAAAACTATTGGGCCTTCATGTTCTCTAATTATCTCTAAGCCCCCTATGTCATATTATTATCGTATTGTATGTGCCAAATAATATACCTAGATGTCTAAGATGTCATCATTTAGGAAAGCTATATTATCCTATGATTGGCCATGACTTTCAATCATCACAAATTATTATTTAGCGCTATTATTAGAGGACGACTTACCGTGGCTTGATCTTCCACTGACCTACTTGAAAGAGACATTGAGTTTTTCTTAATTGACCAAACGTTACTTATTGTATTAGATAACTCCAAAGATTGAATTGAACTGAATCGAAAAAAATGATAATCGAATAGAATTGAATTGAGTCATGGTCATTCGGATATTGACGTTGACTAGAATTGCCTCTGTCCAATTGAATCGAATAAAAATTGTTATTGGTCAATGACCATTGATATTAATATTGAATTGAAATTGTTAAATTGAATAGTGACAAAGTGATCAGGCATAATTAATTATTGATAATTGTTAATTGATATTGATTGGTCTTTTGATCTTTTCCTGATCATCTCCATTGACATATGACTATATTGATTTATTGAGCTCTTACTCTATTGATCCATCTAGTGATCTATTGTTTATCGTATCATATTGTTAATTATTTTATTGAGCTATCGATTATTGATTATTGTTATGCGTAGATCCTACGTACTGAATATTTTTATACTTATAGATTTTTCCTTATATCTGGATTCATGCAGGCAAGTTGATGATAGAAGATAATGATGCATATGGTAAAGCTCAATGATAGAGATCTTGGACATGACGTAGGATTATGTTCTATTCTATTTATTTATTATTAGTTTTTCTGTATTATTAGTATTAATTGTGGAGTTATGGACGTTCCAGTTCCTTTGATATTATAGATATTTAGATGTTCCTACTATTATTTTCTCATTTTATAATTTATATGTATGAAAAATTATTTTATAGAGAACATGACAGTCATGTGGGTTTCGGGGTGTTACACAACTACAACAAAATTTTATCAAAAAAATATATGCATGTTTGCAAAAAAAAAAATCTCCCATTTGACGCACATAAGATGTAATTAAATTATTTTCTAGATTTAATTTAGACATACTAAAAGAATGTTACACATATAATAACAATAAGGGATTAATGTATATCCTGGGAGGATGGTTCTCCCCCATCCACGATCGTCGGATCCACATCCGACGGTCATGGATGATGCGCATATTGCGCGACTCAAGCTTTTCGAGCCGGTTCAGGGCGAAATTGACGCGTGGTTCAGCGTTAAAAAAAATCAAAGAGAAAAAGGGAGGAGACGACGGCCGCGATAGTAGATGGGGTGGAATCATGACAGCGACGACAATCTCGAGGTTCAGCGACGACGGTGATCTCGCGAAGGTGGCGACCTCGTTGTAGCGACAACCTCACGGGTGGTAGCGATCTCATGGAGTTGAAGAGACCACGGCGTGGCGAGGCGATCTCACAGCGGCTACGAACTCGGGGCGACGAAGACCTCGGCATGATGGCAATAACCTCACGGCAAGAGCGATCTCGCGGCGTTGATCTCACAGCGGTGATCTTGGTAAGGCGATGAAGACAGCGCGGTGGCAACGATCCTGGTGGGGCGACGAAGATCTCGGCGATAGCGATCTCGTGGTGGGATGATCTCATAGTGGCGATCTCACAGGGCGACGAAGACCTCGGCACGACGGCGACGAAGACCTCGGCGTAGCGGCGACGAAGACCTCGGCGCAGCGGCGACGAAGACCTCGGCGCGACGGCAAAGAAGTCCTCAACACGATGAGAGTTCGCCCAATCGCCCGCCCCGTCGTCATGAGTTTGCCATCGCCCCGAGGTCCTCCTTCGTTGCTGCGAGCTCGTTGCGTTCTTCCTTCTTCGATGCCCCGAGATTTTCCTTCTTCGATGCGAGATCACAGTCCTCGCGAGGTCGGTCGCTCATGCCCTAGATCTTCCTTCTTGGACATCGCCTATATATGCCCCGAGCTCGCCGCCCACAGATTGCTGCATTCTTTCTTCTTCGACGTCGCCCATGCCCGAGGTCATCACGAATCGTGGCCGATCACCTGGTCCCATCGTCGTGAGTTCTTCTTCGTCGCTGCGAGTTCGCTTGCTGCTGCCAATTTTTTCGTCACGAGTGAACCACCCTTTCCATCTGCGAACCCTTTCCTCTACCCCTTTGAACCGGCTCCTCTACCACCTGAACCACGAGAAAGAAAAGCGCTCCGATGGGTAGAGGGAGGTCCTCCCCCGCCTTAATAATAATAATAATGATGATGATGATGAGATTATTTTCCCACTAATTCGCCCACAGATTGCTGCATTCTTTCTTCTTCGACGTCGCCCATGCCCGAGGTCATCACGAATCGTGGCCGATCACCTGGTCCCATCGTCGTGAGTTCTTCTTCGTCGCTGCGAGTTCGCTTGCTGCTGCCAATTTTTTCGTCACGAGTGAACCACCCTTTCCATCTGCGAACCCTTTCCTCTACCCCTTTGAACCGGCTCCTCTACCACCTGAACCACGAGAAAGAAAAGCGCTCCGATGGGTAGAGGGAGGTCCTCCCCCGCCTTAATAATAATAATAATGATGATGATGATGAGATTATTTTCCCACTAATTCGCCCACAGATTGCTGCATTCTTTCTTCTTCGACGTCGCCCATGCCCGAGGTCATCACGAATCGTGGCCGATCACCTGGTCCCATCGTCGTGAGTTCTTCTTCGTCGCTGCGAGTTCGCTTGCTGCTGCCAATTTTTTCGTCACGAGTGAACCACCCTTTCCATCTGCGAACCCTTTCCTCTACCCCTTTGAACCGGCTCCTCTACCACCTGAACCACGAGAAAGAAAAGCGCTCCGATGGGTAGAGGGAGGTCCTCCCCCGCCTTAATAATAATAATAATGATGATGATGATGAGATTATTTTCCCACTAATTCATTTTTCAGGGAAAAAATTTAATTTCTAAAAACCAAACGGATAAAACCGATGACTCCGACTCCGACCGGTTCAATACGCCGTCATTGGTATTATTGGCCCCGCAATTTAACCTTGCACTTGTAATACCCATGATACCCTCATATCTTTATCGTATTTCCCTTCCAATTCCTCATCTCGTCGTCGTCGTCTTCTTTCCAGCTCTCTCTCCCTCTCTCTCTCTCTCATCCAACTCTCGCTTTATCGCGAGTTCTCCGTCGCCTCGGAGATCTGAACCCTAATCGTTTCTCCTCTCGTGGCGATCCCCGATAGGATCAAAGGAGGGTTCCGGCGTCATGGAGCGGATCGTGGGCGGGAAGTACAAGCTGGGGCGCAAGATCGGGAGCGGATCCTTCGGGGAGATCTTTCTCGGTGAGTGCCTGTCGATCGATTCGCCTTTTTTCTTGGGTTGGAGCAGTTGATCTGATCGCGTCAGTTCGATTTCCCCCTTCTCTTCCTTTCAGTGACTTGAAATGCTTTGGTTCTGTTTGCAGCGTCGCACGTCGACACCTTAGAGATCGTCGCGGTCAAGATTGTAAGAGAAATATTTGATATATCTGAAATTCTGAATTATTGGGTTCCTGTATGAATATATGCAGGAATTATTCGGGAAAATTGTGTCTTTCCTCTTCGTGGATGTGTACGTCGGCCTCTTCATGTGCTTCTGGCTGTGTATATTCTGTGGTCGGAAATAGTTTTATCGTGTCAATCAACGATGCCGTGCTTAGTTGAGAACCCAATTCAGCGATTTCTTTTTCTCTTATCTGTTTCTTTTTGTGTCTACTTTGATGGCAATTTGAGTATTTGAATCATTATAATATTTGTTTGATGGCAATTCGGAGGCCGTTGATTTCAATTTTTTTGTTTGTTGATTCATTATAATATCTCATTGAACTTGTGCTAGTTTAAACTTTTGTTCTGCCAAGGATTTGTGCTTCTGGTTTTGTGTATTCTGTGGTCGGAAATATTTTTTTAGTGTTAACCAACTATGCCGTGCTTAGTTGAGAACTCAATTCAGCGTTTTCTTTTTCTCTTATGTGTTCTGTTTTTTTTTTGTGTCCACTTTGATGGCAATGAGTATTTGAATAATTATAATATCTGTTTTGATGGCAATTTGGCCCTTGTTTTCAATTTTTTGTTTGTTGATTCATTATAATATCTCATTGAACTTGTGCTAGTTTAAATTTTTGTTCTGCCAAGGATTGTGCTTATTTGAATTATAGCTCATGGTCCTCATATGCAGGAGAACAGTAAGACCAAGCATCCTCAATTGCTTTATGAGGCCAAGCTGTATAATGCACTTCAGGGAGGAAGTAAGATGTAGTTTCATTCCTAAGCAATCATATTAACCCCCTCTGTGGAATATGCATATATTGGAGTTGTAAAATTGTTGTGCAGGTGGAATTGCAAACATAAAGTGGTATGGCACAGACAATGAGGATAATGTTCTTGTTATTGATTTGCTCGGCCCGAGCCTTGAAGATCTTTTCGTGTACTGTAATCGCAAGTTTTCATTGAAGACAGTTCTGATGTTGGCTGATCAGATGGTAACACACAACTAACATGTTTTGATAACTTAGCTTCATTTGACTGTTCTAAGTTCTTGTCAGTTTGTTGTGAAGAATGAACTTCAATATTTACTATTCTGGTGTGTACTTAATTTAACATTTCATGTGAATCTATTTTGTAATTCTTGTGCATAAACAAACATTGTTATATCAGAATCTTAATAACTTAAATTAAGTATGACTTGGCTTGCTATGAAAGAAAATAATACCTCATTTTTTCATGGTGTTATAGCCATATCCTTCTAAACTATTCCTTATTGTGATTTGAGGCGTTGGTTCTGATAACAATGCATATAGTAACTACTCCATACTCCATATTGAATGGTTTCAGATTACAAGAATAGAGTACATGCACTCTAAAGGCTTTCTGCACAGAGATATTAAACCTGATAACTTTTTAATGGGTCTTGGCCGAAAGGCGAACCAGGTGAGAATTTCAGTTGTTGCTGATATTCATGCTTGCATATACCAATGCATGACAAACATAGTTATAATGCGTGGATGGATCTGATTATCCAGGTCTACATCATTGATTTTGGGCTTGCTAAAAGATATCGAGATCCTACCACCAACCGTCATATTCCATACCGGTTTGTATTTATGCCCTGTTATGATAAAAATGAATGCCTTTGTTTTATATTGTTATTAAAATTATCTTATACTGGTGTATCTAATTATCAACAATAATGCACAGGTACATGCATTTGGTGAGAGTACCCTGTGCTGTACCATACCCAAATCTATGCAACATAAGTTATCAGATATTGTGCTGAATCCTTTGTTTCTGGCCTAGGAGAATAAGCTAACATTATTTTATTTACATGCATGGAGTTAGTATTTATTTCTTTTTTGAGAGTACAACAACAACAACAAAGCCTTATCCCACTAGGTGGGGTCGGCTACATGGATTCTGCATTCGTTGATCCATGTTCATGCGATTCGACAGGGTTTTACGCTAGCTGTCGGGTCCTAACACAACCCTCCTCCTTTATCCGGGCTTGGGACCGGCTATAAAACATAGGCGGAGTTAAGACCAAACTTGTTAAATTGTATAAGTAATTAGGATAAATATATCCGATGTTTGAAATGGTATAAGTAAAGTGAGAGTGACCAAACTTTGCTATGCAGTACCCAAACTTGTTAAATTGTTCGTCTTTTGAAAGGTAGCGTTACATTTTCTAGGAACCTTTTCTGATTAGAGTTTTCAAGTGCTAATATTTGTTTTTCTTCTTCTTTACCAGAGAGAACAAAAATTTGACTGGCACTGCACGTTATGCAAGTTGCAATACTCATCTGGGCATTGGTATTTGTGAACAAACTGAAGCTTACAAAATTTAAAATAAACATTAAATTAAATGTCTGACATTCACTCAATTCTATTTACCAGAGCAAAGTCGACGGGATGATCTGGAATCTCTTGGTTATGTTCTCCTCTATTTTCTCAGAGGAAGGTACAATTTTTCCTTCTATGAAAATCTAACTTCTTCTTCCATTTTTGTGTATTAAAATATAAGAATAACGTCACTGAAATGAGTACAATTTCCTACTACTTAAATGTGGTTTAGACATAAATAAAGTCACATTTACTTTTATTTTTAATCATTCAGCATTTCATGCCTGCTTCTCTGACATCTTGCTTATGAAGTTCCCATTCTTGATCAATTTCCTATTTCATTTCTGTCTCTTTACCATTTGTATTTATCTATCTTATGATCTTACAATAATATTTTTATGTTGTTGTTCAAGTCTTCCATGGCAAGGTCTCAAAGCGGCCACCAAGAAGCAAAAATATGACAAGATATGCGAAAAGAAATTGGCAACTCCTATTGAGGTTTGCTTTCAGCATTGCTATTTTTCATATTGTTTAACTACTGGTGGTCACCTCTAAGAATCTGTGTCCTCACTGATGTCCTGGACTTAATATATTGTGTAGGTTCTGTGCAAACATCATCCCGTTGAATTTGCCTCTTACTTCCATTACTGCCACTCTTTGACGTTCGATCAGCGACCTGATTATGGATTTCTAAAGCGTCTTTTTCGTGATTTGTTTACCCGTGAAGGTATCCTTAGAAAGCTTCTTTAGATCAACAGTTTTCTTTTGTCAATATGGGACGTACCACTGAATTATTGGTGGTTTGTTTGAGATTATTCATTTTATGCTTCCCACTTCATTTCATTGCACTAATTTGTATGAAAGAATGCCTGATGTCATATTATGATGTTCTCTTCGTTGCTTTTACTCAAGCTTCTCTTATTTGTTGCAGGTTATGAGTTTGATTATATTTTTGATTGGACGATCCTGAAATATCAGCAAGCCCAGAGGACAAAATCTCAACCCCGACAATCCGTTAGTTAAATCCTCCCTTATGTAATAGTGCTTTTGAGTGATTAACAAAGGCAAAATGTTTCTATGATTGGCAACTTGCACAATATTTGCTACCGGGTGTTCACATCAGATGAGTGGCTGCAGCATTCTTTTTGCTATCTTCAGATCATTTTGTTACTTTATTAGGAGGAGCATGCATAATATATGAGTACTCAATGAGCTTTAACGTGGGATGATGACTGGTAGATGCTTCTTTATGTAATCTTATTTTTAAATGTAAAAATATATGCATGCAAGATTATTCATATTTTTGCACAATGACAAATTATGTTCCAGCATATATCAATTATTTAACAAACATCTATCCAGGGCCTTCTGATTTAATTCATCTACTTATTAGTGTTGTCATAATCCTATATACTAATGGGCAAATAAAAAGCAGTGAGGAATGGTTATCCAATATCCTGGTAGATGATATTCTGAATTAATTGCTGGGGATGTGACAATGCATAATATAAATTATGATTTGTTGTTCAGGTGTACAAGTTCTAAATCAACTTGTTTTCTCTTCTTTTTCCTGTTTTCCGTATGCATGCCATTCTGATCAACTTCATGCGTGCAATTTCAGCCAACCACTGGTAGAATGATGAACCAAACAAATCCAATGCAACCTGACAAGCGTCCAGGTTAGTGCAGATAATGTGTGATAATGTCTCATATGTGCTTGGTTGGCATTGATGTTATTTTTTTTTTCTGTACCTTGATTCATACCATCTTTTAATATTCTGTACCTAAAAATCTCATCCTATTGAATCTGTAAATACTGTATTAATGATGTTGTAGTTATTAGCTGTGAAACCAGCATTAATCATTATATATGTTATCCATACTCCAATGGTAGGTGTGCCTGATGTTCCCCGTGCTACCGAAGTTACAAAACATGTAGGATCAAGTAATGTTGCACATTCAGCAATTCGGATGCAGTTCAAACCTTCTGCTGAGAAAAACTTGAGTTCTGATCACCGTCCCGATACTATGGTGGGTGCCAAAATTCCATTTGTCTTTGAACACTTCGACTATGTTATATAGTGTCTGTATTAAAGATAACCTTATATTGCTGTTGATTCATCTCAATAAAGAAAAATGCAAATTGGTTTTAGAGGGTGGTATACATTATTATTAACAGTTTGTCATCCACAATGTTGATTTGGACACATAATTTGCAATGTTGGAAGAGTTCTCACATCAGTAGCTTTCACCTAGGGATGGGATTACAAATACCAAACTTTTGACTGCTATATCAGCTGTGTAGTATGAATAATTGATATCTTTGTTTCTCTTTAAAGCTTTGCATAGTTCTTATTCAGAAACTCTTGAAATAGTTGACAAGTATATTTTGTTTGAAAACTGTAATATGCAACCAAAAAAATGCTGCAATATTGCTGGCATATATTCTCCTTAATTTTGTCAAGTTTTAACAACCAAAATGATTAAATGAATGCCAATGTGTGTCAGACTCAACAAGGACATCAATAAATCTCATGCTTATTCTCTAAAAAAAACCTCATGCTTATTTCCCTCTGAAAACACATGCTTATTTTTGCCTTTTCAACCTAATTATTGTTTGGAGTATGTTTAATGGATAAAACGGCTTTAGAATATCTAATCTCAGACGTTCATCTCACACGGACAAAATTAAAGTTTACATTTTCAATCTCATGCGTTCACCTGGGGTTAACGGTTCGACATTGGATGGTTTTACAATGCAATACTCAAAAGTTGTTTGTCTTCATTACATCCATGCTTAAAAAGTTAGATGTACTTGATACAATGAAATTCTCTTTTCCAATCTGCTGTTCTCATGAAAGCAACTTATGGAAACATTTACCAATTGCGTTTAGTCCAAAATATAGATGAATGATGTTGTATACAGTGAATGTTCTTTAGTATCACGTCTAGTTTTATCTTAATCTTTTATTTGATGAACTTGAAGCGCCATCTTTTGAGTAAGAAGTAGCAACAAAATTATTTTCTATTTTCTAATCATCCATTATTCATATAAATTTGTCCTGTCGAATCTCATGAACATGGATCAACGAAGCGTCGTATGATCCATGTAGCCGACCCCACCTAGTGGGATAAGGCTTTGTTATTGTTGTTGTTGTTGTTTCTAATCATCCATTATTCATATAAATTTCATTAGTTATGATTTATTTTCTTGAAATATTTCAGAGATCAGAAATGATTACTGAAAAGACTGATATGCCTTCGACTTCATTTGCTCTTCCTGGGGCTTCGAAGAAAATGGTCCATAGTTCCAGACAGTTTGGTCTTACTGATGCCTCACAAGTTGGTTCCTCCAGCAGTTGGCTTCCTGCATTTCATCGGAATTCATCTGCCAAATGATTACAGGTAGCATTTTGTTGATCATTCTTTTGTATTTTGCCTTTCCATAATGCAGGTTAGGAACTCACCTCTTTTTTTTTTGTATTCTTCCACGTTCTCCAGCTGTCAGATGCAAATACAAGAGTTGAAAGGTCAAAGAAAATATGCCACCAAAGGTGGCCACAAAGTTTTCATTACTTGAGTCACTTGCGTGGATAACGTGATGCATACTGTATGTATTAAGGTGACTACAAGCCTGAGGTGCTAAATGTAGGTTTTTACAGACATGGTGTTGTGTTTGACTGTTGCAAAAGCTTATCCAGTGGCTTTCCGTTGTCATTCCAGACCTGAATGACATGAAAAATAGTTTGTTTAATTCTTCTGTTAATAGTTCATATGTTTTTCTTTCAACTATCTGAATGATTGGTTTTAGCAATTGCCTCTTCATGGGCTCATCACATCTTAGATTTTAGTCCTTTCAAATATTTCATTTGTGCTATGGTTCTTTGGATTACACCGAGGGGATGGATCCCAGCATAAGGTAACTCAACTCATTGGGGAATCGGAATGGAGCATGAGAATTTTGTTCAGTTGTATTGTTTTGTAAAAGTTTATATCAGGTAGCTATATTTCTAGACTTGTAATTTCATGGTGACCATCAGGGTATTTCATTGTGTGCTTGCTTAATATTTTCATATATTGGCTTATTCAGTGTTTTTACTCTCCAGAGATTGTTGCTGTTATAGTTGAAAGCACTGATTACATATGAAGGCATGTGATCTCCAATATTACAATGGTGACTGGCTTCAGTTATCTAGAAATCTGCCTTCATTGTGGAGACATGAAGATTCACTGAAGGTAGTTTTCAGTGGTATGCAGGGGTTTGATTTAGCATTAAGGATGCCCTTGCTTCATGATTCTCCTTGGTAAGATCTCTATGATTCTTGGTAAGATCAACTATTCCATTCCTTTTAAACAGGTTTCTAGGTGAGTGGAAACAAACCAAGAAAGAAAACACTTGGATATTTTTGGGACACCCGAGTTTTTTTTATTACGTTATGTACACTTCTAGTATTGTTAGATGTCTTCGTAGTCACCGTTTTGTCCTCAAACAAAAAGACTTGAAAATCTCCTGTGATGGTTTCTAGGTTAAACTAAGAAGTCAGCGGGCTACTGTTTATGTTATGCCCAAGTACTCCACATTAACCTCCTTTTTACAGTAGTGTATCCCATGCCATAAAAGCTTTGGCACAAGATGAACTCTTATACTGGGCGACGGGCATGGTTAAACTTTCCATGCCCAGAGGTCTGTGCTTATGTTTTACTTCAATAGTTCACTTTATTTTCACATTCACATGTCAGATAAGAATTCTTTGACACAGTACCATAACAGGACACTTTATGTTAGTTAGTTGTAGGACTAGTGAATTTGTGTTGGAACCTGTCGTCACATTCGTGAATGCATATCCATACCCATATCTAACTTTTCAGGGAAAGATGATTTTCACTTCGAATTCTTGAATTGGTGTAATGCTTGCTTCAATCAATGTGCTTCAGATTATATTCGGTAATCCTTCTCAGAAAAGATTATATTCGGTAATCAACATCTATTTACTTTTGGCATGGTTTTATTCAGTCACTAGTCAAATGGCGTTTGGTTCACTTCTACCTTTCTCTAACTTTTGTGGCGCATAACGTTCCTCGTTTTCGCATTAATTTTATCGTCATAGGACACAAAGAAGCCCCTTTGTTTCCACGTGTAACTCTATTTTTTTTTTGTCTCGTTTTAGATTGAAGCCATTTACAAGTGTTAAATTGGCATCAAGTCAACTTTGTTTTATTTCTCAAGTTTCCGTTTGATGTAATGCGAGATCCTACGTAGACAATTAGGGAAATATACTTATAAAAACAAAGTGATGTGGTATTTTTTTTCTTAGAACGGCACTCAACACCATGTATTTATGTTAATGTTTGGGAAAGGAAAAAAAAAAAGGAATCTGTTCCACCACAGGGAAAAAAAGGAAATTAATTCTCTTATTGAAGAAGTAAAAAAAAATCATAAATTAATAAAAAATAATGAATCGTTTCACCTGGGAAACTTTAATTTTGTAACACCGGATTATATTTATGTTCTTCTCTCGTCTAATTTTGAATTCGTTTTTAGGTTGTTGTCATTTTGTCGTGTTTTGTTAACTTATTTTTTTTTATAATTGAGAAATATGATTTTCCCAATTTAAATTTCCTCGTCAGAGGCAACAGGGAGGATGTTTTCCTTTTTCTCACATTTTTTATTGAAATATGTAAATAGATATATAAATAAATATATAAATATAAAACTGGGAATCACCTCGTTTAACATTCTGTCTCCTTACTGTTTCTATTTTTAATTAAAATGTAAAAATATAAACAATAATATGGTTTAAGTTATAATTGAGTATTGCCCGGGATGATTCGGTAGTCCGAGACTAAGGCTGTTCAAAATTACAGATCAATTAGATCGGGTAAATTTTCGAAAATTCACATGGCCCGATTATTAATATTATATGATATTCATATTATTTTAAAATTATATTGACATTGACGTATCTTTCATTTAATGACCATTATTATATTAATAGGTGTAGATAATTTCATACATTTTTAAATATTGTTTTCATAAATATAGGTATCTAGGGAAACCTTTTGAGATAAAATGGTCACATCGACCGGACCGGACGGGGATTGCTAAAATTAGTCGAGTCCTAAATCTCGCATTGACAAACCCTGTTACTGCTGTTAGAAGATACCTTAATAACAAAATTGTCACGTAAATGATCGAAAGGGCATGTTGTCAATGTAGGGGTAAGTTTAAAAACTAAAAATGATAAATTTGTAGCTCAGAGCTTAGTGTAAAAATAAAGATCACCACATTAAATAAAATGCTACTTTTTAATTAAATTTTGTTTATTTATCGATAAGAATATAATGTGGTTTACGTTTTGAAAGGGAAAATAATAATTCTTTTTCTTTAAGAATAATTGATTTTTTAAAAAATAAGTGTTTCAACGATAGATTTAAATGGAATGAATTACTTGTAACTGGTTTGAGATGGACGTATAAATATGTTTAAATGTATGCATTAACTATTTATGAACATTGAAGCCTAATTATAATCACTTGTAATTAATGATTAAAATTATTCAATTAAAAAATTGCACCATAATCTTAATCATGAATTACAATTGCAGAGATCTAATGATTATGATTAAACTTACATGTGCCAATAAACAATTAATTCATACAAATATTGAAGTCCAAAGTAGATACCATTGTTTGACCTAAAGAGATCGATTAAACTCGTCATACAATTTATAAAAAAAATCGTCAAATTGATAATTATTCATGAGTTAAATTTATTTTTATCAATCTTATCCGATATTTCTTTCAACATCGAATTAAAAGTAAACAAAAATGCTAATCTTTTTAAGGGTAATATTTTTTTCCCTAAATTAATCATTCTCAATCCATGCATTAATTTTGTATCTGAATTAAATTAATCAAACATATCTCATAAATTTTCAGTCAGAATTGAATTTTACAATACCTCAGCATCCTCAACCCTACACATAAAAGGCAGGTTGGTGTTTGATCTAATCATCTAAAATGATATAAGTCCATATATTTCGATAAATTAAATATAATTTTATCATCGTTATATGATAATTAAATCGTGTTGTCATTTGTATGACTCATGAATTAATCATAAACCTTTCGATTCAGCTTAGTTCCCCAAACACAAGTAGATGGCCTGGTTTTAAAATAGACCCAAGTCATTTTTTTTTGAAGTGGAACTTGTTTCATCTACCAAGTGTTTGTTGCCATATTTTTTCTTTTTTTTTATTTGGCACATTCATTTCTTTTCATTGCATTCTTTTTTCTTTTACCTTTTTTTTTTCTTTTTTGCCTTGTATAAAATAATTTATTTAGTAAATATAAAATATTTATAATAAAAGATTAATATAATATTATTTATTACTTATTATAAAAAATAATATTTTATTAAATATAATTAATTTTAAAAACGATTTTAATGTTTAAATAGTATATTTTTAAACAAATTTTTAATTTACATTTTTTTATTAATAATAAAATTATACTTTATATTCACAATAATTATTTTTAATTCAAAATTCAAAAAAAATTAATCCATTATTTTTTCTATCACATCAATTTTCTAATTGCTCATCATTACATTCAAATTCCAAAAATTCTTAGTATAAATTTGTTCCAACCTTCAACTCTCTTTTCGAACGTCATTCTAAGATTTGTTCCAATTTTGGAAGACCTTGTGTTATGTCATCCAATCTAAATTTTTCATATATAAATGTAACTAATGTATCTCTTTTGTAAAAGATTTCTCCATAATGATCATGAACAGTTGCTCTTGAAGTACTCAAATAAAGCTTAACTTTTAAATACAACTCGAACTAATCTATCAATTCAACTATTCACTAAATCGATACTTTATACTGCTTATTTATTTAAAAGAAATAACGAATATTTCCTACGGCTAATTCACCAAATCAGAGATATCAACTCGGGCAAGGATGGAAAATGAAGTGCAAGTGACAAAAATCAATTCGAAACTACAAGGATTGGGGAAAAACAATAACTTTAATGGTGATTAGAAACAATTTAAACGATCTCACATCTACATCAGCCTGTTCTCTGAGCATTCGCATTATGCTAGTTGTTGCAAACACTAACATAAGGCAGACGGAATCTGACATTATTTACAAAAGGATATGTGATCTCGGCGATCTTGTCATCCTTCAGATGCTGATGGTGGTGGAATCAAAGGTGCTGCAACGTCCATCTATTCCAGCTCTTTGGCAAAATCTATGTTGTCAACAAAAACCTACAGGGAAAGTTAAAGTCAACTATTTCTCAATCTTTCTTTCTGGAGCCAAATGTCCACAAGTTATGGATTGATAGTCTTAGAGATCGAATGGATTCAGTCTATAAATCAGAATGATATATTTCAGACTTGAGTCATTACCAAACACTTTTCATCCAGTTTCAGAATCCAAGGATTAATTACCGAGTTTAAAAACGCTGAAATGATACTCACACTTTTCCAACCGTCTGGATCCAGGCAGGCAGTGATCTTGGTATTAATGCCAGGCAAAGGACCAGGTTCACGCGTAATTGTTCCGCCATTTAACTTAATAGCTTCTGCAGTCTTGTAAACGTCGTCCGTGGGCCAATAGCAATCTAGCAAGAACATGTTGGTCACTATCAAGAGTGAAGCAGCAAAATGCATAGATGACATGACTGGAAATAGCGTGCACATTATTAATGTCGAACCTGGAATCAAGTACTACCTGTGCGTAGGCATTTCCTTTATCATATTCCTTAACTCCATAGTTGTAAGTTAACTCCAACACTGCATTCTTATCTTCAGGTCCGTATCCCATGATTGCTATAGTATACTGAGATAGAAACTGAAGATGTCAATAGCCAAGAAACAAATACTGGCCAACAAGCCTACACATGAGTAATTGAAGAAAATGAACTCAGAGAAAGTTACAAAAATGAACTTGTTAGATTAACAACCTGACTATCCCCTCTTCCTCTCGCCCATCATCACCATTAAAAAAACTGTCCAATTTTTCTTTTTTACCGCATCATCATTTGTTAAAGATCTACTGTTCCTAAAGTAAATTAGAAATCACTTAATTAGATGAGATTTAAGTTACGTCCTTTTTTTATTAAATATCTAACTTATTATTATCTTTATAACACAATTTTGGCTCCTTTTTTGGTAGGTCCATCCTTGACTAGCAATGAATAAGAACTCATATATTACCATAAAAAATATGATAAAATAGCAGCAGACTATTGAAGAGACATGCAGGGAAAAGCTTGTCCTCTAAATTTAACAAATTAAAATGCCAAATAACGAATTAAAACACAGGAAACAAATAAATCGTGTTGACAGGTCAGGTTAATCGGTTGTTCATATTTCAGAATTTGCAAGCACCAGGTCAATGATTCAGTAAGACAAAAAAATTATCATATAAATGACCTCATTCAAAAGTAATTGACCAGGAAGGATCTAGAAATAAAAAATTAGATATCACGACTCATCATAGAAGGTTCATTTACCTAGTAATTCTTACCTTGTATTCAGGGTTATCTCTTTTGCATAAAAGTTCCATACCAAAAGCCTAATGAACATTAATGGCATTAGAACAAAAGGAAAGACAAACTATGTAGGCAAACTGATGACTGAACTTGAGACAACAGTTTATGTCCTGCAGAGTGCAGACTGTTTACCTTCTCATAGAAATTTATTGAGCGATCAAGATCGCCCACCCGAAGCATAACTTGACACAGAGGCTCTGGCGTAGGATCTCTCTCTATGAGTTCAAATGTATAACCATCTGGATCTTGAACAAAAGCAATCACACTTTTGCCACCTTTTACAGGACCAGGTTCCCGGGTAACTTTCCCTCCCTTGGCTTTTACAAGATCCACTGTCTTTGTAACCTGCCATAAGATCCCAAACACGTACACTAATATCAAGCTCTTCTTAGCTCTTATCAAAGAATAACATTAAAAAAACATTTAAAAACAAAACCAATTAGCACCTCACTGAAAAAGGTTAGTCAGATCAGCAATTCATAAACAGGAAACTTGTAAGAGGTTATTAAGTACAATATTTTCTTCTATGTCATGATAATAACATCAAATAAGCAATTATTCTGTAGATAAAACATTTGACATCATATATCTACAAAAGAATAGACGATGATCTCATGTTTGTCAATTTGCACATTGTAATCCTATGGTTTAGACGCTTTGGAAGCAAGAGTTGAGTGCATAAACTTTCACAATCTTAATAAATGCTGTTGGAGATTCAACAATACAATCTGCCAACATTTCCACGGCAATAGCCTGTTCTATTGGACTGCAATAGAGTAGAAGGGAATTACTATTATGATAATGCCTTGAACCCATAAACTTGGATTTGGCATGGAAGCCATTAATATAATGACAAAATCATCTGATGTAAGAAAGTGAAACCGTTACTGACAAATGAAAAACTTACATCTTCAACTGCGATCCCAAAATGACCAAAACCAGTGCCTAGGTTATACTTGTCAACCCCATAGTCTGTCAACAGTTCCACAAAATCAGTCATGTCAAGGGCAATTTATGCTCAACAATAAAAAAATGTCTGACATGCTATAAGCTTCAACAAAATGGTTATGCTAAATGAAACTTTTGGTTACAATCATAAAGCAATATAAGGAGTAGCTTACTGTATGTTAATTCTACAACAAAATGTGAATCCTCAGGTCCATATCCAAGGAAGGCATTTGTGTATTTCTCCTCAGGGATGTCACGCTTCCGCAACAGCTTCATTCCCAAACACTCCGTGTAGAACCTGTCATCGAAAGAAAAGGGTCACAGGAAACATCGCTGCAGTAATTCTATGACAAACTACTCTGAAAAGGCAAAAGGTCAAAGAGAAGCCATGTCATACTTTATTGTCTTATCCAGGTCACCTACTCGATAAACAACATGAAGCATTTTCCGCTTATCCTTGTTCACCCACTCCAATGACTCTTCCTGATTACTCGTGGTACTTGCTTCTGCCATATTTCCGGCCGCACTGGCCTCAATTGAAATTTCTCTTTTCATTATCCTAGAATATCTTTCCCCAAACAATCCATTTTGATGTATAGTAGCTGCATATATATAACAACAAAATAAGACCAAAAAAAAAAAAAAAAAGAAATCAAGATTGAAAATGCATCATATATGATGAATTCACGGACTCTGACAAGAAGCAACGAAGGCAAAATTAAGGCTAAGCACCATTTTGCATTCAATACTCAAATCACATTGGTGCGCACTGTGTAAAACATGCGAACGACAAGTATTCTTCTCTCAGTTTGGATTACCTACATGTTGAATAGATGGTAGCAGTTGAAGTGGATCTACTCATCTACCAACTTTCATTCGGAAACTAATGGCAATCAATCGGGAATCACACCAATGTAAAACTTGATGGGAAAAAAACTCTACAACCAAATATTTCCCTAATGTGCATCAGAAGAAACAACAGTTGCAGGTACCACGAAGGAGCCGGCTATTCTCATTCTTCCAGGATTACTAGGAAAAGATAAAGGGAAGACAAATCGAACAGATAGAGCGAAAGAAAGAACGAGGAAGACAGGGATGTCCCGTCCTACCACGGCTGCGGAAAGCGGGCACAAGGGAGCTGGAAGCAGGCGCCAAGCGGACGACAGCAGCGAGAGCGGAGGAAGAGGAGGAGGAGGAGGAGGAGGAGGAGGAGGAGAAGGAAGAACGGAGGGCGGCGAGCCGGAGGGAGGAGTAGGAGGCCGCCATCGGAAGGGTGGGGGACCACCGTCCGCCGGCGATGCCTTGGGGGGGAGGGGGAGGGGGTTCGGGCCGGAGAAGGCGCCCTCGCTCGCCGTTGCTCTTGCTCTCTTCACTTCACTGCACTGCGCCTCGTCTCTTCTCCTGTTCGTTGGTTTGATCGTCCAGGTCGCCTTGATCGTTATGTTTTGGGCCGTTAATGGGCCGACGACGCGTCGAATGATCTGGTCTTGGTGGATCGGGAAAATTCAAATTATTCTTAAAAAATAAAAAAAATTATATATTGTTGTGCACACGAAAGTATGCCGTTGCAGTATACAACCTGCATTATATTGTTTCTTTTTTGTGTGATAATTTATATTTTCTTACTTGAAATAATTTTGGAAGTTTCGAATTATTTTTGTTTCTTTTTTCAGTCCACACCTGCATAATATTGTCTTATTTGTTCACATATGGTTTCAGATTAATTCGGAATGTTAAAAGAGAACCCTAAAAAAGATATAAAAAATATTAATAAAAAGATTATTAATCCTGTTTTAATCAGTGTTCACCATTCTAGTTAATATATATACATGATTTTTTTGTATTATATTATATATGTAATGATATATTATATATAATCTTCTAAAATAATTATGATTGGTCCCTCCTAATTTTTTGAGACATACTATATATAATAATATATCAATTTTTTCTTAAAAAGATATATTAATAGCACTCCTAATCTTAAGAAAACTATAGAAAGATAGTATATTATTATATTTTGAGTATATATGAAAATATTTATAGTGTAATATGTGATTTCTTTCTATAACAAATCAAATTACTTAGTTAACTACTAGAAAAATTAGTTACATACATCTTCATCTAATTATTTGAAGTTAATTATTTCATATATATAAGTGAAATATAATTACATTATTTTGTCTTAAAATTTAATTTGCAAGATAAACATAATAAATTTTAAAAAGGCACGATGAATAATATATATATATCAATTTAAAATAGATAAAATTTATAATTATAAGTTTTTTTAATATACATTATTTCTAAAGTAATTTTACTTTTTGCTAATTTGATTAAATTATTTATAATTATATGTTTATACATGCAACATGTCATTTTTTTATCTGCACCATTTATAGCCGTCCCTAACTTTCGATCTTGGCTCCTCTCTCTCTCTCTATACATATGTGCATGAGAAAAGGTTGGTTCTCATATATAGGTAATATCATTATGTTATCATTTTGTTAATTTTAATTAGACAGGCTAAAATTCTTATGTTATGAGAGAGATCACAAAACAAAATGTTACAATTATCAATTTAAACAATAAGATGAGTCATACAACCCGTTTGCAAAATTGGGGAAGACATATACTCAAACAACCGATCAAGGATTTACTCAAGGGTTCAGATATTTGGCTTCTTCCTTTGGATTAATCTCGGAACTATTACACATTTGGAACGTAATTCTACTAATTAATTGTGCCAACCAACCTTAGTTGGAGGGCAGTTATATTTTTTTATGACAGCTCGAGTTTACGGGAGGTCTTTGATATTCGAGATTACTATCAATTGATTCAAAGTCGAAAAGATAGAATAATAATGATTTATTTTCTGATTAACATGATAACTTCGAAATTCACATATAACATGGTATTTAGAACCTTGGTTGGAGGACAATTACATTTAGAAGTTCTTTTTTAAGGGTAACCTCTGTTTTATTCGACGAACGGAGGCCTGAGACGATTCGACTACTAACACTCTATTAATTCGGAGTCGATAAGATAAAATAATAATAGTTTATTTTTTGTCACATGTCACGGGATTTAGAACCTTGGTTGGAGGGCAAAACAATCTTTTTTAGGGGTAACGTCTGATTTATTCGACGGACGTCACCGGACATTTAGACGGGCAGTTCGTGGCTAGAAGCAGATGTTCGCAATTTGGCATACAAACTCTTTAGAAATAAAAGTTTTTTCTTCATCTCTCTAATATTATTATTATTATATAATTAACAGTTCTTAATAATTGATTGAATATTGGATGATTTTTCAACAAACATTTTTTTTTCTCATAAAAAATTGTTTTTCCTCGCTGGACTTGGAGAAGTAATGTGTCAAAATACTAAATTGCCAAGTGCTACATTTTTTTTGTATTTTCAAATGGCACTAGAGTTCATTGCTACTTCTGAGGATAGTAATGTAAATAATGAACCAAATAATGACAGAAAGAGTTCAAAAGGCCTATTAACATGTTAAATCAGC
Source organism: Pontederia crassipes (assembly GCA_030549335.1). Classification (NCBI taxonomy): domain Eukaryota; kingdom Viridiplantae; phylum Streptophyta; class Magnoliopsida; order Commelinales; family Pontederiaceae; genus Pontederia; species Pontederia crassipes. The sequence goes on along the minus strand of CM060186.1, from coordinate 50,822,031 downwards.
ATAAACGTTGAGGCCATCTGCATGTGTCAACAACTGTTCACATAGAATTCGGCCAATCTGTGGAAATATCAGTGGTCACCAGCCATGACCGTTAATCTCATTGCAGTAGTACATTCAACTGTCTGTACACAGAACATATTCAACTGTCCCGGGACTGTTCTTCCAACACCCGGATCCCAGACTCCATCTCCCTCAGCAATCTGCACTGAATCTTCAAAAAATAGTGTGCAGTTCCATTTGTCAAGGTGTAAAATCCGTATGGCCGTTAATAGCTTATAACTTGTCTGAATGAAATGTAGGAACCGCTCTATTCAACTTCAAATAACTTGTAATTTTCACAATTATTCTCCAGTGACATTCCAAAGTAAAACTATATCGCATATAATATCAAACATATCCTGCCATCTCAGTTCCTTCAGCTATGTCTTTACACCTTTTTTTTTTTACCGACAAGAAGAATTGCCCGTGTTCAATTTCACATCTGCCAAGGTTACCAAAACAAGGTGGTGGCAATAGAGTTGCAGAGTTGTGTTGCAAAATAAGGCTTCCTGGATATATCATCATGAGAACCAAGAAGATGGCCGTCTGATAATGACGACACTTCTGCTTGCAGAGGAACAACACAGCGAGCGCCAAATTTGGTTTCCTGGATAGATCAACTTCTGAGGCAAAAGAAATGCATGGATCATCATGTAGCAAAACTATGACAAAAGAGGGAACTTTATGATTATTCATCAAGCAAAAGCTTGCTATGAGAAAATTGATGAAGTTATAACTTATTGGGTGGGTACACATACCCATCAGCAGAAAGTTGCATGACTAATGTTATCCCCTAACTACTGACATTGAAAATGATGGTTAATGTCTATAAGTATTTCTAATTGCTACACTTTCACCAACAGCTGATCTTTCGACGATCATCGTCTATCCAAGGTCATGACCAGGTCTCGACATGGAATCTACCAGCTTTCTCCAATAGCTTGAGATATTTAGCTGCCGATGCTCTCGTATCGCCGCTTTCTTGCGCAATAATTTCTTCTAGGGCTGATGTCACATCTGCTGGCATCTTGTTGGCGGACCCTGCGATGTAAATAGCGGCTCCTTCATTCAATAATCTCCATATCCGTTTCCCCTCTTCCTTCATCTTATGTTGCACATATACTTTTTGTGGCTGATCCCTGGAGAATGCAACAAAGAAACCGCCACCTGTCTCTGTTGAAAGTATTCCATGGTCTTCAGCATGAGATATCCAGAAATTTTTGTATAAGAAATCATTTCCTTCATTTCTACAGCCAAAGAAGAAGAGAATTGGAGATGTCTGCATGGTTACATTCTGCATTGCCCGTTCTTCAACAAATGCGCGGAAAGGTGCACAACCTGTTCCTGGTCCAATGAGAATAAGAGGAAGTGATGGCGGAGGAGGAAGGTAACCCCTTCGGACCCAGGCAGGAATAAGGATTCCTGGTTAGAGGAGAAACAATAACAATAAGCCACCTAATAGTTAACAAATCACAGGTGTCAAATTCCACATGTTAATGAAAACATACTATTTTCACGAGGATCGAGTCCAGCTAGCCATGAAGAACAGAGACCATGGCGCTTCCGCTTGAATGGAGTAACCCATGATACGATGCTCACAGTTATGTGCACTTGATTCTGATGAACTGAGGGTGAAGAGCATATTGAAAATGCTCTTGTTTTGAGAGGAGGAACCAGTTGTACCAACCATTCAAAAGGCATTTGAACAGATGGAAAATCCTCTAGCACCTGAATTCCAAGTCAGCAACTTTTCAGAATTTGATAACATGACATTTAATAGGTAATACATTTCAGTAGGAACCAAAATTTCAAAGGAGACCCATGTACGCATTGGCCAAGAATAATATAATAATGATATCATTCACCTCTAGAACAGTTCTTCGTTCCTTCTGATTGTACTGATAGAGATCATCCCTCCCTTCAGGAGAAGCAAAATATTGAAGTCTTTCTTTCTCATGTTCTGCTGCTGCAAAAAAGCTCATAACCTAGTGGAGCAAACAGAATTAGTGTTACACCAAAAGCATAATGTACCATGCAGTCATGTTAAATAGCTTTCAAATAAATGTTAGAAATGTTAGCTTTAACACTCATTCCAAGTTAGTCTAAGATTCAGCCTCATAAATATCTAGTTAAACTCTTCGATTTGACATAACATGACAAATACATATAATAATACAAGATTGGGCATGTGTATATCCCGTATGCAGGAACACAATTGAGAGTTTCCAACATGTTTCTCTGTCCATCTAAAATCTAGCAGTTTCTTAGAACTCTTTAAGAATGACCTTAGTGAAACTTTGTGTGTAAATTTTGTGCCTATCGCAATTAATAGGAAAATTCTCAAGTAAAAAAGAACGGTAATTGAATAAAAATTGTGTGTATCACAATTAATAGGAAAATTCTGAAGTAAAATGAATAAAAAAAGCCCGAACTATCATATATATTGCAGATCTAACCTAGAAATCTATTTCTATATAAAATATCACAATCTTTTGAGTTAATCGCAATTACACCTATTACAATATTTTTGTGGATAAATGAATGGCATTTCACAAACTTTTTAAATTAACTAACTATCAATTTCAAGATAAAATAAAATCTAATATTTTATCATTTTATTTTATACAACTTTGATGTTATATAAAATCAATCACAGTTTAGCCTATACAAATTTAAAATAATATTTTATTTATACTAAGTTGATGACATGGTATTGAATTGTGAGATAATCGCTGACGCGACATTTAATAATTTATTGAATTAAATAGATGTTAGAATTGTAACTAATTTAAAGGTTCATGATATTTTGGACCAAAAAAAAGCTTAAGTTAAGTCTGCAACAAAAGCTAAAGTTTGGGTTTTCCCAATAAAATTTACCCCAAGTATTTTGCTTATAGCTCGACTATGTAGATGCCTATAGTTTCAATGCTCAAAATTTTACCAAATATCCTTGGGACACTATGACGCCATCAGATTATTTACTGAGACAAGGCCTCATTTGATGTTTTCTAACAAGCATATCTAACAATGTTTCCGATATGAATTTCCAATTGACCAACTCACAGTTTAGATTTTAAATCAATCATGCGTGAAGCATGTGCAGAAAAACCTAAAACTGAGAGAAAACAATGATGTATAAAAGCATCTCTGTAACATGCAAACAGCTTCATGAACAAATGATCATGATATTGTTGAAACAGATAATAGCATCTAACAGTACCAGTAAGCATAACTGTACATGTATATATATGTTCAATAAGATTGACGTTTGATTTGATAATGTGATATCCATATCGATTCCTTAATCCAAAGCACAGGTTGAAACCAGACAACAGAGAATTTCAGGCTTCAAATATTATGTGAAACTTTCCGTACTAGTCTTCCAAAAAGTTAAGCTGTTCTGAAATTAATCACAAAATGTATAGCAATACCACTCTCTTTTCCTTGATCTCTCCTCCTCCGGATTTGGCCCGCCATGGGGTTCGGGATGGAGGAGTTCCTCCGGGAGGTCGGAGGCTGCGCGGTGATCGACGGCGGCTTCGCGACGGAGCTCGAGGCGAACGGCGCTGATCTGAATGACCCGCTCTGGAGCGCCAAGTGCCTCATTAGCTCCCCGCAGCTCATCTGGAAGGTGAGAGAAAAATGACTACTTTGTTGTTCTGGTGCCCAGTGGGACGATGAAGTTCGAATCTTTCCACGGTTTTTAGGTTTCTCTGTATTATTTCCGATGAGAAAACTCGGGTATTTTTTTTCTATTTTAATTCTTGTTTTATCATATGACAGCGATTGTGTTTTCCTTCATGATTGATTAATGGCTGCTTTAATTATTATGATTTTTACAAACAATTATGATTATCTTTTCGCCAAGAATAAAATTTTCAACGCCTATTGGATTGGAAACGATCGGGACGATGTTTTTGTTACCTGGTGAAATTGGGTAATGGGATGAAGTTCTTATCTTGCTGATCTTGCTGAGTTTTAGCATTTGCCTCTAGGAACTAACTGCTCAAGGCCTCAAACTTTGGAAAATAAGGAGTTTTAGGCAACCTTCTATCAAATTCCCATTTTTAGGTCGCTTTGCGATAGGCAAAGTAATCCACTGATTAAGTTTGAACCTGCTACTTTCATTATTCTGATATACTGCATTAGTTGTCGAACTTGATATTGCTAGGGCACCATTTTATAGCTATATATATACATGGATGAGAACCACAAACCTTGGTAGTCATCATTTTTCTCCTCAAAAAAGATATTGCTAGGGCAACTTTAAATTGATTTTATAGTTTCTGTCAATCTTCTTGCTTGAGGTAATTATGTCAAATACCTATGTTCATAGGCTTTTCTACTTTTTGTTGCCTTTAGCAAGCTTCTACTCATAGGTCTATTATTCCATATCCTTTTCCGATTTCTGGTTGTAGCTGCATTTCTGAATTGAGAGGCCTACAGATAAATTTTGATTGAAGTTGTGTTTATATGAGTTTAAAATATTACTAGCTCTTTAGCTTATTAGTTTGGATGTTTTCTTCAGGCATGACCATGTGAGTTTCTTTTCACTCACTACATTGCTTTCATACATGCCCTCTTGATTGTGTCATTTGGCCATGTTTGTTGATTCGAATAACTGTTAATACATACAACAACTGAATTCATACAAGAGGGTAATATCATGTTTTGTAAGATGGGCTGAATATTACTTGCCTATCTTTTTCTTATAAACAGATGAATATTACTGAAGGCTATTTAAACTCTTTATTTTCATGTTGTCTGCCTATCTTTTCTAGTTAATGAATATGTGGTAAGTGAAGCAGCCTTCTTTCAACTCCGCCTATGTTTTATAGCCGGTCCCAAGCCCGGATAAAGGAGGAGGGTTGCGTTAGGCCCCGACAGCCAGCGTAAAACCCTGTCGAATCTCATGAACATGGATCAACGAATGAGCAGAATGGCGTCGTATGATCCATGTAGCCGACCCCACCTAGTGGGATAAGGCTTTGTTGTTGTTGTTGTATAGCAATACCATATGCATCCATGATGAATTCAAGTACCAAACTTTTTTTAGAGGAAATCTAAAAATTTGACAGAAGAAGAAAAGAAAATCAAGTCAAGAAACATTGTCCAGTAAAAGTTGTAGAATTTAAACATTTTTATGCCTATTAGCATATCCTCTACCACTTTCTCATTCTCAAATGGCTGGACAATTATGAATGGACTTAGCATGAATAGAAATAAAAAAAATTGAACACCAAGAACACTCCAAGTCAAGGTTACAAACAAATGAGGGAGACTCTCTTGCCTCAAAAAAGTAGCGACGGGGAGAAGCTGATGCGATATCCATTGTAAACTCCACAAATGTCTTCAGTTTGACGGGATGAACATAATTTTCTCCGTTGGAATCATGAGAAAGCTTCTTGGTGGGTTTAACCTGGAACATAAACAGATGGAAATCATAAGAGCTTCTAGTAGACTGGAATCAGACAAATGCAAAGAAACTGCTACACATTGACATCTCTGTATTATTGAAATAAAAAAATGTTTGAAACAAGAAACTCCGTTGACTCTCCTAAAAAAAAAGAAACTCTGTTGACATTCTAAAAGAACTTGAAAAACTTTGAAAATCACTCGAAAACAAGAAATTATGATTGGATGATTGCAAACATGGTAATCATCCTTTCCCCCTTTCAAAAAAGACAAAACAAGAAATTATGAAGAAAGATTTTCTTCTTGGGGGTCAAATAAAGCATCAACATAGATATTTTATGGGCTGCACAAAAAACATGTTTCCAATTAGCTTATCAAATGGGCATATCCAGTATACTAGATATTAGCAAATAGGGGAGGGCAGATGCTTGTAGCGGCCTTCTACTTTCACAGAAAGGCTGTTATCAGCCATAAAATGGAAGAGTTCGTAAATGTCAAAATCAGAATACTCCTTCTCAAAAACAAATCAGAATGCTCCAAAATAATACAATAAGGAGAAGAAGTTCAACATACTGTAATGTAGCAATCTGGGTCTAAGTTACAACGTTGTATAAATGCATCAATTGCAGCAGGATTTTGGCTTGGAAGGATGTCCAGGACATCGCCGATTTGATAATCAATTGCCTAGATATCAGTTTCAACACCCATAAGGTCATAATCATAAAAAAAAAAATTAAACATAAGTTAGTAAAAAACAGGGTTTGATATCATTGTAATAACATCTACAATTGAAAGTAAACAAAATGCACACGAAATATACTTACATATGATATAGAATCAAATTCAAAGTGACGCACATCTCTATTAGGATCTGCTTTTGTCAGGTGCTGGTTGCATACCTATGAAATTGTCCATTACAAAAAAAACAGAATTAGTACCAGAAAAAGAAAGGAATCAGTTGTCTAAGAAATAAACGGGCACAAAATGATATATACAAATATGCAAGTATCACAAATATTTAACAACCATGCAGGTGTGTTGATAAGTGATTTCATCAGAAAGACTGCTACAGAAAAACACAGGCTTGCTACAAATGCTAATAAAGGAGAACATTTTAACTGCTTTTATAGGGTCATAGGTTGAATCTGGATAAAAATTCCAGTGTCATATGGGTGCTGTAGGCCTAACAATACACACACACACATGTAAATGTAAGTATAACACATACCATTTGCAAGAAATATTGAGGCTTCTTATCATCATGATGAAAAAGAAGAGGTGACATGGAACGAGTTCTCTCTATCAACTTCTCCCTAGTTATAAAATCTATTACACACAAGGGCCAAGACTTTTGTCAGAAATAAAAAAACCTCAAATTAATAATCGAGCTAGAAATGAATTCTGATAAGCTAAATTAAACAAAAACATCAGATCACATAATAGTAGGATACACCTCGGGCATTCTTTTCAAGTTTTTCCAAAGGGAATCACCTGACTTCGTCGAAAATTCTGTTTGCTTCTCATCTGGTGCATGGTATACAACTTCAAGTCTTAAAGGATCTAATATTCTTGCAGGAGGATCCACGATATTTGAAACATTTTGCAAAATGTTAGGATTTATTGTATTCAGCATCTTCCACAAAGATAACAACCAAGGATCAAAGGTGCCTTCATATCTGCAGAAGATGAAAAGTGGGCATCATTTGTCATGTGTTTCAGCACATAAAATTGTAATAGAAACTAAAACAAGAAGCGATAACTCTAATGAAGCAAAATTACTTGTCAAAATCTTGAATAACATTTTGAAATTCGGAAGATAAGAAAGCTCAAAAAATCACCAAGTACAAATTGAACCACATAGATTTCACAAGACAATAAGAAAAATTCAGCACTTTATTAGGGTTTATAAATGGAAGTTCTTCAAAACATACCCAGAAGGATGTTGATCATCACCAAGACCTTTTTCAATTATCGGCTTTGCCCCCAGACCAGAGAGCCTTGCGTCCAACTTCTTTGCTGTAAACTGTGGACAAGTTAATTCTTATAAACTGTAATGCCCAAGGTTCATCACTAGTCCTTGGACATAAAACTAAATCAATAAAATAGACACCATCTTTCATTTAAGAGAAACGGGATGATACAGAGATCATCAAAAGTTTACAAAGGGAATCAACATTTTGGCTTACTATGTCTAATAGTTGTACTAAGGCTTTCCCTAGACTATGATAAGAGTATATTTCTTGCACTTGCAGGTGCCATAACTTTATCCTCTCAGACACCACCAACAAGAAGAGTAAGGTCAAGATTTCTTTCCCAAAAGTAAACAAAGAAGTGAAACAAAACACCTTCAATCCTAAAGTAATTAAATCAACTTTTCATCACAAACAAAATACTAAGGTGATTATTAAAGAAATAATTTAGTGGTTTTGAAAAACGAAAGAAAGAAGCATCATCATATCTGACCCACAAAATAATAAAGGCAATGGTTATCAAGCAAGGAGACAAAAGGACTCCAAAAATACGTTAATCTTCATGGAAGATATCTTTAAGGGAAGTGCTGCAGGTTATTACATTATACTTCTGATAGCCAGAATCACCAAGTCCAAAAACTGCATAGAGAAGACCACCCAACCATTGAGCACTTAAGTTTCTCTGCAGAAGATATCTCCAAAAAACCTGGCATAAACAATTACATTAATCTACTAAAACAAATAACTCAATAGTCACCATTATGACAAATCTAAAAAAATGAACCTTCATCGAATCAGGTGCATCTCCTTGTCCTGTAGTTGAGACCACAAAAATGACGAATCTTTCATATGGTAAGCTACTCTGAAAAGAAGATTCGAAGAGCTCAATAATGAAACTACTTTGGGATTCACACATAAAAATTAGTCATCTAGATTAATCAAACCGTTTAAAATGCATAAAGAACCTAAGCACTCACTACGTCAAACTGGTCCATTGAGAATATTGCAACAGAAGGGCAGCCTCCGCGTTCTGCCTCCCTAACGATGCGCTCAGCAGCGTCCATGGCATTCCCAGTCTGAGAAGCATATAATACCAGTAAACGCTCAGGCATCTCTTCCATTATTGATAATGTCCTTTTCCGCTTTAATTCCTCTTTGTTTCCTCAGACCAAGGGCACTAGAACAATTATGAAAATAGTTTAGTATTTTATGTATCAAATGTTTTCTTCATATTAAGGGCCTGGTTGGCAACTTTAGTAAAAAAAAAAAACTAGAGAATTTTGGTAGTCTACATTTCATTACTTTTTCTACTAGTATATTTGGATGTTTTTTTATTTATTTTCAAACATTATGTCAAGTTCAAAAAAATATAAAACAAATTTAATATTACAACGGAACAAAATATGCATTGAAATGCAATGAAGAGAAGACTTGTTCAGGAAATTTGTCGAGCACCAGGCGAGCAATTCCGATGATCAGTGACCCACTGAAGCAGGATGGATGAAAGATTCTTGTCAATTTACAATAGCGTTGGCAATTTTTTTTTTTGTGAAACGAGAAAGGATGACTAGCAAGATGGAGCGTTAGCAAATGTTCTGTTGCAGGACGAAACAATGTGACTGACACTGCGGGACTGTTGTAAACATGCATGGATAGGAGTTGACAACTGGAGGTTCGTGAAAGTGGTTCAGTGGTGAGGTGTGGCAAGGAAAATGGCTTCCGAGGGAAAGCCATGAGAGTGGATTTTGTAACCAATGTTGCCAAACTCGTAAATTAAAGTGACGCAGAAAAGTCAGGTGAAGATTTAAAACATGAGAACATAGCATCACACGATATTTATATATCAATTTGTACAATAATGAACAAAAAACTGTTGAACATCAATATATGTATATGAAATGTTGCTAAACACGTAAAACAGACACACATGGAGGGCCGGGACAAAATGTCAATCGTGAACGCGTAAAACACACGGCTGATTCTACCAGAAATATATTTATATATTAATTAGCATGAACCTAATACAATATTGTAATTTCTTCATATAAAGCAAAATTGTCAACTTCAAGTTATCAAATATTCAAATTAACAACATCTCAAAGGACCAATATCCAAATTCCAAATTACACAAGCAAAGAACAACAATCAAAACCTAACTTAAACCTAATTAAACAAGCAAATAGCAATAAATATTACTTGTACAATCCTAAATGATGTATGTGACTGGCTGTTCACAAGCAAAAACAACCTGTTCACGAACAGGGAGGCACAGAAAGGCCTACGCTGACCTGCTTGCACAGGTCTCCGTGCTGCGTGACCTCTGCGCGCGTCCCTGCTTGTGAGCAGAGAGCCCAAGGAACGGCACAGGGCTCTCCTGCTAGCGAGCACGTGAGGGCTCCCTGCTCACAAATAGGGAGCATCACTTGTGCACTGATGATAGGAACCTAGTTCCTAATATTAATAGGAATCATTTATTTTTTTATTAGGATTAGTTATTTACTTCCTAATTTGATTACACTCTTTTTTCTTTTATTTCTAGTTTCTACTATGACTTATTTGGATTTTCTGGAACCTTGGAACTCTTTTTAAATATAAATGTGCTTAACAACTTTGGCTCTAGCTGGACAAGGAACCTATCAAGTGACCAGAGCTCCGCACTTGCGACAGATCAGGGATCCTGTGCGAGATGGGAGCCAGAAGGGAGGGAGTACAGGAGAGTGCACAGAAAAGAAGGGACCATTGCAGAGGGAGAGCGAGATTGAGGGAGGGAGGAAGGGGCGGAGTACCGGTGTGTGTCGATAGCAGCAGAATGCGATGGGAGGCGGCAGCAACTCAGGGCGAGCGACAACAGCAGCAACGCATGATGGAAGCAGCAGCACAGCACAGCAACGCATAGCGACCGTTGCAGACTGAGAGAGAGATTGAGGGAGGGAGGAACGGAAGGAGGGCGGAGAGAGGGAGTAACGGCGAGTGAAGGAGGAAACTCCTTGCTCGCAAGTCGTTCTATTTTGCTTGCGAGCAGAGGTCGAGAGAGAGAGAGAGAGGGACGAGGAAGAGAAGGGGAAGGAGCGAGAGAGGAGAAAACTGATAGCAACGGGCGGATAGGCGACAGAAAAAGCGGCAGCGGCGATTGCAGCGACCGGCGACTACGGCCACTGTCGCGCAGAAATGCGTTTCCTAGGATTTTAGGGCAAAACGCACCTCCGTAAGAAAAAAAAAAGGATCGCTTCTACGATTCGGCACGGGTCCAAACCGAGTTTGAGACAAGTCATCTCATTTTTAATCCACAACTTGTCCGATTCCACGAGTTTACTCGCGACTTCGACAACGTTAGAGCGGGGATGACCAGGCAACGACGAGGAGATTTCCAGTAACAAAAGGGCAGGGGGAAAAGGTGGAGCAGAACACAGCGCTCGGTGGAAGGGCAAGCCAGATAAGAGCAGGAAGCACGAAAATGAGGAGTTCACCAGTGGAATTGATTTCTTTCGAGGGAGTAATCACGTTCAGGAATCGACGTTCCCCCTCTCCCCATCGCCAGAAGGTGAGGAAAAGAGGGGGCCGTGTTCCTGTCCACTCCGCCTTGCCACAGCTCGGCAGGAGAGAAGGAGGGTCACCTCCACCTCTTCCCCTCCCCCCTCCCCTCGCCTGTGAGTAATCTGCAAAATACATCAAGAATAACATACCGGAGAAAAAAAGATTTGGCCGGAGACGGAGGAAACCACCGGGACACGATGAGTTCGTCGGAGCCGTAAAGAGTTCCAGTCCACTGAGAAGGCCGCGAGTAGAGACGACCTTATTTTGGGTGTCGCGACGTGTTTTTGGAAAGTGACCCCGATCCACTAGTTCTATGAAGTCGGGTCGGATCGAAGATCTACCCCCAACCACTCGTGTCGGGTTGGATTTGATTCTTTGTCAAAATCTGATGAGAAATTTGGAAAAAAAATAACAATGATAATTCTATGAAAAGAAATAAACAAATAAAATATTTCTAAGAAGTAAATATCATTTTTATCCTATTTTAATGATGATAAATTAAAAAATAATTTGTAACAGCGAAATGATATTTGACTTATTTTCTGATAATGTCTCGAATCTAAATCCAGTTGTAATTGTATGTGAGCGTTATTAGTGAGACGCTTGGGGTGGCGAAGTCGTATGTCCCATACGGCGGTTTTGCTATTTTGTATTGGAATTTTATGCATAAACTCTGGTTGAGTTAATCATTAATATTCTATAACAAAGCACGCTCGAAGACGTATCTCGATTTAGGAAGAACATCTTAAACTTCGTGTGTTCTTCTTGTGCGATTTCTAAATTCCTCCAATAATTGAAATTGTGTGTTCAGTGTACTTACATTTTCTTGAAGTTGCTATTAGTTTTAGGGTTATTTGTATAAACATCTCTAAACTATCACGATTTTTCGTATATAATTTTAAACTACGAACTTATTTTTTGTATCCGTAAATTATCGTGATTTTTCCACTTTAATTCTTCTGTTCATTTATGTTACATTTTCTTTTTTTTCGTTTATGAAAAAACTAAATTACCCTTCATCACATAATACATTAAATAATAAATATAAAAAATATTTGACCACCGACGAAGAAGCAAAGTTATTAATATTAGTCGATCATTTTTTTTATTTATTATTTGATGTATTATATGATGAGGGGTAATCTACTCTTTTCATAATGGAAAAAGTAAACATAATAGAAATTGTAACAGAAGTGGACAGAAGGATTAAAGTGAAAAAGTTGTGATAGCTTAGGGATAAAAAAATTATGTTTGTAGTTTGAGGTTAGATGCGAAAATTGTGATAACTTAAAAAATATTTATGCAAATAACCCTTAGTTTTACTATAGGTGTAGCAATCATTGGTAAATAAAACACAAACTAATTTGACAATAAATATATGAATGGTGGTCGGCTTTGATTCATCACACCCATTTATCATTAAGCGAGTTGAGAAGGCTTTGATTGGTGATTTAATGTAGGAGGAGTGGATTATAATAGACGAGTAAGGATTGTGTGCAGTCTGTATTGTATAAATCATATACTTGAATATAAATATAGATTATGTTTGCAACGCCCCCAAAATCAGCTCCACGACATGTGTCACGAGTGGATTTCGAAGCGCATTACATGGTGGACAATCAATAGTTGATCCAAGGTCAACGAAACAAATGACAAGAATAAGCAGTGAAAAATGAAAACTTTTAAAAACTATTCTACTTGAAAACATGATAGAAGAGTTAAACATAATGGGCCACAATGCACTAAGTCCAATAACATAAAAGCATACGTGGCGGATAGCCTAAATACAAAGAGACTCAAAGTCTATAACATAATAACACATAGACATTCATCACATGAGAACATAAAACATAATCCATAATAAAGGCTCGTAGGCCAACTCATACATAATCCATAAAGGTATGAAATACTATGACCTAAACAATGGCCGACACCATGTGCAATTCGCCATCAAGAGCTCACCGTTGACACCTATTCTTCCATATATGCAGGAACTTGGATGCAGGGAAGGTCCACCTCCCATTACTTGTATGTAAGGTCTATAAATAAATAATTAAATAATTCATAAAGTATTTTGATTAAAATGATAATCAATACACAATAAAGATCTCAAAATAGATCATAAAAAGTCGATTATCAGTTTACATTTCAATTCCATAAATCCATTGTGTTATTATCATTTAATGTCCAATTATCTATATTCATAGTGGCTAAAAATATTCCATCGCAATTACTCTTTGAAATGCCCATTTATAACATTATCCATACGTTCTTGTCACTTAACCTAAATTCAAGATTAGGTTGTCAATCAATCATTAATGAACCTTACCAATACGTTGAGATTCTTGGTAGTCCTTGTGTTCATAGTCTTGCCAAGTTTTAACACTCCGAAGTCGTGTCATTTTCATTTTCATACATATATTCATTCAACAATGGCCAAGTATTATGCCTCACGTACCATTTCAATACAATGATTCATTTTAATCCTACGGCTTAGCATGCATTTCGAAGTCTAGGTGAGTCAATCAATAACATAGTAATCATATCAATAACAGTAGTAAATATGGCATGGAATAGCACAATATTAGCTGACAATCAATAAAAATTTTCAAACAACTTTCGGTCAACCGATCGCAAGACTGAATGAGACAGTGGCAAGCGGCCGCTGTTTCGCTTTCGGTCGATCGATTTTACGCTGTCAGTCAATCCGATGCCTCAACCGATTTAAACAGTGGTGGCACGATGCATCTTAACTGTGGACCAATCAACCTCGACCGACACCTCATCCGATTAAAGCAGAAGCATTCATACTTATGAAAAACCATGGATCGATCAATGATCGATTTAAGTCGAAAAATCACAAAATCGATCGTTTCAACCCATCATTCGCAATCCAAATCACATATGCTTTCCTTCTTGGATTACCTACTACTTTTCTAGCATTTATATGTCCACAAAACAACAATCAAAGCAACAAAACGATTCAAATTTTCATATAAATGTATTAGCTCAAAACCCTTAATGAACAACAGAAAACGTCATGAAAGCATCTCAAATCCATTTCCAAGAGTTCAATCACGTCTTCATTCTAAAGATACTTAGAATGAGGGCCTATGGGTTCACCCATTACATGCCTTAATCTCTAAGCGTTCTTAGGGACGTTTCTTCTCCTTCTAGCCTTCCTCTACCCCCAGACGAGTTCTCCTCCATTGGCTCGACTTCTTAGCTCTTGTCATTCTTGTTGGACGCTTAGAACACCATGGAAGATCTTGAGAAACTTGCAGAAGTGTTGCAGCCGAGTAGAGAAGGGAAATGAGGAAGAATGAAGTAGAGGTGGCACCCACACCCATTCGGGGCGAGGGTGATAGTGCCTGCCCCGTTCCTGTCGATTGATCCTCGCCCCATCCCCGGCACAAGGCCGCTTGAACCTCGTTCCCCGATCTCTGCGGATACTTGAATCCCCACGGATACCCGATCCCCGAACTCAGTACTAATGATATATTATTGTAATTCTTCTCTGAGTAAATTGTATTATACATACACACACATATATACATATATATATTATATGAAAATAACAAAAATATAAATAAAGCAGATAGTATGCATGCCGAGAAACCAAGAGGAATATTTAAATTATACAAAGCCATCTTATATTAAAATGGACATGCATGCTAAATTGCTAATATATATACTCTTCAATCTTCAAATATATATATCAACAAACTCTAACAAAAGAAAGAAAAATCATAGTAGAAGATGTTACAACATACATGTTAGTTTTGGCACGAGGATAAAAACCAATATCATTTGTGGAAAAGAACTATCAATAATAAGTTAATAACTTGTCGCATACCAAAACTAATGCTTCCAATACAAATAGATAAATTTATTATTTTAACTTTTAACTAATACTAATACCATGGATGCTTTGACAGTTTGACACCACACAAGAAAAATAACTAAAAAGTCTAAAATCATCCATAAATGTTTGCTCCTGCCAGAATACAAAAAGATTCAGTCCACAACATAAAGACATAATCTCCAATATTTGAAATCTTCATGCCTTTATCTTCCTCCTTGCATAACTTGAAATTTCCTAAAAAAGCAATAAAGGTCAGCAATTAACAACAAAAATAGAACCATCAAAACCAAAATTAAGATTAAGCAACTACACAAAAAAATAATAATAATTTACCATACAAAGGAATAACCTCTCAAAGTTTCACATTTAATATAGTATATTAACATCCTTATATAAGCTCAAATCTAAATATTTTAACTATTGATACAAAAGAAAACTGTAAGGTCTATTTAGATGAAAATAATACTCTAACATCTAAAATTATATATGATTTTTCATTGTAGATGATAGACACAAAAGAACACTTACTGCCATTGAAGTGATGCACGACAACCTTCACCAACATAGCTTAACCAATTTTGCTACAGGCCTACAAAAATAGAAAAGGTAATATCAGTTATACCACTACGACAAAGCAAGGAATATAAAATTATATTGAGCACTTGCTTTGGAAGAAGCTAATCATCCACATCTCCATCATCATTAATTGTATAATATTGAGCACTTGCTTTGGAAGAACCTAATAAGGAATATAAAATTATGTTCAATTTAAAGAATAGTTGAATCATTATAATGATGCATACTAAGTTACATTACCCTTTAGCGTATTTTTAAACCAATCCTGATAACACATCAATGCCTCAAATATGTCTTCTTGTAGTTCACTACGATGTTGGCTCAAAGTACGGCCTCCAGTACTAAATGCATATTCTAATGCAACTGTCGAAATAGGAATGGCAAAAAAATCTCTTGCAATTCTTTGTAAAGTGGGATACTTTATTCCAATTTGTTTTCAATAACCCAAAATGTCAAATGTTCCATCGCTTGATTTGTGAATGATAATTGGCTCCTCTAAATAGCTTTCTAATTCTGACTTAAAATTACTCTCTGAAGAAATTTCTTCTACAAATTGAAAATAAGCAGTAACGGCTTGGATTTTCAGGAAATAAATAAAAGATATTTATTTTATTTTGATAGATCTGAAAATCCCTATTATAATATTCTATAATTATTTAATTTCAAAATTGATGGAAATTATGGGATAAGTTGGAGAGATAAGAAGGATTTTGAAAAGAGATAGAATTTCTATGAAGATAAATAGTGGATTGTTAAGTAAATTCGGATTTAACTAAATCTGAATAATTATGAAGTGATTAGTCGATGGATGGCCAAGATTGATTCTAAAGAAGTCCAAAATCTAATAGAATTGAAATATCAAGTCTACATATATAAATATGCATTAAAGGGTGGCTAGAAACACCTTTTCTACCAAACAAAATTCTGCCCACGAGCCTCTCTTTTCCTCTTATTTGCATGCAAATCGAGGCACTTCTGAGAGCAAGCGGCAGCTGATTTCGAAGCCGGCATATAGAGAAGAACTTCCAAGTGGTGGCCATGAGTTTCGGGACATGGATAGAGAGAAATCGCTGTCCAAAGATTGGCGTACGTGTAGTTTTCTAGAAAAGGGATTACAGTTGATTTTTTAGCCAACTTTAGGTACGTAGGGAGAATCCTTATGTCATCGGTTTTCTGTGACATGGAACCCTATTATCTTCTTCTTTGTACCAAAAATTTATTGATATATTATATGTATAGTTTGGACATTGGATGGCATAGTTAGGGTGGTCGGAAAGTCGCGTCGAGACACACTTCTTCGTCGACGGCAGAATCCGGCCCAGGTTCTGAAGTACCTGGCTCGAATTCCATTGAATTCGGACCGAGTTGGATTCGAAACTGGATCACGTTGTCCAACTCGGCCCGGCCCGAGTTCCGGGTTTCGGCTTCGGCTCAACTCGGGTTGCGACACAATTTCGATTGAACGTGAACCGACTGACCTGGCCCGAGTTTACCCTGGCCGATGTGACATTGAGCATTTTCGAACACGGCCCGGGTTTCACCCACGCAGGTTGGGCTCTGTGGACAGAAAACGTAATTTGTGATATTTTATTATAGATAACTGAATAATTACTATAGTTAATTATTCCTGATCGTTTATGATAATGATCATATTATAAACATATCTGACCTCATCAAATTTGCTTGATTTGATTTGATATTATCATTATTGTTATTCCATCAGATCCTGTATCCATCATGGTATTGATCAAGTATTTTTCCTTGATTGGGTCCTTGTTTAACCTAAATTAAATTATTAAATATAGGTCCATTAGGTAAACAAGATAAAAGATGAAAACTGCTGGGTATCCATGTTCTTCGATTGTCTCTAAGCCCCTTGGGTCATATTGATATTGATATGGATATTATATGAGGCAGATAATGTACTTAGTAATATGAGACGTCATCCTTTAAGGAAGCTATGATTGTCTTGTGATGGTCATGGTCCCTCGTCATCATGAAGCTTTGTTAGTGCTACTATTGAAGGGCGGCTTGCCGCGATTTAATCCCTCACTAGCCTACATAAAAAATATGGAGTTTTCCTTAATTGACCGAGCGCTCCCTATTGAATCGGATAACTTCAAAAATTGAATTGAAATTGAAATTGAATTGAATTGAATCGAATTGAATTGAATTTTGGTCATTCAGATTTTGGTGTTGACTGGCTTTGCATCAGCCCATGGAATTAAATAGAAATTGTTATTGGCCGATGACCATTGATATTGATAAATGAATCGAAAGTTGTTAAATTGGACAGTGTCATAGTGATCAGGCATAGTTGATAATTGATAATTGATATTGATTAGTCCTTTGACCTCTTACCTGATTTCCGTCATTGATTCATGGCCTTATTGATATGTTGTTTTATTGGTTATTGAGCTCCCCTTACATTGTCCTATCTAATGCTCTATTGTTTATGGTTCCTTACTGATTATTGATTTTTTAGTACTGTTGATTTTATTACTTATTGCTATGGTTGGACTCTACGTATTGAGTATTTTTATACTCATGAGTTTTTCTCTGCATCTGGATTTATGCATGTGAGATGATAGAAGATTGTGATGCAGGTGGACAGACTCAATGACAGAGTTGTTGCACATGGTGAAGAATTTGGTCCTACTAAGTTATTGGATTAGTTTTTATTTTTCCTCATATTTAGTACGGTGGAGTCATGAATTTTTAGATATTATTATTATTAATTTCGTATTTCATAGTTTATATTTTTTACAAAATTATTTTATATAGAATTGTGTAGCGCTTTTAGGACGACTCTGAGCACACAATAGTCACGTGGGTCCCGGGGCGTTACATAAGCACATTCCCACTTTTGTTTCTTTGGTGAAGAACCTATTTCCATGACAGATGAAGATGCAAAATCATTGCTAGAAGAAGCATTCTTTTTATCATTAGCTTGATATTCAAGGAGCAAATCTTCACATAATTTTTTCACCTTCAATAGTTCATTATTGCTTTCACTTCCATATATTCATGGAAAAAAATAATTCAATAGCTTCATTTTATATCTAGGATTTAAAATAGCTCCTACCGCCATCACTCCATTAATCACTTCCAATACTTATCAAACTTTGAAATCATACTTAAAGCCATTACTTTTATGACTTGGCTAGAGGAAGAAAGCCACTCATTCAAAAATAATCTGATTTCACAAACTTTAGGAAAATAAACTTTTGCAGTTGGATAATTGGAGCTAGAGAATAACTCGGTTATATTAAAAAATACCTCTAATTTTTTACAGATTTCAGAAATCATTTTCCAATTTTCAGCATTAGTATAAGAAGTAAATTCAGAATCTCGTTGCTTTAGACGATAGAAGACATCTTCATATGGCAATGCAGAAGCCAACATAAAAAAGATAGAATTCCATTTAGTTCTACAATTCTGAAAAAGCTTTTTTGTATATGTAATGTTCAACTGTATGCATGTATCCTTAACTTTTCCTCTCTTTTCGGCGTTGCAACCAACCCAATAACTAACAGTCTCTAATTTTCAGCAAAGCATAATTAATTGTATAAAATCCATATTTGACAATCAAATTTAATATGTGAGCACAACATCGCATATGGAACAAGCATCCTCCCAAAATGAAAGAAAAAGATAGAATCTTGTCAAAAATATATGGAATCATGGCATCATTAGTGCTATAATTGTTGAGGGTTAAAGTTGATAACTTTCGGTCTAAGTTCAAATTGTATAGACGCTCAATCAATACACGAGAGAGATTATTTGCAGAATGCAGCGTAAGCACAAAAAGAAACCTAAACAATATAAGAAAAAAGCAAACTACGTTATGAATTTTAAAATAATATAAAATAATGTCAAACATAAGTAATTAAGTGATTACCTCACAAACCGATGTTGTAAAGTCCAAGTATCATCAATAAAATGAGTTGTAAGAGATATATACATTTGTTCTGATTGCTTGACTTCCACATGTCAGTAGTAATGGTGATACGACTTGAATTCTTTTTAAGAAAATTTAATGTCTTGATCTTTTCAGCATTGTATAGACACATGATGTCACTTTTTATAGTATTACGTGAAACTACCTTAAACATGGGTTGCAATGCACCACAAAAACTCTTAAAGCCAAAATGATCAACAGTTGAAAGAGGATACTCATGTAAAGCAATCGTATTTGCGAGTTCTTTCCTTGCAACATCATGATTAAATGAGTAGTTTCCAACAATAAATGCATTACCATCTTCTACAGAATGCGATTTGGCAAGTGTTTTCAATGTTGATTGCTTTGAACCTCTTACTGCGCGAAGCTTACACACCCTAATATGGTCATGTAAGTGCTTTGTTCCATGTTTTATCTCACCACCAAACTTTCTTTTACAATATTTGCATATGGCATCCTTTATTTTTATTCTGTGGAAGTGTGTCCATGCCTCTGAAGTTAAGTCTTTTTTATTTGGACTTCCTTGCTCCTCATTTTTTGCCTCTCAACTTTGTTCATTATTCTCATTAACTTGATATTGAGCATTTTGATTTTGTATATCCTCTTTTTGGTCTGGGGTCAATGTAATTACTACTTGATTGCTTCCTATCGGAGTACTAGTTCCTATAGGAGTACTAACTGATTGATTATCACCTCCCATTTCTACATAAGAAAAAAATATAATTGCTAAGCATATAATCAACAATACTATTACTATGTACATCAGATCAGGCAACTTTTGAAACATTCAAACAATCGTCATCTGGTAACCAAATAAAATTTTGAAACATCCCTAATTTTTTTTATGGAGAATTATCCCTATAACATAATCTAGAGCTCACTTTTGTATCAATACTAGGAGAATCAAAAGCTTCCCACTTTCATATGCATATCTGAAATGGATTCAAAACAAAATGAGAAATGATTGTCCTATGATGTGTGACCCTTTTCTTCTAAAACAAAGAAAATGATATGTAATGTTTTGGTGTTAGATGGAAGAAAGTGTAATTTGACTTATCATCACCATCAGAGCCACCCAAGTGCTTCACAAGTACTTGAGAGACTGTCTGGCAACAAATTTCAGTAATTCAATTTGAATATCAGATCCATCACCTGAAAAAAAAAAGATTGTCTCATGCATAATTGATCATCCTTTTTCAGCTATAAAGTCCATACACTACTCGGGAAGAGGCAAATCAAAGGTATGCATGTTATAGCCCAAAACTCAAACTTATTAGACCACCATGATCCAAGGCACAAAGAGAAACAAGCAGAGTAAATAAAAAAAATAAAAAAAACAACCGACAAGTCTCCTTTAGATGAAGAACAAAAAATGGCATGCTACTCTGCTGTCGGTGACTCGAAGCTCCCCGTGCGGCCGTGCTTGTCCACCTGACCCAACTCCCATCTTCGTCTGGCCTCCGAGCTCCCCGTCGGCCTGCCATCCTCATCGCCCGGGAGCACCGCCTGCTTGCCACCCTCGACGACCACCTAGCCATCGTCCAATGGCGAGTCCACCATCCATGGGAGGAAACATGTGCCACCACCTACCTGGAGGTGGGAGGCGTTCCTGAGCAGAGCGAACACTCATGTCAAGGCTGGGAGTCGGATGCTCGGACCATTGATGGCATCGGCAAGGTGGGCTGCGGGCTTGCGGCGAATGAAGCGGAGAGGGAGGAGGTCGGGGCGACAGGGTTGGGAGTTAGAGTCGGGAGCGTCCGTCAGAGGTGGGAGATGATGCATGCATTTTATAACACTTAATTTATGTTGCATTTAAATTTATTTTCGTAATTTTCCCAGGACATGCATCAATTTTGTTTCTTTTATTATAATTTTTTTCTTCGAACTCTCCAGCTACCTAGGTGTGCATAATTTTACAGGAATATCTCTTATTTCGGTGGAAATTATTAAAGAAAATTATCCGAAGAGAAAAGAAGAAAGAAATCAGTTTTAGAAGCAGAAAACAGACTGTCTCACGAGCTGTGAAATGCTTATAACGCCCCTTCAGTGATTTTCCACGGCCCGCAAGTTGCTTCTCACAACCCGCATAGAAGGAACAGCTTTCGACCGCATATTCTCCTTACCGGCCGTAAGCAGAGTATAACGCCACCCAGATTGGAGACACGAATCGTTAGGGACACTTCACGGGGCTTACAGAGAGATATTCATCCCTCATGGAAGCATTACGAGTCGTCATGGAATTTTCACATACCTCATAACGGGTCTCACAGATTGAAGAATTAAACCAAAAAAGATTCATAACGGGTCGTCATATGGACTTACGATTCGCAGCAGAGCTCGACTTATTGGTCATCGACCGTAACATCTGTTTAACATCCCATACAGAATCGGATAAAAATCAAGCGCATATATATTACGAGGCGTAAGGAAGCAGTTATGACATATACAGAAAGGTGTAAAATCTTGCCAGAAATATTATGGGTCGTAATGAGTATCTAATGACCCATTATATCAGCTATCGCAAATTTCGGCCAAAAAAGGACAAGTCAAATTCATCACCGGTCGTAACATGGAGATCACGGATCCAACTTACGTGCCATCACATGATAGTCACGGCTCATACAGAAGTTGTTGTGATCTTTATGTTACGGAGCGTTACGTATATGAGAAACTTTGAATCAAAATCAAAATAGGCCGTGAACGGCTCATCACGGGCTGTTAAAAATGTTGATTTTTCCTGGTCATCGATTTTTTGAACAAATTTTGATCAAATCATAAAGCAACCTTCTAGAAAATTTGTTTGATGATAGAAGCTCGAAATTGAAGATAAAATCATGAGATTTTTGGGTCTAAAAGGAGTTTAAACTGCAGACCCTTTTTGGATAAAATTTGGACTCTCAACTTCTCAAAATTCATCGGGAATCCTGAAACTATAAATAGAAGACCTCTGAAGACATGATAATTTGTGCTTGAGACCCTGGGAGCCGTGCATATTGCAGAAGAATTCAATTCAAGTTGAGGGAGATTGCTGGAGAAGAAGGAGGAGCAACTCAACATCAAGGCTCCTGATTCGTTCTAGAAATCATCCAAAGCAAGGATCTCTGAATTCGTCCTATCATGGATGCTCTGTTTCTTGTTATTTTTCTTTACTTATTGTTTTAGTTGAGATAGAGATTTACATTTATTTCTGGAAAAGTGCATGAGCTAGTTTAGTGATTGAATTAATTCAATTGCTAGTTATTTCAAATTGTGATTGACGTCAGTTCATTCTTGTCTTCTGAGAATATCCTGCTGTGAATTGATGTCACAAACCAGTTTTGGAGTGATTTGATTCAAAACATCATATTATTCAGTTTATTCAATCATAACATAAATCGTGTAATCCAGCGTAATACATCGATTTATGCGGTCTAATAAATTATGTCCAACAAGAATGATTGTTAGTTTAGGATTTACAAAATCATGCATTTTCGTTTTCTATTGATTAGATTTCTACTCATCGTTAGAGATCTTTGAAATTTAGGAACGAGAATAGTTCGATCTAATCAGTGCATAGATCGTTGCTTCACGTAATCCTAATCCGTCGTGATAATTAACATCTGAATTTATTCAACTCTTGCTGTTTTAGGAGTTAACCTTATTTTTTATCGTCCAGGTTCCTACGGGCTTTTCACCATTTACTTTGATTAATTAATTGCAACATTTATGTTTATGTCTTAACTACAAAATCCATTTGTCTTCTCTTAGTATATTTTTAGGATAGAATTAATTTAGATAGTTTCTCGTGGGTTCGACACTCACACTTGATTTATTATATTACTTGATACGACTAGTGCACTTGCTAGAGAATTTATTGTGCTACAACTTTTTAAGCATCAGGAGAGATGAAAAAAATAAGAAGAAATCCGACGAGCTCCCCGTCGGCCCGCTCATCTCCGTCTGGCCGAGCTCCCCATCAGCCCGCCCTCCTCGTCGCCTCAGACCATGGACCACATCGGCAAGGCAGGCTGCACCCTGCGGCGAATGGAGCGAAGAGGGAGAAGGCCGGGGCAGCGGATAGCGTCTGCCAAAGGTGGGAGAGAAGACAAAAATAGGAAGAAAGTCGGCGATGTGAAGAAAAAAACAAAGAAAAAATACCGATGAAGGTTGTCGGCAATGAGCGATGTTGTGGGAGATGAGGAGACCTGAGTTTAGGGCCTTCAGGCGACGGCAATGTGAGTCCAGATCTGGGGTGAGTCTAGATTTGAGACCACTAATCACCTTACTTTTGGAGGTATAAAAGTCTACTTTGTGCTTAAAAATTCTAATGACCACTTAGCCCCTAAGATTCCATTGCTTTAGAGGTTATTTTGTTCTAATGGAAATTAAGGGTGTTACAATGTTCATTTAAATTAAAAATCATTATGGTCTAAGTGCTAACTCTTCAAAGTAAGTGTTGGAACCCCACCATAGTAAGACAAATGGTTGATTGTTAATTGTTAATTGCCATTTATGTATTAACCTATTACTGTTACATTTGCTATTTGATTATTTTATATTAATGTTTAAGATTATTTTATCAATTGTTTGATGTATTGGTCTAACCTAGACACGCGATACATGTGCACTCACAATTAGAAATTAAAAGATGAAACATGTTTGTTATTCTTATGTGTTAATAAATATAATTAAAAGATGGATCGATGAAAAAAACTTAAAATACTCATATGTCTTTCATTACTTTGTGTTGAATATTAAAACTAACATGTTGCAAAGTCTCAAAGGGGTGCTCACCTTCAGTGTTAAAGTCAATGTTGGGCTAAAATGGTGACCCTATAATCTATCTAGCCATTAGATGAGTTCTCTTAATTTATCAATCACATAAGATAATATATCATCTTAAAAGTGGTGGGTTCGTTCATTAGAATTTGGATGTGAATAAATTTAGTTGACTTCCAATGCGAAAAAGGATTTAGTGGAATTGGACTCTTCGAGGTTGAGATGAATTAATAGAATGGAGTGGATTAATTTAGTCCATTATTTGTTTGGACACAAATTTTAATGCATGAGTTAAAGAAGGTTAAAATAGGTAAATATTTTTATTATTCTTAATAAGATTTTATTTATTTATACTTTGAATGAGAAGAAAAAAGTATGATGGGAATAAAAAAAATTAAAGTTCCGAGCAAGTAAACTGACTCTCCCATCTCTACCTTATAGGTTTCATTTCACGTCCTCTCCTGTAGAGCCTGAAAGCCTTGAACGCCCTATCACGTAAAGCCTTAGTTTTCACCCCCCCCCCCCCCCTTAAAAAATATCAATTTGGTGAGTTTAATATTAAGTCATACGATGGACTCATAAATACCAACATACCCTTAGTTAAAATTTTAAAAATTCTATTGAAACAAAATTAAGAATTTTAAACTCACCCCACCCTTATTAAAATCAACATATTCATACTTAACCCTCAATCCAAATACACCCTTGAGTGATAGGCAACTTAATTGTTGCATTGATCAGGTTATTTGAAGACATTACTTGGAGTCATTTGGAGGTGGTGGTATGCTTATTAAAAGAATGTTCCTCCAAATCTAACAAATTTCTTTTACTTGTGAGCTTATACTAATTAGTCTTTCAATATATATTTGGATAACATCATTGTTAACTAACTTTAACAATGCTTATCAGTGAATAAGTATTCCCTTATCTTGTCTTGTCTAGTTGTAAGTTGAATAGTTCTTATGTAGTTTAGAAATAGTATTTCCCCGAAAAATTTACTTCACTCTAGTAACAAAAATAGAAGTATAGAAAAACTGATACATTTAACAAACTTAAGTCATAATTTATGTGACATACTAAACTTCATTATTAAAATTTTCTTAGCAAATAAGCAGTTCACAAATTAACAATAACATTTAGCTCACAAAGTGACAATTGACAAACATCAAATTAGCTAATAAGAATGACAAATAAGCATCATGTTAGCAAATCTAACAAAAAAATTATCATCCATCTTCCCAAGTCCCAACTATCTTAAAAAGAATTGGACAATCTTCGGATCTGTTGCTTGCAAAATAGAAACAAAAAATGTTATATCACTCCAAAGGAGACCAAATTTACGATGAAAAAGGGGAAAATGAACAAAGATACATGTATATCACTCCAAAGGAGGCCATATTTACAGTGAAAAAAGGCAAAGTTGTCAGGTACTTAAACAAAAGAAAAAAGGGCAGAAGGACCAGATTATTTAATTTTCTTGCTCGACCAATCGTAATGGATTATATTAAAAAGTTAGAATGAAGTGCATATTAAAAAGTTTGTTTCATTACCTAAAGTCATAACTACCATCAACTAACTAACTAATTCTTTTTCAGCATGATTATATTAAAAGTTTGTTTCATTAGTTGCTACTTCAGTTGTCAACGAAAGCCCTGCGATCATGAATACATTTTCAATCTCCCATGATAATAAACACTTTTCAACGGCCTTCGCAATATCCTCACCCGTATGACCTTCAATTGGACAAATATTGAGAACCCTTTTTTGTAAAACTCACTCTTCATCAATAAAATGTGCTATGAGACACACACTACAAGAAAATCGCGATTTTCCGACGGACAATTTCCGACGGTTCGAAATCTGTCGTAATTTGCGACGGATTTTTCGACGATTTCATTTTCGACGGTTATGACCGTCAAAAATGATTTATATTATTATTTAATTTTTCGACGATTAGGAACGTCGATATTTCTGACGGATATTCATCCGTCGTAATTTCCGACGGATTTTTTGATGGTCACGACCGTCGGAAATAAAAAATAAATTATGTAATTTGTTATATTATTATTTAATTTTTTGACAGATTTTTCGACGGTTACGACCGTCGGAAATGAAAAAATTAAATTATGTAATTCGACGGTTAGGAACATCGATATTTTTGACGGATATCCATCCATCGCAAAATCCGTCGCAATTTCTGACGGTCGCAACTGTCGGTAAATATATAATAATATTATATAATTAATATTTTTACAATTAAATATTTGCGATAGTCACAACTGTCGGTAATTTTAAAAATAATTAATATATGTATTTCCGACGATCAGAACCGTCGGTAAATAAATTTCGTTATCCCGCTTTTTTTTCATTTTTGCACTTTCTCGTCGTTCGAAATTTAATATATACCCACTCCTCTCCTCTCTCACCCTCCACTCCTCTCTCTCTCTCCCTCCTCTTCTTTCTCTCCCTCTGCCGGCCACTCTCCCTCCTCTCCTCTCTCTCTCCCCCTCTCTCTATTCCTCTCCCGGCCGGCGAGCCTCTGATCGGACGTCATCGATTGCCGGCGATCCTATCCCGCCGGCTCTCTCTCTCTCTCTCCAGCCTAGACCGCCAGGCGGCCGGATCCGGCCCCAGCGGCCCGGATCCGGCCCCAGCGGCCCAGATCCGGCCCCCAGCCGCCCGGATCCGGCGCCCGCGATCGGATCTGCGTCAGGAGGCCGGATTCGGCCCCCAGCCGCCCGGATCCGGCGTCGGCGCCCGGATCCGAGCGCTAGGTGCCGGATCCGGCCCCCAGCGGCCGGATCGACCGCCTGGCGGTCGGATTCAGCCGCTGGCGATCGGATCGGCCGGCTGGCGGCAGAATCTGCGGTCGGATCCGTCGGTTGGCGGCCGGATTTGGCCGCGGCCGGAGCTGGCCGTGGCTCGATCTGACCGCTAATTTTTTTATATTTAAAATTTTTTTTGCGACGGTTGCGATCGCCGAAAGATCGACGGTTACGACGACTGTTGGAAGTTTTGACAGTTGCGACCGTCAAAAACTTTCGACGGTTCGAACCGTCGGAACTTTTCTGACGGTTCTGACCGTCGATATTTTCGACGAATCTTTTTTCTACCGTTGCAAATCATTTTGCGACGAGCATTTTTCTGGCGGATCGATTTCGACTGAAAAACCATCGGTAATTACGTTACCGACAGTTTTTGGGCTGATTACCGACGGTTTGGACCGTCGGTAATTAGCGTTTTTTAGTAGTGACACATAACACCACTTTTGACAAGAAGTCCAAGTATCAATAGTAAGACAAATAGGTAAATATGACTTCTTCAAAAGTGCCTTGAGTTTATTCATTTCGTCAAGATATAATTGATAACAATCACGTGCAATACTAAATCTTAAATGAATCATAAATCTAGGTTCAAGCATTTTAAATACTTACGAAATTTATCACCTTCTACAACTCTGAAAGCCCCAACTTCAATTTGTAACCAAAACGTCACTTATCTTTTATTTTCTTGCACAATTAGTCCTCTTGACCGGTGATAGTGGGTTTTCCGGTTGTCTTGCATATGTGGATGTCACGTGAGTTATTTTTCTTTCATCCACGCCATTTAACGTTAGCAAATCGAGTAAATTGCACAGATCGTCCCTCAACTTTGAGTCGATTTCTAAACGATCTCCCAATTTTGATATTATTGCACGATTCATCCACTTGACCGGTAAGAAAGTCTCTCAATTACTTTTTTGACGTGGTGTAATAAAATATAATAAAAAAATAACTTATTGACATGACATAATAAAAAATAATATAATATTAATAAAATATTATAAATAATAATAAAATGATTGGGGTGCCGACGAGCTCACGAGGGAGCGTTGGCATCCCTTGTGCAAAGCTCACCAGTGGGTGAGCTTGGAGAGGGGGGTCGGCGCTCCTATGCTAGCTCGCCAAAGGGCAAGCTTGGAGAGGGGGGCTGGCACCCCCTCTGCCAGTTCGCCTGCACTCTTAAATTTTTATAATATTTTTTATTGTGTGATGTCGGCTAGTTAAAAAAATTATTATATTTTATTACGTCACGTTAGTAAGATAATCGGGAGACTATTTTTTACCAGTCAAGTGGATGAATCGTGCAATAATATTAAAGTTGAGGAGGACTGTTCAGAAATCAACTCAAAGTTAGGGAACGATACATGTAATTTATCCGATTTTGAGCGTTAAATGATGTAGATGACTTAAATGACGTGGATGAGAGAGAAACGGTTCATGTGTCGACCACGTACGTAAGGTAATCGGGAAATCTACTATCACTGATCAAGATGACTAATCGTGTAAGAAAATAAAAGATGAGGAATGTTTTAATTACATATTAAAATTGAGGAACCGATTTAAAAATAACTGAGAGACCATATAATTTACCTTATTTTTTAAAGTCAAAAGATATTATCTATTGATTTGATCATAGTCCAAATACAAAATATGAAGATGTCCCTGAAAAAGGTTAGGACAATCTCCTAAAAGTGGTCGCCATGTGACTGGTCAGTCGAAAAATGCATTGTCGAATTAGCATTTATGTTAACATGTAAACGTTTAAAGTTCTCACATACAAAAAAAATGCTTCTAATATCTTCTACAATAGTTTTGATACGTCAAGGTGCAGTGCGATTCTGTCGTACGAAGGAAATCAACTCGGTAGAGTACTATTTCACTTGAATGTTTTGAACGTTTATGGACGCACATCTTCAAAGACCATTAAGCATTGCAAAGGCTTCATCCTTCGAAGCTGAGCAAAATCGTCTCGAAGTTGATATGCAAAAATAATGTGATATATATATATATATATATGAAGATATGTAATTTCTGAGTGGATGGTGAATCTTTTGGATTTTTATTTTGTCCTATTTGTGTGCATCTCCTGACCGACTTTGTATTGGATATATAATATGTTTTTATCAAGCGTTATTTTAAAAAATAAATAAACGCAGTCGTTTTGTCATTGCAAAATAAATAAATAGAGTAAAATGAAAAGTAAGTGAACATGGTCTATTGAATTTTTTTAATTGTCACTCCAAGCACATCCATCGTTCAACTTTCATGTACATTCATTATTGAAGTCTCCATTCATCCTTAAGTTCGACTAATATAATTTTATTTTGAAAAATACATATTA
Source organism: Pontederia crassipes (assembly GCA_030549335.1). NCBI lineage: Eukaryota > Viridiplantae > Streptophyta > Magnoliopsida > Commelinales > Pontederiaceae > Pontederia > Pontederia crassipes. Next base: position 50,792,750 of record CM060186.1, on the reverse strand, counting down.
CGACGAATGAGACTTTTAGCAAATTTTTTTTACATTTATAAAGATCTGAACTATTTAAACGAAACGATGAGGAGCCACTTTGCGAAAGGTCTTTTGAGTTCCTAAATATCACATTTTTACAAAGAAAAAGTGAAATATTCAACAAAAAGTTTCAATCACAACTGAACAAGAAGCAAAACAAAGAGGAGGGAACAAAAAAAGGAGAGAAGCTATCAGTGAACTTTGGATTTAGGGCTCTTTTCTCTGTCACTGGACTCCCACGCGCCAACTCCGTATCCGAAGGTCCGAAACTTCCAGCGGTGGACGACGTGCAGCGCGGAGCCACCTGCGCCGTTGGACGCCGAGAACCCGACGTGCATGAACTCGCCCAAGTACTTCCCGACGTCGAACTTCTTCACCAGCACCGGCCGCTCGGGCAGCACCGCCTCCGAGTAGCTCACCCACACTGTCAGCTTCTTCTTCCAGCTGTTGTACTTGATCCAGGCCGTCACGTTCTTGTTCGCCTCCTTGAAGCTGACCCCGGCGGCGTCCATGGCGTTCGCCCAACCTATGTGATTCATCCCGCCGACGTCGAGCGCGACGTGGTTGTCGTCGTGGTCGCCCAGCGCTGCGTCCAGTTGCGTGTCGAACTCGACGGCGATGGTGTCGATCTCCGACTTCTTTCCGAGCCTCCCGTGCTTACTGCAAGATTTGGAAGCCTTCTTAGGATGCTTCCGGTGCGAGGATTTATCGTCCTCGTGGCATGAGATCTCGGGGAAGAGTCCCATGTAACCGCCGGACGCGCCGAGGCGTTCGGGCTGAGACGTGATGAAGAAGGCCAGGCCGTCGCCGAAGGTGGGCGAGGGGGTGATGGAGAAGGTGAAGCGGGTGACGAACGATGCAGGGTCGCCGCTGCCGGGCTCGCGGAACCGGATTGGGCGGGAGAAGAGCACGCGGCCCACGCCGAGGGCGCCTGTCCTGTTTACTGCGGTGAGGCTGACGGATTGCCGCTGCAGAGAGGCGTCTCCAAGGAGGGTGAGGTTCTGGGCTGTCCATGGAAGCTTAACGAGGTCAGTACGCGAAGGTGACGCGCTCGGCGCGGATCCATTATCAGGCGCCGGTGGTGCCAGAGGAGAGGGTGACGTCGACACCGATAAGGGCGGTGGGAGAGGCGTCGACAGGTTTCCGGAAGGAGGTGGGGCGAGAGGAGAAGCGGACGGCGTCGGCACAGAGGAGGGCGGTGGGAGAGGCGTCGACTGGTTTCCGGAAGCAGGTGGGGCGAGAGGAGAGGGAGTTGACGTCGACGTTGACACCGAGGAAGGGGGTGGGAGGGGCGTCGATAAGTTGCTGGAAGCAGGCGGGACGAGAGGAGAGGGCGTCGACGTCGACACCGGGGAGGGCGGTGGGAGAGAGGTCGACAGATTGCCGGAAGCAGGCGGGGCGAGAGTTGACGGCGGTGGGACAGAGGTCGACAAGTTGCCGGAACCAGGCGGGGCGAGAGTTGAGGGCGGTGGGAGAGAGGTCGGCGGGTTGCCGGAAGCATGCGGGGCGAGAATTGAGGGAGGTGGGAGAGGAGTCGACAGGTTGCCGGAAGCAGGTGGGGCGAGAGGAGAGGGAGTCGACGTCGACGTTGACACCGGGGAAAGGGGTGGGAGGGGCGTCGATAAGTTTCTGGAGGCAGGCGGAACGAGAGGAGAGGGCGTCGACGTCGACATCAAGGAGGGTGGTGATAGAGAGGTCGACAGATTGCCGGAAGCAGGCGGGGCGAAAGTTGACGGCGGTGGGAGAGGGGTCGGCAGGTTGCCGGAAGCAGGCGGGGCGAGAGTTGAGGGCGGTGGGGGAGGCGGTGCCGACAGGCTGCCAGAAGCAGGCGGGGCGAGAGTTGACGGCGGTGGGAGAGAGCTCGACAGGTTGCCGAAAGCAGGCGGGGCGAGAATTGAGGGCGGTGGGGGATGCGGCGCCGACAGGCTGCCGGAAGCAGGTGGTGTGAGAGCAGAGATCGGCGGCGGCGAGTTGTGTGGGTATCTTCGTGCTGCCGCGGGGTGGACGGAGAGGAGGAGTAGGAGGAAGAGGAAGAAGGAGAGGAGAGCACGCGAAGCGGGGAGTTTGCAGGACGCCATGGCGCAGACGATCGATGGAGTTGCTCCGTTGCCCGTTGGTCTCTTTGTGATTGCATATGTAGCAAGGGGAGAGGGTCCGCATGCTCCTAATATAAGTGTAAATAAACGTAAACCAAGTCCATAGCGATGGTTCGCATGCTCCTAATATTGTAAACGTAAACCGAGTCCCAACGGAAGTATCAATATATATAAGTATCAATGTATATAATTAATCCTAAACATAATTTTAATAATAATCTATAAGCAATACATTTATAATTTACAAATAAAGTAATCATATTTAATATATAATTACATGGAAAAATCAGTTATATAAAAAATTATTTAAAACCTTTTGTTGGTATATAAGTTAATAATATCCGTAAGCCTAAAAATAAAAGAAGATTTTAAATTCAAGTGATAAATCTATTGATTACAACTAGAATAATTTGTTTGATTAAATAAACAAAAAAATTAAAGAAAAAAGATGTTTACAATCAACTTTTGTACAATTAATATGCAATCACTATATATATGGTTTTATATTAATTTTACAACTTTTGGATGCATATTTACTTAAACTTGTATTAATAATGCATAAATATTAGTTTAGTGAGATTAATTAACTAAAAAATATCTTTTTGGTTGAACAAATTAATGAAAACCATGCCACAATAATATATATATATATATATATCTATTTTTTGGGATATTCTATATATCTAATTTAAAAAATAAACGAGATTAAATACTAAAAAAGTTTATTCAATTTGAGTATAAGTGGAAACATGAATCAAGTTATATCAAGAAAGTATTTCTAAAAATTAAAAGGGCACTAATATGTAACGCATGATACTAGTACTTATCAAACAACAATCTCATTTTTTTTTTAACTTCAAGAATGCTTTTTTTAATTTTCTTATTAACTAAATAAACGAAGTCTAAAAGCTTCAAATGGAATAATAACAACAACAACAACAAAGCCTTATCCCACTAGGTGGGGTCGGCTATATGGATCATACGACGCCATTCCGCTCTATTAGTAACCAAACCTTTCGGTATATTATTCACCAATAGATCTTGCTCTATTAGTTCGCCAAGTGTCCGCCTTGGCCTCCCTCTCCCTCTTTTAATCGGACTCCAGATTATTTGATCTACTCTTCTACTCTTCAAATGGAATAACATTTACCACAAATTTAAAAGTAATCTACATCGATTTATCGGCCTCTATTGAGTTGTGGCAATATTTCAAGATTTCGAGGCTCACTCTTCATTAGACATCACATTGATTCAAAATTTTTAATTCTCATTAAATTTTTTGACGAATTCCTTTAAGTTCACTTTTTATGAAATTTCATATCGACCATAATTATTCGGTCTCATTAAACCAACAATATATAATGAACTCAAATAACAATAAACACTTAATTATTGCATTTTTATTAATTGCATGCTCTATTTTAACATTTATCTTTGAGTCAATTAGTTTGTGATTGCTATAAAAATAATAAGTTTATGGTTAACATTATTTAATTAACATACTAGAATAATCTTATTTGACTCAAATAATCTATATTTCTTCAACGTAATTATGGATGGACTATTCCGTACTAATCTTATAATTCTGCAAGTTTTTTTTTGTATTTATCTCAGTTGAACGTATTCTTGCATTTTGGTTGAAATTAATATTACTTCACTAATATTCTGAAGGTGTTAAGATCTTGGTGAAATATAATTAGATTTAAAATATCTGATCACGTCATTATTGCACCGATAAATTCCTATCATTGTTTGTATTCTAGCCATATAATTAATATTAGCCAATATTACTGCACTATTGACATTAGTTGTTTTATTAACATATATTGGATTAGAAATAAATGTTTTAAAATAATATCGTTCACATATTGCTGGACATGATAGCTCTAAATCACATTCTCTAATTTTTTTCCAAGTGTTGGGTCGGACAACTACAAAGTCCACTATGTAATTTTTTTTGGTCGAAATTCAAAATTATTACAACCCGACTAATTTAATGTTTAAACAGAAACCGTATGAATAAATCTTAACTAAAGTAATGAATCTAAAAATCAAATATAGAACTACTAGCGCCCTGGGATTTTAGGACATAATCCCGATGTTCTATTGTGTTAATCAACTTTTTATGAGCAACTTATTATTATTATTATTATTATTATTATTATTATTATTATTATTGATAAGAGAAGTTTGAGTTATTACCTTCTAAATGAAGCCTAACTAATTAGCAAAGATATATCATTTCTACTTATCCCAAGATCACAGTACTTATTTAGTTATTTTCTATCATACAAATTTGAAAACCAAGTAGTCAAAGAACTCGTGTTCATATCACTGTTTAAGAAGAAAGTGATATTTTATGATTAAGGGAGTGTAAAGTAAACTATAACTCTAGTTTTACATTTGTATGCATGCATACATTTTTTTGTACAAAAACAAATTAACATCACAACGAGTAAAATAAAATAAAAAAAAAAACAGAACATTATTGAGACATACAACATTCTAAAACATCTTTGCCTCTATTCCAAATCTGCAAAGTATGGTATCGAAGTTGGCGGCAACCAGTCGTTCCCGGACAACAATTCCTGCACTGTGAAGTTGGAGGCGTCCTCCCTGGTCATGACTCTGTATCCCGGCCACTTCACCCTGTTGGCGGTGTTGGCTCCCTCTCCATTGTTGTCACACTCGCCGTAATACAACGAGTCATGGTTTTCCTGGATCGTCAGGTCCCACGGCAACCATCCGGCAGGATCGATCAGACGATCGATGGACGACTGCATGTAAACCGTCCTCGAGTACAGCTTCCATGGCCGGCCGAGGTAGGTCTTGGTGGAGTTGAGATAGGGTTCCAATTCCGGCGAGGCACGGATGGCGCACTGGTGCATGGAAATGCCGGTCATCTGGGTGCCGTTTGTGCGACTCTGAGCGGTGATGACGTTGATCTGTTGGGGAAGACCCCTGCGCACGTAGATGTTGCAGTTCTGGAACACGGCGGCCGCGTTGCCGAAGATGAAGTCGATGGTGCCGTAGATGTCGCACTCACGGTAGAACTGGTTGAAGTTTTGCGTGTAGAGAGTATCCTGATAGCCCAGGAAGCTGCAGCGATAAAAGGCGGAGTAGTCCCCGGTGTTCCGGACGGCCACTGCCTGGTGGTTCTGCGGGCCGGCCGTGTTCTCGAAGGTGATGCCGGTGGCTATGAAGTGATCGCCTTCAACAGCTGCATGCATGATAGAAGGATCATTTGATCAATAGATGGTTCACGATCCATTCGTAACCAAAGCAAGAATGGTGTAGGCTTCTTACCGAATGTAGCACAACTGTAAGTTGTCCAATTGCCGAGCCCGTTGTAGCGACTGCCCGTGATTATGGTCTTGTTGATGCCGTCTCCGATCATGATCAGGTTCCTCTTATTCTGGCTCACAAGCACGTTCTCCTGGTAGACTCCTCCTTTTATGTGGATGGCAAAGTATCCACCGCCGACGATCGTATTATTAGGAGCATGTTCCACGGCTTCGTTGATCGACGTAAAATTGCCGGTGCCATCTTTGGCTACCACGACAACTTCATTTACCCTAAGATTCTTAAGTACGTGAAGCGGCTCGTCAGGAGTCTCCGTACTCACAGTCACAGGAGGAGTCTGAGGAATATTTTGTTCACCTGAAAATATTCCTGATTCCGAGCCGAATTCGAACTGCTCTCCGAAGTCGCTACCCTCGACGACGCCGTCCAACGCGTCGGCGACCAGCTCGTACGAGGCGCTGTAAAGGCGGAACCCTTTGCCCACCGCCTCGGTCAGGGAAGCGTGGATGCCTGAGGATTCGTGAAGCGCGTCGTAGCACGTCTGCTGGTTGGTCGTCACGGCGGTCATCAAGGCCTTGATCCGCGTACGGCGAAGGGAGCTGGGGTCAACCATCTGCAGGCGGAGCTCATCCTGGGCCTCCGTGAGGTAGTGCAAGTTGAGGCCGGCGAGCTCTCGACAGTCCTCGACGACGCCGAGGCTGGCCTTTAGCCAATCGCCCTGCTTCTTTCCGAAGTGGTGATCGTTCCGCTGAGCAAGGAGGTCGCCGGTCCAGGCCGCTCGTTCGAGGGACTGTTCGAGGGAGAACCTGCCGTAGTGCCCCGCACTTTCGCGGGGAGGAAAGCTCACTAGAGAAGCTCGGCAGCTCTGGGGACGGACGGAGAACTCGCACACCGTCGAGGCGTGACGGGGCACCGCGGCGGCGTGAAGGGAAGGTAATGCTCGTGCGGCCGCGGGGTCGACGGGGAGGAGGAGGAAGAGGGAGAGGGAGAGGGAGAGGGAGAGGGAGAGGAGAGCACGCGAAGAGGGGAGTTTGCAGGAGGTCGCCATGGCTCAGACGATCGAAGGAGTTGCTAAGTTCGTCTCCTTTTGTGGTTATATGTATATATATACATAGCGAGGGGAGAGTCGTTGGTTCGTGCATGCATGCATGCAAGCGTGGGGGTCATATTTCGCGTGCGGGTCATATTTCGATACGTAGTCGTAATCTAATTATAAACCGAGTCCACTGGAACTATTTATTAAAATAAAACTAGTTTAACTCAATTTTGATTCGTGCAATTTAAACATATTTTAACAAATAAATTTAAATACATAAGTAAAATATAATTTTATATTTTTATAATAATTTATAATATATATGTACTATTTTTGTAGCATATATTATATCTATAAATATCTTACAATTTGAATTAAAATACATATTAATTAAGTTTATATTTTAAAATATTTAATATGATTAAAAAATATTATGTCTTTCATAATATTAGATTAGAATAAGTATTATTTTACATTCACTAAAAAATATATTACAATTTTGCTATCGAAAATAAATATTTTATTATAAATAATATCATATATTTATAAGAAAATAATGTTGTTTTTTTTCAAATACTATTACAAATAATGATTAAACGTGATAAGATTAATATATGTTATTGTCGAAATAAAATACAATATTACTCTTCGTATCCACTTTAATGGAGTTAAGTAGATATAGAATATATAACTTTTTAAATTAAAAAATAATTATGACTTGTCATAATTAACTAATAGTAATTAATATAGTTGAGTTATAATATTTTTTCATTAAATAAATTTATGCATGAAGCCATGGATAAATAATTTTAAAATAGGATAAAAAAGAAAATAAGAATATATGAAGCATAAATATGTTTGATGTCTAAAATTATATTATGATGATTTAAAAAAATTAATAGATGAAGGATAAGATGCTATTTTTTATGATTAAACAATTATATAGAATATGAATACTCAACTTGTATTTTATGAAAAAAATTAATCATGATGTTAGATTTAATACATATTAATTAAGGATGTATTTATATAATATTATTTATTATAATAAATATAAAAAGTCAATATAATTAAATAAAAAGAGTCAATATTTAATATGTGAACATTTAATCATGGTGTTAAAATTTAGTACGCAAATTATTAACATAAATCAAAAGATCATATGATCTTTCAAATTCAAAATAATTATGACTCTTCATATTAACAAAAAAATTAATGGAGTTATGTAGATATAAAATATGTGACTTTTGTAATTCAAAAATAAGTAATGGGTTTAAGTTATTATAATTAATAAATTTAAATTATCATGATGTACGAATTTAAAGAAAAAAATTAAAATAATTTAAAAAGGTGAAAAAAGATTATGAAGAATGGAGAAAGGATAGAGATGCTTAGTGCATGGAATTATATAAATATATGATAAAAAAAGATTTATTGTACCCAACTTGGTATAAATGTTTGCTAGTCATACCTACGGAATGATAAGTATTAGATTGCATCGATCATGGGTGTATATATATATATACACTAACTAATTAAAATTTTAATACAAATACTTCAAGAAAATATTTAATAAAAAATCAACAAAACTATTTAATAAAGTGTTAAAAATAAATAATTCATAAGAAATCTTAACAACTTTAACAAATAGCATTTAATTGAAGCCATGTAAAGTTCGTATTATTTTGTAAATATAATAAAAAACAGTTGATTTGATATTTGAAATTCATAAGAGTTTATGATGCAATTACTTACAAATATTTCTCTTCCCTATTACCTCACCATCTCTGCAACATTCGTTGCATGTCCAATAATTTGTCCCTCTGGTGACGTCTCACGGTTCCCTCCCTTGTCAGAAAACACAAGCAAACCTCACATGGCAAGTTTGTCCAAGCTGCAACAACCGATCCAGCTAAAAAAGATTCAGATGTGTTCTGTAGTTTTATCCATATACGTTCAGCTAATGACAGACAATCTAAAACTAACATCTTGCCTATGACTTCTCACTTGTGCTAAATGAGCTCCTCCTCATCAACGTTGTGTTTATGCAGGGACTGACAGAGACCCTCCAAGTTTACCATTGGCCTTGAAAATACAAATGGTATCGAATTTCAGACATTTAATGTAGTCAATATATGTCATGCTATGCGGTGATCGAGATATAAATGAATTGCTTAATTAACTTCACAAGACAAAAAAAAAAAAAGAAAAGATGGACGGTTAAAAAAAACTTAGAGAAATTCATTGAAGGATATCAATTTCTCTCCGAAAATAACTATGGTTTTAAATTTTCGTGTATACGTATGTCCCTCTTGTGTAACATCAATAAAAATGTGTACATTTCTTTGTCTCACATATTGCAGTCTAACACCGCCATCCAGTTAATTGGATCATATAAGATTATTGTATTGAAAGCACAAGTCGATGAAATTGATCCCTATGTGCATGGATTCAGAGGCCTAGCACATGATCATGGGAAGGAGCAGACACACATACATTATTCAGCATGCATAGGTCACTTGATTCATTCATTCATACATGGCCCCCCTTTTCCGGACTAAGCTAAAGAGCCTAGAACTTGTTCTTGATAGAATTAATACTAAGCTGCTCACCTCTGTGTTACGTGCCTATGGAACCATATTCTAATCATATATATATATATATAGTGTCCGTATATTTTATGCACCCAATGTATACAATAAGGATTATGCAAGGAAGAAATATGCATAACACTATTCCAAATAGAAGCTTAAGCAAGCTTCTTCATGGAATTAGCTGTATACTCTAACGTAACCCTCCTGCCACATTTAAATATTATTCAAGATTAATTGTAGACCTGGCCGGAGATGTTATTTTTATTTTTAAGTGATGAGAAAGGAAAAGATCCAAGAAGCATTTCGTCATTAATATCAACTTCTCGGCACCAACTTCAATAGTTTAATGATGAAGTGATGCATGCATGTTTATGGAGATTGGAGTTGCTCACAAGTCATTTCAACCAAATATATTTATGTAATGTGTGCATATATATATATATAAATTAATTAATTAATAATCATCACCTTTGGAATTGGAGCCATGAGAATTCAGGAGGCCAAATGCATGCTTCAAGCCAATCAAAGGATCCCCAATCAAAATATATATATATATATATATATAAATTAATTAATTAATAATCATCACCTTTGGAATTGGAGCCATGAGAATTCAGGAGGCCAAATGCATGCTTCAAGCCAATCAAAGGATCCCCAATCAAAATATATTACACAGAAACAAATCAATCGTGATGTGAATTAACGAAGGAAGATGGAAAATAAATAATAATAAATAATGTAAATAAACACGTAGCGGCGGCGGCTGTGTTTCCGGTGCATGGCGCATCAGGTGTACAGGGTTCATGCAAAGGACTGACTTTGTGCTAGGAATCGATAGAGATGATTGCATGACGAAGAGAAGTGCGCAGGCTTCCATGTCGTTAAGCCTTTGCAGTCGCTGGTGCCGGATCAGCGACCGCGGCTGCGGATTCCTTCGCAGGCTCAGTAGGTTCAGCTGGCTTTTCGGGTTCCGCGGCCGGAGCAGGAGTTGGCTCCTGTGCTGCAGGTTCGGCCGGAGGAGAGGTCTCTGTTCCTGATGCATCCTCTGCCTTCTCCGGCGCCGCCTCTTCCTTCTTGAGCTCCTCAGGGGCAATGTCCTTGCTGGCGACCTCGGCTGCCGGGGCTGCGGCGGCGGGCTCTTGGACGGGGAGGACGGCAGCCACCTTCTCAAAGAGGAAGGTCACTGGACCAGAGGCCAACGCAGGGCCAAACTTGGTGCTCATTTCACTCGCCGACTTGGAACCGGGGAACTCTGCATGCAAATTTAAAACATTTTATTTTTTATATTTTGATCGATCTCTAACAAAGACTAGCAGCTAGACAATATCAGTCAGTGTTTGTGCAGGTTAAGTACCAATCTTTACTAGTTCCTCGAGGAACTTGTTAACAGCTGCTGAGTTCTTCTTCAGTCCAGGGCGTGTAGGTTTCTTCACCAAACTCTGTAATTATTGAAGCAACTTTTGAGATTTGCACACAAAAATGCAACAGATATTCAAGTATATAGCTGTTTCTTTCTGGAGGAACTGGTAATTAATTGGGCGCACATATATCGATAACGAAGTTTTAGAGCATACACTGGATAAATTTAGATCTTTTAGGATCTGAGAGTGAGGAGAAAGATAGGAAAAGATGGACCTTGATGTTAGCAGGAGCAGCTTCGTAGATCTCTTGTACTTTTGGCTGGAGTTCGTCCTTCTCCTCGATCTCCTTGTCGATCCCTTCCTGTACATTATACCATGTATAATTCCCGGAACTCACAGATTGATTGATCAAGAAGAAGATAATGAAATGAATATATGCAGATGTCTAGTAGTCTTTTGACAAACCTTTGATTCATCGAATGCCTTGGAAGCCTCAGCGGCAGCAGCCTTCTTGCCATTCCCGGCGCCGCCGAACACCTTCTTGATGCCTGGCACGATCTTGGACTTCCAGTAGGTCGCCATCTCTCCCTTCTCTTTCTCTCTCTGTACCAGTACTTGATCTATATATATGATATATGCGATCTCTTCTCTCTTAATGAATTCTCTGGCTACCTTCTCAGCTTCAACAAGATCCACAAAGACATGTATGTCAGAAATATCAACTAAATCGTCTCAAAGACTAACTCATGTATAAAGTACAGACCGAGAGACAGAGAGAGAGAGGAGCTACTAACGATCATGACTGTTACCTCTTTGGATCTCTCTCTTTCTCTTTTCTCTTTCTGTCCACTCCAAATGCCTTTGCGCTGTGTATATGTACGAAGTCGGGAGGTGTTGCTGCGAACTGGTTCCCGAAACGGACCTCGAGTTCGAAACGGTGGGGGATCTGCATGGAACCCGGGGGATCAGAGAGAACGAGAGCCGCGAGATCGGGAACGGACGGATGGTGATGGATCTCGAGACCCATGAATCCATGATCTCTTGCGGGGGCCATGCGCGTGAGCTGGCGATAACAGGTGGTTACAACGGGGCACGTAAAGGGCATTTGCGTCTATGAAGTGAAGGTTGGTGGTGTATCCGTAAATAAGTGTGCTCCAGAAGGGTAAAGGCGGAAAGGAGGGAACGGGGAGGCGACAAGCTGGCACTGGGGCCCATATTTTGGCTTTGGTGAGAGGCGCCTGGCCGTGGGTCCCATTTCAATATTTTCCTTATATTTTTTTTTTCAAATTTTTATGTATGTTAATTATATTTTTAAATAAATGTATTTGTATATTTTATGAAATTAAAAAATATATTCTCATATATATTTTGCATCTATGTCGTGTATTAATTTGAGTTATGACTCTTGCATCTTGGTAATTGTCATCCTATACGAACTTGGAAAGATAAATTTGTATGAACTAGGTATTTGTTAACTTCAAGTAAAAGTTTAATATAAATAGTGTGGATATGATCTAATTATTTATATTATGTGGACTACACTTTTTGTAATAGCACAATCATAAATTTAAAATTCCATGATTAATACTAAGATTTTATCAAGAAACATGTGATTCATAAACAAAACAAAAAAAAAATGATACCGATTTATCCCATCGTATAAATAAATTTGAATATTTCAAATATTCAATGGTTTTTCACCTACGTAAGTATTATTTTTCTGTAATGCAATTTGTATAAGTTACACGTTATGATCATAAATATATTTTTCGGTTCAATGCTGATGTAAATTTAGTAAGTTGCAAGTACACATTCAGCAGCTTTTTTTGTTATATACACTTATATAAAAATTAATAACTAACTTTAAAAAAAACTAATTTATAAATTTATACCTCCATTAAATCCTATATTTATTTCGTTATTACAAAATTAAAGCAGCACGCCCATCAATACATAATAATACTTCATATATTAACGCTGGAATTTTTGGGGAATAATTCTGATGGTGTTCATTCATCATGTCCACCACCTTCTCCGTTGTATGAGAAAAATTTTTGTGTCATTATATTGTACGTCAAGAATTCATAATAATACTTCATGAATTTATTAATAGCACCATTCTTCATATTTTAAAATAATCAAATAATATCTCGACAGGGTATTACAAAATTGGTCTTTGTTTTTTTTTCCCCAAAAAGAAATCACCGCAAATTGAATCGTATATTGACGTTACTAAATTAACATTTGATTACTTTTTATATTTAAAGCCAAATTGGGGGGCTTCTTTCATAGCAAAATCAAGTTACAAAAGAAACAAGGTCTATTTAATTTGCATTGTAAGGTGTCATAAATTAACACCTTAATTTATTGATCACGCACAGCTTAATTTGTACCTACCGATTAATTTTGTGTAGAACCTAATTAATTATTATTTTTTTACGAATTCATTAAGTAGGTAGCCACCATCATTTTCTAAGCTTAAACAAACTCCACCATGCCCAAATTAAGCTATGCATGTATGATGTTTTATGCGAAACTAACATTTTTTTTTCTCTCAGTCCATCACTTTTGAAGGTTCAAATTAGGAGGTTAAAGATTGTTTAGAAATGCAATATGATTTCTTCTCCTCTTTTTTTTTTGGCATGATTGTGGGGGTAAACTGATTGATATTAAAATTTCAAGATATTATACTTTATGCTTCTTCTAGTCTTGAACTATAAGCTTACTATTATCCTTTACCTAAATGACAATAATAACGCAAATATAGCAATTTGGGCCCAGTAGCATTTATGCGCATAATTTGGGCCCAGCAACTTTGATTCCTGGAGCCCAAGGCAAATATATATAATATGAGTTTTTGAGGATTAATTTTTGAGTTTTCGTCCTCTATATTCTTTTTTTTATATAAATCTCCTCTAAACAATTATAATTTTTCACATATAACTTCAAACTATGGACTTATTTTTTTATCCCCAAATTATCATAATTTTTTCACTTTAGTCATTCCGTTTACTTCTGTTATGTTTTTCGTTACTTTTGATTTTTTTTATTTATGTAAAAACTAAATTATCCCTTTCTTCGTAACACATCAAATAATAAATAAAAAATTTAAAATTTAAAAAATCAGGGAAGGGTAATTTAGTCTTTTTCAAAATGATAATTTTTTACCACTTTAATCTTTTCAATATTTTTTTTATTTTTTTTATATTTATTATTTCATATTTTTCTAAAGGGAGGAGTAATTTAGTATTTTCATAAATGAAAAAAAATAAAAGTAACAAAAAACTTAACAGAAGTGGATGGAAGGATTAAGTGGAAAAGTCGCGATAGTTTATGGATAAAAAAAATAAGTTTGTAGTTTGATGTTAGATGTGAAAGATCGTGATACTATAGGAGAGGTTTATGAAAATAATTATTATTTTTATTCAATTTCATGATATTTAAAATTTCACTTTGAATTTTTTTACGTATCACATGAGACAAAACGAAAGTTAAAACCTGCCAATCGGATGCAGAAAATAGAAAGATTCAAAATGACAAATTCTTTTTCATAATGCAATGCATGTGGTGTTGAATAAGAAGGCCGCATCTTTGAACATTTGAGGGGGAGGGGTTGTTGTTGAATAAGAAGGTCCTAGTTAAAAAAAAAGAGGATAAAATGAAATTGTTCTGTTTCTTATTTTTTTTACCATCAGATTTTTATTTAATTGTGATAAATTATTTTAGAATTCAATCATAAATCGACGAAAATTTGATGGTGCAAAAGATCAAAATGAAGTAAGAAAACCCTTTTAAAATTTTATCTTGCATGAGTCTCCCTCACCCCCTAAACCTATTGTATATTTGCCTAAAGCAGCAAAAAAGATGTTTGTTTGGAGATAAAAAGGTAAAACACCAAAATAGCATATAGTATATTTGACGTGTGAAGTATTAAATTCATGTATGTTCAAAGTATATTAGAAAAAAAATGAATGTCCTTTTTAAAATTATATATTTTCCATTTTCTTTCATTTTAAAATTTCTTAAATTGATACACAATTTTTTAATCTGATGAATAAAAAAAATGAAGATAATGTGTTCCTCCTTTAAAAGACAGAATGACCATTAAATCCATTATATCATGTATGTAATTAAATTATACTAATTAATTATCAATGGTTGAAAAATTAATTGGTACTCATCTATCTTTATCTATTATCCGTAAATATGTGGTTCAACATGAATATTTATGCCATACAAATGGTAAACATGAAGAAAAGGAGAAGACTATGCTTAATAAAAAAAACAAGTTTATTGAGAATTTTTTTCAATATAATATAATTTCTTAGATACTTATATTTTAAATTATAATAACCATACGAAATATTCTACATCAAGTTTTTTTTCTTTACTTCTTAAAACTAAAATAATACGTTTTCAAAGATCATGTTAACATATCACATATCTTTTTTTAATATAATTTTTAGTAACATTTATATCTCAGCTCCCTTGAAATTTAATTTTTGGCTCCGTCCTCGTATGCCTTCCCCTAAAGAAATCTTCTTTATTTTTCTTCCTGTGTACTGTGTCTCATTTTTTTTAATTCCAACTTTCCATAATAATTATATTAGTTATAAATATAATGAATCATTTTTTCGTTACTTAAATTAGCTGCATATAAGAATCCGGCAAAGCGATCGAACAAAATGATTTAGGGTTATTTTCATGAACTTCTCTTAAATTATTATTATTTTTCACATCTAATTTTAATATATGAACTCATCATACGACGTATCTAAATTATATCACGTTTTTCACTTTAGTCTATTCGTCCAATTTCGTTAACTTTTCTATTTTTTTAAACTTTTTTATTTATTAAAAAAACTAAATTACCCTTCTCCTTTTATTTAATTTTTAAAAGTTTAAAACAAATATAATAAATAATATAATATAATATAAAAAGGGATGTTGCTCTCCTTCCTCGCCGGCTCCGGGGAGCGACACCCCATCATCGCAATGGCAATGAGGACTTCTCATCCGTTGTCGTGAGAGAGAGGGGTCTCCTCATGTGGTGGGGGTTGGGGCCGCGCGAAGGGGGTCGCGAGTGAGCGAGCGGCTTCTCATCCAGGGGGAGTCGAGAGACAGGGGTTGCGAGCGGGAAAGAGTAGCCCCCCTCCTCCGCCGATGGAGTTGGAGCTCCTCCCTCCCACTGTCGACGAGGGCCACGCTGTGATTGTGATTGCATAAGCGAGCTCGCACCCTATGCCTATATGCCCATTCTACTAACGGAGCTCGACCAACACCTCTATGAGCACTCTTACAAGCACTGCCCCCTCCCTCCCATGCCGACGAGATCAAGGGAGTATTTATTATTATATATTAATTTTAAACTTTTAAATATTAGAAGAGATGAGAGAAGAGTAGTTTAGTCATTTAATAAATACAAAAAATGACGTAACAGTTAAAACTAAAGTGAAAATCATGAAATAATTAAGAGGACATCACAATGAGTTTGTATATTAAGGTTAAATATAAAAAATCGTGATAGTTTAGGAGATGTTTAAGAAAATAGACCAATGACTTAATTACACATTTTAAATTTATATTTGTGTGTGTTGACTCAATAATATGAAAGGAGAAAACTTAATTGTTCCTTGCTAAAAATATGTTTCTCGTTTCTACGAAGTAATGTATGTATGTGATAATTGGCTTCGAATATTTGTGTAATTAAAAATATAACATTGGGATCTGATTGGCTGAGATATTGATTCAAGGCTTCAAGCGATTAGGTGAAACTCAGATGACTCGCTTATCACTCCGGGTGTATTTTTTAATATTGAAAAAAGTATTTTTTCTAATAAAATATTCCGTCAAAAAATAAAAAATTCTTCCAAACAATTTTATGTAAATCGTAAAAGTATTTGTTATCATTTCGTGGATGAATGATGCAGACAATATAAGAACAGACGGAAGAAGGCGACAGCCCTAAGCAAAAGAACACCACCATCATCACCCACCGCAAGCACCAGAAAAAAAGGGCGAAAGAAGAGAAGAGGCGAAGAAGGAAAGAAATGAAGAGGTGGCAGTTGCAGCAGAATCACTTGCCGTGGCTACGGTTCCAGTAACTATACATCCCATCCCCACCGGCGGCGACGAGATTCTGGTGTAATTTGGGCGCCGGGGGAGGAGGAAAGGTGCCTCCTTTACGGCGTTCGCCATGGAGTCTGATGGCGTGGAGTGCATCTCGGTCTCCGACGGCACCATGGACGAGGATGAGTTCCTGCACATCCCTCGCCCTTTCTTGAAGACCCATGGCGCCGGGAGCGGCGGCAGCGGGGTTGTGAACGGCGTCGGCGCTGCTGCTGGCGGCGCTGTTGTCAGTGTCGCTGGCGGTGTTCCGGCGACTGTGATTAGTCCCGCTACCAGTGTGCACGAGTTGCTGGAGTGCCCCGTCTGCACCAACTCCATGTACCCTCCGATTCATCAGGTTGGTCATTTTACGCGGTGCTTGACTATTTTGGGGACAATCTTAGTGCATCATTGGCATTCTTTTTTTATATCGTAACGGAATTTAACTGGTTAGTTGTGCAAAAAATGAGATCTTGCATCCTTAGGTGCATTTCACGGGAGGAACTCAAACATTAGGTAGGTTCCATAAAGATGCAAGCTTTCAAAGCCGCCTCATGGTTGATGATAAAATCTTCCATCTTCCGGCCCAATCTTACCGAGTTGCCTATTTGGGGTCAACTATAATGATTTAGACCGGATTTTATGAACCTTAATGCGCAATTGCCTCTAAGACGAATTGTGGACGAAATGGGGACTTATCCAAGTGGGTGAAAGATGTACAAAGATAATTCCTATTTGATAGGATTACTAAGTCTCCGTCCTTTCAATCTGAGGGAATCTGCTAAATAGCCAACCAACCATGGTTGAATTGTTCGATTCTGCTAAACTTATAAATGATTCATTTTGTTGTTATTGCTTGAATGTTTGTGCAATTTATCATAGCGAACAGAACTTAGTCAAACAATTTTCCTGAGCTTATAAATGATTCATTTTCTTGTTATTGATTGAACATCTCTGCAACCTGTGATACTGTGGAACATGTCATCTTAATTCCATGTTGACATTATTCCAATTCTAGGTTTTCTTTCAGACTATGTATGCTTCACTGTGATGATTTT
The DNA here is from genome assembly GCA_030549335.1 of Pontederia crassipes. Classification (NCBI taxonomy): domain Eukaryota; kingdom Viridiplantae; phylum Streptophyta; class Magnoliopsida; order Commelinales; family Pontederiaceae; genus Pontederia; species Pontederia crassipes. Next base: position 50,775,173 of record CM060186.1, on the reverse strand, counting down.
CCCTTCTAGTCTACAAGTTTAGTTACATAGTTTACTAGCAATATTCTTATTCAACCTTGCTCTGTTTTCTCATGTCATTTGATAACCATCTCAGTCTGTTTTCTCATGTCATTTGATAATCACCTTAGTATGTTTTCTCAACTGATTTGATAATCAAAGATGATATTTTCTCTTTAATAAATTTCTGATTTTGAGCAAAGGTATGCTTAATGATTTGCATCATTGCAATTAGTTCACTCTTGTTAGTGTTTCACGTACTCTGGCGAAATGTTTTCCCATGTATATCATTTGTAATCACATCTTGTGAATAAGTGATATGGAGGTTTTCTATGGAAATGCTACAATTCTTATGCCGTGCAGTAACTAGAAACTTGGCCATGTAACATAGACAGTGGTGTTTCACATTGTATTGTCTCAGTTTAGTTGTTGCATGAGCTTATGTATGAAGTTTCGAAGTGTTTCAATGTTACATTACATTCCCAACTTAAATACCCATGATGATACGATCTCTTAAGTATCTGGTACCAGATCAAATTCGCTTTACTTTGTATTTATTAGTATCTTGTTAGCATCAAGCTTCATAACTTCTTCCCTTGCACATTTTACCAAGGTTATGAAATTTTCTGCAGAATCAATCATCTTAACTTTTTACTCACACCAGATCCTACCTAGTTTGTTGCAAATCTGTTAAAGGGCTACTTGAATCAATTATGATTGTAACCTGAACCACAATTATAAATATAGGCAGAGAGTTCCATTTTGTTTATATATGAATTACCCTTCCTTTATCTTTCAGAAAAGTTAGATAAAAGATGAGGTCGTGTCTGAACTATTTGAAGTCTTACATAAATCATTGGTGTTGTTTCTAGGTTAACCTTTGTTTGATTTCACAACCTGACTTACACAAGAGAATGGTGATTTCAGCATTGATAGAAAAGTTACACACAGCTTTATGATCCTTGTTTTCTTTTGTTACCAAGTTGTATACTTGTATCCAATAAACTTGCCTATTGTGCTAAATGGTAGTTAAATCCTGTGCATGAAAATTATATTTTCTGGTGTTGTCTAGGCTTTTACAATTGTGATTTTTCATTCCTAGACGTGTTCAAAGGATAACCACAGAGCATTTTTTGGATGATACTGGTGCCTACTATAGAATTTGCCACATTGATGCTTTTGGGCGGTCATAGGAACAAGAGTTCAGTTCAGAAGGGGTAGAAAAATAAAAATGTTTATTAGCAACTTCTTCAAATATAATATATACAACAACAACAACAAAGCCTTCTCCCACTAGGTGGGGTCGGCTACATGGATCATACGACGCCATTCGTTGATCCATGTTCAAATATAATATATATTATGACATATTGTGAAGTACAATTTGATATTTTTAAATAAGTATTTAAGATAATAATTATACAGTATTAGATCTTAAAGGAGGACAGTATTATATTAAAATGCAATATAATTCTTAGTTTATGCGCAAAATCGAAACTTAATTTTGATGGAAAACCTTGTAAAAGAAATGATGGGAAACACCATAAGCGTGAATTCATAACATAACATTGAACTGTTGGATGGATACGGAGTCTACACAAGTGAGAATGATACACAAAAGATACTCTCCTCAAATATGTATATACAATAAGATAAGATAAAGATGAAGTAGTCTAAGTAGTCTTACCGAATTTAATCAAGGTATTTTTTTATGTTTACTTTAATTTTATTATTTGAATAACAAGATTTGTACCATTATCATACAATCGGTAGGATCATAATTTCTAGATTGATGCTCTAGATAAGTTCGGAATCATTTTTATCATAATTTCTAGATTGATGCTCTAGATAAGTTCGGAATCATTTTTTCTCTGAAGAATATTAAGATTTTACGCATGAGATAAGAATTCTGACAACCATGATCAAACTTGACCCTTTGAAAAGGATATTATGAGTTGAGCCAAACTTATTGCTTTTTATATATACTTTGTGTGAAGGGATCTTAGCCAAGATTTCCTGAATACTGGACTTTTCTTTTGCCTTGGTAATATGACATGACATCTGAGAGAAAGAACTTGGATGTATTGTTAGTGAACAAAAGTATCACATGCACTTGATTTTCTTTATGTCGATGCAGATGCCTTCTATAACTTATCCATGTCGATGCATCTGCATTTTCCTGTCCCTGGTTGTAGAATAAGCAATTGTGTATATGATTGTACTTTCTGATTACTTTTAAATGCAGACAATAGGCTTTCAGTCTCAGAAACTTGACAAAAAATATTCGTTTCACAGACTCAGAATTTTATGCTGGCCTTGTAGGAATATCTGGCATCTGATTGTATGCTTTTAGTTTCTCAGACTCGAAAGAATTTTATTACTGGTCTTGTAGGAATATCTGGCATCTGAGTGTATACTTTTATTCCTGACCTTGACTTATAATACAACAACAACAAAGCCTTATCCCACTAGGTGGGGTCGGCTACATGGATCATACGACGCCATATATATTCGTTGATCCATGTTCATAAGATTCGACAGGATTTTATGCTGGCTGTCGGGGCCTAACACAACCCTCCTCCTTTATCCGGGCTTGGGACCGGCTATAACGAGATTGGGTTTGATCAATGTATCTAATATTGAATTTTCTTCTTAATGCTAAGATGCCAAGTCCAAGTTCCTACTATGACCTTCTAACAAGGATTTCGTATAAAATGTCTTGATTGTTGATTAGGCATAATGGGGTGAGTGTATAGCACAAACACCAATTATTCTTAGGACTCATTTCTTACAAGAATCAGGTGTATAGAGATTTCTGAAATGTCAGTATAGTAACATTTGCCTTTCAGTGATCACAGAGAATGAGAGGCCATGGGCACTGAACATAATATACAAAGAACTTCATTATAAATCTTGGATTGGCACAATATTAGCATGTAGCTCCCATGCCCAGGACAACCCCACCCCGGAGAGAGAGAGCAAAATATTAGTGTTAATATGATCAAATTGGCTTCTTAGTTTCAACTTTAATTCTAGTTCCAGAAAACAATAGAAAAGGAAACTGATCGCAAATTGACATAATCGAATCATGACTTTTGCATGGTCAAATTAACTAATAAGCAAGTTAGAGCACGATTGGGCATCTTAAAGTGGAGCAAAGACTATGATCAATGGAGCTTTATGCAAGACAGTATGTCAATAACAGATTTCAAATCAGAACAAAGGTTTCAGATCACAACTAATACGTCCGACCACACGATAGTAATGAACATGGCATCAATCAATCGTCTTGAGCATTGGTAACGGTAGGGGCTTCTCAGGAGAAGACCTGTGAGGGGAGACGCCAGGCCTCGGCGGATCCGAAGCACATGTCGTCGAGGGCGTCGCTGCGGCACCATCGGCACCACTTGGAGCTTCGGAGGCACTCTCTCCTAGTAGCCATGGCACGGCACTTGGCAGCGGCTTCGCTGCCGCCGGTCATCCGTCTCGCAGCCGGCACGTTAGATTTTCCCGGGTGCGTTAGATTTTCTGGCTGGGTACGTCCGGGTAAGTACCCGACACTAATGAAATACCAGCTCCTCCTAGGTGATGATTGGTGGGCGGGGGCACATCATCGCCGCCTGCAGATGCGGGGGATGGCGGTCGACTTCGTGTCTTCCCCGGCGCCAGCCTGGATGCATCCGCCAGATCCACTCTGCACCGGCGGAACCACCTCACCACAATCCAGCCTCCCTCACACCCATGACCTTCCCAATTACACCAGCAGCCCAGCCCAGTCTGCCTCAGCTCCGATGCTAGCCTCGTATAGCAGGCGATCACGACTGGTTTTGCTCCATTGGCGGTCGGACACTCCATCCGGTGGCGGCCATCAAAACAGGCGTCGAGGTCATGCCCACGTAGCCCAGCCGCAGGTTGTGCAGGGATCCTCATCGGTGCAGCGACCACCCAGCGTGGCCCGGTCTCCCTCATGGCGTGACCCAGCCGCTGGCCTGATGATCAACCCGCACACATGGGATGGACTGCCTGCGAGTTCGCCGCTGGACTGTCAGATGCGGAGGTTCAGGAGGTGGTGGACCTTGGGGGCTTCAGGCACATCTGCCGGCGTCCTGGTGCCCTTAGGAGACTTCTGACGATGGGCCGACCACTCCAGCGTTTTCTCAGCAGTATAAGACGAAGGACAGCAGTGGGCAGGGGCTCGCGGGGGGCGGCTACAGTTTCCTTACGTCACCATGCAAGACGGGCAGCAATTCAGGACCCGAGGTGTCTGTGGAGGAACAACATGCCATTGCAGGGAAAAATTTGAATGCATGTCCTGCACCACCTCCTAGGTTGGGGCGGTTACTGTTGGGCCCTTGTTGGCCCACGTGACTCCTAGCTTGGGGCTGGGGTTCATATTTGGGGCTTAGGCAGTCAGAGAGGATTGACCATAATCCTGCAGCGGAACCAAAGCTGGGTACATACACGTCGGATGTGGCTGGTGACCCTGTTGCACTCCGCTGATTCTGAACCCACTCTGGTATGTCACCCGGACATTGTTGCTTTGATGGCTCAGGCTTGTGATGTCAGGCAAAAGAGTGTCCGCAACCCAATCCGTCAAATGTCGTGCGCCACCCAACTGCAGGGGGCGGCCCTGCGGTCCACAACCTTTGATGGATGAATATTGTCCTCTTTTGTTTTGGGCGTGGACTTGTGAAGTTATTTTTGGTATGGAGTAATGTGTTGCTGTCATTGTGACTTCATGGCCTTGTGCCACAATGTCAAGACTGAATGTAAAAGAAAAAAAACAATGGAAACACATCATTATCTTCTTCACTTAGAACATGAACCTTTTTCTTGTCTTCTCTACCACATATGTCAATACGAGAAGTGAAGAAAACTTCTCTTTTGTGCATGCAAACCAAAAACAACAATGTACCTTTGCTCTCAGTTTTTCTCTTTTTTTTTGTTGCTCTCCAATATTGGGAAGATGAAAGGACAGATTATAATAAAAAAATAAAAGGGAGACAGCTCATACAAGATAGTAAACAGAGGAAAAATGATAGCTGCTGTTCACTTTTTTTAATAAATATTATTTGTTGACTTGATAAGGGATATGATATTTTATTAATGTTCTAACTTCTAACCCTTATTATCTCATTATAAGTCCTTTGTTTATTTTTTTAATTACATTATGTCATAATTATATTGTTAATTATGATATTTATCTTATTAGATTTTAATATAACATATATAATTTGACGTAACTGTACCCTAGTTTTCTAAGAATTGATGTTACTCGTACCGGGTACTGTACCACACTGGTACTAGGTACTGATACCATACCACTGCTCATGCAACATAGTCGGTTCTTCTATTTAGATCAGAATTTACAGATCATGCACAATATTACATTTAAAGTTTGTATTTAGTTTAGCTCTCTAGATCCGCTTCCTTGATTATTCAGATTTCAGAAGATTACTTGAAATTCCCTTATCTCAACCATTTTCTAGAAAAAAAAACATCTTAATTTGAAGTGAAGATGCAAATTTAAGAGTCTTTGCAGTTAATTTTCTCATCCTGAATTTGATGAATTTCTGCAACTTGAAAATGTTAATTCAAGTACTTACTTGAAAAGTTAATCTGTGCAACCTCTTGTCTAGAAGATTGCAACTTGGCTAGTTGTCTAGGTGCGTTTTCTTGATGCTTCTTAGGATCTCCTAAATCAACCATTTTTTGTTGAGATAGGAATTAAAGCATCAGTCCAGTTAATCTTTTGGTCCTGAGTTCAGTGAATCTCTGAAACTTGAAATCTTTTAATACAGGCCTATTCACAAGTTGAAATTTTAACACATTAAGAAACTTAACCTCAACAAAAAAGATGAAAATCTTAAGCCATGTGGCTTACTTTTTGCCCTAGTTAGCATATGCATCATTCTTTAATTGCCTTTTTCCTTCGAGACTTGAATCCTTTGTTTTATGCACATAAGGGACTTCTTGGAGTTAGTTATAAATTGTGGTTGTCTCAACAATAACAAAATTATGCTTTTGTTTAAGACAATGATTCTTTATTGTAATTTGTAATCCTTAGATTTTTTTACACTTTGTTTGATTCTAAAGCACCACGATTTTTGCAGTGCCATAATGGACATACTTTGTGTTCAACCTGCAAATCAAGAGTACACAACCGATGCCCTACATGCAGACAAGAGCTAGGGGATATCAGGTGTTTAGCTCTGGAAAAGGTGGCTGAGTCGCTTGAGCTTCCTTGCAAGTACTATTCACTGGGCTGCCCTGAAATCTTTCCGTATTACAGCAAGCTCAAGCATGAATCACAGTGCAACTTTAGACCATATAACTGCCCATATGCCGGTTCTGAATGTAACGTTGTTGGGGACATTCCTTTCCTTGTTGCTCATTTAAGGGATGACCACAAGGTAGATATGCATTCTGGATGTGCATTCAACCATAGATATGTAAAGTCCAACCCCAGGGAAGTTGAGAATGCTACCTGGATGCTGACTGTAAGTATGCCTGTTCCTAGTTCTATTATTTTTGTGTTAACTTTTATTTGGACAAACTCTATTTGAGTCTTCCAAAATTCTTTGATATGACCTGGAGTTCGAAGTTCAAAATGTTTTGAACTCCGTTTCAGAAAAAAAAAGTTTTGAACTTCTGATCTACTGCATTCCAACACTTCACATAATAATTTCACTTATTCTATCATTTTTCTTTTTAGGTATTCCATTGTTTTGGCCAGTACTTCTGTTTACATTTTGAGGCCTTCCAACTTGGTATGGCCCCTGTTTACATGGCTTTCCTTCGTTTCATGGGCGACGAGAACGAAGCAAGGCAATATAGCTACAGCCTTGAGGTTGGTTCCAATGGCAGGAAGCTCATATGGGAAGGCACGCCGAGGAGCATTCGTGACAGCCATCGAAAAGTTCGAGACAGTCACGATGGTCTAATAATTCAGAGGAACATGGCACTGTTCTTCTCCGGGGGTGATAGGAAGGAGCTGAAGCTGCGGGTTACAGGACGTATATGGAAGGAACAACAGGAGCAGCAGAACCCTGATGCCGGTGTGTGTATACCAAATCTCTGCAGCTGATGGTCTCTAGAGGAGGACAATGTTGGCTGTGGGTCTCTGTATCATTTAGACGTTATGTCCTCTGATAGTATTTAGCTTCATGTAGTTTTATCACTCCCCTGCAATACTTGTTTTTCTTTTATTTTATTGCCATTCCAGTGGTGTGAAGAAACGCTGTAGGTTCAGCAAAAGTTGAAAGTGTTCCTTGTTTAATTTGGAAAGTGTACTTTGAACTCTCTCGTGTGCATCATCCTACTAATAAAACACCTGAAAAATAAAAAGGATTCGTATACAATTTTCTTATATGATGAACACAGGGAGAGTTCGCTGCATTAGTGCAGTCTATAACTACAAACTGTTTAATTCCAGCCCTTGGGTTCACTCTGCAATCTTTAAAAGAATAACCAGAACTGTTAGTTTCCCGTTCCATTGTCTTCCTTCTGAAAAAAAAAGGAAAATAGCATCAGATGCTGTCTCAAACCCTGCAACTTGCTTTCAGATATCGCAGGAGTCCTGCAATTAACGGAATATCTCTCAGACATGACAAATATGGAAATCAAATAGATTTTTTATTGGAATATATTTTTCACTGAAGTTAAAACAGATGAAGATTTGGCTGACACCACGTAAGAAAAGTGTCGAATTGCCATTAGAAACTCAATACTTGGGAGTTAAATAAAACAGGAAATAAAACTTAATAAGATGAGTAATGTTTGGCATTCTTTAATAACAACAACAATAATAATATGAACTATGAAGGGATCAAATTTTATTCAGTCATGTTGAGAAAATATTACGATTATATAAAAGCATTTTTCTTTCTGTGACAAGGAGAAAAAAAAAGAACTGGCAAATGCATTCGACCGTCCAACGAAATCCCTCGTCAACCGCCTGCAAGTTCGAGCTGCAAACGGAGGCCATGGAGGGCAAGTGTGAGGTGTCCTTCTCGGAACGCAACAACGAAGTGAACAAACTGACGTTTTCCATGCATATCGCCATGGAGCTCTTCTCTGTCTATAAATTCTCCGTCCCCCGTTCGTTCTCCTCATTCATACATCCATTGCATCCAACAGCAAGTCCGGGACAGACATTAATCTGATAGAGTAAAGAGAATCTTGTATCCATCAAGGAGAAATGGCAGACAGGTCTGACATCAGATTCCAGGCCGGCCAAGCTGTTGGCCAGGCTCAGGTTTGTTCTCCAGTGCAACCTTATGCTCCCTCATCTCTCTCCCTCCCCCCCATTCCTTAGGATCTCTGATACATGGCGTTGCGCTGATAATGCAGGTGAAGAAGGACGAGATCATGGACAAGGCGCGGGACACGGCGGAGTCGTGCAAGCAGTCGTGCCAGGAGTCCAATGACCAGGCCGCCGGCTTCCTGCAGCAGACCGGGGAGCAGGTGAAGTGCATGGCTCAGGACGCCGCCGACGCCGTCAAGAACGCGGTGGGGATGGGGGACTCCACCACCACCACCAAGCGCAGTTAGCTTGCAGGATGACGAGTTCGTGCGAGCTTTGCTTTTGCGTGCATCATGGCTGGCCATCGATTTCTGCTTTCTTTCTTAATTACATTTTTCTGATCAATTTTGTTGTCCAATAATAGTCGTCTGTAATCAGACTGTTTGTCGTGTCTCCATGTCTGCTACGTACGTACCTGAGCTTGGTACTACCATGCATGCAATTGCAAGCACGACCAATTAAGCTTCAATTCTTTCATACAATTTTCAATCAAGTTTGTACTTGGGAGGGTTGATGTTGAGCATTTATAACCATCACAGTTAGATTTATTCATTGTATCCTCGACAAATTCACCACCTAAGATGGTCACCCTTAAGTTCAGGTTTTAATATTCACGATCAATTTCGTACTGTCCAAAGAGATTGCTGCTCATAGCATGAAGCAATGGGTACAGAATACAGAGGTATGCTGATAAAACTAAATTGAAATTGTGCCCATTTCCATTCTGGATCAGTTTTTCAACAGGTGTACACTAACAATATGAACAAAATAATCAGACATTCAGAAATCTGATATCTGATAATCAAAATCTTAATTTTGGAGCTTTTGTGTTTGGTCACAAATGATATCTTGGCAATTGGCATTCACCCAAAATAAGGGGAAATATTCCGACTATGGAAGATTTAAAAAAAAAATGCCACTTTGCTCATCTTATTATGTGAAATGGAAAAACTTTGATATGCATGGATAATTACAAGTCTCCAGAGGAGATATAAATACAAAGCTGTCAGCAGGACTGTACATGGCTGCAAGCTTGAGGCAGTTCTTCAGTTGGGACTCTGCCATCCATCAATGACCATTAATTATCAGGACGCATATAATGTACATAAATATATCCAGCTCAATATGTACCGACACTGTCCAACAAGATCCACTCTCACCATTCAATTCCAACCCCTAAATCCTCAATTTCTCATTACTCTCTGTCTGTACCATCTCTGGCCTTCAATTCTACGCGGTGAATTCTCCACCGACATCTCACAGGAACCCCACCTCGTATACTTTAATCTTATTGCAACAAAGCAATCTGTTCTTTTTTTTTTTTCTGAGATAAAGAAGACATATGGGGGGGATACATGACAAAAAAATGCTTGGGAAATGACAGCCTTGTTTTTTTTTGTAGATTCTTCCTCAGATCACCAAATCTTTCATCAATTCTGCATTCCCTTTTAGATTTCCGGTTGCCGTTCAATTTGCAGCAGAAAAAGGGGACCCAAACCACGGGGAAGCAGAGTGGACAAGAGGGAAAAAAAGGTTCTAGATCAGAAGTTTCAGGCAATCATGTCAGCAGTTTTTTTACCATGATTCAGCAAAAAGTTTAGATCTTAGCAAGCAGATTTGATCATACATTACACGGTTTACTTCGATCTTTTGGTCTGATACAATGATATTTTTATGCCTTCAAAATTTCTGCGGGCCTTGCTTGCTGCCATTGTCGCCTTGTTCGTGTCAGAATGATGAATAAAAGAATCCACACAGCTCACTTCCTCCAATCAGAATGTTGCCCAATATGCACATTGTTTATTCCTCGGTCTATAATTAACCTAATAAAGCTTAATTTTTTGGAGTTGATATAAAGCAGTGGACTACAATAACTACAGCATCTGGACTGTTTTTGGATTTGATATGAAGCAATTAATTAGTGTTTGCCGGGGCATCTTTTTTGTCTCACTTAAATTAAGTGGTCAAAAATATATTAGAAATTACAGAGAAAAAGGAGTGTATATAATTGGAACCACATATATATATTATTTAATTCTCAATTATTGGTTCACATGTTTATACAACAAATTTATCATATAATTAGCTCCATGGGAAGTTCTCATATATTTTACAGATATAAATAAATCACGAATAAGAAGTAAAAAAAGGAAGATAAAAAAAAGCGTAGAAGTTATAATGCTACACTTCGAGTCCGGCCAAGAAGGCGACGCCGGTGGACGGGAGCCACGAGGAGCCGTAGATGAACTCCGCCACCGTGAACTTGTTGGCCTCCGCCGGCAGCGTCATGACCTTGTACCCCGGCCAGGTCACCCGGTTGGCCACGGCCGCGCCCGGCCCATAGTTCATGTACTCGCCGTAGTAGAGCGTGTCGAGCGCGAACGTGTCGTTCCACGCGAGCCAGCCGGCGGGGGCGATGTGGTCGCCGATGTACGACATCATGTAGACCACCCTCGAGTAGAGCTTCCATGGCCGCCCAAGGTACGTCGAGAAGTTGCCCCGGTCGGCCTCCAGGTCCGGCGTGGCCGCCACCCGGCAGTCGTGGATCGACATCCCCGTGTTCTGGTTCGGATCCTTGCGATTCTGCGCCGTGACAGTGTTCTTCTGCAAGGGCATCGGCCGCCGCGCCCACAGGCTGCAGTTTTGCAGCACCACCGCCGCGTTGCCGAACACGAAGTCGACCGTGCCGTAGATGTCGCACTCCCGGAAGAACTGCCGCTGCGAGTGCACGTAGAGCGTGTCCTGGTACCCGATGACGTTGCAGCGGTACACCACCGCGTGATCCGCGCCCACCCGCAGCGCCACCGCCTGGTGCTTCTCCGGCCCCGCCCAGTTCTCGATCGTCACGTCCCTTATGATGAACCCCGCGCCCGTCGCCGCTGCGCATCAGATGCGATCGCGTTAACTATAAGTGATATATAAGCGGATCAGGACATGGTGAGCAATGTCGACACGAAACAGAGCATACCGAAGGTGGCGGTATGGAAGGTGGTGTAGTTGTCATAGATGCTACGGGAGCCGGCGATGATGGTCTTGCTCTTGCCCTCACCAACGAACATGAGGTTGGTCTTCTTCCGGGCGACCTTGATGTTCTCGTCGTACCTGCCGGCCTTGATGTAGATGATGATGCGGCGCGTGCTGTACTCCGGCGCGGCCTGGACGGCGTCGCTAATGGACTTGTAGCTCCCATTCAGCCCGTCCTTGGACACCACCATGTCGGCTTGGATGAGCGGGGAGGGCGTCTGGAGAAGCCGCCGGTCCTTTTTCCTGACCCACTCGGGGAAGTCGTCGCGGCGATCGCCGACGGTACCGGCATTGCTCAGGAGCTTCCGGCGCTTGTTCTGGATTGGGATGCCTGAGAAGTCCTTGTTGCGGCTGGCGCCGGCGAAGATGGCGAGGGAGTTGCTGACGAGCGCCGCAAGATCCTTGAGCTGGTCTGTCATGTGCTGCTTGACGTAGGAGTCCTTCACGTCCTGGAGTCCCTCGCTACATGTGTCCTGGTTCGTGAGGGCGGCGCTGAGCCATGTGAGGACGTCGTCGTCGGTCGCGCCTTTGAGGACATTGGCATGGTACGCCGACGACGGCGGCGGGGAGGACATGGGGGAGACGTAGGAGAGAGCGTTGGACAGGTGGTCGAGCGAATTATCGAGGAGCTCGACGCAGTCGTCGTAGGCGGCGCGGGCGAGCGCGTCCATGGGGGCGCCAGCGATGGCAGAGGACCCGTACAGCGCGGCCCCGAGACGCCGCAGCGTCATGTTGAGCGACAGGTGGACAAGGTTACGCTCGTTGGCGGCAGCGGCGCCGGGGAAGCCCATGAGCGAGCTCTCGCAAAGGGTTTGGTGCCGGGTCAGCTGGCACGTCCGCGAGATGGCCCGAGTCGGCACTCGGCGGCTCAAGGGCGAGTCCGAGACGTCGCTGGCCCCGCCGGTGCGGACGACGAGTGCCACGGACGCGACGGAGGCCACGAGGACGACGACGACCCCGAAGAGGACGACGAGGAGGTGGCGTCGGCGGCGGTTCGAGGGGGCGCGACTCGGAGGGAGATCGGACGTGCAGGGATGCGACTCGGACGTGCGGAGTCGATCGTAGCCCATCTTTTCTGGTTGTGCGCGAGCGAACGAATGTAGTAGTGTTTGTAAGTTTATGACCTGAGTCTTGTGGATTTATGAATGGATCAAGAGAGTGAGGTATTACTATTATAGTATTATCTGAGTGAGAGCGAGAGAGAGATAGATGTATTACTATTGTATGAGAGCATTGAGAGGTGTGTGTGTGTGTGTGAGAGAGAGAGAGAGAGAGAGCGAGAGAGAGAGAGAGAGAGAGAGAGAGAGAGAACAGTAGCAGTAATGGCAGCAGTTTGGTGGCAAGTCAAAACTCTTTGGTGCATTAGCTGGACTCTACTTGTATGTTGCTTGCGTTTGTCCTCTCTCGGTCACTTCCATGGCATGCCATGCCATGCCCGTCCTGCACGCAGTTGAGTTAAGTAGGAGTAGGTCCCCCTGCTTCCTTTTCCTTTCCCTTGGTCAGATCAGATGTAAGAAATATCAATTATTAATTCAAATAGTAATGCCTTATAACCCTCATAAACAAATATATATATATTTATTTATATATATAGTTATATTCAAAAGTTAAAAGCATGGACGATTGCAAGAGTCTACTAATCATGTCATGGGTAACAACTTCGACCCATTACTAATTATGCAACATGAAGAGATATATATGCACACTATATATAGACACAATGCGATGAACAGATGTGCTTTGCTTCATTTGACTCGTTGGTCGTAACACCCTTTAGTCTCCTCATAGTCATATGTTATACTAAACATATGCAACATGATATTAATATATATTGAATCATAAAACAATTATATGAAGTATCGTCGTATGTTACACGTAATATACAGTTGTGCACTATGCTCGTTGTGTTCGTTAACCCACTTCTTTTATCATATTTATTTGGTTCTTGAAAATAACATACCTGGTAGAAGAGTTGAGTTTGCGTAATCCTAAATTCGAGTCTTCAAAAAGTATTTATTTATTTATAAAATGAAACCTTAACATAATTAACTGTTATTTATTAGGCATAAATTGATTAGAGTTCTTGATAAAGGTATATATATATATATATATATATATATAGAGAGAGAGAGAGTGAGAGGAATATTGGTGTGCTGCTACCACAAATGTGTGGTAGTATTGTGCGACCACTTGTACGTCGGTTGAAGGTGGACGGTTGAGTCGGTTCGACGCATGGTTCGACAAACGAAAGAGTGTTTGGCGACTAGGAGGCCGAATTGCTTGACAAACCATGCGATTTTCTTTCCCAAACTACGCCGGAGACTTGCGCGCGATGATGAGGGATTTGTGCGTGACAAGCGACCTGCACGTGACGATGTTCCTCCTCCCTCACGACCATCCTCCCTCGTCGATCGAGCGCACAAAGCAAATCGAGCTCGTGGGGGGACTCCCTCGCCGATTGCCCTCCTTTTTTGCAATCATCGGCACAATAGAGAAAAAGGGGGGCGTCGGCCCCCTTTATAAGCTTGTCGACAAGCTTGCAGAGAGGGACCGACACCCCTCTTTTTCTCTGCCACACCGGCGAGGTAGAAGATCGCCAATTGGATCTCATCGACGGGCGAGATGAAGTGACCCTCGTGAGGGAGGAGAAGCACTGGCCAGATCTGCAACAGAGGGAGGAAAGAGGGAGGAGGAGGCGAAGAGGACTGCAAGATTGAAGTCGACACTGCAGTCGTCCAGAAAGCATTTGGCGATGACCGTCACTTGATCGTTGGGGAGCAAGCAGCCTCCGACGAGGGATTAGCGGCATCGGCGAAGGAGGATCGTGTGGTTCACCGGCGTGGAAATTTTCTTTGATTGAAAATGGCGAGCCTTCGATGTTTAGAGAACTGAATCGTGCACGAGTTTAGAATGTGGACCGGCGATTCATCGCGCTTTAATCACATCCGCTCGTGCGCGATGGGACGACTCCTAACATTTGGCTGCATTGTGCGCTCAATTTGTGTGGGCGCACATTAAGATTCCTCGTATATATATATATATATATATATATATATATATATATATATATATATATATAATGTAAATCATTTGATGATGATTACATGGTTGAGATTAAATTTAATAAATTAATATTAAATTATATAGAGATTAAATTTTAATTATATAATCATGATCTAACGATCTTGATTTGTTTGTTGCATATTAATTGCATGCTACTAACCTCATATATATATATATATATATATATATATCACATGCACAACTATACATATCACTATAGAAATTGGAAAATAGAAAATATAAAGAAGAGAAAAGGCTGCATTGATCAGGTGATCTGCTCCTGCTCTTCTTCCCAATACATGAAGTCTTCTAACCTTTTTTAAGTACGAAGGAACATGCCTTTACTAGTAGCAGTAGCTAGAAAATATATTTAACTCAACTTGAATTAGAAGTAGGTGTAAATATATATATAAAGGATATTAGTGTGCTACCATATTTTTGTGGTAGCACTGTGCGCCCACGCTTTTAGGACCATCCAATCTAAGATGGATGGACAAGATATGTGTGCACTGGTTCATGGTGGAGGGTTCGGCAAGCGGAAGGCAACACCTATGGATGTGATTTGCTTTTCTTTCCCCGCAAATGATTCTCTCCTCCGAGTGACGATGACACCGGGCGACGGGTGTTGTTCTCATCCTCCCTCATGGATCGAGTGCCAGAGAAAAAAGGGACTAACACGCCAGAGCTTTGCGTGACAACTAGGGAGTTGCACAACTAATGAAGCTCCAATGAGGGCACTTGCCGGGCGATGGAGCTCTGCGCAACGTTCCTCCTCTTGCTCCAGCCTCACCTCCGTTCTTCCTCCCCTATTGTTCTCATCCTCCCTCGCCGAATGAGCACACAGAAAAGAGGGGTATTAGTCATCAGCGTGGTAGAGAAAAAGGGGAGCATCCATGACGCGTAGAGACGAACCACCGCTCCTGAGCCAAACCGCCTCTACCCTTCCCCAAATCAGCGCATACACATCAGAGCCCTCTATTTTAGATCGGACGATCCTAAAAACGTGGGTGCATAGTGCTACCACAAAGATGCCATGGCATACTAATATTTCACTCTTTTCAACACATACTCTCTATGTATATAATATACAAGATAAATTAGCGTGCAACCACATATAAAATTAGAGGCTAAGTTTTTTTGCATCGATGCTTACATAAAACTGTTGGCATACATACTTACAAGGTAATTAAATTAACAATAGAAAACTAAAGGCCGGAACTCATTCCTAGTCCGTGAATATTTAGGCCATGGAGAATCTTAGGGTGGATAAGTGCGAAGTACGTAGATTTTTTAACGCGCTAATTGATCACTTTGTGGCGATGGTGAGAGAGAGAGAGAAAGAGGGGAAGGTGGTGGGAAACAGAACATGTGGAAGAACAATGCATGCGAACATGGAAGATAAGGTGGGTGGAGGGACAAACAATACCCCAGACAGGCCTCCTCAAAGCCAAATTAAGGTCTCTCTCTCTCTCTCTCTCTCTTAAGTCCACTCTACAAATTGACATGAACAAGTTGTGATACATATCAAAGCTATAGATGTTGCAATGAAACTAAGCTTTGTTGTCTCGAAATAGATTAACTAACTAATTAATTAAGTATCAAATTTAATTTATTGGAATCACCAACGTTCGATGTTGTGAGAGCTATTTATTTTTCTTCTCCTTTATGGTAGTAATGCATTTATATATGGTGATTTGGAATTTGAAGTTCCATTTTTTATCAGCAAAAACTTCTGCATATATTTGTTTAAGTAGTACATAGTTGTTGAGCAGAAAAATATGTCTCCCATTTCTCCCACATGCATGTATGTAGTCATGGTGACTGCCACCAGAGTCAAAGCTATCCACAAGAAGGATGGAGGCATTCCATGGTTAAAAATGGGGATGGAGTTGGGGGGGAGCAGCATCCCACTGGCTTGATGTATACATGCATGGTATTGTATATCATCATAAAGGGGGGTGATGAAGGCGATTTTACATGATGTAATTTTACATGATGTATATATACATATGTATACGTATGCATAGCAAATTACTCACCCTTGAATTTACTATAAAAAGAGGCTTCTATGACTTAAAGTATCATCATAAAAAATAATCTAATTTTCATTGCAAATAATTTTTTTTGTGATTATAGCCACTAAATTTTGTTTGTCATATAGTCTTGTGATTAAATGACTTTCATAAAATTATCTCCGATATCATCACAATATTAAAAAAATGATCGTCATAAATTTTTTAAAAAATAAAAAAGCATAATCCGTCACAATTATGATAATTTTGTGATAGGATTTTGACATAATATTTGTGACTGATATTTGTTGTGATAAATATATGAAAAATTTATCATAGTAATTATTGACAATATCATGGAGAAATTATTGTGAAGATCTGTATTGATTTTTTATTATTTAAATTTGTGATAAATCTTGTGACAATTATTTGTTCTATTGAAATTATGTCATTCTTATAACAATTCAAGGTCGAGCCAACCTTGTGCATGTGTAGGGTTCTGGCGGGATCCTCTGCAGGGCATTGGCAAGGGCCCAATCGGACCGGTTAATTTGAATATTCGAATCACTTGATAATAAAATTATATATAAATATAAATCATGTTAATGACTAATACAGTTTCATCAATGATAAATATATTTAAATATCCAAGTACAATAATATGATTAAAAGTTTAACCTAAATTAATAGATCTAATATGAATAGACTTTATTTAATTTTAATATATTAAATTATAATTTATAAATATAGTTCAAATTTAATTATTAATATCATCTTAAACAAGAAAAATGAGTATTATCTTTTTTTTAATTTAGATTAGTAAACTTTTATATTTAAATTTTCATATTTAATAAATATAAACTATAAAAATTTCACATCCAAGTCCATTGGTCAGCTTTCATCTTATTTGCTTTTTTTCAATTTATTAAATAGTACATCACAAATAATAACATTAAAAAAGATTTTTTTTTTACTTTGACCTCTCAAAATAGTGGCGGAGGCAGGTGCCTTCCGGTGCCTGCACGTGCAGGCACTGGAAGGATCAGTAAGTATTTCGTCAAGTCTATCTAAGACATACAATTTATGGATGAGGGTGCCAGAGTTCGAACCTCAGTGACACCACTCGATTTTTTGCTAGAGCCGCCTTTGCCTCAAAGTATTTTAGATTTTGTTTACACTCCTAAATTTTGAAGTGTTTTCTTTTTCACTTATCTTTTCCATAAGACATCGTAGACATTTTCTTAATTTTTGTTGATAAAATTGTCCCCTAACTATTTGTGTTATTACATATTCTATTTTTTATTTTATTTAAAAATAATAAATTAGAAAGACGATGCACTCTATGTCCCATCTTCCCCACCAAGTACATTCATCGGCCGAATGTTGAGCATTGTACCAATGTAAGTATCATAGAGTACATCGAGAATAATTGCAATTTACTATTTTTTTTCTCAATAAAAACATAATGTCATAATAATCTAAATAGCTTGGGGGCAATCGCAAAGATACTAAAAGAGCAGAATAAAAAAAAAATTAGAGACATATGAATACAAATCAAAAGATGTGAATGTTTTTTTTTTTTTTTTGCATTTTCATACTACAAATTAACGGCTATATATGGAATGAAGGATGTGCACAATATATACCACGCTCGTTTTCATGTTAATTGGTTGTCTTTTTAAACGTGCATTTTGATCCTACTGCGTACCACTTGGTCAAATTATATAGTGGAAGGTAGAGGTTTCACTAGTACTTCCAAGTTCCATCTATATGGACGTATGTAGATCCTACGACAACACTATCCCTTTAACCAAGATTAATTGCAAAGAGTTGATACTACGTGATGCTACATATTGCATATTATACTTTGAGAGAGAGAGAGAGAGAGAGAGAGAGAGAGAGAGAGAGAGAGAGAGAGAGATACTAATGGTGACAAGGGGTGAGACATGCCATGTTGCATGGCGCCGACACACGCATGGGGCTAAACTTGTGGTCAGTGCATGGACAACGCGTGGCCCCGGCTCAAGAAGAAATAAAGAAGACTTTATAAGGTCTACAATTAAAAGAAGCCACATGTAACAACCAAAAAATAAATAAACTAAAAATTTGGTTTCTTCCTTTTTAGATCCGGCCATCCGGGTTTCAAAAAATGTATTAAATTTGGTTTGATTAGTCTCCAATTTCATTTTGTCTGAATATTAGATAATTAAATGTCATAATAATAAAAAGAAACAGAACAAAATAATACACCATTCACTATGTATATATATATATATATATATATATATATATATATATATATATATATATATATATATATGTGAAGCATCATTTGCTTCACACCTTGTGAATCGCGATCTCAACTGTTCAGATCTGATCTCTGATCTGATGGTTCATATTAGAACTGATTAGATATCGTCAAAATTTGATTCAATGGTTATGAATCATCTCATGAGATAGTCCCTCATTCTCCCCCTCTCTCTCTATCCTACAAGGGCCTTTGACGTCATCCCTCCATGGCCGTCGTCGTTCGTCACGGACCCACCCTCCCTCTTTCTCATCCTACGAGAGCCTTTGACGCGACCGTCATCTACCTCTATGGATGCCGCGACCGCTGCCGCTCGCCACCCACCCTCCCTCCCCCTCTCTCTCTCATCCCGCAAGGGCCCTTCAACGCGATCGTCGTCGACGTCTGCCCAACTCTCGCGTCATCCGATCATTGTTGGCATTGTCAAAAAAGGAGGAGGAGGAGGCGATCCCCTCACGATCTTTGTTGGAAGCTGGGGATAACAGTTCCCCGCCGCTGCCTGAATCGCTTGGATCGTCTAGATTTGGGGACGCCGCAACCGACTGGATCACTGTCGAAGCCCTCGCCTAAACCTCTAGCCATCGGAGCCACTGGCCGCTTGGATCGAGAGACGGCGCCATATTGAGAGATGGAGAGAAGGGGGAGAAAAAGGGAGGCGGATCACCAAACAGCACTCGCTTGGACCTTGCGAGCATTGCGAGTGTTGATGGCCCCATCATCCCTGACCCCGTGTGACCTCCCCGCCTCTTCCCCCTCGTCTTCCCCTCCGATGCTATAATTGAATCCCATGAGCGCCAGCTAGAAGCCCCCATTCATCCCCGCCTCCACGAGCGTTGATAGCCCCATCATCCCCGACCTGGGAGTGTCAACATCTGAGAGAGAAGGGAGAGGGCGAGCTCGAAGGAGGTTGTAGAGGTCATGGTCGAGGTGCCGATGGCAATGGTGGCACTCGCAGGGGAGGAGGTTGCAGAGGTGGGGTGCTGACGACAATAGCGCTAAGAGGGGAGAAGGGGGGGAGGTCGGGCAAGAGAGAGAGAGAGAGCGCTTTCATTTGGATCATAGATGTAAAATGAATGATAAAATTAGGACATTGAATAATATTTACCTAAGAGATGTTATACCCTGATTAATCACTATATAGATATATTATGAAAAGTAAAAATGCTAAATACTTATTCATCATCTTAAATAAAATCAAGTTGGTTGGTGGTAAGCATCATGATTCAGCCTTGACAGTCAATTACACCCGTTAAAATTTTTTTCTTCACAATTTTTTTATTTCCTTTCTGTTTATCATTTCATTTAATAAACTAAAATTAATTAAATTATGATTTATTATTTTTTAATACATGTGTCCCCCTATAACGATCAGTTGAATCAAAGTCTAATGTAAAACATGCTTAAATATTACAACTTTAAAGAATCACGTTTATATATGAGCTTAATGGGCGTGTAACACCCATTTGGTGGAACGTCCTGCAATGCCTCTATCATGACCGTTCACTAAAAATCAATGGTGGAGATCAAAACCACAGATCTCTCCCCTCCCCCAGCGCTCTCTCTCTCTCTCTCTTCTCTGCTCTCTTCCCTCCGACGCTCTCTCTCCCCTCCGATCGTCGTTGCCACCGCCTCCCCTCGGCTCTCTCACTTATCTCCTCCGATCACCGCCTCAGTCCCCGATCTGCGCTATCGCCGTCTCCTCGTTGCTCTCCTGCGATCGCCGCCCTCGATCCCCAATCTATGCTACCGCCATTGATCCAAATCTACGCCGTTGTTGTCGATCCAGATCTGCACGGCGATCTCTCGTCTGGTGTTGTCACTGCCGCCGATCTCTCACCTGTTGTCGCCGTTTTGTTGCGTGTTGCCGTCGTGGCCGCCTGATTGTCTCCCCATTTAGCAACAGCGAGATTAGGGCAGCCTTGTCGGGGACGCTCGACACTGCTACAGCGATGATGGTGCGAACCGATGATGAGCCTCACGACGTTGCAGATGACGATGTCACATGTTGCCATGGCTGGCGCGAACAAGTTTGGAGCTTCGCAACACCAGAGATGAGGATGTCATTGTAATATTCCAAATTTAATTCACATGTAATCACATGGGTTAAGATTATATCATATTATTGATAAGAAAACTGATATATGTGTTAAGGCATGAGTTATAACTTACAGTGTTTGATCGCTAAAATTTGACGAAAATTTGTCCAAGGCATGAAAATATGATATTTGAAAATATTAGAATTAAGAAAATTAAAGTTCTGGTAATTTTTCTTATATATCAAAGTATTATAGATGTGATTTTTAACAATTTCTAGGAGGTGTTTTACTTAGGTAAAATATAGATGCAAAATCGAAAAATCTATGAAATCACGATTTTTGTTCTTCACACAAAAAATTAGATTTCGATTCCTTGCTTATTTATTTTTATAAATATTTTATTTGAATCCAAATGGGGGGTAGTTACTTATTTACATGTAATGTCTTAAGTAAATGAATGAATAAATAAATAAATAGAAAAGGCAAAACCATTTACTTAAGTGGCATTAGATGTAAATAAGCACAATACCAAGGGCAAATACTTACTTCTATATTTGGTCGACCTAAGGTCGGTTTCATCATGCCTTATCTTTACCCTTTACATGATCTACCACATCTTCTCACCTCCTCACTTGTCCCATCCGAAAATTCAAGAGGAACAAAAGGATAATGTGCTTCTAGTGAAGGAATTTAAAAGAACAAAAGGGGAATTAGGGTTTTGGCATGTAGTGAGTTCATACTTTACATTTTTTTTATTTTAATTTCATACTTTCCTAATTAGGATTTCTTTGAACATTTTTTATCTTATTCACTTTCGGATTTTAGCTAACCATGGGGCAAAACTCATGTTCTTCATGATCAAAATTAACCCTACCCATGTTCAATTGGTTCTCGAATTTTTAGCTACATAATTTCATACCTTCGGGTGGTCCAAAAATTATGAATATTACTCTGATTGATCCCCTATGAGTCTACTTTCATTGATCTTTGGAATCAAGTTAATATGATTTCTGTAGAGAAAGTTATGTTCTTATCTTTAAGGTATATCACTCTGTCTTCTAAAATTGTTACCAAATTTTTTAAATTATGGATCAAATCCAATATGTCATGAAATTATATGATAATTTAGGGTATTATAGACATTGAGGTTAGGTTTCACTGAAAATTATAGTCACTCTAAATGATATGTTTAGGAAAAGTTATAAATGTTTTACCGAGCCTCACTTAGTTTGTCAGCATGAAACATATGATAGATTGTGCTAGTATTTGTTAAAATTATTATGATCAGTACATATAGATATAAGTTCAAGGAATTTTATGACT
The DNA here is from genome assembly GCA_030549335.1 of Pontederia crassipes. Taxonomy (NCBI): domain Eukaryota; kingdom Viridiplantae; phylum Streptophyta; class Magnoliopsida; order Commelinales; family Pontederiaceae; genus Pontederia; species Pontederia crassipes. Next base: position 50,753,105 of record CM060186.1, on the reverse strand, counting down.
TGCAACTTATGAAATCTATGTTTATATAAAATTTAGGTTACCCAAATATGACATGTTTCTTATTTTATATAAATAGTAAAATTAAGATCACTCAGTCTATCAGAACAAAGAAATACTCTAAAAGTTAAACTGAATCTTGATTTTCCTATGAACAAATCACAATGAAATAAGATTTGAAACTTTTATAACTTAAGATATTAGTAAGTAGGAAGTAAGCAAAATTGGAATGAACAAATTTTGTTATCAATTCAAGCAGATACGAATTTTCTTTCATGGTGTATACAATCTGCCTTAATAGTAGGCTAACTCTTATAGTAAATAGTTACTTAAGTTATAAGAGTAAATACTCAAGGGTCATATACCTCTTCAATTAATTGTGTTTCATATGTGATAGGCTTCTGTTAAGAACATAGAAGTGATGTGTTTCATATTACTATTGTATAAGAGTAGAAGAGTAAAGTAGTGAAAAAAGAAAGAAAAAACTTTTTGGTAGCTCTTATAGGTAAGTTGGTTTCTCCTACTCTATGTATTCACCTCTTTTGGATCTGTTGTGACATTGATTATGATATTATTGAATATATTTTGAATATGTTATGAATTGATTTCAAAAAATGCAATTATGAAAAATATATCTGAATGATTATATGATTGTATATTTGAAAATAATATGTAATATGATATGAATGAGTTACGAGAAGTGCAATCTTGTTCGATTTGAAATAGTATTTGTTATGATTCATCTTCTGATATTCGAGATATGATGATTATACGATGAATCATGCATCGACATCTACTTGCTTTTGCATATATGATGGTTGGAACTAAGTGTTATATCACTGATCACGATGGGAGCCACTTCTAGAGTTCAATTCATCATTCTGTTCCCCAATAATTGAATGAGATAGACTGGAACTAAGTGCCATGCAAAGCTAAGTGCCACATCATGAGTAGTCGCGATGAGGGCCACCTCTAGAATTCGTAGAGGCCACTTCTAGAGTCCACCTATCGTTATATGATTTGTTCCTCGAAAATGATGAGGTAGAATGGAGCTAAGTGCTACATCGCTGATCACGATGGGAGCCACCTCTAGAGTCCATCTATCGACCACTGGCCAATTGGTGATCCGTGCATTCATATGAGAGTGTTGCATTTGCATACATATGTTTGATATGATTTATATAATATTGATTGCAAGTTGAGTGTGATGTTTCTGATTAGTATGTTATATATGTAATTATCAAATATATGAAAATGCTTATTTTGCTATTATGATTATTGCATGCTTTTCTATGTCCCTCCAAATTGATTAGTTGGTAACACATAAGCTATGAATTATCAATTTACTGAGCTATTTTAGTTCTAACATTTTTCAGATAATTCTTGAGAATCATGCGAGGTGATATTATTTGAAGGGCTCGTGGTAAGATGAAAAGATTTGAGTCCTTCGTATTCTTCTATTAGGATGTCGAGAGGTTTAGTTATGTATAATTCATATGTATTATTTTGTAAGAAGACAAAGACATTTTGTGAAATGTAAAACTTAAGGATTATTAGTTTGCTCTGAAGGATCATCATAAATTGTGTAATTTATTTTATGATATTTTCATTTTTATGTATGTTATAAAAAAGAAAAATTACATTACGTTTTCACAATCTTTCTTAATTTTATTTGATCGTTCGTAATGAGTCGCGAACTCCACTTTAAACTAAGATTTAAATTGGGATCATGACAGTCGTAGCTGAGTTGACTGAGAAGTTCACGAGAAGTCGACATTGACGACTAGGGTTGATGACAACGACATTTGCCGATGATTTTCAAGGGTCGGTGGGGTGAGGTGATTTTGAGAAAAGAGAGTGGTTTCAAAAGAAGGGATAGTGGTTTCGAGGAAGAGAGGTTTTTTTTTTCTGTGTTGGTTTAATCTGAGTTGCAGATCTGAAATGGATGAACTATGTTGAGACGCTTCACGATGCTTCACCAAATGGGTGTTACACATTCATTAAACTATATATATATATAGTGGTGCACATTTATTTTGTCCAAAAAATAATTGCCCATTCTAGTTCTAGTTTAATGTACCAGGTAACAGAAAAAAAAAAAAAAGATGGCCCATGAACATAAAGAGTGCAATTTTAAAAATGAAATAGTTTAGGAATGTTAATACTTTTCATTCAATTGCATATAAAAAAAAATAGGATAAAACTTCTTAAAATAATGTTAAGTGCTTTTCACTGGACGGGCATGTGTTTTCTTACTTGAACCATATTAATTATTATTTAATATGTGTGAGCTCTCTTTAAATTCCTTTGTACAGGGAAAAAAAAAAAAGAAAAGAAGACGGAGTCAAATTTTTTTCCTCTTAACATCCAGGTAATGATAAGGTACGGGCAAACAGGTACATGCTTTAATCGTGAAACATAACCGTGATTTCTTTTTAAAGATTATATTCTTCTTTGTAGAGATTTCAAAAGTGTATGATGACCGTTAATTCCTTCACGATGATTTAGGAAATTTGGATGTCGTCAGCATATCTCTAAAGTTGCGCGTTGACCTGATGAACTCGATGATTCGATTTGACCTGATTTAGATCGAACGCAATCTTAATTCGACAGGATTCGAGTTGAGTATGAGTTAAAATTTTTTAATCGAGCTGATCCGATAATTTAAAATTTTAAATATCTTTTCTATTAAATTTTACTTCTATATTTGATTTAAAAATTTTAAAAAATAACGTTTCAAGTATTGAGAAAATATATTTTATGCTTTAAAAATAAATATAATATGGAAGGCAAGGAAAAAAAAATCCAAGTCGATTATTTTTTTTTCTTTTAGTCCCGACCGACAAACCTATGTACAAAGACTATTTGTAGCACCTTTACTAATTATTCGCTTCGGATCTTATGAATTAAAAAAATATCTTGATAATAGATCCTATTAACATAAAAACTAATCAAATATATAACTCTACTAATGTATCAGTTGTGCCAACCAATTCGATTAATGCTTTATAAATATATTAAATCCATGTAACATATGTAATTTGAGTGATAGACACTAAGAAAATCTCTCAAGAAATATGAGAATTACAGACGATTTCGACCGTCTATAATTTACTCGAAAACCGCCGGAAATGACATTTCCGACAGCTTTTTTGACGGAATCGATTTGTCCGAAAAATGATCATCGCAAATCAATTTCTCACGATTGGGAAAGAAACGTCAAAAATTTCGACGAATTTTCGACGGTCACGATTTGCGGCGATCGACGAAATCGTCGAAACTTTGACGATCACGACCGTCGAAGTTTTTGATGGTTTCGTCGACCGCCGCAAATATTGGCGGTTGCTACTGCCAAAAATTTCGGCGGTCGTCATGTGACCGCCGCAAATATTGGCGGTTGCTACCGCCAAAAATTTCGGCGGTCGTCACGCGACCGCTGAAGTTTCGACAATCAAAATCGTCGCAAAAAATTTTATAATATAAAAAGAATTAACCGACCGACGGCCAATCCGAAGGCTAGCGGCCAACTCCGAGATCCAGCCTCCAGCGGTCCAGCGGCCGGATCCGGCCGCCTGCTGGCTGAGCGGTCGGATTCGACTGCCAGGCAGCCGAGCGGTCGGATTCGACTGCCAGGCAGCCGAGCGGTCGGATCCGGCCGCTAGTGATTGAATTCGGCAACCCGTGGCCGAATTCGGCCGCCCGACAACGGGATCCGGCCGCCTAGCGGTCCGGGCCGGAGAGAGAGAGAGAGAGAAGATGAGAGGGACGTCGGCGGGATGGGTCGCCGACGGTCGACGCTTGACATCCGGTCGGGAGGCTCGCCGGCAGGGAGAGGGAGAGGGAGAGAGAGGGAGAGAGAGAAAGAGGAGAGGGGGAAAGAAATAAAGAAATAGAGGGAGAGAGAGAGGAGAGGGGGTATATATAGATATATATATATATTATATAATATATAGGTGGAAAGATGGGAAAGCAGAAAAATGAAAAAAAAGTGGGATAATAAAATTTTAATTACCGATGATTCCGACCGTCGAAAAAATAAATATTAGTTATTTTTAAAATTACCGACTGTTGTGACCGTAAAAAAATTATTTAATTATAAAAATAAAATACTATATTTAGTTATATATAATATATATATTTTTACCGACGGTTTGAATTGTCGCTAATTATTACTGACGATCAGAACCGTCGAAAATTGTGACGGTTTGGACTGTCGCTATTTATATTAATAAAATACTTCTCATATTATATTATTATATATTTACCGACGATTATGACCGTTGAAAATTACGATGGATGGATATCCGTCGAAAATATTGACGTTCCTAATCGTCGAAAAATAAAATAATAATATAACAAATTATATAATTTATTATTTTCATGATTGTCGAAAATTGCGACGGATGGATATCCGTCAAAAATATCGACGTTCCTAATCGTCGAAAAATAAAATAATAATATAACAAATTATATAATTTATTACTTTCATTTTCGACGGTTGTAGCCGTCGAAAAATCCGTCGGAAATTGCGATGGATGGATATTCGTCGGAAATATCGACGTTCCTAATCGTTGAAAAATTAAATAATAATATAATAAATTACATAATTTATTATTTTCATTTTCGACGGTTGTAACCGTTGAAAAATCCATCGGAAATATTTCCGTCGTAAAATCCGTCGCAAATTGCGACGGATTTCTATCCGTTGAAAATTGCCCGTCGAAAAATGGCAATTTTCTTGTAGTGTCTTCGACTACTCATATTATTTTCTTTCAAACATATTTAAGAAAATCTTACATCAATTTGGTTAATTATAATTACTAGCATGGAAATTAATTACTCGTCGCAATTGTTTCATTTCTTTTTCTTAAATGTGGAATTTAGCTGTGAGTTATTACGGGCCTCTTGGATTTTACAACCCAAATCTCCACTAATTATGACCGAATTTTGGGCCTCCAGTTCACTCTATCCAGAGAAAAAAATGGTTATGGGCCTTAGAGCCCAAGTCCCTTCAGCCTCTCATCAAGTAAAAACTAATAAAATATCAAAATGGATATATATTGAATTTAATTCTTCAAATTATCACTTTGAATAGAGAAATATTATTCTTTTTTTTTCTATTGAAAATATTAGATGAGTTTACGATTGAATAATACCTGCATTGATAAATCTCAATTAGTCTTTCTCTCTCTATCTCTTAAATGGATATTGATTAAGATTCGATCCGTGAAGAAATTCAAATTGGTCCGATTAAATTTAGTTGGATTGGAATCACATCTTCTAGGACAGCGAATTCGAACAATCTTGACCCAATTCGGATGATCGAATGATCCGACCACTGTTTTTTATTTTTTATATTAATAAATCTAAAATTATTATTCAATATTTACTTAATGTACTAAAATAAAAATTTTCAATATTTAAATATTATTTTCATACTTAAAGTATTTTCCAGTTTGCAGGTTGACTGAAAATTCAATGATGGAATTGCAAACCCCCTGAGGAATGCCATGATTTCTGATGCATGCAACATATCAATTGTGTCAGATCAGATATCATAATTGGAAGTTCAGATATTTTGCTGAAAACTTTCACATTTTTTGTTGTCAGGATTCAGGAGTAAAATACAAATTCATGGATGACACTGGAGTGTTCTTCCTGCATGACTGAGATGGCACCAAAAGGTTATAAGATAAGATAATTTTTTTTAACTGCAGAGAGAGAGAGAGAGAGTTAGTATTTATTTATATTCAAAACATGACAAAATCAATTGACTTGATTAATTTACATCTCTTTGTCACATGTAGATGTAACCACCAGCGTCACAGATGCTGAGTTCATATGCAATTGCAAGATGCTGAAACAAAGGACAAAATAAAACATGGTACAAATATCTTTTGCATATGCACACAAAGTCTATAACACTTAGATGCCTGCAATAAATAATTGGTAGCTAAGTCTTCCACACCCTTCGGAGCCACCTCCCAGGTGTCCAATGCAGATTGAAATGTGTGTTGTGATCCAAATCAGAACCCTACACTTGTCAACCAGATGGATTAATGTACATGTTCAGCATTTTGTCCACTGTCCACCTACTGTCTAAATGTCGCTATAACACCAAGAAATAAGAATCAAATGTACATGTTGTCAACCAACCAACGATGGCTGGTGCAGTGATTAGCGGACTGCGCCACGTAGGTCGACGGGTGTTAGTAGCATCGCGTTAATTCGATTCTTGAAGCCGCCATCTTGGCCAAGAGTATAAAATCATTCAACTTCTTGCTTCGATGTCGAATTAGTCATGTGTTAATAGTCTTGAATATCGGTAGGTAGTTATCGAAAAAAATGTACATGTTGTCGTGTCTTAAATTTTATGAAAAAAATGAATGCAAGATACATATGTAAATATTTATTCATATATATATATATATATATATATACATGATTTTGTTTGCATGTATTTTTTTTGTCCTCATTATATTAAGTTATTATATACTTATGGGATGAATCAAATAAATAACAAGTAGCAAGTATGCATTCACTATCACTACGATTAAATAATTGGAGATATAGTAACTAAATCAAAATGTATGATTCATTTGGTGGCCACTAAGGAAAGTGACTTATGATGTTACACCAAGAAACAAGAATGCGACCTAAGGCAAAAAAGATGTTACAATGTTGATTTTGAAAGTCCCATTGTATGTAAGGTGTTTATTGTGATTATATTATATTATATTATATGCACATAAATTTATATATGTAGGGACATATCACTATTTTTTCATCGTGAAGCAGCTGATCGAGTTCGATTGTCGTTATTATAATATAATCTAATGTGAATTTCATTATTATTTGAAGGGTGATCTTTTATTTTCTTTATTTTATTTTCGTAATAAATTGAAAGCCTTCTTAACTTCGTACTAACGTTAAAATAAGAACTTGGAGAGTATTATATGAACGCAATATTTAATTGAGCACGTGCATGTGAATTTATTAAAACAGTCATGACAATTTATATAATAAAAAAAACTAGCACGAATTTTATATTTGGAAAAAAAAATGTTTATTATTTATGGTGACGACATTGTTCGAGATGGAGGTCTACTTCGTACAAACATTAAAATGCTAAAATAATTGAAAAATTCCCCGGCCGGTGGCACCAAGTGATTGGTTGCTACGTCACGTCTCACGCTTATGCAGTTGGGAAATTGCCATGACAATTTGTTGTAGCTAAATCGACATTTTTCACATAAAGCGAGATAATTTACATGTCAAATGTCCTTTTCTCCTTCAAGATAATTTTCATATATATATATATTATAGTATACAAGTTTTTTTTTATGATTTTAATCAATTGGATCGTGCACAAGGTGATGGTTATCGCAACTACACAAAATGTAAAATATTTAAAGCCACAACGTATTTTGAGTTAATTTTTTAAATCTTAATTTTTACGTCTGTTTTTAATATAATATATGAATTTATCGTAGCATAAGTAGATTATACCGTGATTTTTTTTTTACTTTAGTCTATCGGTTAACTTTTTTATTATTTTTTTAATTTATTAAATGATTAAATTACTCTCAACGAATAAAAAAATTAAGTACGAAAATAATTTAATCATTTCATAATTAAAAATTAATAAAAAAATTAATAAAATATAACATATGGATTAAAGTGAAAATTACCACATGATTTAAAGGGACGCTACGACAATATTAGGGACATATGCGAAAAAATCGCTATATTAGTTCAAAAGAAGTTTAGAATTAAATATCGCTATACAATATACTTTATCCGTTTATCTCGTTTGTTTTTTTTGTCGATATAACTTTACATTCGATCAAATTGCTCTTACCGAATCATGATATTAAGAAGTTTGACGAAACTGAATAATTTATTTGAAAGACTTGGACTTTGTTCTCAAGAAAAAATAAAATAGTGTGTGTGTGTGTGTGGGGGGGGGGGGGGGGGGGGGGGGGGGGGGGGGGAGAGCACTTTATTTTGCAGCCAATAGGACTGATGCATTTGTAGGGTTGTGTATGGCAGGCACCACGTGGAATGTATAGGTGCGTGAACCATAATCAGTGGTGTCAAATCCGGCCCGGCCCGACCGGTGTCCGACTAATAAAACGGGCAATGGGTCAGTTCAAACTCGGACTGTCCATTGACCCGTGTTGGACCGGTCAAACTCGGTCAAAACTCGGGTTTGACCGTTTGACCCACCGGGTTTTGATGACCCGGTCGGTTCAATAAAAAAAATTTGAACACTCATGAGTCATGACTCAATTGCCGGCCGATTCATTTGGAAAAACCGAAAAAGTAGAAACCCTAACCCTCCTCTGCCCTCATCCCTAGCGGGCGACGGTCTGGTGCAGATGCCGCTGATCCGGCGATCGACGACCAGCGTTCGTCATTTACTGATCCGGCTTCAATCCAATCCACGTTCCAGGTTAGTCGATCTCGTCCTCTTCATTGCCGATCTTGTCCATTCTTTTCCCATTATGATTTTCGACGATTTTGCTCGTTGGCCGGCCAGGGCTGCGACGGCGATGCCTTGGACGGCCGAGAAGTCCAGCGCCTTGGCCGGCCAGGACGCCCTTGACGCATCCAAGGTGCGCCTTGGCCGGCCAGGGGCTAGCCCTGGACGCGCCATGCCCTGGTCGGCCGCCATGGCTTGGCGGCCCTTGGCAGCCAAGGGCCTAGGGCATGCCATGGCCTTATGGCAAGGCCATGGCATGGCCTTGGCAGCCAAGGGCATGCCCCGGCGGCCCTTGGCCATGCCCTTGGCTGTCAAGGGCATGCCTTGGCCGGCCAAGGGCATGGCATGCCTTTGGCACTATTCTACTAGGTTGTGTAAAAAGGATGTCCAACGAGGTTAAATTTAAATTTACACAAAAGAGAGCTATTTAAGGCCTTTTTATGAAATATTCTTCCTTGTCTAATCACCATGTTCGAACTTCCTCCATGAATCATGTCGATACATGCCTGCGGATAAAGTAAACCTATGAAGTATGTTTTTACTTTTGTTGGTCTTCTGAAGTCACATCCTCTCTGAGTATCCTTTCCTTCAATTTGTAATTATCTTCTAAAAAAATAGAAAGATAAATGTTATAGAACCTGCATACTCCTGAAAGAATTGTTCAGATATTACTCCAATTATTTCTGAATTTCATGAGATACTTGGTACACAACGATGGCACATTTTGTGAAGACGTGCTCTCTTTTACTCCTGTCTCCTCGGATGGACTTACATTCTCACTCAAAATTTTCATTTCCAACAATTTGATATGTTCAGACTTATCTTTTCCTTCTAGTTTTACAATTTGATATCAGAGAAGATAAATTGTCCAATGATCTAATTAACTAAACTTTAGTGGCTAGCTTGACCGACCTGATTGTATTCCTCTCTTGCCATAGTCAAATTTTAACTTTCATATTTGTTATGTCAAGGGCATGGCATGCATTTATTAATTAATTTTTTATCAATTAATGTTATATATCTAACTCCGTCTATATTTTATAGCCGGTCCCAAGTCCGGATAAAGGAGGAGGGTTGTGTTAGGCCCCGACAGCCAGCATAAAATCCTGTTGAATCTTATGAACATGAATCAACGAATAGAGCGAAATGACGTCGTATGATCCATGTAGCCGACCCCACCTAGTGGGATAAGGCTTTGTTGTTGTAATGTTATATATCTAATTATATTTATATATTATTTTTTAGAAAATGACATCAGGAGGGAGTAGCTGTGTGAAACTCAAACACCTATTGGACAATCTCAAATATAATCTACAAATGATAATACTACATTAGTCAATTTGAATTCTTTTCCTCAAGATGAAGAGTATTGAAGAAAAGTGTTTACTTTAATTTTGTTACTTTGTAGAAGAATTATGAAATGAATTTGTGTTTGTAAACATTTGTATGTTGTCATGGTACTTTGCATTTAATTCTTTAGTATTGTTATGTTATTAATATATGGATTAGTGTTATGTCATTATTATTAGTGATACAATATATGCTCAATTTATACATATTTTTATTAATTGTATTAATTTATTATACTCCGATCCGACCATTCGGTTTGACCCGATTCAACCGGTCCGACCTGACCCGTTAAGCAATCCGGGTCGAAGGCCGGGTCGGGTCTTACAACCTTGACCATAATAGAATGTCCACAAAACATACATACGTATATATATACTTATATATACACTATAAATACAGATAATAATAATAATAATAATAATAATAATAATAATAATAATAATAATAATAATAATAATAATAATAATAATAATAATAATAATAATAATAATAATAATAATAATAATAATAATAATAATAATAATAATAATAATAATAATAATAATAATAATAATAATAATAATAAGGGTGAAGATTAGCCAATTTATCATTGGTGCTCTATATTTTCTCTATATCCAAATTTTGAGTTCCCAGAGGGTGCATGTGTAAAAAGTCCAAACATAGTAAAAGAAACATTGAGATCTGTCCCCCTCCTCCATCACTCTTCTTCTTATATAGGCATGCATTTATAGCACTGATGCATCCAGCTTTTCTGCTGCTCTCGTTCCTCCCAATCTCCCACCTCACAGGAAAGTCACTGGATATCGATAGAGAACATTATGTGACGAGAGAGAGAGAGAGAGAGAGAGAGAGAGAGAGAGAGAGAGAGAGAGAGAGAGAGAGAGAGAGAGAGAGAGAGAGAGAGAGAGATGTATGCACAAGCAGGGCTCCTGCTGCCCTTCATGCAGGATGGATTCCCGCAAGGGGCACCTTCAGACCAGAGCAACTTCCTGTTCCCAGCAGAGGATGACTTGATCTACACTTGCTTGCCAACTGCAGCACTGGACATGGTACCTGCTGCTTCTTTCTTCTCAAACTTTATTGATGTCTTTTTCATTTGTGCTTCTCTTGGTGCACTGGCTCTGGTGCTTTCCAGTTTATGAAATGAGGTGTTACTGTACATACAGAGATTACGAACTAAAGCTTGCTGCTTTACAGAGATGAGAACACTATTTTTCTTCTAATTTGTTTTGTTTCAGATGACAGTCCATCGAGTTTGGTACTTCACCAGTTGTGTTATCCTCGATGGAAACTTATGCCCGGATATATTTGACACAGAGTGATACTTTAAAGTAAAACACTTGTGCAGCTTTTAGTTCTGCATAATCTTTCTTGGTATGATCTGCAAACAGATGCCAAATGTTGCACTAATATTCACTTTAAAATGTATGGACTTTTATTTTGTTGTTCACCAAGAAGTTGATTTTTGAATTCCTAACGCAATATGAACTTGTAGATACGCCGAGTTTCAGAACAGAAGAAAGAATCATGAGGTCGACAAGACAGAGATTTTTGAGGTTTACTAGTTCAAAGATCATCCTAGTTGACATTGTTTAAATATTTCTGTTCTTTTACAGGATAACGGCACACGGATGTCTACCATCTATGAGTATGATCTGGGAGAAGGGGACCCACAGCCCCTCTTAGGAGAGCCGATGCATGAACTGGATCCAGTTGCTGCTGTCATGTATATGATGTCTGTTGATGGAAGCATAGTTAGCGGAGAGACGATTGAAGCGGCCTCCAAGATCTCACCGGTCCCAGATGAAGACGACCTTCTGAACGAAGTATTCTACGAGTGCAAAAGGGAGCTCATGGCAGTGTCTGCTATTTCGGAACCACCATTTCCAGAGGCGTCAGAAATTGAGGATGCTCCACTGCAGTCCATGGAGAACAATGCAACTGCTGAAGAACCTCAGCAGAAGTGTGTGAGCTTTAGATGCGCCAGCTCCGATCATGGCGACTGCAATGTCGGACCAACTTTTCTTGGCTTCCATGAAGTGGACTTTGAGAATGCATGTGACGTTAGGAGGTCATGCAGTGAAGGAGATATAAAGGTAAAGATCGAAGCAGCATCAATCACGCACCTTCTTCTACATGCGTATTACATTATTGATTTGATTTGTAAGTTCCTTGTTTTTTTTTCTTCTTTTGTTTCTGGCAGACACTTGGAGGAAATTGCTCTGTTGTTTGTGACAGGAGGAATGTGATTCCGTCCTTTAAGCTCTTGTCCGGTTTCGGGGATATCAAGATTGAAGACAAGATAGAAGAGAGAAGGCAGAAGATTTTTAGGTACCAGAAGAAAAGAACAAAGAGGAACTTTGGGAGAAAGATAAAGGTGGTATCTTTCATTTGATCCTTCTTTATGTTCATTCTGCTCTGATAACTTTTCTCTGCACTCTTACCGCATTAAACAGCAACTGCGGAGTTTGCTGCACGAAAACTGAAACAGGAAGTAATTTTGCTGCATTGAATATCCTGAATCACAATTTCTGAATCGATGCTAATGATGTAACACCATGAGCTTTGCTTATGTTTCGCATGAGCTCAATCTTCCAAGAAGAAGAAGTAAAAAGATTACAACTTCAACTATCAAACTGTTTCACTGGGAAATAAAAAGTTTTTTCAGTCTCAGAAGGGGAAAAACTTGCAATCTCCAATTCTTACACAGCCAATTGTCAAACTGACGACATTTTGAACAAAGATTGAATAGGTTTCCATTTTGTCAATTCATAAAGCGGAGTCCAATTGTGTTCTCTCTATGATCTTATTCCTGAAACTTTGATGGCTGTGCAGTATGCTTGCAGGAAGGCATTGGCAGACAGCCAACCTCGCATTCGAGGTAGGTTTGCCAGAAATGAGGACAGGAAAGTGAAGGCTTAATGAAGAGCATGGAAGGTGGAAAGCAATGAAGAGTTAATTAACTGTAGATGTCTTAATATATCTCTTTTCTTAGAATAAAGTTATGTGCATCCCTGGAAACTTGTTGGGAAGGTCTAACATCTGAACTTTCTCAATGGGATCTACATTATGTCGGGATTAGTATCTGTTGTAAGATACAGTTTTTATTTTGTAATATAGAAGATGATTCCGATAAAAAGATCATGACATAGTTTTAAGTGAGTTCTTTGCTATGTTGATTAGCCAAAACAACCAAATATACAGGCTAACGGGATTATGTCTAAGTGGTTCGCTGAGTGCTAATAATCTCTGCTTCGATCTTAGAATTCACCATTTTGATCAAGAGAATAAATATTTACCGTTCTTTCACTCCGACTTAGAATTAGTCAAATACTAATAGTCTTAAACAAGGAAGGTCTCCCGTAGACTCGGGATGCAGAAAAAAAAAATGATTGGAACACAACAAATAATAGAACTTTTATGGTAGAAAATAATATCAATGTCATTGGGGAATCTTGAACATAACATAGGATATCCCACATCTAATGAGAAGTTGCACTAATATTATTGTCAAGGACATCTTCCTAAAAGCAAATATGTCTATAAATTTTTTTGACAAAGTTTGGAAGGATGGTATATCCCTTGACCTATGAGACATAATATGTATGGGTGTTAACATTGCTTAATCTATTTAAAAAAAAGATAAAAAATTCTTTTATTAAAAAAGACTTCAAAATAATGCATCTTTTGTCAAGACACCAGACACCTACTAGTTAGTTTTGTAGCGACTTCAAAATCCGACTCAATGTAGTGGAATCCTTTGGGTGTCACACCCATTCTCATTAAGATAACATAATTTAAGGAATATACGGTAGCAAAACAAATTTAGATAAGAAGGATCTTGATCAAAATAAATAACTATATTTAATATAACATCCAATTAACATACATAGAATAACATCCTAGACATGATAATAATGTTAGACGCAATATAGCTATTACAACTCATGAATCCCTAGTCAACTATTCTTGAATAATAAGATCATGTATGTTACATTATTAGATATATTGATCACCATTTATAAGAATAACATGCATTACTTTATAATCCTTGTCATACAATAGCACATAATTTCATCCATCATACTTTGATCACATAACACACATAGAATAACATTACCTCATCATTCATTATGGTAAAAAGGTAGTATTACTGTATTAGTTCTCATACTTATGCTATACATCTTATTCTTTTACATAAAAGTTTCTTAAACATTGTTTCATAACTACTTGAAGTTATTGCATCATATAACATCTTAACATACTTTCATTTATCACATGACATATTGAAATCCTGCGTTTCACCTCGGTGCATCTTAATTATATATCTATAACATTTTAGGTCATGGTTAACATATTGTTTAATTTTTTTCACATTGTAAATAAAAATCTAGTGATGTGCAGTACTCATTAAATTCTTGATAAGATCGAAGTTGATCTTATATTCTTTGATTAAAATAATATGTGCATTGATAATAAAGAAAAACTATCTGAATTTTCCTTAATTAAAATGATAGGTGCATTGGTGATAAAGAAAAACTATCTTAATTTTCCTTATACACTCTTGAGTTTCTAATGCTCTAGTTTTTTTTTCCCTTTTCCTTTTGTTGAAAAATATCTTCCTTTTTTTGTACCTCAAGAAAGTAGCTTCATATTCAAGGTAAGGTAAACTTCATATTTTTCTATTTTTAATCCATCACTTGATCCCAATCGGTTAATCCCATTGGAGTACCAAATTCTATCCTCTTCAAAGAACTTGATAATTCGGCATTTTTGGCTCTTCCAACAATTAATGTCATGGGTCCCACCAAACAAAAGAACTACCTATTTGGCAAAGAAGTGGAAAATGCTATTCCTTAACCAAACAGGGCCTTTAATTCTAAGAGGTTTATTCTGGCGAAATTATATTAAACAATGAGCAGGTAGCATCATCGTTTTTATGGGAATCAACTCGACTCGTATTTGGACAACCCAGGCCGAGTATATACATTGTCGGGAAAGATAGACGTCGAACCCGACCGAGGTTTCACGCCCCCGGGCCCACACTCGATGCTGTTGTGCACAGACTCCAAAAACTTGTCTGAGTACCCTATTACTTGACCCGAGTCGATTGCCGATAGAGAACTAGAGATGGAACTCACCTGCATCACTGAACCCGAATCGGGTTGACTCAACTCGGCTAGGGTGTTGAAAGTTTATATTGTGTTATACTTTGAGTTGATTATTATTTTATTTTTGATCCACGAACTGTGATCCATATGATTACATTGATATTATGATCTAGAGTAGTGTATCACATCGCATGTTGCTATTGATCCATGATATGTTATCCATTGAAATATAGTTACTTTAACTCGATTATCGTATTGCCAATTACCCATGAATTGTCATCTATATGATCCTATCAATATCATGATTTAGAGTATTGTAGATTAGTTAATGTTTTATTATTAATTACCGATTTATGGGTCATGATCTTGTTATCCTACATTGTCATTAGATCCAAAACTTTATTAATATGATTTTATCGTCTAGAGCATTGCCATTGCATGAGGTTTAACTCCTATTTGATCCCATTGATTTCATGATCTTTTGATCTTGATTATCACTATTACAATCAGGGGCGAAGATGATAACCTAATTAATTAAAGATAAAAGTTTGTGTGCTTATGTTACAGATTGACTGGAGCTCATGATATTGAATTGCATAATAGTATTGGGACATGATTTGTCCTCGTAGCATAATTTATCCTCATTGTATAACGAAAGACACCTTATTATAACGAATACGTTAATTAGTGACATTACATAAAAATATTAGAGATAAATAAGTTAATCACAACTTCCAATCAGAGCATTGAAAACACACTCAAAGCATAGTCCAAAAAATTGAAATATGTACATTGATTCATAACACAGTATATGCCATTGAATAAAGTAATCCAAAGCATTAAACTGATTTATTTCAATGTCCATATTCTCCATCTTGTATTATTATTGTTTCTCCCACAATGATTCTTTGCATTGCTCATATTCAACTTGATTTTAGTTATATACATCACTTGATCTATGCTCATTGATAATTAGAGTAACAATTTCTTCCATTGGATCCCAAGTAGTGTTTATCAAAGATTATAATTTTATTCATAGACGTTGTATTGATGAATCATTTAGAGCATTGTACTCATAGACTCATAGCATAGATTCTCCTATTGATTATATCAAGACACATAAATTGATTTACTTTATTGATTGTACTCATAGTATAACATTGATCTTTCCCGTTAATTTATTTCATTAATCTTATTTAGTGCATAATATTGATTTATTCCACTTATGCTATGGATTATTCATTTAATATCACATTAAGTCTTCTGCTTATATAATATTATGGTCAAATAACTAATCAAATAAATATTTTAATAAGAGCATTGCATAGTCGGTAAAGTCCCACGCGACAATGATGATTTAGGGGCATTATACTCTATCATCTCGATTTTGAATTAGTCGAATGCTATTAACCTCGGACACTAGACCCAAGCACATGTAGTGTGTGTATGTATGCATATATATATATATATATATATATATATATATATATATATATTTGACTTAATTTTTTAACATAGTTAATATATATATATATATTTGACTTAATTTTTTAACATAGTTAATAACATATAAAAGAATGAACACATTAATAAGATTTTTGCTTTGTAATATAAAAAGTAAAATAAAAAAAGAATCCATGTCCATCATCTGGGCGTTTCTTTAAACGGGCTCCTCGTGAGGCCCACAGATGTAGGCTCTTGGAAGCCCAATACTCCCTTCTCAGCCCACAAACGAGCGATCGCATCGACCTCGCTTGCCAACTCTCGTACTACTTTTTTTTTTGGGGGGTTTAATATTAAATCTCAATATCAGTCACTCCCAAATTCCCACCCTTCTTTTTAAAAACCCTCCTCGAATTTTCAAACGGGCGATTCTTCCTCCGGCAGCCGGCCATCACCTCCCTTCGCCGATCTCCTGCTCCGGCGACGATGGCCGCATTCCCGCCGGAGACCCTCGCCCAATGGTTCCTGCACTCTCTATCCCCGGACCCCGCCCCCCGTCGCGCCGCTGAGTCCTCCCTCGCCGCCGCGGCCTCCTCCCCGGGCTTCTCCCTCTCCCTCCTCCACCTCCTCGCGTTGCCACCGTCCGCCGTGGCCGACGAACAGATCCGCCTGGCCGCCGCTGTCCACTTCAAGAACCTCCTCCGCTCCCGCTGGTCACCGGACGAGTCCCCGATACCCGACGCGGAGAAGGATCAGATCAAGTCCCTCCTCGTGCCCCTCATGCTCTCGGCGCCCCCGCGCATCCAGCCCCAGCTCGCCGAGTCGCTCTCCCTGGTCAGCGCTCACGACTTCCCCCAGCGCTGGCCCTCCCTCCTCCCCGACCTCGTATCCTCCCTGCGCACCGCTGCCGCAGCGTCCGACTACCGCTCGATTAACGGCGTCCTTGGCGCGGTCGACTCCATCTTCTCCAAGTTTCGCCACTCCTACGACAGCAATGCGCTCCGCCTTGACCTCAAATATTGCCTAGACGCCTTCGCTGCGCCCCTTCTCGAGGTCTTCCTCCAAATCTCCCGCCTCGTCACCGTCAATGTTGCAGGGGCCGCTGACGTCCTCCGCCCTCTCTTTGAGTCTCAGCGCCTCTGCTGTGAGATCTTCCGCTCCCTCAACTCCGTAGAGCTCCCTGAGTTCTTCGAGGACCATATGCGCGAGTGGATGACTGAATTCCTTGCGTACCTCGGAACCACATATTCACCTGCTGTAGAGGCTGAAGGCACTGCTGATGCCCTTCGAGCTGCAGTCTGTGAGAATCTCGAGCTCTACATGAACAAGAACGAGGAGGAATTCCGTCCATACCTGCAGGATTTTGCTTCCACCGTCTGGCGGCTCCTTATGACTCCGAACGCCCCAGCTGCCTCCTCCTCGCGTGATACCCTCGTTGTCACTGCCATCCGCTTCCTCACCACCGTGAGCACCAGTGTTCACCATGCCCTGTTTGGAAGCCCTGACGTACTCAGCCAGATTTGCCAGAGTATCGTCTTCCCCAACATCCGACTCAGTGACGAGGACGAGGAGCTTTTTGATATGAACTACGTCGAGTACATTCGAAGAGATATTGAGGGCAGCGATGCTGAGACTAGGAGGAGAATCGCCTGTGAACTCCTTAAGGGCATTGCCCAGAACTACAAGGAGCAGGTGAGGTCGCTCGTGGCAATGCAGATAGAGGAGATGCTCAGGTTGTATCAGGTCAATCCGGGAGAGAACTGGAAGGAAAAGGATAGTGCGATCTATCTTGTGGTTGCACTTGTTCCCAAGGCTGGCAGCAGCAGTAGTGACGGCTACCTTGTGGATGTCGAAGGCTTCTTTACAAGGGTCATCTTTCCTGAACTGCGACAGGTTGATGTGAACGTTTCACCAATGCTGAAAGCTGGCGCGCTCAAATTCTTCACCGTGTTTAGGGAACAGATACCAAAGCCACAAGTGATGGTTCTCTTGCGTGATCTAGGGAGGTTTCTCGTTTCTGAATCGAATGTGGTTCACTCATATGCTGCAAATTGCATAGAAAAGATGCTGCTGGTGAAAGATAGGGCACCAGTGCCTGGGTCAAATGTAGTTACTCTATTGCCTCGGTATGGGGCGTCAGATATTGACCCCTTCCTGCCAGAGCTGATGTCAAATCTCTTCACCGCTTTGCAGTTCCAGGAGTCACAGGAGAATCCTTATATAATGAAGTGCATCATGAGACTTCTTGGGATTGGCAATATCAGTAGTGAGGTTGCTGCACATTGCATTGCTCGCCTTGCAGCATTGCTCGCAGAAGTGTGCAAAAACCCGAGGAACCCATCCTTTAATCACTACCTCTTTGAATCAATCGCTGCATTGATCGGGCGGTCATGCGAAAAGGACCAGTCACTTCTTCCAGTGTTCGAGGGCAACTTGTTTCCTGTGCTTCAGAAAATCTTGGTTGATGATATAACTGAATTCTGGCCTTATGCCTTCCAGTTATTTGCCCAGCTAGTTGAAATGAGTAAGCCACCACTTTCTAGTAATTACATGCAAATATTCCAGGTGTTGCTCTCTCCAGAATCTTGGAAACGACCTGGCAATGTTCCGGCATTGGTCCGACTGCTGCAGGCATACCTGCACAAGGTACCTAATGAGCTGAAGAATGGGGGAAGCTTGAAGCAGGTCATTCAGATAGCCAACACTCTAATATTTACTCCAAGGACAGAAGAATTTGGCTTCTATGTGCTCAATACTTTAGTTGAGAACCTTGGCTCGGACACCATAGCTCCTTATTTGCAAGACATATGGAGCATTATATTCAGTCGATTGCAAGCTAAAAGAACAGTGAAATTCGTGAACAGTTTAGTCATATTTATGTCCCTAGTTTTGGTCAAACATGGGCCAAACGTTCTTGTAGATTCCATAAATGCACTTCAGCAAGGCTTGTTTCAGCAGATTCTCACAACATTTTGGTTGCCAAACCTGAAGCTTATTTCTGGATCCACTGAAGTGAAGCTGGCATCAATTGCTGCTACAAGGCTTATCTGCGAGTCTGCGGTCCTTTCAAATACTTCATCAGATGAACTGTGGGGAAAAATGGTTGACAGCATCATCTCATTATTATCACAACCAGATGAAAATAAAGCTGTCGTGGAAGATGCTGAACCTGATTTTAATGAAACTTTGGGTTACTCAGCTGCTTTTGCACGTCTCCAAAATGCAGGAAGAAAGGAGGAAGATCCTCTTAAGGAAATCCACGATCCAAAACAATTTCTGGTGACTTCTTTGGCAAGTCTTTCAGCACATGCACCAGGAAGATATGTTGTCCTGATTGAGAGGCAGGTTGATCCAGCCAATCAAACCACACTTAGGCAATTTTGTGCCACTTACAATTGTGCAATTGTCTAGGTAAGAAACTTACACATTGTTTAACATTCTTCTTATAAGTGCTAAAGTACCATCTTTATCTCTCTTTTTTGTTAAGTTGATAGATTTACCATTATGCTTGTAGCATCAATTCCTGTATTTTATTTTCCATCTCAATTCATACAAAAATGCTTTGTTCCTGCATATCTGTTAAGCATTATTATGCAATGATTTTCTTGATAAGTGATGTGCATATTAACTCTTGTGTACAAATTTCTTCTCTCTTATACCGCCTCAAAAAAAGAAAGAAAACTTGTTTCAAAAGATTAACTAAATCTATTTATTAGATAAAGAAATTTCGTGGACCCATTAACTAAATCTGTCTCAAAAGGTTAATGAGTATGTAACATTTAGAGCATTTTTAGCTGTACCATACACACCTTATTATGGTTAAAAGGTAAGGTATGACCCTTTTAGCCATAAGGTTTGTTGAATAACAGGGGAATTGCAATCCTTTGCAGATGTGTTCATGGAATTATATGAAGAGTTAGAATTTCATTATTTAGACTACATTTGATTGTTTGTTCTCTTCACAGACTTCAATATTTGTGGAATGTCGACTGAAATGAGTTAGTCCAAGGGAGGCACGAAGTGAAATGACTTTCGAAGGTAAATTTGTTCTTGTCCTATTCATTAGTTGATTAAAGTTAGTTTTTTTAATCCTCTGCAGTCTTTCATTTGTAAGTTTACAACGTACTTGTGTTGTGTTCATTATTCTTCTTCGCTGGAAAACATAGGCTAAGCTTGGTGATGCTCTTCTGCTTCTTATCTCAAGCTTAAGTGAACTTTTCTTTCTGCATGGTTTCGATGGAAAATGACGCATTCTCTTCGGCCACAGTTTTTTTCCTGCTTCAGGCGTGAATGGCTGGTCGTTTTGTATAAATTAGAAGTCATTACATGATCGGTGGAGGCGTGGATGGTTTTTGGTGGTTTGTTTCACAAGCTTCAGCTTTTCATCCATGGAGTTTTGCACCAAAACATGATGTTTTGGGGAAATATGTCAGCCCAAATATCGTCCGAGAAGTTATCAGTTGTATGTTTAGCCAGTAGAATACACTACCTGTATGAACTCACCGTTTGTATAACTTGGGTGGCTCCTGGTTAAAATTTTTGTTCTCATTTTTGCATTGTTCAAGAGGTATAGAGGACGGAAAAGGAATATATTTTTTTAAAATATTCCCATATGTATTTATATAAAATATTTAGTAAAATGTTTAAAATATCATCCAGGTACTAAAAGAATATTGACTGAATATATTCTGAATTAGATCGTCTTGTGAGTCCTTTCCTTGATGAAGGTAATTCACCTCTCGATCTTCAAATAAAAAAAATGTAACAATTGTTTTCCTAATCTATTTCTTCTACTTTTGATATTTGTTAATTAATAATATTTTATACCCTAGTACAAATGTAAACAATAAAAATAAAAAAGAAACAGCTCCCATGTTTAAGGGTATTGGAACCCATGGAGGGGAGTACTCTAAAGTCCAATGGGAAAAAAGAAAATTATTTTTCACATATCGCCATCTAACTTTAATATTTAAGTTACCCTTTAAATTGTTTACTTTAACATAGTATTCAATTGAGCAAACTTATGAAAAATGGTTGGAAATATGATAAAAAACAGCAGTAATAAAAATAATGGATATGTAAAATATTGTAGCTCAATCAGTATCTAATCTCGTAAGCTAATAAAAGATAAGATCAAGATTAAATTTGAATGTTTTTTAAAAAATAAATAAAATTTCATCCAAAACATCATTTTCTCAATAGGATAAACCAATCATTTTGACTAGATAATCCATATTCGACCAAATTATAATTAAATGTATTAATATTTATTAGCTACATTATTAATCACCAATCCACGTGGTTATTAATAGAATTACACAATTAGTACTCATCAACATAGTACCAATCGTCACGTACAATGCTAAGTCAAAACTGAATTTCATATAACATTATAAAATCACCATTCATTAGTAGGACAGTAATAAACTAGATACTCTCGATATAAGGAATAACATAATAACGCAATCCATAGGATAAGAGAAAACCACCGGTTAAAACTGATCGTTAAAAATCGGATAAAACTATGAATTGAAAAAAAAAGAATAATGTTGCTATAGAATTGGTTCTGTAATGACTTCAATTTTTGTTAAATAAATAAATATTTTATTCATTAATTAGATTTGAAAAATTATTATTTAATATTATGACATTATTAAAATTAATGAAATTTATGAGAGAAGCTGGAAAAGAAAGAGAGTTTAAGAAGAGGTGAAATTATTATGGAGATATTTATGAGATTATAAAGTTAATTAAATTTGATAAATTATTTAATTAATGATGGATGGTCAATTGATTCTAAAAGAGTCCAATGCCTAATAGAAGTGAAAACCCTAGCATACCACTATAAATAGACATTAAAAGAATGACCGAAAATTCTCTTTAGTCAAACAAAATTTTTGCACTACGAGCCTCACTTTGCCATTTATTTTCACGCAAACCGAGGCATCTCGGAGAGCACACGATGATTGATTTTGAAGTCGGCATATAGGAGAAGACCAATCAAGTAGTGGCTACGAGTTTCAGGATGTAAATGGAGAGTAATCACTGGCCAAAGTTCGGTGTGTGCAATTTTTCAGAATAAGAATTGCAACAAACTTTATAGGAGGATGTTCATGGCGTCAATTTTTCGCGACATGGAACCTTATTCTCTTCTCCTATGTAGATCGAATATTGTATGATATCATTATTGTGACTAGAAAATCACATCGAAACATGATTTTTCGTCGGCAACAAAACCTAACCTGTGTTTTGTTCTGCCTAGTCCGGGTTCCATAGAACCCGGTGCGACTCGTAGTCAGATTCAGACTGAGTTTGTAGAACTCGATCCGTGTTCCCTATAGTCCAGCCCGAGTTTAGTGTTAACACGGCTCAGATTGTGACACATTGAACGAAGAACGTGAACCGAGGCCAACCCAACCCGAGTTCACACTCTGCTCGGCTCGGATTTGGTTGAGGATATAGGACGTTCCTCGAACACGGCACAAGGTTTCAACAGGTGATTCTCGAGGCAGAAAACGTATTTTGACATATTGAATTATAGTAAATAGGATTATTATTGATAATAATTTTTTCATATCATATCATTGTATATGCTTAATTTGTTGTCATTATATCTGACGTCATCATCATCATATCTGATCATATTGTTATCGCACTAGATCATGTGGTTATTAGCTTATCTGATTATAGAATGTTCAAATTTGACTTCATTGTCATCATATTGATCATATTATTTGCATGCCCAATCATGTCATTGATGATAGTATCGATCCAGTAGTTTTCTTCCGATTGGATTTTGTTAAATCTAAACTAAATTATTAAAAGATAAGGTAAACAAGATAAAAACTGAATGCTACTGAGTCTCCATGTACTCTGATTGCCTCTAAGCCCCTTGTGCCATATTGTTATTAATATTGTTATTGTATGAAGGAGATAGTGTGCTTAAAGGTTTAAGACGTCATCCTTTAGAGAAGTTATGATTGTCACGTGATTGGCTATGGTCTCTCGCTATCACGAATTATTATTAATGCTATTATTAGAGGGCAACTTGTTATGGGTTGATATCCTCCATTGATTACTGGGCCTACATAAAAAAGACATGGAGTTCTCTTAATTGACTGAGCGCTCTCTATTGTATTGGATAACTTCTAATATTGATAATTGAATTGAACTGAATTGAATTGAATCAAATTGTATAGATCATGGTCATTCAGATACTTGCGTTGACTGACATTACCTCTGCCCAGTAAATTAAATTGAATTATTATTAGACAATGACCATTGATTATTGAATTGAAAATCATTAATTGAATAGTGTCATATTGATCAAGTCTATTGAAATTATTAATGGATTATTGATATCGTTATTGATTGTTCAGTTCAGTGATAGATGAATGTTGCACATGGCATAGCGTTAACTTTAGATTAAGTCCTATTGAGTTGTTTAGTTCTTATTATTCTGCATTTTATAGTTTATATTTTTGCAAAATTATTTTATAGAAGATTGAGTAGCTTTGTTGAAGGCATGAAAGTTATGTGGGTCTTGGGGCGCTATAGAAGGCATTAGGAGAGACACTTTTTAGCTATTTCTAATAAATAGAATTGAGTATAAGTGCAACTGTCACGAGCAACTACTATAGCCATTCAGTAGGATCAAGTAAATATTGTATTATGATATTGATTATGGAGCTCACACTAATGAAATTTTATTATTATTATTGTGTCAGAACAACTACTACGTAAGATGGTGTTTTTGAGCCATATTCCACGAGCTCCCAAGAGCGCATTGCAACGAACCATTCAGCGAATCCGAGGCTCATAGACCAATGAGCAGTAGGCTCAGAGCCCAACGGGGAATAGGTAGAAGACCCAAGGTCCCCAATTAAAAGGGGATGAAGTAGGGATCTTTAGCTCATGATCCCACTCAGCTCACACTGAGTACTCCCACCCCATGTGTCTCGCATGGCAGTTTGTGCATGATCGTAGATACACTATAGAGAGGTCCATGAAGTTGTAGCCCCCTCAATTTGTCGAGAAGGGTGACTTCAAGGATGTTGAAAGATGGATCGAAGAGCTAGAACAGATCTTCCTCGAGATGAATTGCGACGAGGACCACAAGTTGATTTATGCCAGAGATTGGTGGAAGACCGCCAAGCTTACTATGTTCTCAGGTCAGGACCACGTCACCTGAGAGAAATTCAAGAATGCCTTTCGAGACAGATACATCCTTACCTACGAGAGGCAGCAAGCAAAAGGAATATTTGACACTTCCAATAAGAGAGTATGCCAATCAAGCAGTCAGAGATTGATCGTGTGAAATGTTGGGTAGATGGCTTAAAGCCCAGCCTCAGATAAAAGGTTAAATGATAGAATTGCTAGACCCTCCAGTTTGTTGAAGAGTTCATCGATGACAACTAGGCAAGAGCCCAACAAATCAGCAACAACACCAAAGTTGCTATAGAGATCGCAAGCATGGCAACTGACATGACAACCGTCGTCGTAATGATCGAAACAGAGGCACACCCTATTTGGTCGGGGTGGAAGGCAATGACTTTTCGATAGACCTGATTGTTAATGATTGATGTGGTGTTGGGTATGGATTTGTCATCCTAACATGACGCCTATCTACTACCGAGCGAAGAAGATATGGATCGGAACACTATAAGACACTATTGTTAGAGCCACGCCACTAGAGAGTCGCAAGGTACTAGTGTCAACTATCAGCCCAGAAACTAATGAAAAAAGATGTCGAGGACTCCTAGCAAGTGCAATGACAATAAGCAGGATTGAGACAAACTGAGATAGCATTGCAGTGGTACCACCAAAATTTCTGAACGTCATTCCGGATGACATTTCAGGACTACCACCATGGTGGGATATTGACCACCGCATCGACTTGGTGTCGGGTACTGTACTCATATCGAAGGCACCATATAAAATGGTTCATCGGAGACGTTGGAATTGAATATCCAAATCTAGGAGTTTCTAGATAAGAGATTCATCCGATCGAGTGTCTCCCCATGGGACACTCCAGTGCTATTCCTGAAGAAGAAAAATGAGACTATGCATAGACTATCGGATGTTGAACAAGGTCACAATTAAAAACAAGTATTCATTGCCAAGAATCGATGTCGACGAAAGTATTCTTCAAGATTGACTTAAGAACTAGCTACCAAAGACAACATTGAGAATTTGATATGGCCACTACAAATTTTTGGTGATGCCATTTGGGCTGACCAATGCTCCAGCTTAGATTTGATGAACCGAGTGTTCATGCCATACTTGGACAAGTTCATGATTGTCTTCATCGATGACATCCTCATCTATTCGTCGAGCCCAGAGGAACTTGAGGAGCATCCGTGGGTCATTCTACAGACCCTGCAAGAGCACAAACTATACGCCTAATTCTTCACATGCAAAATTTGGCTGGAGGATATTATATTCCTCGGACATATTAACAACAAAGATGAGATATAAGTAGACTTTGCAGGTGGAAGCAGTTGCCAATTGGGAGCAACCAAAGAACATATATTAAGACCTTTCTTGGACTTGTAGGGTTACCGAAGATTTATACAAAATTTCTCTAAGATCGGTCGCCATTGACTAATCTCACAAAGAAGGGCATCAAATATGAGTGGTCACAAAAGTGTCAAAATATCTTTCAAGATCTAAAGAAAAGATTGACGAAAATTCCATTTTGATCATATCTTCATGTCAAGAAGGTTATGTTATCTAATAATTACATAAGAATAAAACTTGTGATCTTGTTGTGTTATGAAAAGGATGAAAAGCAATTGACTTTTGCTGAATTTATAAAATAAAAAAGGGCTTAGAGGGAAATATTGACATATTTAAAGCTATATTGGCAGTTATACAATATGGTTAAAAGCTTGGTATGGATTTTGATCAGATATTTTCTCTATCAATTCATTTGGTCACTATCATAGTTGTGCTTGCGATGACTGTTGTTCTTATATAGAATTAGAATAACTAGATGTGAAAACCACATTCTTGTACGACACAACTTGAAGGATGTATTGAAAAAGGAAAAAAAGAATTTGGTTTGTCAATTGAATAGATCATTACATGGCTTGAGGTAGCGAGAGAAATTGGTATAAATTATTTGATTTCTTCATAAGGAACTTGAGTTTTATTAGATGTGAATTGTATCATAGTGCATGCGTGTGACTGTGTTGATGATAACTTTTGTATTTTGCTACTTTTTATTGATGACATGATTATTGTAGCAATAGCAAAGAGTGAATTTCTAAACTCAAAGTTCAATTTTTTTAGGAAGTTTAATACGAAGGATTTGGGCATTGTGAACCAAATTTTTTAGATGATGGTACATAAAGAGAGAAATGATAGGAATATCTAGTTGTCACAAAAAAATATATGTTGAGAAGATTCTAGATTGCTCCAATATGAAGAATGCCAAAGGAAGTGAATACACCACTTCCTATGCACATAAAGTTGTCTTCTCTACAATAACCTAAAAATAAAGCAAAAAAGACAAAGATATCTCAAGTACCATATGCATTAGTAGTGTGAAGCCTTATGTTTGCTATGATATCTATTGCAGACATAGTGGGAGAAGTAAGTAAATTTATGGAAAATTCTAATTATGATCATTGGACAATACTGAAGTGGATACCCAAATGCATGCGAATCTTCTCCGGTTAGGTTTTGTGCTATGGTTAGAAAAGTTTAAATTGTATTGGATATGTTGATGCAGATTTTGTTGGTGTCATGGATAAAAGTAGTATAGATTACGTTTTCTCCATGGTGTACGATCGTGTTAGTTAGGAATCAAAGTTGTAGCCAGTTTTTGTCCTTTCAACAACCGAAACAGAATAGATGAAAACTACTTATGCTTGTAAATAAGTTATCTGATTGGACAAATTGTTTGGAGAATTGAAGTTGAAGTTAAAAAAAAATGAATTGATCACATTTAGTTCTCCCCTTCCCTTCTGTATACAATTTAAAATGCAAACATATTGCATTGATCACACATCCACAATGCACACCATAGTTTCTAGGACGTAACAACATCACAAAAAACATGTAAACGTGCAGTTGAGATGTAATAGCATCACAAGAGACACTACAACATAATAGCATCACAAAATTATAAAACTTGTAAACTTTAGTGACAAAAGAAACAAAAGTTTCTACGAACCAATTATTATCATTGATGTCATTCCTGACATTCAATGATGATATACTCGATCATGAGGCTCGTGTCTAGTTCTGTGGTTGCATAATGGGCTAAAACATTTGTAAGACTAACGTTAGCTACTCAGAAAGTTGCTTAATAATGAATCCTCTAATGCTATCTAGTGTTACCTCAAGTGTTGTGAATGAACTAGAAGTAGATGATCTATGAACGTATTCTCCGCTTGAGTGGTTGATCCTACGCCACTTAGGTACTCGCCTCATGTAATCTCAGCCACCTCCCAAGCTATGACATCCTTTGCAAAATACATAAGTGTTGCATGCATAATTCAACGTGTATTTAGTATTGCATTCAATCTTATTTCGATTCATTTTCATATAACATGCATAATTTTATGAACTTATTTTCATTAATTTTATAAAAAAATGAAAATATATAAAAAATTTATGCTTTATTATCTAGGAAATAAGAGAAAAGAATTATGAAGCCACTGGAAAAAAATATGCTCAAATCGGAGTTACCAGAAAGTGAAAAAATAAAGTCATCAAGACTGAAATTTGGCTATCATAGGAGTCATGAAAATCTTGTCACGGGACATGACAGTGCCATGAAAAAGCTGCAATGGGCCGTGAAAATGCCTTGTTCCACATCTGAAAGTCGTCTTGAGGCATGGGCCATGATTAGGATGTCACAACTCATGAAATCTACTTTTTTACTCCTAATCAGACACCATAAAGGCCATCAAATGCTTGTCACAAGCTATGAAAGTCCATTTTTAGTTTGATTCATACACTGTTTAGGCCGTGAAAATCCTATCACCATCCGTGAAATTTAACATAATTTATTTTTGAACTAAGTTTTAGTGGAATTTCAATTCATACTATATGCTTCAGGATATCTTATTATAACAATTATTCTATTAGTTTTAGAATTTAAATTATTTGATGTAATACTATACTAACTTTATTTATTGCTTGAAAAACTATTAATCGATGCAAAATGGATAGTATGGTTTTAAGTTATTTTTTATTCTTTATGAATATTTAATCTTTAAGATAAAAAATATATTACATTATAAAGAGAAAAATATTTTTATATAATATATAATCTTGAATAATTTATTATCTTATGTACATTTATGCCATTATATATGAACTAATTCAACTCCTAAATTTATCAAACACTTATTTATTAATCCCTTAATTGAACCTCTAAACATTAACTTTTATCCGCTAACTGCCATTCTCTAATTAAACTATTATTTGTCGATCAAATTGTTATCCACTATTAAATTGCTAAATTTTCCAAATATAGCCTTAATCCGATGAACTAAAAAAATTGGCTGACAGTTAGAAGAGGGCGGCGTTGGCATGGGGGTCGACAAATAGGGTGGGGTTAATGTCAAACATCGAGGACAAGGTGGACGGATGACGAGAATCATGGTGTCAGTGTTGGTGAATAGGGCAATGACAACATCAACGAAGTATGCAAGCAGTGGGGAGGTCGGCGAACAAATGGCACACGGAGGTGAAGCAAGCGTGTGGCAACAAAATCGGTAGTAGCGTCATGCATCGGCAAACCCGATGGCATTGTTGTGCATCAACGAATGGTGTGGATGGTGAATGGACGACAACGGTGGTGCAGCAATGGGTTGGGGACAGAGAAGGAACAAAAGGGTAAAATGGTAAAATAGTAAAACAAAAAGAAGGGACAAATTTAAGGTAAAAGCTTTAGTAGGCCAACAATGATGCTGAACAGTCTAGTGCAATAATGAGATTAAAACAATGTTGTCGTGAATCTAAATTAGCATCGACAAAGCTTGTGGCTCTATCATGACTCTAAGGTAAAGCCCTAATTGGAGACATCTTATTGCTGCCTTTGTTGTGTTTCTACGGTAGTGCTAAATATTAATATAAATTCTAAAATAACCAATATTTGAATTTTTTTCTAATTAAAATATTGAGAAAATCATATCACTTAATTCCATGCTCATAATTATGTGATTAAGGAGTTAACAAAATGATTTATAAATCATTAGGATATGATATATATTGTATATAAAATTTATTCAACTTTATATATGTAAGTGTATAAATTAGATGAACTATGTTATATATATCATATCATATCATATCATATCATATAATATAAGTATATACACACGTATATGTATATTTTTTTATCTATATACATATATTAAAATACTATAATTAAATTAACATTCTTTCTTTTTGTGCATGTATATAGATATTTATTTTTCTAATTAAACTACTAAGGAAAATCATATCTCCTAATTTCATACTAATAATTATATGATTAAAAGATAACAAAATGATTTATAGATCATTAAGATATCATATATGTTGTATATACAATTTATTCAACTAAGTATATGTGTGTGTGCAATGGAGGAGCCAAATGTTTCATTCAGTGGGTTCACAAATAATTATAATAATTTTAGAATTAAAATTAATATAAATATAAAGTCGTCATATAATTTAACATATACTCTATATATTTAGAAATATTTATATACATTTCAAGTATGCATTAGTGTTAGAAAATATAAACTTAGTTGTAGATATATTATCCGAATGAAGATTGATTTTTCAAGATAATATTTTTCATTATTACTAACTATAACTATAAAATAAAATAATAAGTATCATATAATATAACATTTTTATAAAATTTAATATTTATTTTTGTAAAGATAAGTCAAAATATTAGATCAGAAAATTAAACTTCATGAAAGTAATTTAAATATGAAAAAACAATAAATGAAAGCATATCATTTAGCATATATATATATATAATTTATTGTGATTTAAAAATATTTATATTTGATTAAAAATAAAAAATAAATGGTGAACAATATAAACATTGAGTTCAAGTTATGATATAAAATAATATTTTTATCATTAATATAGATGAAATAAATAATATTTATGTTGGGAATTTAATCCCTCTTCTTATGTGTGAATTGAATAATATAACCAATGTACAAGAAAATAATAATAGGCAAAAGAGACACAAAATTTATATGAAAAAACCCTCCAATGAGAAGGGGAAAAAATCACAGGGCAATCACAGAGCAATATCACTAATTCAAGAATAGAGTACCACGTCTTTCGAGTTTTGCCCAAACCTGAATAATAATAATTCACTGGGATAAATAATTCTTCTATGAAAAATACTAAAATAACAGTAGAAATAATATCGTATGATTACTACAATTATCTGTGATTATAGTATCAGCAAAACCTCAAAGATCCTCCCAATTTAGCTTTGTTCTTAATTCTTTGCTCTTCAAGAAGAAATTTTTTGTCTTCTTTTCTTTATCTGTTGACCAAAGAAAAACTCCTTTTTCTTTTTTCAATCAACTCTAGAACTAGAAAAGAAAAAAACCTTTTTCTTTACTTTTCCAAGAACCCGGCCGTGCAAGCACAAAGAAGAAATCCACTTTTTCTTCTTGGCCGCCACACCATCTAGAGAGAGAAGTACTTCCCAAGTTAATTAGGTTTAATTAACTTAAATAGTTTTATCTTCTTAATGGGCTGAATTAACTCCAAAGGCCCAACAATCTCTCCCTCCATCCCATGAGAAGGAGATCCTTCATCAAGAATCATCGCTTGATCTTTATGCCGGCCAATCCGATGCCTCGTTCTGGCTTTCTTCTTGGATTTATCTTTGGATCTTCCTCTTTAGTAATCACAGAGTATTCAGAACTTGGATATTTAGTGGAAGTACGACGCTCTCTTGTAGATCTGCGAGATGGAATAGCATCTTGCTTCCCCTGCAGAAAATCCTTTACATCTGCATCTGTATCCACATCTGGCTCATTATTTTCAAGTTCATTTTGTACATAGTCACTGCTATGCTTCTTTGATTTCCTATAGTCTATCAAAATTTCTAATTCATGAAAAATCACATCTTGCTTCTGATAATTTTCTTCTTCTCTGGATCCCACAACTTATATTCAAAGTTTGTATCTCCATAACCCAGAAATATGCACTCTTGAGTCATCTCATTCAATTTCTGTCCATGTTCCTTTCCCACCTGTGCAGAAACTCTACAACAAAAAATTTTCAAGTGAGAGTAAGACACATTCTTACCAGCCCACACTTTCTCAGGAGTATCTGAATTCAAAGGAACTGATGGAGATCTGTTAATCAGGTAGCACGTAGTATTCGCAGCTTCACTCCAAAAGATCTTCCGTAGATTAGTCATTCTCAACATACACCTAACTCTATTCACAATGGTTTTGTTCAATCTTTCAGCAACACCATTGTGCTGTAGAGTCTTA
Source organism: Pontederia crassipes (assembly GCA_030549335.1). Taxonomy (NCBI): domain Eukaryota; kingdom Viridiplantae; phylum Streptophyta; class Magnoliopsida; order Commelinales; family Pontederiaceae; genus Pontederia; species Pontederia crassipes. The sequence goes on along the minus strand of CM060186.1, from coordinate 50,721,237 downwards.
GGTACTGACTTTTCATGTCTGATGCCATGCTCTGTGCAATAATATTTGAATTTCTGAGACGTATATTCACCACCATTGTCTGTGCAAATACACTTTAGATGATTGCTTGTCTCCTTTTTCACCATGACATGAAACTTCTGAAAAATCTCAAACACTTGATCTTTTGTCTTCATAAAATAAATCCATAATTTTTGTGAAGCATCATCAATAAAAGTAACAAAATATCTATTGCCACCTAAAGAATTTACCTCAATGGGACCACACACATCAGAATGCACCAAATCCAACTTATTTTCCTTCTTCTTAGAATTAGACACAAATGACACCTTGCACTGTTTACCAAATAGACAGTCATCATAAGTATTCAGAAATTTACTTTTGGTAATAGTGATGTGAGAATTCCTCGCCAGAACTTGCATTCATTTCTCACTCGTGTCCTAATCTTTTGTGCCATAAATCTGGTGAAGCTTCTTCCTCTATCGTATTAATCGACTGTCCAATCAAATTCACTTGAGTTTTGTAGAAGACACCTGATAGGTTTCCTTTAGCAACAACCATGGATCATTTGATCAATTTCCACTTTTTATCACCCATGTGACTATAGTAGCCTTCTTGACCCAAAAGCTGAGGAGAAATCAGATTGAGACGTAAATCTGATATGTTTCTGATATCCTTCAGAACCAACTCACAACCAACATCTATTCGAATACATACATCTCCAATTTCTATAATTTTAGACTCTGTCTTATTGCCCATCTTCATTGTGCCAAAATCACCAATCTTGTACACATGAAGCATTCTTTTAATGAAGTTGCATGATGCGAAGCCCCTAAATCGATGATCCACTCAACTGAAGAGTCTATGACATTGCATTCTTCATCACCTTCTGAAAGGTAATATATATCCTCATCTGATGCCACTGTAGTAGTACTATGATCATATGCATCTTTATGATTCTTCTCATTCTATTGCCTCTTCCAATCTCTACAATTTCTTTTGATATGTCACTCTTTACCACAGTGATAACATGTAAATTTTTCTCTTGACTGTGACATATTGTTACCACGGCCTTTTGATCCTCTACTTTTGTCTCTATCTTTATTCTCTGCGATGAGGACCTGTGTAGTATATGTTCCCATGCTCTTCCTCCTTGTTTCTTCATTGAAGAAACAATCTTTGACCATGGTGAGCGATATCATACCATTAGGAGCAGAATTACTAAGTGCTATCACCAAAATTTCCCATGAATCTGGCAAGGAACTCAGGAGTATTAATCCTTGCATCTCATCATCAAAGATTATTTTCATTGCTTCCAACTGATTTACTATTTTCTGAAATTCACTCAAGTGTTCAGCAATAAAATTTTCATCTTTAAACTTCAAATTCACCAGTTTTCTGATCATGAAAGCTTTATTCTGAGTAGTATTTCCTTTCGTATAAATATTGTAGCTTCTTTCACATATGCATCTGTCTCTTGAGCAACATGATGAAAAACACTAACATTAATAAATTGCCTAATCATCCCAACAACTTTTCTGTGCATCTTTTTTCAACTTTCATCAGTTTTTCCTGTCGACTTTTTATCTCCTAATTCAATGGGATCAACCAAGTCCTTGCAGTAAAGAAAGTCCTCCATCTTGGCTTTCGAAACTGAATAAGTATTCAATGTCAGTTTTATCATCTCGTTAAAAGTATTTATCCTCCATTTAATTCATACAAAAGAAATCTTAATTAACCTCGCTCTGATACCACTTTTTGGGAATTTAATCCCTCTTCTTATGCGTGAATTGAATAATATAAGTCAAGCACGATGCACAAGAAAATAATAATAGGCAAAAGAGACACCAAATTTATGTGAGAAAACCCTCCAACGAGAAGGAAAAAAAATCACAAGGCAATCACAGAGCAATATCACTAATTCAAGAATAGAGTACAACGTCTTTCGGGTTTTGCCCAAACTCGAATAATAATAATTCAGTGGGATAAATAATTCTTCTCTGAAAAATACTGAAATAACAGTAGAAATAATATCACCTGATTACTATAATTTTCTGTGATTGTAGTATCAGCAAAACCTCAGAGATCCTCCCAATCTGGTTCTATTCTTGATTCTTTGCTCTTCGAGAAGAAATCTTCTGTTTTCTTTTTCAGCCCTCTTTTCTCTTCTTTTCTTTATCCATTGACCAAAGAAAAACTCCTTTTTCTTTTTCAATCAACTCTAAAACTAGAAAAGAAAAAAACCTTTTTCTTTCCTTTTCCAAGAACTCGGCCGTGCAAGCACAAAGAAGCAATCCACTTTTTCTTCTTGGCCGCCACACCATCTAGAGAGAGAAGTACTTTCCAAGTTAATTAGGTTTAATTAACTTAAATAATTTTATCTTCTTAATGGACTGGATTAACTCCAAAGACCTAACAATTTATTATAACTATAAAAAGATATTATTTAATGTGATAATAAAAATAAATAGCAAGTATTATGAATCAGGTAACTAAGATAAATTATGGGTAAAAAAATAAAGGAAAAGAAAACTTTTATTACCCAGATTCTAACCTACATCCTTTGAATGGCGAAAATTTCGATGAAGCTACTAAGTAGTTGAGAAAAGGTTGGTATTTATCATTGCATTTTCATTTATTCCAATTATCTAGTGCACCCACTGGCAGGTATATTAATTAGATGAACATTGTTATACTTAGATATACTATTTATATAATAAATGTGTATATATCAAACTAATATTACGTAATTAAATCAGTATATATATGTCATTGTATCTCTATACACATGAATACATTTATAATGAATATACAATTAATTTATTAATTAAAGTTAAGTATATGTAACATATATATTTATCTTTGACACACATATTGGCTCTTTCATTAGGGGCATAATAGCGTTAGGTAAGAATGGCGCCACCTTAGGTCAGCTTGGCATTGACACATACATGACATTATTTCAGATATTTTAGCGATGCTTGATGTCGGCGTTAGGATTGTGATATATTTCACCTCACCTTTTTTTCCTGCTTGCATTAATAATGACACCCTATTGTTGACATGATGCCACTTTTGGCGTTGATGTCTTGCAATGCGAGGTCGACACTAATTCAAGACCATTGTGATTGCATATCCATCCACCTTACTATGATGCTATTTTGTCTCTAATGGGGTCGACAAAGCATTGTCCATTTTTAGATGTTAGATTGCATGGTTATTTGATAGATTTCTTCTTGTGACTATTATGAACAACTTTAAATTATTTATTTGTTGCACAACTAAGTAATTTAAGAAGAGGTAATGACTATAAAACTTAATCGTAATTGTGTCAAACTCAGTGGTTGATAAAAAGGATCAAACATAAGGAAAGATAACCTATATTCTAACTACTTATTTCATTCCTAGCTGAAAGTCAAATTAGAATGAAAAAGAATATATATTATTATAACTATGATGAATGCATCTTGCTACATTATTATCACAATTATGGTCATTTATAAACATTTTTCAAAGATCATTATACAAAATATGATGAGTAAACATCATAGATTAATTTTACTAGTTTATTGCACATTTATTTGTTTACCACATAGTTAATAATAATTTGTTGGAAGATTTTTTTAAGAGCATTTATTGCAAGTTATTAATGTTGACTATGAGTTGGAAAGATAATTGTCCTTAAAACTTGAGTTGTGTCCAGATTCAATTCCACAAGATTTTTTAGGACAATGACAAATAGACGAAGAATCTGCATGGGCGAAGTCAAGTTAATTCAATTCAGTTTGGAAAGAAAGAATGACAAAATTATCGTTGCAATGCGTGATAAACTACATATACTGTATACTTCTATAGTCATGAAAAACTATTATGACGTTTTCCAATTATGACGAATACAACCATAATAATCTGCTTGAGGATTGCATGATAAATATGACACATATAAATAATTCTCTATTGTTCCAATATTATTTCTGCAAGTACCAAGAATTTTGAAGCTTAGTAGTTCTTTTAATAATCTCTTACGCTAATTTTCTTTGAAAGACAATTTCATATTAATTTAGTACTTTATATTATTGAATTATAATAAATTTAAAGGATAATTTATTCATTCCCCAAAGTCAAATTAATGCATTTATGGCTATTTTTAATTTCATTGGGATTGTGGACAGTTTGGCAACAATAAATATGGATATCTAAGACATTAATTGTGGATAAGAAGTCATTAATAAATTAAGATTTATATCATCTATAAAAGGGATGGTACACCCTCACATTTTTATCACAATTCATTCCATTTTTGTTGTTATGCATTTATGGCTACTTTTAATTTCATTGGGATTGTGGACAGCTTGGCAACAATAAATATGAATACCTAAGACATTAATTGTGGATAAGAAGTCATTAATGAATTAAGATTTATATCATATATAAAAAGGGGTGGTACACCCTCACAAGTCTCCATATCTTTTTGGTACAATTAGCCCTTTTTTCCCTACAAAAGTGTAGAATTGGAGCCTCTTATTCTTGGGGAGGTCCATTGTGTATATTGGTGGCAAAGTAACTTGCATGCATGAATTATACTTGGTTAGATTTCATCTCTCTATGCATTTAACAAAATAATTATTCAATTTTTCTTGTGGTTCATAGTGCTTGAACTTGCCACATGTACTAGGACATGAATGGAGAATATGCTTGGCTCATGGAGATCATATGGAAACCTGGTGAATATGTTGTTGCCCTCTCTCATCTTGTTTTTTTACTTCATATTGGCTGATTTGTGTGTTTCCATTATGTGGTGATATTTACTGCTTTGATCTCTTTATATCATTAGGAGACTGTAAAATTCAAAATTCTGAGTCAAGAGTTGGTTACGAGAAATTCCAAGCAGATGAAGGATTACTAGCGGATATATATAGAGGTAGGCACTTGTATGGACATCAATTAGTTGTTGTTTAACATAGTTATGCTTCATTTAGTTTGATGTAATACTATATATTATTGATATATTTTTTTGTGCATACATGAAGGCCAACCTTCGAGGCATCAGTCCGATCTCAACTTATGTCTTTTTGGTTGGCTAAAAAAGCTTCATCCTAGGGGGTGTATTCCTCTCCTCGTGAGCATGTTTGGAGTTGCCGAATAGGTTGCTCCTACATAGATCGCAGATACGAGAGAACTAGACATATCCAATATATGTTGTTGAAAATTGGAGAACTCAAAATTATAGCGAGCAAATAAGTCATCATCATCGCTAACATGTTATGAAGTGAAAGCAGAGATAACAGAAGCTACTGCAAGTCGGATAAAGGAGAGCACCAATCAAGTATCATCTTTTAAAATTTTGTATTGTAAAAGGAAAGTTATTAAAGTTAATTGTATCTATCAAGTATCAAACATTAATATGCAAATTGTTAAACATGCAAATAGCTTTTATGTGATTGATTATTTATATGTCAGTTTTCATTGACCAGGATTGTGAAGTTTAAGAAAACTTTTGAATCATTAATCAATCCATGACTTGTTTTCCTCTTATGCCATGTAATTTTTAAATGAGGAAGATAATGATAGCCATATGCGAAGATGATCCATGCCTTCACTTATTTATCCATTTAAAAGAATTGAAATTGCAAGGATAACAGAAAATAATCACAATTCAGAATTATGGAATACATATCATATGAACCACTTGATTTGAGATTGTTATAGCAGTTATGATGGATAAATTACTATAGACTACTCCAAAATAGATCAACGAATGTAAAATCATTATGGAATACTTTTATTTGTTTTTAGCATAACTAAATTAACATAATTTTGAAGATCATATAATGTCTACAAAACTTGGAAGGTATCATGATTCTTTCCTATGTGATATATGGAAATAATGAATATGGCTAGATAAATATGCATTGACAAAAGACAAATGAAGCATTAGGCGATGATAAAAAGGAAGGAAAGCCAACCCATATTTTTACTTATTACTTATAGTGTTTCAATGAAACCATATTGCACAATAAAGAATATATTATCATAATTATGAGGAATATAGTGTGCCATATTATGAACACATTTATGATCATGTACATTTATCGGTTTATCTCATATCAATAAGAACTTATTGTAAAATCATTTTAGGAACATTTATTGCAAAATATGTTCCCACAAATCCTCTATAAATGAATTAGGACAACTACTAAAACTTTATAGAACTATCAAATAAATTTAAAATAATTCATTAATATGCAGACAAATAAACTGCAACATTTATAAAAATGAATATATCATATTCTATTCATAATATTTGATTCCTGCAATAATAGTTGTAGGGGATCTACAACGGCTCATCCCTCATAAATCCCTTAATGACCTTCCTATTGTTCTTTCTTGGAGAAATGAGTAACTAGAATATATAGTTAGAATGCAACACTGGCCCAAATTATTACACCAATTAGGATGAATACAAGATTATGCATTATTTTTACTATTTTTAATATATATTCTCTTATCACACAATCAAGAGAAATTTATAACAAGATAGTTTTAGAGCATTTATTGTATGGTATTAACGAGTGTCCATGAGAAGTTGGAAAAATAGTTGTTCTTAAACATTGAGTTGGCTTTTAGATTCAAATCTAAAGATTTTGTTAGTACAATAACAAAAAAAAAAGAGAGGAACATGCATGAGGGAAGTTAAATTAACTAAATTAGGCATGTAAAAATGATAAAAAATTGTCACTTGAGAAGCTAAACCATATCATATTTATCTCTTTATATTTAAATTTACAACATAATCGTTAACAATATTATGACATGTATATATCGTTATAACTACATGATCCAAGATTGTTATGACAATTATGATAGAATATTAATATGGATTCCAAGTAGTCTTCTCATACAAGTACAATGAATGCAATAAGTATTATATTCTACCACTTAAGTTTATGCTCATTTATTTGTGATAACATGGCATACTAAGAATTTAGATTTAGATATTAATTGTTTATGATTTGAAAGCAAGGTTGTCCAAACACATGATTAAGTATGTGCTTGGTTATAATGAAGCACTGATTAGTACCAAAAAATTATCCTAATTATGATTGACAAACTGTAATAACTTTCTTGTAGATCATATTACAATTATGACATGTACATATGTATGTATGTAAGAATACCTTTTGGATCATTAATTATTAAAAATCATATATTTGAAAAAATGTTATTGAAATTTATCCCACCCCTTTTATTGTTATTGACATCATATATTTGGCATATTTAAAATAGTACTACCGCTTATATTTTGGTTAGAATATAAGATGTATTTATATTAAATTATTTTATTCAAAGTTTTAAAACATTATGGACTTAGAGGACAAAACTAAGGAATTTGCAACAATATTAGAACTAGTAATATACAACATATGCAACAAATTCAAAGAAAGCAAATAAAATGTATACTACATATTGCCCAAAGTAAAATGTATAACATAAAATTATAGATAGTGATGCATTAAAGTGGGAGATTGACATTTTTTTCTACATATTTTATGGTGATTTTTTTAAAATTTAAAATGACAAAAAATTATGTATATTAGGATGCACCCCAACAAGCCCATCCCATCTATCTCACATTGAAACTCTAGGAGTTGTTACCAATCTCAGTAATAATATAATTTTATCAATAAACAATAATATTAAATACTTTAAAATAAAGAATATATAATTTTTTTATTCACTGCACTTTGTATAACTTGGAACAACCTATATTAATGGTCATAATTATGTAAATAATAGAGCACACTATATTTATCATAATAGTGATAATATAAAAATAATTAAATGTAAGAATTAGTCCTTCTTATCATCCTCCAAATCCAAATCTGATTGCTTTCATTTTACTTTTGTCCATGCATACTCTTCATATCCGCTCTATAACCACATAAATCATATATAAATTAATCATTACTCAAGTTTTATAAGCATATGCTCTTCTAATTATACAACATTAGTTGTGTGACAAATAAAACTTATGTTGGAGCAATCAATAACAATTTATCCATCGTAATCGAGGTAGCAATCTCAAATCAAGTAATCCATATATTTATTCCATAATTGTGATAAATTCCCTTTTAGTTTGGTATATGTTATCTTTTTTGGTCCTCTTTATCTTAAACTCGTTGTCCAAATATAATTATTTAACATTATTTTTATCTTGCTCTTTGTCCAAATACTATATGAATGAAATAGGTGAGCTACTAAAATTTTATAGATAACTAGCACTATATATTTAAAATAATCCATTAATGTGGAGTGATAAATGCTTACTAGCTATATGTTATACAAATAAACCTGCAAGCAATATTATTAAACCAGATCAAACTGACTGATTCAATTGGCTCAATCATGAACTAACACTTCATCCAGTCCGGTTTTGATTAAAACTATTTTAGAGATTGAACAAAATAAACTAGTTGAACTGAAAAAATGGTGAATTGAAGAATTGGCCAAGAATTGGGTTCAATATTAAAATTAAAATAGAAAGAAGTTGAAAAATGGAAGATTTTTTTAAACAAATTATAAATTAAGGAAAGAAGTAATAAAAGTATAAAAATAAAAATGTAAGTGGGAAAACAAATATAGGGAGGAAAATGGTAATTTAAGAAAAGGAATTATTAGTGGAAAAGAATTTAATTTTTTTAACAAAAATATGAAGAATATAATGAACAAGAAATGAAAAAACGAAGGAAATAAATTAAAAACAAATATAATAAAAATTAATAGTTATTTGGGAAAAAATACATTAATATGTTTATCATTATGATTATAAAGTAATAATTGAGTAAGCATGAAGTTTTAAATATAATAAATAATTGTTTAAATAATAAATTTGGAAAAAGAAAGGAGCAATAGTGGGACATAAAAATAGAAAGATGAAATAAATATGGGATAATAAACAATAAGAAGACTGATACAAACAAAATAAGAGAGGTTTTAAAAGTGAATTAAATGTAAAAAAGAATAATTTAACATCACAAATATTACATAAATAATAATGTATCAATCATGGTAATTTTGGATAGCCTAAATTTATAGAATCTATAAATAATAATTTCATACTAATTTATTAATTAGTAATAGTAGTGTGATATATTATATAATATATTAAAAATTCATATGAATAATTTTATTTTGGTCCACTGAATGTGCTGCTCACGTATACGGCTGTAAATTACAACTGCTCAATTTGAGCCGTTGGATTTAAATCGACGACGATTCGAGTAAAAAAAAAGTTCACTCCAAAATAAAAGTCTCGGAATGCATCATATTTCATTTATAATCCTTGTGCAGTAAAAGTCTTGGAACAATCTACAAGGATTCATCCCTCTTATATTCCTATCATTTTTTTCCTGAAAATAAATAAATGGGTAACTAGAACATATAACTAGAATGCAACACATTGATCCACGATGGTTACACTGACTACAATAATAAAATATTACACATTCATTTTACTATTTTGTTAAATTATTTGTTTACATTATAATGTATAAGAATTTATTGCAAGATATTCTTTTGAGAGCATTTATTGCACGATGATAATGAGTGATTATGAGAAGTTGGAAAGATAATTGTCCCTAAAACGTGAGTTTGTGTTTAATTCATTCCTAAAAATTCCTTAGGATAATAACAAATAAAAGAATACTATTCATGAGGGAAGTCAAATTAACAAATTAATTAAATTTGGTATGTAAGGAAAGGACAACAAACATATTGTCACATGAGATGCTAAACCACATGGTACTTGATTATTTCCATTTAAATATGCATAACTTAATTGTCAATAATATTATGATGCTTATAGATCATTATAGAATATATGCTTCTGGGTCACAAGGCATCAAGAGGGGGAGGGTGAATTGGTGTTTAAATGAAAAATACCAATTTCACGAAAATCATCGCGAAATCTTAAAATCGATTCTTTAATGTTAAATCAATACAATAGCAATAATATCACATGCATAATAAAGTAGGAAGGAGAGGGAAAGAACAGATAAACACAAGATATACGGTGATTTGTTAACAAGGTTCGATAACACCTTGGCCTACGTCCTCGCTCTGACTTCTCGATTTCGAGATGGTCGGATATTCCATTAACACCCTTCCTTCATTTCAAATGGGGCAAGGAAGAAATCCTTTACAACTCTTACATTTTCTCCTTTACAAGATGTATGACACACCTTTTTCTTTCATAGGCTTTCACTCGTCTTTTCTTCGCTCAAGAAGTAAGACACAACATCTTTTCACTTAGGAGTTAAACAACTATTAAAATATCACAAGATTACTCCACAATCTCTTTTTTAAAATTTGGAACCTTACACAAGAGTAAGAAAGAAAGAGATAAAAGATTTGCAATTTGTAGCTCAAATGAATTTCTCAAATGTTCTTTCCACTTTTTCTTAGTAGTCTTTTTTTTTGCACCTTTGGGTCCTCTTTTATAGCCTTCTTAACTCAATTTAGTTTTTGGGACTTGTTTCCTCATTTTGGGGCCAAAATATGATCGTTATAGTGCATTCTACGTGCTGACCGGTAGACCGTTCTGCCCCATCGGTCAATCGATACACTTTCTTTTTTGAAAAATATGACCGTTAATTAATTTTGCACAGTCAGGTCGATCAATCAGTTGACCAGTATCTCGATCGGTAGAGTCTCAACATTTTGTTTGCTCAAACTGAGCATTTTCTGCACTGACCGATCGATTGGTGTGCCTACCTGTCGATCGGTATTCTCACTATCAGATTGATCACCCTGCACTATTTTAAGCATAATGTTTTGAACATTTATCCAAATATGATGATTTTTTATTCTATCAAAAGCTAACAATATTATCTAAAACCTTGATATTCATCATTCGTCCAAAATATAATGAGATCATAGTCACATATTGATTTAAAATTAAGTATACAAAATTATCCATTTCAATAAAACATTTTAGACCTTTACTCTTTTATATATAACTTTTCATACCAGTATTCAAATGAGATGATATTTGATTCTATGTAAAGCTAATAATATTATTTATAACTTTTATATCACTCTCCTGATTCAAATCTCATGATAGAATACTCAACTATTAGATGCAAGTTTAGCACATAAAATGCAAGTTATGCGATTGTCCAAATAAGATGATTCTTGATTCTTTATAAAGGTATGAGAATTATCTATAACTTTTATATTCACCCATTAATATAAATCTCGTGGGACATAAACAAATATTAATCAAAATTTTAATGCATGAAGCAACACATTTCTATTTAAACCTTTTTGGTATTTTAAATATAACTCTAATCTTTTTAAATTTGTATCATCAAATCATAATTATATAGGACATAAAAACTTTACTCCAACAATATCCCCCTTTTCGATGAATACAAATCGAGAAATATTAAAAGTATATGAGTCGTACAGTAAAAAATATTAAAGTCAATTTACTCCCCTTAAAACTAAGCTTTCCTTACAATTATAAATATGCACATAAGTCTTAATTGTAAGAAACTTTTCATATAGAGTTATATTCTCATGAGGTCCATGTAATAAATTATGGGTTATATATATTTCTCTTATATAAATTTTTTTTATGTTCTTATCATATTTTTCCCCTTTTCGTTTCATCAAAAAGTACTTTACACATGAAGTATATAGGAAACAATATGAGATGTAATATGTAACTCCCCCTTAATCATGTCATCTTCCTAAATTTTTCATTCTTCCCCATTTTGTCATATACGATACAATATGTAGTGTCATTAGAGATATGGAAATAATTTTTATTCTTTTATCACATCTATAAAAATTGTTTCATGTATAATATATGTGATAGATAAAAATAACTCCCATAAAGTCATGACTAATTTATAATAGCAAAACATAAAATCAAATGAATAACACGTCTCAAAAAATTATATAAGGAATCAAAACATTGCATAAAACTTTGAGACAACAATGATATAGCAAATTTAAATTGAATAATACGAAGTAATCAAATAATTGATAATAAGGGTAACAAGTCATATTCAAAGTGAAGGGAGGAAACGATATTTTGAACAAGCTCCTCCTATCATTATGATCAATTTTCATCCTCTTTCTATCTTTCTTTAGTTCTTTATATGTTTCTTTTTTTTTCAAAGAATCAATAACACTATAATTTTATGAATGAGAAGTCAAAGCTTGATTTTCATAACATGAAGATTTTATGCCTAAAGCAAAAGGGTCATGCTAAGATATGATAAAATAGTTTTGTAAATAATAAGAATGTAGATTCATGCACATGTAAGTGAAATAATTAATATTTTTTATGGTATGACATAAAACATCTCAAATGTAAATACATATATAATTTTTTATTTGTGCAAGAGATATATCATTTAAGCATCATTCCAAATTTGATGATAAAATATGATAACAAATTATGATCATATAAATTTATGCACATTAATCTTATAACGTAAGAGTCCATATGCCAAGATAAATAAGCATCATAAATGGCATAAACATTTTCAAAGTTAACATATCAAAATGTGCTCAAAAGTTGACTTTTCAACAATCATAAGTTTATGCACATTTTATGATAACTAGCAGACAAGTATAAAGCACAAATAATTGTAACACACTAGTAGATCCAATTTTTTTATTTCTATATTCAAAATAATACTTTTATCATAAAATTTATGTTTGCAATCTTCAAATTCATTTTTCCTTTTCTTTCTTTGTCACAAAATAATAATCCAAGCTGGTGACAAGAAATGAAACTAAAAAGGTATTCAAAGTTTAATCTTTTACATACTCGCTCTTTCTTAAAATGATAATAGCTATTTCAAATTATGAATGAGGGAGATATCTTTCATTACATGACATGATAATTTGAAATACGAAAGAATAAAATTCATGTCAAAAGTATTTTACAAAGATGAGCATACACATAAACTTTGATAGAAGATGTATATAACAAGTTGAAAATGATCTTTTTAGTGATATGCTTTATTTTAAACATGTGCATAAGCATAAAGTTTTGAAATTAGATGTATTATTCAATAATTTTCAAATGACACATTAATATGATCAATCATCTTATTTCAAATCATAATATATCCTAATAATATAGTGTAATAAGTCAACATTCATAATAAGTTCATACACTAAGGCTCATAACATAAGAGTCATATAAGTCTTATGCCAAACATATTTATTATAAATATGATGTCTTCTTTATAAATAAACAAGAATTATTCAAATTTTAAAGACTTAGCATTCATATTTTCATGTGTCTTTTTCTTTTGCCAAATTCAAAGAAGAGTCATGATAAAAAGCATGGCAAAGGTAGAAATAGACATATATTTCTCCTTCTTTGACATGTGAGCAAGATAGATTTTGTAAGTATATTATCACAAGTCAAAAAAATATATTATGTATTAATTTAAAAAATCTCCATAAATTTGCATTTCTAAATATCAAAAGATATTCAATTCTTATATCAAGATCATAAAACATCAAGTCTCATCAATAAAAAGTATATGATAATCAAACTTCAACCAAACAAAGTCGTTTATTATTTTTCACTCATAAAAATATGATTTTTCTTATACTTCAAAATCATATGCATCATATATCTATATTGAAACACAAATATCAAGATGCAATATAGTACACAAGATTCATATAAATCGATTATGCACGCTTAATGCTAAAATCAACATATTTTGAGTATGAAGAATTATGCATGCAAACTTTAGTATTGATATAAGTGCCCTTAATTTTATAAATACGATTTCCACATTTAATTAGCAAGGTAGTCCAAAAATGTCAACTTAGCAATCATCATACACAGTTCAATAGACTTATTCTCATTTAGTAAAAATGAATAATATAGGTATTTTCAAAATTAGATGAGTAAAATAATTTTAGTATGCACAAGGATCATAATCTTTTATCAGATATTAACTTTATGCATATATTATGATAATAAATTTACAAATTCAAGACATAAATATACATCATATCAAAATGAGTTCAAATTTTTATTTGCATATGCCAAAATACTTTTACCGCAAACTTTTATGCCTCAAACTCATTTAAACTTCATTGTTGTTTTTCTTTTTATGTGCACATAGCTCACAATAAAAAAGTGTGTGCCTTCACTTTACTTGAATCATTCTTCTCATCCTTTGTGAAGCACACCTACAAACAAAAATAATTTGCAGTTTGGTACCCAAACTTGTTTGGGTCCAACATAATTATTTTTGTTTCCTTTAGGAACCCACATCAATTTCATGTGCATATTAATAGATTTTTTAATTTGGCATTGAAATTAATAATGACCATGAGCATTACAATAACATATAATAGGTGATAATAGAGTGATTATGATCATATCCAAACTTCAAAGTATCGTTATAGGAGACAGGAGAATGTTTAACATTAAAAAAGTGATCATAAAAGTGTTTATTCTTTAAATAATAATCATTAGTATGCTTTGGCTTTGAAGCATAAGAATATTTCAAATAATATCCTTTTGTGATTTTGACATTTTTCCTTAAGTTTATTTCCTTTTTAAAATCATTAGACTTTGCAAACATTTTAATAGGCTTTTGAACATTACTAGTATGTTTCAAGGGCATATCAATTTTATTGTGCAAAGCATTTTGCAATTTAATTGACTTTGAATTCTCTACCTTCAAAATTTCATATTTTTTAATTGTCAAGAAGAGTGAATCAATTTCCTTTATCAAAGTTCATTTTTAATTGCACTTGTATTATTCTCTTTTCCTAAAATTTCATTTTGATTTAAGGATGCATTCTTTCATTTTCTAAGTTTTCTAAATTATTTTTCATAATATGGAGATCATTCATTAGAGTTTCATTTTGAGTTAGGAAAGTATCTTTCTCCCTTTTCAAAATCTCAATTTCATTTTTCAAATTATCCAATTCATCTCATAATAATTCATTTTTTCTTTTTAAGAGAAATATACTTTTGAATAAGTGAAGCAAATTCTGTATGAACATCGAAAGAAATATCAACATCATCGCCACTATTAATTAGTAAAGGAATAAGATGAAGTTGGGATTACCTCATCATCCTCATTTTTTGCCATTAAGTATAACACTTCATCTTTGAATGTCATGAATATAGAACTATCATTTTTTTCGTTGTCCACATCTGATGTCCCCTTTTTTGTCAAATCACTCCCTTCATAATTATTTAACAAAACTTGCTAGATTTTGAGAAGTGGAGTATTTAGAAATAAAATTCATGCCATAAGATTTTAAAGAGGAATAAAATACATTTTTGACATTATAGTCAAGTTTTTCAATCGACATTTGAAAATTGTTATATTAAAAAATGGAAGATCAATAGAAACACCATTTATAATTTTCTTTAGATTTTCAAAACCATTTTTTAAAACTTCCTACATATCAAAATCAATAGAACATATATAAGCTTTCATTCTAATTTTTCATGAAGAAAAAAAATGATCTTTAAAACTCGGTGGGTCAAAAAATGGAGTAGCCTTCTTCTGAAAATAGTGTCATGTTCTAAAAGATGATTAAAATTTTAAAATAAGAACAACTTGGCTCTGATTCCAATTGTAGGATCACAAGGCACCAAGAGAGGGGGGGGGAGGGTGAATTGATGTTTAAATCGAAAATATCGATTTCACGAAAATCATCATGAAAGCTTAAAATTGATTCATTAATGTTAAATCAACACAATAGCAATCATATCACATGCATAATAAAGTAGGAAGAAGAGAGAGAAGATAAACACAAAATGCACGATTGTTTGTTGACGAAATTCGGTCACACCTTGCCCTACGTTCCCGCTCTACTTATCGACCTCGAGATCGTCAGAGATTTCACTAATACCCTTCCTTCATTTCAAATGGGCAAGGAAGAAACCCATTACAACTATTACATTTTCTCCTTTTCAAGGAGTAAGATACACATCTTTCACTCATAGGCTTTCACTCGTCTTTTTCTTCGCTCAAGAGGTAAGACACAATCTCTTTTCACCTAGGAGCTAAACAACTATTAAAATATCACAAGAATAATTCACAATCTCTCTTTTACAATTTGGAATCCCACACAAAAGTAAGAGAGAAAGAAATAAAAGATTTGCAACTTGGAGCTCAAATAGATTTCTCAAACGTTCTTTCCACTTTTTCTTAGTAGTCTATTTTTTTTATTTTACACCTTTGGGTCCTCTTTTATAGCCTTCATAAATCCATTTAGCTGTTGAAACTTGTTTCCTAATTTTGGGGCAAAAATATGACCGTTATAATAATTCTGCATGTTAACAGTTCTGCCCCACCGGTCGATTGGTACACTTTCTTTTTGGAAAATATGACCATTGGTTAATTCTGTACTATCCGATCGACTAACTGGTCGATAGGTATCTTGACCGGCATAGTTTCAATATTTTGTTTTCTCAAATTGGGCCGCATTTTTTGTACTAACCGATCGATCGGTGTGCCTGATCGGTCGATCGATTTAGCATCTTGCATTATTTTAAGCATATCATTTTGCATAATTATCCAAATGAGATGATTTTTTTATTTTATGAAAACTAACAGAATTCTCTACAACTTTAATATTAATTATTCCAAAATCTGATGAGATCATAGTAAATATTGATTCAAAGTTTAGTATACAAAATTGTCCATTTCAAATAAAATATTTTAAACATTTACTCTTTTATATATAACTTTTCGTACCAGTATCCAAATGATATGATATTTGATTCTACGAAAATCTAATAACATTATCTATGACTTTTGTATCACTTTCTTGATCCAAATCTTATGATAAAATATTCAACTATTAAGTGCAAGTTTAACACATAAAATAAACTTTAAATTTAACTTTTTGAGCTTTACTTAAACATAACGTTTTATGTGGTTGTCCAAATGAGGTAATTTTGATTTTCTACAAATATAAGAGAATTATCTATAACTTTTATATTCACCCATTAATGTAAATCTCGTGGGAACATAAATAAATATTAATTTAAAGTTTAATACATGAAACAACTCATTTCTATTTAAACTTTTTCGACATTTTAAGTATAACTCTAATTTTTTGAGATTTGTATCATCAAAACATAATATATAGGGCATAAAAACTTTACTCAAACAACTTCAAGATTGTTACAAAAAATATGATAGATACAACATTAATATGGTTTGTTTGTAGTGTTTACACAAGTACAAGGAATGCAATAAATATTAGATACTACTATTATTTTTTGCACATGGTGTATTAAGAATTTAGATATAAATATTGATGACTAGTTATGATTTGAAAGCAAGGTTGTCCAAATACACAATTAAGTATGTTCTTGGATGCAATAAAGAAATGATTAATACCAAAAATAATTATTATGTAATGATAAGAGTTGAATAAATTCAATTTTGTTTGAACAAAAAAATGTAGAGAAGTACATGGGATTGAATAACCTACATCTTTATTTCTCTTTTTTTTTCCATTTCCAATGAACTATAGTCATAGGAAATCATAATCTTATAGTAATTATGATGGACATATTATATCAAGTTCATACTATAATTGTCACGATTCTATTTTAAACCTTCATTTAAACGATTCTATCTTAAAAAGAAAAAAATGGTGTATCCAAGCATCCCCACCTATCTCATGTGTCAATTATAGGAGCAATAGTTAACCAATCTCTATTATAACTATAAATTTTAACAATAATCGATAATATTAAATATTTTACTTAGAATATATATCACTTATTTGTTAACAATGAGATTTTTAATAAATACTTTACTTATTTGAAAACATTAAATTACATTATATATATATATGTTATTTAATTTGTAATTAATAAAAGATATTATTCCAATTTTGATGATGGGGAAACCGATTCGCGGAATAAATGAAAGAGGATAAAAATATTCACCCCAACATACAAATCATGTGTCTCATTGATTTTCCTCATTTTTTTTCTTTAGAAAAAAAGACAGCGTTTCTTTTAAGTGTTGTCCTATTGTAGGTCAAGTTTCTTACGTCATAAATAATTATGAAAATGAAACATTGAAATACACTATAGTTGAAATTTCGCGCGAGTCGCCCAACACCCGGCACCCAGCACCCGGCCAGGCGCGTGGCCATATGAAATTTTACTGATCAGCCCAGCCCTAGGCCCCGCTTGGACATGATGTCTTGGCCAGACTCGGACCAAATCGTGGTCGAACTGTCCAGCAAGATAAGCAAGATGTTGGGCACATTTCGACGCGTGCTTAACGAGCACGGGCCGACTCGGCCCGGCACGATGAACACATTATTTTTATTTGTATTACATATTTAAATATTTAATCATATATTATACCTATATTACATAGAAATTTTGTATATATTTAATAATCATAATATCATATATTATAATATTTTTAATATTTTATTATTAATAAAAAATCTTTGGACAAAAAGAAAAAGAAAAATGATCTACCCGACCGATACGACCCGACTCAACCCGACCAACCATCTTAGGAAAAATAGAAATAAGATGGTTTCCTTCCTAGGCAGGTTCTGATCCCAATTACCTGTATATTTCTCTCCATGACCCAAACAAGTTTGGATTTGGTACGTGCATCTCAAATGTAGTCAATTCACCACCATTGTAACAACTCTGGCAGAATGAATCAGGTAACATTAACTTGACCCTTTTGATTGCTGGCCTTCCAAATATAAAAAAGTCCATCAATATCTCGCACTAAATTGCTTGCCAGTTCTGCGATACACAAACAGATTGACAATAAGCTACTAAAAGTACATAGTTTATCATTCTTCATCGTTCATCGCACTTCCACTTGTGATAATAATCTTGGTATGATCTTTAATGGTCCACCATCAAAATTGCCACAACAATCTTGGAGCAGTCTATTAAAGGTCTATCCATCATAATTACAATATGCAACTGGACAATGAGAAATTGAAATGATAGTTGTCTTTAAAAATTGAGTTGGTGTTTGGTTTCAATCCTAAAGTTCTTTTAGGATAATAACCAAAGAAAAATAATAATATTGTCACGACCCCAATTTAATTCGCGAGTTAAATCAGAGTTCGCGACTCATTACAGACGATCAAACAAAAATTATAAAAAATTTACGGAAACGTGATGTAATTTAATTTCCTTTTATAATATAAAAGTAAAGGTATACCTTTTATAATTTCCTTTTATAATTTCCTTTTATACGTATATCATTAAATAAATTACATAATATATGATCATCTCAGAGCAAACTGATACACCTTAAGTCGTACATTTGATAAAATGACTTTATTTTCAATACAACTTATTTTGACATAAATAATAAACACGACTAGCTCTTTCGGCATCTTAATAGAAAGATACGAGAGACATAAATCCTTTTTTCATACCACCAAGGATGTTATAGAATTATTTTATGACTATCACCAACGAGCTATATGAATATGAAAAATATTAGAAATAATATTATGAGCAAAAATAGCTCAGTGAGTTGATAACTCATAAGTTATGTGTTACCATCTAATAAATTCGGGGAAACATAAAAATACAAGCATTAATCATAATATCAAAATCAATATTTTCATACATTTAATAAATACATATATAACATTTCAATCGAAATCATCCCACTCAATTCATAATCATTGTCATTTAAACATATCAAACATATGTATACAATACAATACTCTCGTATGTATGCACGGATTACTAACTGGACAATGGTTGGTAGGTGGACTCTAGAGGTGGCTCCCATCGTGATCAGTGATGTAGCACTTAGCTCCATTCCACCTCATCTATTTCTGGGAACAAATTATATAGCGATAGGTGGACTCTAGAGGTGGCCCCTACGGATTCTAGAAGTGGCCCCTTCGACTAATCATGATGTAGCACTTAGCTCTGCATGACACTTAGCTCCAGCCTATCTCATCCTATTATTGGAGAATATAATGATTGATTGGACTCTAAAAATAACTCCCATCATGATCAGCGACGTAACATTTAGCTCCATCCATCATATATGCAAATGCAAACAGATGTCGATGCATGATTTATCACATAACAATTGTATCTCAATATCAAAATATGAATCATATTAAATATCATTTCAAATCGAACAAGATTGCACTTCTTGTATCCATTCATATCATATAAAATATGCTTTTTAAATGTGCAATCATATAATCATTCAGATATACTTTTCATAATTGTATTTCTAAAAATTAATTCATAACATATCCAAAACATATTTAATACATATAATAATAGATATCACATTGAATTCAAAAGAGGTGAATACATAGAGTAGGAGAAACCAACTTATCTATAAGGGTTAACAAAATATTGTTCCTTTCCTTTTCCACTACTTTACTCTTCTACTCCTATAATAATAATAATAAGAAATACATTACTACTATGCTGTGAACACAACCCTATCACACATGAAATATAATTAATTGCAAAGGTATATGAACCTTAGGTATTTACTCTTATAACTTAAGTAATCATTTAACATAAGGATTGACCTAATACTATGACAGATTGCACATATAGTAAAGAAAAATCCATGTCTTCTGTTATACATAACCAAATGACACCATTCTAATTTTATTTAGTTCCATATTATAGATACATTAATTTGCAAAAGTTTCATATCTTATTTTATTATCGTTTGTACTCATGAAAATCAACATTCAGCCTAATTGTTATGTTGTTTCTATGTTCCAACAGACTGAGTAACCTTACTTTTATGATTTTTATAAAATAATAATCTACTACTTTTAATTTTCTCAAATAGTAGACATGCTAAGGTGCAACTCATAAAATTACTTGAATTTATATCTATTTCTACTGAGCACAATAAATTTAACCAATACTAGCATAATCTTTCCTAAGCTCTATCCTGACAGACTGAGTAAGGCTCGGTAAAATATTTATAACTTTCGATACACACATTATTTTATAGTGATTCAAATTGTCAATGAAACGTAACAGAAATTTCTATAACATCCTAAATTATCAATTAATTCCAAGACATATTGGATTTAATACATAATTTACAAATTTGGATAACAATTTCAGCGAACAGAGTGATAGTACCTTAAAGATAAGAGTATAAATTTCTCTACAGAACTCATATTAACTTGATTACAAAGCTCAATGAAAGTAGACTCATATAGTATAAATCAGAAGAAATTTCATAATTTTGGGAACACCCGAAAGTATAGAATTATGTAGCAAAAGATTCGGGAACCAATTGAGCATGACTAGGGTTAATTTTTCTCATGAAGAACATAAATTTTGCCCCATGATTAGTTAAAATCCGAGAGTGAATGAGATGAAGGAGGTTTAGAGAAACTCCAATTAGAAAGTTATGTTGTTGAAATAAGTGAAGTATGAACTCACCAAATTCCAAAACCTTAATTCCCCTTCTCTTCTTTCAAATACCTTCATTAGTAGAACATGATATCCTCTTTCACTTGGATTTCGTATGGGGCAGGTGAGGAAATGAAAAGATGTGGCAAAACATGTAGAGGAAGAAAGATAAGGCTGGGGTAAACCGACCTTAAATCGGTCAAACACAATAAGTAAATGGTCTTGCCTTTTTTCTTTTATTTATTTATTTATTCATTTACTTACGACATTACATGTAAATAAGAAACTATCCCATTTGGATTCAAATAAAATATTTATAAAAATAAATAATCAAGGAATCAAAATCTAAAATTTTGTCCGAAGAACAAAAATCGTGATTTCACAATTTTTTTTAATTTTGCGTCTACATTTTACCTAACTCATACACATCCTAAAAATTGTTAAAAATCACTTTTAGAATTCTTTAATATATAGGAAAAATTATCAGGACTTTAATTTTCTTAATTTCAACATTTTCAAAAATTATATTTTCATGCCTTAAGCGAATTTTCGCCAATTTCAGCGATCCTATGAGTTATAACCAATTCCTTAATGCATACATCATTTTTGCTTATCAGTCATATGATACATTAAACCATGCGATTATATGCGAATTAAATTTGGGATATTACAAATACACACGAGGAAAATCAAATTAATTAAATTCATTATGTAAAGAAAGGAGAACAAAAATATTATCACATTCGAAGCTAAACCATATGGTACTTAGTTGTTTCCATTTAAATGCACATAACATGATCTCCAATAATATCATGACATGTATAGATCGTTATAGATTACATTCTCAAAGATTATGGCAATTATGATATAATAAATGTTAATATGGGTTGCTACTAGTGTTTTCGCAAGTACAAGGAATGCAATAGATACTACTACTATTAATTTTTTGCTCATCTATTTGTGATGCCTGCAGTGTACTAAGAATTTAGATTTAGGTATTGATGGCTGGTTATGATTTGAAAGCAAGATTTCCAAATAGGTGATTAAGTATGTGCCTAGTGACAATGAAGCAATTAACACCTCCAAAAAGGAAAAACTCGATTGTGTTTGAATGAAGAGGACATAGATAAACACATGGGATTGAGTGACCTACATCTTAATTGCTCATTTATTTCATTTCCAATGAACTATAGTCACAGAGAATCTTAATCTTTATACTAATTCTGATGGTCATACCATAATTATGTGTTTGTGTGTGTACATATATTATATCTATGTATATATATACGCACACACTAAGTATAAAGAATTTTATATTAGTTCAAGATTGATGTTGTAAGTACAAAAAATGATAACAATAAATAGTTATTGTTTTACCTTTATTGCATATGTAGCACCAATGTTTTAAAACCCGACCTTGGTCGACCGGTCGAACAAGTGTTCAAGAATTAAAATGGCTTGAAAGTTGTCCAAAACCTAGCTTTGACTATAGGGTTTACATTTTCATTCTTTTTGGCTGATAATAAAGATAACTTACAATTAGAAATTTGAGCAACTGAGAGGTTTTTAAGAGATTCAAAAACCTCCCTTGATTTAAACTAAAAAAAATTTATTGTTAGGGCCAAATCGGACTGGCTCGTCCGAACCATCATATCACGGTCTAAACCATAAGGTTGTTCAAGGTCTTATGTAGTTGGGGTGGAGTGTATAGCAGCTCCTCATCACTTAAACGAAGTTATCGAGTTCGAATTTTGTGGATGCAAAAAATTCTCGTCGGAAGTCTCACCCATCATAGTCAGGCGTGTTGTTCGGGGTGACATTAGATTAGTCGGACTCGATCATGGGCCAAGACTCCAACATATGACCAGAGCGCTCCTTAGCATGGCATGGGTTGGACGTACGGTGCCATTCCCGGACACTGAGGTAGCAATCGAAAAAAAAATCAACATAGGTACTGAATTACTTTGAATCAACAAATGTGAGGTTGAACAAATCGAGATATTTTTACTAGACTGATGGTTCAAGTAAAGAAAATATTTGAGGTAGGTCTCAAATTAATTAGAATGACTCATGAATTCGTGGACCACAATATTAATAAAAGAAATTTGACATTAGTTAACACTTTTCATGATGTTTTGGTCTTTTAATGTATATTTCTTTCCTTTCAATCATTGTTTTCCTCCTTTCATGTGAAGGATTCTCTAGAGAACTTGATGATGTGTTGTAGTGTTTTCAACATGGCATAATATGAAGCCTTCACCAGTGTAACAGGAAGCCGATGCTCACAAGACTTATTCTCCTAACTTGACCACGTCTCCGGTAGACCCTACCAGCGATGCCACACACCGTCTCCGGCATCCCCTTCCGGAGGCTCCACTGTCAGCTAATGGTGACCATGCAGCGTCGACGTCGCAGGCTCCAACCGCTAACGACGCCGTATAAGGTCAGATATTTATGACTTTCTCCAACCGCTGAACGATAGATGTCCGATGGCTCGTGGAGAACCCCCAAGCTGCCACCCACCTTGAACACTGGCGTGGCGGTGCCTCCCGCTATCGGCTGCCGTCCTAGCTCCGTTACTTCCGCCAGCACCACATCGACCCATCGGAGCGCAGTTGTTGTCAACCAACATTCCCACAAATAAACCTGCAAAATAATGACTTCCTATTATTTTTTTATTGAAAAAGAAATAAATGAGTAATTAGAACGTAATACACTGATACAAGATTATTACATGAGTACGAGGAAAAAAAACTATACATTCATTTTCCTAATTTCTTTCACATTTATTTGTTTACCTACTAATCAATAAGAATTTATTGCAAGATATTATTTTGAGAGCATTTATTGCATGATAATAATGAGTGACAACAAGAAGCTGTAAGGATAGTTGTCCTTAAAAATGGCATTCCATTTCAATCCTAAAAATATTTTAGGATAATAACGAATAATATGCATGAGGAAAGTTAATTTAATTTAATTTAGTATGTAAAGAAAGGATGAAAAAAATATCATCGCACCACATTGCACTTGTTTCCATTTAAATGTACATAACATATTCCAAAAATATAGATCGCTCCAAGATACTTATGGCAATTATATGATACATAAAAAGTTAAGATGTATTGGCACCATTGTTTTCACAAGTACAAGAAATGCAATAAATGAATACCGCTAACGATTAATTTTCTACACATCTATTTATGGCACATGACACACATGATGTACTAAGAATTTAGATGTAGGTAGTGATAGCTAATTATGATATGAAAGCAAGGTTGTCCCAATACATGTTTAACTATGTGCTTGGTGACAATGAAGAAAAGAACGTTAGTTGTGTTTGAATGAAAAGAACGTAGATAAGTACATGGGATCACATGATCATCATCGTAATAAAGAATTTTATAATACTCCAAGATTTTTGTTGCCGCCATCACTGACGTGTGTGTAGGTATCGAAACCCGGCACGAGTTTTGGCAGGGATGTACCAATAGTCGACCGAGTTCGACTCGTACTCGAGGCTCAAGTTGGACCGAGGGAGTGAATATAGAAAAACTCGGCCTGGGTCAGACCCAACCCGGCCCGGGTTCTGCCGAATGTTAACATATGTTGTGATTTTATTTTATTATTATTATTATTTTAATGCTGATATTTGTTGTGCGAGATTGAATGTTGTATTGTTATTTTAAATAATTATTATTTGCTTCTTGATTCAAGAATTATTATCCATATGAGTACATTGATATTTGATAGAGTGTATTATATGTGTTTTGTTGCTATGATCCATTATTTGATAATCATCTAATTCTGTCGAAAATATAGATTATATTGATATCGTCATTTGATGATTGTGTTTATGATTGTACCCTATTGACCATTGATCTGACCCTACTGATTAAACATATTTTATTATTAACTAGTGATTCATGCCGTAGTAGAGAATGATTAAACATATTTTATTATTAACTACTGATTCATGGGTCATGATATGAAAATCCACTATTATCCTACAATGTTATTAGTATTTCTATTCACCTAATCTTATTGTCTCATTGCATATATTATATCCAAGGATTTATAACTCTCTGATCTTAATTATTATACGATTATGCATATTCGAAGCATTGTAATTTCATAAATTAAATCCAGAGTCTAAATCCCATCTGATTTCACCAATTATATGATATTGTTATGGCATCGTTATGACTAATTTTCAATCCGGACGAAAATGATAACCTAATTAATTAAAGATAAAAGCTTGGGTGCTCATGTTATGAATTGACGGAAGCTCATGGTATATCATTGCAATCTGTGTTGGGGCATAACTTGTCCCCGTTGCATAATTTCTCCCCATTATGTGATGAAAGAAGATATCCTTCCCTTTAGAAAGAATGATCATCGTGATGTGCACAATCATTGGCCTCACGAAGTATATGACACCTTATTACAATGAATACGTTATCAATGACATTGCATAGAAATATCAAAGATAAATAAATAGATTACAACATTCAGTCAGAGCATTAAAAATACACTCACAACATAGTTAAAGCATAAAAATATGCACATTAATTCAGAGCATATCATATGACATCGAAATACAGAGTAAAATAATCCAGAGGATTGAATTGATCTATCTAACCTTGATCATTCCTTACACCGTATTTTATTGTATTGCTCAGACTCAACTTGATTCCACCTATAGACATCACATTAATCTCTACCGTCGATAATCATAGTATTGTTTTCTTCCATTGCATCCTTAGTAGTATTTATCATAGATGATGATTTCTACTCATAGACATTGTATCGATTGACCATTTAGGGATTGTCCTTTATTAGATATTACATTGATTCACTTAAAACTTAGCATTGGTTCTTCCATTGATCCTATTCAGTGCATAGTATTGATTCCAGACAGACTATAGCATTGATTTATTTCATTTATTTATATTAAGTCATGATGATTTCTGTCCATCAATTTATAATGATGATAATAATTATGGTTACACTAACTTCACGTTTCTTTATTTTTACTATTTATCCATTGGTTTATTGTTTCCCCTGCATTGATCTTGCAGATAACCAGAATAATGATGGATGAGTTCAAGCGGTTGACGATGTTTGTGATGGTGATGTGCACATGGATTAGTTTTAGGACATTGTCCACATCTTTTTACTTTAGACTTCCACTTTAGCTATTGACGATTATTGGTACTATGACTTATATTAGAGATTCTATTAAACTTTCGAATTATTGTCATTTTGCATAGACGTCTTATTATGTTTTCTGCATATATAATGCTCTGGTCAAAGAACTAATCAAAATCAATATTTTAGTCGGAGCATAGTATTGTTAGTAATGACCCTCATGTTGGATTTTGCCACATGGCAAGGGCGATTTGCGGGTGTTACATTTATGGTTTCAGAGCCAAATGTAAGGACTCTCTTGACGTCCCTAAAGTATTTAGAGTACATAGAGTCCCATGTGCACACATCACGAACAAGTCGCTGCGCCATCCGATCCAATCAAGTAAGAATCATTGCATTGAACTCATTGATTTTATTCCTGATGATCTAGTATAGATGATGACTATACGTATAGCTGTTGGGCGTGGCCGTGGAGCCAATGCCCAAGAATGGAATGTTAGTCCATAGTTAGTTGAGCAGAGAGGCAGGGGTCGTGGTTGTGGCCGCAAGCAGAGAGTCCAGCACCCAGAGCTACAACAAGAGGATAGTTATATTGGTGATAGCCATACATTGCCGTCGTCGCCACTGCTATCACTATCACGATCACCTTGCCAGGAGTTCGCACGATCGTCAATGTCTCCTGAGGACACTATTCAGGCATTCTAAAACTTCAGCCTCCACAATTTGATGGCAAAGGAGAAGTGGACATAGCTGAGCACTAGATCCTCAACATGACGAAAACGTTTGAGTTTATGGGATGCGTTGAGGACAAAAAAGTTTTATATGCTACGAGCAGCCTTATTGATCATGCCCTAGATTGGTGGAGAACAGTTAGAGCCTTTATGGCCAGAGAGTGATTCCTTGGTAGAGCTTTTATGAGGCATTCGAGCGACGTTATTTCCTCGAATACCAGCATATTCAGAAGCAACGAGAATTTCTGGCACTGAATCAAGGCTAGATGATAGTGGAAGATTATCATATTAGGCTTGTCCAGCTAAAAAGGTACAACGCTCTGAATATGAGTGAAAGCCAGAGGGGCTGAGTAGTTCGCGCAAGGCCTGGACTCCACAATCAAGAAGGATACCCTATCAGGTCACTGCAAGACCCTCAAGGATATAGTGGAACTAGCAATGAAGATGGAAAGGAATTATGCACGAGAGCAAGAAGAAAAAAAAAGAGCAAAAAGAAAGGGCACTAGTGCACATCCTAGGAGAGAAGATTGTCGTCCAACCAGGAGACCATAGAGGCGTGATAACCGGTATGACTATCATACTAGGCCTTATGTGACATGTGAGAATATGCAACGACAACAACTATCGCATAAAGTTTTATGTGCACATTGTAGACGCACATATGCTGGAGAATGTTGACTTAAGATAGGCACCTGCATCCATTGCGGAGAGTTAAGACACATCGCAAGAAATTGCCGATACTGATTAAACATGACCAATAGCGACAAGGTGCAAGAGGCACATGAAATATAGTGCAAGGTAGAGCGTATAACATGGAAGTGTATGTAGACCAAGAGGATAACCACAACACTATTGAAGGTACTCATACTTGAACCGTTGCCATTGTTTCATTTGATCAATGAATATGAAACTTTATGATTCCATAACATATCTATATAATACCCAAGGTAGAAATGATCAAATAGTACCATGAATCAAAATAGTAGAGTACTTAGTGCAGAGTAGTGATAAGCCCATTGAAATAGACAATTAAGTTATGTATTGATTAGTGACATCAACTTAGAGTCATTAGCATCATCCTTAAATTTTAGGACGAATTTCATTTTTAAGAGGTTTATAATGTAACACCCGGCCTAAAACCGAGAAAAATTATTAATAATGTTAATATAAAGATAAAAAAATAAAATTTTACTAAAGGAAATAAAAACCAAATAAAAAAAGGAGTCCCAATGGAAAGTTATAACCAATTTTATTTTTTCACCCTACCTATATAAACTTTCCTATCAACCAAAATCTCCTTTGATCCTAGCCGTTGTGCCTCTCCTTTTCCCCCTCCACCTGTACGAATTCCTAGGAAACTAAGAGCAAAAAATAGTGCTGATCGCCTGAGACAATGCTAGAATCTCGTCGAAAAATAGGGATAGTTAAAGATTTGTATGTTAAAAATAGTGCTGATCTATCTCATTGATTAAAAGCATATCATATGTCATCGAAATATAGAGTAAAATAATTCAGAGTATTGAATTGATCTATCTCATTGACCTTGATCATCATGTTAGATTGTTATTGTCCTTACACTATGTTTTATTGTATTGCTCAGACTCAACTTGATTCTACCTATAGGCATTACATTGACCTCTACCGTCGATAATATTGTTTTCTTCCATTGCATCCTCAGTAGTGGTTATCATAGATGATGATTTCTACTCATAGACATTGTATCAATGGACCATCTAGGGATTTTCCTTTATTAGATATTACATTGATCCACTTAGAACTTAACATTGGTTCTTCCATCGATCCTATTCAGTGCATAGTATTGATTCCATACATTGACATACTATAGCATTGATTTGTTTCATTTATTTATATTAAAGCATGGCATTGATTTCTGTCCATCGATTTATAATGATGATAATTATGGTTATACTAATTTCATGCTTCTTTATTATTACTATTTATTCATTAGTTTATTATCCACCTATTGAGCTGCGAAGCTCATGGGTTATTATTTACCCTGCATTGATCCTACAAGTAACTAGAGTAAGGAAGGATGAGCTCAAGGACTGACTATATTCGTGATGGTGGTGTGCATATAGAGTAGTTTTAGGACATTGTCCACATCTCTTTACTTTAGACTTTCGCTTTAACTATTGATGATTAGTAGTACTATGCCTTATATTAGAAATTTCATTAGACTTTCGCATTATTGTCATTTTGCATTGACGTCTTATTAAGTCTTCCTCATATATAATGTTCTGGTCAAAGAATCAGTCAAAGTTAATATTTTAGTAAGAGTATAGCATTGTTAGTAGTCATCCTCATGTTGGATTTTGCCAAGTGGCAAGGGCGATTATGTTTTCAGAAATATTTTCAGAACAATCATATCAAACATTTTCATATTTTATTTACATAAAATATTTTCATTTTTAAGTAAAATATTTACATTTCTTAAAATATTTACATAAAATATTCTTAAAATGTAAGTAAAATATACTTACATTTCTTAATAAAATATTTTCATATTTTAAAAAACATTTTTACACTCTAATTAAGAAATGTAAGTATATTAAAAAAATGAAAACCTAAAAATATTTTAAGAACAATCATATCAAACATTTTAATATTTTATTTGCTATGTTTTTTTAACATCTTTATTATTTTAATAGCTTCCCAATCTCAGTTATAAATATAGTTTTATCAATAACAATAACACAATACTTTAGTGAAGCATTCTAGTTATAAAGAATATATAATGTTTTATTCATCATACTTGGTACAATCTTAGTATATTAATGGTCATAATTATGTAAATAACATAACAAAAAAAAAATTATTTATCACAGTTGCGATAATACATATATCTAAGTAAACATATAAGTTAATGTTTCTACATGGTTGGCCCTTCGTATCCTCAGCTGATTTCAAACCCAATTGATTTCATTTGACTTTTGTCTTGAACATTGTTCTTATCCTATTTATTAACCTCATAAATTGCGTATAAATGAATCAGTAAACAAGTTTTACGAACATATTCTCTTCCACATGTATGAAATTAGTTGTGTGACTAATAAATTAAAGTAGTCTACAATAATTTTATATATGGTCATAATTATTTAAATAAAAGAGCACACTTTATTTATAATAATCATGATTATACATATAAATTAGTAGAAATGTAAGTTATGTTTCTATGTGGTTGGTCCCCATATCCTCCTTTGATTCCAAACCCCCCATGAATATTGCTCTTATCCTCTTTATTATCCTCATAAATCATGTATAAATGAACCGGTAATCAAGTTTTATAAACATATTCTCTACGACATTAGTTGTGTGACAAATAAATTAAAATCACAGCTAATAAAATTTTATAGACAACTACCACTCCAACTTAAAATAATTCATTAA
Source organism: Pontederia crassipes (assembly GCA_030549335.1). Taxonomy (NCBI): domain Eukaryota; kingdom Viridiplantae; phylum Streptophyta; class Magnoliopsida; order Commelinales; family Pontederiaceae; genus Pontederia; species Pontederia crassipes. The sequence continues at coordinate 50,690,508 of CM060186.1, read as the reverse complement.
TATTGACAGATAAATGCTTTTCAGCCATATGTTATACAAATAAACTTGTAACATTTATAAAAATGAATACAAAATGTTTCATTCATAATACTTGACTCTTTGCAGTAATGGTCGCGAGTGATCTCTAGTGGTTCATCCCATATAAATGTAGTAATGACCTTCCTATTATTTATTTATTGAAAAAGAAATAAATGAGTAATTAAAGTATATAGTTGAAACGCAATACATTGATACAAGATTATTACATGAGTACGAGGAAAATAACTATATAATCATTTTCCTAATTTCTTTCACATTTATTTGTTTACCTAATAATAAATAAGAATTTATTGCAAGATATTATTTTGGGAGCATTTATTGCATGATAACAATGAGTGACTGAGAAGTTGGAAGGATAGTTGTCCTTAAAAAATTGAGTTGGCATTTAATTTCAATCCTAAAGATTTTAGGATAATAACAAATAAGAAAATAATATGCATGAGGAAAGTCAATTTAATTAAATTTAGTATGTAAAGAAAGAAAGACAAAATATTATCGCTTGACAAGCTAAACCAAATCGCACTTGTTTCCATTTAAATGTACATAACATATTCCAATAATATAGATCGTTATTGACTACAAGCTCCAAGATTATTATGGCAATTATATGATATGTAATACATTAAGATGGATTGGTACCATTGCTTTAACTAGTAAAATAAATGCAACAAATATTAAATAATGCTAACTATTAATTTTTTGCCCATCTATTTGTGGCACGCACGGTGTACTAAAAATTTAGATTTAAATATTGATGGCTAATTATGATATGAAAGCAAGGTTGTCTCAATACACGATTAATTATGTGCTTGGTGACAATGAATTAATGATTAATGTCAAAAAAATAAACTCAATTGTGTTTGCATGAGAGGACCTAGATAAGTTCATGTGATCACATGATCTACGTCGTAATAAAGAATTTTACAATAATTCGAGTTTTCTGTTGCAAGAACAAAAAATTTTGAAGCATGATAGATGGATTCATTCATAATATTATTTTGCTTTTTTTATAAAGCACAATTTCATATGAATTTACTATTTGCTATTAATGGTTCAGAATAATTGTTCATGCCCCACAATACATTAAATTAATGCATTTATGGCTAATTACAGTTTCATTTGAATCATGATAAGGAAGATAACTTAGCAACAATAAATATGCACATATCTGAAATTAATTGTACAAATAAAAAATCATAAATGCATTAGGATTTGTATGGACTATAAAAAGGTGGGCAAGTCCCTCACAATTTCATCAAACATTCAGTTCAATTTATTTTTGTTTTCACCATTTTTAGTACAAGAAATCGTTCTTTTTTCCATTGGAGTATAGAATTGAAGTTGTGAGGTGATAGATGTATGTCAGGAGCAAGTTACTTGCATACCTGAATTACACTTAATCATCTTTAATCTCTCCATCTACCAAAACAACTATTTAGTTTTTTCTTTCTCTTTGGAGTACATGAACTTGCCACTCGTACTACTAGATGAATGGTGCATATGTCTAACCAATCATCGGCATGTCGTGGAAGCCCGACATATATCATTTTGTTTTGATTTGTTTATATTGGCTTATTTGTTCATTTGTAGTGATCTGATTCTTAGTGTACATATGTATCTCTTTAAAACATTAGGATGTGATGCAAGCTAGAATTCTGAGTCAAGAGTTGGTTACGAGAAAAGACACAATTATGAAGGATTACTTGGGCATATATAGAGAGGTATATACTTGCATGCATGCACGTGAATTAATTATTTATTAAGATAGTTACGTTTGTGTCTAAGATTGGGCAGTCCTTGTAATTTCAATAGGATCCCGAAACATTTTCCTTTCTTAGAAGGAAAAAATCTAAGTTTTCTAAAGTCACTACATACTTGGGATTCAAACTATACATGCATACACACTTCCACTAATTTGAACCAAACCTAGAACTTTCTTGACTCATAGATGTGGTTATGTATCATTACTCAACAATCATTTTGTAAAAAAAAACCTTATCTTTTTAACTTCAAATGAAGAGAACAGAACAACAAGAGAAAATGATAAGCTTTTAGAAGAAAGACGCATATTGAATGATAATACTCACAGAGATAGTATGTAATTATCACCATATGAATAAAAATGGAAAGATTCTTGTGAGCATTGTTGATAGGAAAGTAATCCTTTACAAAATTACATAACACAATGCTATATTTTTATGTAGTAAATTTGGATTTGAAATTAAAAAATGTCAGCTTTCATTTTTTTTTGTATCGAAACCCTAATTAAGTATCTTGCAGTTGCGGTTCAAAATGATCAATGGTGAACATCCCTTCTAAGATCCTATGTCATGTCATCAATAGTGAACTCAGAAGTGTGACCTTTCCCAAGCCTTCACTTATTGTGTCTAGGGATGGATGTGCTTTTTAATTGTACAACAAGATTTTATAATTCTTTTTTTTTCTTGGAAAAAATGTACAAGCCATTCGTAGCAATTGGCAATATCCTAAACCTATGTCAATATCTTCCTAGAAAAGAAAAGAAATCTACCTTGTAATATATTCTCTTTAATATTCGAAAAAATAGTGATATTATACTGGTCGTGAACTTTTTTTTTCTACTAAGTTTTGAAAATCATGTATCTTGGATAAAATTCGACGCGGGAAGGTATCAAATAAAAATAAAGGTGATGATATCCAAAAACTTAAATTAATTCCATTTTTAATCATTCTGCATCTCTAAATCTTGAGGCCCACTAATTTTGAGGCCTCATATTTTATTTGTTATAGTTGATGTTATTAGTTTATAAGTAAATAAATGGTCAGGAATATGTTCATTTGTAAATAGATGTTATATTCATTTCTCATTCATTACATATCTAATCATAATTAGATAATATTCACAAAATATTTTCTTTCTATTCCAATTTATCAATTCTTCCAATAAATTTATGTATTTTAAGAGACAACAATACCTTAAATAATATTATTCAAAGTCAGATAATGAGTTTTTTTAAAAAAAATATTTCCTTGACCTTTATAGTATTTACAGTATTATAATAATTTTAATCTTGATATTTTTTATAATGATGATAGAAGACATACAAATAATATACAATGAATTTTAAAAGTATTTGGTATTTGTACAAATGTATATGATAATGTTAACCATCTCAATAATTATTACATTAAACTAACAAAATTTTATCTAAGACCATTGGTGATTCAAGAAATAATTTAATCATTCTATCAATTAAAAATGACGAAGCATTAAATAATATTAAAAAATGGAGAAATAAATTTTAAATATAATATTATATTTTATTGAATATATTTTTTAACATTAGTGGCTCTCATTAGATGCATGTCAGATTGTTTTCAAACATTAGTCATATAATATTACATTAAATAGTTAAGTAAATGAAAGAGAGATATGTATTATATTATAGACATTAATAATATATTATTATTTTATTTACCGAAAGATAATATCTTCAAAATTATCGAAGAATTTAACATGATTGTCGGTAATTAAAATAATATATGGCGCAGTCGGATCGGTCGCATGACTATCGGATCCTGCGCTGGTGGCTGGATCTAGCGCACAGGTGGCCAGATCCGGCGCACAGTGCGGCGGAACAAGCACACAGGTGCCGGATCCAGTGTGCAGGTAGAGGATCCGACGCACAGGCCGGATTGGGGAACCCGACTTCTGTCCACGGACGTGGTGGCCGGATCTAGCTGCCAGGCAGCTAGATCAGGGTGCTTGGCGATCGGATCAGTGCGCCCGACGTCCTTTCACGGTCATGGCGACCGGATCTGGCCGCCTCGCAATGGATCGCGTTCGTGGAGGCTGGATTGGGTCTCCTAGCAGTTGTTCGCATTTGTGGCGGTAGGATCTGGCCATCTGGCAGACATTCACGGCTGTGGCCGCCTAGCTGCCGTGATCCTAGGCCGAACGGCCGCCTCTCCATCCCCCTCTCCCTCTCAACTTCGGCCGTTCTCTCCTTCTCTTTCTCTATCTCAATTCCGACCGCCTGCTCTGGATCGGTTGCCAGATGGCTTATTTTTAAAATATTTTTAAAAACTTTTCGAAGGATGTATTCGTCACTAAGTGTATGTTCCAGATCCACTAGTGTTTGCGACGAGTTCACCCCATCGAAGGCTTTGACAGGTCGCACCTGTCGAAGCCTCCAACAGGTGTCATTGGTTGAAGGCTTTGATGGGCCGCATTCGTCAAAGCCTCCGACGGGTGTCACCCATCGACGGGTCGCACCCACCGAGGCTCGGGTGTCACCCATCAAAGGCTTCGACGGGTGAGCACCCGTAGGAATGATGTGATTTGTGTGGAGTGTGATAACTTGCTGAATTATGGGTCAGAATTTAGGTAAAGTGAAATTTTAAAAAATGTGCTCAAACTCCTCACTTTCACTCTACTGCAAGTGCACAGGTCAAAGTAGTAGACTCAAGTATCATATCCACAGTGATTTGAGGACTAAAGACACACTATCTAGACTAAATAACTAAAACAGTGAATGAGAGGAAAGTAAAAACAGATTTGGACTATAACTAAGAGAGTGACTATTTTTTATGTTTTAGTGATTAAGATGAGATCTAATTACTAAGCTGAAGACTAAAAAGGGGATTAACTATTAATGTGAGATTCTCCTAGGAATGGATTCAACTAATTCAGCTATGAATGAATTGGAACAATTCAGCAATGCAAAATCAAATCTAATTCAACCAATAAAAGGATTGCTCTCATAATGTAATTAAATCAGAACTAATTATCATATACTCATATGAATGTTAGTTAGGTTGAATTAAAAAAAAGGTTCCTTACTGATGTTGAATTATCATTAAGCACAACACAAAGCACTTTACTGACGATGCCAACAATCCACTCAGATTTGGCAAATCTATAAAGTCTAAAAAGGGTACCACAACTAATCAACAATTATAATGATGGAATAATTGATTCAATCAACCAAACAAAAATGTAATCATATCCAATACTAATGTCAATGCTCTTGATTCATTTCTGAACAAGTAAGAAATCATAAATCAACCTCTCGGTTGCCAATAAAATCAAGATTCACAATGATAAAAACAGTTTCCAACAACATCAGAGAGGGAAAATAGCATGTTCATCATCCATCCATAACTACGACTAGACTACTACCCTATCCTAGGAGAGCTGGAATTTAGCTCATCATATATACAAAGATTGATACAAAACAGAAGAGAGAATCAATGCAAGGCATTATGAAATCAGAAAATATGAATTTGTTCATAGAAATCAGAATGTAGCTCCTCCTTCAGCTCCTTGGTCCAGCAATCTTGCAGCATGGAGGCTCCCCCTCCTTCTCATCTGGATTTCTCCCCTTTTAAATGTGAATTGTGCACCTTTTGATGCAAATCAGAAGCTTCCCTAACTTCTGATTGTGTCATCTGTCCAATGGTTCTGAATTTCCAGCAGATTCCATCTATTTTTTGGGCAGCTAGCAGTGGTCCCCCTTACTTTTCCAGCTGATTACAGCCTTGTAGTGCCTGCTAGAGGAGCAAGAACATCAAGCATCAACAAGATTTTCTAAGAATGTGCTTTTTAATTGTATAACAAGATTTTATGTTTTTTTTTCTTGAAAAACAAGTGTACAAGCCATTCGTAGCAATTGGCAAGAGATTTTTGGGCAATAGCTTGTGGTCTCTGTGATTAATGTTATCTTACAGATGTTATCAGGACAAGAAGATTGCTTTATCTCCCAAGCTACTTATAATTATATGTCAATATCTTCCTAGAAAAAAAAGATTCTACCTTGTAATTTATTCTCTTTTAACATTGGAAATGAAAATAGTGAAGTTATATTGGTTGTGAATTTTTTTTCTATTAAGGTATGAAAATCACAATAAAGGCGAAGATACCTGTGAAATTAAATTAATTCCATTTTAATCATTCTGCATCTCTAAATGTTGATTACTGATTAATTTATGCATGCGAGAATTCATTCTTACTATATAACAAGGCCGGCTCAAGGCTCGAGCCACATAACTAATTGTTATGTTTGTTATGTATCACATAATTAATTTATCACTAATGGCTTGAGGCCCACTAATTTTAAGGCCTCATATTTTATTTGTTATGGTTGATGTTATTAGTTTATAAATAATTGGTCACGAATATGTTCATTTTTAAATAAATGTTATATTCCTTTCCGATGAAATGTAGTCACAGGAAATCATAATATTAATATTAATTCTGATGAACATAGCATAATTATGTATTTGTGTGGGTTTACAAAAGGTATGTAAAAAAATGTATGTATATATATACACACATTAAGCATAAAGAATTTTATATTACTCCAAGGTTTTAATTATGGTACGTATGTATCTATATATATGTAAACAATTGTATATTACTGCAAGATAGCTTTTGTAAGTACCAAAAATTTTAATGATAGGAATAAATAGTTACGGTTTTACATTATTGCATATTAGCGCCATCACTGACACGTGTGTAGGTATCGAAACTTGGCCCGAGTTTTGATAGAGATGTACCAATAGTCGATCGAGTTTGACTCGTACTCGAGGCCTGGGTTGGATCGAGGAAGCGAATATAGAAATATCCGGCCCGAGTCAGACCCAACCCGGCCCGGGATCTGCTGAATGTTAACATATGTTGTAATTTTATTTTATTATTCTTTTAATGGTGATATTTGATGGAGTCTATTATATGTGATTTGTTGCTATTGTCCATTATTTGATAATTATCTAATTCTATCGAAAATATAGATTATATTGATATCATCATTTGATGATTGTATTTATGATTATACCCTATTGACCTTTGATCTGACCCTACTGATATCCTGACCTAGAGTATTGCCGTAGTAGAGAACGATTAAACATATTTTATTATTAACTACTAATTCATGGGTCATGATCTGAAATCCACTATTATCCAACATTGTTATTAGACCCATATTTCTATTCGCCTGATCTTATTGTCTCATTGCATAGATTATATCTAAGGGTTTATAACTCTTTGTTCTTAACAATTATACGGTTATGCATATTCAGAGCATTATAATTGCATAGATTAAATCCAGAGTCTGAATTCCATCTGATTCCATCGATTACATGACATTGTTATATTGATTGTTGTTATGGCATCATTATGACTAAGTTCCAATCCTGGCGAAGATGAGAACCTAATTAATTAAAGATAAAAGTTTGGATGCTCATGTTATGAATTGACGGAAGCTCATGGTATAGTATTGCAGTCAGTGTTGGGGCATAACTTGTCCCCGTTGCACGATTTCTCCCCATCGTGTGACGAAAGAGGATACACTCCCCTTTAGAGAGGATGAACGCCGTGATGTGCACAATCACTAGCCTCATGAAGTAGACATCTCATTGCAACAAATACATTAATTAATGACATTGCATACAAATATCAAAGATAAATAATTTGATTACAACATTCAGAGCATTGAAAATACACTCATAGCATAGTTAAATCATAGAAATATGTACATTGATTCAGAGTATATCACATCGAAATATAGAGTAAAGTAATCTTGAGCATTGAATTGATCTATTTGACCTTGATCATCATGTTGGATTGTTATTGTCCTTCCACGGTATTTTATTGTATTGCTCAGACTCAACTCGATTCTACCTATAGACATCACATTGACCTCTACCGTCGATAATCAGAGTATTGTTTTCTTCCATTGCATCCTCAGTAGTATTTATCATAGATGATGATTTCTACTCATAGTTATTGTATCGATGGACCATCTAGGGATTGTCCTTTATTAGATATTACATTAATTCACTTAGAGCTTAGCATTAATTCTTCCATCGATCCTATTCAGTGCATAGTATTGATTTCATACATTGATAGACTATAGCATTGATTTGTTTCATTTATTTATATTAAAGCATGACAATGATTTTTGTCCATCGATTTATAATTATGGTTACACTAAGTTCGTGCTTCTTTATTTTTACTATTTATCCATTGGTTTATTATCCACCTATTGGTTCTGCGAAGCTCATGGATTATTGTTTCCCTACATTGATCATGTAGATAATCAGAGTAATGAGGGATGAGCTCAAGCGACTGACGACGTTCGTGATGGTGATGTGCACATGGTGTAGTTTTAGGACATTGTCCACATCTCTTTATTTTAGACTTCTGCTTTAGCTATTGATGATTATTGGTACTATGACTTATATTAGAGATTCCATTAGACTTCCGCATTATTGTCATTTTGCATTGACGTTTTATTAAGTTTTTTGCATATATAATGTTCTCGTCAAAGAACTAGTCAAAGTCAATATTTTAGTCAGAACATGGCATTGTTAGTAGCGACCCTCATGTTGGATCTTATCATGTGCCAAGAGCGATTTGCTTCCGTTACATTTATGATATCAGAGCCAAATGTAAGGACTCTCTTAATGTCCCTAAAGTATTTAGAATATCTAGAGTCTCATGTGCACACATCACAAACAAGTCGGTGTGCCATCCGATCCAATCAAGTAAGAATCATTGTATTGAAATCATTGATTTTATTCCTGATAATCTACTGTGTATAGATGATGACCAGATGCAGAGCTATTGGACGTGGCCACGGGCAGAGAGTCTAGCACCTAGAGGTACAATAAGAGGGTAGTTATATTGGTGATATCCATACATTGCCGCCACCACCGCCATCATTATCACTATCACGATCACCTCGCCAGGAGTTCGCACGACCGCCAATGTCTTATGAGACACTATTAAGGCATTCTAAAACTCTAGTCTCCACAGTTTGTTGGCAAAGGAGAAGTGGACATGACTGAGCACTAAATCCTTAGCATGGCGAAAACGTTTGAGCTTATGAGATGCACTGAGGATAGAAAAGTTTTATATCCTATGAGCCGCCTTACTAATGACTCCCTAGATTGGTGGAGAACAGTTAGAGCCACCAAGTTTCATGGCTAGAGAGTGATTCCTGACAGTGCTTTTATGAGGCATTCGAGGGACGTTATTTCCCTGAATACTAGCATATTAAGAAGCAACGAGAATTTCTGGCACTGAATCAAGGCGAGATGACAGTGGAAGATTATCACATTAGCTTTGTGAAACTGGAAAGGTACAACGCTCTAAATATGAGTAAAATCTAGAGGGTTAACTATTTCGCACAAGGCCTGAGCTCCACAATCAGGAAGGATACCCTATCAGGTCACTGCAAGACCCTCAAGGATACAATGGAACCAGCAACGAAGATGGAAAGAAATTATGCACGAGAGCAAGAAGAACAAAAAGAACAAAAAGAAAGGGCACTAGTGCAACACACTGAGCATCGTCAGCCTAGGAGAGAAGATCATCATCCAACCAGCAGACCACAGAGGTGTGATAACCGGTATGACTATCGTACTAGGCCTTACGAGACACTTGAGAATATGCAACAACAACAACTATCATATAAAGTTTTATGTGCACATTATGGACGCACACATGCTGGAGAATGTCGACTTAAGATAGGCACTGCATCCATTGCGGGAGTTCGGACACATCGCAAGAAATTATCTAATATTGATTAAACGTGACCAACAATAACAAGGTGCAAGGGGCACATGAAATATAGTGCAAGGTAGAGCGTATAACATGGAAGTGTACGCAGATCAAGAGGATAACCACAACACTATTGAAGGTACTCATACCTGAACCGTTGCCATTGTTTCATTTGATCAATAGATATCAAACTTTATGATTCCGTAACATAGCTAGATAATGTCCCAAGGTAGAAACGATCAAGTAGTGCCATGAATAAAGATAGTAGAGTACTTAGTGCAGAGTAGTGATAAGCCCATTGAAATAGATAATTAAGTTATGTATTGATTAGTGACATCGACTTAGAGTCATTAGCATCATCCTTAAATTTGAGGATGAATTTTATTTTTAAGAGGGCCTAGCCTAAAACCTAGAAAAATGATTAATAAAGTTAATATAAAGATAACGAAATTATATTAGACTAAAGGAAATAAAAACCAAATCAAAAGAGGAGTCCCAATGGAAAGTTATAACCAATTTTATCTTTTCACCCCTACCTATATAAACTTTCCTATCAACCAAAATCTCCTTTAATTCGAGCCATCGTGCCGCTCCTCTTTTCCCCTCCACCTGTACGAATTCCTGGGAAACTAGGAGCCAAAAATAGTGCTGATCGCCGAAATGTAGCACTTTTAGGGTTGTTTTTCTTGACTTCCTCGGTATTTCTCCATCCAACACGGCCACTAGGTGCAAGGGACCAAGGACAAATAGTGATTGAAGTGGGGGAACATTTAGGGATGGCCAACGCAGAGAACGAAGCAAAGAAAGAAGACCGAACAAAAGAGGTAGGTGGATCGTTGGATCAACTTTTGGATCAGATTTAACAATAGATTTGTATGTTGTTAGGGTACAATTAGAGTCATAGTATCGTCTCCTATCATCCATAATCTATCCTATATGATTACTTTAGTTCGAGGTTATTCCGATGAAACTACGTAAAAAAATCGAGCAGTCAGTCTCACCGTTCTTGTCGGAATCCAGAACCCGTCCCGAGTGTATACATCGTCGGATGAAATAGGCATTGAACCTAGCCTGAGTTCAATGCTGTCAGTTTGTGCTGACGCCGATGCGTGCGTAGTATCAAAACCCAGCCCGGACTCCACTGAACACGGCTCGAGTTTTGGTAGGGATGTACCGGCAGTCGACCGAGTTCGACACGTACTCAGCTCGGGTTGGACCAAGGAAGCGAATATAGAAGAACCCGGCCCGGGTTCTGTCAAATGTTAACTTATGTTATGATTTTATTATTTATTATTTTAATGTTGATATCTGTTGTGACAGATCGAATGTCGTGTTGTTATTTATAAATGATTATTATTTGCCTCTTGATTCAAGAATTATTATCCATTTGAGTACAGAGATATTTGTTAGAGTGTATTATATGTGATTAGTTGCTATGATCCAGTATTTGATAATCATCTAATTCTATAAAAAATATAGATTATATTGATATCATCATTTGATCATTGTATTGATTATTATACCCTATTGACCATTGATTTGACCCTATTGATATCATGAAGCTAGGATATTATCGTAGTAGAGAATGATTAATCATATTTTTTATTAACTACTGATTAATGGGTCATGATCTGAAAATTCACTATTATCCTACATTGTTATTAGACCTATATTTCTATTCACCTAATCTTATTGTCTCATATATTATATCCAAGGATTTATAACTCTACGATCTTATCGATTATACGATTATGCATATCCACAGCATTGTAATTGCATAGATTAAATTCAGAGTCTAAATCCCATCTCATTCGATTGATTATATGATATTGTTATCTTGATTGTTGTCATGGCATCGTTATGATTAAGTCTCAATTCGGACGAGGATGAGAACCTAATTAATCAAAGATAAAAGTTTGGGTGCTCATGTTACGGATTGATGGGAGCTCATGGTATAACATTGTAGTCAGTGTTAGGACATAACTTGTCTCCGTTGCACAATTTCTTCCCATCATGTGACGAAAGAATATACCCTTTCTTTTAGACAGGATGATAGCCGTGATGTGCACAATAATTGGCCTCACGAAGTATGTGGCACCTCATTGCAACGAATACGTTAATCAATGATATTGCATAGAAATATCAAAGATAAATAAGTTGATTATAACATTCATTCAGAGCATTGAAAATACACTCAGAGCATAGTTAAAGCATAGAAATATGCACATTGATTCATAGCATATCATATGACATCGAAATATAGAGTAAAGTAATTCAGAGCATTGAATTGATCTATCTCATTGACCTTGATCATCATGTTGGATTGTTATTGTCCTTTCAGTGTGTTTTATTGTATTGCTCAGACTCAACTTGATTCTACCTATATACATCACATTGACCTCTATTGTCGATAATATTGTTTTCTTTCATTGCATCCTCAGTAGTGTTTATCATAGATGATGATTTCTACTCATAGACATTGTATCAATGGACCATCTAGGGATTGTCCTTTATTATTTATTACATTGATCCACTTAGAGCTTAACATTGGTTCTTCCATTGATCCTATTCAGTGCATAGTATTGATTCCATACATTGATAGACTATAACATTGATTTGTTTCTTTTATTTATATTAAAGCATGACATTGATTTCTGTCCATCGATTTATAATGATGATTATTGACAAATCTCCCGCAAGTATACGGAGTCAATGTCGTAGTATATAAAATATCGTCCCACAGGGAAGAGTTCAAGTATTAGAATTATATGATTTTAATTGATATCTAAACAGTCAGAAAGACATGAAATAATAATAAAATCTAAATAAAAGTGAAATGCCGAGAAAGAACGAGAATTGATTATGAGAAATAAATGAGAATAAAAGTTCTCGGGTTTTGAATCCACCTAGGGTATTGATCATAGGGAATTTAGAGATAATAAAATCATTAGTGTTCTACTTAATCTTCAAAAGTCATGCATCTCCTTTTCAGGCAAATACAATTCTAATTAAAATAATAAACGCATATTTTCGTGGTCATTTAAATTATTTTAATTGCATTATAAGCCAAGATTCATAAGTAAAATGATTATCTTATTTCTAAAAAACAATGCATTTTATGTCATTCATTTGAACTAATCTTGATGAAATACTTTCGTAATCAAGAAGATCTTCGGTCGCTTAACTAGGTGGCCAATCTAATATAAGCATTTCGTCAAGCACGTGTAAGACAAAGAACACATCAGATCCAATAAAAATATTCCCTAAAGATCAACCCTAGGTTTCATCAACCCGAGAAAAAGAAGTTTAGCCACGCATAGAGAAAAAAAATCATCATTGAAACGTAAGAGTTCATGAAAAGAAAATGATATTCAGTCTAAGAAAGGTACATAAGTGCAGAGAGAAATAAACGATCGTCCTAGCCGTCTTGATCTCCTCCAAAACAAGGTCTGGCCCCCTATTTTCATCCTCACAAATTACTTTTATAGTCCCCCTAAATTAGAGTTACAAGAAGGCCCAAAATACCCCCAAATATTAGCCCAATACGGCCAAAATAGGTTCAATATGACCTAGGATGAAGCGTTACGGTCTGTTGGATCAAGTCGTATTGATTCTGGAGCACGATACAGTCTAAAGGACTTTAATACGGGCAAACTGGCTTAAATATGACCTGCCCGTATTTTCTGGTGCGCGAACAATATGACCTGACTGGCTTTAATACGTGCAAGATGGCAAAAATATGGCTAGCCCGTATTTTCCACTGCGAGCTCAATATGACTTGAAGGGTTTTAATACTGGCTGGAAGGCTTTAATACTGGCTGCCCGTATTGAGTCTCTATACATGTGTTTTTGCCAAACTTTTGCCAGATTTTCACGATTCCTAAAACAAATCAAACAGTAATGTAGATTCCGAAATCTTTGATGATTAAAGATGAAATAATATAAAACACATCAAATTTGACGATAATTATATTAAAATAATTGAATAACTTCACGATTATCAACTCTCCCAAACCTATTTCTTTGCTTGTCCTCAAGCAACAATTAGGAACTTAGGGTCAACAAAAAAATCTTCAGATTTTTTTGACCACATTATAGATAACATTATATCTCCCTAGCCCTCAGACTTCTCTACTTGAACATTATTTATGCATTAAAGATTTGTTAAACTCTTGACTTGGAACCACTGAAACATGTGCTCTATGGACGTCAAAAAAAGATCGTCCTACAGACTGACCTTTCATATAACTACCTCTTAAGACCTTGCACTAACCCCTAACTTACATTAACACTCAAAGTTGATCTACACATGTAGAGGACAATTACCTGTTCTTGGGTTCAACTAACCCTCTTTGCATTTAGTCCATATTTGTCACTTCTTTTCTTTTGTAATTTGGGGAACTGAAATTAAAAAGAAGATTTCCACTGGCACGAGCCTCACTTTTCTTCCGAGAATACTTGGCTTAGGTGCTAGCGGTGCCATAAGTGGCATACTCATATTTTTCTCAAGTGAGGGGACAGAGGAGTAGTTATTTATAGAGAAGAGAAGTTGCCCATGATTTTCCTCACCCTTTTCTTTTTTTTTCATTGGACGAGGCACTTGGGACCTTTATTAAATAAAGAAAAAAACATTCCCCAACTTACTCGAGAAGAGAAGTACAATTATGAAGCATGTATTAACTTCATAACTTATTATATCTATAATGTAGCAGGTCAAAATTGAGCATCATATAAGTGGGTGCTAATGTAAGATCCCAGACGAAGTTATGTGCAAGGTCAGGCTACATGTCACTTGCTTTGGTTTCAAGCTAAAGTCATTTATGTTTTTATGTTCTTCTTCAGGAATGTTCAAAATAAATCAGTCATGCGGATTAGAGGATCAACACTGTTATGTATAATGTTTCCTAATTCATACTTTATGACATGCACTATTCTTTAGCGATATGAGAGAATGCAAACAAATATGTATATGATAAGCTCATGCATATTTAAAACGTGCCAACAACATGGATTAAAAGATAAGAGGTTCATACATAACCGCTGATTTGACCCAGACACATGCAAAAGCAAATACTTAACGACACGACTAAACTCACAACTGACTAGTAGACACTCATAATAGCACACCAACTCATGCTAACATTAACTAATCCCCTTTTCCCCCAAACTTGAAATAAATATTGTCCTCAATGTTTGACACATTAACACTATAAAGTTAGATGGAAGGAAAAGGTATCTCACAATTTCACTGATCTGGGGTGCCGAAGTCGACCAATCACCTCGCTCGATGTGCCATGTATTAATTCTGTGTACCATATGATAGATTTCTTCTTGGCGCGATTCCATTCGGCCTAGCTGTTCTTGGAGCTGCCTTTGGCATAGGAGAAGTTGTTGCATATCGGCGTGAGTAACGTACCGGGTTTCATGATGAGTACCTGAGGATTGTCCGGTTTCAAATGTGGCAGCAGGGATGTCTTGCTGAGGGTTTTCCGTATCATAAGTGGTAGGGTGGTCGCGATGTCATTCTGCATAAGTAGGCCTCAACTGCTCAAGCCCAGCCGTTGGAAAAATCCAGTTTGCTCGTCTGGCAATAGTAGTCTTTTCGACATCCGGTAGGGGATGAGTGTACTCTTCATCCTTGAAGGTCAAATGATAAAGGACACCCACACGCTTAATCATTTTCATGTTCACACAAGTCTCCAGATTGATTCGAGAAGATCCTTGGGCTTCCTCAAGTTCATCCACATTAAATCCAAGTGACAAAATAATAGGAGTAATAAGACCACCCATCACAATCTTACCAGTAGATGAGTGCGCTTTCTTGAGTAATTGCTTGGCTACAAAGGCGCCTACATTGACATCCATTTTTTTATCATCGCCCATAAGAAGAACATCTCACTGTCGCGCACCACACCATTACTATCTCCTCGGCCAAATACAGTTGATGCTAATACCCTGAGCAAATACCGAAAAACTGGGTTTCGAAGTTTGGATGCCTTACATGATGATGAAGTGTCATAGTCACGATGTGTGAGACTATATCACACTGAACGCCTATCGAATTGAGTGCAATATTTGTGCAAACGTATTCCATGCCGTGGCAATTGATAAATATCATTCAGCTCATCCAAAGTAAGTTTATATTCAGAATTAAATAGTCGAAAAGAGAGTGTACCCTGATCACACTCAGCGAGTGGAATCTTGACGTCCAGCGAGCTCAGAAATTCTAGAGTTGGCATCACATAACTTTTCCATCTGGTATACATGAAGTATCTCATTTCTAGTGCATTAATCAGATTATCCACATCATCTCGAAGACCTAATTCATTCATAGCCCTCTCGTCCAAATACCGAGTGTTCACCAATTCTCTTGTTTTCAATATAAATTAATGCTTCTCTTGTGTGTCATCTCTGAAGATTATACCTTCTGGATTGGCAGGCCGAGGGCGTCGACGATATCCACCATGAGTCTTGGGTGCCATATGGTACATAAGCAATTGATCGAACACTTGGTATGCGTCAAAGGATCTGAAACGGATCTGCACTCATTGCTTTTCCTGTCCACTGCACTACAATAATTCAACTCTAATGAAAATAATTTACAGTTGTTGCTGTGCTTTGATCGGAGTCCTGTCGGAATCTGGTCGGAACTTGACTCAAATTTGAACTTCATAGCAGCGGTCAGCCCAGCCGTCTTCACTGTTTTCTCAACGGGGTCGCCGGAGGAGAATTTGCCTGCAGGGAGCTGCCGGCAGGGAGTCGCCGGAAGGGATCACCGGAAGGAGTCGCACGACGGCTTGGTTGAAGGATGATGATGCCCTAGAAATAGACGTTGAAGAAGCCACAAACAAACAATTCACTTTATACTGCTCCTGCACGACAATACGAGTAAAGTCGTCACATTACGGGCGCGCCTCCATCAATACGGCCCGATGGACGATAATACGGCCAAGCTGATAAAATGGGCCCCCCAATTTTCGGCCCGTATTGATCAATACGAGCATGAAGCCGTAATTACGATCAGATGCCCATTAATATGATTCGACCATATTTCCCAGTACGCGTACAATACGATTATCATCGTCTTAATACGGCCAACCTTGAAATAATACGAGCAGACCATATAAAATCGTACGAGCCTAATACGACCCAGCTGCACCCGATACGGCTGTGATGCCAATTTTACGGCCCGGCCGTATTGATGTCTTCTTGATTTTTCCTGCAAACAAAAAAATATATGTATATCAGAATCGTATTCGCCCTTTTTTTTAAAAAAAAAGATTGCTGAAACATAAAGGAAATATAAATTTGTGTTGCCTCCCAACAAGCGCTTTTGTTTATCGTCGTTAGCTCGACAGAATTTTCTTGTCAATAGGTATTATTGAGAAGCATGATATGTTTCTTCTCAAGTTCTTCATTCAACAGATATGGCTTCAGCCTTTGTCCATTGACCATAAACGATCCAGTAGCTTCACTAGTGATCTCGACAGCTCCATTCTTCAGCACCTTGGTGATTTGAAATGGTCCGGACCACCTGGAGTTAAGTTTTCCTGGAAAAAGTCTCATTCTCGAGTTAAATAACAACACAAATTGTCCTATTTCAAAATTCTTACGAGAAATATGTTTGTCATGCCATGCTTTAAGTTTTTCCTTATATAGTTTGGTGTTCTCATATGATTCTCTTCTTAACTCTTCCAATTCACTTAATTGGAGTAATCTTTTTGCACCTGCAAGCTGAAGATCCATATTTAGCTATTTAATTGCCCAATAAGCTCTGTGTTCTAACTCAACAGGAAGGTGGCGGGACTTTTCAAATACCAGACGATAAGGAGACATACCTAAGGGAGTTTTGAACGCTGTTTGATATGCCCATAAGGCATCATCAAGCCTTAAGGCCCAGTCCTTTTTTGAAGTTCCTATAGTTTTCTCAAGAATGAGTTTTAACTCCCTATTGGCTAATTCTACTTGTCCATTGGCTTGTGGATGATAAGGCGTGGTGACATTATATTTTGCCAATAGTGCATCTAAGAGCTTATTGCAGAAGTGAGAGCCACCATCCCTTATAATAGCTCGAGGTACTCCGAATCTAGAAAAGATATGCTTTTCAGGAAGTTTTGCACCACTTTGTTGTCATTACTCGGGGTAGCAATTGCTTTCACCCACTTCGAGACATAGTCTACTACAACCAAAATGTATTGGTTGTTATGTGAGGAAGGAAAAGGGCCCATGAAATCTATACCCTATACATCAAAAAGTTCAACCTCAATAATAGGTTGTTGCGACATCTCATTCCTACGAGAAATGTTGCCAACCCTTTGACATTTATCACATGAGCTCACAAAACTCTTTGCATCTTTGTATATGGTTGGCCAATAAAAGCCACTCTGTGTGACTTTTGACACTGTTTTGTTCATGAAGAAATGGCCTCCACACGGTAATGAAGTGACAATGGCTCAACATCTCGAAAACCTCATTTTCTGGAATACACCTTCTGATAATTCCATCAGCACAAAATCTATATAACAATGGTTCTTCCCAAAAATATTGTTTAGCATCCCACATAAACCTCTTGCGTTGTTGATAGGAAAAATCAAGGGGAATTATGCCTCTTACTAAATAATTTACCAAATCAGCATACCACGGTAAGGAGGCGATAGATAGTAACATCTCATCGGGGAATGCCTCATTGATTGGGATCTTGTCCTTTTCTTCTGGTCCTTCCAATCTGGACAAGTGATCAGCTACAGTGTTTTCTAGGCCCTTCTTATCTCGAATTTCCAAGTCGAATTCTTGTAGGAGTAAAATCCATCGGATCAGTCGAGGTTTAGCTTCTTTCTTTGACATCAAGTACCTAATGGTTGCATGGTCAGTAAAAACAACAATTTTAGAACTAATTAGATATGGACGAAATTTATCCAAAGCAAAAACAACTGCGAGAAATTCTTTTTCTGTCGTAGTGTAATTCTGCTGGGCATCATCTAATGTTCTGCTAGCATAATAGATGACGTGCGTCCTTTTTTTCTTTTTCTGTTCCAACACTGCTCCGATTGCATAATCACTTGCATCACACATCAACTCGAAGGGGAGACTCCAGTCTGGTGTTGTCATAATGGGTGCTGAAATGAGCTCCTATTTCAATTTGTTAAACGCAAGTAAACATTCCTCATCAAAGACAAAGTTAGTATCCTTGGCAAGTAAAGAACATAGTGGTTGTGCAATTTTTGAAAAATCTTTAATAAATCTGCGATAAAAACCTGCATGCCCAAGGAAACTCCTAATTCCTCTCACCGAGGTTGGTGGAGGTAATCTCTCAATACACTCTATCTTTGCCTTATCCACCTCTATTCCTTTAGAGGAGATTTTATGACCTAACACTATGCCTTCTTGTACCATGAAATGGCACTTCTCCCAGTTTAATACTAAATTAGCCTTCTCACATCTAGACAAAACTTCAGTTAGATTATCCAAACAGTTATCATATGAGGACCCAAAGATAGAAAAGTCATCCATAAATATTTCCATGATTCGCTCGATAAGATCAGAAAATATGACCATCATACACCTTTGAAATGTGGCAAGGGCATTGCAAAGCCCAAAGGGCATGCGTTTAAATGCGAAAGTACCATAAGGACAAGTGAAAGTAGTTTTCTCTTGATCCTCTGAAGCAATATGAATTTGGTTATATCCTGAATAACCATCAAGAAAACAATAATAGTTATGCCAAGCTAGTCTTTCTAACATTTGGTCCAAGAATGGCAATGGAAAATGGTCCTTCCGGGTGGCAGTATTTAGCTTTCTATAATCAATACATACTCTCCACCCCGTGACAGTCCGAGTAGGAATTAATTCATTCTTATTATTTTTCACGACAGTCATCCCTCCTTTTTTTGGGACACATTGGACAGGACCCACCCAAGAACTATCAGAAATTGGGTAAATGATATCAGCATCCAACCACTTCACTACTTCATTTCTGACCACTTCCTTCATATTTGGATTCAACCTTCTCTGATGTTCTATGGTCGGCTTGTGGTTCTCCTCCATGAAGATTCTATGCATGACAAGTGAAGGGCTGATGCCCTTGAGGTCAGCTATGGTCCACCATATGGCTTGTTGTTTTTCTCTCAACACTCTTAACAATTTATCCAGTTGCACCGATGAGAGATCTGCCCTTACAATCACAGGGAGTTGCTCATTAGATCCCAAAAATGCATATCTTAAATGAAATGGCAACGGCTTAAGCTCTAGAGTTGGAGGTGAGATATGAGATGGTGGGGACAGTGACTTACCTTTTCCCAGCTCTTCATATCTATTACCTCTCACATATGATTGTTCGGTGCATGTTTGGAGAGCATAGGTTTATTCTTGAGTGTCGTCTTCCTCCATATTTAAATTCAATAGAGCTTGTTCAAGGGGATCTTCATGCACCATCATTTTCAAGACTCCTTGTGCCAAGTCATCAATACAATCTGCAAAGAAAACTTGATCAGTTAAGGAAGGAAATCTAGAAAATTTTGATAAGTCAAATTCTACTTTCTCTTCCCCAATAGTGAATGATAGTTTCCCATTCTTCACATAGAGCTCCGGCTGTGGCTAGAAATGGTCTACCCAAAATTATGGGTATCTCTCTATCTTCCTCCATGTCCAAAACGATGAAGTCCACAGGTACAAAAAAACTTGTCCACCTTTAGTAGGACATTCTCTAGAACGCCCATGGGACTGGTAATGGAGCGGTCTGCCAATTGCAAAGACACAGTAGTGGGCTTAAGCTCTTTTAACCCCAGTTTCTTGCATATGGTTAGAGGCATCAATGATACACTTGCCCCAAGATCACACAACGCCTTGGCAATGTTCAAGTTACCGATAGTACAAGGGATAGAAAAACTCCCTGGATCTCTTAACTTGGGTGGGAGTTTTCTTTGAATTACTGCACTGCATTCTTATGTCAATGTGATTGTCTCATGTTCCTCCAATGATCGCTTCTTTGACATTATTTCTTTTAAAAATTTGGCATATGTAGGAATTTGAGCAATGACATCTGCAAAAGGGATATTGATGTGCAGTTGTTTGAATAGCTGGACAAAATTTTCAAACTATTTATCCAATTTAGGCTTTTGAAGTCTCTGTGGAAACAGAATTGGGGGTACATAGAGCGGTGGAAGCTTATATGAAGGCTCTGATGGTTCATAATCATTGGTTGGTTGCTCCTCTTCATTGTTTTCCACCACTTGCTTTTCTTTTCTTGTGGTTTTGTTCAAAAGTGGCTCCAATGCTTTGCCACTTCGCAATTCCACTACCTTGCATTGCTCACGAGGGTTCATCTGAGTCTTACTTGGTAAGCTGCCCTCTTCTCTAGAATTTATGGAGCTGGCTATTTGTCCCATTTCGTATTTCAAATTTCTATTTGAAGTGATGAGTTGTTCCTTTCCTTTCTCTATTTTTTCAAATCTATCACTTGTCGCATTTGCTAACTTTTTTATCGCCAGCTCCCAAGATTGTTTCTTTTCCACCTGAGGTTGTGGCGGTGGTTGTTGATACTGGGGTTGTTGCTGAAATGGTGGTTGGTATGGAACTTGATACTGTGGTCGAGGTGGAACGCTAGGAGGTGGTGGGCGTATTTGCTGAGATTGTCCAGTTTGATTACCCCAAGAAAAATTGGGGTGGTTTCTCCATCCCGGATTATATGTAGTGGCATACGGATTGTTTCCTTTGCTTTGATTTGTCATGTAACTTGCTTGTTCTTGTAACATACATTCCAAACTATTATGGGGTCCCCCACATGTGTCACATATTGCGTGCGACGTAGAAATCTGATTTGCTTGGGCTTGGTTCATATTAGCCATCAATTGCACTAAGGAATCCACCTTGACATTTAGTTCTCTGTAATTATCATTTTCCCTCACAGAAGCTGCCCTAGACGATCCCTCTTCATAGTCTTCATCATTCATGGCTAACTGATCCAATAGATTGCAAGCTTGAGAGTATGGTAAATTCATAATGGATCCACCGGCTGCTGCTGAATCAATGTTAAATTTCATACTGGGCGAGAGACCATTGTGGAATGTCTCTATTAAGAGCCAAGCATGTACCGCATGGTGTGGACATTGTCATTGTAACTTCTTAAATCTCTTCCATGCACTGCCAAGAGATTCATTTTCTTTTTGCTTGAAGCAAGTGATTTTATTCCTCAATTTAATGAACTTGCCCGGAGGAAAGAATCTCTTCATGAAAACTTGGAATAATTCATTCCATGTATTGAATGTTCCCGAGGGTTGTGAGTCTAACTAGTTTTGCGCTTCATCCCTGAAAGAGAATGGAAACAGCTTCATCTTGATGGCGTCTTCTTCAACGCCATTCATTTTGATAGTGGCGCACATTTGCAGAAACCGATTGATATGAGATAAAGGGTCTTCATTGTGTTATCCTCTAAATTGATTCAGTTGCACCATCTGAATGAGTCCAGACTTCAATTCAAAATTATTCGCAGCAATTCTCGGGCCCATAATACTCGGGGTGGTGCCTCTATAAGACCTTCTGGCTAGATCCCTCATTGGAGGTTCAACTTCCTCTATCTACTGTTGTTGTTGTTGACCTTCTTCAATGTTCAGTATTCTATTCTGGTTGTTGGCTATTTGTTGTTCTCTTCTTGCTCTTCGATTTGCTCGGCACTGTCTTTCAATTTCAGGAATATATGGTTCAAGTGCCCTATTTCTGCGGTGCATACACAAAAAGAAAAGAATTTGTTTTTTTGTCTAGATTAACAAATACAATCAAAATTCTAATATTGACGCTCTTCTCCGACAACGGCGCCAAAAACTTGACAAATCTCCCGCGAGTATACGGAGTCAATATGGTAGTATATAAAATATCGTCCCATAGGGAAGAGTTCAAGTATTAGAATTATATGATTCTAATTGATATCTAAACAGTCAGAAAGAGATGAAATAATAATAAAATCTAAATAAAAGTGAAATGCCGAAATGAGTGCAGAAAATGACGAGAAAGAATGAGAATTGATTATGAGAAATAAATGAGAATAAAAGTTCTCGGGTTTTGAATCCACCTAGGGTATTGATCATAGGGAATTTAGAGATAATAAAATCATTAGTGTTCTACTTAATCTTCAAAAGTCATGCATCTCCTTTTTAGGCAAACACAATTCTAATTAAAAATAATAAACGCCTACTTTCGTGGTCATTAAATTATTTTAATTGCATTATAAGCCAAGATTCATAAGTAAAATGATTATCCTTATTTCTAAGAAATAATGCATTTCATGTCATTCATTTGAACTAATCTTGATGAAATACTTTCATAATCAATAAGATCTTCGGTCGCTTAAGTAGGTGGTCAATCTAATATAAGCATTTCGTCAAGCATGTGAAAGACAAAGAACACATTAGATCCAATAAAAATATTCCCTAAAGAATAACCCTAGGTTTCATCAACCCGAGAAAAAGAAATTTAGCCACGCATAGAGAAAAAAATCATCATTGAAACGTAAGAGTTCATGAAAAAAAATGATATTTAGTTTAAGAAAGGTACAGAAGTGCAGAGAGAAATAAACCATCGTCCCAGCCGTCTTGATCTCCTCCAAAACAAGGTCTGGCCCCCTATTTTCATCCTCACAAATCCCTTTTATAGTCCCCTAAATTAGGGTTACAAAAAGGCCCAAAATACCTCAAATATTAGTCCAATACGGCCAAAATAGGTCCAATACGACCTAGGATGAAGCGTTACGGTCTGTTGGATCAAGCCATATTGATTTTAGAGCGCGATACGGTCTAAAGGGCTTTAATACGGGAAAACTAGCTTAAATACGACATGTCCGTATTTTCTGTTGCGCGAACAATATGATCTGACTGGCTTTAATACGGGCAAGATGACAAAAATACGGCCAGCCTGTATTTTCCACTACGAGCTCAATATGACCTAAAGGGCTTTAATACTGGCTGAAAGTCTTTAATACTGGCTGCTCGTATTGAGTCTCTATATATGTGTTTTACCTAAACTTTTGCTAGATTTTCACGATTCCTGAAATAAATCAAACAATAATGTAGATTCCGAAATCTTTGATGATTAAAGATGAAATAATATAAAACATATCAAACTTGATGATAATTATATTAAAATAATTGAATAACTTCACGATTATCAATTATAATTATGGTTATACTAATTTCATGCTTCTTTATTGTTACTATTTATCCATTGATTTATTATCCACCTATGAAAGTGCGAAGCTCATGAGTTATTGTTTATCCTGCATTGATCCTGCAAGTAATCAGAGTAATGAAGGATAAGCTCAAGAGGCTGATGATGTTCGTGATGGTGATGTGCACATGGAATAGTTTTATGACATTGTCCACATCTCTTAACTTTAGACTTTCAATTTAGCTATTGATGGTTATTCGTACTATGACTTATATTAGTTATTCCATTAGACTTTCGCATTAAACTTGGTACAATCTTAGTATATTAATGGTCATAATCATGTAAATAACATAGCAAAAAAAAACTTTATTTATCATAATTGTGATAATACATATATCTAAGTAAAAATATAAGTTAATGTTTCTACATGGTTGGCTCTTCATATCCCAGCTGATTCCAAATCCAATTTCTTTCTTTTGACTTTTGTCTTGAACACTGTTCTTATCCTCTATATTATCCTCATAAATTGTGTATAAATGAATCAGTAAACGAGTTTTACGAACATATTGTCTTCCACATGTATGAAATTTGTTGTGTGACTAATAAATTAAAGTAGTCTATAATAATTTTATATATGGTCATAATTATTTAAATAATAGAGCACACTTTATTTATTATAATCGTGATTATACATATAAATTAGTAGAATTGTAAGTTATGTTTCTATGTGGTTGGTCCTCCATATCCTCCTTTGATTCCAAATCCCATTGCTTTTGTTTGACTTTTGTTCATGAATATTGCTCTTATCCTCTTTATTATCCTCATAAATCATGTATTAATGAACCATCGATCAAGTTTTATAAACATATTCTCTACGATGTGTGACAAATAAATTAAAGTAGTCCATAATAATTTTACGATCCTTGTAATTCTAATAACCTATCTTGGAGTAGTCAATTACAAAGTATCCATTGTAATCAAGGTAGCAATCTCGAATCAAGTAATAAATATGATATGTGTGCCATAATTATGATAATTTCCTTTTGTCTTGGAAATTTTATTTCACTAAATGGATATATAAGACAATACTATCTTTTATAGTTCCCTTATCTTCCTTTTTATCTAGATATAACTAATTTAAATTGACTATGACCTATGTACGCATTTGTTCTCATTTGTCCCAAACAACTATCACTCCAACTTAAAATAATTCATTAATATTGACAGATAAATGCTTTTCAGCATATGTTATACAAATAAACCTGCAACATTTATAAAAATGAATATAAAATGTTTCATTCATAATACTTGACTCTTTGCAGTAATGGTCGCGAGTGATCTATAGTGGTTCATCCTTATAAACGTAGTAATGACCTTCCTATTATTTATTTATTGAAAAAGAAATAAATGAGTAATTAAAGTATATAGTTGGAATGCAATACATTGATACAAGATTATTACATGAGTACGAGGAAAAAACTATATAGTCATTTTCCTAATTTCTTTCACATTTATTAGTTTACCTAATAATAAATAAGAATTTATTGCAAGATATTATTTTGGGAGCATTTATTGCATGATAACAATGAGTGACAATGAGAAGTTGGAAGGATAGTTGTCCTTAAAAAATTGAGTTGACGTTTTATTTCAATCCTAAAGATTTTAGGATAATAACAAATAAAAGAATAATATGCATGAGGAAAATCAATTTAATTAAATTTAGTATGTAAAGAAAGGAAGGCAAAATATTATCACAAGCTAAACCACATTGCACTTGTTTCCATTTAAATGTACATAACATATTCCAATAATATAGATTGTTATTGACTACAAGCTCCAAGATTATTATGGCAATTATATAGTACGTAATACATTAAGATGGATTGGTACCATTATTTTCACAACTAAAAGAAATGCAACAAATATTAAATACTGCTAACTATTAATTTTTTGCTCATCTATTTGTGACATGCACGGTGTACTAAGAATTTAGATTTGGATATTGATGTCTAATTATGATATGAAAGCAAGGTTGTCTGAATACACGATTAATTATGTGATTGGTGACAATGAATTAATGTCAACAAAATAAACTCAGTTGTGTTTGGATGAAGAGGACGTAGATAAGTTCATGTGATCACATGATCTACGTCGTAATAAAGAAAATTTTACAATACTTCAAGATTTTTGTTGCTAGAACAAAAAATTTCGAAGCATAATAGACGGATTCATTCATAATATTATTGTGTTTTTTTTATAAAGCACAAATTCACATGAATTTACTATTATCTATTAATGGTTCAGTATAATTGTTCATGCCCCACAATACATTAAATTAATGCATTTATGGCTAATTATAGTTTCATTTGAATCATGATAAGGAAGATACATAAGGCGCCAACTTAGCAACAATAAATATGCACATATCTAAAATTATCTGTACAAATAAAAAATCATAAATGCATTAAGATTTGTATGGACTATAAAAAGGGGAGCAAGCCCCTCAAAATTTCATCAAGCAATCAGTTTAATTTATTTTTGTTGTCACCATTTTTAGTACACGCAATCATTCTTTTTTCCATTAGTGTAAGAATTGGAGTTGAGAGGTGATAGATGTATGTCAGGAGCAAGTTAGTTGCATACCTGAATTACACTTAATCATCTTTAATCTCTCTACCTACCAAAACAACTATTTAGTTTTTTCTTGCTCTTTGTAGTACATGAACTTGCCACTCGTACTACCAGATGAATGGTGCATATGCCCAACCAATCATCAGCATATCGTGGAAGCCCGGCGAGCATGTTGTTTCCCTTTCACATATATCATTTTGTTTTGATTTGTTTGTATTGGCTTATTTGTTCATTTGTAGTGATCTGATGCTTAGTGTACATATGTATCTCTTTAAAACATTAGGATGTGATACAAGCTGGAATTCTGAGTCAAGAGTTGATTACGAGAAAAGACACAATTATGAAGGATTACTTGAGCATATATAGAGAGGTATGTACTTGCATGCATGCACTTGAATTAATTATTTATTAAAATAGTTAGGTTTGTGTCTAAGATTGGGCAGTCCTTGTAATTTCAATAGGATCCTGAAACATTTTCCTTTCTTAGAAGGAAAAAAATGTAAGTTTTCTAAAGTCACTACATACTTGGGATTCAAACTATACATGCATACACACTTCCACTAATTTGAATCAAACCTAGAACTTTCTTGACTCATAGATGTGGTTATGTGTCATTACTCAACAATCATTTTGTCAAAAAAAAAAACCTTATCTTTTTAACTTCAAATGAAGAGAACAGAACAACAAAAGAAAATGATAGGTTTTAGAAGAAAGACACATATTGTCAATATCAGCTTCCATTTTTGTATTGAAAATGATAGGTTTTAGAACAACAAGTTAAAATTTGGATTTGAAATTGAAAAGTGTTAGCTATAATTTTTGTATCGAAATCCTAATTATCTATCTTGCAGTTGCGGATCAAAAAGAACAATTGTACAAGGGATTATGGAAGGCATGTGCCGGGCCACTGGTTTATGTGTCTAAACCTGGGGACCGAGTATTCTACTTCATCCAAGGCCATATAGAATAGGTGATCTTATACTTCCCTCTGTATTTATCCTTTACGTGTTTATTGTTAATTTTGTTCATCTGAGTGTGAGGAAGCAAAAAATTTCTTTTGTGCAGTTGGAGATTTTGATGGGCAAGGAGTTGGATGAGCAGATTCACATCCCTTCTAAGATCCTGTGTCATGTCATCAATAGTGAACTCAGAAGTGTGACGTTTCCCAAATCTTCACTTATTGTGTCTAGGGATGTGCTTTTTAATTGTACAACAAGATTTTATAATTTTTTTTTCTTGGAAAAAATGTACAAGCCATTCGTAGCAATTGGCAAGAGATTTTTGTTCCATCTATGGCAACAGCTACCTTGTGGTCTATGTGATTAATGTTAGCTTACAGATGTTGTCAATATCCTAAGCCACTTATATTGATATGTCAATATCTTCCTAGAAAAAGAAAAGAATTCAACCTTGTAATATATTCTCTTTAACATTCGAAATGAAAATAGTGAAATTATATTGGTTGTGAACTTTTTTTTTCTACTAAGTTTTGAAAATCTTGTATCTTGGATAAAATTTGATGCTGGAAGGTATCAAATAAAAATAAAGGTGATGATATCCAAAAAATTAAATTAATTCCATTTTTAATCATTTTGCATCTCTAAATGTTGATTACTGATTAATTCGTGTATGCGAGAATTCATTTCTACTATATAAGGAGGTCTCATACTTTGAGATCTCATATTTTATTTGTTATAGTTGATGTTATTAGTTTATAAGTAAATAAATGGTCAGGAATATGTTCATTTTTAAATAAATGTTATATTCATTTCTCATTCATTACATATCTAATCATAATTAGATAATATTTACAAAATATTTTCTTTCATTTCCAATTTATCAATTCTTCCAATAAAATATATGTATTTTAAGAGACAACAATACCTTAAATAATATTATTCAAAGTCAAACAATGAGTTCTTAAAAAAAAATATTTCCTTGACCTTTATAATATTTACAATATTATAATAATTTCAATGTTATATTTTTTATCATTATTATAGAAGTCATACAAATAATATACAATGAATTTAAAAAGTATTTGGTATTTGTACAAATGTATATGATAAGAGAAAAGAGGCATTGTTCCTGTTGGGCGGATTGATCTTCATCGTCCATCTTTGTTAACAGTATGGATGTTTTTTTTTTTGCTTTTTCGCGTGAAAGATGAAACGGATGAGATGGCGGCGGCGCAACAAAGGCGACGACGATGTTGGATGCGTCGAGGAGGGCGAGGGCGAAGCGGAGGAGCTGGAGGCAGCACAACGACCTCGGCGGTGATGACATTGGAGGCGTCGAGGAGGGAGAGGGGGAAGCGGAGGAGCAGGCGGCGGCACAACAACGATATTGGAGGTGTCGAGGAGGGGCGAGGGTGAAGCGGAGGAGCAGGCGGTGGCACAACAATGACATTGGAGGTGTCGAGGAGGGGCGAGGGTGAAGCGGAGGAGTAGGCAGCGGTGCAATAGAGGCGGCGACAGCGTTGGAGGCATCGAGGAGGGCAAGGGCGAAGTGGCGGAGGAGGAGGTGACAGTGCAGACAGTCGACTTTGGCATTGGAGGCATCGAGGTGCGCGGTGAGGGCCACCCGGGTCAGAGTCGAAGATGGTGAGGGCGATGATGTTGTGTTCGGCAATCAATGAGGAGGCGTCAGGGAGGAGGGAGTGGATGCGGGCGGAAAGGAGGCAAATAGATAAACATGAAAAAGAAAAAAAAAGGATCATAACAAAATTATGATGATTAGTTATGATTTGGAAGCAAGGTTATCCAAGTATGCAATTAATTATGTGCTTATTGACAATGAAGCAATGATTAATATAAACAAAATTGTTGTTCAATGATAAAAGCCAAATAAACTCAATTGTGTTTGAATGGAGAGAAAGTGCATGAGATCGAATGACCTACATCTTAAATTCTTATCTATTTCATTTTCAATGAACTAGAGTTTCAAAAAAATCATAATGTTTAACATAATTATGATGGATAGATCATAATAAGTAGCTTGTAATTATATTACAATTATGATTTTATATACAAACACAAACATATATATATATATATATATATATATGTATGTATATATATGGTACATATATAATATATATTCTAGATTACACAAAGCTTGTTGTCATAAGTACCAAGAATTTTGAAGCATGATTGATGGCTCCATTCATAAATACATTGCGCACCCTTTTTTTTTGTAAAACACAATTGCATAATTTATTATTTGCTATTAATGGTTCACAATAATTGCTCATGCCCCACAATATACCAAATTATGCATTTATGGGTAGTTATGGTTCATTTGGATCATGATAAGGAAAATACATAAGGCGCCAACTTTGTAACAATAAAGATTCACATATGTGAAATTAATTGTGTGGATAGAGAATCATAATGCATTAATATTTATATAGGCTATAAAATGGGTGACAAGCCCCTCAAAATGTCATTAAGCATTCAGTTCATTTTACGTTTGTTGTCTACAAATTTAGTACAATCAGTTCTTTTTTTTTGTTCTTGGAGAGGTGATTGCGTATGTACTGATCATGTTACTTGCATGTTTGAAGTATACTTAATCACCTTTAAGTTATTCATCTACCAAAATAAGTATTCATTTTTATTCACTTTGTAGTGCTTTCACTTGCCACTTGTATTAGGAGATGAATGGAACATATGCCCGACCAATTATCGGCATATCGTGGAAGCCTGGCGAGCATGTTATTGTCTACTCTCACCGTATTAGTTTTGTTCATATTACCATGTTTGTGCCTTTGTAATTATTTGATGTTTATTATGTGTATCTCTTTGTAACATTAGGATGCAGCACAAGGAAAAATTTTAAGTCAAGAGTTGGTTACTATAGAAGCTTCGCAATTATGGAGAATTACTAGGGCATATATATAGAGGTACATACTTGCATTCACACACACTCTTATATATATATATATATATATATATATATGTATGTATGTATGTATATATGTATATATATATATATATGTATATGATTGATAAAAAATTCTCATTTATTTGCTCTTTGTGCATATATGAAGGCCAACCTACGAGGCATCAGTTTAGTGCTTCTTGAGTTGGCTAGATGAACTCCCTATATGCGGTATGCATTCCTCTCCAAAGAGCATGTTTGGAGATTGAATCGATGCTCCTCTCCTGATGGATTGGTTTCGCTCTTGGAGGGTGCTCATATTCAAGAGGATTAGGTTAAATTACCGTTTAGAAAGGAAGGTGAAGATCAAGATGAGGGGCATGGAGATAAGTTATTATCATCTTTTAAAAGTTTGAGTTGTAAGAATTATTGTAGTTGTGTCAATCAAGTATTAAACATAAAAGAAATGTTGACGTTTTTTTTTTACTCCCATGTGTTATGTCTAACAATAATTTTGGATCATTAATTATTTTATGGAATTTTTACCTTCACTGTATATTTTCTTATAAATTTGGAAATAAGTCGTACGAGAGAAGGCATGCAAAAAAATTTAAAAAATGTAGAGAATGCAAGCCAATATATTTAAATGATGTTTTATCTTTTGGATTATGGAAATCATATATTTGATATATTTAAAATTTAGGGCTCACATTTATATGTTGGTTAGATTATTATATGTATTTATATTAAATTCTTTTATCGGAGTCAAGGGGAAAACAGAGGGGCGCTTGCGAGTCTTTGGCCCTTGTAAATGCAATAAATTTAAAAGAAAGCAAATAAAATGTATATTTTCACTCCCGTTGCTAAAAAATAAAATATATGACATAAATTATTATGATATGTTGTGTAATGACGGCTCTAAAGTGGGACCTAAAAAGATTGACAATTTTTTCTATATTACCTTTTGATGATTTTTGTTAAAAAGAAAAAAGAAAAAATGGTGTATCCAGGCATCCCCACCTATCTCATGTGTCAATTATAGGAGCAATAGTTAACCAATCTCTATTATAACTATAATTTTACCAATAATCGATAATATTAAATATTTTACTTAGAATATATATCACTTATTTGTTAACAATGAGATTTTTAATAAATACTTTACTTATTTGAAAACGTTAAATTACATTATATATATATGTTATTTAATTTGTAATTAATAAAAGATATTATTCCAATTTTGATGATGGGGAAACGGATTCGCGGAATAAATGAAAGAGGATAAAAATATTCACCCCAACATACAAATCATGTGTGCCTTATTGTCTTTCCTCGTTTTTTTTTTTTCTTTAGAAAAAAGACAGCGTTTCTTTTAAGTGTTGTCCTATTGTAGGTCAAGTTTCTTAGGTCATAAAAAATTATGAAAATGAAACATTGAAATACACTATAGTTGAAATTTCGCGCGGGTCGCCCGGCACCCGGCCAGGCGTGTGGCCATACGAAATTTTACTGATCAGCCCAGCCCTAGGCCCTGCTTGCACATGATGTCTTGGCCAGACTCGGACCAAATCATGATCGAACTATCCAGCAAGATAAGCAAGATGTTGGGCATGTTTCGGCGCGAGCTTAACAAGCACGGGCCGACTCGGCCCGGCACGATGAACACATTATTTTTATTTTATTAGATATTTAAATATTTAATCATATATTATACCTATATTACATATAAATTTTGTATATATTTAATAATCATAATATCATATATTATAATATTTTTATTATTTTATTATTAATAAAAATAATCTTTGGACAAAAAGAAGAAGAAAAATGATCTACCCGACCCCGATACGATCCGACTTAACCCGACCAACCATCCTAGGAAAAATAGAAATAAGATAGTTTCCTGCCTAGGCGGGTTCTGATCCCAATTACCTGTATATTTCTCTCCATGACCCAAACAAGTTTGGATTTGGTACGTGCATCTCAAATTGTAACAACTCTGGAAGAATGAATCAGGTAACATGCCTTCCAAATATAAAAAAGTCCATCAATATCTAGCACTAAATTGCTTGCCAGTTCTGCGATACACAAATAGATTGACAATAAGCTACTAAAAGTACATAGTTTATCATTCTTCATCGTTCATCGCACTTCTACTTGTGATAATAATCTTGGTATGATCTTTAATGGTCCACCATCAAATTGCCACAACAATCTTGGAGCATTCTATTAAAGGTCTATCCATCATAATTACAATATGCAACTGGACAATGAGAAATTGAAAGGATAGTTGTCTTTAAAAATTGAGTTGGTGTTTGGTTTCAATCCTAAAGTTCTTTTAGGATAATAACCAAAGAAAAAATAATAATACTATCACGACCCCAATTTAACTCGCGAGTTAAATCAGAGTTCGCGATTCATTACGGACGATCAAATAAAATTATAAAAGCTTTGCGGAAACGTGATGTTATTTAATTTTCTTTTATAATATAAGAATAAAAGTATATCATTAAATAAATTACATAATATATGATCATCTCAGAGCAAAATACACCTTAAGTCGTACATTTGTTAAAATGACTTTATTTTCAATACAACTTATTTTGACATAAATAATAAATACAACTAGCTCTCTCGACATCTTAATAGAAAAATACGAGAGATATAAATCCTCTCTTCATACCACCAAGCATGTTATAGAATCCTTTTACGACTATCACCAATGAGCTATATGAATCTGAAAAATATTAGAAACAATATTATGAGCAAAAATAGCTCAGTAAGTTGATAACTCATAAGTTATGTGTTACCATCTAATAAATTCGGAGAAATATAAAAATACAAGCATTAATCATAATATCAAAATTAATATTTTCATGCATTTAATAAATACATATATAACATTCCAATCGAAATCATCCCACTCAATTAACAATCATTGTCATTTAAACATATCAAACATATGTATACAATGCAACACTCTCGTATGTATGCATGGATCACCAACTGAACAATGGTCGGTAGGTGGACTCTAGAGGTGGCTCCCATCGTGAACAACGATATAGCACTTAGCTCCATTTCACCTCATCCCTTTCTGGGAACAAATCATATAGCGATAGGTGGACTCTAGAGGTGGTCCCTACGGATTCTAGAGATGGCCCTCCATCGCGACTACTCACGATGTGGCACTTAGCTCCGCATGACACTTAGCTCCAGCCTATCTCATCCCATTATTGGGGAATATAATGATGGATTAAACTCTAGAGGTGGCTCCCATCGTGATCAGCGATGTAGCATTTAGCTCCATCCATCATATATGCAAATGCAAACAAATGTCGATGTATTATTCATCACATAACAATTGTATCTCAATATCAGAAGATGAATCATATCAAATATCATTTCAAACTGAACAAGATTGAACTTTTCGTATCCATTCATATCATATCACATGTGCTTTTCAAATATGCAATCATACAATCATTCGGATATAGTTTTCATAATTGTATTTCTAAAAATTAAATCATAATATATCCAAAACATATTTAATACATATAATAATAAATGTCACACTGAATTCAAAAGACGTGAATACATTGAGTAGGAGAAATCAATTTTACCTGTACGTACAAAAAATGATAACAATAAATAGTTATTGTTTTACCTTTATTGCATATGTAGCACTAATGTTTTAAAACCCGACCTTGGTCGACCGGTCGAACAAGTGTTCAAGAATTAAAATGGCTTGAAGGTTAGCCAAAACCTAGCTTTGACTATAGGGTTTACATTTTCATTCTTTTTGGCTGATAATAAAGATAACTTATAATTAGAAATTTGAGCAACTGAGAGGTTTTTAAGAGATTCAAAAATCTCCTTTGATTTAAACTAAAAAAAATTTGTTGTTAGGGCCAAATCGGATTGGCTCGTCCGAACCATCATATCACGGTCTAAACCATAAGGATGTTCGAGGTCTTATGTAGTTGGGGTGGAGCGAATAGCAGCTCCTCACCACTTAAGCAAAGGTATTGAGTTCGAACTTTTGTGGATGCAAAAAATTCTCATCGGAAGTCTCACCCGCCATAGCCAGGCATGTTGTTCGGGCGACATTAGATTAGTCGGACTCGATCATGGGCCAAGACTCCAACATATGACCAGAGGACTCCTTAGCATGGCATGGGTTGGACGATCGGCGCCGTTCCCGAACACTAAGGTAGCAATTGAAAAAAAAATCAACATAGGTACTAAATTACTTTGAATCAACAAATGTGAGGTTGAACAAATCGAGATATTTTTACTAGACTGATGGTTCAAGTAAAGAAAATATTTGAGGTAGGTCTCAATTTAATTAGAATGACTCATGAATTCATGGACCACAATTTAATAAAAGAAATTTGACATTAGTTAACACTTTTTATGATGTTTTGGTCTTTTAATGTATATTTCTTTCCTTTCAAACATTGTTTTCCTCCTTTCAAGTGAAGGATTCTCTAGAGAACTTGATGATGTGTTGTAGTGTTTTCAACATGGCATAATATGAAGCCTTCACTAGTGTAACAAGAAGCCGATGCTCACAAGACTTATTCTCCTAAGTTGACCACGTCTCCGGTAGACCCTACCAGCAACGCCAAACACCGTCTTCGGCAGCCCCTTCCGGAAGCTCCACTGTTCTCTCAGCTAATGGTGACCATGCAGCGTCGCGGGCTCCAACCGCTAACAACGCCATATAAGGTTAGATATTTATGACTTTCTCCAACCGCTAAATGATAGATGTCCGATGGCTCGCGGAGAACCCCCAAACTGCCACCCACCTTGAACAATGGCGCAGCGGTGCCTCTTGCTATCGGTCGCTGTCCTAGCTCCGTTACTTCCGCCAGCACCACATCTACCCATCGGAGCGCAGCTGTTGTCAACCAACATTCCCACAAATAAACCTGCAAAATAATGATCTTCCTATTATTTTTTTATTGAAAAAAAATAAATGAGTAATTAGAACATAATACATTGATACAAGATTATTACATGAGTACGAGGGAAAAAACTATACATTCATTTTCCTAATTTCTTTCACATTTATTTGTTTACCTAGTAATCAATAAGAATTTATTGCAAGATATTCTTTTGAGTGCATTTATTGCATGATAATAATGAGCGACAATGAGAAGCTATAAGGATAGTTGTCCTTAAAAATGGCATTCGATTTCAATCCTAAAAATATTTTAGGATAATAATGAATTACGAATAATATGCATGAGGAAAGTTAATTTAATTTAGTATGTAAAGAAAGGATGAAAAAAATATTATCGCACCACATTACACTTGTTTCCATTTAAATGTACATAACATATTCCAAAAATATAGATCGCTCCAAGATACTTATGGCAATTATATGATACATAAAAAGTTAAGATGTATTGGTACCATTGTTTTCACAAGTACAGGAAATGCAATAAATGAATACCGCTAACGATTAATTTTCTACACATCTATTTATGGCACATGACGCACATGGTGTACTAAGAATTTAGATGTAGGTAGTGATAGCTAATTATGATATGAAAGCAAGGTTGTCCCAATACATGTTTAACTATGTGCTTGGTGACAATGAAGAAAAGAATGTCAGTTGTGTTTGAATGAAAAGAACGTAGATAAGTACATGGGATCACATGATCATCATCGTAATAAAGAATTTTATAATACTCCAAGATTTTTGTTGCAAGTACCAAAAATTTTGAAGCATAATAGATGGCTTCATTCATAAAATTATTATGCTTTTTTTATATAAATCACAATTTCATATGAACTTATTATTTACTATTAATGGTTCACAATAATTGTTCATGCTCCACAATATATTAAATTAATGCATTTATGGCTAATTACAGTTTCATTTGAATCATGATAAGGAAGATACAGAAGGGCGCCAACTTAGCAACAATAAAGATGCACATATCTGAAATTAATTGTACAAATAAAAAATCATAAATGCACTAAGATTTGTATGGACTATAAAAAGGAGGACAAGCCCCCTCACAATTTCATCAAGCATTCAGTTCAATTTATTTTTGTTGTCGCCATCTTTTTTCGATTGGAGTATAGAATTAGAGTTGAGAGGTGATTGTATATGTCGGTGGCATACCTGAATTACACTTAATCATCTTCAATCTCTCCATCTACCAAAACAACTATTCATTTTTTTCTTACTCTTTGTAGTACATGAACTTGCCATTTGTACTACCAGATGAATGGTGCATATGCTCAACCAATCATCGGCATGTCGTGGAAGCCGGACGAGCATGTTGTTGCCCTTTCTCGTATTATTTTTTTATTTGTTCGTATTGGCTTATTTGCGCATTTGTGGTGATCTGATGCTTAGTGTATATATGTCTTTTTAAAACATTAGGATGTGATGGAAGTTGAAATTCTGAGTCAAAAGTTGGTTACGAAAAGAGCTACCACTATGAAGGATTACTTGGCCATATATATAGAGGTATATACTTGCATGCATGCACATGAATTAATTGTTTATTAACATAGTTATGTTTGTGTATGAGATCGGACAGTCCTCGTAATTTCAATAGGATCATCAAACATTTTCTTTCCTTTATGTAAGTTTTCTAAGGTTCACTACATTCTTGGGATTCAAATTATACATGAAAAAAAGTTTCTCATTCGTTGAAAATTTTACCTTATCTTAAATGGCACTATTGAGATAACAATGAAGGACCATTAGGTTATCGCGGAGGATCATGTCTCACAAAAAATAAAAAAATAAGAAGGCATTCCCACTTCCACTAATTTGAATCAAACCTAGATTAATCTTATGAGCATTGTAGCTAGGAGAGTAATCCTTTACAAAAGTACATAACACAATGCTATATTTTCTTGGATTTGTAATTGAAAAATGTTAGCTTTCATTAATTGTTTTTGCAGTTGCGGTTCAAAAATATCAATTGTATAAGGAATTATGGAAGGCATGTGCCAGGCAACTGGTTTATGTGCCTAAGCCTGGGGACCGAGTTTTCTACTTCATCCAAGGGCACATAGAACAGGTGATCTTGTACTACCCTCTATTATTTTCCTTTTACACGTTTATTGTTATTTTTTGTTCATCTGTGTGTGAGGAAGCAAAAAAATTCTTTTGTGTAGTTGGAGATCTTGATGGGCAAGGAGTTGGATGAGCAGATTCACCACCCTTGTAAGATCCTATGCCGTGTCATCAATAGTGAACTCAGAAGAAGTGTGACGTTTCCCAAGCCTTCACCTATTATTTTCTAGGGATGTGCTTTTTAATTGTACAACAAGATTTTATGTTTTTTTTTTTCTTGTAAAAAAAAGTGTACAAGCCATTCGTAGCAATTGGCAAGAGATTTTTGGGCAACAGCTTGTGGTCTCTGTGATTAATGTTATCTTACAGATGTTATCAGGACAAGAAGATTGCTTTATCTCCCAAGCTACTTTATATTTATATGTCAATATCTTCTTAGGAAAAAAAAGATTCTACCTTGTAATTTATTCTCTTTTAACATTGGAAATGAAAATAGTGAAGTTATATTGGTTGTGAATTTTTTTTCTATTAAGGTATGAAAATCACAATAAAGCGATGCATGATACCAGTGAAATTAAATTAATTCCATTTTTAATCATTCTGCATCTCTAAATGTTGATTACTGATTAATTTACTATATAACAAGGCCGGCTCAAGGCTCGAGCCACATAACTAATGACTTGAGGCCCACTAATTTTAAGGCCTCATATTTTGTTTGTTATGGTTGATGTTATTAGTTTATAAATAATTGGTCACGAATATGTTCATTTTTAAATAAATGTTATATTCATTTCCGATGAAATGTAGTCACAGGAAATCATAATATTAATATTAAATCTGATGAACATAGCATAATCATGTATTTGTGTGGGTTTACAAAAGGTATGTAAACAAAATGTATGTATATATATATATATATATACACACACATTAAGCATAAAGAATTTTATATTACTCCAAGGTTTCTGTTGTAAGCACCAAAAGTGTTAATTATGGTACGTATGTATCTATATATATGTAAACAATTGTATATTACAGCAAGATAGCTTTTGTAAGTACCAAAAATTTTAATGATTGGAATAAATAGTTACGGTTTTACATTATTGCATATTAGCGCCGTCACTGACGCGTGTGTAGGTATCGAAACTCGGCCCGAGTTTTGACAGGGATGTACCAATAGTCGACCGAGTTTGACTCGTACTCGAGGCCCGTGTTGGATCGAGGAAGCAAATATAGAAAAACTCTGCCCGGGCCAGACCCAACCCGGCCCGGGTTCTATCGAATGTTAGCATATGTTGTGATTTTATTTTATTATTATTTTAATGTTGATATCTGATCGAATGTCGTGTTGTTATTTTAAAATAATTATTATTTGCTTCTTGATTCAAGAATTATTATCCATATGAGTACATTGATATTTGATCGAGTGTATTATATGTGATTTGTTGCTATGATTCATTATTTGATAATCATCTAATTCTATCGAAAATATGGATTATATTGATATCGTCATTTCATGATTGTATTTATGATTATACCCTATTGACCGTTGATCTGACCCTACTGATATCATGACCTAGAGTATTGTCGTAGTAGAGAACAATTAAACATATTTTATTATTAACTACTAATTCATGGGTAATGATCTAAAAATCCACTATTATCCTACATTGTTGTTAGACCCATATTTCTATTCACCTGATCTTATTGTCTCATTGCATAGATTATATCTAAGGGTTTATAACTCTCTAATCTTAACGATTATACGATTATGCATATTCAGAGCATTATAATTGCATAGATTAAATCCAGAGTCTGAATTTCATCTGATTCCACCGATTACATGACATTGTTATCTTAATTGTTGTTATGGCATCGTTAAGACTAAGTTCCAATCTGGGCGAAGATGAGAACCTAATTAATTAAAGATAAAAGCTTGGTGCTCATGTTATGGATTGATGGGAGCTCATGGTATAGTATTTGCAGTCAGTGTTGGGGCATAACTTATCCTTGTTGCACGATTTCACCCCATCGTGTGACAAAAGAGGATACACTCCCCTTTAGAGAGGATGATTATCGTGATGTGCGCAATCACTAGCCTCATGAAGTACGTGACACCTCATTGCAATGAATACGTTAATCAATGACATTGCATACAAAAATAAAGATAAATAATTTGATTACAACATTCAGTCAGAGTATTAAAAATACACTCAGAGCATAGTTAAAGCATAGAATTATGCACATCGATTCAGAGCATATCATATGACATCGAAATATAGAGTAAAGTAATCCAAAGCATTGAATTGATCTGACCTTGATCATCATGTTGGATTGTTATTGTCCTTACACGGTATTTTATTGTATTGCTCAGACTCAACACGATTATACTTATAGGCATCACATTGACCTCTATCGTCGTTAATCATAGTATTGTTTTCTTCCATTGCATCCTCAATAGTATTTATCATAGATGATGATTCCTACTCATAGGCATTGTATCGATGGACCATCTAGGGATTGTCCTTTATTAGATATTACATTGATTCACTTAGAGCTTAGCATTAATTCTTCCATTGATCCTATTCAGTGCATAGTATTGATTCCATACATTGACAGATTATAGCATTGATTTGTTTCATTTATTTATATTAAAGCATGACAATGATTTTTGTCCATCGATTTATAATGATGATTATAATTATGATTACACTAACTTCACGCTTCTTTATTTTTACTATTTATCCATTGGTTTATTATCCACCTATTGGGCTGCGAAGCTCATGGATTAGTGTTTCCCCTGCATTGATCATGTAGATAATCAAGTTTCTATTATCGAAATAATACCTGGGGCAGGAGATTCAATTAATCGAGATTCAATGAGTGATGAGCTCAAGCGACTGATGATGTTCATGATGGTGATGTGCACATGGAGTAGTTTTAGAACATTGCACACATCTCTTTACTTTAGACTTCCGCTTTAGCTATTGACGATTATTGGTACTATGACTTATATTAGAGATTCCATTAGACTTTCGCATTATTGTCATTTTGCATTGACGTTTTATTAAGTTTTCTGCATATATAATGTTCTCATCAAAGAACTAGTCAAAGTCAATATTTTTGTCAGAACATAGCATTGTTAGTAACGACCCTCATGTTGGATCTTACCACGTGGCAAGGGCGATTTGCGGGCATTACATTCATGGTATCAGAGCCAAATGTAAGGACTCTCTTGACGTCCCTAAAGTATTTAGAGTGCCTAAAGTCCCATGTGCACACATCACGAATAAGTCGTTGTGCCATCCGATCCAATCAAGTAAGAATCATTGCATTGAAACTCATTGATTTTATTCTTGATAATCTACTATCTATATACGTAGAGCTGTTGGGCATGGCCGTGGAGCCAATGCCCAAGAAGGGAATGTCAGTCCACATTTAGTTGAGCAGAGAGGCAGGGGTCATGGTTGTGGCCGCTGGCAGAGAGTCCAGCACCCAAAGGTACAACAAGAGGATAGTTATATTGGTGATATCCATACATTTCCACCGCCACCTCCACCATTATCACTATCACGATCACCTCTCTAGGAGTTCGCATGACTGCCAATGTCTTATGAGGACACTATTCAGGCATTCTAAAACTCCAATCTCCACAGTTCGATGGCAACGGAGAAGTGGACATGGCTAAGCACTAGAACCTTAGCATGACGAAAATGTTTGAGCTTATGAGATGCGCTGTGGACAGAAAAGTTTCTATGAGCCGCCTTACTGATCAAGCTCTAGATTGGTGGGGAAAAGTTAGAGCCACCAATTTTCATAGCCAGAGAGTGATTCCCTGGCAGAGCTTTTATGAGGCATTCGAGGGACGTTATTTCCCCGAATACCAGCATATTCAGAAGCAACGAGAATTTTTGGCACTGAATCAAGGCGAGATGACAATGGAAGATTATCACATTAGGTTTGTGAAGCTGGAAAGGTACAACGCTCTGAATATGAGTGAAAGCCAGAGGGTTGACTAGTTCGCGCAAGGCCTGAACTCCACAATCAAGAAGGATACCCTATCAGGTCACTGCAAGACCCTCAAGGATACAGTGGAACTAGCAATGACGATGGAAAGGAATTATGCACGAGAACAAAAAGAGCAAAAAGAAAGGGCGCTAGTGTAACCCACTGAGCATCGTCAACCAAGGAGAGAAAATCATTGTCCAACCAGGAGACCACAGAGGCGGGATAACCTGTATGACTATCGTACTAGGCCTTATGAGACACGCGAGAATATGCAACGACAACAACTATCATATAAAGTTTTATGTGCACATTGTGGACTCACACACGCTGGAGAATGTCGACTTAAGGCAAGCACCGCATCCATTGCGGGGAGTTCGGACACATCGCAAGACATTGTCTAATACTGATTAAACGTGACCAACAATGACAAGGTGCAAGGGGCACAGGAAATATAGTGCAAGGTAGAGCGTATAACATGGAAGTGTACGCAGATCAAGAGGATAACCACAACACTATTGAAGGTACTCATACCTGAACGGTTGCCATTGTTTCATTTGATCAATGGATATCAAACTTTATGATTCCGTAACATAGCTAGATAATGTCCCAAGGTAGAAATGATCAAGTAGTGCCATGAATAAAGATAGTAGAGTACTTAGTGCAGAGTAGTGATAAGCCCATTGAAAGAGACAATTAAGTTATGTATTGATTAACGACATCAACTTAGAGTCATTAGCATCATCCTTAAATTTGAGGACGAATTTTATTTTTAAGAGGTTTATAATGTAACGCTCGGCCTAAAATCTAGAAAAATGATTAATATAGTTAATATAAAGATAACAAAATCAGATTAGACATAAGGAAATAAAAACCAAATCAAAAGAGGAGTCCCAATGGAAAGTTATAACCAATTTTATTTTTTCACCCCTACCTATATAAACTTTCCTAACAACCAAAATCTCCTTTAATCCTAGCCGTCATGCCTCTCCTCTTTTCCCCTCCACCTGTACGAATTTCTAGGAAACTAGGAGCCAAAAATAGTGCTGATCGCCGGAGACAACGCTGGAATCTCATCGAAAAATAGGGAACCAACCAAGGTAATGTAGGAGCCATGCCGAAATTTTTGTAGCACTTTTAGGGTTGTTTTTCTTGACTTTCTCCTCGGTTTTTCTCCATCCGACATGGCCACTAGGTGCAAGGGATCAAAGACAAATAGTGATTGAAGTTGGGAAACATTTAGGGATGGCCGACACCGAGAACGAAGCAAAGCAAGAAGACCGAACAAAAGAGAATCCACATAAAGGTAGGTGAATCGTTGGATCAACATTTGGATCAGATTTAACAATAGATTTGTATGTTGTTAAGGTACAATTAGAGTCATAACATCGTCTCCTATCATCCATAATCTGTCCTACATGATTACTTTAGTCTGAGGTTTATTTCAGTGAAACTACGTCAGAAATAGAGCAATCAGTGTCACCGTTCTTGTCGGAATATAGAACTCGGCCCGGGTGTATACATCATTGGATGAAATAGGCATTGAACCCGGCCCGAGTTCAATGTTGTTAGTCGTTGCCGATGCGTGCATAGGTAATGAAACCCAGCCCGGGCTCCACTGAACTCGGCTCGAGTTTCGATAGGGATGTACCAATAGTCGACCGAGTTCGACTCGTAATCGGCTCGGGTTGGACCAAGGAAGCGAATATAGAAGAACCCGGCCCGGGTCAGACCCAACCTGGCTCGAATTCTATCGAATGCTAACATATGCTATGATTTTATTATTATCATTTTGATGTTGATATCTGTTGTGACAGATCGAATGTCGTGTTATTATTTTTAAATGATCATTATTTGCTTCTTGATTCAAGAATTATTATCCATCTCAGTACAATGATATTTGATAGAGTGTATTATATGTGATTTGTTGCTATGATCCATTATTTGATAATCATCTAATTATATTAAAAATATAGATTATATTGATATCATCATTTGATCATTGTATTGATTATTATACCCTATTGACCATTGATTTGACCATACTAATATCATGAAGCTAGAATATTGTCATAGTAGAGAATGATTAATCAAATTTTATTATTACCTACTGATTAATGGGTCATGATCTGAAAATCCACTATTATCCTATATTGTTCTTAGACCCATATTTCTATTCACTTGATCTTATTGTCTCATATACGATTATGCATATCTACAACATTGTAATTGCATAGATTAAATTCAGAGTCTAAATCCCATCTAATTCGACTGATTACATGATATTGTTATTTTGATTGTTGTCATGGCATCGTTATGATTAGATCTCAATTCGGACGAAGATGAAAACCTAATTAATTAAAGATAAAAGTTTGGGTGCTCATGTTACGGATTGACAGGAGTTCATGGTATAACATCGCAGTCAGTGTTGGGACAAAATTTCTCCCCATTGTATGACGAAAGAAGATACCCTTCCTTTTAGACAGGATGATCACTGTGATGTGCACAATCACTAGCCTCATGAAGTACATGGCACCTCATTGCAAAGAATACGTTAATCAATGATATTGCATAGAGATATTAAAGATAAATAAGTTGATTACAACTTTCAATCAGAACATTAAAAATACACTCAGAGTATAGT
This sequence comes from Pontederia crassipes, assembly GCA_030549335.1. Lineage (NCBI taxonomy): Eukaryota > Viridiplantae > Streptophyta > Magnoliopsida > Commelinales > Pontederiaceae > Pontederia > Pontederia crassipes. The sequence goes on along the minus strand of CM060186.1, from coordinate 50,646,564 downwards.
TAAAGCATAGAAATATGCACATTGATTCAGAGCATATCATATGACATCAAAATATAAAGTAAAGTAATTCAGAGCATTGATTGATCTATCATATTGACCTTGATCATCATGTTGGATTGTTATTGTCCTTACACTGTGTTTTATTGTATTGCTCATACTCAACTTGATTCTACCTATATACATCACATTGACCTCCACCATCGATAATATTATTTTCTTCCATTGCATCCTCAGTAGTGTGTTATCATAGATGATTATTTCTACTCATAGACATTGTATGAATGGATCATCTAGGGATTGTCCTTTATTAGATATTACATTGATCCACTTAGAACTTAACATTGGTTCTTCCATTGATCCTATTCAGTGCATAGTATTGATTCCATACATTGAAAGACTATAGCATTGATTTGTTTCATTTATTTATATTAAAGCATGACATTGATTTATGTTCATCAATTTATAATGATGATTATAATTATGGTTACACTAATTTCATGCTTCTTTATTATTACTATTTATCCATCAATTTATTATCCACCTATTGAGCTGCGAAGCTCATGGGTTATTGTTTACCCTGCATTGATCCGGCAAGTAATTAGAGTAATGAAGGATGAGCTCAAATGACTGACGATGTTCGTGATGGTGATGTGCACATGGAGTAGTTTTAGGACATTGTCCACGTCTCTTACTTTAGTCTTTCGATTTAGCTATTGATGATTATAGGTACTATGATTTATATTAGAGATTCCATTAGACTTTCGCATTATTGTCATTTTTGCATTGACATCTTATTAAGTCTTCCGCATATATAATGTTCTGGTCAAAGAACTAGTCAAAGTTAATATTTTAGTCAGAGCATAGCATTGTTATAGCGACCCTCGTGTTGGATATTGCCATGTGGCAAGGGAGATTATGTTGTATTTTTTAATTTCTTGACGTAATTTTCTATTTAAATTCTATCTAATTTTTCAATATGGAAGAAAAAAATGAAAACCTAAAAAATATTTGTAGAACAATCATATCAAACATTTTAATATTTTATTTGTTATGTTTTTAAATATCTTTATTATTTTAATAGCTTCCCAATCTTAGTTATAAGTATAGTTTTATCAATAACAATAACACTAAATACTTTAGTGAATCATTCTAATTATAAAGAATATATAATGTTTTATTCATCATACTTGGTACAATCTTAGTATATTAATGGTCATAATTATGTAAATAACATAGCAAAAAAAACTTTATTTATCACAGTTGTGATAATACATACATCTAAGTAAAAATATAAGTTAATGTTTCTACATGGTTGGCCCTTCATATTCTCAGATTCCAAATCCAATTGCTTTCATTCAACTTTTGTCTTGAACATTGTTCTTATCCTCTTTATTATCCTCATAAATTGTGTATAAATGAATTAGTAAACAAGTTTTACGAACATATTCTCTTCCACATGTATGAAATTAGTTGTGTGACTAATAAATTAAAGTAGTCTATAATAATTTTATATATGGTCATAATTATTTAAATAATAGAGCACACTTTATTTATTATAATCATGATTATACATATAAATTAGTAGAAATGTAAGTTATGTTTCTATGTGGTTGGTCCTCCATATCCTCATTTGATTCCAAATCCCATTGTTTTGTTTGACTTTTGTTCATGAATATTGCTCTTATCCTCTTTATTATCCTCATATATCATGTATAAATGAACCAGCAATCAAGTTTTATAAACATATTCTCTACGACATTAGTTGTGTGACAAATAAATTAAAGTAGTCCATAATAATTTTACGATACTTGTAATCCTAATAACCTATCTTGAAGTAGTCAATTACAAAGTATCCATTGTAATCAAGGTAGCAATCTCGAATCAAGTAATAAATATGATATGTGTGCCATAATTATGATAATTTCCTTTTATCTTGGAAATTTTGTTTCACTAAATGGATATATAAGACAATACTATCTTTTATAGTTCCCTTATCTTCCTTTTTGTCCAGATATAACTAATTTAATTTGACTATGTCCTATGTGCGCGTTTGTTCTCATTTATCCCATGAATACTATATGAATGAATAATCACAGGTACTAAAATTTATAGACAATTATCACTCCAACTTAAAATAATTCAAATATTGACAGATAAATGCTTTTAAGCCATATGTTTTACAAATAAACCTGCAACATTTATAAAAATGAATATGAAATGCTTCATTCATAATACTTGACTCTTTGCAGTAATGGTCGCGAGTGATCTACAGTGGTTCATCCCTTATAAACGTAGTAATGACCTTCCTATTATTTACTTGTTGAAAAAGAAATAAATGAGTAATTAAAGTATATAGTTGGAAGGCAATACACTGATACAAGATTATTACATGAGTACGATGAAAAAAACTATATAGTCATTTTCCTAATTTCTTTCACATTCATTTGTTTACCTAATAACAAATAAGAATTTATTGCAAGATATTCTTTTGGGAGCATTTATTGCATGATAACAATGAGTGACAATGAGAAGTTGGAAGGATAGTTGTCCTTAAAAAATTGAGTTGATGCTTAATTTCAATCCTAAAGATTTTAGGATAATAACAAATAAAAGAATAATATCCATGAGGAAAATCAATTTAATTAAATTTAGTATGTAAAGAAAGGAACACAAATATTGACAAGCTAAACCACATTGCACTTGTTTCCATTTAAATGTACATAACATATTCCAATAATATAGATCGTTATTGATTGCAAGCTCCAAGATTATTATGGCAATTATATGATATGTAGTACATTAAGATGGATTGGTACCATTGTTTTCACAAGTAAAAGAAATGCAACAAATATTAAATACTGTTAACTATTACTTTTTTCTCATCTATTTGTGACATGCAAGGTGTACTAAGAATTTAGATTTAGATATTGATGGCTAATTATGATATGAAAGCAAGGTTGTCCCAATACACGATTAATTATGTGCTTGGTGACAATGAATTAATGATTAATGCTAAAAAATAAACTCAGTTGTGTTTGACTGAAGAGGACGTAGATAAGTTCATGTGATCACATGATCCACGTCGTAATAAAGAATTTTGCAATACTTCAAGATTTATGTTGCAAGAATCGAAGCATAATACATGGATTCATTCATAATATTATTGTGCTTTTTTTGTAAAGCACAATTTCATAGAATTTACTATTTGCTATTAATGTTTCACAATAATTGTTCATGCCCCACAATACATTAAATTAATGCATTTATGGCTAATTACAGTTTCATTTGAATCATGATAAGGAAGATACATAAGGCGCCAACTTAGCAACAATAAATGTGCACATATCTGAAATTAATTTACAGATAAAAAATCATAAATGCATTAAGATTTGTATGGACTATAAAAAGGAGGGCAAGCCCCTCACAATTTCATCAAGCATTCAGTTCAATTTATTTTTGTTGTCACAAACATTTTTAGTACAAGAAAATCATTCTTTTTTCCATTGGAGTATAGAATTCGAGTTGAGAGGTGAAGGATGTGTGTCAGGAGCAAGTTACTTGCATACCTGAATTACACTTAATCATCTTTAATCTCTCCATCTACCAAAACAACTATTCAGTTTTTTCTTGCTCTTTGTAGTACATGAACTTGCCACTCGTACTACCAGATGAATGGTGCATATGCCCAACCAATCATCGGCATGTCGTGGAAACCCGACGAGCATGTTGTTGCCCTTTCACATGTATCATTTTGTTTTGATTTGTTTGTATTGGCTTATTTGTTCATTTGTAGTGATCTGATGCTTAGTGTACATATATATCTCTTTAAAACATTAGGATGTGATGCAAGCTGGAATTCTAAGTCAAGAGTTGGTTACGAGAAGAGACACAATTGTGAAGGATTACTTGGGCATATATAGAGAGGTATATACTTGCATGCATGCACATGAATTAATTATTTATTAAAATAATTGTGCCCTTGTAATTTCAATAGGATCCTGAAATATTTTCCTTTCTTAGCAGGAAAAAATGTAAGTTTTTAAAGTACGTTATTGGGATTCAAATTATACATGCATACACACTTCCACTAATTTGAATCAAACCTAGAACTTTCTTGACTCATAGATGTGATTATGTGTCATTACTCAACAATCATTTTGTCAAAAAAACTTTATCTTTTTAACTTCAAATGAAGAGAACAGAACAACAAGAGAAAATGATAAGTTTTTAGAAGAAAGACGCATATTTAATGATAATACTCACAGAGATAGTATGTAATTATCACCATATGAATAAAAATGGTAAGATTCTTGTGAGCCTTGTTGCTAGGAGAGTAATCCTTTACAAAAGTACACAACACAATGCTAGATTTTTATGTAGTAAATTTGGATTTGAAATTGAAAAATGTCAGCTTTAATTTTTTTTTTTTTTGTATCGAAACCCTAATTAAGTATCTTGCAGTTCCGGTTCAAAATGATCAGTGGTATGAGGGATTATGGAAGGCATGTGCCGGGCCACTGGTTTATGTGCCTAAACCTGGGGACCGAGTATTCTACTTCATCCAAGGCCATATAGGACAGGTGATCTTGTACTTCCCTCTATTATTCATCTTTTACATGTTTATTGTTAATTTTGTTCATCTGTGTGTGAGGAAGCAAAAAATTTCTTTTGTGCAGTTGGAGATCTTGATGGGCAAGGAGTTGGATGAGCAGATTCATATCACTTCTAAGATCCTATGTCATGTCGTCAATAGTGAACTCAGAAGTGTGACCTTTCCCAAGCCTTCACTTATTGTGTCTAGGGATGGATGTGCTTTTTAATTGTACAACAAGATTTTGTAATTCTTTTTTTTTTTGGAAAAAATGTACAAGCCATTTGGTAGCAATTGGCAATATCCTAAGCCACTTATGTTGATATGTCAATATCTTCCTAGAAAAGAAAAGAAATCTACCTTGTAATATATTCTCTTTAACATTCAAAATGAAAATAGTGAAATTATATTGGTTGTGAAATTTTTTTTTTCTACTAAGTTTTGAAAATCTTGTATCTTGGATAAAATTCGACGCGGGAAGGTATCAAATAAAAATAAAGGTGATGATATCCAAAAAATTAAATTAATTCCATTTTTAATCATTCTGCATCTCTAAATCTTGAGGCCCACTAATTTTGAGGCCTCATATTTTATTTGTTATAGTTGATGTTATTAATTTATAAGTAAATAAATGATCAGGAATATGTTCATCTGTAAATAGATGTTATATTCATTTCTCATTCATTACATATCTAATCATAATTAGATAATATTCACAAAATATTTTCTTTCTATTCCAATTTATCAATTCTTCCAATACATTTATGTATTTTAAGAGACAACAATACCTTAAATAATATTATTCAAAGTCAGATAATGAGTTTTTTTAAAAAAATATATTTCCTTGACCTTTATAGTATTTACAATATTATAATAATTTTAATCTTGATATTTTTTATAATTATGATAGAAGACATACAAATAATATACAATGAATTTTAAAAAGTATTTGGTATTTGTACAGATGTATATGATAATGTTAACCGTCTCAATAATTATTACTTTAAACTAACAAAATTTTATCTAAGACCATTGGTGATTCAAGAAATAATTTAATCATTCTATCAATTAAAAATGACGAAAAATTAAATAATTGTTTATATTAAAAATAGAGAAATAAATTTTAAATATAATATTATATTTTATTGAATATATTTTTTAACATTAGTGGCTCTCATTAGATGCATGTCAGATTGTTTTCAAACATTAGTAATATAATATAATATTATAAATAGTTAAGTAAATGGAAGAGAGATATGTATTATATTATAGACATTAATAATATATTATTATTTTATTTATCGAATGATTTAACATGATTGTCGGTAATTAAAATAATATATGGCGCATAAGCAGTCGGATTGGTCACATGACTATCGGATCCTGCGCTGGTGGCTGGATCTAGCGCACGGGTGGACAGATCAGGCTGCGGGCGGTGGATCCGCGCATAGTGGGCGGAACAAGCACACAGGTGTCAGATCCGGTGTGCAGGCAGCGGATCCGGCGCACATGCCGGATTGGGGCGCCCGGCGTCTGTTCACGGCCGTGGCGGCCGGATCTAGCCGCCTGGCAGCAGATCGGGGTGCTTGGTGACCGGATCGGTGCGCCCGACGTCCTTTCATGGTCATGGCGGTCGGATCTGGTCGCCTCGCAGTGGATCGCGTCCGTGGAGGCTGGATCGGGGCTCCTGGCAACTGTTCGTGTTTGTGGCGGTAGGATCTGGCCGTGTGGCAGCCGTTCATGGCCGTGGCTGCCTGCTGTGATCCTAGGCCGAACGGCCGCCTCTCCATCCCCTCTCCCTCTCGACTTCTGTTGTTTTCTCCTTCTTTTTCTCTATCTCGATTTCGGTCGCCTGCTCCAGATCGGTTGCCAGACGGCCTACTTTTTTAATATTTTTAAAAGCTTTTCGAAGGATGTATTCGTCACTAAGTGTATGTTCTGGATCAACCAGTGCTTGCGACGGGTTCTCCCTATCGAAGGCTTTGATGGCTTGCACTGCCGAAGACTCCAACAGGTGTCACTCGTCAAAGGCTTCGACGGGCCGCATCCGTCAAAGCCTCCGACGGGTGTCACCCATCGATAGGTCGTACCCGCCGAGGCTCTGGTGTCACCCATACGGATGAGCACCCATAGGAGCTATCGACGGGTTCTCTCGTCAAAACCTGTAAAGGGGCCAACACTCCGTCCTGCGATTTCGAAAGCGCAATTAGGAGCTTTCGACGGCAAAATCGGTCGGAAGTTTCGAAGGACGACCTTTCCTTCAGAACTTTGGAGGATTCTACCCGTCGAAAATTCTGAAGGCAAGTTATCCGTCGCAGATATCCGCCGAAACTTCTGAAGGGACATTTGAGAACCGTCGATAATTCTTTCCAATGGCATAATTTCCAGCAAACTACTATTCGTCAGAAAATCTGTCGCAAAGGCATATTTGTGACGAAAATTGTAAAATTCTTGTAGTGTCATTTGTTTAATCCGAGAATTCTATTACTTAATTTTACATCACAAGTGATGAAGATTATGTAAAATTCGAAGTGGGAAGACTGGTCAGATAAATTAATGTTATCGAAATATGAATTAATTTCTGAGCTCTCAAAACAAAGTATACCTTTTTGTTGAGTTCCATTGTATGCAAGAGCCAAACGTTATTATGTCCAGGAAACTGTCATGTAAAATCGTTAATCACATATGGTTGTTAATTATTTCAAGTTATTTCAGAAGTTGTTCTTATATTCCATTTTAACGATGAAAGAAGGAAAAAAAAGGTTATCTTTGTTGTAACCATTCTATTGATTTTGTTCTTGTTTTACAACATGTAAGTCCATAACTGTCCCAATGAAATTCTCTTATTTTATTTAATTCTATAGGAAACCCTTGGTAAGTAAGAATGCTAAATTGGAATTTTCATCAAGATTGAGAAACCAATAATTACCAAATGTATTAATTAAAAAAGTGTTAATATCAATACGTACAAGTAAATTACGCTAAACACCCTCCAACTTTGGCCGTTTTCCAACGTTATCATTTAACTTCATTTTGTAATAAGACTATTTTCCATCTTATAACTTGTTTCACGAAATGTCCTTTCGACAAGAATACACAATTTCGATTGACATGACATTTAATTTTTTAAAAGATATAATATTAAAAAATTGGAAAAGAGGGGCCCTCCCCCTTCCTCTCCCTCCGGCCATCGATGGCCCGTCCTCTCCGACGTCAGAGAGAAGAGGGCGTAGGACGTCGTGCATAGAGGAGGGGGAGGGCCACCTCCCCGTCCCTTTACGTGCCGACGAGAAGAGAGGTAGAGGAAGGGGAGGAGGGGGGCCTCCCCTGTGCACAAAGCAAAGATTCACTTCGTGCAGAGGGGGAGGGTCAGAGAAGAGAGGTGGAGGGGGCGAGGCGGCCCTCCACCTCTCCGCACGGGGGGAGGGCCACCGCTCAGGGAGAGCATGGGTCGGGACGACCCGATCGCCCCAGCCCGGAATTCTGAGTTTTTTTCCCGGCCCATGTTACCTATCGGACTGGGACCGGGTCTCACTTTTGAGACCCGGCCAGTACCGGGTTCGGTATCGAGTCCAGGTTGTAAAAACTCGACCTGGTATCATATGTTATAATAATATATTAAATTATTTAAAAATATTATATTTACATCTATTTTAATTTAAAATTTATAGTTTATTATATATATTAAACATACAACATATTATATTATTATATATATGAATTTTAATTGATTTATATTTATATAATAATATTAAATATTTTTTAATATTATATTTAATTATTTTTATTAATTATGATCGAACCGGGACAATCGAGAATGTCTCGATTTTTGACTCGGTTCGATCGGGACGTCCTGGTCCCGGCTAGGACCGGGTCTGGGACATGTTTTAAAAACCCAAGCAAAACCGAGTCGGCCAAAATCCGGTCCCGAACTCGGTTTTGCTCACCCCTAGCCACTGCCCCTCCCCCTCTCCTCTCTAGTGCCTTCTTGGGCACGAGGTTGCCTCATCCGACATCACCAAATTTTTTAATAATGTCACATCGAACTTTTCTACTTGTATGGTGGACAGAAAAATCGTCGCGTTAACGGGTCGGGTCAAACCCGACCCGACCCCGGATCCGACTCGACCCCGGATCCGACCCGACCCGCCCGATTTTGATCGAGTCGGGTCACCCTATTTTTTAAGGCCGGATCCGATCCAACCCAACCCGGCTCGGTTCGGGTTGGATCGGGTCGGGTAGTCGGGTTACCCGACCATCATTTTTTCTTTTTTTTTAAATTTGTTTCTTATTTTTATCTATTATTTAATATAAAAATATTATATAACATTTATTTAAAAAGCATAAAATAACTTATTCAACATTTAAACATTATTTTACACATTTAAAATATTTTATTTTAACATTTTTATACATTTTTATACATAATATAAGCTGAAAACTTAAAAAATTAAAAAAAATTGGGTCTTCGGGTCGGGTCAGGTCGTCGGGTTCACGGGTCGACCCAACCCGCTAAACACCCCTACGTCGCGTGGCGCTACGTCAACATAGTCACAAAAAAAATTGTCTATTAAAAGTCAAAAGAATAGTTGGTGAAACAAGTTAAAAGATGGAGGATAGTCTTATTACAAAGTCAAGTTGAAAAGTAAAAACGTCAAAGTTAAAAAGTATTTGGCGTAATTTTTCTCAATATGTACATATCATTTCAAAGAAACCAGAAAGACCATACGTGATCCCTTATTAAATGCCATAGACAACAAGAAAAGTTAGAGAATAAGCCATTTATGTTATTTTATATAAATTATTTTAACATACAACACATTTAAATTCGATGTTAATTCGAACATGTCATTGTTGATTTAATTCCATTCATGCATAAAATTAATTGAGAAACTAAATAAAGTGTTCATTAAAAATAGGGGCGCTAGAAAAATTTGAGTAACCTATAAACTTACCTTATCTGAGAAAAAAAGAATCTAAATATGTTAAAGGGTGGTTTTTTTATATTAAAAGAAAACCATCCTGCAAAAATTAGCCTTGTCCGAAAAAATGGTACGCAATCAATAGAGCACATTTTTTATTTATATAATTAATTCATACATTTTTTTATTTATATAATTAATTCATACATTTTTATTTATATAATTAATTCATAGTAGAGTGAAAGCGATTTTTTATAAAAAAAATAATATGCTATCTTTCAATTTTATTTATAAATTAAAATCACTCTAAATTTATTTAGAAAAAAAGGAAAATCACCCTTAGAGGGTCAATTATTTTAAATAATTTTTTCGAGCCCTATTTTAATATAAAAATCTCAATATAAAATAAAATTAATATAAATGCTTTAATTTTATAACTAAATATCGCATAAAGTACTAAAACTATCAAATTAGAATTTCTTAATGTGATAGAAAACATATTAAATTATATTAAAAATTAATTATACTAATTATACTACTACTAATAATAATAAAATAATGACTTATGAATTAATTATATAAATAAACATGAACTCCAGGAATCCCGATTATTTTTTATTATATTAAAAAATTCTTCTAAATCATATTTGTGTTCTTAATTTTTTATTTTATTTTTTAAAATGGGATATGTTCGTCCATACCATTAGTCATGTTTTTCTTTCACCCCTAACTCATAAATTGAAGTTATCAATTTTTTTTATTAGTGGTAGATTTTTTTGTAAATAATCTAATATTTTCTTTTCATATTATGGAACTCTAACCTCAATAAAAATACCTCTCTTTGTTCACTTATTACAGTTTTTAAAATTCATATTTACCGATGAATGAATCCAAAAAGCCTTGCTTACGCTCCTGTACACTTCCTTCCCTTTGTCTTCCCCACCGTCGACCCGCCACCGCGGTGCCGAAGCATTCCCTTTTCCTTCGTCGGAGAACCCTCATCGATCGGACGGAGAGAGAGAGTCCCGTAACATGGTATATTCCCATCTCATCATCTTTCCGAAACTGTTGTCGCCGTCGTTTGCTTTTGCTCAGTTCAATCGATGTTTCTTGTTGGTGCAGCCGGCGTTGTTCATCTTCCACTCATTCCTAGCGGTGGTTCTGCTGTTGGTTCATCTGCCCCGGCACTTACTTTTCTTCACGATGCCATTTCCCGTTGTCCGTCCTCGAGCAGGGCACCAGGTACATTACACCAACTTCCCCATCGTCATAATCGCCGACTTAAGACAATTTCTTGACCGATCGATTGCTTGCTATTTTCTTGTACTTGTTTTATTTTGTCAGCATGTAGGCAAACGAATGAAATCTTCAGGTGCAGTGTTAGGCATTTGCTGCAATTTAGTTGTTGTTAAAGGTTCCTGCATATGTTCTGCAAATGGGGGTGTCGTATCATTCGATCTTTTCAAAATCGTTAAGAAATTCCTAATGGAACTTATTGCAGAGGATAGCGCTATTGACTTTGTCCTAGTCCTATAGAGTAAAAGTTTTGAGTGTATCAACTGGCAGTCTGCGGAGAACAGGGGCCCTATTGGGCAATGCAGGTGAAAATTAGAGCTTGATAATAATTCAAAGTTGCTATCAATGAAAGAAGTATTTCCTAAGATTATGAGTCAGCACAAGTAGGGTTGCAAGTATGTCTTAGATACAACAAATTATGATTTCTTTGTCTTACTCCTGTTCAAATTAGAATTCTCAAGTAGAAGTAAGAATTAGAATCCGTATTCTTTCTTGTATTTGCACTCCTAGGAGGAATAATATATTTAGTTGAATTTAGTTTAACTGCCTAATCTGTATCATCTCTACAAAAATGGAAGTTGCCAGAATTGTATATGTCCGTTTATGATTTTGATGTGATCATCCAATTGGGAAGCTTATCTCCCACTCCAGCGAGAAATTATGTTTGGTGTACGTTATTCTCAGAGTAACATCGTTTTCCGTAGAAAATGATGTGTTGGGTGTTGTGGCCAAAATTTTTATAGAACCGCGTGGGAGATGGTTGGAGATCACACCACACCACCAGCTCTGAACGAGATCCACAAAAGTCTCCATGGGTCAATCCCTAAACAACTCACCTACTTCCGAACCTCGCAGTTGATGGGGCAAAGGAAGAGCAGATGGACAACATCCCTGTTATTGGCTCATATATTAAATACATAAGTGATGCCAAAACCCGGGCTTTGTAAACTATAGTGAGAAATTTTGACCAGCTAAGAAACCAAACAACATGGGCTCTCCTAGGACGATGGTGGTCGACTCAAAGCTTGTCTGTAATGGACGTGGAGGGCATATATCGCTCTAGTAACCATGTCCGCCTGTTTGTCCTGAATCTAAACAACATAAATCCCAGGATGATGATAAGTTAGATAACAACTCCTCAAATTATCTGTATGGTAAGGTGGAACGAAACAGATGTGTCCAAGTGCTTGTATCCGCCTTGTCAGCTCCCATCTGGTATGCTGACACCATAGCTTCAGGAACCAAGGGAATGGTGTTGAAGTGTCAGAGAGGCAGCCATCAACTATAATCAATGTTTTGCCACCAAGAAGAACCATCTCCAACAAGATCTCTTAAACCAACAATGTGAAAAATTATTTATATATTTGATGCAAATGAAATTATTTGCCCTAAATAAGAAGGGACCATCTCCAACACCTCTTAAATCTCCCCTTGAAAATAGCCCTAAATGAAGTTGGATTGTCCCATGATAAGTACCAAAGCTATTCAAGTTGAACCAACCAAATCGATTAAGTCAGATGGTCAAACTTGATGATAATAAAATTATATATATATATATATATTTAAATTTTTATTTTTGAAATCTTATTCCCCACCTATGGGATAAGGCTTTGTTGTTGTTGTTGTTGAAATCTTAAACCTAATTACTTATCAAATGAGATTGATGTGTTCCTTTTTGCCCTCAATAGCATATCAGGCTACACAGAATTTTCCAAGGACAGATGGATGTGCTCCACTAGTCATTTTTAAGCATGCAAGATCTATCTACGGTTCCTACTAACCAATACCTCATCTATGGAACTCCGGAATTGTTGCTGCATCCCATAGCATGCTTGGGCACCACTAGGTCTTGCCTGGTTAGTTCGAGATAAAATGGTTTTTATTCAAGTATATAGGGCCAGATGGGCACCTAACATGGACTAATGTATGATATAGATGGGCATGGTAATTTTGGAAAATATATTTCTGAAATTATTGTGTCAGATATTGATGTTTGCTATTTGTTCAAGTTCGGCAATTTTCTCAAGAATATAATGGTCCTTTATATATCATGATTTCTACAAATATAAGTTTGAATGGAATCAAGTCAAATTCATGTGTAATAAGTCCTAAATCCTAATCCCTCGCCCGTCCGCCCAGCAAGCTTTTGAATTCTGCCTTGATCTTAGGTGATTATTATATTTTTAATTATCACCAAGTAGTCTTTCTAATCCAGAATAATCTCTTTAATTCACATGATGTTTGCTGTCATCATACGTTATCTTAGTTTGAGTATGAGTCAATGAAATTTAATTTTACAAAACACTTCTTAATGCTTACAATCTTAATCATTTCCAAATATGTTAATTGTCGAAAATATATTGTCTCCAAACATGAAGGGCATTATGTTTAAAATTTTGGAAGATATTGTTTTGTCTGAGATTTGGAAGTCCTTGGAATTTCGATAGGATCATCACAACATTCCTGGGATTCAATTTCTACATGAAAAGAAAGGTTTCTCATTTTTTTTGAAATTTTACCTTATCTTAAATGTCACTATTGAGTTGACAATAAAGGACCATTTGGTTATTGAGGAGGATCATGTCTTGCAAAAAAAAAAAGGCATTCACACTTCCACTAATTTGAATCAAACCTAGAACTTCTTGACTCATAGGTGTGGTTGTGTGCCATTACTCAACAATCATTTCTCAAAAAACCTTACCTTGTTAACTTCAAATGAAGAGAACAAATAGCCAAAGAAAATTATAGGTTTTAGAAGAAAGACACATATTGTCAATATTGGCTTAAACTCACAAATATCATATCTATCCAAAAATCTATCGTTGTTTAAATGATAATAATCGCATTAGATAATATGTAATTATCACCATAGCAATAAAAATGGTAAGATTCTTATGAGCATTATTGCTAGGAAAGCAATCCCTTACAAAAGTACATAACACAATGCTAGATTCTTGTGTAGTAAATTTGGATATGTAATTGAAAAATGTTAATTAATTAATTTTCGAAAAGTACAATATCATTTATGTTTTACCAATAAAGTTAGAGATAAAGTTGCTACTCTAATTATGAGGAATTGAGGGTTATAGACTATTGTAATTATGAGGGATTGGTGCGTTATGAAATAGTTTATTAATGTAGTGCTGGATATTGATAGGAAATTATAATTTGGGAGAGGAAGAATCCTTTTGGAGGGTGAGAAGGGGATAAGTGTAGATGCTCTTATTTCATCTACGGAAATTTGTTGATGGTATTGATGATGATTATGATGATAACGTTTTACATGCATGCATCGTATCTGGAATGTGGATTGGATGCAGAATTGGGGATATAATGGGAAATAAGAAAAAGGAAAAAGTATTCATACCTCAAAAGTGTAGCATGCACTTACAGCTGGATGGTTTATAAAAAGGAGGGCAATAGCCCCTCCGAATCATCAAGCATTCAGGGGTCGTCCTTCTTGTTCTGCTACTTCTTGTTATTGTCTACGCCGGGAGAAAAAAACTATCCAGGAGGGATTTTGACATCCCAGAAGTAGTTATTTTGATTTCTGTTGCTAGCTATTACTGTGCAAAAGATCTCCTTGGTTCTTCGAGATTGATCATGGCAGCAGGTGACAATCACCTTTGCATGCCTTCTTTCTTATGAGTTAGCTTTCATTTTTGTATCTAATTAATTTTTCTTCCAGTTGCAGTTCAACAAGATCAATTGTATGGGGAATTGTGGAAGGCATGTGCCGGGCCACTGGTTTATGTTCCTAAGCCTGGGGAGCGAGTATTCTACTTCATCCAAGGCCATATAGAACAGGTGATCTTGTACTTCCCTCTATTATTTTTTCTTTTATATGTTTGTTGTTAATTTTGTTCATTTGTGTGTGAGGAAGCAAAAAATTCTTTTGTGCAGCTGGAGTTTCTGATGGGCAAGGAGTTGGATGAGCAGATTCCTGTTTTCGATATCCCCTCTAAGATCCTATGCCGTGTCATCAGTAGTCAACTGAAAGTGTGACGTTTCCCAAGTCTTTAGTATATTTTTAGTAATGTGCTTTTTAATTGTACAACAAGATTTTATGATATTTTCTTAAAAAATACAAATTTTAATATTACTTTCTAATTAAGACACATGGATATAAATCGAGCACGATATACTGATTCTAGTATTATGAAAGATAAAAATTCTTTATAGGCATTTTAAATATTAAAAAAATAATATTTACATTTTATAAATCATAATTAAAATATAGACTTATATTTTAAAATATATTTAATTGTTGAAATAATCGTTGCATTAATGCTGATCTCAGTTGGGCACGTACTGCATGCATGCATGCATGATCTCACTAGATTATATATAATGCAAAACAATGACATATATATAATATATAGGATGACAAGTTGATGATTTGTATCACAATTCCCACACCTTATATATATATATATATATATATATATATATATATATATATATATATATATATATATATGCGAATGGGTATCAGGAACAAGAACAAAAGTAGCAAGCAAAAGACATGTGCTTTACAATTACATATTGCGCCACAAAACTTGTCCTGATTTATGCATGCATGCATAACACGCACGAACAAATACTTATATGTATACACATCAACGTGATATGTAGTGGATCTCGTCTCGATCTCTCTGTAAGCAGCCAGCCAGCAACAGCAACATGATCGACCTGCACAACTAATTAAACTGCTAATCACTGCACTCTACGCGACCCAATCATCTCGTGGGGGAGTCTGAGTCTGGGCGGCCTAGACGTAGACGCGTTCCAGGTCGAGGATGACGAGGTGCAGGAACAAGGCGGCGTCTGCGGGGCTTCTACACGAACGGCGTCGAGGTGCTCGCCCATGTAAGGATGCCTCAGGAGCATCTCCGCTGTCCATCTCTTCCTTGCGTCCACCTCGAAGCACTTGGACAAGAAATTCTTCCCCAACTCCGACATGTTTGCTGGTATCAGCGGAAAGGCGAGGCCTTCGCCGACTAAAGCCAAGAACAGATTTTGGTCCCTCACTGCACTAGCCAGATATGCAGTGGCCGGCTCGCCAAGTATCATCTCAGCGAAAGTACAGCCGAAGGCCCAGACGTCCGCCGGCGCTCCGTACTCGTTCTTGGCTATACACTCCGGGGCCATGTAGTACGGCGTGCCCCGGTAACACCCGGCCGGCGTCCTCTCGCACGACCGCAGGGCGAGGCCGAAGTCGACGATCTTGACCTCGCACTGGCTCCACACCATCACGTTGTCCGGCTTGATATCGCAGTGGACGACTCCGAGACGGTGGATATCGACAAGACCACGGAGCACGGATCTTGCGTACCGCCGGGCGGTGAGCTCGTGCATGGGGAGGCACTCAAGCAAGCTCCCTCCGGGTGCGTACTCGATGAATACGTTGTACGTCCACTGCCCCTGGCGCTCGATATCGTTGGTCTTCGTGGCGGCGTCGCCGTAGCAGCCGATCACCTGAGGGCAACCGCGAAGCATGTCCAAGAACATCTTCTCCCTCCTCAAGTAGGGTGCAGCCATCCCCGTCGCCGACTTGATTGCAGTCGGCATCCAGGAGTTTCCATGGACGAAGAAGCCGAGGTTAACAGTGCCATATGCGCCTCTTCCCAGCTCCTTCCCTTTCAGACACCTTATCATTGGCTTCCTCGTCGCGGGATCCATGGAAGAAGAAGACGACGCCATGCTCAGCTCAGCTCAGATGGAAAAAGATGGAGAAATAGCGAAGCCTCGCAGGTATTTATGATCATCGACAAGAGCTAGTGCTACTATAACTCGGAATTAATGGTGAAGTCGAATGGGATTATTAATATTACATATAATTATCAGTGTTATTAAATTAAGCCCTACTTATACTCAGATTAAAAATCTAAAATTAAAAGAATAAAACTTAATTTAGGATTATGGTTAATATTAGAATTTAAAATAGGTTGGGATCATCCATGTTATTGAAGTCCTATTTCTATTCAGATTAAATAATACAAATTCAAAATAACAGAAATTAAATAAATTTATAGGGCTTCAACTATTTCTCTAACTTAATTTATTTTTTATATTTAATTAAATTTTCATTTATTCGTTAATTTCTTTAATTTAGTCATTTTCTATGTCTACTCAAATTAAAATAATTTTTATCATATATTTTATGAAATTTCAAATTTTGTTATGTCGAATATAAGGATAGAATCAATGTATCAACTGAGTTTTTTATTGGTCCTATTGAATTATGTATATTATTTTAAGTATTATTATTTAAATCGAATATATAAATTTAAAATAATATAGGATATTAGATCAGGAAATAGGACTCTTAGAGGAAGTGTGTCAAACATCTTTTTTTACACCTAGTCGGTTCCGATATTTAAACTATTAGCACCAAACTAATTCAAAGTTGGGATAAAGAGGATGACTTCTCTTGACCAAGTGATGATTTCTCCTAGTCAAGTGAATAAATTTAATAAGAAATAAATTTAAAATAAATAAGTATTTTGAATTCAGCTAAAATCTAAATCCAATTTTAAAATTACAATATCATATATTAAATTATGATTATTAATTAGTTATATAATAAATAAATATTTTTTTATCGTTCTTAAACTAATGTTTCTCCATTATAATTATGTAATAAATAATTATTATGTCATCCTTGCGTGTGACGGGTTTTAGACTATTATTAGATAATAAAATATATTTTCCTATACAAATGACTAAAACTAAATAAAATTCAATTTTATCAAAATATAAATCTATCACATGTTGATTTCTATTTTTTTAAAATTCAACTACAAAACAAAAAAAGAATAAATTATAATTATTCACAAAAATTCTAAAACATGAAAATTTATTTTTTCATTATTCTAATTTTGTATTCAACTAAAAAATTGTAAATATATATTTGATTATAAATTATTAACTATTGTTCAATTTAATTAAAACGAAAATTATTATTTTATAAAAATAAAAAGTGAGATAGTGTATGACACATGTTCATAATATTTTAAGTTTTAGTTTGGATACAAAATACAATAACATAATCTATAATATAACATGATAATATATATTGAAGTAGGAGTTTGATTAGGATTAACTCAAAAAATTATTCTCTTTTTTTTCTAGAAATCATCTTTTATGCTTCTATAATTTTTACATAACTCTCTTATGATGTAGTAATATATGTATAAGTAGGAGTTTTAGTAGGGTTTAAAGTAAAAAATATAAAAAATACAGAAATTAAGTAAAAATTTTAAATTTTCTGAACTGGGATTAAATCGATGATGAGCCGTGTCACGGCCTAAAATTTCGTGTTCAGAAACGTAGGGGTGTCGGCCTTGGTCCCCTCATCGTCAGAGCGCCAAGCAGCCTCCTGGGCGCCTCCTCTCTCTTTGGACGTCCGCTTGCACAATGAAAACATCACACGTAACGAGCCACAAGAGAAGCACTTGCACAACGAAAACATTTTATAAGTTTTAATAAATGTAATACATAACATTGCACAATTTACATAATGAAATATTATCATATGAATTAAAAATATTAAATTAAATTTACATTTAGTAAATCAAATAATGCATTTGTCCAAAAGAAATACAAGAACTTAATGCATGACTACAAAAAAGAAATACAAAGCCAAGCACAAGTTTAGGACTCTCATAAACTAAAAGTCCCAAAAATATAGTCCAATTGAAATCTCATTATTGGTCCACACAATCACATAGGCGGCCGAATCCGGCGCATGGCTGTCAGATCCGATTGCATGCGGTCGAGCTAGCGCACAGGTGGCTGGATCGGCCGCGCATGGCTCCGGTTTGGTCGCGCATGACTATCGGATCCGACGTAGGCGTCCGGATCGCTCGGATCCGGCCATTGGCGGCGACCTCTCTATCTCTCCCGCTCCCCTTCTCTCCCTCCCGATCGACCATTATCATAAGATCGGGCCGACCCTGCTACAGGTTCAATTTTTTATATTTTAAAATAAGTTTGCGATGAGTTCCTCCTGTCGGAACTTGTGACAGTAGAGCCCTCCATCGGAACCTACGGTGGGTGTTTCCCGTCGGAGGTTACGACAGGGGTAACTTCGTCGGATGTTTCGATAGTAGCTTTCGTCGAAAGCTTTGTCGGGTGAGTACCCTCGAAAATTTTGATGGTAAGATTCCGTCGAAAGTTTCATCGGACGAGAGCCCTCGAAAGCTTAGACGGGAAGTTTCCCCTGGAGGTTCAGATGGGAAAGTCGATGGTTGCCCGTCGGAATGTCCTTCGGAATCTCCAACGGATTTTGTTATCTGTCGAAAATTTCTCACCGATGAGTTACATGGTCATCTTCCCGTCGGAAAATCCGTCGAATTTCTCAAGATTTTCGATGGATTTTGTCGTCGAAAATGGCAAAAATTCTTGTAGTGACAATCTAAACACTAGATATTGTAATGATATCTTAATATGCACTGCCCTGCAAAAAATTAATTTCAATAGCAATAATAATTGTTTAATTAATAAACTGAGAAATTAATGTGCACTGATTTCCTCATAGATCCCCAATTGCATCCAAATTATCATTTCAAGCATTTCTTCAATGGTAGGATGTGTAATAAATTCCACTTGCACATAGGCTGTCATCGCTGCCTCGCTCGCCACAGTCGTGGCCTCCTGATACCTCGCCACCGCCATCGCCTCGCGATCCCTCGTCGCCGCCACCTCGCAAGATGAAATTTGTTTGCTGAACTTCTCAATTTTGATGATGAAATTTGTTGTAACTTCAAGTCGAGTCAAGTCGTAACATGATGTACGATGTTGGAATTTCGAGTGATATAAACGTTTATGTTACAATTGGTTAATGTTTATGCATCCGTGGGATGATATTTGAAGGCAAATGAGATAGAATTCACCCACAGTGATGAAAAATTGGAACATTGCTAATGATAATGAGAAGTCCATTTCGTCAACAATCATGTTCAAATTACAAGAACTGGATACAAGAACCACATCCAAGTGCAAACTTGCACCGATACATCTTTAATGAAAGAAATTTAGAACAAGTTAATTATCAATACAAATTTGTGGTCTTCACAAGATTAACTTGGACGAGATCGGAAGGTTGGCCATCGGCGAGGAGGCCGTCAAGCGAGATCGGGCAAGGAGGTCGAGCGTCGAAGAGGAGGTCGTGGATCGCCTCTGAGGTCGGCGGGGAGCGTCAGCCAGAGAGCGTCGTCGGGAGAGTCATCCAATTTTTTGGCTGACGCTCTCTAGCCGACGCTCCCCGCCGATCTCAGAGGCGGGGGGAGGGGGGCGAAAGAGCGGCGGCGGCGTGCGTGAGAGTGGCGGGGGGCGGCGTGGGGCGAGAGAGCTACCACTACAAGAAATATGGGAATTACATACGGTCGAAAACGTTTGTAATTTCCCCGAAAACTGTCGAAAACATCATTTCCGTCGAAATCGATTCGTCCGAAAAATGATCATCGTAAATCAATTTTCGACGGTTGAGAAAAAATGCCAAAAATTTCGACGAAAGTTCGGCGGTCGATGAAACCGTCAAAATCTCGACGGTCGTGACCGCCGGTATTTGCGGTGGTCGACAAAACCGTCGAAAATTTGGCGTTTGTGACCGCCGAAACTTTCGACGGTCGCGACTGTCAAAAATTTCGGCGGTAGCAACTGTCAAAAATTTCGGCGATAGCAACTGTCAAAAATTTCGACGGTTGTTGCCCGACCGCCGAAAATTTCGGCGGTCAAAATTGTCGCAAAGAATTTTTATAATATAAAATAATTAGCCACCAGCCAGCCGCCAATTGGCCAAGGTCAAATCTGGTTGCCAGTCGGCCGAGCGACTGGCCGGACGGCCGCGGCTGGATCCGGCCACCCGGCGGCCGATGGCGGCCGATCCAGCCGCCTGGCGGTACGGGCCGGAGAGAGAGAGAGAGAAGAGGAGAGGGACGCCGGTGGGAGAGGGTCACCAGCGGTCGACGCTTGACGTCCGATTGGGAGGCTCGCCGGCAGGGAGAGGGAGAGGGAGAGAGAGAAAGAGAGAGGAGAGGGGGAAAGAAATAAAGGGATTGGGTATATATTATATATATATATATATATATAGGTGGAAAGATGTGAAAGCGGGAAAACGAAAAAAAAAGCGGGATAATAAAATTTTAATTACCGACGGCTCTGACCGTCAGAAAAGCAAACATTAGTTATTTTTAATATTACCGACGATTGTGATCGTAAAAATTTATTTAATTATAAAAATTAAAATACTATGTTTATTTATATATAATATTTATTTTTTTATTTTACCGACGATTTGAACTGTCGCTAATTATTATCAACGATCGAAATCGTCTGAAACTGTGACGGTTTAGACTGTCGCTAATTATATCAATAAAATACTCCTCATATTATACTATTATACATTTACCAACGGTTAGAACAGTCAGAAATATCGACGTTCCCAATCGTCAAAAATGAAATAATAATATAACAAATTACATAATTTATTATTTTCATTTTCGACGATCATGCGACGGATGGATATCCGTCAGAAATATCGACGTCCTTAATTATCAAAAAATAAAATAAAAATATAACAAATTACATATTTTATTATTTTCATTTTCGACGATTGTATTCCATCGGTAATTGCGACGGATGGATATCCGTCGGAAATATTAACGTTCCTAATCGTCAAAAAATAAAATAATAATATAATAAATTACATAATTTATTATTTTTATTTTTTACGGTTGTAATCGTCAGAAATTCCGTCGGAAATATTTTCGTCGCAAATTGTGACAGATTTCTATCCGTCAAAAATTGCTCATCGAAAAATGACAATTTTCTTGTAGTGCAGCGGCAGGGGCGAGAGAGCTGCGGCGGCGGAGGTGGTCGAGCTGGGCGAGAGAGCAGCAGCGGCAGGGGCGAGAGAGCTGCGGCGGCGGAGGCGAGAGTGGCGGTGGTCAACCTGGGTGAGAGAGCGGCGGCGGTGGGGACGAGAACGACGGTAGTTGACCTGGGCGAAAGAGCGGCGGCGGCGTGCGTGAGAGCGATGGAGGCGGGCGGGAGATCAGCGGCGGAGGGTAGAGATCGGCCGCGGCACGCGTGAGATCGGCGGAGGGGGGCGGGAGATCGGCAACGGAAGGGAGAGATCGGCCGCGGCGTGCGTGAGAATGGCCGGCGGTGGGAGAACGTGCAGAAATGGATCTGGTCGGATGGTGACGATCGAAGGGCTCCAGCGGACGAGGGTGGGGAGGATCGTACAGCGGCGGGGAGGATCGTCCGGAGGCGAGTGGCGAAGGCGTGATCGCGCAGTGCTGCGGCGGCGGCGGAGGGCACGATCTAGACGAAGAAGAGAGAGAGGAGAAGGAAGAGGCTGCCCGAGGTCATTGAAAAAAGAAAAAAATTAATCTCGGCCGTTGATTGAGGATCGGACGGCCGAGATTGATCAAATCGTGTCCACCGTGGATTTCACCATGGGCAGCCCAGATGATGGTAGCACCATGCTACCAACTTAAGTTGGTAGCAAGGGAATTAAACCCAAACAACAATTGCATAACTAGAACATGTCACATAACTAGATCCATTATACGTGATAGAATCAACCACTAGTCTTGCCCTGATGAGAAATAAAAAGGCCCGATACGCCCTGAAGAAGAGAGAGAGAGAGAGGGAGCGAGGAGAGATCACCAGAGCGGCGCGGCGCTGGCCGTTGAGGAGGGCAGTGCGGCGCCGGCCGTTGAGGAGGGCGCTGCGACGCTGACCGTTCGGAAGGGCGGTGGGCCGTCGCCCGTTCTGGAGGGTGGCGGCACCGGCCGGATCCGACCGCAATCGGGCCAGCCACGCTGCCCTGGAGAAAGGAGAGAGGGAGGGAGATGCGGCCGGAGAAGAGGAAGAGGCTATACCTCGTCGCCGGAATGGGTAACGTTATCGGGCCGCAGCTAGCCGGAGCCCGGGGCGACACTGCCGAAGCTGCGAGAGAGTCACCGGGTGAGAGTCAAAAAGAGATTTGTGAAAAAAAATGAAACCTTCCAAAGCTCGAGTTTGAAAATGATTTCCTGATCCGGTGCAGGGGAAATGTCTAAATCATAAAAATGAGTAACATCTTGATATAAAACAATAAAATGGGAGCAAAAATCATAGTACAATATCAATCCGATGCCATACTATTACTATGTGAAACATTAACCTAATTTTAATTTATAATCAATTTTTTAGGTCCATCCATATTAAGCACGAATATGGCATTAATCATTTATATGCTCAATTTGATCCATGCCCAATTAACAAGAGTTATTATTTTGTTTGTTATACCAAGACCTTCAATCTCTATTTCTCGACAATTCTAATTTTAATTAATTAATTAGCAATCAATAGTGGGTCTTTAATAATAGTCGATGATTAATTTGTCTTAGTCTCAATTGTGATTAGTTAAACCACATGGAATCCTTGGTTCCCAATTACTCATGTATGTGTCAATCCAATCAATATGGAGGCATCTACCTCTCAAATATAATAGATTCCTTAATTTAATCCCTCCAACAAGTTTTATTCAATCAATACATTAATTTCATTTCTATTTATGACTGAGCATGCAGTCCGATGATATCTATGTTCTCAATCATTTCAATTTAAACTGATAACCCATCTATTAATGCACACGAGCAGTTGATCAATCCAATTTTCGATTGATCGATCATGTACAGAAAAGTAGCTACTTCTATTTGGCATTCAACCGATCAACTGAAACCAACTTGCGTTTGACTGAAACTATTGCTAGTGATCGATCGATCTAATGTCAAAGATCGACCGATATGGCTACTAATATGCACCGGTCGACCTATCATAATATCGGTCAGCGAAGTCCTAAATAATGTTTTCAATTACAATACATCGATTATTCTCTCACACCATTACATAACATGAATGACCCTCAATTAGGACTAAACCATGATTCAATAGGAAAATTCTAGCATGCAAAACCCTAGGTTATCATGAACTTAACACATGCATCTAGGTTTTCTTTTCAACTATGATTTTCTAACAATATAAACACCTAGGGTAGAATCTAAAAACAACCATTTCGGTTCAATTAGACATAGATCTACCTTAATTTACAACCAATGTAGTGACACACCTTACATACATATATTCTCAACTTTAAACCCCTGATTTCAAAGTTATTTTATTCCTCCTTCCTCCCCAGAACTTCTCCTTCTCTCCTAGCTAGGTCCAACAACCCATTTTCTTGCTCCAAGTCTCTGCCTTATTGCTGCTGATATGCTGCCAAGAAAGAGATGAACTTCAGTTGAATACTAGATTGGAGCTTCTAGGGTTCATGTGCTAGGACATAAATTGAGGGAAAATGAGGAAAAGGAAGGTAAAAATATTGTTGTGGATATATATATGAGATGGGCAGTGTTAGTGGGTATGGGGTCCAATGAGGTGTTGCGATGCTTTGACAGCCTCAAGGTCAACTTGGTGCATGATTCCCTCCTCGAGATCAAGGCCTTGCAAGCCCTCTGTGACGCCCCCAACGTTGTCGAGCTCCTTGAGTTCTTCTGCGCCAAGGAGGACACATGCTCGTTCTGGAGTTCCTCCCTACTCACCTTGCCTCCGTCGTACGGGATGCCAAGAAGGCAGGCCGGGGGATCCCCGCTAGTGAGGCCAAGAGTTGGATTATTCAAATCTTGCGCGGGATGGAGACGTGTCATCGTAGCGGGATGGTGCATCAAGACCTGAAGCCGTCCAATTTGTCGATCTCCTCCACTGGAGTTCTCAAGCTCGCCGACTTCGTGTTGGAGTTGGTGAATACTTCAGGGCCTCTTGTTTCTCACATCGGGTTCGCCCACATGAGCTTAGGGGAATCTGATTATTACCCAATTACATATGCTGCTGGCGTACGAATGAAAGGGGGGTTCGGGGGGGGCCGTCCCCCAATGGCGGTCCGTGTGGTTCGAATTAGGTTTTTTCTCTATTTTATTCGGGTTTTAGACACGTTTGGGAGAGACTATTTATAGCTTATTTTCACATGTATTCTGTGTGGCGGCTGTAAACCTAAACGATATAGTGGAACCTCTTTGCAGGACGTAGCCCTAATCTCAAGGGTGAACCTGGGTAAATTCGTGTGTCTCCTCTAATTTTTTCTGCAATCTCTCTGCGATCTTCTCTCCATGTTCTCGAATTTTTCCATCACTTCGGACAAGTCGTGAACGCATTAGGGTTCCTAAAGACCACTTTTTTATCTTAGTGAAGATGTTTTATAGACTATACTGTGAAAAGTATTAAATCAAAATATTCAAGGTTTAAGCAATCAAGTCTTGGAATGAAATGTGAAGTAAATATTTATGTTTCCATTGATTTGAAGAGGAAAACACGATCTCATTTTGGTTAGTAGTGAAGAGTGCAGAACTTGTGGCAGGACTAAAAGTAGAACATCATTAATTTGTTTTTTTAGCTAATTTTCGGTGTCTGAAAAGCAGTGACGACTATTCAACTCACACGACATTAAAAATCGCATTATTCGTCGGCTCATCATCGAATTCAATTAATCTAGTTAGATCATTTCGCATCGCGTATTTGACAATGAGATTTCCAATAAGAATTTTGTACATTCACAAATTCTCGAATTCGAGATCTTGATTAAACGATGAGGAACCACTTACCACTTGACTCGACCCTATCAGTCACATCTTTAATTTGTTTGAAAATAGAAAACAAGGGTGAGTTATATCATCCTTTCAAATTGAAGGATGACCTAACAAAAAATTTGTCTTCCAAATATGTTCTTTAGTGGCATCATTCATCATCATATTGCTACTGTGAAGAATGATCACGAATCTACTACCACAAAAACTTTTTTTTATCTTCCTTTGAAACAAGAAAAGATTTTTCTGTTTGATCAATATGTGTTTTTCTTACCATTCTTTATTTGTGGTTTCTCCAATTTCTTTTGCCCACTTACAAGGAGAATCTTTGGTTTATAGTTTATACATAAAAAGTTAAATAGAAAATCAGGAGATGTAAAATTGAACTGAAGGACTCCATAATGTCACAGTTCTTACTTTTGAGTTGGCAGGCAAGGATCCTTCAAGAAGCACAGTTCCAAGAAATTGGACCTTTCATCTTTCAGGACATACTTCTTCACTAAGGGGGTGTTTAACAGTCAAGTTCTAGAAAATTTTGCCAAACACCCCATAGAAAGAGAACTTTACAAGTTCCGTCATGTGACCAAGAATTTGGATTTAAGTTTTTTTTCAAATTTTTGTTGGAATCAAGAATTTACGTTTTTTTGTTACTTTTTTCTTTTTTTCTTTACTTTTTTACTTTTAATTATTTTTAATGGATATATTATTTATTAATAGATTATTAGTATCTAGCTTATAAACTAAATTATTCAATTTAATTAATAAAAATATAAACTATTTAGTTGTAATAAATAAAATATTATTAATCAGTTATAATATTTTGCTAAGTATTGTAGTATAATAAAATCATAAAAAATTCATATTGATTAACTGGATTGATGTAAGCATTATAGTTTATTTATCGTATAATAATACAATTTAAATAAATTAATGTAAATCTTATGTGTAATATTATATTTATTATAATAGAATTATTAAAATGTTCAATTTTTTAAAAAAATTATATTATATTTGAATTTTAAAATTTATATAAATTTTATTTACTATAATTTATACCTCATAAAATAATAAATTATATTCTTATTTTTTACTTTTATTTAAGTATTCGCTAAAATTTATCTATCCAGTCAATTTTTTAAATTCTTATCTTTTTATTTTTCATTAGGACACCAAACTAAACTTTTTTTATCTAATCAAGTAGTTTTCATAAACTAACGAAAACTTAGAGTTCCTGTCGAAAGTGAACCTAAGCTTCATTTATGTGTAGGAGACCAAACTCGAGCATCAGAATCCACACGAGGGCAAGCCTGCAAATGAAGACGAGCACCTCACGGAAATTGACGGCCTGAAGGATGAGTACAACATGTGATACTGATGATGAATCCTTCAATGGGGTCCTATTCCGAGATCTACGTGACTTTCACGTAATCAGATTTATCCCGAAGACGCTACACTATTCTATATAAAATAATTTTACGAAAAAAATTCTATAAAATACGAAATTAATAATAACAATATCTAAAATTCTATAATATAAGAAGTTAGAAATGTTCATGACTCCACCGTACTAAATATGCGAAAAAATAAAAGCTAATCCAATAACTAAGTATGACTTAGTCCTACACCATGTACAACACCTTTGTCACTGAGTCTGACCTCTCGCATCATCATCTTCTATCATCTCACATGCATGAATCCAGATGCAAGAAAAAATTCAAGAGTATAAAAATACTCAATACGTATAGCCTAACCATAATGATAATCAATAATGAACAGCTCTAGATAAATCTACAATATGGAGCAATAAACAATATAGCACTGGATAAGACAATATGAGAAGAGCTCAATAATCAAAAAATCAATAATGATGATCAGGAAAGGGGGTCAATAGACTTATCAATATCAATTAACAATAATCAATTATGCTTGAGTACTATGACACTATCCACTTTAACGATTTCAATTCAATTATCAATATCAGTGGTTATCAGCTAATAACAATTTCTATTCAATTCAATTCAATGGGCGGAGGCAATGCTAGTAAATGCCAAATCCAGATGACCACGATTCAATTCGATTCACATTCAATTCAATTCAATTCAATCTTTGGAGTTATCCAATTCAATAGAGAGCGCTCAGTCAATTAGGGGAAACTATATGTCTCTTTCATGTAGGCCAGTGAGGAATCAAATCATAACAAGCCGCCCTTCAATAATAGCGCTAACAATAGCTTTGTGATGACGGGGGACCATGATCATCACTGGACAACCATAACTTCCCTAAAGGATGACGTATCATGCCTCTAAGTACACTATTTGTTTCATACAATATTCATAACAATATCAATGTGTCCCAAAGGGCTCAGAGATGATTGGAGAACATTGAGATCCAACAGGTTTCATCTTTGATTGTTTATCTAATAGACCTATCTTTAACAATTTGATGTTTAAGTGAAACAAGGATCCAATCAAGGGAAAATCACTGGATCAATACAATGAAGAATCACAAGATATGATGGAATAACAATAACAATAATATCAAATCAAATTTAATAGATAAGATGAGGACCGATCTATTTACAATATGATCAGGGATGATCTAGAATAATTTTCTATAATGTTTATTCAATTATCCATAGTAAAATATCCAAAACTATATTTTTTGTCCCCAAAACCCGGCCCGCGTTAGGTGGAACCCGAGCCATGTTCGGAAACGCTCAAATTCACCTCGGCCAGGGAAATCCAGGCCGAGTTGACCGGTTCACCTCCAAAACAATCGTGTCGAAATCCCGAGTCGAGCCGAAGCCAACCCGGGCCGAACCAATAGGAACCCGGGTCGGGTTTGTCAACCCGATCCGGTCCCGAGCACAACTCGGTCCGGATTCCATGAAGTTCGGGCCGAGTACAGCAGAACCCGAGCCGGGTTCTGCAACCGACGGAGAAGTACATTCCGACGCGACTTTCCGACCACTGTGACTCTCTCATACGATGTCCAATCTATGCATACGATATGTCAATGAATTCTTAGTACGAAGGAAAAGAGGGTAGGGGTTCATGTCGCGGAAAATCGACGACATATGAATTCCCCCTACGTACCTAAAGTTGGCCGAAAAACCAACCGAAATCCCTCCTCTGAAAATTGTGTGAACGCCAATCTTTGGACGGCAATTTCTCTTTGTTCGCGTCCTGAAATTCATGCCCAACACTTGAAACTTCTTATCGTATGTGCTGGTTTCAAAACCAACCATCGTGTGCTCTCGGGGGTACCTCAATTCGCGTGCAAATGAGAGAAAAAGAAGGGCTTGTGAGCAGAATTCTGTTTGACAGAAAAAAAATTTACAACCACCCTTTAATACCTATTTATAAATGTAAACTTGATATTTCAATTTTATTAGACCTTGGACTTCTTTAAAATTAATCTTGATCATCCATCAATAACTAATCATTTCATAATTATTCAAATTTATTTAAATCCGAATTTACTTAACAATCCAATATTTATCTTCATAAAAATTCTATCTCTTTTCAAATTCCTTCTTATCTCTCTAACTTATCCCATAATTTCCATTAATTTCGAAATTAAATAGTTACAAAATATTATAATAGAAATTTTCAGCCAAATCGTTAGATATTCATATGAGGATGAATCCGGTGCCCGTACTTCAGGTGTTGGAACACGATGTTTTATATTGTATGGGTCAACAAGTTAATGGACTCGAGATTGACGTCTCATCACAATCCAAATTAATTAAATGATAATAATTTCAATATAAACCATTAAACCATTTATGATGAGATCAATAATTTAGTTTACAACTGAGGAGAATGAATCCAAAAATTTTATTCGCATCTCAAGAGACGGGAACGAAAACTTTAGCACAAACATCTAATCATTAATATTATACATCCGTCCTTGACTGCAAGAAGAGCATATGATGCAATATACAACAATAAAATACATGGGAGGGCATGGACTACTTTTCAATGTGAGTTCATTGACGACTTTATTCCTGTTCAAGTTTCATTTCCACTTCCTCTTTCACATCCAAGGAAGAAAACAAAAGATGAAGGGTGTAAACAGAAAGATTTAGTGTTCTTCGGGGCAGAAAATATTGCTGAAAACTACATGGCTTGCAGAATCCTCGATTATGACAAGGAAGTTATGGATTTACACAACTCCATTGACTCTCATTATCGTGCCTCATCTTCGAGGTTGCGGAACCCGGCTGTGAGGTCATCGTACAATTTCTGGAACTTTGCAACAAGAGCTTCCTCACCTTCAGCAGGATCCTCAAATTTCTGGGACCTAAAATTTCAGAATCACAAAAAATTTGCTCTTCAGATCATGTCACGGTCAACATCCGAGTATTCTGATGAGATGAAAAGTGAAAATAATAAAGCAACATTCCTATTTACGCAACCACATGTGAGAGAAAAATGAAGTCTATGATCATAAACGAAGATTACAATTTTTTTCTTATTACTTACACTAGGCGGTAGAAAAGGTCTCCCAACCGATGCTTGATGACACTGTAAGTTATCTTCTGCCCATCAGAACCTGCTGCTCGCTCCACCGCCTGACAAAGTGAGTAAATGCATATCATTCAATCGTGAATAATAGATGGGTCTTTTGCCAATCCACTGAGAAGTGGAGATCCTCCTCGCATCGCCTATAGGTTAGTAATTTTTGCAATGAATAACTGACTCTGCATACTACGTGAATGATCTGGATGATGCCAACCAATATTATACTAATGAACATACACTGTATCACAAGTTAGCAAACTAACCTGGTTTGCCAAAGTATTGAAATGAATAATATTACGCATCATCCAAACAGACTTGTAGAATGGGCAGAACTTATCGTATCTGTTATAATCACAGAAGGAACTTGTTACAAGAACAATGTGATTTACGAATCTAATGAAGTTCAGAATTACTACATTAAATGCATCTTACGGAGTAAATGCATTCTGTGCAAGATAATCTTCTCTCAGAAGCTTTGCAGTCTCTAATACAATTTTGTCAGTCTCTGCTAATGCATCTTTACCAACAAGCTGCCATGTTAAAATTTAGAAAGAATTATTGCAGGTTTCACAATTCTAAAACAACATTTAAATTATTTAGTGTTAGTGTTACATGAGACTGTAACTTCTGCAAAATTACCCTGACAGGAAATAGAAACTAACAGTTAATCTATTGTATTGTAACAATTAAGAACAAAGGAAAGGTGTTGAATCCAAAACAAGTTCCCATTCAATTAGGTTCACATCTGCCCTTCACAATTTTTTTTCTTTTGAAGGAATCTGCCCACTCAATTTAACTTTTTTTAGATGTGGCCTCTCAATTTAATTACAAGATATTCTAGTCTTAAGCCACTCACATCGAAGATCACCGTAAAAATATTCATGAGGAAAATCAAAAGTATTTTGATCAGGAATTTGCAATAAATATTTCATTGTTTGTCTACACTAAATTAACACTGGGTTCGATAAGAAAATGATTTGAAAATCAGAAAATGCAGCCAAGCTGAATACCTGCACAATTTCATTTAGGTCATCTTCTCTCTGTAGAACTTCCCGTGCTTTTGTTCTGATGTCAATAAAATCTGGGTCAAATTTTTCATAGAATGATTCCAGTGCCTGCAATGCATTGAATAAGAATTTCAATCTACATTCTTAGAGACCATACTAAACATCATGGCAGTCGTAGAGGATAACATCAATAAAATTACATCAATGTACTTTACTGTTTTGCAATTGTAAAAAGTCTAACCAGTATGAAATGACGTGATGAAACAACATACCTTAGAGTACTTGGAATAAGAAATAAGCCAATTCACAGATGGAAAATGTTTTCTCTGTGCAAGTTTCTTATCTAACCCCCAAAATACCTGTAATAAAGTAATCAAGACATGATGAAGCTAAATTATGGTCTCTGCTGGAGAACCGAAAAATGAGACATAACTTACCTGAACAATACCAAGTGTAGCCGATGTAACTGGATCAGAAAAATCACCTCCTGGCGGGGAAACAGCACCAACTATCGTAACACTACCAGTTCGGTCTGGCCCACCAAGGCATTTCACTTTACCAGCACGTTCATAAAAGGATGCTAAACGCGCTGCAAGGTATGCAGGATAACCACTATCTGCTGGCATTTCAGCCTGAGAGAAATGTCCTAGCATTAGTGAAGTGTGCAGAGAAACAAAACAGTTCTCCTAAAAGTTGAAAGCATACTACACAGGGATGATAAAAATTAGAAGAGGATGCAGCAAGGAGAATAAAGTGCGTACTAATGTTCTCTAAGAGCAAATCCACGTCTTACATATCTAAAATTGATTTAATCACTTAAACTTCCCTATACACAAGCTTATCATGAAAACAAGAGGAAAAGATATCCTAAGATTCTCTCATTGTCCTAATTGTTTGTTTTTCCTTCTTTTGAACCACTTAAGCATGATGAATCAAAGGCTTGAAGAAAGAAGGCAGAATTACTAGACGGCCTGAAATTTCACGCAAGGCTTCTGCCCAACGAGAGGTTGAATCAGCCATCATGCTGACATTGTAGCCCATGTCACGGAAGTATTCAGCTAGGGTAATTCCTGGGAAATTAAAATAATCAATCATAAGAAGTTTCCAACAAGAACGAAAAAGCAGAGCAAACCTAGAGGATATAGAAGTTTTCGAACTGGGAAACAACCCAATGCTAATGGTGCTTGATCCCAAACAAATAACATAACACAGTTAAACGTGCAAATTTCAGAACAATCAACTCTGTTAAACAAACTGAAAAATGTTTCTTGCATATAACAATGGGTAACTAGAACACCCTCTTTGCATGCAGGAGAAATTTTCTAATAAACTCAAAGAAACAGCAAGAGACGTTTGCATTTGAACCCGCGTAAAGCTATTGATAAAATTTGTTTCAATATGCTCTCACATCATCCAAACCATTTTTTGGTGACAAATTAGCTATATTTGTGTCACCTATATCTTTAAATTGGGTAACCATACACAGATTGAAGTTTACAAAGCAATGAACAGTTGAAAACTGCTGACACAAAGTTCTATGATGTGAATCTTATGACTCATCTATCATTATTTAGTACCTTTTGGTCATTTTCTTAGCACATTTATGTAAGGTTGGAAAGTAAAAACAACAATACAACAATCTGATTCTCTTGTAGGAAAGATGATAAGCTATTAATTTATTTTTACCTATAGCTCAAATTCCAGAATAAAGATACTATTTTCATTGATTATTGGTGGTGGTACCAGTATATATTGAAGCTTCACGAGCAGCAACAGGCATATTTGAAGTGTTAGCCACAAGTGTAGTTCTCTTCATCACTGACTCTTCTCGTCCATCAGGTAATGTCATTGTTAGTTGTGGGAAATCCATAAGCACCTACATAATTAAAATATGTAAGGCCTCAAATAAATATATACATTAGCCATTGAAAGAAATGGAAAGAAACAAACCTCAGCCATCTCATTTCCTCTCTCTCCACAGCCAACATAAACAACTGTGTCCGAATTTGAATACTGTGAACACAAAAAAAAAACCGAGTAAATGATTATAACTTAGCAATATGGAAAACATGCATTATCCAGGGTCATCACCTTTGAGAGGGCCTGACTGATGACTGTCTTCCCACAACCAAATGCCCCAGGTATAGCACAAGTGCCTCCAAGGACGGATGGAAAAAGTGCATCAAGTACACGCTGAAAGCAGAGTGCACAACTAAGAACAATAATCAATCAAACACATCATCAAGCAAAACATAGTCCAAAAAAGTAACTGTAGTTCACTTTACCTGCCCTGTCAGGAGAGGCGTATCAGCTGCAAGCTTTGCTGCAACAGGCCTTGGAGTACGGACTGGCCAAGTCTGTACAAAATGGAATTTGATGATACTGTGAATATCATCAACCAGAAGTGAAACTGGAAGACCAGTCTACAAACAATTAGAGGCAAACTATAAACCTGAAGCATAGTGAACTGTTTCGTAACACCTTGGAACTCCACTTCAAGTACCGTATCCTACATATTGGATTGAGCGCAGAGTATGCATGAGATTATATTGATAAATTACAATAGACTCGAAGGCCCAAGAATAAAGCAGACCTTGAGATCATATTGACCTGCTGGAGCAATGTAAGTAATTTTTCCCATGGAACCAGGTGGAAGAGCGACATGATGCTTCATTAATGTGTTCTCAAAGACAGTCTAACAGTGCATAAAGAAAATCAGAATTTCAAAAGAATTGATAAAAAAATAGAAAAACCATATCATTCTTTATGGAATGCATCACTAAAGAGGAGAATAAAAAATAATTCAGCTTTAGACTACTTACTGCATATAGATCTCCACAAGTTAGAAGATCTCCGACAGCTGCAAATTTGTTATGACATGGTCAAAATGTATATTGGATATCATAAAGTAGCAAAAAATAACAGTGAACAAGGATTGTAACCAGGGAAAAAAGAGCAGCAACATTTTGATCTCATTAGTCAGTTAATCACCTAGCTTCCTTGGCTCAAACTCCCACAAAATATCTTTGTCTAAAGCTGGAACTGAAACTCCACGTGGAATGTAGACATCACCAGATTTTATAGCAATAGTTTTGAGAGGTCGCTGTAAATAGGGACAAAAAGGAATCAATCATTAAGAAACATTCAGGATGGTGAAGGATATAGGAAAAAGCAGCTGGGCCGAAAGCCACAAGGGTTTAAGCATGTAAATCTTCATAGCTGCAACAATCAATATAAATTGTGCGATACAGTTAAAAAATGGAGACTCAATTCCTGACGTGCATCAGTGAACTAACAAGAAAGGTTGGCGTGAAAAAATAGGTCCAAAGATCTTTGCTACCAAGCATGAATCAAAATTTTCCGAAACAGCCTTAAACATTTACTAAATCAAATATAGAAAACAATGATATGATTGTTTGATATTTTTAACGAACCTGGATCCCGTCAAATATATTACCCAAAATTCCTGGTCCCAGTTCTACTGAAAGAGGCTGTACAAAAAACACCAAACCATTGATCATATCAGAGTCTATTATCTGCATAATTTATGGCTAAAAGAAGCAGAGTAAGTACTTTGCGTGTCCGCAGAACAGGGTCATTAACCATCAAACCAGCAGTTTCTTCATAAACTGAAAATAAATGTGATATTAGTAACTTAGAAACCTTACATTCACAATGAACAATGCATGCATGAGCATATGCACAGATAATATGCAAAAGCTTACTTGAAGCAAACAAGTCATTCACCAAAAAAGGAAAACATAAATTTCATGTCAAGATGACCAAAATCTAATGAAATGAACAAATTAAAATTCTTAAAAGAAGAAAAAATATGATGGATTTATACCTTGGATGGTTGCTGAATCACCCTCCAGGCGAATAATTTCACCAATGAGATTGTCATTGCCAACACGGACCAGTTCATACATCGCTGCACCTCCCATTCCATCAGCAACAACAACTGGCCCAGAAACCTGAAAATTTACAGTGGAAAATGATAAATACAACATAAGCAGAGGGCAAGGGTGATTCAGTTCCCTAGATAGCCACTTGCATATTTATCTAGAAATCACTGCCTCATCTTGATGGTTTTTCAGGAAAAAAAAAGCAGCCGTTGAAACATAAGCAAATACACAAATATCATGAATGCCAAAGTTAACAATAGAACATGTCATTATAGATGTAAAGATGATCGTCTTCGTAATTTTTATCTACTCAAATTTTTAGTATTACTGACAGCTCAACCAATTGAATATGGTGCAAACAACATAGACATGCCCGTTTCGAGATGCTGAAGCTAATAATTGCGTTAGAGTAGCTGGCCGGGAAATGGATGGAAACAACAAGAATCAGCTTAGTACTAAAGTTGAAAAGGCTCCAACTTCATTCACGCTTTAGTAACCCATCTATGCCTTTCTACTCCGTGCAGGTGAGCATATGCCGGGGAAGGAAAGCCCAACATTGGTACAAAAGAACTAATGCAACTACTTGTGTGCATCCCAGTGAAATTAAGTGCACGCTTCTCAGGCATTTACTTGTAGTCACAGAACGAAAGAGCACAAAAAGAGGAGAATGATTTCAGCAACTGCCAATTGAAGCGTCAGAATCTAAAACTCCAACAAATAATACGCAAACTTTAAGCACCTAATCGATCAAGC
Source organism: Pontederia crassipes (assembly GCA_030549335.1). Classification (NCBI taxonomy): domain Eukaryota; kingdom Viridiplantae; phylum Streptophyta; class Magnoliopsida; order Commelinales; family Pontederiaceae; genus Pontederia; species Pontederia crassipes. Next base: position 50,610,928 of record CM060186.1, on the reverse strand, counting down.
ACAAAAAGAGTCCACCAGATCGGCGTCTAGATCGCACCTTTCGGACGTATCCGTACTCGCTCTCCTTCTCGGAGTCCTCGAACGTGGTCAGGCGATCGCCGTACGCCATCTCGGTTCGGACAACGATACCAGAGCTCCCGCGATGGGGGACGAGGACCGACCGAGGCGCAGAATTGGTAGAGGGAGAGGGAGAGGGAGAGGGAGAGGGAGGAGGCGGAGGTGGTGGAGGAAGAGAGAGGGAATAGGAGAAGAAATGTTGGCGACGACACGAAGAAGAGAAGATCCACGTGGCGGCTGCCTGTTCCTTGGGATTTTGGTGGTTTTTTGTCTGTACTCGTTGGGCAGATCGAGGAGTTTTAGATTTTTGCGAGTTGGGCCCCACTCGACGTTGAGTAGGTCCACGTTGTTTGTTATTGCATCGGATCATTTTTTTAGTTCGCTTTTTTAATTGAGCACCACGTAGTCATGCAATATGTGAAATTTTAGTCCGCACCTTAATAAAATAAATAAATAAATAATTACATTGTGTCAAAAAGGGGGAATTCATTTTTTTTTAATTTAAAATAAGAATATTGGAAAGCCTCAAGAGAAAATAAAGTATATTAAAATAATGGAGTAAAAAGTATGTAATGATTTATGAAAGAAAAATAAAATCATAAAAAAAGGATAAACATTTTCTCTTAAATTTATTTTTTTTCTATTTACAAAATCTAGATTCTCAAAATTTGATTCATTTTATTTATATAACGAATGTGGCAAAGCTTGGATACATCTGTTGTTATTAGATTCTCTGTTCAAGTTGATAAATATAAGATTGTGGGTCCATTTAACCATTTTTTTAGTGTTAAATAAGGGGCTTTTAACCAATGTTTTAAAGATCGGATCCACGTGCTGACCGAGTCGACCGGTTCAATCGGAAGTCATCTCGTTGGATCATATTTTTATATAAAAATATTATTTATAATTATTTAAGAGTAATTTACTATATAAATTATTACAAAAATGATTAAATCAATTAAATACTTTTTTATCGAATGTTAGTTTAAATAATAGATTTCTTTTTATTATTACTAATATAATAGTATAAATTTGATTTCAATACAAATTTATTGACTAATATATTATTATCAAATTTTATTCTCTTTTCATATATAACTCTCTTTTATTTTAGTAGTTTTCTTTTTATTATTACTAATATAATAATCTAACTTTAATTTCAATCTAAATTTATTACTAATATATTATTACCGGATTTTATTTTCTTTAATAAAAGCTTTTCATATTTTATTATTTTCATAATAATATATTTTAATTTTTATTCATTCTCTCCAATTGCCATCTTTCATTTTATTTTCTTATTTTAAATATTTTCTTATTTTTTCCCTCAATCTTCCTAACCTTCCAATTCCATCTACAATAATTTGGTAACTTTAAACTTTAATATCCCCTAATAAATTATTACCATATATATACTTTTGAAAAAAAATTTAAAAAAATTGGGTTCAACTGGATTCACCGGTTCAACCCGGTTTTTTTTATTTTTTTTCAAGCCAACTCCATTTTTCATCATTTCCAGTTTTACTAATGAACTGGACTGATTTTATTACCGATTCGCCATCGGACCGGTTGAACGGCCGATCCGAATCGGTTTTTAAAACATTGCTTTTAACAACATAAGGTATTACATCTTAGGAAAAACAACATGACAAGAACTTTACTTTTAAAAAAGAGGTTAATGAGTACGTAAAACACCCATTTATACCTTTGTAAGGAACATTTATTTCTCATTATATTAATTTTATAATTATAATTCATGATTCAATTAATGAAATACTTATTAGATAAATCTTATTAAATAAATAAATATATATATATATATATATATATATTAAGATAATTTGATAATAAGAAAGTATCATCTAAGAAGGTGGTCGGGTAACCTGATTTTCTTTTTTTAAAATTTTTTTATTATCATTTTTATATTTTATTTAATATAAAATTATTATTTAATATTATTTTAAAAGCATAAAAATAAGTTTTCTAACTATTTAATATTATTTTTGCACTTTAAATATTTTATTAAATTTTAAAAAAATTAAATCAAATCTAATCTTAAGTTTGAATAAAAAAAGGAAAAAAATAAAAAATATAAGTATTAGGTCGGGTTGACTCGGGTTGACTCGAGTTGAAAAAATGCAATCCTTACCCGACCTAACCCATAGTCGAGTTGAGTTCAGATCGAGTCAGATCTGACCCGACCCAACCCAATTTGGATCGGGTCGAGTTATCGGATTCACGGGTCGACCCGATCCGATGAACACCCTTACATCTAGCTAAATAAATTATAACCATTGAATTAATCATATTTATTGAGATAGCTTAATCTGTTCTACACCAAATGCTCTACATCTATATTTTCCTCTTTAAGAAAATCAAAAGATAAAACGGTAAATTATCTCTATGTTTCTAACGAAATGTGATGTTAAATTTCATTCAAAGCAAAAAAAAACTTAAAATTTTGGTGATTTTTCCGCTGACCCCCCTTGAACTCTGAATTTTTTTCGTTTCTACCAACGTCTTTCGAATATTCCGCTGATTCCCTCTGAACTATACTGTCTTTTTCACTTAAGTACATCCGTCAACCTCTATCAATTTTTTCATTAATTTTTATTTGTTTGATTTATGAAATCACCAAATTACCCTCATAACTTAAAATAATATAAATAATAAATATAAAAAATGTTGGGCCACGTGCAACGGCCTCACGAAGGTGGCCAACTACTAGAAGCAAGTCATCAGGATCAACGACTACCGGAAGAGCCACTTCGTCAACCACGTGGTGTCTTCCATGTTCAACACCGTCTCCGGCAAGAAGATCATCGTTCGCTTCAAGATGCTTCCATATTCATTTTTCCTTCTCTTCCTCTGCAACACACACCGATAGCGCTCCCCTGCTCCGGAGACCCCAAGGCCGCACCCCAGGCTCCTCTGACTCCAGATCACCGGAGATGAGCCGCCCATGCCATCCTTCTCCTCTGCCAACCTCCTCGAGTTCGTTGTTGGTGGCGACGATGCCAACTTCGCCCTTCCCCGTGCGATCCTCCCTGCCTCATCACCGGAGATTCCTCTACGAGATCTGGCGACTCTCCCTTCTCCCTCGACTCCCTCTCGTCGGATCACGTTGAGCGGCGGATCATCGTCGCCCACCACCTCCCGCTCCGCGCGATCCCTGACCCGACGGAACCCCTCGGCCTCGCCTCCTCCTGGGACCTGGACGCACAATCTCATCGCCGACGTCCCCCCTCTTGACGAGATCGCAAAGGAGGGGTCCCCCCTGCTTGAGATCTCGTCGTCGGCATCCCCCCTCCTGGCGAGATCGCGGGGGGGCATCCCCCTGCGAAGCGATCTCGTTGTCGATCGCAGGTCAAAGGGGGCGCCCCCTCTGCGATCTTGTCGTTGGAGATTGTAGGTCGGGGAGCCCCTTACGACTTGCGATCTCCAGCGACGAGGTCGCAGTGACCTACAATCTCATCGTCGACAGCGAGATCGCAAGGGGGGATGCCCCCTCGACCTTGCCAACGCGCACGAGGGGGCGTCGTCCCCCTTTGACCGCGAGGTGGAAGTTGGCGAGATGGGGCATTGCCCGTCTAACACCTCTGGTGGAGTAAACTTTTTTTATAATATATTATTTTATATTTTTTTATATATTAGATACGAGGAAAGGGTAATTTGGTCATTTTATAAATTAAAAAAAAATAACGAAAAAGTTAACAGAGATTGACGGACGGACTTAAGTGAAAAAGTTAGTATAGTTTAGAGGGGTCAATGAAATATTCAAAAGACGTGGATATATACGAAAAAAATTTGTAGTTCAACAGGTCAACGGAAAAAATCTAAATTTTTTTCCTAGAAAGACGAAAGTAGCCCACCGTTGCATTTGGGCTTGTGAGAACCGAAAAACGAGAATTAGCCCACGTTGAAGTCATTTGGGCCGTGTGAGAGCCGTAGAAATATAAGGCGCATGCTTCACGGTCCGACCCAATCTCAAGGGTGCGATCGAGCGCACGAGAGCGATGCGGCCGCGTGACCGAGACGACAGGGAGGACGACCTGGAAGCGGCGCCGCCGTCGGAGCCCTCTCCTGCGCCCCGACCGTCGGCCCGTGCCGGAGGAGGGGGCCTTAGTAGCATGGTTGTCCGCCCTTCCCCGGTTCAGTCCGAAGACGGAGGGGGAGAGTCGGAGCCCTCCGATGACGCTGACAGGAGAAATCACCGAGACGAATCGTCTGACCCTCCCCATTATCGCCGATGGGACAGGCCTCAGTCACCTCGGCGTCGCGGCGACTCCTCGCCTGATTACCGTCGTCGACACCGCGATCCGCCTCCGCCCATCCGCCATGGCCGATCTCCGCCAGGCTCTCCTGGATTCCACCACCGGTACCAGAGGTTTCACGATGGTTCAGGTCTGCATCTCTCCTCGCTATTCCCCTCGACAAACCATAGAGTTAATCTACCGATTGAAACATGGAAAAATTTCTTTAGGATTTTATTTAATCATCGCAATTGTGATTTCCCGTTCTGACAAATGATGGTTTGAATCTTGTGACTAAATAATGTGATTTTTAAGTAGTTATTGTTAGGAGCTACCTTGCTTTCTGTATCGAGGGTTTAATTATTTTGGGTTATCAAAATAACGTTCCTTATCAATCAAATTCATGTTTCTTTATCTATTGGAAGCTATCTCTTGTGATGTTTGTGTGCTATTCATTGTACAGTTTCTGTTCTCAGTTTTATGCATGCACTAATTTCTATGTCTCTTCTTTGACCTCTGTTGTTTATCTTAAGATTCATTTTCCTAATATCTAAGGTACAATCTACATCATGTTATCAGGTAGCTATCATACTCTTAGCACTACAAAAATAGGTAACTGTTTTTAAAGGTATCTGTGGTTATGGATCATGCTCATCACTAATGTGTGTTGACTTGTATATTAAGTGACGGTGAAACCCTTCTAAAATCCAACACTTTCCATATTGAGTACAATTTGCTCTTCTGCTGTAACAGTTCTCAATTTGGCTGGCTTGGTTGCATGACCTTTGATATCAGAGACTGTCTTTTAGCATGGAACACAGATCTTTCATGTATTAAGTTGTAATATTGGAAAGTATTTTACAATGAGTAAAGTATGAATTTGTTGGCTGACATGACAAGAATTTGGATGGCTAACATTTGATTGTCGTTGCTTAGAGCTAATACACGGGAGGCATCATTACAGTGCACAGGTTTAGTATCTGTTTTCAGTGTATGATTAAGTTGTCAAGTGATATGTGAAAGATATTTCTTGGAATAGAGTATAATGTCAAGATGATATATAAATGCTGCTTACGTGCAAACCTGAGTGTTGGTTTGACTCAACGTCATGTATCAAGAGTTTCCTTGTAGTTGTCCTGTACAAATCAGAGGAAACTTATAATGGATGCTTATGCTATTCTAAAGTTTTCAGTAGACTTTCTTAAAATGATATATCTGATGGTAACAATGGTTTCCTTGCTTCATTGCAAACAATTGCTTCTTGCTACTTTTGCTATGTCATCCAAGATCTTGGGCATAAGCATACGTTTCATTGGTTGAAATTGCCAAAATCCACAGGACTGCTTGCCATGCTGAAAACATAATCTTTCCAAAAGATTTTGAGCTTCACGGATCCTTTACTTGCCTCTTATGATGAGAAGGTCAAACACTCTGGAGTTGGTTTCTAATAGTGATGAAATTTGTGATATTTCCACCGTTTTAAAGGGTTGAGAGAGTTAGAATTTTGTGGCTTCTTATTGATGCACATTAGTTTATCAAGTATCATTTCACGGCAGAAAAGAGCTGGAAAAGAGTTCGCAGTTACTTCTGGAAAGGATTGAGGCCACGAGATCACGGTTGGTGATTAGTTTCAATGGTAATATAGTTTGCTTTTTTTTCAAATGGAGACATTTTAGGCTGAAGAAGTGAAAACAGAAAGCTCCAGGCAGCTAGTAGTCTGTTGCGAGTAATACTTGTGACACTTGAAGGCTAGCTTTATGAAAATTTTTAGGCCATTGGTTTGTGAAGGCATTCACTTCTCTGGAACTTATTGGATATAACTCGGTTCTGTGTAGATTTGCTGTTTACTAGAAGGGAGATGAGTCTAATCAAAGCGTATTTAGGGTTGGTGATAGCAAACTTGATCACTGATTTTTACAGTTTGAGCAAGGAGATGTCTGTAAGTAAAAGGTGCAGAGAAAAGAATCATTGGTTTCAGGCTTATATATCTGAGATGGTTGGTCAAGCTGATTTAGATACTAGTAGTTTAGATACTGCAGGTGAGTGCTTTGAGGGGCTGCTCAATCATATGCCTAAAATTGTGTCAGTTGGAAACAGAAACCTAGTAACTCTGGGTAATCTGTGACACCTGAAGCCAGATGGAATACTAATAGTGGTATGTTTGAGGATGGGAATAAATTTATCACCAATATCTTGAATGAGAAACTGGTGTAATACTGTCTTGGTTTTTGCCTTATTAAATATGTTTGATCTATATGTTTCACTTGGTCCTGGTTACATGTTGGACATTGGGTAGTTTCTCAGAGGCATCTTGCTCTCGTGAATCTTCTGCTTCTTTATTCCTGGAGGAGCATTTTCTGTACAGGTTGTTTCGTGAAAATGCGCGTACTGAAAGAACACTGGTATTTATTGACTGTGCTATTTGTTACCGTACTAACTTTCCTCTTTCTTCAGGATACTCCCTGCGTACAGGTTCTGCATCACCAAGGCGACAAAAGCCAGACGCTCTACGTCATGAACCTGATTTTGACAATTTTGCCAGACCACACTTCAGTCGTGGTTTTAGAGGTGGCAGAGGTGGAAGGTTTCGAGATGTTTCTCCTAATCATAGGCATGGAAGGGGTGGAAGGTCATCGGGTAGAGGTTATGGTGTATCAGGACGGGGTACACAACCTTTCCATGGAGAATATATCCACAGAAATGATCCAAACTTATCTCCAAGGGAAGGTGACTGGATCTGCCAGAAACCATCGTAAGTCATTTTCTTACATACCTTGTGCACAAAATGACAGCTATTGAAGTCTAGTATTGATGGCCTATTTATTTCATCTTTTATTTTTCCTTTTATTGGATGATCAGTTGGTAGGTTTTGAGGATTCTTATTCTCCTTCTATTGGATCGTCAGTTGATAGGTTATGAGGATTCTTATTCTTATTCTTATTGTTGCAATGCTTCTGTATTTCAGATGTGGAAACCTGAATTTTGCACGACGAACTCACTGTAACAACTGCAACATGTATCGTTATGGGTCTGACCTGGATGGGCCTGCTCAAAGTCCTCGAAGGGGATATTTTGGTTCATCCCCTGCTCGAGGATCACCATCGAGATTTTTTCCTCCTAATGATCGCGGCCCTCGGAGGAACATGGTCCGATACAAATCTCCTCGTGGCTGGGAATTTGATCATCCCAGAGACTTTCGGCCTCACTCACCATCCCAAGGACTTGTAAGAAGGTTCAGTGATCAGTTACCTAGGAACTTCCATGATGAGGTAGAGTACAGGGCGCAAGACAAATCTGGGTGGTCAGAATCACAGTGGGATGGCAAAGATAATGCACGACACAGATTTATTTCAGAAAGAAGTTATGGACGACGAACACCATCACCAGGTGGACAGTGGATCCCACGTCAGCGGAGTCGCTCCCCACTTGCAGAAAGACCAGTCAAAGGTTCATACATTGGCAGAGGCCGAGGGGATAGACCATTTGATTCATATTTGGATCATGGTCGAGGTGATGATTCTAGCATAGGTCGTGGAAGAGGTTATCAGCAGCGTGATTCCTTTAGAAGTCGTGGTCGTGGTGACAGGCGAGATGGGCTGTGGTAAGAAGGGATGGATATTTACTAAAGCTGGAGACCACCTGGTTCCTGAGAATCAAGTATCTTTTGTATTAGGCCCTTAAGGATTTGGGTTATATATTAGTTAGTGCTAAAAATGACGCTCTCTCTAGACTTCCATTCATGAGGGTTAAACGAAAGACCTTTCATATGCCTGTCTTAATATGATTTGTTCCAGTTCAATATCTTGGTTTTATTACTCCTTAGATAATTGGAGATGATTCTCCAATTATTTGTGTTTGCCACTCCCCTGCATTTGCAAAGTTTTTTGAGAATTTCTTTACTTCAAAAGAAAGGCTTCTTGAGATATATTTGAGTTTTATGCTAATCAGAAACTTGTTTTCCTTAACATGTGGGTTTGGCATTGTTGATTTTTTTTCCCCTGATGATTCATCATAAAAAAAAAAGGTGCATTATTTCTGATAGTACATCTCGTTGAATAAACCTTCTTTATTGGAACTAAGTACAGAACCTTGTTGCTCCGAGTAGAGCGACTTGTTGATGGGTGCAAATATGTGCATATTTTGTTTCTCATTGTCACCTGAAAAATATCATAGTAAGAGAAAAATGAATGTGAAGCCACACTGTATTCGGTAATGAGTTTGTGTCATTTTTGCGTTCAGATTAAATCAGAGGTTATGCATTAATTTACCACACGACTGTTAAAAAATATATATGAGATCAGTTTTAGTAAAGAAGATAAATAAAAATAAGGTACATTGGTTTTACATTTCAAACGATTTTCAACCATACAAATTGCTCAAGTAATGTATAAAGTTATAATCTTGATAAAAAAATTGTAAGATATTAAATTTTATACTAATAACTTTCACGTGATATTAATTTTCTCATCTTCCAATCCGCTTATAAAAGCTAATGGAACTTTTTTTTTTTGGATCATGAGAATTTTATTAAACTTGAAAGAAACAAAACCATGTAACAAATGACCAATTTTTTTGGAAAAAAGAAATTAAATCAATTTATGTGATACTTCCCATTCGTACGTAGATTTGCGTCAACTTCCGAAGGCATTAAACGACGAGAACCCCCGAAAGATTCTGGAACTCAAGATCTAAAACGATTACCCAAACCCGAGATGTTCCCAAGAAATTAATTCTCTCTCTCTCTCTCTCTCTCTCTCTCTCTCTCTCCCTCCTGTGCGATTTGTACCGCCGACTCGATCAACAATGATGTAAGTTAAAGTTCCTTTTCGCGATTCAGGTTGTAGATCGAGTTGCGTGCTTTCTTTTCTGCTTGTTGTTATGCGTCACTGAGATTGTGGACTTTAGATCCGAACTAGTGAGCCTAAAATGGGCATTCCGATGCGCAGATTGAAGAAAGATTCGACGTGTCCTGAGCAGATTTTTCTTCTTTCCGGATTGCATTTGCTATTTGCTAACAGACGACTGTCATTAACATAGAGACGGCCGATTGGTTAATGGTTCCTGAATGCAGCGCATGTGACAGAGGATTCGTGAAAGAGCAGATGAATGCGGAGGAGAGTTCAGTTCAGGATACAACTCCGCACGAGCAAACACTGGAACAAGAACTAGAAAGACGACGACAGTATCAGAGGATGAGGAGAGCCAAGATGACAAATGCGCAAAAGGATCGAGAGAGGCGACGCCGTCGAGAACGAATCGGCAGGATGACGGAGGAGCAATCGCAGATCACCAAGGAGCAGAGACGGCAGTACGTGCGGAAACGATTGGCTCAAATGACCGAGCAGTAGCTCGCCGATCACAGAGAAAGGCACCGGCAGATAGAAAGGCGGCTACTGCTCGCCGATCACAGAGAAAGGCACCGGCAGATAGAAAGGCGGCGCCGGCAGCGCGAAAGAGAAATGCGCCACCGCCGGCTGGATAGAGGAACGTGCACTCACCATGAAGCTGACAAAGACCAAGTTTGTGCAGGAGAGCATCAGCAAAGAGGTCGTGAACAAGTTTAATTTATTGTGTTTTTCTCTTCTGGAATTGTTTTTCTTTATTTGTTTGGCTATTGTAAAATGGCTGAGTTGAACTAGAAACTAGAAAGCAAGCGATGAAATAAAGTTGATAGAAATCATGAACGAAGTGATAGATCATCGAAATTATCATTTTTCCCTTCTTTTTCTTGCATTACAGGGGAGGAACATATGGACACTACAACTTCCCAACAGTTTCAGAATAATGCATCAGATCCCTGCAGCAGGCAAGATGATGCAGCTAATGACTACATTAGATGACTGCAGAGGTGATGCTATAATCAGGAGGCAACATGCATTGGGAGAAGAAAACAATGGAAGGACAAATTTAGACCTATCTCATATGCAATCATGGCCAGTTTGCTCAGTTTCCTGATTCATTGTAAAGATTGAAGCATGATGCTGTGAACTAAATTTTGTTTCTTTTTCCATGTTCGAGACGGGACCCTTTTTTTGTTTGTGCTGGGCTAACGCTATTCCTTTGTAACGTCAAGAACAAAAGATTCTGAAATGGGCAAAATAACTTGGTTGTCAAAATTACCATGTTCTGAAATGCTTGTGCAGTTGGTAAAAAGAATAAAAATAAACAAGCATGATACACGCTACACCCATTGAACTCGAACTTGAGATATCCATCAGCTAAGAACTAGAGCTTGAATCAAATTTGGGAAATCAATATCGGAAGCAGCTGATGTTGAATATTTCAATCCATGGGCTTCCGAGTCATTGTGATTACATCATGGTGGTTAATGGAAAGGACAAACGCGACATGGGCAAAGAATTAGGTCTCACTCTCTGTGGTCAGGAATGATGCAATCCATTGCTTCCATGCAGCATCTCCCTGCTGATCTATCCACGACAAGAACGAGCTGTCCAATAGGCAAAATAAGTTTACATAGAGAAGCTGATACCTCACTGGAACGAATCTGAAGTTCGCAACCTGGACGGTGGGCCAAACTGTGACTCCTACTATTAGAGCAGGGGGGAAGTCCCTCTTCACATCCTCCTTTATTTGGTCTATCCTCCTCCCATATGCCAGCCCCATGTACGAGAAGAATGCTAATAAATCAAAAGTCCCAAATATTAAAGAGTCAGCAGCAACCTTTGAAGCAATGAACTTTAATGATTTGGGCTGCAGTTGAAGTCTGCCGCGTACCACTCGGTCCAAATGCTCATACCTAGAAAATGAGTAAACAGCAACAAATTATCTCAGCAGGAGATTCCAGGGTTGCTTTGGTCAGGGAATCTCATTATGTAAATGTCATTTTCAAAATATTTCTAACATGCACCAAGAACCATGGTGATCGACTTAGTAATAATGGATCACATTTTAAAACTCTAATAGAAAGTAAATTGAAGTGCTATCATAATCCAATTCCTTTATTCATTTTCCAGAACTTGAATATAAATATTATTTGGTTCAATCAAGGATGATGAGGTGACATCTTATTCTTGTCTTTAGGTAAAGGAAGCAAAATGGCATTAGGAATTTTTGATGGGATATATTGGATGACCCTCAGAAAGGAGTGGCTACCTTACTCAGAGTGACCCAAATTTAACATAATCGAATTGTGTCAAATTTTCCATGTTTTAAATCATCATGCATACAACATGAAGGTAGGTTCAAAACAAAGAGTATTAAGATGAACATCACACTCAGATGTATCCATCTATCTACCCACATCCAATTTTCTGCTCTATCAGATAGGATGATCTCTGAACCATCCTAACTCCAAGTTCAAGCACATCTACATTAGCATATGCATTAACTCTCCATGAGAAGAGGAGAATTAGCCACAACTTGAGAGTTCACTCACCATTTCCGCCAAAAAAGGACACAAAAAGAAACGTGCATAGGAATAAACTCCTAGGACATTTTGTCTCATGTTTTAATGCATCTTCAAGTGTCATGCTTGTGTCAGGACTTTTAATTGAGCATCACTTGTTTGACTTCCAAATACATCTACTACTTGCAAATAACCATTAGATGTCTTATAAGAGACTACAACATTTCAACAGCAAAGTTCCTTTGAGGTCAGCCACCATATGGAACAAAATGTTTCTAATTATATATGAAATGAATGAAACACAATCATTGTCAATCCCAAGCCTCAATGAAAATGGGTAGAGTTGCATTAGTTAGTTGACAGCCACTGTAATCTTTGACAGAACTACATGAAGGAAATAGTAATCATGTAAACGAGAGTGATAGGTCATCTTTTGTAACTAATGCATGCACCTCCACTTTCTGGATATAGCAGCAAATAATAGGTTAGGATATGATGTCACCCAGATAGGCTAAATTTTATATTTTGAAATAATTTTTTTTTTGGCCTTTCATCTAGAACGTTAACTATCTAGTAGTCAACGAATCATGCATCCATCTGGATCAACTCATAATATTCCTCTATAATGGTTGAATTCAAAGGACAACAAGAAAATATGTATAATGCATAAAAAGATATAGATCTAACAAGTTCACATTAGACAGTTCTTTAAGATGAAAAGAAAATTTTAGCACGATACAGTTATTCTAATATAATTTATTGCAAGAGAAAGTCAATTAGTTTTTCTTGAGTAACATCCTAACTGCTTAAGTCCTAAGAAATCCCAGTTGCCTGGTAAAAAGGATACATGATTCATTTGTCAAACATACAGCTAAAATATGTAAAAATGCAATAAAAAAAAGTCTTACCAATAGTGACCAACTGGACCAACAAATGCAAATCCAAACATGCTTGTAGTTGCCACCCTTCTCCAGTCAATTTTGAACTCCTCATACACCTGAAATAAAATATACCAGATTGAGTCATCCTCCGTGCTATGACAATCAACAAACACCACAGCAGTTTGAAGCATCTGTTGATCAATATCGAGATACCAAAAACAATGGTTTTTGTTGATCAACATGGAACAAAATGTACAACCAATTTGACCTAAATAAACACTAATCAACTTTCCAGGCATCTAGGTTACTAGGTCAGAGGGAAAACCCTACGGCCCTTACATTACAGAGGGAAGTTGTACGCTGAGGTTTCTAGCAAACTAAAACAATGAAAGTTCTAAGCTGAGATTTCTATTAAACTACAGCAATGGAAGTTCTATGATGAGGTTTCTACTAAATTGCAGCAATGGAAGTTCTAAGCTGATGTTTCTGGTAAACTACATATTGTGTCTCTCAGAGATCCTGGCCATTATCTTAAAAAATGAAAGACACTAAAAGAATGATTCCAATAAAGCTACCTAAGTTGTAAAGCAAAATTTCCATGTAAAGCTACTAAACACATTCCAGATGTCAGCAATGATACTTGCTTTTCAGTCTGTTCATCAAAATGGTCCCATGACAAAAGAAGCCATGATTCGGAACCAACATCGGCAATGTTATGCACCTCAAACTGTAACATCCCCATATCCATGCGCCCAAAGATCTCACATCTATCGTACCACTCTCAACACAAATCGTCAGAATTTCAGAACAACAACGCGAACAGTACATTGAAAGAACAAATTTTCGCTGTCAAGATCAGGAATTTGGAAGGAAAAAAAAGGCGTTGCAAGATGAAAGATTGGGTACGTGGTCAGGCGAGCGGTCGACTCTGGTGGAATGGGTGACGGCCTGGGCGCCGATGTCGCCGAGACCCCAGAGGACGCCGGAGCTTACCACCTGCGTCCTGACCGGGTTGACGGCCAGGGACTTCTGGTACCACCTCCACAGCTTCAAAAACATCGAGGACGGTGGTAGCAGCGACGAGGGGATCGATCTCAGGGGAGATGACGGAGACCTCTGCAACAAATACTGAGGAGGAAGAAGGCGGCCGAAACGATCGGATTAGCACATGAAAAATCCAAGAAATCCGTCAGACTTCATCTCCTCCTCCTCGGTTTGGTGGAGGTGTTGCTTTATTATTAAATTTATTTTTATGATATGAACAACAACGCTTGCCCTTCGTCTGCACAGGGTCTCAACTCTCAAGGAAAAGGGTTCAAAGCGCCCAATAATAATAATAATAATAATAATAATAATAATAATAATTCATTTTTTGTTTACTTATATATATTTTATGTGAAAAGATTACTTTAGCATCTCAAATTAGAGACTGGGTGTGTGCACTACATTATCATTCAACATTATCGAGCAATGTAGATTGTCACTTGTTAAATTATCAACAATATACATTACCTTATTTACTATGCATAAATAATCTATCTAGCAATGTATATTAGTTATTTATAAAAAATATAAATTTATAAATTAATATACAGTTTTTACCAATATACTCCTAATCAAAAAATTATTTTTAGGTATGTAAATTATTTTTAAATTCATAAACTTAAATCATAAATATATATATTCTCACCTATAAAATTAAAATTTATAAAATAATTAATATATTTTAAAATATGATAATAATATAGTCATAATAGTTATAGTATTTATTTGATTAATTTTATACTTTATTTAATTATTATTATAAATTATTCAATGTGTTTTAGAATTTATTTAAATAAAATTGAAAAGGACAAATGAAAAAAGTAAAATTTAAAAGATTGCAACAAAGCTGATAATGTAGATTGGCTACTCTCCTATGAACAATCTGCGTTATCACTTCATAAACAACGTGGATTGTCTGGATAACGCAGATTACTCATTACCTATCAGAAGTGAACAAAATAATGTGGTGGATCCAAGTAATTTAATATAGCATTACCTGATAATTTAGAAAGATTATCGCTAGAGAAATGCCTCCTAAAGATCATACAAAATTTATCTAATTTTCTTCATCTCTGCTTCTGAGTGAGAAATATCACACAATATGACAAAGGAAATGGAATTTAAAAAGAAAGAGATTTTGAATGAATATTTATAATATTTTGAAAATAAAATAACTTTTTTGTGGCTCCCTAAAAAGGTTTTTTTGTCTGCCCACCAAGCGCATTTTTTTCACTTTTTTCCTATATTTATTTATTTATTTGATTTTTTTTACCCTTTGGTTGTTAGCTCTCCTGTTCTACTTCTGCCTTCGGTGGGCGTGTGAGAGAGAGAGAGACAGAGAGAGAGAGAGCACTGGCGGATTGTTCAACGATGTCCTCCATGTCTTCTTCTCTCCAATTCTTTGCCCCTACCTCCCAAAACCCTTCCTCGACCGCCGCCACCGGCGCCACCTCCATTCCTTGCCGTCCCACCTCTCACCTCTCCTCCAAACCCCCACCATTCGCCAACTCTAAAACCCTCGTCTCTTGTAAAAGTCCCACCTTTGGCACGACACCCTGCGCTGTCCTACCCGAAAGCTCTACCTCCCTCGACTTCGAGCTTTTCAGGCCGCGACAGCGCCGAGGAGGCGTTGGGACTCGCGGCGTTGATGCTCCGCCCTCTCCAGATCGGAAGAACTACGGAGACGCCCAGGGGCAAGGGGGGGAAGGAGTCGGAAGGGACGACAAGGAGCCCAAGGAGACAACGGCGGGACTTTTGCCGGAATGGGCGACCTTTACCCTCGAAGACGCCAAGGCCGTCCTCAGCGCACTGGCGATCTCGTTGGCGTTTCGGACGTTTGTAGCTGAGCCTCGGTTCATCCCTTCCCTCTCCATGTACCCTACATTTAACGTGGGAGATCGCATTGTCGCAGAGAAGGTATTGTTATCTCCTTCGCATCGTATCCATACGCCGACTGTGTTGCATCAATGGTTAAATGTTACATCTTGATGTACTTGATTCGGTCTAAGGGGACGCGTCTCTTTCCCAGCCGTATTAATAGTTTAAGTTTGTGCTTCCTCAGGTTCTGTTCCAGTAGGTACTGATTATATTGCCCTGGTTGTGCGCTTCAAAGTATTGGAGTTAACAATCCAATACTCGTCCATTTCAAGATTTTGCTCAAGTCGTGAATTTTATAAAGTTAATTCTTTTAAATCTTTTGTCTAACTCTTATTTCTACTTTGTTCTTTTCAGGTTTCGTATTATTTCAGAAAACCATGTGTAAATGACATAGTAATATTCAAAAGTCCTCCAATGTTGCAGGTATGTACTGTCAGAGGAAAATCAATTGAAATTTCCTTACATGCTTTGAATGTCTCATGGTAATTGTCTTTTGCAGGAAGTGGGATACGCCAATGACGACGTGTTTATAAAAAGAGTTGTTGCCAAGGAGGGCGATGTTGTAGAAGTTAGCATTCTTAATTTGATACTACTTTAGTCTTAGTATTTTACTCAATGATTGTGATATACTGATATTAGTTATCACTCTACCATGTCATACAAGTGTGGATTACTAGGCAGTAGGTACTTTGTGGAAAACGTAGGCAGATAAAATAAACATGCTCAAACATATTTATGTGTTTCATTCTCAATACATCTAGGAATATGTTTAATTTTGATATTATTATAACTTTTCTTAGTAAACACTTCTATAGTCATATTACAGTCAATGTTGCTAATCAGAAATGTCCTTTGGTAATTGCTGGTAATCTTGTTGTATCCATTTCTTTCAGGTTCACAATGGCAAATTGGTGGTAAATGGCACAGCTAGAGATGAAAATTTTATTCTTGAGCCACCATCTTATGATATGAGCCCTGTTGTAAGTTCTGCTGAATTATTGATGTTCTTTTGCTACTACTGTTCATATGCATTATGATTTGCATATATTAACATTGTGAAATAATTCATGGCTAATTCTTACAATTTTTTTGAGAAAGTCAACTCTCAGAATTAGATGCACATTTTTATTTTACATTTGGTCTAGAGAAATTATCACAATAGAGTCTTCCATAACTGAATCAAAGCTCCTATCACTTAGTCATTGTATTCAGGCACTACTACAAATCATTCAAAATGAAGCCTGCACTGTTTGGTTTGAATTTGCTCTAGAAACAAATGAAAACCAAAAGTTACTGGTGGCATTGTTGTCGAGACAATGATGGGGAACTTATTTGTATAATTATTGTCGGAAGGCATTAAAATCTCAAAGTGGATGCTGGGCTTTCCAGACAATGGGTCTAGTTTTTCCTATCAACTACCATCATTATGGTTATTTCTATTTAAGTACATATGACATTCCTATGCAAAGTTATGCGTGCATTTCTTTATATACCCTGTCTCAATGATTCTTTCGAGTGTCAACTGTCAACGTGTGCTTTCCTGACTATTTTATTGAACTGCAGAAAGTATCAAAGGATTCTGTATTTGTGATGGGTGATAATCGGAACAATAGTTATGATTCTCATATTTGGTAATCATTTTCTGCATGGAATCATTCTAGTACTTTATGCTTTTTGGCCATATTTAATTTTTCTTCAGAATTATATCATGTCACTCTTATGTCTGATTTATTTCCTTTACCCAGGGGATCATTACCTTTGAAGAATATACTGGGTAGGTCAATATTTCGATACTGGCCACCAGCAAGCAAGAACAAGTAGCACAATTCTCAAGTGAAATTCTGAGAACCTGAATCCGAAGACAGTTCAAAGAGATTAAAAAATGAAGTTACAACATGGAGTGCAGCACCTTTTAATGAAGGCATTGGCAGGAGAAGCTCTCAACAGTTTTTGTACAGCCCTGGAATGTTCAAAGCAAATAAACCAATTTTCTTCAGGTTTCTGTTTTGTCCCCTCATTTAAACAAATATTCAAGCTCTTTTTTGCACCTGAAATCATTTGAGCATCGTTTTCCAGTGAAAAATGTCTATAGCCATTGCCAACCTTTCATTTGCAGGCTTCTCAATTTCTCGGCTATTTAATTTTATGCAACAATCTTTACCAAATCACTAAGTTTGCAACTTCAATTACTTTCCTCTATTTGTTACACTTAAGTCGACATGTTAGGGTTGATCTCAGCTCATCAAGATGTATAGACATTGTAGATTAGCACAACGCAGACGGAGGAAAAGAGTAACCACATCTCACCTGCCCAATTTGTGGCTGCATTACCATTTTCTCTCTCATCTCGAGTGCATCCTTCGTTTCTAAAACGAGTTAAAGATCAAAGGATGAGCAAAATATCTTAATGTCACCTTCTATATCAGATTAAAGGTTGAGGCACTCAGATATTTTTCCAATTTTTATTCCTGGTATGAAGTTAATTATATTCTTAGAATCTAATTTCTCTCTACTTTTATATTATTATTTTAATTGATATGAAAAAACAGAAACAAAATAGTCAATGCCATCGAGACAGATTGGGTAACATCTTGGGTCATGGATTGGTCAAAGGTCCCTATTTGATATGTGCAGTCATGTTTGTTTGTTTTTGGCAAATATACAATTTATGGATAATAATCCAGAGTGTCTTCATATGTCATATGTATCTGTATCTCTCTCTCTCTCAAATGATGCATGCATTTTCTTAAAAAGAGTATTATCATTAATTTTGATATAATCTTTTTGGGGCCAAAGGATCTATGAGGCTGTGGATCAGGGACGGAACTAACTTTTTGAGATGTGTTATATATAATAATATGCCAAATTTTCTTTTAAAAAATATATTAGTAGCCCTCCTAATCTTAAGAAATCTACATAAAGATAGTATATTATTATATTATGAGTATATATGAAAAGATTTAGTGTAATATGTGATTTCTTTCTATAACAAATCAAATTACGTAGTTAAGGACTAAAAAAATTAGTTACATATATCTTTATCTAATTTTTTGAAGTTAATTATTTAATATATTAACTTGCAAGATAAACATGATAAATAAAAAAGGCATGATGAATAATAAAAAGATATATCTTAATTAAAATAAAAAATTATAATTATAAGTTATTTTTAATATACACTGTTTCTAGAATAATTTTGCATTTTCTTAATTTTATTGTTTTTTATAATGATATGTTTATACATGCAACATGTCATATTTTTTATCTGCACTCTTTATATTTTGACCGCACTCATTTTTTTATAACAATACTTTGGAACAGATGGACCTTTTATTAATTTTTTAACCCCCTACTTTAATTCAATAATATTTAAGAATTCATATTACATTGAAATATAAAGCTTAATAATAAACTGACAAATATTTTAAAACACATAAAAGTATCATTCCATAAAAAAACAAGTAACGAATTATTAATGTGAATAAAATATTTATGCATGTAAATGATTTTTATACAAAATTAACAAATATTTTCGTTAATATATAAATTAAAGTCAAACGTTGATTGGCAAGATTATGGATATTAAATGATTTCCACAATAAAAAAAATGCCATAGCCAAATAAACCGCCAAATCAATTCGATAATAGAAAGTTCTCAAAAAGGAAAATTTGATTATAAAAAATAAGTTAACCTACAATATTTTTCCACTTCTTTCCTGTTCCTGATCTTATCATTTTTGTGCTTATCCTCCTTTTTGCCGCAGTACGATTTTGATATTCCTAATGGATCTAGAAAAGAGAATAAGTTTCTAATTTTAATCGAACAACTTTATGATTTTCTCCAATTTTATAGTTTGGCTTAGTCGAAAAATAGCTTTTGAAGTGCTCATAAATAATTTAATGACTGATTTAAAAAATAAGAAGTTATATATTTGATAATAAAAAAAACTTATAATTTATTATTTTAGTTCAATAATAAAAAGTTCTTAATGTTATCATAAATGAAATATGTAAAAGAATTTTTATATATTGGAAGGACAAAATAGTACATTTATTAAGCAAATTGATTACTTTTTTTATATAAAATAAGTTGAGTTCTCTAATTTATTTTTTTTAATTTATAAGGAGGTAAAATAAATGATTACTTTTTGCTTTAGTTATCAAACAAATGAAAGATTTTAAAAATTATTTATAAATCATTTTAATTGACTTATAAATAAAAACAAATAACTCCTAAATAAAATTAATAAGTAAAAATATATCCTTGACAATAATATTAATTAGGATTTAATGGGGTCCCCTTCCCTCCCCTCCCCCTTATAGGGGGGAGGACCCCCTCCCCCATCCGCGCCCGTCGGATCCCCATCCGACGGGCGCGGCTTTCAATTTTGATTTTTTTAATTCGTTTTCTTTTTTTTCGGTTTTCTTTTTTTTAATCCGTTTTCGATCCGAGCTTTTTTCTTCACCTCTCCCTCTCTCTTCTCCCTCCCTCTCTCGCTCTCCCTCTCTCTTCTCCCTCCCTCTCGCGCTCATCTCTCTTCTCCCTCCCTCTCTCGCCCGGCGTCGGCGGCCAGATCTGGCCGCTCGGCGGCCGGATTTGACTGCGGGGGGCCAGATCTGGCCGCTCGACGGTCGGATCTGACTGCGGTGGGCCAGATCTGATCGCTCAGCGACCGATTTGGCGCGGGCGGCCGGATCTGGCAATGGCTGCCCGCGTTAGATCGGCCGCCTGGCGGCCGGATCTGGCCGTTCGGTGGACGATCTGGCGCGGGCGGCCGGATCTGGTCGCTCAGCGGTCGGATCTTGCTGCCCGCGTCAGATCTGACGAGGGCGGTCGGATCTGGCTGCCCAGCCGCTCTCGCCGAGGCCGCCGCCGTTCTCGCCAAGGCCGCCACCCTCCACTGCTCTCGCCGGCGCCGCTCTCGCCCCTGTCCGCGGCTCTCACCCCCCTCCATCGCTCTCGCCCCCGTCCGTCGCTCTCTTCGAGGTCGCCGCCGTTCTCGTCACCCTCCATCGCTCTCGTCGAGGCCGCCGCCACCGCTCTCGCCCCCGTCCGCGGCTCTCGCCCTCCTTCGTCGCTCTCGCCGATGCCGCCGCGGCTCTCGCCCCCCTCCGCCGCTCTCGCCCCCATCCACCGCTCTTGCCCACTCGCATGCCGCCGCTCTCACCCTCGCATGCCGCCGCCACACTGACACCGTCGGACCCTCGCATGCTGCCGCCGCACGCCGCGTGTCGTGTGATTTTTTTATTTATTTAGGATGAATATTGTCGAAGTTTGGAATTTGATAATGTAATTGATTCATGTCGATGTATGAAAAATGTAATTTGAAAATGTAATTGATTCATTTCGATTTAATTGATTCATTGTAAACATAATGTGTTCATGTCGATGTTGATTTATGAAAAATGTGATTTCATTGTAACGTGTTCTACATTTGGATAATTGATTCATGTCGATGTTGTAATGTGATATAAACGTACGTTCTGAGTATGTGATACAAACGTCCTGAGTATGTAATACAAACATCATTTTCGTTTCGAGGGTTATGAGCTCGTCGTCGACGTCATTTACGAAATACAAACATGTCGTTCAAAGTGTATCAATCATGTCATTCCGCGAATATGTGATACATATGACAAGACGAAAAAACATGTAAAAGTGTATCAATTCCAAACAAGCTTAACTAATTCCCAAACACTTAGGATTACAAGTGACTTTGTCGGATTACATCCAAATCATCTACGCGGCCGAGCTGCGAGGCGGCGACGGCGGAGGCGGAGGCGGCGAGAGGGCGGTGGCAACAGAGGCTGTGAGTGGACGAGGCAACGTCGAGAGCGGTGACCTCGGCGAGTGCGGCGGAGGGGGGCGAGAGCCCGCGAACGGGGGCAAGAGCGGCGGCGGCCTCGGCGAGAGCGGCGGAGGGTGGCGAGAACGGCGGCGGCCTCGACGAGAGCGACGGACGGGGGCGAGAGCGACGGGGGCCTTGGCGAGAGCGGCAGCGGCTTCGGCGAGAGTGGCGGCGGCTTCGGCGAGAGCGGCGGCCTCGGCGAGAGCGACTGGGCGGCCAGATCCGACCGCTGAGTGGCTAGATCGGGCAGAGCGGCTAGATCGGGCAGTCCGCGCCAGATCGACCAGATCTGACCGCCCGCAGTCAGATCCGGCCATCGAGCAGCCAAATCTGATTGGCCGCAGTCAGATCCGGCCATCGAGAGGCCAAATCTGGCCGCCGACACCGGGCAAGAGAGGGAGGGAGAAGAGAGATGAGCGCGAGAGGGAGGGAGAAAAGAGAGGGAGAGCGAGAGAGGGAGGGAGAAGAAAGAGGGAGAGGGTGAAGAAAAAAGCTCGAATCTAAAATGGATTAAAAAAAAGAAAACTGAAAAAAGATGAAAACAGATTAAAAAAACCAAAATTGAAAGGGGCGCGGATGGGAGGAGGGGTTCCTCCCCCTGTAACCCCTTAAATCCTATTAATTAATTTGCAGGTAATTTGATTTAAAGTTAAAAAAATTTAGGATTTGAAAATGAAAACTTGTCAAAATAATATTTTATATACATGGCCTTCCTAATATTCATCATTTTTTCTTTTCCTTCCATTTTCTATCTTATCTTACCGCCCACTTAATTTATTTCTTTTTTTTTCGTCAAACGACCCAACTATTGTTAATTAAGTGAAGTAATACTTCAATTAATTTTAATTTTGCTTGTGGAATCGACCATCGTACCAAATTCCCATCTTTATCTTCTCGCCTACTCCCACCTCTGAACCCTAGAAATCGTCTCCCGTCTTCGCGTTCGATCCGTCGGAGGCCTCTCAGATCGACCCCTCTCTTTGCCGCTCCCTCTACCACGAGCCCTAGTTTCCCGGTAGCTCGAAGCATCCGACCGCCGCTTCGCCGGAGGCGGGACCCGAGCCGTTCCCCCTTCTTTGTCCCGTTGCTGGAAGGCAGATGGTTTTCTACTTCAAGGCCCGACCGGAGGTCGGCGATTTCACCATCTTCATGGGGCTCGATAAGTATGAGAACGAGGAGCTCATCAAATATGGCTTCCCCGAGGACATATGGTGATCACCTCTTTGCTTATTCGTCGACATATGATCTCAAAGTTGACGCCTTTTGTGTTCTTTTAGCTTATTTCTTAAGACGACATATGGTAGATGCCGTTTCTTTTCATTTTTGACAGCAATGTATCGCGCTTAATTACATTTATTTCCTTCTCTCTAGTCTCTTCCCTTCCCTCTCTTGTTCTTATCTAGTAGATATGAACTATCTGATTTGTGGAATCTGATTGCTAACTATAATCCTTCCTTCATAATTATAATTAGAACTTGACGTCTTTAGTTCACTTTGGCATTTCGCCGTTCACGAAACCGATTTTATAATTATGCTTCAGCTGTCGAGTCGTGTACTCAAGGAATTACACTTTTAGGCCTTAAAATCAACAGACTTGAAATTAACTCAATTGACATAGTGTCTCGTTTTGTGTGCGTGTGACGATTCTCGCTCACATATTTTCTAAAGATGAAACTTTTACATGATTGAGATACCATTTTTTTAGAGGGATGATAGAAATACCATTAGAAAAATATTGTTGATTTTTCTGGAGCAATTCTTGTACTGGAAGTCTAACAAGTTGGAAACATTTTTTATTACTTAATAAATGTGTTAGATCAAATGAAATGTTTAGCTGGAAACACAATCTTGAGGTGATTATTGTAGTAAGAAAATGAGTGTCTAGGAAGATACATTGGATTTCAGCTAAACCTACTGGTTGATAGTTGTTACCGTCTTATATGCATACTTCTTCTTGCCTGTCCTTGTCCCTTTCTGTAAAAATAGAAATAATTGAGTTATTATCTTCAATGTATCCAATGGAATCTTTATGAGCCTCAGTTCTTATTTATTTTGATGTGAACAATGTCAGGCGGCATGATAGGCTATCAGATTAACTTTGTTCTCTTAGGCTTCATTAGATTCAGAAAACTATTTTTTCTTGTATCATCCAAAGTACAAAAAAATGAAGATGAACAATTTCAGCCCTTCCCACAGAATTTCTGTCTAAAAAAATATGGGTGCCAAATTTTCCTTTGCATTTATGGAGTATAAAGTGGTGTATTTTGGTATGAAACCAGAATTAAATCTTACACTAGCTTGGGGCTTTGATTTTTTTTTTTTGTGCAAGATGGCCAGCGGCATGTTAGGTTATTGGCTTAACTTAATACTCATAACTCTAAGGCGTAGAAGTTGGTGACCACAGGTTTCACGTGGATAAGATGTCTTCTGCGCATGTTTATTTGCGGCTAAACAAGGGTCAAACAATTGATGACATAAGTGAAGGTTTGTTGGAGGATTGTGTGCAGCTTGTTAAAGCTAATTCAATCCAAGGTAATCTTGCCATTCAGAAAGTGTTCTCTTTTTGTCCAAGTTATTTTCCTAAGTATCTCTTTTCAAGTGAGATCATGATTGTCGGTCTTCTTTGTTGCATTGTTCATCTTGTTTGAATAATTTGTCAACATGCTAGAATCAAAAGATTTGTGGCTGATGTGTCTTATTGTCAGGTAATAAGTTGAACAACATTGATGTTGTTTATACGCCATGGTACAATTTGAAGAAGACTCCTTCAATGGATGTTGGTCAAGTCGGCTTTCACAACTCTAAAATGGTATGTGTTCTAGTTCTTAATATTATAGGTAAGGCAATTAGGAGTAATGTTGACTCCTGAGAACCTATGTCCCCATTTATTGGAAGTTAGAATTGGATAAACATAATTCTACAACTTGGCGTGCAATAAAAGTTGGAGAGATTATGCTGTGGTTAATCCAATTTAGGTTTCTCACTGTAATATTGTTTTGCAACTGTAACAACTAACTTCAGTAACATTTCCATGTTGGAATAGTCCAATTTAGGTTTCTCACTGTAATATTGCTTTGTAACTACACCTAACTTCTCAAAAAAAAAAAAAACTACACCTAACTCCATGTTGGAATAATGTTCAGTGTGGATTACCAAAAAGAGGGCTTTGTTATACATGAGTTTTTTTTTATTTCGGTTTAATTCATGTAACTGTCTCTAATTTCTGGCCTTTCTAAATTACTATTTTATACATTGTTGGTCTAGATGTTTCTATTTCTTGAGCAACTGATTGGTTTACCATGAATATCCCTGTATTTTTTGCTTTTTGTCATATTCTATTGTACACTTTCTTGACAATAACATGCATTATCTTTGTTCAAGCTTATTTTCTTTTCTTGATTTTGAGAAAACTTCAAAATTGGATGCTGTGAGTGTGAAAAGATTGTCTTGATTGACTTGTGATTGTGAAGGTACATCATACATCTATCTCATTTTTCCCGATAAGTGGTTGTGATTCTAAATGTTCAAAGTACTCTATAAAAAAGTAATCTTAAACATCTGAAGTAATAAGCTGCCTGCATAGCCTGCCTATGATGATGTGTATGTTGCACAAACAAAAGGAAAATAAAATGATATTCACAATGTATATGTATATGTGAAATGCATCTTGCTTTTTCATCCTAATGATTCTGAAACTCGTAAATTCTGAGTGCACCTTTTATATAAATGTAGGATGTAATTTTCACTTATTGAGGTTGTGGTTGTCATTTCATGATGGGGGAACAATATCAGCACAACAGCAGAATTAATTCATGCGGGTTACCGTTGCAACCTGATATGATGAGCGTATCAAAATTGGCACACAAAGAAAACAACGAGACACAAAGATGTCAAGAAAACACAGCGCAATTTGGAGAACACCAAAAGAAAGAAACAATTGTTTCTGAAAAGTCTAAATAATGATAATGTCACCAAATAATTCAGCAATACAAATTTTACCCTAAGTAGGACTCCTAGATAAGAAAATATTGACTCAACAGAAATTAAATACTAACAACAACTAAATACTAATACAACAACAACAACAAAGCCTTATCCCACTAGGTGGGGTCGGCTACATGGATCATACGACGCCTCGTTGATCCATGTTCATGAGATTCGACAGGGTTTTACGCTGGCTGTCGGGGCCTAACACAACCCTCCTCCTTTATCCGGGCTTGGGACGGCTATAAAACATAGGCGGAGTTAACAACTAAATACTAATCAACAGCTAAATATCTAAAATAACTCGGACTCAATTCTTAAAATAACTCCAACTTGGACTCCAAGTAATTTCATGTCTTGTAATCTCCAACTCCATCTCCCACATCATTTCACGATTTGAGTATATGTGGAATGTGATTCGTTCAGTTCTATTATCTTCTAAACTTGTGTTGCTGGCTACTAAATAATTTTTTAGAAGAGCTACTAAATAATCTGTTTTCTTGCATTATATTGCTCTATGGTAATTTTCTAATAGAACTGTATGTAGGTTTACATAACACCAAATTATATGTTGCATCGCAACAACTTTTCTCTTCCATTTTTGGATTTTGATTTACTATGTTAAATGCCATTTCATGAATGATTTCCTGGCTAATGTTTGTTATTACAGGTTCGTACTGTCAAGGTTGAAAAACGCATCAATGAGATTGTTAATAGGTTGAATAAGACAAAGGTGGAGAGGAAACCAGACCTGAAAGGTACTTATACAATTTCTTCAACTCTTTTTTAGAGTTCATCTTGTGCATGTCCAAGTATTATTTTCCTTTGAGTTTAGGGCAGTGGTCAAGTGGCTTCTCCCTTTATGACATATTATTTGTGCATTATGACAATATTTGATGTTATGGAAAGAAATGCCATTGGTTGTTTATGGCATTTTTACATGGAATTTCTGTCTCAAAATGTTCACATTTCTCAGAAGGCAATGGTAACTGCTACAACAAGGGCTAAAACAAAGAGAAGTCACATTCGATGGTTCACAAGTCTATATAACGCAAATGGCAAAATAAAGCTTAAACCGTTAATCAATTGGACTAGTCTTTTCCAGGTAAATCAAGGTAACATGACTTTGGTTGGCTTCTCGAAAAACCTACTGTTAGACATAGATGGAATCTGAAAGAGTACATATATCACAGTATACTTTTTGAGGGATATGTATCACTGATATGATTATCAACTTTAATCCTAAATAAAACAAGATACATTAAACAGCTTTGCAGTTATCGGTCATCCACTTTTCTATCAGTGTTATAAATTCTCCCCTCAAGTAAAACCAATCTCTATTTTATTTCCACTTATTTCCGCATCAGTTTAAGTGTTTTCCAATTGTAAGTTGTCTTTTTACCCTTTTAATGTTGTCCATTTCTTTTTATTAAAAAAGTAAAAAACAAGTGGGACCTGCCCCTCTCTCATTCTCCTCTTCTGAGTGAAAAGTGAGGGGTGGACGGGCCCCTTGTTGGCATGAGAATGGTTCCTAACCCTTCCACCCAATCCTCTCTCTGCAATGGAGAGGGCTGCAGTTGACCCCCAGTCCTCTTGTCAAAGATGGGAGGTGGCTCAAGGCTGTTCTTGAAATATGCTATATTTCATTGCTATGATAATTCTGATGTTCTTTTTTTATATGTTTTGCTTAAGAAATAAATATTTTGAACAGGTAATGGATACATCTGATATTCCAGGTGCATTTTTGCATGACATTTGCCTACTTCCATCTATGAACTTAGTATACCAGTAAGTTCTCCTATAACAAACATTTCTATTTTTTTTTCTATATGCAGCTGAGAGAGAAGCCGTAAATGCAGCAGAAAGAGCTGAAAGAAAGGCTCAACTCAGGGATAAGGTAATCTTTTTGAATCATCATGATTTATGAATGCTTCAAATTGGAGAAAAGGAAGATGTCTAGGTATCTAAGATTACGGATCAATACATGTCCATGGATGAATATGATTAGGTTCAATTACTTATAAGTGATGTGAATTTAGCCCTCCATATTCCATTAACTTGTTGCTATCCGGTATCCATAACTCTCCTTTCCTGTCACAAGTCATTACAACTTTGCTGACCAACTTGGTCTAGATTTTTCCCAATATTCCCCTCACTGGTTTCTGACCTACATTTTCTTTTGTGAGGATTCAGTTTTTATAGGCGTTGCTTGCTTAATTCAAGACTTACAGACTTAAACAACAACAACAAAGCCTTATCCCATAGGTGGGGTCGGCTACATGGATCATACGACGCCATTCCGCTCTATTAGTAACCAAACCTTTCGGTATATTATTCACCAATAGATCTTGCTATATTATTTTTTCGTTGATCCATGTTCATAAGATTCGACAGAGTTTTACGCTGGCTGTCGGGGCCTAACACAACCCTCCTCCTTTATCCGGGCTTGGGATCGGCTATAAAACATAGGCGGAGTTACTTACAGACTTAAAGTTGTAAGTAAATCATGCGTGCATTTTGTTTTTTTGCTCTGAGAATTCTAATTTTTGGTGATTTTGCAGAAGAGGAAGGAAGAGATGGAGAGACTCGAGAAGGAGAAGCAGGCAGAAATTAGGAGCTACAAAGGCCTGATGGTTTCAGAGAAGATGACATCAAATAAGCAAATTGCCTCCGCCAACAAAAGCCTGCAAGAGCTGGAAGACGACTTCATGTAATAGCTGATACCTGATTTAGACTGCAATGCAAGATTGGGGACTCCAGGCTTGGTTTGCTCTGCTGACTTAATCTTCTCCCGGAAGCCTTCCAACCAGCTCGAAGCATGAAACTTTAAATCAGGTGTGGTTGAAAAATTGAAACCAAAGTGTTTTTGTGATGAAATGAACTTGTATTTGAAAAAAAAAACGTATTTGCTCGTTAAACAGGCACCTTGTGTCTGTTCAAGATTGGAGTCCGAAGGGGTTGTTGTGTGTCTATACCATTCAAGACATTTAACATTGATTTCAAATTGCTCTGTTTATTTTACCATAAAATCTTCTTTTGACCGTGGAACAATTTCACTTGGTAAGGGTCAGCGCATGGTTCTTTCTCATTATTCCATTTTTCGTTCACGTTTGCTGCCGACAGTGCTCATTAATTTCAGAATTGTGGATTTCATTAATTTTTTTTATTACAAAGAAAGAAAATGACATGTATTAACTACTTTGTTTGAGTCGAGAGCTGTGTTATTGCATTACACTAACGAGTAAACCTTTGATTCGTCTCTAGGTCGCTTTGGTACAGTGATGTATTTTGACTTGTATTAAAAGTTTTATCTTCATCAATCAGTCAGTCTTTTTTTTTTATTGTCTTGCGTCTTTGGACCTCTCTTTGTAGTTAGAAAAAACATAGAAGTTCAGAAGCACAGCCTCACAACTGTGAAGGCATTATCAATTGGTAATAATCTTTTATGCACGGTTAGATACAAATAAGAGCATGTATCATAGAAGTTTATTCGCCCAGTTGGAGCAATCATGCAAGGGAGGGATGGTGCAATCAAAATGCTCGTTTAGGGTTCATTCTGAGCTACCAATCAAAATGTTTTATGCAGAATATACAGCTCAAGATCACGGCATGCTACCACCCAACCAAACCCAATGAAGAAAAGGAGGGAGCCAGCGAAAAGATCATGACATCTAAAACTATAGAACATGCTCGTGAATTACAGCCTTCATTTTAAAATAGAAACAGAATCTCACGACTGTTCTATTTACAACATTGAATAATACGATTCAATATAAAGTTATATTTAGCATCCAAAGCCATTCGTTAGTCTTCAAACCCAAGTGACAGAAGAAACTCGGGATACATCATCTTATAAAATTGTAAATATTTTTTTCAAAAGTTAATTTAAGGGGTATTTTTTGAGGTCATTTTGTTCGCCAATTTTTTTATAAAATTATTCTTAAAATGATGTAAAAAAATTAAAATTTTAGAACAATCATCTTCTTTACCGTTGTATTTCTTTAAAAAATGGCAAAAAGATAATTCATTATCACATTTGTGGAAAGTCTGACGCATTTGAAAACAGTATTAAAAATTAATTCCTTGAAAAACAATACATGAAAATAATAATAAAGTTGGCCAATAAGACAATAATCGTCTTTCTATTAGTTGTTGGGAATAAAGATAAGGTAAAATATCCAAACCGAAATAATTATTCTGCACGAATAAGATATTGCTGTCTTCCCGAACCCGATCGTGCCGTGTATCTATCCGTCCGCATCTGCAATCGCGTCGTCACTGCCACGTGGATTCCAATATTTTAGGCTCCTTCGGCGTGGAGCGGAGAAATAGATTTGAGCGACGACGTCTTGTCTCCATAGACAAACACCGCGTTCCCGTACGCTTGGAGAGGAGAGAGAGAGAGAGAGAGAGAGAGGGAGAACGAATCGTATCTCATTTTATTGCGTCTGACAACTTTCCAACTTCGCATTCCGCTCGGGCAAGTGAGAGGTCTAAATCGCAAGGAGAGAGAGAGAGAGAGAGGGGGGGGGGGGGGGGGGGGGGGGGAGAGAGAACAAGGAGGCGACGAGATCGATCGACCGACCAGAGACGATGTTGGAAGGGAAGGCGATGATCGAGGACACAGACATGCCGCTGAAGATGCAGCTGCAGGCCATGTCCTGTGCATCCGAGGCCCTCGATCTCTTTGATGTCCTCGACTGCAAGAGCATTGCTGCCCACATCAAGAAGGTCCTCTCTCTCTCTCTCTCATTCTGATCTTTTCATTGTAGCTGCCAATCCTTGCATGTTTCTTTGTATCTGAAAAAAGGAGATGTGCATATCAGGAGTTCGATGTGAAATTTGGGTGTGGATGGCAATGTGTGGTGGGGTCTAACTTCGGGTGCTTTTTCACACACAAGAAGGGGACCTTCATCTACTTCTGCTTGGAGTCTCTCAACTTCCTCATCTTTAAAGCGGCTGCAGTTTGATAAACATTTTTAACCTGTTGCCTGTTAAATATCTGTTTTTTTTTTTTGAAGGGGGAGTTTGAACATTAGTTATATCTATTATGTAGAAAAAGATACTGATGTAATTGTTGGGGAAGGAACCAGTAGGATTACAAGCCCGTGTCATGTCATCTCTGGATTTTGCTGTGTATCTTTCCCTTTTGATATTCCCATGGGCATGCACGCATGATCTCACCAGCTTGATCAACATGTCCTTCCACTACTTTCACAGGTCATATCTGGGATTAAATGCATTTGCTTCTGTGCTTCCTGTTTCTAGTCTCAGATGCTAAACACGCGTACAAAATCGAACAAGTTGCTCTGAATCTCCAATGTAGGGAATCATAAGAAACAAAACGCCCAAATTTTTGTTTTCGGCCGTCAGTAGCGTCCTTGGGGAC
Organism: Pontederia crassipes; assembly: GCA_030549335.1. Classification (NCBI taxonomy): domain Eukaryota; kingdom Viridiplantae; phylum Streptophyta; class Magnoliopsida; order Commelinales; family Pontederiaceae; genus Pontederia; species Pontederia crassipes. Next base: position 50,580,227 of record CM060186.1, on the reverse strand, counting down.
TGAGTTCATTTCTATAACCTGAACTGAACCTAAGCTACACTTCAGCACATCATTATGTCAAACAAACTGAAGTTGGAAGGGGCTTGTTCATCACATGTGCCTCAAGGTTTGCGAGCACCAAATCTGCCATTGCCTTGCTACTCTCCAAGGTACTGCTTCCAACGTGCGGCACCAAAACTACATTGCCCAATCCGAAGAGCTCCTCCGGGATATGCGGCTCATGCTCAAATACATCGAGGCCGGCACCTCCCAGCCGTCCCTCCGACAATGCCGAGACGAGCTCTGGCTCGTCGACGTGAGGCCCTCGTCCAATGTTCACCAGCACGCCCTTCGGACCCAGAGCATTGATCACCTCACGATTGACGATATGGTGTGTTTCCTCGGTGAGTGCACATGCTACAATTAGAACCTGACAGTTAGCAGCCAAGTCCACCACATTAGGATAGTACTTGTAATTTGAATGGGGCTTCTCGGATCTTGAATGATAGCTAACTGCGCAGCCAAATGCTTCAGCTCTCCTTGCTATAGCCAAACCAATCCTGCCGAGCCCAATGATCCCAACTGTTTTGCCACTAAACTGCAAAAGTGTCAATGAGATGTTGTCATTATTATGTTTTAAGCAGATACATCAAATGCACGTAATGATCATTCTTGCCACTAAACTGCAGAATGACCTCTTGATAGTTTAGAAGAGTTTGATTTAGTTTAAAGAAAAGTAGATACACATTTAGCATGACTCAATTCCTTGACATGCAAAAGATCCAAGGAGGAGATCAAGGCACGGATTGAGCATGACCAAATCCAGTAAAGGAATTATATCATAATGTCATGAGTGCAGAAAAGTAGCACTAGAAGTAAGCAGTCTTCAGGATCTCATACAATTTCCATGGGGATGTCAAAGTGACTTTTCAGAAGCATCAACTTATATTCCTGTTATAAGAATATGAACTAATCATGAAAGACAGACCAGAATGGTTGAGATATCACTATTTCATTGCAACTCAGACAACTAGTAGAAGAGATGTCATAAGATTTCTTGAGAAGTTTGATGGACAACTCCATATGAAGTTCAATAATTATAAAAACAAAAACTTTTGGATGACATGGCAGATACTCTTGAACTTTAGGATGCGATGCATCCAAGGAGACAAGTATATGTTCTCCTAAAAAAAAAAGTAATCCTATGTTCCACATCCTGTCTATCATAGAAGAGATGTCATGCTTTTCTTCTATTGTTGTTGGAAATGTCTACGTTTGAATCAATCACATTACGTTCATATGTTCTTGTACATTCTTATTGCCTGTATCTGTAAGACACTTGCCCCAGAGCAATCAGATTCATCTTATTGCCTAAAACAATATTTTCATCTTTATTTGTTACCAGCATTTTAAGATTCCGTCGCTTTTAGAACTACCAGCATTGAAGACATGATATCTCACATCTGGTGAATATTTAGAATTGCAGAAAAGGATTTCCACCCTTTTCTTGCAATGTGGAACCAAATTCAAACCCTTTAATGCAGAATTGTGGTAAAAGACGCAACTTTAAGAGAGATAAAAATCTCGTACCCTGGTTGTTAGCTCGAAATCGCCCTTGCTCTTCCACGCTCCGTTCCTCACGTAGCGATCGGCCACACCAATCCGCCTCAGCACGTCAACGGCTAGACCGACGGCGAGATCAGCAACGTCCTCAGTTAGGACGTCGGGCGTGTTAGCGACGGCAACGCCCTTCTCCTTGCACTTGGCGAGATCGATCTTGTCGAGGCCCACGCTGAAGGTGGCCACGATCTCCAGCCACGGAAGCAGGTCGATGGTCTCGGAATCTGCGCCGTCGGAGGTGTTCCCGACGACCGCCCGGATGGAGGCGGCGTGGCTGCGGAGGAAATCTCGTCGCTGCTCTGGCGGCGCCTCCCATAGGCGGAACAGCTTGCACCGCCGTTCGAGCTCCGCTTCGAGGTAGGAATCCATGGGAGCGGTGAGGAGAACTCCTAGCGACTCCATCGGATCTCCAGGTTTCGGCTGCCGTCGTCGCCGCCCGACTCCCGGCGAAACCCCGGCGACGGCTTGTATTAAGATAAGGCGAGGAATAGGGGAAAGGCGCGAGATCTCTCACTTTGGCTTTATTTTATTTTATTTCTCTTCTATTCTTTTAAGAGGAAGATGTATACGTAGAAGATTTAACGTAAAATAAATATAGAGCATTAATTTTATTTGTTAAATTAATAAAATGATTATATATTAATTTAAAGTATATGTTAAATAGTAAAGATGATTAAAATTAAGATCAATCGAATTATTTTATGATAATGATTTAATAAATATGACTATTTAATGGTTAATTTATTTAGTCTTAAATGATATATTTTTATTATCAAATTATTCAAATAAATATATATTATTTTATCTAAAAATTATATAATTAATTTAATCATGAATTATAATAATTACATGATGAAAAAATAAAAGTTTTACACAGAAGTGTAGAGAGTGACGCTCTACATACTTATTATTTTTTAAAAAAAAATTGTAAAAACTATTTATTACATAATAATGTGATATAATAGTACCATTATTATGTCTTTTTTTTCTATTGCTGCATTTTGCTACCAATTTTTTTCATTTCCAATTTTTGTGAATTTACCATTAATTAGATTTTAATATAAAACTATATTTTAGTGATGCCATATGTATTTTCTACACGCCTACATTTCAGTTTTAAATTACTATTTTTTCACTAGCATAAATTGTGATGTGTAGCATCCTTTAGTAATAAATCATTATTTCTAGACACTAATTATTATTTTTAGTTATAATTAAAACTACGTTTTTTTTGCTGAAAACTAACTTTGAATCAAATAACAATTAAACCATCCAATTATTTTTCGAGTAACCAACGGAGGTAAAGTGGCAAAAGAAAAATTACATAGACCGGGTTAATTGGTCATAACATTGACGTCACATCCTAATTTTTTTTATAGTTTTTTTTAAATAAACAGAAATAAATTCAAAATATTTAGTAACCTGTTTTTTTATAAAATAAATAAAAGTCAATGACATTAGGATTTTAGGTAAAACTATCTAATGATATTCTTTGCTAATAAGAAAATAAAAAATTGAATTAAGAAAACGTACCAAAATTAAGTATTGACCTTATTATTGATAATATTAGTAGATTTTTTCAGTCACATTGTGACTACCGATAAAAAAACATTAATATCATTTAAACTAAAAAATAACCACTAATATCAATCATGTATAATTTTTGTCGGTCCAAAGGCCTGACATGAGTTCAATTGGATTATTTTTCTATATCCAGTTGTAAGTGAGATCACACAGAAACAATAAGCATAAAATATTTCTATGTAAAATGTTTCAAAGAGATTTGCAAGGATTCATGTTGTCGCATATTTTGTAAACCTATATATCTTTATATGTAAGTAGTACAAAAAAAATTTAAGATATAATATTTATATAAATGTTGGCCCCCCTGAATTTTAAGGCCGGCTCCGTTATTGCCTTGCGAGGCCAATGGGGAATTCTCGCTCGGGGCTCGAATTCGAAGAATTTCCACCGAAGTGGGGGGATGGGGGCAGTCCACCCCCGCCCCACGGGGCTCCGAATTCCTGCATCATAATATTTTATTTATAGGTTATTTTAAATATCAACATATACACTACATATAAAATCCTATTTTTCTCTTACTTCCTTCCAAACATCACAATCCCTAACATCAACGCCCGATGGAGAAGGGGAAGCGGTAGCGCTCGATGGAGGAGCAAGGGCAATTGCGATGCTCGATGGAGGAGGAGGAGGAACGATAGCGCTCAATGGAGGAGGAGGAGGAACGACGGCGCGAGGAGATTAGGCAGCGACGCTCGATAGAGGAGGAAAAGCGGCGACACTTGATGGAGGAGGTGGGAAAGCGACGACACTCGATGGAGGAGGGGAAGCAACGATGTTCGATAGAGGAGGACAGGCAGCGACGATGCTTGATGGAGGAGGAGGGGAAGTGGCAGCGCTTGACGAGGAGGGGCAGAGGGACACTCGATGGAGGAGGGGCGACGACTTCGACTTTCATCGTGAAGGAGGTGACGACAACATGTGGGGCAGCGGTGACGCTCGATGGCGGAGGAGGGGCTGCGATTTTGACTCACATGTCTGAACGAGGAGAGGCTGGATGCAGGAGAGGCGGCGCTCGACGGCTAGACGTGGGAGAGGCGGTGCTAGTTCGCGATTTCCATGTTTGCCATCGAGGTAGCACCTCTACGGGGTTTGGGGATCGGGTCCTCGCGGGGGTTTGGGGGCCCGCGGGGATCAAGGCGGGGGATGAAATTTCCGTAGCACTGGGGATTCGGGATGGGGGTAGAGGCGGGGGCCAATCAACGGGGTCAGGATAGGGAGAGTGTCCCCCGCCCGAGTCGGGTGCCACAGCTAGTCACCTAACTTAAAATCATTGGGAGCTTATGTGAATTCTTTTTTAATGTATGATAAAATATTTATCTCACAATAAGATATTGATCCCTAGCAAATAAGACCATTTTTTTAGATGTATGTTATTTTCACAAATCACCCCTAAACTATCGTAATTTTTTACATCTAATATCAAATTACGAACTTTTTTATTTCTAAACTATTTTGATTTTTTCAATTTGATCATTCCGTCGACTTTTGTCAACTTTTCTATTATTTTAGATTTTTTCTATTTATGAAAAGTCAAAGTTACTCTTCATTCTCTTCTCCCTCCTCTACTGTCATCGGCAAACGCTTCATCGGAAAGGGGGGGGGGGGACGTCCGATGGGCGAGGGGGCAGCACACGATTGAAGGGGGGGGGGGGGGGGGGTAACTTCGACTTTCATAATGAAGTTAAAGAAAAATTTCATAGAAATTGACGAAAGAATCAAATTGAAAAAATTATGATAGTTTAGGAATAAAAAAATAAGTTCGTAGTTTGGGGTCGAATATGAAAAATCGTGATAGGTTAGGAGTGATTTATGAAAATAACCCAAAAAAATAATATAGAGTTTTGATCGAATAAACATTTTTTTTTCAAAATTCCGTCTAATGATTTGAGCATAAAAGTAACTTATAGATACATAGTATAATAATTTCATATTTTACTCATACTATACTCTCATTAAAAAAACAATTTATTTTTAAATATCATATATTATTTTTTATTTTACTCATAACACAAATAAAATTTTCTTTTATAATTTATTATAAATAATTACCATTTTATATTAAAATAATATTTTAGAAAATAGTAGTATCCAAAATAAAATACGTAAGTCAATTATCTGAATACGATGCATATAATAATGAGCGTAAATTATTTTTGCGTGTATTTTATCATTTTATAGATATATATTAGTTCAACCGCTATATTTATCAAATACTATTTATTAAATTGACAAATAAATTAGTATCCACTAATGTAATATCTAATCTCTATCGTCTAAATCATTATTCTCTAATTGTTTTTGTCTCTCATCTATTACTTCTCTCTTCTTTTTCTCTCTCATTGGAATCGTAAAAAGTAAATTATATATATACATATGATTATAATCTCTCATAAATAAGTTTCATGAGATTTAACATTGCAAGAAATCTTAAATTTTACGAGCCAAACATAATAGGCTGTTTTCTTTATTACAAAGGGAGGTTTGCCATGAAGTTCGAACTTCGATTTTATTTCTTGATTTTCGAATGAAAATGTGCGTCACTGTACTACACTCCTCAACTTCCATTGTCTTGTTATATATGCAAACTTTTTTTTAAGAAGAAATATGCTTGGTTACATTTATTATTTAAAATAAAATCTTGGATATATTTACCCCTTCTCCATTTATTTCAACAAAAATGACAGTATTATTTATTACACTCCCAACATTTTAAACTCCTTTCTTACCCGAAATATACTATTACTAATCTCAACCACGCAATCACCGCCGTCCGTTTCCATCAAAGTAATAAAGTCAAAACCAGGCCGCACATGCACTAATTATGACCGGCGGTCCACCGGCTGCAGCCGGTGGAGCAGCCGTTGGGAATTCAAATCGGGCAAGGCAGGAAATGGACGGTCGAGATCTCCTCCTGCGTTTGTGCTTCGGCCGCGTTACCTCCGTTGGATCTCCGGATGGGGGTTTCTGCAGTCGCACGGGGTTTTGAAACCGCTCCCCATTTTTAAAATTGTAGCGAAGAAGGTAAAAGAAAAAAAAAAGAAGTCGAAGAGTAAAATATAAAAAAGACTTCTTGCTTTTCTTGCTCGCTCGCTCGCTCGCACTCCGCTCTCGATCGCTCTCGATTTCTTTTGGATTGGCTTAGATTTGACGGGGGAGAGGGAAGTTTGTGTTCTTGGTACTTTGCTGGGGGATTCCAAATGCCCGGTCGGTTCTTCACCAATTCTATCAGAAAGGTGTGATCTTGATTTCGTTTTTTCTTTTTCTTTTTGGTTTGGATTCTTGGAATTGGGATTGGGAATTTGAAAGATACCAGGAGTGGCTTGGATCGGAGCTCGTGCGGAGCGCTCGATCGGTGGTGGAATCGCGCGTCTCGGTGGTTGTTGATTTGAGGCTGATTTTGTTCTTGTTGATGCTTAGGTCTGGTTCGGGGAATTTGATTTTGTTTCTTGGAGGTCGGGAGATGAGGGCATTTGGAGTTTCTGGACGTCTCCTGGGACAATAAAAGTTCAAATTTTTTTAGGGATATACTCGAGCTCACCCACGTTTTACATATATAGGAAACATTTTAATATTAAGATCTTGCTGAAGTATTCGGATTTAGAATGCGTAGCTAAGTTTGAATCTTTTGGCCGCCACTTTTGAGCTCGTCGTTTTTTTTTTAATTTTTATCTTGGCACTTTTCATATAATCATGTTTCCTTGTTGTAGCTTATGGTTGCTACTGCTGCGATATTGGGTGTTTGACGATGGTGTGGGAGTTCTTGTGTGCCAAGTTCCGTGACCGAAGGGGGAAACCTGTCTTCTGTCATCAGTTAAGTTGCAATGACAAGTGAGAAGGGTAAAAATGGCAAGAAAGGCCAAGCTACGACAACCACAGTGGCTACAGCTTCTGTTGCTTCTGATTCTACTGCTGCTCATGATGGGAGTAGTGGAGAGATCCAGAGGCAAAGATCCTTGAATGGGTATTTTGCTTCCGAGTTTACTGCTATCCTTTACGGTTATGTTTGATCTATACTGAATTTACCTTTTTTCTGTTTCAGGAGAACCACTGGTCCCACCCGCCGCTCAACGAAGGGGCAATGGACACCTGAGGAGGTAAAATTAAGATGGGCAGAAAACATGTTTCTTTAAAGTGAATATTGAACTCTAAAGCTTTCAAGGACTGTAGAGGGGACATAATCTTATTAGATTATGCTTAGATATCGCTTGTTCCTTCTCATTATAATTGTAGTTTACAACATTGGTCATACACTCATACCAGCTATTTTGACTTGGAGGTTGAACTCTTGCATGGAAATGTTAGTACATGTGTGAGGCAATGATGCTCTCAATTTGTTGAAGACTAGAGCTTTTATTCTCCTATGTAGACATAATCTTCTGAGAATATCAAGTGATGGGACAACTTCCAATAGTATCAGTACAGAAATCCATAAAGGATTTTCAGTTTTCTAGGTTCATTGAGTATGCTGAAAAATGTTAATAAATCAAATCTTGGTCTGGGTGGTGGTTGAGGTGTACTTTATTGTGCTCGATATACACTTCTCTGTGGTGACAATGCTTATTCTCAGTGTTTCAAAAGCTCCCTGTCTTCGTTTATTATATTTTCTCTCATTTATTTATATGGAACAAAGGACTTATACATTAATTTTTGAAGTAATTTAGCACACGACCTATGTATTTTACATCCTTCATTGTTTCAAAATAATAGAACTGATGCTGATTCTGGTAGGAATTATTCAAGTAATCAGAACATAAAATTTATGAGGTTAATTGAAACATGACATCTGTTACAAGGTTATTAACGTTTCACGCCTACAATCTTCAATCTAGTTGGCAATATCTTTGTACAAATAAAAGATTTAATGACAACCTTTTCAGTGCCCATGTAACTATCTTAGAGCATCTATTTTATGTCTTTGTCTTAACAGTTCGATATTTGTTTGTTAAAGATATGAAGTTTATTATACAAAACGCTCACTGGATGGATGCCATATGTGATCTCAACATGCATTATGACTGCTATAATCACCCAGTCTGTATCCAATTGATTGATCACAGAATCACTACATACATAGATATACACATCACAGCATCGCTGACAAATTCTTTGGCCTTCAAATATTTGATTGATTCTTATTGGAAAAAGTCGCATTTCAATGAGTATTTTTACATTTTCATCCATTACAGAATTTTGAACATTGTTATCAATGACGGAATTTCAATGTAAGCTAAAGAGAAGGGAGTTCTTTCAATCTTGTAGTCATGGTTCATCATTTAGGGACATAAATTTCTAACAATGATTTGCCTGACAAGGTCAATTTAGTTGTTTCCTTCATCAATATAATTTTTTTTGTTGTTGGTGGAATTAAGACTTGCACCAAACTTTATACTGTTTCTGATATCTGAAGGTTTTATTTATCTTGTAAGAATCTTAGATGCCTCGACGAAATATGCATTAGCTATTAATAGCTCATCATGATTAGATATTTCTTTATGTAATGTTTTGAAGAAGTTTATCGTGGTTAAACTTGTAGTCTCTCACATGTTGACTGGATGTATGTTTCCCTTTGCATGCAGGATAACATTTTGTACAAAGCTGTTCAACGTTTTAAAGGAAAAAACTGGAAAAAAATTGGTATGTATTCTCTGTGATTTATAAATAAATTAGCTCAATAGAAGGATATCATTTGTTGTTTCCCCTTTATGTACAAAATGATCATGGCTACCAGCAACTTGTCCAAAAATTGTCAAGGTAAATAACATTGTAATTAAATGCTCCACGTATATGCATGCGATCTTCTATATATTTAACATTCCATGATGGTTACATACAATTCACATATGCAACTGAATCAGTCCATATTCTGTTCCTTTTTTTCTTCCAAAAGATATCATTTGATGCTCATTGTTATTCTAGTCATGATAAATATGTCTATGCTTTCATATTTATTTATTTTTCCTTCGCTCTTGATTTTTGAGTTACTAAATGCAAGCTTCTTCGGTCATCCATTAGTTGTGAGTAATGAAGTCATGTATTCTTTTTGCTGATGACTTGTTATCTCCTTATATCAACCCTCTCTTTTTTTATTGTCCTCTTAATAGTGTCTGCTTCCCATGTTTTATTTGTATACATTTCAGTGTCCCTCTCTTTTTTTTATTACATCTTAATGGGTCTCTCTCCTTCTGATGTTTTGTTTATACTTCTTTTCTTCATTTGTATGCTGCTTTTTTTTGTTTTTACTCATGTATTTTAAAGGGGAAATCCAGTATCCCAAGTACTTTATGGTTAGGTAGGATAAAAGTGTACATGCACACTTTATTCACATTTCTTTCTTGAGAAGTAGTTTCATATTCTGATTTATCAGACAAGCACATGCTTTACTTTTCGTTGTTCTTGTTTCCAGCTGAATGTTTTCCAGATCGAACGGATGTTCAGTGTTTGCACAGGTGGCAGAAGGTTTTAAATCCTGATCTTGTGAAAGGGCCTTGGACAAAAGAAGTATGTTTATAGTTTGATATGCAATTTTAAAGTTTTTTTTTTTGTTGGGTGATCTGTTTTTCTAGATTGAAGTCAAAACTGACTCAGTTATCTTATTCCACATAATAGGAAGATGACTTGATTGTTGAAATGGTAAATAAGATTGGCCCGAAGAAATGGTCCACTATTGCACAAGCACTGCCTGGGCGCATTGGGAAGCAATGCAGAGAAAGGTATAGCAATAAGATCTATTTGAGCTGCGATGAGGGTCAAAGACATAATCTGATTTCATAAATGATTTCGTGCATCGTGCAAAAGTGTTTGCTACAGTTGAGACAGACATGTGAAATGGTTATAGATGAGTGTAGCACATTCTCTTACATAAGCTCTGATTATCCTTGGATGTAGAATAATGTTACGTGTTCTTGTTGGCAAATAATGTCCAAGTTCTGCTGCCTGGTGCACTTTCATGCCATGATATGAAATTAGAGAAGTCCTAGAGTATTCAAATCCAGATTTATGTCTTGTACTAGACAATGCTTCTTCTTGAAGAGTATGCATATAGTCACTGACTTGCTGCATTAACAAAATCTGCATCAAAACGATTCAAGTTGATTAAAGGCAAGAGCTACTAGAACATCAAAGATTCATCATGGTAGGTTTCATGAGGATAAGGTTGGAAGCTAGCCAGTTCTCAAACATGAACTTAATTTATACTCTTAATCAAGACAAAAAAAATTACAAAGACGTAGCTTATGTTGGAAACTATTACGCACATCAAACCAAGACTCTTGGCAAACAGAAAGAACATTATCGACAGTATGTCTAACAGTGATTCATCAAATCCTATTAGTTTATGTTGGAATCAGAAACTCCTAAAAAATTCCAGAGAATAAATAGACATGTAAAAGTGATGAATGGTAAGCGAAAGATGAGAATTTCAGGACCTGAAGAAGTAACCAATCATTATTCAGCAAGGATAGTGAGGTCAGAATGTGTTCTAGTGAGGTGGACATGCATCCTCCTCGGAACTTTCTCTAAAGATGGTTCCTTCTTGAATAGTTATAAGAATAAGGTGAATCTATTTGAGGTTTTGATTTGATGCAAAGAAATTGGATATGATGCTATCTTCCATACACACGTCTGGTGACAACATTTATGGATATATCAAGTGTACCAGGGTTCTATTTGTTTCTCTTTTTTCCATTACATCTTCTACTAACAGTAAAACTTTCTTGCAGGTGGCATAATCATCTTAACCCAGCCATCAACAAGGAGGCGTGGACAGAAGAAGAGGAAATAACATTGATTCATGCTCATCAAATTTATGGGAACAAGTGGGCAGAGTTGACTAAATTTTTACCTGGGAGGTAAACCTAGTGATCTTTGCAGCCTCAGGATTTTTTTCCTCAAATATATTTTTCTATTCTATGCTCATCATAATTGACATCCTAAAGCTTGGGGAACTGGAACCTCTCCATCTGAAAGTGATACTGTTCACCAACCTCTATATTGATTTTTCATTGTCACTTGCATAACAATTTCTCCATCTAGATAAACTACTTACTTCGTTTGTCCTGCCCAAGTGCCATGTTCGATCATTTACTAATTCCCTAGTATTGTTCATTTTTTCTTGTTTTCTTGAAGTGTTTTGTTGTTTTGTGCTTTCCATATTCATTCATGTGTTTTGGTATCTTTAAGCTGCTTCTTTACGTACTTCCAGAGTAGATCAAGCATTTACATCTGTTTATTTTACTTACTATGTGGACGTAAAAAAATATTTCTCTTTCCTTTTTGTATAACATTCATGTACAAAAGATGCTCGAGGCTTTAAGTCTATGGTGGCATCATGATCCAAATGTAGTGATTAATTGTAGATGCCTCTTGCATTTCAACCTATCACTTGCATGAATGTTAATGACATTGTGCTTTGGAAATAACAGGACAGACAATGCAATCAAGAACCACTGGAACAGCTCTGTAAAGAAGAAGTTGGATTCATATCTTGCATCAGGTTTACTTGCACAGTTCAAAGGTCTCCCTCAAATCGAAAATCCTGCCTGCTACATTTCTTCAACTACTGTGCCTCAACAAAATAGCGAGGAGGACAGGCACATAGTTGAAGATTCATCTGAATGCAGCCAATCTTCATCAAATTTAAGAATTCTAGAGGATGCAACAAAGAAAATTATTCAGGATTCTCATCTGTCCAGAGACACGAGAGAATTGTATACTTCAATGGATGAAATTATTGATGATGCTATTGGTGAAATACCAAGAATGGATGCTTGTGCAAATTTATGGCCTGAGGTTTCAGTGCCTGAAAGAATTTCTGGCGAAGTGGATGCACATGAACTGTGCAGCAACTCCTCTCAAGAAGATCCCCAGAAATCAATAAAAACGACACAAGCACTCAAGCCTCCCACAGTATCTAGTAGTGATAATGTAAATGGAACTGTTTATGTGCCAAGCATTGTTCAAGCTTATGAGATGCAGGCTAAATGTTTGGGACCTGAAGATGATTATTTCAGTGGTAGCTTTTTTGAAGCTGGTATCAATCAAAGCATAGCCTTTGGAGGTCAGATTGTGGATGATATTTCTGGTGTTAATTGCGAATCATCTTATGATTCTAAAGCTTGTGAAGCTTTAGTTTCTTGTTTGAATCCAATATATCCTGTAGGTTCATCTGGTATGATGGGAATTTCATCATCATATTTGTATCCAAGTAATGAAAATCCATATATGAACACTGTTGAGACCAGAGAGGTATCTACTGGAATGCAAGATTCAGAGTTCATTACATGCTCCTATGATGGCTTTGCTTATTCTAATCATCCTGGTTTATGTTCTGATGATCATAAGGCTCATCTTGTTGAGCTGCCTACTGGCTGTGAGCAGGAGGAGGGAACTCCAAAACATGCATGCATCGACATGATGATGTCCAGCTCTCCTGGTTCCAGTCATGTGGTTGCATTAGATGGAAATATTTCTTCGCAAACAGGAGAACAGAAACCTGGGGGTTTATTTTATGAACCTCCTCGTTTCCCAAGCTTGGAGGTTCCATTTGTTAGCTGTGATCTTGTATCCTCTGGTGAGTTTCAGCAGGAATATAGTCCTCTTGGGATTAGGCAATTGATGATGTGCTCCAGCCCATATGGCCTGTGGGACTCACCATCTCGTGATGAATCTCCGGACGCTATACTGAAGAGTGCTGCAAAAAGCTTCATATCCACACCTTCTATCATGAAGAAGCGGCCACGTGAGCTAACTCCTATTCAAGAGAGGAGAAAGAATAAGAAAGCTGGTACCAACATTTACAGTCTCCCATTTAGTGAATCTATTGCCAATTGGACTAATTTTTTAACATTAATGCAAATGAAGTTAGTGTTATTGAAATATCTAATTTTCCTAAGTTTCTTCTTTCTCCTTCAGATAACCAACATAAGGAGAGTGAGACTTTGATGGAGAACAAAGAAAATTGTGAATCTTCAAACATTTTGAATGATGGTCTGGTATCTAAGGTCTTATCAAAAGGATCCATGATAGCTTCTTCTCTAGCCAAAAGGGAGTTCCCCATGGAAACGAAAGATCAAATAGAGGCAGCAGAAAAGATGGTACATATTTTCTTCTGTTAGTTTGTATACTAAACTGTTTTGGCAAGCATGCTGCACAAGGACTTTACAATCTTTAGTGCAATTAATTGTGAACTTATCACAAACTTAACCTCGTAGCATTTATTTCCATATATAAGCTGCTATCTGCATTCTGCAGTATTTTTGGCAGGTCAGCTTAGTCCGAGAGGAGCTGTGGCTTCCTTCAAGTTATTAGTTGCATCAATGTTTGTTCTTTTTTTCCTTTTTGCAAATATCTCTACAAACTAGGGATAGAACCAAATAAATTAACTAAAGCCATAACCTGCATGCTTTATCTTTTACCATATCCACTAAGGTTCTTGTTTCTTACATATATTGTCAGATAGCACGTATTTTCAGTTGATTTATGTGGAATTCATAAGAATTTTTATGATCACTAAGGAGAAAAGTATAACTGGAAATCAAGTTCGATATTTAATTTTTATGGTCCCATAGAAAAATCAGTCACAAATTTACAGTTTTGATTCTCCAATGTCCAGTTAAACAAGGTTGCAGTTTTTGAGACGAAGGCCATTAAACTTGCTTTTGTTTATATTGTTAATTCTGTTTCTTTCCGCAATTCATAAAACTTGAATGTCAATCATGCTTTGAGTCTGGCCTTATGCAGCAGCCTTCTGGCATTCTTGTTGAGCGTAACAATAATGACTTACTGCTATATTCTCCTGGTGGCAATGGGAATCCTGTGAACCGTTTCATGGACACTGGTGTTAAGGCCTTGAAAAGCCAATGTCTTGAAAATGTGAAGGCTGTATCAAACCAAGGTCATAGGGACAATTCTGTTGGACTTGAATCTGATGTCTCCAACTCCTTTTCTCCTACGATAGATGATGGCATGAAGGACAAGCATTCAGATCCGGTGGCATCCATGCCATCAACATCACTGAAATCATCAGAAATTGTGGCTTGTTCATCCGCTGATGCAGACATGGGAAACTTGAACATGTAAGATTGAGCAAATATAATGCACAACCTTCGAATATTTTGTTTTAAGTTCTGCAATTGGTCATAAATCCCTTTTTTTTATTGTTTCTTCACATTTGATTAATACTCTAATAAACCAGTTTTGGACAATGAGCAGCTTCCGGTTGATATTTTTGCCAGCAAATATGTTGCTTTTACATCTTAACTATATAACTTGATCCTATGTCTTTATTCTATATTCTCTCTTGACAGTTTCATTGACACCCCTAGTATCAAAAGGGGCATAGAATCTCCATCAGCATGGAAGTCGCCTTGGTTTATGAATTCTTTTCTTACAGGCCATAGGTTTGGCACAGATATAACATATGAGGTAATAGGATGAAGTTACTAATATGTTTTCTGCTTGTTTTTTTTTTCTTTCCTTCATCTGTCTTTTTAGTTTCCTATCTCAGTGAAAAAGAATAGCTATGTTCATCTTCTAAAATTTTAATGTTCATTGCAGTGTTCTCCCTGCTTCTGTATTAAGATTGTTTCAAACTAATGACATCTGGATTACCTAATGAGCTTAGCCATTGTGACAAGACTTGCCCTCTATAATTATTTCAGTTTGTCATATTTAGTTGACAAATTAGTTTATTAGACATACTCCCTGGAGTCAGGTATTCATTACTAATCATAATGGTGTGATATGCGATATTTGTTACTTCCTTTGGTCTGGTTACTGTTATGTGTCAATGTTCTTTGTTTGTTTTATGTTCCTAAGCAAGGTTGTCAATATCAAGAATCTACGTAAACTCGTTTTGTGTCCCGTAAACTCGTATTGTAATGTCATATCGTAAAATCGTAGAGTTTCCAAAGATATCTTATTATTGCACTTACACATGCACTATTTAGTAGTTGGTCATGATAGGCATGATACATTTATTTGTCAAGAATCTTATATCATATGGAATCGTTCAATTATGTGATAGTAAAAATATAGGAGCCAAGAAGTTTTAACAATTTTAACTATAATAAAGTTATGTTATATCACAAAATATATTATTTTTGTGAAATAGACGATGATAATTGCATTATTTAGAAATAAAAGAGATTTGAACTAACAAACACCAAAATTTTGTATTATGAAGCTTAGATGTTGTGAAACAAAAGAATAAATAACTCATCAAAATCAAATTCTAGTTGTCTATTTTTTTATTAATATGCTTAATTGCGTCTCTACCTACCATACCAAAAGATTTCTTAATTAGTAAAAGTGTAGGCAATTCTAAAGGAAATATTCCATAAATGGAAAATAAAATATAAGAAATATAGTTCGCAAACAATTTAAGTGAGGAATGAGACTCTCATGAAAATAAAGTGAAATATAGAAAAAGAGAATGAGACTATAAAGTTGTCATTAACGAGAAGCTAATGACAATGAATTAGTGATGATGACCACAAGAGTACCGATTAACAAAGAATGAAATGATGCATTGACTGCAAGGATTGGAAGTTGAATTAGATGTCGTGAAGTGAATTTCTTGGGACAAGATGTATTGTTTTTTGTGGTAGGAGGAATGAAGAGATTAAGCGATTAGGTTAGAAATATTTCCTAGGAGTGATGCAACCATAATTAATCTTATCAAATGATATCTTGAAATACAAGCTTATACCATCAATTCCTTAGCCGAAACACTCTAAGATTTTACGAGTAGGTTCGAATGAGTTAACTAGCGAGTCAGCACGAGTTCACTTCCATTTCCGATTTTGATCCGAGTTGAGTCGTTTTTTAACTGTAGACTCTTAAAACTCTTACGACTTTACGAGTCAGACTCGCGATATTAACAACCTTGTTCCTAAGCTTGGCTTTCAAGGGTAATTATCTTTTCTATCATGATTCTTTGTCTATTCTATTGTATAATCTGAAGCCATTATGATTTTTCCTGAAGCCAATATGATTTTGTTTGATCTTCTGAAAAAAATACTGTTTTCTCTAACATGAAGTATTCGTCTATTGAAGAGTTTCACAAGTCGTTTTGGTTTACTCGAAAAATTGTCTACTTTGTTACAGGATATAGGATATTTCGTGAGCCCTGGAGGTGGAACTTATGATGCCCTTGGCTTGATGAGGCAATTGAGTGAGCATAGTGCTGCTGCAGTTGCAGAAGCCCAACAGGTGCTCAGAAGTGGAACCAAAAGAGACTCTGGCGATGCCAAACTTACAGAAGAAAATATTGAATCAGATGCTAAGCCAGGAAAGCATCAAACTCAGCCAAAAATCATGGTAAATTTTAATTCGTCCATATCTGGTGAAGTTTGGCATCTGTAGGGTGCAATCTCTGTTGAAGTATTTCCATAACGCAAGCTTGCTCCATTTTAATAGTTTTGAATTCTCCCACAGGCGGAAGCTCGAGTTCTCGACTTCAGTGGATGCACCACACCTGTTAGAAAAACAGAATGCACAGAAATAGGGAGCACAGGAGTGCCACCACTAAGCTTCTCAAGCCCATCGGCCTATCTAATGAAAGGCTGCCGGTAACAGGTTTCAGGAAGCAGAATTACATATCTGTTTCTTATGCTATCTAAAATTCTTTCTGTATATGCCCCTTGCTTTGACTGCTCAGTTCATATGCTGCCATGGCTGGATGTTCTTTTCTCTGTGGTATCTTCATTTCCTTGTCCTCTAAATATTGATCAGCATATTTTAGGGGATCCAGGAATTGGTATCGAATGTAATTCCAGCACAATGTTAAATCGTTGTTTTTATTCAATTAAGGCCTGCCTCTGTATTCTATAGTATCTATGCTAGTGCACATTATTTTATTTTTCAGTGTAACAAGGAGAGAGAAATAGTCTTTGAGATTAAATCCCGAACCACTTGAAAATGGTCATTACTAGTCATTAAATCATCTTAATTATGTGCCCTTGATCCAATGCAACTGTTGTTCCTTCTCCCAAAAAAAAAGATGCAACTGTTGTTTATTAACCTCTGGTTAAACAGTGTTACATTTCATGTTTCCAAATTTCTATGGTAGTTCTTAAATAATCAGTATATGATGCTGTGAAGTGCCAGAAATGATCTTTTGGTGAGAAAGTTGCATATCAAAGGGTGTTTGTTTGACCAAGTAATCAGTGATTAGGAATAACATAATGAACCAACAAAGGAAAAGATTGAACTGTCAGACAGCTTTATTTCTATTTTCATAGGAATAAAAATAATGGATTATTGCAAGTGAATTCTTCTGTTCATGCGGTAATGATATAGTGCTGTCACAAAAGAAAGGTTTTTAATATTTTATTGGTGAAACGATTTGAATAATAATTTAGCCAGAGTTGAGCTAAGGCAACAATTTGGCCATCTGCATCTATCACCACCCCCACGAACACATGCACAGCTGTGTTTTGAAGGATAAATAAGAAGCAACATTGCCACTTTTCCATATTGCATAAACTTTTATTTTTATTATTGGTTACTTTTTTTTATTTATCCAAATGCGTCGAGTTCTCGCAACTTTATATGTGCTCATCACGATTCCAGTGGATATATATGAAACCATGAAATAAATCGTGCACCAAACTCAAAGGTGACAAGTTAAGACATTAATTTATGTTCTATGAGCAGGTGGGTGCCATAATTGTGGAGGCTTACACGACAAGTAGATCACCAATCTCCATGTTATATTATCTTTCTTTGTTTCGTTTTTGATAAATTCTGAATTCGAAAGCCTAATTTCATCATCATTAAGATTTCACCTCCTCATTACAAGAAGTTTAAGCAATTTATCAGTAATTTATCCATTCATACTCTTCAAAATCTCTTCTTGTCCTTTTTGAAGATTGATTACTTCCCTTAAGAAAATGACAACTTTCGTAAGAAGAAGAAAAAAAAGTTGACAACTTTGATGGTTGTGACCTGGTTAATTGATAGTGATGATCCATTGACCCATTTGACTTGTCATGGCGGCAACAACTTCTCAGATGATTACTGCGTCGAGCGATCATCTCATTAGAGCTTCCCGGGTTTTTTTTTTAAAACTTCCATGCTCTCTCTCTCTCTCTCTCTCTCTCTCTCTCTCTCTCTCTGCAACATGCACCCCACGTTTTTCGACCTTAGAAAAGAATCATCCTCCATTAGGTACCAAATTCTCAGACTGTCAACTTCAAGAAAAAGGAAACTTACTATTTACTAAATTATCAGAAAAAAGAAAAAGAGAAGGAAGAATGCGCATTCACGGGAAGTAACCAGCTCTCCACCACCCACAACTTCCCAAAAGCGTTCGAGCTTTAGACCTCTCTCTCTTTCTCTCTCTCCCCCCTCACCCATAGGAAGCAGTTAAGATTCATCCCTCTTTCTCTCTCCTCTCCTTTCCAGCACTTCGATCGTCACCTTCTCTTCTCTCCTCTCCCCACTCCTTATAGCTTTGGTCTTGTTCCTTCTCTGAGACAAAACAAAAGGTTCAAACTCTCTTTGCCATCTCTTCTTTTAGAGGGAGGTGGTGGTGGGAAATGTCTTTGTCCTTTTCCTGTTTAAAACTAAGTTGGCCAGCCCTCACCAGCGACGAGCTGAAAGATATCTCGCCTTTCCCCTTCTTCCTCTATCCGCTGCATGCAGAATTACTTTTCATCTTTGTTTCTGTAAAAAGATGACAACCAGCTGCCCTCGCACTGAGCACGCATTTAATGGTGCAATTTTTTCAAACTGCGGCTAGTGAGATACATCTATAGTTAGCAGAAGTAGCAATCAAGGTGGGTAGTGTTGTGGAGATAGCTGAACGGGATCGGGCTTCTGCACCGGTGAAAAGTTCCCGATCTTTGATCACATGGGTAAGGATGGAGATGTCAGAGAAGGGCCACCGTCAGGTGAGAGCTCTTTGCCAGATACATGAGATGATCAATTGATCATGCATGATCAATTGAACTCTGCTTAAGTTTTTTATGCCATGGCTGTTCCGTTTGAATTGCTGATTCCATCCGTGTTATCCCAGATGTGGAGCTAATGAAGGAGAAGTTTGCAAAACTTCTGCTTGGTGAGGACATGTCAGGAGGTGGCAAAGGTGTATCATCAGCTCTTGCTCTGTCAAATGCCTTCACAAATCTCGCCGGTACTGAGTGAATTTTACGACTACTTGTTCAGTGATCGTATGATTCTTGTTTCACCAAAGATGAGTTAATAGCATTCTCTCCGTTTCTGTTAATAATGTAGCATCTGTTTTTGGCGAGCAACGGCGGCTGGAGCCGATGCCTCCTGACACGAAAGCGAGATGGAGGAAAGAAATTGATTGGCTTCTCTCCGTCACTGATCACATCGTAGAACTATTTCCTTCACAACAGAAAGCTATAGATGGATCCAACATGGAGGTAATCAATTAACACTTTCCAAAAGATTTCCTACATCTTGATCAATCATCTGAGTGGTTTGAATAAAAGATTCCTTATTGTATGAATTCATTCTACTACAGATAATGGTAACTCAGCAGCGCAAAGATCTTCGAATGAACGTCCCTGCATTACAAAAACTCGACGCCATGCTCCTCGTAAGCAGAATTACTGCACGCAGAAGAAATTTTTGGATTGAAACATGTCATCGATGACATCAGAACTTAATTTTGGTTGCTATGATCATTCAGAGCTACCTTGACAACTTCAAAGATCAGAGTGAATTCTGGTACGTGTCCAAAGATGCAGACGATTCCGAGAAGGGGACAGGAAGGGCGGATGACAAGTGGTGGCTTCCGACTGTGAAGGTTCCCCCAAATGGCCTCTCAGAGGTCTCCAGGAAATGGTTACAATTTCAGAGGGATTCCGTGCACCAAGTGCTCAAGGCAGCAATGGCTATAAATGCACAGGTTCTCATGGAGATGGAGGTGCCTGATGCATACATCGAAGCCCTTCCAAAGGTAAACAACTTTGAGTCAAATTTTCTTTTGTGATACAATGCATTTGTAGAACATCATTAATTCTTGCTCAGCTTCTTTTAAATTTACTGATAGAATGGGAGGGCAAGTCTGGGGGACTCGATATATCGCAGCATCACGGACGACCACTTCGACCCCGACGACTTCTTCGCATCCATGGACTTGTCGACGGAGCACAAGATCGTCGACCTCAAGAACCGAATCGAGGCCTCGATCGTAATCTGGAAGAGGAAGATGCATCACAAGGACGGCAAGTCCTCGTGGGGCTCCGCGGTGAGCTTGGAGAAGAGGGAGCAGTTTGAAGAGAGAGCCAAGACGATCCTGCACCTCATCAAGCAAAGGTTCCCTGGCCTCCCCCAGTCAGCTCTTGACATAAGCAAAATCCAGTACAACAGGGTACGATGAAAGAGTGATGTTATTGCTGGCTCTAGACAACTAGATCATTCGTCTCAGTATAAGAGTCCATGCAAAATCCAAATGAAACAGTGCACTGTTCCATCTACTGACTTTTAGTATAACATCTTGCTGTATGCATATATGTCCTCAAAAGTGCACCTGCCATTGAATTAATTCCGTGCATGCATGCAGGACGTTGGACAGTCGATCCTGGAAAGCTACTCGAGGGTGCTGGAGACCATGGCCTTCACGGTCATGTCGCGCATTGAGGACGTCATATACGCCGACTCGCTCACGCAGGACCCGTCTTGCAAGGTCTCGAGCAGACGGTCGTCGCTGTCGTCCGATTCAGACGCAGCAGGGCAAGTGAAGAAGCTCGACCCCAAGGAGGAGATGGAGAAGCTGAAGGAGGCACCCATGTCTATGACGCTGTCGGACTTCATGGGATGGCACTTCGACCCGGACGCCGAGAACGATAAGAAGGGCCCCGAAGAGACCAAGATGGCGAAGAAGCCGCCGAGCGTCGTGACCACCAGGAAGTTTTCCTACATAGAGAAGCTGGAGAACTTGGGGGGCTCGAGAAGCCCCACAGCTCGCCATTAAGGAAGCACAAAACTTGCACAAGTACACAAGTACGCGTGTAGGGAGAGGGGAGGAAAACATACATGGATTTCCGATGTATATAGCTCAGAAGCATAAATTAAAAAGGGCCCTTATTAGATGTCTAATTCCTTTGAGCTGTTCTTTTCATTGGTGTTGAGTTTGCTGCACTTTTTTTAGGTGCTTCATCTCATCTCAAACTGCTTCTGATACGTATATGTTTCGGTTTCAACTAGTACATGTTAATTTGTTCTTTGCAGACATTCTTCAATCTATCATGTGAGATTGCAACGTTATTTTGATCACAGCGTTATGCAAGAAGCAAGACAAGGTGATAAATCAAATATACTTTGTATCAAACAGTACCAAGATCAAATGTAAAGAATATTACCAGATCTCTTCATACAGGGCACTCCAACAATGTCAAGTTACTAATGGTGAGTTACAGAAATAAAGCTCTTCATTGACACTTTCAGAAATAGAGACACTCTGCAATCTGCACTAATGAAAATCCAGGGAAGACAGCTATTGTAAAATCAAAACATGTATGGGGTCCTAAATCGTCTCAACATTGTGTTAGTCTTTATTGAACCACATGTTACCAAAATGGGCAAGGTAGAGAAAAGATTCAACTTGGTTACAGACTTTCCAGAGTAACTAACTTTGCTTACTTGGCCAGTTATGTACATGAGAAACAGTGACATTTCACAATTCGTTAAGAATCCTACCAAAGAAACTCAACACAGTATGTACATTTTTCGGATGTCAAATACAAAACAGAGGTAGAGATTCCACTACTTCAATCCTTCATCTTCTTTGTTGGTTAACATTCGCTACCACAAGTTGACTCTCTTCCAAATAATCAGTTGGATCATCTTCGTCGTCAGACGAAAGAAGAGAAGATCCCATCCAAGCCCTGAAACCTTCACTAACACGCCTCTCCATATCAGGAGTAATCTCTGTTGCTGATTCCAACATCTCCAGCCCAGAGTTGCGCCCAGCAGTGTCACCATCGTCAAGAATGATGGCTGCTTTCCTTCTCAAAAGGAATGCCGTTCCACCGTACAGGATGACCAAACCCCATGAAGCAACTTCATATGACCAAAAGAGTGGGATGGTACAAGTATTCCCCAACGTTAGCAGACTGGATCCAAGAAATAGAGCCATTATGCCAACAACAACAGCAAAGGCGATGTTGAGAATTGCTAGACAGCGAACTCCGCCTGTAGAGTATAAAGAAAGTAATGTGTTTAATTGCAGCAACAAACACGTATGAAACAGATAACATGCAACAAAAAATAAAGGAACAGCCAACTTAAAGTATAATGACACACATGTTTAATCATACATTCACTTTTATGCATAGAAATATCTATATCAAATAGATATATTGAGGGTATACCAATTAGATTCTATATTACAATATTATACTACTGATGCAGTCAAGGCTTTGTTGTTGTTGTTGATGCAGTCAAGGTTATTTAACTTTAACAGACCTAGTGAATCCAAGGATCATAGATATATGAAATCCCAAATTCAATCAAGCTGCTTGACAACACTGTATCACAACAAAAAAGAGGTTTTGACCCAATCTCATGGCAGATACTATAAAGTGGTTAATTAAGTACTGGTACATGCAACTTTGTTCAAGAATAACAAGGCATCAAAAGAAGATTATTTATGATCATGATGATATATTTTCTTGGCTATCTGGAATATTATATGAAGGCTCATGCATATTGGTTCTTTTTCTACTAGGCCTAATATCATGCATAGTCAATTGGAAATTGTTCTCTAAATTTGTTCAACCTTTTCTAACCTCTCTCAAAGAAAAATTTAGATATTCTCCTAAAACAAAATTTAGATATTGACCAGATTATGACAACAGATCAATCAATTGCAATGGTAATGTATATGGTTTCAAGTTAGCACGAGTATATTGCACAGGTATGTCAGGAAAGGACAGGTACCCATGCTGGGTACTCGTTGTGTATGGTACGCGTGTGTACATGGCTGGTACGCATAGGTACATACCCAATATTATAACTTGAAGTTCCTAATTATATCCAGATACATTACAACAACAACACAACAACAACAAAACCTTATCCCACTAGGTGGGGTCGGCTACATGGATCATACGACGCCATTCCGCTCTATTAGTAACCAAACCTTTCGGTATATTATTCACCAATAGATCTTGCTCTATTAGTTCGCCAAGTGTCCGCCTTGGCCTTCCTCTCCCTCTTTTAATCGGACTCCAAATTATTTGATCTACTCTTCTTATTGGCGCATCTAATGGTCTTCTCTGAACATGACCAAACCATCTCAAACGATTCTCTACCATTTTCTCACTAATAGGAGCCACTCCGACTCGTTCACGTATATGGACATTCTTAATCTTATCTAATCTTGTATGACCACACATCCATCTCAACATCCTCATTTCGGCTACCCCCACTTTACGTTCATGTTGTCCCTTCATAACCCAACATTCACTATCATATAACACTGCTGGCCTTATAGCAGTACGATAGAATTTTCCTTTAACTTTATTGGGTACTTTTCTATCACAAAGAACTCCAGTGGCTTTCCTCCACTTACACCAACCAACTTGAATTCTATGATTAACATCGTCATCAATCTCACCATCTTGTCTTACAATTGATCCTAAATATTTAAACTTTGTCACTTGAGGAATTATATCCTCCCCTATCCTAACTTTCAAATCGTCTCTAAGTTGTTTATTTGTAAAATTGCTATGCATATATTCTGTTTTATTCCTACTTAAACGAAAACCCTTTGACTCCAATGTATTTCTCCATATTTCCAATTTTGTATTAATCTCTTCTCTTGAATCTGCTAAAAGTACTATATCATCCGCAAATAGCATGCACTTAGGTACCTCCTCTGTGATACTCTCGGTTATAGCATCGATAACTAAGTTAAATAGATACGGGCTTAAAGCTGATCCTTGATGTAGGCCAATTCCTATAGGAAATTCATTTGTCTCACCTCCGGGTGTCCTAACCCTAGTCAATGCCCCATCGTACATATCTTGTATTACCTTAATGTAGGCAACACTCACCCTCTTCTTTTGCAAGGCTTTCCAAAGTACATCCCTTGGTACCCGATCACACGCCTTCTCTAAGTCAATGAAAACCATATGTAAGTCTCTTCTCCTACTTCGATACTTCTCCATCATCCCCCTTAGTAAATAAATCGCCTCTGTAGTGGATCTTCCTGGCATGAACCCAAATTGTCTCTCAGAAATACTAGTCTCCATTCTCAATCTATGCTCAATCACTTTTTCTCATAATTTCATTGTGTGACTCATAAGTTTAATCCCTCTATAATTTGCACAATTCTGAATATCCCCTTTATTTTTGTAAATAGGAGCTAATGTACTTAATCTCCAATCATCAGGCATCTTTTTCGACCGTAAAATCTCATTAAATAGTTTACATAACCACAACACACATTTTTCTCCTAAACATTTCCAAACTTCAATCGGTATACCATCCGGTCCAACGGCTTTACCATTCTCCATTTTCTTAAGAGCTTCGCTAACCTCCGAGACTCCAATTCTACGATAAAATGACCTATTAAGCTCACATTCGCTTACTGTCAAGTCCTCCAAATCACAACGGGAACCTTCACATCCATCATTAAATAGCTTATAGAAATACTCTTCCCATCTGTTCTTAATATCTCCTTCAGTAACTAAAACCTTGCCAACTTCATTTTTTATGCATCTTACTTGATCCAAATCTCTCGACTCCTCTTTATTCCTTGCAATCTTGTAAATCCTTTGTTCACCAGCCTTTGTCCCTAACTCCTTATAAAACCCCTCATATGCTTTAGCACGAGCATCACTAACTGCCTTCTTAGCCTCCTTTTTCGCCAAGCGATACTTTTCCCAATTGTCAGAACTATTGTCCAAGTGTATCGTCTTGAAACAATTCTTCTTATTACGCACCTTTTCTTGGACCTCCTCATTCCACCACCAAGTCTCCTTATCTCGTGGTCCAAAACCTTTTGATTCTCCTAAAATGGCTTTAGCAATCATTTCAACCTTTTTTGCCACATTCTCCCACATGATACTAGCATCTCCTTCTAACTCCCACACACTTTCCTCTAATAACTTACTTCTAAAAGTCTCTCGCTTCTCCCCCTTTAACTGCCACCACTTGATCTTTCGATCAAAAACTGTTCGGAATTTTGGTTTTATACATTTCATTTGCATATCAAGAACTAACAATCTATTTTATCCAGATACATTACAAATTAAAATTTTAATATAATGAACTAAATGAGAGTTGATCAAATAATCTGGAGTCCGATTAAAAGAGGGAGAAGGAGGTCAAGGCGGACACTTGGCGAACTAATAGAGCAAGATCTATTGGTGAATAATATACCAAAAGGTTTGGTTACTAATAGAGCGGAATGACGTCGTATGATCCATGTAGCCGACCCCACCTAGTGGGATAAGGCTTTGTTGTTGTTGTTGTTGTTGAACTAAATGAATGAGTAGCATTAACCTTTTTTCTAGATTGAAAATAGTGTCGATATTAATCATTTTAGAAACGAAGATGATGAAAGACTTTTTTTGAGAAAAAAATGATGAAAGACTTCTCTAAAATAAATTACTTATAAACTTCTAGATTTCTTATATTATTATATTTATTTGATATATATTGCCATACCTGTAGGCCATACCCTACAATTTTAAAAATTGACGTATCCCACAGCCATACCCATACAGGGTACCGGTACTGTACCCATATCCATGCAACATTGGCACACAAAATAGGCATGGCCATGGATAAAAACCAAAGGGTACATTGGTGATATTACATTTTTAAATTGTGAAATATGAAAAAAATATTGTGATATTGAGAAGCAAGTTCACAATTAAATATCCCTCAAGAAAAGGTTACATAATTCATAAAGAAACCATCATGTTTCTTTTTCTTTTTGAATTGCAAACAAAACTATATATGATCAATGAGCAATGAGAAAAGAAATATGACACTAAAATATGTTATGATAATTGGACATTAGATATTTGGTAATACTAAAAAGAACATTAAATGCGTTAATAGAGATAATATACCTACCCCTTTTTGAAGCACAAAAATTATTTTCCACTACCTTGAGGAATGGGTGCCTTCTTGGAGCAGAATAAGCAACAATCATTCCTGCATAATCATCAGAATGAATTAGAGACCTAGAGTACAGTCACTAGAAATAATAAATTCCAATATCTCCATCTACAATTAACAACATCAAGAACAATAAAAAATTAACAATAACCAGCCAATGATTGTACTATGATCTTAAGTTTAAACCAAAAGGGCAAAGTAAATCAAACCTTCATTAAAACCTATAGTGATGGAAAAATAACTAATATTCCTACCTACACTTGCTGTATTTGCCAGAAACGTACCATATAAGTGAAAGCAGCAGATATGTTATCACTACGCCCCTACTAAGAAATATAACTGAGCATGAATTTGTGCCCATGTCTATGGTACACTAAACGATAGCTGATGACGATCAATTGATAACGTAAATATAACATGAGCTGATGACGTAATTATCTTGAGGCAATTATAACATTTACAGCCACTTCAGTTCACAGATTCAAATCAGGAAATAGGAAGTGCGTGAAGAAGCTTGAAAGCAATCAAACCAGCCAAGAGATAGGTGGCCGAGAGCACGAATACGATCACCAAGGGCAGGAACACAACCATCCAATAGTAGTCCACCGCCTCTTCGTCCGTGAGATAGAACGCGCCGCCGTGGAAGTGGTGGAGCTCCGACTCCTGGCTGGCGTTCAACTGCAGCGCCTGCAGCACCTTCCAGTCGTGGCAGAATGGCCGGCGGGTGACCTCTCGGGGGAACACGATGGACAGGCTGACGAGCACGGCGGCGACCACGGCGACGCCGACGGCCGCGGCCGCGGCAGTGACGATCGGCCTCTGCAGGCGTCCCCACGCCCTCTCCTCCTCCCGGAGCATCGAGTATCCGCGCTCCGGCACGAATGCCTGCCGGAGGGCGTCTCCGATGATGGTCATTGGAGCTATGCCAAACCAGAATTTATAGGGTCCGAGGTCGGGAGAGATCAAATTACAGCACCAGAAGAGGTTACCTCTAGGGATTCCTGGCGGAGGAGAGATTGGACGTAGAATTTGAAGGGGATCTCGCAGTTAAAGAGTGGAATCGACGAAGGAAATGGGAAATTTTTTGAGGGTTGTCTCGAGTCGATTACGCCGGCTCTTGTGGTCGATAGGATACTTTTTGGTCGATAAGAGGGAACATAAATATAATGGTCTCCATTAAATTCTAAAAAAATTATCAAAAAGAAACTATAACACAATTTTTATGAAATTTGTATTCTTTTGAATTATAGAATTTTAATTCATCTTATAATTTTTAAATTGATGAATAGAATATATTAAAAAGGACACGCACATTATCTCCTTAATTAATAATTCTAAATACTACGAGCACTAAGGAAAAAAGTATGCAATTTTTATAATTATTTTGCTCTTACACTATGGGCGTAAAAAAGTATGCAATGCATATTGTTTTTTTTATTTTCATAAAAGAGTTTTCTATATCATATTTGACAATTCTGGTAATAATTAAGTTCATTATATTATGTGTAGCAAATTTAATTCGATTGTTGAAAATGATTTTAACTAAAGGAGCAATATTATGTTTTCGCTCTTCTGAAGTAAATTAAAGATTCTTAAATGGAAAAAAATAATAAATATGATTTATAAATTTTTAGTTTAATAATAACAAAAAAATATGAAAATGGAGGAGGAAATTGACACCTCCATTTTTTTTGTTGGCCACCTTAGTATCCGAGAAGCGGAGCCGATCATCCAACTCAACGCGGCGCTAACGACTATGCGCAACATCGTGAATCGAGTTCTTGGTCCACCATGACCTCGACTAATCTAATGTCGCCCTGAATAGTATACCTGATTATTACATTACAAGTGAGACTCAAAAGAAAATTTTTTACACTCATCAAGTTCGAGACGTCAGCGAAACGGTACTAACCACTCCCCTCCACTCGCGTTGACACCTCCATTTTTAAGTGCGCCAAAAAGGACTACGAAAGTGAAGTACGCGTCGGAAGCAAAATCTCAGTTCCACTTTCTGAAGTTGACGCATGAAATCTACGAAACACGAAAGTCGCGTCCATCGAACAACTTGAGACCACCACCTCAGAGTCAGTGCGCGTCACCGCTGCAATGGCGTCTCTGTCGTCTTTGTCCCTCCGGGAGTCGGCGGCGGGTGCTGCCTCCTACACGCTGATCGCGGGGCTCCGTCGTCTGCCTCTCGGTCGTGCCCTCGTCGGAGCTCAGAGGTCAACGCTGCCGAACGCTACCCCGGGGGGGCTCGGATCGACGCCGTTGGGGTCGAGGCGGCGCAGTGGAGTGGTTGTAAAGGGCGCGGGGAGCTCCGATCGCTCAGGTTCGTGATTTTGTACTTTGCCTCTTGTTGTGCTTTCTATTTGAATCCGGTTTTATGAAGAATCGGATTGCATCTTGTCATGATGCCTTATAACTCGCGGATTCATAGTTTACTACCATCTTTAGATTTATCAATTTTTGCGCATTTTTCTTCGTTTTGAAGGTTTCCAGATGGTAGACAGAAGTGAGTCTGAATCCTTTTTTTTTTTGTTAAAGATTGAATCTTGGTAAATATATATAGATAGATGCATTTCTCGCTGACAGATGAGATTTTGTGCATCTTGTTATGATTTTGTTGGTAGTGAGCATGTGAAAGTGACTGCCCTTTAGTACTTTATTGGGGATTAGCTTTTTTTTTTTTTTGAGTGATGGGAGCAGGTGGATAAGGCTTTGTTGTTGTTGTTGATGGGAGCAGGTGGAGGAGTCTGACCATTTCATGCAATTTCCGTCAATAAACTGAGTTTATGATATTATTACAGAATCGAATTCAAAGGGAGGTTTTTAGAGTTTAATTATTTGAATATGATCTCAAAATTGTGTACATGTGGTGCATTGCTTGATCAAAATTCAATTATAATGGATGGATTTGCTTTTTGTTCATCAGGTATTACCGCAGAAGTTACTGGCCCCTTTGATCTTCCTGTCTTGTCTGCTGCCGAGGCATGTCTGTATGCTGTGTCCCTTCGAGCTTTCCTCTTTTCTGTTCTTCTCTGTAACTGCTTACACTATCAAATAATCTAGAATTGTGTGGTGTGTGTCCACCGCTGTATTCATAAGTTTTGATGCCTAAATTCTGAACCAATCTTTCTCAAAGAGAATGAATCCAAATTCTAAAGGAACTGATTGCTGATGCTTGCAATTCCTGAAATTATTCTGATTAAGAAAACCATTTTTCCTTCTGTCTCTCTCTGAAGTGCTTTCTTCTGTCTGCTTTATCTTGTGTTTAATCGCATTTATGGTCATCTTTTATTCTACGTGGGTGTTAATAATGCCTTGAATCCTACCCCAACTACATTTAGTCCCCAAGACACTCCAAAGTAAAAGACGCCAAAATATAAGAATGAATTATGTTTGTAATTCGGAATTGTTTTATTTTCTTATCACGAGTTAGATGTCCTAATTTTGATTTAGAGTCCAGTCGGTCATAGAATTGTAATCTTCTTATGTTTTCATCAATAAAATAATGTGTCGCCTTAAATTCTCAGTTTGTTCTTCGTTGCATAATTTCTCTCGTACAAAAATCCTAACAATGGGATACATATCTTACTTCCAACCTCCATGTCTTGTAAATATATTAGATTACAGTACAAATGTATTTGCGCCTTGATAATGTCAAGTTGTCACTTTATGCAGGTTGCACAAAGGCTGAGAGAACATCAACAAAGCAAAATCAATCAACAAACTTACTTGGCTATGTACTCCAGTATTTTTGGTGGAATTACGACAGATCCTGAAGCAATGGTCATACAAATTGATGATCACTTGGTCCACCGAGGGCATGGGGTGTTTGACACTGCTGCTATTGTGGACGGGTAAGAATTAAGAAGTATTCCATGCAAGATGCTATTAAAGATATCAAGCAGAAAATGTACAACTATTAATTGTGATCTAGTAGCACAACAATAGTTATAAGCTGTTTTTAGTGTATTAATCATCTGTCCCTACTTAATTATATGTTTTTTGTGTTGACTGTATTCTTCATTTATGTCATCATATTCCCAATCAATGACATGTTTTCTCTGTATGTTCTTGTTACTCAGGTATCTTTATGAATTAGATCAACATTTAGATCGTTTCCTACGATCTGCTTCAATGGCCAAAATTGCTCTTCCATTTGATAGCTCAGCAATAAGAAGTATACTTATACAAACTGTAAGTACTTCAAAATGTATGCAAGGATCACTTAGGTACTGGCTTTCTCCAGGGCCCGGAGATTTCTTATTGTCTCCCTCTGGTTGCCCGAATCCTGCACTCTATGCAGTTGTGATTGGAGGTCATTCTCTACCAGTTTTCAAAGGTGTCAAAGTGATAACATCATCCATTCCAATGAAACCACAACAGTTTGCTGTGATGAAGAATGTTAATTACCTGCCAAATGTACTCTCCAAGATGGAAGCCGAGGAAAATGGGGCATTTGCAGGTATTTGGTTGGATGATGAAGGTTTTGTTGCTGAGGGTCCTAATATGAATGTAGCATTCGTCACAACAAGGAGAGAGCTTTTGATGCCTCATTTTGACAAAATTCTCAGTGGGTGCACAGCAAAACGAGTGTCTGTTCTTGCAAAGAATCTTGTGGCTGATGGAAAGCTAAATGGAATAAGATTCGGAAACATGACTGTTGAAGATGGGAAGGCAGCTCAAGAGATGATGCTTATTGGTAGTGGTATCCTTGTGAAGCCAGTATTGCAATGGGATGACCAACTCATTGGAACCGGTGGCTTTCTCACCCTTGCTATATGTTTGTAGCTTATTTTTTATTTTCAGCTTAATTGAAAAATAGAATCTAGTGTGGTAATTTTCTAAAATAACTAGTAGATGATCCTCTAAAATAAAAAAAAGAAAACTAATAGATGCAGATGCTTGCTCAAGTGCATAGGTCTTAGTATGTTGAAGACTGTGAAATTTGAGATACACTGGCTGTTTAAAAGCTTAAAGAGATTAGGTAAAGACCACCTCATTAGGAGCCACAAAGAATAACTAAAATGCTAAAAGAAAAAGGGGCTGCCAATATATGAAGTGTGTGTGACCTATGTTAAGCAATCATGAAATTTTAGAAGGTACCTCGAAAATTAAACTTTTCCATTCCATGTATATTCTAAACAGAAAGGGTACTGCTAACTGGTCCACTCCTGTGATGTTTTTAGAAGCATTGGAACTTTCCATTTACTAAAAATTTTATTAGAAATGTCGGTAATTTAGTATTTTGACCTCAATATGAAACAGTGTGATGTTCAAAATCGTTGTAATTAAAATTGTTACAGATGATGATATTACTGAAAAAATGAAAATGATTATCCATGACATGTTAGTATACGAAGCTTACTGATTGACTCAACCTTTCTGTTTGTCATGGGATGCTTGTTTTGACATGGGCATACTAATGAAAGTACGAGGTTTTGCCTATACAGATTGTTTCTTTTAGATGTAGGTAACGGCCATGAAATGTTTGTTTTGACTTGACTTAATTCATGGTTTTTCTTCTCATACAGGTCTTGAAGGTCCTGTGGCACAAGCGCTTTTTGAACTTGTTATTAAGGACATGAAATCTGGTCCATCTTCAGTTAGGATACCTGTCCCATATTGAAACTACTGTGAGGGCTTATTTTTCTTGTGCTAAAAGATGTCAAGGTTTCTTTATGATGCTGTAAATGACCCTATGGTGTGTATGCGTTGTTTGTACTAGGATATTATGGATAATGTA
Source organism: Pontederia crassipes (assembly GCA_030549335.1). Lineage (NCBI taxonomy): Eukaryota > Viridiplantae > Streptophyta > Magnoliopsida > Commelinales > Pontederiaceae > Pontederia > Pontederia crassipes. The sequence goes on along the minus strand of CM060186.1, from coordinate 50,548,186 downwards.
AGACTAGAATAATTTCCCTGTCAAGGAAAAAAAATTAGTTGAACAGGATCAATGAAGATTTCATTTACCATTTGACAACGTGCACAGGTTTCTTTCAAAAACAAAGCATGTGCACAGGTTGTAGTATGGAGCAAACAACACCGAGGACCTTATCCTATGGTTTTGTTACTCGTTACTAACTTATCCAAAATTACCATACAATGTTTTCCTCGAAAAGGTGATTATGCTTCAAGCAGTGAAGTTAGCAACTTACTCATTCTTCTAGCTCTAATAGGCTGATATATACAAATTGTTGGTTTGCTTTCCCTGGAACGCCTTTTCCAAATCACCCTTAGGAAAACAGCAAATAATTCTGAGCGGTAACCCATCAAGGTGAAAAAAAGGTGTCTTCTAATTTATGGTTTGTAATCTCATTCTTTTTCTGGTGTGCATGGTGAGCAATCATAATCTGTGCATTCAAAAGCAGAGCAAGCAGCATGCTGCTGCTGTATTCTGCATGGATTGAGTTTTTTTTTTAATGTAAGTATAGTTTCCTTTTTAACTCCGCCTGCATTTTATAGTCGGTCCCAAGCCCGAATAAAGGAGAAGGGTTGTGTTAGACCCCGACAATCAGCATAAAATCTTGTCGAATCTTATGAACATGGATCAACTCGCATGATCCATATAGTCGATCCCACCTAGTAAGATAAGACTTTGTTATTGTTATTGTATAGTTTCCTTTTGTGTTACTCCTTTATGTTCTCCTGTACTTGAGCACTTGCGTTCACTGCTCACAGGGTATTCATTGGATTTGGGCTTCTAAACCTGCACACTTTCTTTGGAAAATTACAAGGCCTCCGAATCTGTTTGGATTCAACATTTCTTTTTCCATTTTGACTGCAAACGAAACAACAATGAAATGAGGATCACATATGCAAAAAAAAAAAGGTGGGTGATAAATTCTCTGCATTCTTATGATGTGACTTCTTTCTAGATATTTATGAATATGGAAAACGAGAACTGCAATTACGTCTTTGTGTCATATGTTTAGTACACCACACAGTTGTCGAATGTCAGACTGGTCGATAGATTTTGTTCTATTGATCCCGCACATTGGAGCGAAACTTTTGTTTAGTGCCTGATTCTTTGATGTTGTAATCTCTCAAGATATATTTATATAATCGAAACTCTGAGTCAGATGTGATAGGGGGGAACAAGGGAAAGCAAATTCCCAACCCACATAAAACAGCTGTCTTAGAAGTTGCCGTGCAAGATTTAATCTCCTGTCTACTGTTCTCTTATTGCTATCAAGATCACGTTGCAGTTTGTAGACTTTATTAATTAACTCGTTTGTTTGGATATGTTTCTAGGGAGAAAAAAGAATGACTACAGGAAGGCCGAAGCTTTGACAAAGTTTGGCAAAAAACAAAGACGTAATGATAAGGGAGATGCAGCTCATGACCCTCGCCACCTCGAGCTTACATGTGCAGATCGAGTGCACTCAATTTGTTCCAAAAAGTAGAGTCTCCTCCTCTATGAAAGATGTGCCATGTCTTTGAAGGTAGGGGGCAAAAGTTGGATGACACATGGCATACATTTTTTAGCCATCTAAACCCCTATCAGAATCTTGTCATGCCTCAAAAAAGCTAACCAAAGATGTGACACGTGGGATGATAATAAGAGAGTACGTATACTCGATGATGTATAAGACCATGCCACCAGGAAGCAGGTGCATGTATACAACTTTTTTTTTTTTTTGGCAAAGCAGCTTTAACTAACAAAAAAAATTGGGGTGAAGTCATAAACGAGTTCTTTTTGTTTAAGCAAGATTTCGAATTCGAATCTTATGAATATAAAAAAATTTTGTTAGAAATTTTATTTGTCATTATCAGTACACGATCCAGGATGACCTAACCGAATTAGTTAAATTCGATAATAGGTCGGCCTTCAACTTATGGACAGTACGCTCAATAGCATCGCGCGAATTAAATCATCAACATCACTTTTCAAACATCGGGTGCTTTAAAAAAATAGCTTTAATAGAACTAATGACCTCTTTTTTAGCAATAATATCCTTCTTTTTTTCGTCGACCCCACCCAGCACAAGTGCTGGTCAGGAAGAAAAGTATAATAGAAGGATGACTCTCAGACTTGTAGACCTCCAACAGCTCCATTGGAAGTGCATGAATGCATGCAAATGAAAGCATGCACTTACCTGCAAATCAACGGACTGAACTGGCCATTTCATACTTATCCATTGACCTACTGCACCTGGCCCCCTTGGACCCCCCATGGATGCGTGGGCAAGTATCAATTTACTTGTCGAATTGAAGAGCTAGGTCGAGCACCAGATACGTGTGTATACGTCAAACATATTTAGTCCATACACGATTTTGCATGTATACACTTGGTATATATTTCTTAGGATGCATTTAGTTGAAATATAAAGATGTCAAGAAATTTAATCACATTTCAAATAAAATTAAATTTTCATATTTATTTCAGTTTAATAAAATAACCATATTTTCCCTCTCTCTCACATAAGTCCTCACTCTTCTTCCTCTCTCTCTTCTTTTTCTTTCCTTCTCTCCCCTTCACAGTGTGGTGATTGGAATGTGAGAGACATCATTTATGATAGTAATAAAATTTTAATATTTTATAGGAATGTCATTCACAATGTCACGTTTCTAAATACATTATTTTCATCAATATTTTTAGACATCTAAAAAAATAAAATGAACGCACCACAACATTGACAGATAACTCCACGTTTCATCTTGTGGATCGGGGACGGAGCTTTGACGCCCACAATGGGTCATCACTTCCCATAACTGCTCATTTCATATTCAAATAGCAAAGGTGTAGTTATACAAACTTGCACGTACGTGCAGCTTCACATTATTTGCTATATATATGAAGAGATTAAGGCATGGCAGATGTTGGATGTATTTCCTTTCTGCCTGCAGGGTGTTGTCATGTGGTTCTTGCTTGAAGTGCACTGTACTTGGATTGTGGATATTGCGCCGACGTATCGTCAACCTGATCTTTGAGTTCTGCACAACGTAAAAGAACCTTGTTAATTCCGCTACAAACAAGGTTGGTTTCTAAATTAAAATCTTCAATTGGCATCAGAGCCAAGTTGGTTCTTTTTGTTAAATTTTTTTATTACAGGATTGTGCAAAAATTATGATTTTTTGCACTTTAGTTATATGATCGTAATCAAAGAATAAAAAATTAAACTTTTTTGTTATCCATTATGTACTAATTTCAACAGAAATTTTAGTACAGATTTTAATATATTTCCCGTAATTTGTTCAAAAAAAAAAAGTTCTACGTGAACAGTGCTACATGGCACTGTAGCGTAATTTTAGTACAGATTTTAATATATTTCCCGTAATTTTAATATATTTTTTTTTTGAAATTATAGTGTATTAGGGAAATTTTCGGGAAAATTATATTAAAATTGAAAATGGTTTGTTTTATGATCCAGAAAATTCTTTGAAATTGTATTGATGATTCATGACATATAATATGCATTTTTAGTTAATTTTCGTAATTATTATGCATATTAGAAATTTTGTGACATAATGTGACATATTTTTTTACATGAAATGTCTTGCATGTAATTATGTTATGATAATTTGAAAATTTAGAGAAATTTTCTTGAAACCTAAGTGACATAATTATGAACATTTCTTGGTATGTCATGTATACAAAATTTAAATGTGTCATGTGTATATTGTAATATGTTTTGAAATTATGTTATGAACATAATCATATTACATTATGTTATATGTGAAAATAAAATATTTCGTGCACAATTTTATTTTTTAAAGGTTCATTTTATGAAATTGGTTCATTTTTTGGAACTTATAAAAAATATTTTTTTCTTTTGTAAGAAATTTTTTTGAAGTGCATATATTTTTTGTTACCAAAATTTGTTTATGATGTAACAAATGTATTTTCACATGATATTGCATATTTTTTATTTAATTTATGCAATTAATAATATATGTATGATATGACAACATTATTTTTGTTGTATGAATATTTTCACTACATATATGTAATTAAGGCATGTGTGACAAATAATTTTCAATTTGTATGAAAATTGATATTTTAATTATTTAAATGCCTTGTGTTATATATATATGTCTAATAAGCGTGTGACTTTATTTTTTTCATTTTATGAAAATGTTTGAATTAATAATAACCATGCTTATTATCATGCATATATTATGTTAAAAGCATGTGACAAATAATTTCATTATGTGATAAATGAATTGTATAATTATTTGTATGCTTTGTGATTCATAATATTTTTATGCCATATTTGTGTTATGCATAAAAATGCCAATTATGAATGTGACATGTTTCATGAATTTAGGAAGTTAATAAAACTGTACCTAATTATTTCCATAATGAAACATAGGTAGTCCAAATAGGACTAAGGCATTTAAATTATATGATGGTCACGGTAGTATTTTTTATTGAGTGGTGCGTGACATGTGCATGTCTAGGAAAGTACCGATATGAGATTGTAAGTGAGAATTTAGTACTCTTTCTCTATGGACTTACCTGGTGTACAATTGACGCAGTATCTAAATATTACTATGTTCACGTGACACGATAACATTTTTTCAATTATTGTGTCGAGGCGAAGGGGTGATGGTTCCCTAATTGGCACCTTGCATAGACAAGGAAGAGCCCCCATCACATAACTCTGTTTGTCTGACCAAAATTTTTTAAAATGATATGTTAATCACATTATATATTTTAAATGATTTTGGATGTTCATTTTTTCCAAAATTATTAGAATAGTATATTGGCGCAATTATATTATTTTTAATAACTTTGTAATGTTTTTGGAATAGTGGGAGATGAGTGGGAGCTTTGCTACCATCTCGATGTCACTACCTTCAAATATTATCATTTTATTATTTTTGAAATATATGCGACGAGAAGACTTGTGTATAACGTTCTAACACTCATTTATTTTTTAACGTTATCTTAGACTAAATGACAACCAAGAAATAATTGCTGAACTGAACAAAGGTGACAAGTTGAATAGTGATAATTATGACATATGGCATAGGAAAGTACAATACATCCTCGAAGAAGAGGAAGTTATTGAATGCATCAAAAACACTATGGCTAAATCAGAATTTGGCGTTACACCTCAACACATAAGGAATTTGGAAGCTTACAATGCATGAAAAAAGAAAGACAAAAGAGCTCGCATTGTGTTGCTGAGCAACATGGAAAATTTCTTAATGTGTGAGTACGAGGTGCATGAAACTGCCAAAACCATGTGGGATGTCCTTCATGAGAAGTTTGCCAATATATCAACTACGAAATTAAGATTACTTAATATTAAGTTCGATTCATACCGTATGCGTCAAAATCACACCATGCGGCAGCATTTGCGTGAATTATCGAACATGATTCGTGAGTTAAAAAGTGCTCACCATGCGGCAGCATTTGCGTGAATTATCGAACACGATTCGTGAGTTAAAAAGTGCTGGAGTTCCTCTTACTGATGAACAACAAGTGCATGCTGTCATTTATTCCCTTCCGACGCGTTGAGAACAAATTGTTTTGAACTTAGCTCACAATGATAACATCAAAACCTTTACTGATGTTTCACGTCATCTGGAACTGGAAGAAGAGCGCCTTGAGGCAGCTAAACCTTCCGGTCAAGCATATGTTGCTGAATTCAGTGTGAAAGGTGAGAGTAAAAGTTCAAAGCGGAAAAGGCCGCACAATAAGAAGGGTAAAAACAAGACTGAAAATAAAGGGAAAAACCAGCGCAAACGTGATAAGAGCGGTGGGAAGTTTGATAAAAGTAAAGTTAAGTGTTACAACTGTCACAAGAGTGGACACTTCGCTCGTGAGTGCACTGAGCCGAAGAAGAAAACACAAGTATACTTTTCTGAACAAACTTTCGTTTATGTTTCTAGCTGTGCATTAGTCGCTGACTCTCATCCTTCGTGAATTGTAGACTCAGGAGCAACTGACCACATAGTTAAGAAACACGACGTCTTTGTGGATTTTCGTCGATTCAGTGCCAGAACTAAGTGGATTTACGTTGGCAACACTGCACGTGTGGAGGTTAAAGGGATTGGTATCTGTAAATTGGACCTTTGCGAAGGATGTGTCCTGTACCTCCATGATGTCCTCTACGCTTCGAATTTTTGACGGAATTTAATTTCAGTATCTCGTTTAGATGAACTTGGTTATGTACTAACATTTGGTTCAAGTTGTGTTGATTTGATGTTAAACAATATTTGTATTTGTACTGCTTACAAGCTTAATGGTTTTTATGTTATTAAAATCTCTCAAGATTTTCAAAATTCTAGTTGTTCATTTGTATCATTTTCTGATAAAAATGTTGATGTCAAAACTTGGCATGCCAGATTTGGGCATATTGGGCAAGATTGTATGAATCGACTAGTTAGAGAAGATTTTTTAGACAATCTCGCTAAAGTGATTCTGCCCACGTGTGAAAATTGCTTTGCTTGTAAAGCAACTAGAAAACCATTTGGAGTAGACAAACATGCCGAATCTTCCTTAGAAATAATCCATTCTGATATCTGTGATCCTATGAATGTTAAGGCTAGACATGGTTTCTCTTATTTCATCACTTTTATCGATGATTATTCACGTTATGATGTGACATATTTAATCACCCATAAATCTGAGGCATTAGAATGTTTCAAATGATTCTTGCATATGACTGATAATCAATTGGATCACAAGGTTAAAGTCTTGCGTACAGATCGTGGTCGTGAATATTTATTTGATCTTCTTAGAAAATTATGTGATGAAAAAAGTATTGTTAGGCAACTAACAATTCTTGGAACTCCGCAACAAAATGGTGTTGCAGAAAGACGAAACCGGACTCTACTTGATATGGTTCGATCAATGATGGCGCAAGCTAATCTCCCTATTTCTTTCTGGGGTGATTTCTTATTGACTGCAGCCTATATATTGAATCGAGTTCCATCAAAGTATATAGATTCCACTCCTTATGAATTCTGGACAGGTCGAAAGCCTGAACTTAGTTATTTGCGACCCTGGGGGTGCGCAGCCTATGTACTTCATACTTCTCATAAGTATGAAAAGTTGGGTCCTCGAAGAATGATATTCTGAGACCTCCAAAGAATATGTTTTCATAGGTGAAAAGGATGATGGAACTATTACAGAGATAGAAAGTAGAGATGCTACATTCTTAGAAGATGATTTTCCTAAGCAAGGCGAAATAGATAAAGATTTTCACCTCGAGGAGGAAGAAGATCATGAGTTGGCTTATCCAACGGATCAATCTGCTGAGGAGTATGTCTCCTTACCTCAGAATTCTAATCCGAGTGGGAGAGAATCATCGCCAACTCAAGAACGAAATATATCGAAATGTTTAATACGTCGGACTAATCAGAAAAGTATCTCACGTCGTCGTTTTGAGATTGAGGGTGAAGCTTTTATAGTTGGTCCGGAAGATGAACATGAGCCTAAAACAATTGAGGAGGCTCTCTCGTGTCCTGCGAAGGAAGAATGGATGAAAGCGATGGAAAAAGAAATGAAGTCAATGAAAGATAACCAAGTTTGGGATTTGGTTGATCTCCCATCCGATAGAAGACCAATAAGGAATAAATTGGTTCTCAAGGTCAAACGTGGTGCGGATGGATCCATAGAAAGATATAAAGCTCGCCTTGTTGCACAATGATATACCCAAAAAGAGGGTATAGATTATGATGAAACTTTTTGCACCAGTTGCAAGATTTTCTTCAATTCGCTTAATCCTAGCTATAGTTGCTCATATGAATTTAGAACTACATCAAATGGATGTAAAGACAACTTTTCTAAATGGAAAATTAGACGAAGAAATTTACATGAAGCAACCTAAAGGCTTCATCATAAAAGGTCAAGAGCGCAAAGTATGTAAATTGCGACGATCCATATACAGACTAAAACAATTATCTAGGCAGTGGTATTTGAAGTTTCATCGATCAATAATTTCCTTCGGATTTTCTATGATTGATGAAGACCGCTGTGTGTATATATGTGGCTCCAAAGATAAGTTTGCTTTTCTAACTCTATATGTCGACGATATCTTATTAATTGGGAATAATAAAGATTATATAAATATCATTAAGCAATGGTTGTCCTCTATCTTTGAGATGAAGAACATGGGTGAAGCATCATATATACTTGGAGTAAAAATTCATCGAGATCGTTCAAAGAGATTCATCGCTCTTTCGCAAGAAACCTATATAAAAAAGGTTCTCGAACGTTTTCGAATGAATAACTGTAAACCCATTGATACTCCTGTGGCGAAAGGTGAAGCTTTAAGTCTTAACATGTGTCCGAAGACTTCATAAGAAAAGAGTGCTATGGCCTCTGTTCCTTATGCCAACGTAATCGGAAGTATGATGTACATCATGTTATGTACTCGACCCGACATATGTCATGCCATTGGTCTGGTCAGTCGATATCAGTCTAATCCTGGACACCAACATTGGAAGGCTGTCAAAAGAATTCTCAGATACTTGAAGGAAATCGTTGACTACGCACTATGCTATCAAGGAGGAAGCCTAAAGTTATCTAGATATACGGATGCTGATTGGGCTGGCGATATTGATGCACGCAAGTTCGCCTCCGGTTACGTCTTTCTGCTTAGCAATGGCGTTGTGACGTGGAGCAGCAAGAAGCAAGATTGCATAGTATTGTCAACAATGGAAGCAGAATTCGTGGCGTATACCGAAGCTGCAAAAGAAGGCCTTTGGTTAGGCAAATTCCTTCACCACCTGAGAGTAGCCGACAATACTTCAAAGACTAACCTATACTGTGATAATCAAGCTGCCATTGCATATGTCAAAGATGAGAAATATCACTGTAAAGAGAAGCATATCGACACTAAGTACAAATTTATACGAAATGAAGATGTTCAGAAAAAGATCATGATTCAATATGTGTCTACACATCAGAATGTGGCTGACCCATTTACGAAGCCTATTCCGAGAGATGTATTTATTAGACATATAAAAGCTACAGGATTACGTAATCCTAATTGTACTTAAACATTTTATTTTTAATGAAAGTATCCATTTCCTTTGTTTAAGTTATTATGAGTTGTTATACACAAGTAGAGCATGTCAGTCATGTACGAGATTATCAAATCATACAGATAATCGCCTCTGACGCTTAGAGTATAGCGAGCGGAGAAGAAATGGTTTAAAATCATGATATGATCTAAAATCGCCCTGATTTGTTCGGGAAGTCTTGAACACGAGTTTACTTCAACTCCGTGTGACCTGACAAGGGAGTCAAATATGAGACCTCATTTAAGGCGCCGAAATTTTGAACGACTAGTGGGAGGACTCAGGTTAGACGCCATAGATTGGCGACTGGACTTAAGTCTGTGCGGAATTATTGAGCAAATGGCATACGCTCCTTCAGTGGGAGTCTCCACCATAATACTTGAGTGTATTATCAAGTATGCTAAGTCGACCCTAAGACGTGACGAATAGTTGAGTCTTCGTCACATGTGTGAGTCTTTAAGGACTGAACAAGTCCGAAGATTGCCCTTCGACTTTTGACTATATTTCAAAGTGATATGTTAGTGTTGCTACTTTAGCGAGGTACTCAAAGGCTAAAATTGTATGCGGCCCATCGAGCCACGTCTAGGAAAGCAGCTCACTTAGAATCGAGAAATATGAGGGCGAGAGAAAGATTCACTGGTGCTGCATAAATTTTATATGTTGTTGGCCAACTATAACGTATACATATAAAATTGAGTAACCGCGGAGTTAGACGTAAGTCGTCTAAACTATGCAAGCAAGGTGTCTCTAAGGCAAATCGAATAACATGATTGCTTGAGCGACTATATGAGAATATAGTTCTGGCTCGCATATTGATTGAGCGACTTTTATAGTCTTGGCTCTCAAGTTGATTGAGCACTATATATCCTTAATAGATCATAGTGTATACTCTCAAGTGGTTGAGTAATTATGTATTCCTAATAGGTCACTACTCTCCCGTATAATGTTATGGATGTACTCATGGGTCGCACGATCCATTTACTAGATAAAAGCATTCGCAGAAATATAATATGACAGATGATCCATAATATGCGAGTGGGAGATTGTTGGACACGTGACGCCCACAATGGGTCATCACTTCCCATAACCGCCCATTTCATATTCAAATAGCAAAGGTGTAGTTATACAAACTTGCACGTCCGTGCAGTTATGTTAACTTCACATTATTTGCTATATATATGAAGAGATTAAGGCATGGCAGAGGTTGGATGTTGTATTTCCTTTCTACCTGTAGGTGTTGTCGTGTGGTTCTTGCTTGAAGTGCACTGTACTTGGATTGTGGATATTGCGCCGACGTTCCGCTACGTGATCGTCGACCCGATCTTTGAGTTCTGCACAACGTAAAAGAACCCTGTTAATTCCGCTGCAAAGGAGGTTGGTTTCTAAATTAAAACCTTCAATTAGTATATAAATCATATAAAATTTATTAATTAAAGTATAATTTGGCCCCCCTAAACTTCTATGAATAATACATAATAATGAACATTAGAAATTCTTTTATACATATCAACTATTTTCTCAATCTTATTATTTTTATTTTTATATGTTTATTAGCCTATATTTTCTTATTTATGTATGGATGGTTGGTACATCTCACCATATTTAATTTAAGTTTCAAAATATTTTTTACTTGTACCCTTCTTGTTCTGTATATTTCTTATAGTTTCCGGTTAGATATATGTATCTACTTTTATTTAGGTCAATCAAGCAGCAGTGACTTGATATTAGCAAATTTGAACAGTCTCCATTCAATGATTAAGAACACGAGAGAGAGAGAGAGAGAGAGAGAGAGAGAGAGAGAGAGAGAGAGAGAGAGAGAGAGAGAGAGAGAGAGAGAGAGAGAGAGAGAGAGAGAGAGAGAGAGAGAGAGAGAGAGAGAGAGAGAGCCAGGATGGCCATAACGATTTTTCATCCTTGACTTTGTCAGCCATAACTACATTTAATTCCTTGAGCATTAAGGTAGAGAAGTGGCAATGGAAGAGAGAGAGAGAGAGAGAGAGAGAGAGAGAGAGAGAGAGAGAGAGAGAGAGAGAGAGAGAGAGAGAGAGAGAGAGAGAGAGAGAGAGAGAGAGAGAGAGAGAGAGAGAGCCAGGATGGCCATAACGATTTTTCATCCTTGACTTTGTCAGCCATAACTACATTTAATTCCTTGAGCATTAAGGTAGAGAAGTGGCAATGGAAGAATAACATAATCTATTAAGGGTAGGTAGAGATTATATTATAACTTTCGAGGCGATTATTTTACAGCCGACCTTTGACATGATGATGGATGCTCCCTGCTCATAATTACATATACTTCCAAAAATAACTTAGCATGTATTTGCATATTGTTTATTTGTTTGTTGTGTTGTGATAATAAAAAAATAATTCGATAATCAAGCTTGATTGACCTAATTCATTTTGTAGAATTGTGCATTAAAATGAGTTTATTCATGGAAGCCAATTGTTAATATATAATTCTATTAGATAATAGCTGGTGGAGAGGAGGAAGTCATTGGGGTTATAGAACCTGGCATTGATAGGGACGTCCACCAATTGCAATTGCATGCACCAGAGGAGAGGGAGGGAGGGAGGGAGTGGTCAGGGTCAGAGGGCAGTGCACAAAGGGACACGCCATCACGCATGCACGCACGCTGCCTTCCTTCCGTTCAACTTCCAACACAATCTAGCAAGTACAGTAGCACACATCACCCATTAATAAATGACAATTGGTCCTCCTTAGGTCAGGAAATTAATTTTTGCTATTTTATTTTTTCAATTTCGAATTAATTTTAAATATCGAAACTCTCCGATAGACCGGGACCAATACTAAAAAAAATGACAACTGATTTTAGCAACCAACCAATGAGCATGCATTAATTATATTGGCTGGGCTTTTAAAATCTTAATGATGAAATTCAACTTCAAACAATTGTAGAGGGGACTGATACAACAAACACTACTTTCGGATATTTTCTCATATTTGTATATTTACTTTGTTAATGATCATATATACTAATACCTAGGGCGTTTGGACGAAAAATATCTCGTAGGGAATAAAAAAGAAAATTTTGATAATCTTCTTATATTCTTATTTTTTTCACCTCTTTAGTTTAAAAGGAATAAATTTAAAATAAGTAATTTTTTATTATTAAATTTTTTTATTATGAATACTTAACATTTATTATTATTATTATAAAAAATAATATAGCAATATATGGTTAAATTATATATATAAAAGAAATTTTAAAAGGTGGAAACGTTAAGATTCTTTCATTTTGATGGAATAACACGGTGATTTTATAATTTTCAAGATGGTATCGGCAAAAATAAAGTTTGATCAATTTATTCTTATTTCTCACGTTGTTTGGTTATATTTCTGGAATAACTAAATATTCTACCATTTATTCGTTAACCAAATAGCCCGTTAAAAATTGACAGGATTTGATAATTTCAATCACGATCCGAAAATGTTGGATCGTGACAAGAATCGTCAAATTCCAACCACAGAGACCTCCATTTTTAGAACACACACACACACACACACATATATATATATATCCAATTTGATCTTTCCATCTACTTTTGTCAACTTTTTTGTTATCTTTGATTTTTTTTCATTTGTAAAAACTCGAAAATACATCTCCAACATCAATTAAAAAATAACCCCCCTTCTTGTCAGGGCGCATCGAGCTCTCTTTCCCTGTGCATGAAAGGGGGAGGGAGGGGCATCTCTCTTTCCCTACCGCCGACGTGCGTGGAGAAAGAGAGAGAGGGGGAACCCTCTCTCTCTCTTTTCCACTTTCCCTATGCACGCTGGCGCAAGGAAAGAGGGAGGGAGGGGGTCAGCCGGGAAAGAGGGAGGCAGGGGTCCCCCCTCTTGACCTTCGCGGACAAAGGTCGCAAGTGGGGGCGGCCCCCTCCCTCTCTTTCCCTGTGCACGCCGGCGTAGAGAAAGAGGGCTCCTTCCTTGTGCCCTTGCGTCGATGTGCGCAGCCCCCTCTCTCCATACACATGCCGACCTTTCGGCGAAGGTCGCAAAGGAGGGGGGCGCCCCCGTCCCTCCCTCTTTCCCTATGCCGACATGCGTAGGGAAAGAGGGCTCGACGCACGCCAACGAGAGGGGGTTATTTTTTTGTTTTTTAATTGATGTTGGATGAGTATTTTTTATTTTTCACAACTGAAAAAAATTGAAGATAACAAAAAAGATGATAGAGTCGACAAAATGATCAAATTGAAAAAATTATAATAGTTTAGGGACCTAAAAAAATAAGTTTGGAGTTAGATGTAAAAAATCACGATAATTTAGGGGTGGTTTATGGAAATAACCACACACACATATATATGAGGTATATTAGAGTGTGAACACAATTAGGTGAGAAAATGTGCGATCATTGCATCCTATCCGTCCATCTTGATTCAACGTCCCAAATTGATGCGCGCTTGAATTGCGCGCCGATTATACTAAGCAGTTCGTTCGATCGATCCTCTTCTCCAAGCTGCTCCACACCTAGGACAAAAGAGAACCGGCTGGTCCTCCAAGCTTGGCTGCGCAATCCTTCTCTACTATGCAGATCTCGATCGAAGAAGAAGGGATGCGTTCTTGCCCTGCTGCAAGGAGCGGTCGAAGAAGAAGCTGACGTGCGCACGGCTCGGGCGAACAAGAAGCTACTCTAGGTTGCACTCTCTCTGTGAAGAAGAAGGGAGGGTAAATTACACGAACGGTAGTCCAATTTTGAGTCGATTTTTAATTTGTCCCCCAACTTCAATTTATACTCAGAATGTCCTCCATCTTTCATTTTCTTGCACGCTTAGTTCTCCTGACCAGTGATCACAGGTTCCTCGGTCGTCTTGCTTACGTGGTCGACTTTCTCTCTCTTCTACCTCAGCCATGTCATTATAAAAATTTTAAAAAATAATAAAAAAAGATGAAATTGTCCACATCATTAATTTTTTTAAAAAAAGTGAGTTGGGAAGAGAGAGGGAGGGGAGGCGACCGCCCCCCTCCGATCGAGCTCGTCGGCTTAGCTCGACCAGCTGACGAGCTCGATCAGAGGGGGGCGGTCGCCACCCTCCCTCTCTCTCCCGCAGGAGGGGGGCGACCGCCCCCGACCGGAGAGGGGGCGATCGCCCCCCTCCCTCTCTCCCGCACGCACGACGAGAGAGAGGAGGGGGGCGACCGCCCCTCTCCCGGTCGAGCTCGCCCCTCTCCCGCACGCACGACGAGCTCGACCAGAGGGGGACGGTCGCCCCCCTCCTCTCTCCAGCACAGCGAGAGAGAGGGAAGGGGGCGGTCCTTCTCTCTCCAGCACAGCGAGAGAGAGGGAGGGGGGCGACCGCCCCCCTCTGGTCGAGCTCGTCGGAGCTCGACCGGAGGGGGGTGGTCGCCATCCTCCCTCTCTCTCATCGTGTGGGAGAGAGAGAAGGAGGGGGCGATCCGCACGCGCGGAAGAGAGAAGGAGGGGGGCGGCCGCCCCCCTCTGGTAGAGCTCGCCGACGAGAGGGGGGCGGTCGCCCCCCTCCCTCCCTCTCGCCGTGTTGGAGAGAGAAGGAGGGGGGCGACCCCTGGGCGATCGCCCCCATCTTCTCTCTCGCCATGCATGCAAGAGAGAGGGAGGGGGGCGATCGCCCCTCTCCGGTCGAGTTCGGTGTGGGGCGATCGCCCCCCTCCCTCTCTCTCGCCGTGTGGGAGAGAGGAGACTCCTTCTCTCTCCCAGGCGATCGCCCCCCTCCGATCAAGCTTGTCGGCTGGTCGAGCTCAGTTGGTGAGCTCGATCTCGACCAGTCGGCGAGCTTGATCGGAGGGGGGCGGTCGCCCCCCTCCCTCTCTCTTCCCAACTCACTTTTTTTAATGCCATGGAAAATTTCATTTTTTTTAAAATTTTTTATAATGACATGGCCGACTTAACTGACGTGGAAGAGAGAGAAAGTTGGCCACGTAAGCAAGGCGACCGGAAAACCTGTGATCACCGGTCAGAAGGACTAAGTGTGCAAGAAAATAAAAGATGAAGGACGTTCTGACTATAAATTGAAGTTGGGGGATCAATTGAAAATCGACTCAAAGTTGGGGGACTATTCGTGTAATTTATCCAAGAAGAGACAACGCCTATTCGAAGAAGAAGGTAGATCACGATTCGAAGAACGGTAACATTCCACTGTGAAGTAGCCCCTGCTCTACACGATTCCAATCTTTTATCATGACACATGATTTTCTCTCTGTGAAGGAGCCGCACACGAAAGACCCCCACATATTTTGATTTAAGATTAAACAGATTGCAAATGATCTAAACAAGGTACATTGCATATGATTCTTATATAACATTCCATACATTGTTTAACAAAATTCATAACAAACTGCATTATTTTTTCCTCTTATTAAAATGTGAAACACGACCTTAAAATTTCATTCTCTTAGTTAGGCCAAAACTACCTACATAATTTGCAAAGTGTCGATCTTTAATTAACTACCTACATAAATTTCTAGCTGCCTACATATTTTATAAACTGCCTACATTGTGTTTTAATTGATGGTTACAAGTAACAATTGTTGGTCCAATGTACACGTCACCTTGAATGTTTGCATAATGTCCTCCCTCATAAGTGACGAACAAATTGGGTCAACTATGGGCCCCGCTGAAAGGTAATAATTTGACCAAATTATTATATGTCCTTACTCTAAAATGAATCAAATTCCTCGTTAGCTGAAGTTTTACACAATGTGCATGATTTAGATGACGGGCATAACCATTTTGATGGTGTTGATTGGAAATTGTTTGTTGGAATGACATTTGATACAAACGATGAAGCATATAAATTTTATAATTCATATGTTAGGACAATTGGTTTTTCCATAAGAAAGTCATTCCATTTGAAGTCTGATGAAAGAAGAAAGTTTGCATGTAGAATGTTTGTTTGTTCTAAGGAAGGGCATAAAGATATGAAACGAAATGTTGAACCCGATGTGAAAAGAAGGAGAGAACAACGTACCGGTTGTGAGGCCCATCTATTTATTAGCATAGGAAAAGATAAAAAATGGTTTGTAAAAAAATTCGTGAAGAACATAATCACTTGTTAGCCATTCCTTCGAAAGTTGGAAGATTGCGATCACATAGTAATTTATGTGATACTTCTGGAGATCTAATTACACAATTTCATGGAGTAGGGATGGGTTCTTCTAGTATTGCTAAGATTATAAATTTTTCAGGTGCTCCAATAGTTACTACACAGGATTGCATCAATAATTTGATTACGAAGAGACAAAATAATGTCGGTAAAGAATACATGGGTGTCGTTGTTTATTTTAAACAAAAGAAGAATGATGATGTTGGGTTTTATTTTGAAATGATTGTGGATGAAACTAAGCAAGAAATGCGTTTTGGGCAGACAATAGATCGAGAGACAATTATGCAACTTTTGGGGATGTTGTAGTTTTCAACACAACATATAGAATCAATAAATTTTGTATGCCATTTGCGCCCTTTACGGGGGTTAATCATCATATGCAATCTATTTTATTTGGATGTGCTCTGCTTGCAAATGAGACAAAAGACACCTTCATTTGGTTGTTTCAAACATGGTTGGAGTGCATGGGAGGAAAGGAGCCATGAAGAACCAAGATATTGCTATGAAAAATGCCTTACATAAAATATTTCCTAATACAAGACATCGTTTTTAAGTTTTTAACAAAACAAGTGAATTCAAGTTTTTAACAAGCTAATTTGTATATGAAAGAAGTTATATTGAAATCAAAATTAGATCTAATTTGTCTGTCATTTATCATGCACCTCAGGCAAACAAATTGACGATGGAAGATAAATACATGTCAATGGAATCTCATTCTAAATTGGAAAATCAAGGCGTTGACGAACCTAAACTGCCCTTCAGCTGAGGGTGGAGCAGCTTCTCTTTGATCTTCTCTTCTACCCTAGGTTGGATGAGATCGCGTCCCCTCTTCTTTGGTCAAAGCAGAGGAGGTCGAGATCACATTGGTAGGTACTAAGAGTGACGTGGCTCTAAGGCATTGAGAGGATTGTGGAAGCACAAAAGTGAGGAGATGAGATCGTGCCTTTTGTGCATATAATGGCAGGGATTGAGGCATCCGATGAACTTATGCTCCAGATTTACACCCTGCTCTACAGATCGTCGGACTTCTCTTTGCGAGTTGAGGAATCCCCTCTTCTTTGGCCGAAGCAGAGGTCGTCAATCGGAGGGTGGAAGGGGGAAGCACGAAAGTGAGAGGTTGGATCGCCCTAGGTAAGGACATCGAGCAGAGGGCGAAAGGGGGAAGCACGGAAGATGAGGGTTTAGATCGCCGTAGGTTTCGCCTTAGGGCAAAAGAGAACCGGTTGCTCAGTTGAACCAATATGCCTGTGAGTCTCCAGCATCGGTTCAAGCGCGCATCAATTTGGGACGTTGAATCAAGATGGACCAATAGGATGTAATGATCACACATGTTCTCACCTAATTGTGTTCACAACCTAATATTCCTCTCTCTCTCTCTCTCTCTCTCTCTCTATATATATATATATATATATATATATATATATATATATATATATAAATGAAGGTGTGAAGCGGCCAAATCTTCACAATGTGCCGCGCACATTACAGGTCATCCAAGTGAGATCCAAAGGCTCATGATCGCGCACGGCCCCAAACCATCCAAATGACATCCATCGGCTATCGTTGATCTCACGAGATTCTCGATCTCTCTCTTTTCTCTTACGAGCGCGAGTACGGGCGGCGGTGGGGGAAGAGGCCGAGGAGGGCCCGTAGGGTGAGGGAGGGGCTGCTGTGGATCATGGATCGAAAATCGAGTTGCTGTGCCTCGATTACTGCGGATCAAAATTGTGCTATTATGCCTTGATCATTGTGGATCAAAATCAAGCTACTGCCGATCGAGGTGTTGTGGATTGGATTGAATTAAGCGCGGTGGCGGGGTAAGAGGGAGGCAAGGAGGAGGGTCCAGAGGGAGGGAGGGGCTGTTGCGGATCGAGGCGTTGTGAGCTGCCCTTGCTCTCGTCGTCATCTTTGTCGAGTCGTCCTCACTTTCGCCGTCATGAGTGCCTTTGCCTCTCTCCTCCCTCGGTATCAACGTGCTCGTGCATCACCATTTTCAAGTCAGATCTGGCAGTCACAGTGGCCGAGGCCGGAATGAAGGGTGCCGGACTAAAGGGGATCAACTGAGATCTAACCGCAACGGTCGAGAAGAAGGTCAAAGATTTGGAGTATCTCGAGAGATGCACACCAACCGTTGACTTGCCTTGAGGGCACCCATCACATGCTTCACTCTCAACTTTCGAATCTCCACTCGACGATTCATATGCTGCTTCACACCGTGTGGGGCAATGGACGCTTCACACGTCCATTTTATTCATATATATACATACATACATGCATACATACATACATACATACATAGTATGTATATTATATGGATTTAATGTGCGTGTGAAATGCTTTTCATGTCAAGCGTGTTACACATGTTTTTCTTTATTTTTTTTCGATATCCTCTTTTACTAATATCTAGGAACATCATTGGTAATAATAAAAAATAAATTTGTATCATAAAAAGTTATAAAAATAATTACATCTACTATGAAAAATAATAATGTGCAGAAGTTTGTTAAATTTTAAAAATGTTAAATATAACTATTGTTAATGATTGAATGGTATTTTATTATTAAACAATCCTTTAAACTATTAAGAAATAAATATATAAAAAAAAGAAAAAAATATGTGTAAAGACACTTTAACGTAAAAACCTATATATATATATATATATATATATATGTGTGTGTGTATGTATGTATGTATGTATGTATGTATGTATGTATATTATCCAATGACCTTTGGAACGTAATAGGTATAATTATAACAGAAGTTGATTTTATTAAACCCCCAACCCGAATTGGTTCACTTGATACATACATTGCAAAGTCGACTTTTCTATAATTTATTCCTAATTAATAATAGAAACTTTTAATAGAAGAGGTGGATAAGAGTAAATGAATGTCTTCAACAGTGGCAAGAGCAATATAAATCATATGAGTGTTTGATTGACCATTTTATTTTGTTACACATTGAGAACCCACTCATACTACCTACTCGCGAGAGGAATGTCTCTTTTCATCCAATTATGTATTAAGCTTAAATTCAAATTTGATACTACTGATATACACATTTTAACTTCGATTATTGGTAACGATGTCCATCATTTATAGATGCATATTTTTTTACCGAATCAACACAAACACACACATATATATAGGTAAAATGGTCGTGCTGAGCACCTCCCACTCAATACCGTATGAAGCGACATTTGAATCATCTAGTTAAGGTTGGACGACTCAGATCATTTCAGATCAAATGTCTGATCTCACGACTGAGGATCATATCACGAGATGTTCTCCTCCCTCATCCTCCTCTCTCTCTCTCTATGTATGCCAAATGCCAACCCTCCTCCATCACCGATCGCTCTCTATCGTCAACCCACCTCATCGCCGGCCGCTCCCTCGCTCACTCTCGCGCTCGCGATCGAGTTGCAGTGGCTACCGTGGTCGATCTTGACCTTCGGGATTGCGCTTTGCCTCACTGTGGTTATCATCGCCATCAACAAAGGGGAGATTAGGGAGAAAGGATGAGAGAGCTGAGGGAGAGATCGGATCGCTTCGCAGCTATCGTCATCCTCGCCATGGCCAAAGGGGAGATTGTGAAGAATGGAGAGAGAACAAAAGAAGAGATCGGATTGTCTCGCAACCACCATTGCCTCGCTGTCGTAGCCTCAAGGATACTAGAAGGGGAGAGAGAGGGATACAAAGGAGAGAGACATCTTTCAATAACTCAGCGAGACGAAACCAAAATCTTGTCAATATCTCGAGCATAATCATATCAGCCATCGGATCTAATCTGGACCGTTGCCCATCCACTTCACATGGTGACAATCATTTTACCCATATATGTTTTTTTTTTCAGTAAGTTTTTACCCCTATATGTTGATTGGGTAAAAAAAAAATATGCGTCTAAATTGTGGACATCCTTAATTCTTAGACATCATATGACCAAATGAATTATTGATGGTTAGGGATTTAATTGGATTGGTCAAATTCGGACCCCACACGAGCCGAAAGAGATCCGTGTTTTCATTCGTCTGATAGCGAACCCATTAATTGCCAGCTTGGAATTCGGTCTATAATATATTATATTATACTTGGAATTCCTATTATTATATTATAAAATATTATATCTACTGTAATATAATATATTGTAGTATAGGATAAGATTGGAAGTAATGATGTTTGATTTGTTTTAATTCAAAATTTTTAAATCTGATTCGTATATTTTTAATGGGATGAATACGAAGTTAAACAACACGATATTGAATATTCGTCTTGTAAAAGAGAGACATCATCATTAAATTATATCATATATATATTTAATAACACGTAAAATAGAAAAGTTCACGTAAGAATGTAAATTTAATGCCAAAATTTGACTAGCACTACTAACAAATTTTACTTTAATCACTATAATGGTAGAAGGTCATAATGATATTTAAAAAATGTGATGGGGAAAAAAAATAACTTTAACACTTTGATTTTGAATTAGATTAACTAGAAATGAACTTACAAAACATTAATACAAAAAATATTTAACCCATTATATGTACATCCAATTTTATGCAACATATGATAATAACATTAAATATTAAAGTGGTGAGTATTTTTTTCATTACTAAAATATATCTCAAGTTTGATTTTACGCCCATAGTTTTTTAAATGAGTGTGTGACACACTTTTCGTATCACATGCCAAACGATTTTACGCATATTTTTTAAATTTTTTTTTTCTATATGAGTTTTTTGTTAATACTTTTAAGTATTGATAATAAAAAAATAGTTTTGTAGGATAGAAAATTATAAGAAATGATTATAATATTCATAAGTTCATAAAAATTTGACAATGATAAAAATATAATAATTATTTATATATTTAATTATTTTTAATTATAAAGATTGAATTATGAAGAACTTTTATATTGCAGCCTTTTTAAACTATAAAATTACTCATTTGTTCTCGCTGACTACGAAAATTGTCGCTTTAAATGTTTAAACATTTCAAATTTAAAAGAAAAAAAACAGGAAAAATTTCTTGAAATTAGATTTAAAGGCACACTTAGTTGACCTCTGTAGTAGAAAAAAAAATTATATATGGAAAAGAAACTTGATGTCCTTAAAGAAAATAATAATAATAATAATATCAAAGTGGGACTTGTAACCACTCGATCTAACTTTGTTTTATCATGAATGGGCATGCACTTGAAGAAAGAATCTTATCAAAAGTCATAAAGTTAGAAAGTGAAGGTGAGAAAAAAAATAATTTACTAGGACTTAAGAGAATGTTTTTGATATATATTAACTATATTACAAATTAAATAATCTTATTTTAGTAAAAAATAAATATAAAAGAAAGAGCATTATGAATGTATTGAACGTTTTTATACGCACATAATTTGGCACGTTAATCGAAAAAAAAATCTTACATAATTTGACATTTATTCGTCATTAATACACGTTTGATTTTTTTAATCCGAGATTTATGCATAAATTTTAACACGTTGATAAACACATTTTTTTTGCCAAATAAAAACTTTATTTTTATCGTCTTTTATTTATTATATTTTGGTTTTTAAAATTTTACTAAAATAGAATGGAATTGATTTATTTTCGTATTTTTTGTTTTTTTGGTCCATTCACATTTTATAATTTTTCGATTACAAATTTTTACTTTATGAAATAAGCTATGAAAAATATTTTTACAAAATATATAAAAAAAATGGTTAGAGAGAGAATGAGAGAGAGAGAGAATAATAACAAAGACACCGACGACGGACGACGGAGAAACGGGAGGAGGAGGATTCCGATTTGGGTGGGGGAACGCAACCGAAATCGCTCTCCCTCTCTTTCTCTCTCCCCCCCTTCCTCCTCCCCTCCTCCTTTAGGCCTCGCCGGCGAGGTGACCGTGGTAGCTCCGCCGGAGCTCGTACGGATCTCGTCGGTAAAGATCGCATCTTGAGGTCGGCGGTCGATCCGTCCGTTTCCAGTTTCCGTTCTTTCATCGTTTCGGGAGCACGAGCGGGGCGATGGCTCGAGCTCTGGTGGATCGCGCGACGAGCGACATGCTGATCGGCCCGGACTGGTCGATGAACATCGAGATCTGTGATATACTCAATCACGACCCGGGGTATGCGTCTTCCTCCTTGATTTCAACTGTTATATTCGCTTCTCCCTTGTTTTACTAGCGCCAACGCATGGAGGGATTGCATTTGGGTGGCCCTTTTTCTGGTTTGATTTACGGAAGGATCAAACTTTTGAGTTTTATGAGAAATTTGCGGCCATGATCAGGTGCTACGGCGGCTTTGGTTTGCACAAGACGGAAGCTTTTACTCCGATGTCCACTTGGGATAAGGGACTTGTGCAATCCGTTAGTTTTTTTATCATCAGTATGTTGAGCTAATTGTTGAATTATGAGATTTGAAGAGCTACACAGTTTAAATGGTTTGTTACTAGAGTTTTGGTTTAGAAAGGTAGAAGCTTTTAGTGCGAGATCATGATCGGGAATTCTGTTGATTTGGATTGTGGGTGGTCTGAGTTCAGTTGGAACACATGGAAAAAAATGGGAATTTGGAGTTTGAAAAAGTTCAGCTGGAAGATATGAAAATTTTGAGTCCAAAAATTTCAACTGGAAAAGAAAGAAAATTTGAGCTTGAAGATAACTTTGCAGCCTTGATAGAGTGTTATAAGTGTTTTGCTTGAGGACCATTGCAACTGTGAACATTTGATGAGATTAGGAGTTATGCAACCTATCGATATCCTATACCAATAGGTTGAATTTAATTGCAGAAGGAAGCAATTGCTGTGTCGTAACCATGGTTTGGTGCAAAGATTGTCTTTCTGCATTGTTCTTCTTTCCTGTTTTAGGAGGCCTTTAGGGTAGGACAGGTAGGTACTTTTGTTACTATGTTTTCTTGGTTAACATTGAATTTTGGAATCATGGATGGGCGTTATGAGGCTTCACATTTTATTTAAATAATGTGCGAGCTTTATTACTATGAACTACTGTTGACCTCAGCTTTTGCAGTCCTGAATCCAGATCATTGTTGATTTCCTTTGTAAAAGTAAATGTTTCCTGTGCCAGAAATATCAGGATAATGGATAAAAATATGATATTTTCTGTTTACAAAATGTGGGAACTTTTTTCCTATTGCATATTGACTTGTTAGATTATTGGGATGATCAGTACTGTGCACACTATGAACTCAGTCTTGAGTCACAGATGATGTCTGTTTGTCTTTTACATGATAAATTTATTGATACTGAGACACAATGATTTCTTTCTTTCTTGCCATTTTGGCATCTTTTTTTTTCAGTTCTGTAATTTTTCTTTTAGCTGCAATCATCCTTTGCACTTTCAAAAAAAAAAAAAGAATTCTTTTTAGCTTCATGTGAGTCAGTCAATGTAATAGTAATAATTTGTTTGATAATCCTTTCCATGTGCAGAGATGGAATGAAACTGACGGAGCACATGGTGAGAATGTAATAAAAAATATATTAAATACAGTGGCAGACCAATAAATAATAAGAATGCATCCTCTAGTTATGAAACTTTACTTTAGATTCCTTAGCTCGCACACATAACCGCTCATTTAATCATGTTCATGGTGAATTCTGTTAGACATACTGTATATATGATGATTGACCTAGACAAGTACATGCCAATATTCTATTACCTGATCTTTAGCGATTTTTTTATCATGGTAACAGGCAAGCAAGGGATGTTGTAAAGGGTCTTAAGAAACGCATTGCACATAAAAATCCTAAAGTTCAGCTACTTGCACTGGCTGTAAGTACATTTACTAAATTGTCTTTTCGCACCTACCTTTGGATTTCTGGTCCTGGACTTTTACTCGATTGCAATAGAGATTTTGCTTTGCATCCACAGACCTTTACGAGTCTTTGCGTTTGACATCATGCTTTGGTTTGATCTGCCGTCCTGATGTTTTCTTCACACACCTGTTGGAAACCACATACTTCAATCTCCACCCTCACATATTTTAAGGATTCCAAGTGAAAAGAGAACAATTTTTTAAGGATGCTAATTTCCCCTAGACTGAGTTGTTCTTTTGACTATTTCTGGTTTAAAATACTTGAAGATAATATTTTCTCCTTAGGACGATGCTGTTCAGATCTCAAAGTCTTAAAAATTAATTCCATTGTTACTTAATTATCTTTTCTCAATGCAAATATCTAGGTTGATCAGTTCTTTAATGTGTTTGTTTGTTTGTGTGTGTGTAGTTTTATTTCTTGCCAAAGTTGGCTAGTCAGTAGTACTGTGGGAGACTGAGATAGTGAAAAAATGCAAAGAAATAACTTTCTATCATCTTGGTGTCTTACCTTTGTCTATTTCTTGTGTGTATTAGTTGAATGTTTTAAGACCGATCTGTAATATAAAATTGCAGCTGCTGGAAACAGTGATAAAAAATTGTGGTGATATTGTCCATATGCATGTTGCTGAGAAAGATATACTACATGAGATGGTTAAGATTGTTAAGAAAAAGGTTAGAATGCTTCAAGTTGAAAAATCTATTCTCTTTTCTAGTGTTTTTTTTATAATGATGCTCTCTTTTCATGCAGCCTGACTTTCATGTGAAAGAGAAAATATTGGTACTAATTGATACCTGGCAAGAAGCATTTGGAGGTCCACGGGCTAGATATCCTCAGTATTATGCTGCATATCAGGAACTACTGGTATACTTGATTATTATTATTATTATTATTATTTGAGAGGAGGTATACTTTGATTCTAAGCTGGTAAATTGTCTTGATTTTCTAAACTCCTATTTTTTTCTTCTCCATTAGCGTGTTGGTGCAGTGTTTCCACAGAGGCCTGAGAAGTCGGCACCTATATTTACTCCTCCTCAGACACAACCTTTGAGTTCTTATCCTCCATCGTTGAGAAATCCTGATTATCAGCAAGAAGCACCTGAATCATCTGCTGGATCTGATTTTCCTGCTTTAAGGTGCTCTTTATCACTTCTTTCTGACTACTCTGAGATGCAATTTGCTATTAAGTTCTGGATTCTACAGATAGTGAAGATTTCTTCCTTTGTGACATTTGTATAAAATCTCAGTGTTGACCATCAAAATGTGTTCAACCACCTCTTCTCCTAATGAAGCTGTATTATGTCCTTATGGAAATAAGGGCATATTCACATGTCTTGTTTGTGAGCATTTCTCACTATAATTCAGTTCGCAGTTTGTTTCATTAATAGTTTTCTTTTTAGAATCTATCCTCTGTTCATTTTTCATTCGTTCAAGAAAGAAGGCAATGAACATGTAGAGAGACCACTTTTTATTGAGAAAGATGTTTCACATGTATGAATTTAGATCAACTCCCTTCAAAACTAGAAAACGAAAATGGATTAGGTTTATTAAATTCAATGCTTGTGAGGTGCTTCACATACTCAGTTTTGCTTTTGGAAAATGCTTAAACAAACTTGAAATTTGAACATTGGAAACAAATTGTATTTTATTTGTCTGCTGAGGAAACCAATTTTGTAACTTTTTTGGCTGCTTCAGATCCCAAGCCCAAATGAATTCTTTTTTAAATAAGGTCTTCAATTGGAACTTCCATATGGTAAATATTTCACTGACTACTATTTGAAAGTGCTGCATTTTATACATTTGGCCTTTAAGTTTTTGAAGGTATGTAGATAACTACAAATTTTATTCATTGGAGTATCTGAAAACGAGACACTGAATATTTGGAATTTGAGAGGTATAAAAACCTATGTGTAGACTTCTGAGTTTTGACAGTTTTTACATCTCTCTAAATCAGTAGTTGGTTTATTGGTTAAACTGTTTGTTGGAGCTGTGGTCGTACTAAGAGCCTTATTGTGATTCATCACTTTTTTTAGAAATGGTACTTTTGTATTTATTGTTTAAAGAATCATGTCATCATTTACTGAGCCTTATTGTGATTCTTTCTACTGACAAAGCTACCATTGGTTAATTGCATGCCACTTTTTGAGATTGAATTATCTTTTCTATTGAATACATCAGCCTGACTGAAATTCAGAATGCTCGTGGTATCATGGATGTTCTTGCTGAAATGTTGAATGCTCTAGATCCTGGGAACAGAGAGGTATGCTGCAGTTTAGTCTTTTCTTTTACTTTTTTTCCTTTTGAGAAAAATTTAACCTTTTTCTTAGTTTTTAAAAATAGTATTTCGCTTTTTGCTTAACTTTGATGCTAATTTGTGGTTCTGAGGAAATTGAGCGTTCTATAGCCTTTAACCAAATGTATAATTTTTTGTTAATTCCACTTGACATCTGTGTTCGAATTTTATTCAAATCTTAGATGCTAACTTTTGTTTTCTGGCTTGCTAATTCTATTCTCTGATGTCAATTGTTAGGGATTGAAACAGGAAGTGATCATTGACCTTGTCAATCAATGTCGTACTTACAAGCAAAGAGTTGTGCAACTCGTAAATACAACCTCGTATGTCGCTGTTTACCCTTCATTTTATGTTTGCATTCATTTGCAAGAAATGAATTGATGATGACTTTCTCCACTTTTGTAAATTTTTATTTCCTTTAAAACCTGCCACAATTTATTTAATCAGGTTTTTAAATCCCAGTCTACATGCATGTTAGCTGATGCCATCATTGTTCATCCCTATTTAGCATCAAGTTATTGGACCTCTGTTAGCTTTTAAGATGGAGGTAGGGAGGATAGTTTTCCTCCCTTTCTTGTTTGTGTCGTCACGTGAACCTGTTTCTATTCTATCCAAGGAATTAAAATCTAGACCATCCAACTGATAATACCGTATTACTAAGATGACCATGATTGGAGTCCATAATTTTCTTTATGAGAACTGTAAGGTGAGTAGGTTCTCTTTTTCGTGTTCTTCTAGCAAGCATTTCCGATCTCAACTTGAAGAAGAAAACTAAGGACAACTCGGGTGTTGATCGACTCATATAGAAGTATCCATATCAGGATCTAGTTGGTAACCACCCAAGTCTGACTTATTGTTAATTTGAGAGTTTAAGTGGACTCATTTTCTGTTCCGTGAACTTGTATATAAAATTGTACCATGAACTTACCGAGTTTATGCACCAAATAAGCTTAATTATAAAGTAACTTTTTATGCAATCACAATACAATATTATGCACATATCTATGATCCATATAAACAATCAGTATATTTTATTAATATGAGAAATATTAAAGTAATGAAAATAAGTACCATCACTTTATAACTAATAAGTGATAAGTAGCTATCAGCATTAAGTTTATTAAGCTAGAAAATAACAAAAAATGAGTAAAAGTAGTTGCATTAAAATTTCTACTCATGATATTAATTTCTTGTTACCACAGGCCATGTAACTTCCCCTTTTTGCTTTTAATTTTGGTTGGCTCATGTGTTTAGTCATGTTATGTGTTGACTTACAACATCAGCTTGTGCCAGTAATCAGTATGTTTCATGCAAGGATACAATTGTAATGAAAACACCATAATGGTAAATTGTGGCAACAGTCATCAGGAAGCCAGAAATATGCCGGAAAATTTTGATATATTGTGTGTTTTATTAGATGTTTCATCTTTTATATCTTCCATTTATCCAGAGCGCTCTGGATAAATTAGTAGCACAACCACTACAAATTAGTAGCATCATCTTTTTCGTGATGTGTTCATAATATTGCAGAGATGAAGAGCTGCTTCGTCAAGGACTTGGCCTTAATGATGACTTACAACGTCTGCTAGCGAAACATGATGCTATTGCTGCTGGAATTGTTGTCCATCAGGAAAAACCCAAATCACTTCAGGCACTTGTTGATATTGATTCTGCAAGTAGCAAAGCAGCAGATCAAAGGTGGTCTTTCTTACGCTGGCTCATTTGGTTTTCAGCCATGTTTCTTTATATTTGTAAGGATTGTTTATTAAACAATAAAAATCGTCATTGTGTATGGACATAAATATTTTTGGATTATCTTACTACTACTTTTTAGGGGTAAAAAGATTACTAAAATCTGTAAAGTCCAAAAATGTAGGTGTACGACAAAGAACCCAAGCTGTAGGGGTGGGAGACAAAAGAATCACAAAAATTTCATGACTCTAGACCAAAAAACAAAAAGAAAAAAAAAGAATGTGGCGTACAATATTCTTAGTATAACATCTCTCTCATGAAGATGCTATTATTACAATGATACTTTTTTGATAAAAGGATTACCACTCAGCTTGGGATAGTCATCCACATTGTACTAAAACCATAGAAACTGTGAAATATGCAAGTGCATATGAAAGCAAAATTCAAAGGTGAGAAAGATGAACTTCAGTGGATGTGGATACCACCAAAACTTGCTATCTCTCACTCAAGACAAATAAAAAAAAGAGATGTCATGTACAGTATTTTCAATATAACACTTTCCCCTCTAAAAAAAGGTGCAGTTATGTTGTAGGTAGATAGTCTGGCGTCCGCCAAAAACACAAGCCTCAGCTGCCTCCGGTCTTTGCCACCTCATGCTGTTACAGTATCTACCATGATTTAGACTAGTTCAAGTAGTTGGAAATTTTCGTTGTTCTTGAAGAACAAGTATGATAAAGCATTATAAATTACGCTGATATATACATTGCACAGGAGTGTTGGCAAAATGTTGAAAGGTACATTATAAATTAGAACGCGAAACATATGTTGGCAAAATTTGGAAGTGGCCCTCAAAAAAACTTTCAGGAAGAGTTCATTTAAAAATCATGATCATAAAACTCTCATAACTCGTTCTGGTTCACAACAGCTAAACATGATGACATGTTAGAAAAAGTTTGATAAGAGGTGTATGCGATCAGACATGCCACCTCTGCTGACCTCAGTTAGGTATTAGTTATTTTGCACCTTATTCTCGTTCCTTTCTGCTCAACTCCTGCCATAATATCACATATGATTCAACCGTATAGCTAATATAGCAAGTATGTTTAGATGATGGTTCTACATTCAATAGGCGTCTATTATATATCTGAGTTTTTAACTTAGGATCATTATCCGAAGAGGAAGAAGAAGGAATTTCTTTGTTTTGACAGACAGTATTGTGATTAAAAGCTACACAACGTTAAACTATGTAGAGTAAATATGGTAAAATAATCCTAGAAATGAATAAGAAACCACAGAAGAAGCGAATTCAGCTACCCTCAAACAATGAAGGATAACTACAAAGCATATGGTTGATGTGCTCGACTTCAGTTGGCAACAGAAAGTAGTAATTATTTCATGGGGGAACAAAGGGTGCAGCCCTTGCTAGAGAACCTATGGTAGAAGAATTGAAAATTAATTGAAGTCTTTATATTCTTATAATCACCAAATGGAAGGGAACTCTTTCTTGTTTACTGATAAACATGCCACTTGTTTTGAAGCCGATGATCTGGATTTATGAAATATTGAATCGAAATATAACTCGTAGTAAATTTGTTAGTTGAAATCAGTATGTTGACTGTTTCTGTAAATGTTGTAGAGGTGAATCCAAGCATGTCCGTTCCATAATGTTCTTGACTTTTCATTTATGGAAAATGTGCACTAGTTAAATGAAATGCTCTCTTGCCTGGTAATCATGTATCATGTAGTGTGTGTCTAACATGTATACAAGGAATCATCTATAATGCAATATGTAGTAGTTTTGAGATATGAGCTTTGATTCTTGAATAGTATCCGAATTTTTTATAATGTTTACTTTTTTTTATTAATCGTATAGAGGATAGCTTCTGTATTTAGGAGTTTGAAAGCAAGGATCTTAGATATTCTTGTTTTCATTGATATATTTCTGATTTTTTTTGTCATTTTGGTTTAGTACAAGCACGAGTTCTGGTAACCAACTACCTCTGCAGCAATTACTGCTACCCGCACCTCCAGTATCCAATGGTTCATCAACTTCATCAACAAAACTAGATCCTAATATGGACCTTCTCAGTGGTGAGGATCTCAGTAAACCTGCACCTGCGGATGCTCTAGCTCTTGTTCCTGTTGGTCAACCACTCACAAATTCGGCTTCTGATCAGAACATTTTAGCCCTCGCAGACATGTTTCCCACTAGTGGCTCTAATGTTAGTAATAACAATATATCAAATTCATTGGTTCCCGCCCCTGCATTCTCAGTGCAACAGACGAACCCTTCAATACCGCAGCATCAGCTTCAGATGCAGCAGATCCAACAACCTGCACCGTATTCTAATGGAGACATTCCAAGTGTAGCTCCACCACAGTATGAGCAGGCAGCTTATGGCCAAGGTGCCCAATTGACCCAGCCGAGTCCATCATGGAATGGTCAAGTCGCTCCAGCTTTTACTCCACAACAGCAGTCGTACAGTTATGGTAAGCTACCTACTTGTCTTCTACTGGCCGTTCAGTCTTTGCCAAACTTAAGTTTGTTTGGTGAGAGAGATCTGAGATCTAATTATAAGGTCGTGAGTAGAATTTGAGTTGAATAACATGTATGCATGTTGCAAGTATCGGTGGGACCGTGGGAGTCTTGTTTCTTAGCACTGGAAGTTTTGCCTGCTCGTTCTGAAATGAATTATTGAGACATTGCTCTCATCAGAGACGTTTTTCATTTATGGTGCTCTTTGCTGATTATTATCATCTTACCATACAGGCGCTGATCAAAGTGCAGACCTTCCTCCACCGCCATGGGAAGCACAAGCTGTTCAAAACAATGAATCGCCTAGGTTGCAGCCCCAACCAATACAAAGCGGTCAATTTGGAGCCATACAACCGATTCAACCTACCCAGTTTGGAGGTATGCAACCCCAGCCTATTCCAGATGGTCAGCTTGGTGCAATGTATCCACAATCAATGATCAGCGGACATCCTGGAGGTCTTCAACTTCAAGTTGTGCCGAGCAGCCAGTTTGTTGGAATGTATCCTACAATGCAGAATGCTCAGATGGCAGCCATGTATTCACAACAAATGCTTGGAGGGCAAATGCCGATACAGGGTGGTCAGATGACTGGCTTCGCCTACGGACAGTATCCAGAAGCTCAGTTCAATGATCCGAGGAGATTGATGTACCCCTACGGGAGTCAAAATGACCTGTCTCAAAGAATGAATGGTCTCAACATGCAAGAAAGCAGTGCATACATGAACAAGACTTCCTATGGGACATCTTCGACCTCTTTACTCCAGTCCAAGAAGCCGTCCAAGCCCGAGGATAAGCTCTTTGGCGATCTTGTCAACATGGCTAAGTCGAAGCAAAATAAGTCTGCTGCAAGTAATGCTGGAGGCTTGTAAGATCTCTGTCAGGATCACTTTCTTTTCCTCTTTGGTATTTTTTTTTCATTTGCTATATTACCTCCTTTTTTTCTTATAAATATTTTGATCTTTCTGCTTCATCGATTGTAAGTACCTTTTCTGTTGATTTTAGACATGTACATTTTGTTCTACAGAAGACAAATTTGAAAGGGCTGGTCTAGGAAGAGATTATAGATCTGTTGCTTGTTCTAAACTATCCACTTGTGTGAATTGTGGGTAATCAATCCATTCTTTAATACCATGTTGATGGCAAGTGACGATACAAACTACTGATCAAGTGAAATATTTGACTTCGGCTGTACTTTCATGGTTCATATTTGGCTGATCTTTTTGGGGTCGAAACGTTTGACAAATTTAAAAAAAAGGGGGTAACAGCCGGCTGGGAAAAAAGATAAGAAAAAGAATAATCATGGCAACTTTATGGTCTTTAAAGATCAAAATTGTCATTTTAATTCATGAGATAAAATTGATGCACCATTATTAGATTAATCTTATTATCCAAAATGTAATATGAAAATTTATGATGAACTTAATAATGATTATTATTAAATTTATAAATGACGGATTAATTACGCAGAAAAAATAAGTATGTCCCAGGAATGAATTGCCCCCCTTTTATTAATCTAAAATTAAAACAAAATTAACAGTAAAAAAGTGTTTGTTAATCTAGAATTAATGTATTATTGTTATCATCATTTAATTTTATGTTTTTCGCATAAGTTGACGGAGATGAGAATTTTTCGCTTAAGATTGTAAGATGATACTCGATTTGAATTTCATAACGAAAAGAGATGTGCGATCAAGCTTCGAAATTGTTATTTTATGCTCTCACATAAAATTAAGTTAATCATGACTCATTAACAGTTTGAATAAAAAGACAAGGTTTTGTTGAAGCACAAGGGCGTAACTTTAATTAGTAAAAAAGCTTAATTATTGAAGGTCTTTGAAGTGATTAATGCCAACAATAAAATTCAGAAGTAACTTTTGCTGCATTGATAGGAGATTTGTTATGATAATTTATTATTTTTTGGATCACAAAAGAACAGATTGATATAACAAAAGTTTACTTCAAAAAAAAAAAAAGATCACACATTTCAGAAAAGTCTATTGTCCATTTGAATCATATTTATATAAAAAAAATAACATCTCATTCAAACTATTTAAGAATTGATTGATTATCTTTATTATGAAGTAAGATAAGGTTGAAGGTTTGATTAAATGGATATTTTTTTTATCAAAATTTAATTCACATGGTAATTTGTCAGGCTGTAATTGGTCAAAATATGTGTTGTACAATTGAATGCTACTTGGGTTACCACTTACCACTCATATGCCAATTAAGATCAGCATAAAATTTAAAATTACTGATTAAGTGTTGCATAAAATCAAATATCATAATAAAATGGGCCACGAAAATTTTGAATAAAAATAACCAGTAATTAATTCGTCTTAATTATCGCATACCCTTACCAATGGCACCTTAAAAAGTAAGGCCGAATCTATCCAAAATTTATATCATATTCCGAATAAAAATGTTTTATTTCTGAATGAAGATGGAAATGAACTGATCAGGCCGCCACCTTCAACTTTTCAGGTTCAGCTCTTCCGGCGTCCGTCTCAGAATTTTCAGCAGCGGCGGCGGCGGCGGCGGCTGTGGCCGCGTCATGCAGGCCCATCTTCTCCAGCTCGCCGAGGAATCCGTCCACTTCAGATGCATTTATTTTGTACGGCGTGTGCGCGGCGCCTGGGTACGTCCGGCTCTGCACCTCCTGCTTGTACTCCGACAGAGCCCGGTGGATCTCGTCGCCCACCCGCCCGTACTGTTTCAGGAACTTTGGGGCGACCTGACAAAGATTTATCAGAGTTTAACGCAGCTCGTCAATTTTTTACAGTTCTTGATCATGTACCAATCGGGTGCAACTCCTATCAAATATATATATAGCTACAAACTCTCGAAATCTGTCTGCATGGACGCATGATAACGAGTGTTTGCAAAGAGCAAGGTTCCAGAGCTTGCATTACTAACCTTAGCATCACCATCGAGATTCAAGATGCCCAGTAAATCATGGTAAAACAACGCCTGATCAGAAAAAAGATTGCATCAGTTTCGCTTGGACTGCAGTCGTCCTCTTCACGTCCGGTGCAAATGTTATGTATTTCTGATCAGATATGATGTGTACACAACAGCATGAACATACATAATGTATATATGTCGATCGATAGACATCTAACCTGTCCACTGCAAAATGGTCCGGCGCCAATGCCAATGGTCGGAATTTTCAGCACTGAGGTAGCCGCCGCTGCCACCGGAGCCGGCACGCACTCCAGCACGACAGAGAAGCATCCGGCCGCCTCCAACGCGAGTGCGGCCTCCACAACCTGCATGCAGAGTTTATCTTGTTTATAATCTGTTCCGCCGGTGGAGATATTAATCTGTACGAGCCAAATTCTAATATGACTCGAAAACTGCATGCTACAGAAAGAGATCAAATCTATATATCTGTAACGCGAGAAAATGATGCCACGTTATACCTTCATGGCGCCGACGACCGTCCTTCCCTGCAACCGGAAGCCGCCGAGCACACTGACAGCCTGAGGGGTCAACCCGACGTGA
The DNA here is from genome assembly GCA_030549335.1 of Pontederia crassipes. Taxonomy (NCBI): domain Eukaryota; kingdom Viridiplantae; phylum Streptophyta; class Magnoliopsida; order Commelinales; family Pontederiaceae; genus Pontederia; species Pontederia crassipes. Next base: position 50,514,164 of record CM060186.1, on the reverse strand, counting down.
CCCATGACCGCGATCCCGGCCTCGACGATGGCCTTCGCCGCCGTGATCCTCGACGGGGCGCCGCCTTCCAGTTTGATGCCGTCCATCCCTCCTTCTTTCATCATCCGCACGCTCGTCTCCACTGCCTGCAGCGACGACATGCGTTCCCGTGTCAATCCACGAAATAGACTCCGGCGAGGTACGATAAGCAATTAACCAAAATGAGAAAGACGCGCGCCGGTGGCCACCTGGGAGGGGGAGGACTCGTAGGAGCCGAAGGGGAGGTCGCCGATGAGGAAGGGGCGGGAGGCGCCGCGCGCGACGGCCTGGCAGTGGGCGATCGTCTGGTCGAGGGACATGGGGAGGGTGTTGGGGTGGCCGTGGACCACCATGGCGGCCGAGTCGCCGACGAGTATGACGTCCATGCCGGCGCGGTCGACATGGACGGCGGAGGGGTAGTCGTAGGCGGTCACGATAGTGATCGCCTCCCCGCGGCGGTGCTTCCGCCGGAGTGTCTCCAGCGTGACGCGCTGGCCGGGGGCGGCCGCGGCGGCTGCCTTCGCCCCGCCGTACAGCTGCGCGCTCTCTGCCGCGCTGCTCATCATCCGGCGGCCGCTCAATCGCCGCAAGAGCAAGGCCGCCATGACTGATCTGGTCTCAGCCTCGGACGTAGAGATCAGCGACGGCGCTTGCTCGTTCGCTTTGACGTGCTCCTGCGAGGCCGCAGCGGTGCTATTTGCTATACGCGGCGGATATTTAATGCATCAAAATTTTAAGAGCGATTTCTAAGACGTGCTCAAATTGCATTTATTTATTTTTTCGACAATAGTCATATTTTTTTTTATTTGTGTGAGTGAGTGTTGTCGCGATCGGATCAGATCGGCTGGCCGGTCGAACCGTCGACCGTCCGACAACACGGTCCATCTCAAAGGCTAAAATCGAAGACCCCTTGGATCGGATTGAACCGGTTAAAACTGGATCAAGTCGGAAAAAAACCTGATTAAACCATATTTCAGTCGGACCGGTTCAAAAAAAAAATCCAAAGAGGCCTAAAACCTAACGCTTGACACAAGCGGCTTAACTTTGCTGCAAAATCCCTAATCCAGCGAGCGGCGATCCAATGTGCGCGACTCTCACCGTCCGGCGATGGTGAATGTCGGAAGTCATGGAACGATCCCCAATTGGCGGCCATCGATAATCTCTGCGGTAAGCGATTTCCTATTTTAGTTCTGTTCATTTTCATTTCCTTCCTTCTCGAGTTTTCGTGTTCGTCGACGATCTCTGACTGTCCGCCCATCTGCAATTCGTTGTTGGCTAAAGACGTTGTTGTCGCAAGCATCGCATGCGCGTGTCACGGGGTTATTTTTCGCTCGACCGACCCGTGCGACGCCTAGACGTGCCCAATGTCTAGGCAAGCTCTTTTGAGCGTTTTGCGAAAGCTTGTTTATGCCACTTTTTGAATGCCACAATTTTTGGGACGCTTGGTCCTAAGCGGCCACTTCGATGGAGGGTTTGTGAACAAACAGGCATCTCGGCGGGACGCTTGATCGCTTGGGACGCTTTTGTGGGTTGCCACCCCACGCTCGAGGCACGGTGCAAGATTTTGGGAAGCTTAAAATCTTTGTTAAGTAAATAAGAATGATTACAACGCTTCGGAGGAACACTAGCGAATCTCTCCTATTATACCACCAATTCGGATGCAAGATATATGACGTATGATGTGGAGGACAAATCAAGGGGTTGTACTTTTCTAGAGTGCAAATTACAAAATTGTCACTATCACACTAAAAAAATAAACTAAGTACAAAAGTGGGTTGAAAAGCGAAAATACATAGAAGTAAGATAACTCGGCGTGCTCCGGGAAAAGCCCTGAGACATTCTCCCCCACTCAAGTCAGCAACGTCACTGGAGCTGCAGCTTGAAATTATTCAATCTTTTGCTTGAACTACCACATGTCATCGGCTGTCTTCCAACTTGTGTCGGCATCCGGTCTTCCGCTCCATCAAATAAGATACTTCTTCTTCCGATTCTTCGCATGAACGACGAGTACTTCTTCAACTTGATCAGTGAACTGCTGACGGATGGCCGAGGGGGCGCGTCTGAAATTCCACGCTTGGGATCTTCAGGGTCTTCAATGAAAGGCTTGAGCAGGCTGACATGGAAGACGGAGTGTTGTTGCATCTGCGACGGGAGCTCCAACTTGTAGGTCACCTTACCTACCTTCTTTAGGATCTTGAATGGGCCCTCGTAATGCCTAACGGGGCTCTTGTGCAGATTCTCTCCACTTAGCCAAAAATGTTGGACCAACTTCACAAGGACTAAGTCTCCGACTTCAAAGTTAACGTCTTGTCGGACAGTATCCGTCCACTTCTTCATGCGCTTCAATGCCTTGTGTGAACATGCTCTAGCCATGTCGTTCTGCTCATGTCATTCCCTCATCATGCAGTGAGCGGCGAAGACTTTGCCACCATAAGAAGTGGCGACGGCCTGGGCGTGAGAGGTTGCTGCCTCGTCACTATCTCGAAGGGACTCCGATTGGTTGACTCACTTCGTTGCAGGAAGTATTCGGACAAACTCATAAGATGTGATCTTTTCTGTCCATGATATCTCTTGATCATTCAAATCTTCCTATAGGCTATTTGGTTAAGGATGCGTTTGCGGATGATGGAGATGTTGAGATTTCAGTCTAGCAATAGCATGCTTAGCAAAAGAGATGCTCCATACATTCTCCAAAATGACACTTCATTGCCTTTAACATTTCATGCTTGTATCATACAAGATCTGTAATTGCAGCAGGCTGCAACGTTTCATGGAAATATATTGTAAATTTCCAAGGTTCATGAAGGAGAATTGCACGATGTCGAGTAGCTTCGCACAGTCCTTCTGATTGGCACTCACATAGTGTCGTAAGTAGATCTCCAAAATACAATTCACCCTCTCAATTTGGTCGTCGATTTGAGGATGAAGTGATATCGAGAAATACAGGTTGGAGCCCATCATCTTGAACAATTCCTTCCAGAAGTTGCCAACGAATCGCCCATCCCGATCGCTGACGATGCTTTGTGGTAGGCTCCAGTACTTCATTACATGCTTTATGAATAACTCCGCGGCTTCAGTGGCATGACAACTTGTGGAGCCGGCGGCGAAGATGGCGTACTTGGAGAACCGATCGACGACCACCATGATGGTACCTGCCCCTTCAGATTTGGGCAAGCCCGTGATGAAGTCCATGGAGATATCTTTCCATGGACGCTCTGGGATAGACAATGGTTCCAAAAGTCCGTCGGGTGTTTGATTGAGGTTTTTGTCTTGCTAGCAAATAAGGCATGTCTTCACAAAATCTTCAACATCATCCTCCACCCTTGGCCAGAAGTAGTTGTCTTCGATGAATGCCAAAGTGCGGCGGATGCTCGGATGTCCCGTCCACTTGGAGTTATGGCACTCTTGCATGATAGCGCACCGTAAATTGTCGAATAGTGAAATGTAGATGCGACGTTCCTTAGTGAAGATCAGTCCATCTTCCACCCAAAAGCGACGTGTCTTTCCCTCCTTTGCTTGCTCGAATAAGTTCTTCGTAGTGGGATCTGACTCCAATCCCTTATTGATCCTCTCGATCAGGTCGGCCTGAGAGGAGCTTATGTTAGGTTTTAGGCCTCTTTGGATTTTAGTTTTTTTTTTTAACCGGACCAACTGAAACACAGTTTGATCCAGTTTTTTTTGGCTTGATTTGATTTTTGACCAGTTTTGATCGGTTCAATCCAATCTAATGGGGTCTCCAATTTTAGCCTTTGAAATGGACCGTGTTGTCGGATGGTCCGACCGACTGGTCCGATCCGATCGCGACAACATTGCTCCCAGCCATCGACGACGCTCACAGTCGCATCTACATTCAAGGCCATCGATGAAGATGCTTGAGGCCATCAACAAAGATGCTCACGGCCATCGACAAAGATGCTCATGGCCATCAATGATGATTGCGGTGGCGCCGTTGAGATCGTCCTATGCTCATGTCGGCATCGCTAACTCTGCTCTGCTCCTTGCCATGTTACCATGTAGTTGCCGGTAAGTCACGCCTAGATTGTGTGGCCAAGATCGTGAAGAGTCGAGATCGGTGCATGAGTGATGAGAAATAATAATATTTTATTATCAGTCATCCTGATCGACTGGTCTAACCTAAAACAGAGAGTTTTTCGGTTTGTTGTCCAGTCTGATCGTAAAAACATTGGTGTGACTATCATATAAAATTATATTTAACAATTTATTCAATGCATTTTCACCTTTGGTGTCAATGCATTTGGTGTCAATCATTTTTTTAATAATAAAAAATTAAATATATTAATATGATGATAACTGACAAGGGTAAAGAGGTGCAAGGATCTTTGCATTGAATGTTGCTTAGTAATTGCATGCACTATGCAATTAAAACATTTAATGCATCTCATATATAAGCATTAAATATATTCTCACATAGAGTAAGTTAGAATGCAATTATTTCAATCTTAAATGTAATTTAAATACAACATTTAACTATCTTTTCTTTTCCTATTTAGCATCTTTGAAAAAAAAAAGAAAATAACAATGGGTTCATCGTGCATCATCTCAATCGTGCGTGTATTTAGAGCGCGATCCAAGAGTTGCCATGGATTGATTGTAAGTTGTAACTAATTTGTTTGGTTGCATCCAATTTAAACTCTTATATTTAAATAAATATTTATTAATTGACTGGCACAAGAGTACATATATTTATTTGGTTGATAGCAACCACACAAGATACGTAATTTGTTTGGTTGATGGCAGACACATAACAAGAGTACATATATTTATTTGTTTGGTAGCATCTATGATTTTGATTTGTTAAAGTGTTGACAAAAAAGACTCATGCTCGGAACATCTTTCAACCAACAGAAATAAGAACATCTTTCAACCAACGGAGATATCATACATAACACAACCCAGGTAGTCACATAAATAATACATCACACATAGTCACGGAGATAACACATCCCACGTAGTCATTGAGATAACACATGTTCACAGAGATAACATGTACCTTGGCATATAGTCATATTAACATCATTCTAAAAGAATTTGCCAAAAATTGTAAGATATTTTGATGGCAGCCACATAACAACATCCCAACTAGAACTACACATGCACCAAGTCTCATAAAGGTTTACAACAGTTGCTTCTCCAAGACCTTCAGCGCCAAGACCACCAAACATGTTGATCAAGGATTCTAGACCAGCATTCAGTGTGCCTATTGCGTGGCATAAAAAAAATACGTATTAACAATGAAATGTCAACAGGCATGATAGGTCATCAATTTAATATGGAAAAACAACCTTATTCAACTAGGAATTTGAATCAAACTAGGCATACATAAAATCCTCATTGAGTGAATATTCATGGTCTTCAACTTTCTTCTTTTTTTCATTCTTTCATCGATGCAAATAAATATGTAGAAAATAACATTAGTTTCGATGACAAGTAAATCTATAATGGCCCTCCATGCCACACTCACCATATATCTGCTTCTTACGCTCTCTTTGTGATGTAGATATTTCAACAGCAAATTTAAATCCTTGTATTTTTTTTGGTCTACCTTTAGCCTTTACAAATAACGGATCATGTATGATATCCTCATCAAATCCTTGTGAAGTGTGGCTTAAGGTAGTTCGCGCATCACTTGAAGTTATTCGATTTGTGCAATTTAAAGTTTTGAACCTTTCAATAAGTTCTCTCATAACAGAAACCCCAATCTCCATAAAAGTAGTCAAACGCATGTCAAAATAATTAACTTTGCACATATTTGTTCGTCATATGAATTTCTGTAGAGGAGTTATGAAACGAGGGTCATTTGTAGATGTACTAGCATTTTTATGAATTGCATGTGCCTTCGAATATCAAGCATCCATTGTCCATCGATGAAGTATATATTACTTGGGTAAACATGTAACCCTCTTCTTATTAAGAACATTCAAAATATGAACACAAAAAATACCTTCTTGCTCAAACTTCTTACATGAGCATCTCACTGAATGATTTTCTTGATTGGTATATTCCATAAGATATTTCCTTTGATTTTCTTTTCCCATCAAATACACAAAGTATACTACTTGATGATCATCCTTCGAAATTTTCTCAGTAAGAAAATCATTAATTTCTTTAAATTCTTTCTGAAAGAGAGCAAACATACTTTGGGTGTATATTTTGCCCGCATGAATTTCCAAAATGTATCTCGAAATCAAAGAAGCCATAGTGTCTATGTTTTTAAAATCTTCACGTTCTTCAACTTCACGACGTGAATGAAGAGTTTGATCATATTGAAATACAAAATTTGTTAATGAAGTATTGACGTACCCATCAAAAAATGCATTTATACTTTTTGATCTCTGTGAGGAAAACATTCCTGCAAAGAAAATATCATTTAAGCACACTGGCACCTAGTACTACCACTTATTGTACATATTTTCAACCCAATGACCATCCAGTATATTATAAGATTGCTTCAATTCCATCCATCTGCTTTCAAATTCCTCGATCTTTGACATGTGTATCCAATCCTTGAAGTATTTCATAAAGTTCCCTCCACATAAATTTTTTGTGTGGATTACTACATTCTTTTTAATATGCCATATACAAAATTGATGTGTTGTGCTTGAAAAAACTTTACAAATTGCATTACTTATTGCAATGTCTTGATCATAATGATAGATATAGGATGATTGTCATTCATGCACTCCAACTAAGTTTGAAACAAGTAGGTGAATGATTCCTCAGTCTCATCTACAAGCAAAGCACAACCAAATAACTTAAATTGTCGATGATGATTTATCCTTGTGAATGGCGCAAATGGCATGCAAAACTTGTTAGTTTTGTAACTCACGTAAAAAATGATAACATCTCCAAATGTCAAGTAACTATCCCTCGATTGACTGCCAGCCCAAAACACATTTCTTACGGTGTTAGTTTCATCCTTTTGCAATCTAAAAAAGAATTCATAGTCATCCTTCTTTTCTTTTTGAAATAAGTAATGACACTCATGCATTCATGACCAACGTTATTCTTTCTTATTGTTTGCAAATGATTCATACATTCTTGACTTGTAATTGTTAGTTCACCGGAATACTTAAGAATTATAGCAATACCTGATGGACTAATGCCAGCATCATGTAATTTGTTAATGACCCCCTTCGAAGTTTCAGATAATATAAAATGTGAATGCATTTTCAATACTTTAGAGGGCGTTGCTAAGGAATGATTACGCTCTTCCTTAAATCCTTTTACAATCCACTTTTCATCGTCTATTTCTCCAATGAATAGGTGCGCACCACATCCGTTCCGTGTTTCTCTTCTACGTTTTACTTCTATTTGACCATCTTGCTTAATGTCCTTATGTCCTTGTTTCGAACAAACAAGCATTCTACTTGAATGTTTTCTCGTTCATTTGCCTTATGAGAAACAAATTTCCGTATCGAAAAACCAATAGCTCGAGCATAAAAAATATAAAAATCGTATCCTATCTTTTCTAAATAAAATGTCATACCAAGATAAGGTTTGACTATACTAGTGGATTGTTCAGAAGTCTCACCTACAACTTCCAATCCAATGTTGTCATTTTTGTCAACATATTGCACAATAGTGTAGAAGAAATAAACATATCATGAGTCCATATTTGACATTAGAAAATGCAACATAAATGAGTATATACATACCTTTGTTCTATGCTGGCTAAGCTCCTCACATGGTCATCTTCATAACATGCCTCATCAATATTAACATTGTTGTTCGTGTTGGATAACACTATTAGTCTCCTTAATCTTTTTCAGCCAAGAAGAAAAAAATCAATATAGTGATTATAGACAATGTTGTTACTAAACGTATTCCTCTGGAAAAGAAACCAACAACTTTCTGTAAACACAATTTAAGTTCAGTAATTAACAAGATCTAGAAGAGGACCTTAGAGCTTGCTTGTGTCCGAGCTTCAAAGTTTTATTACTTCCTCATAATGATGATATATTTCCTATTCCTATTAAGCAAAAGATCGCATTGTGTATGGCTCCAAATGATTCATGGTAGCACAAAAACTTCATGACGTGATACAACCCAAAACCGTAGAAGAAGAAACATAAGTTTTACTACCTTTTCATTTTAGGAGGACGCTCAGTTGGAAATCGTTCATTCAACATGCATTGAATAAAAATAGAAGAAGAAACACAACTTTTATTGCCTTTTCTCCAGCAGGATGTCGCGCAGCTAGAAATTGCTCATTCAACATGCATAGGAGGTTAAGGGAATTGCTCATTTGATGGAATAATGCTATTGTCGCCTAGCAGGAGGTCACTCAGCCGAAGGATCCCTCAACTGGAGGATCCCTCAGCCGCGGAGTGCGAGAGCCGAAGTGTAGAGGCGTACTGTGTAGGGAGGTCGCAAGGGCAACAATAGAGATCGTGAGAACATCAGCCCTAAAACTCTAAGCCCTCTTCTTCGCCGTCCTATGGAGGGAGGTCGCAAGAGTAACAGATCAACAGGAGCCGAAGTGTGGAGGAGGGAGGGCTGAGGAGAAGCATATCTTCTTCATAGGAGGAAGGGAGGGCTGAGGAGAAGCAAATCTTCTTTGCTGGAGGCGGGGAGGGCTGAGGAGCGGGAGTCGAAAGTCGAAAGTTTTTTTGGGATGTATGAGGTAAAAAACCGGATGAAAAAGAAAACAACCAAAATAAAAATCAAGAAAGGAGACGGTTCAGGAGCGCCCAGATGATGATGCATGGTTGGGATCATGTGGTTACAAGTTGGGTTATTCTACTTAAACTCATACAATTTTGTTCTTTAGAAAATTGGGTCAAGCTGAGACAATCGTATCACCAGGATCATGTCTGATTTCATATCCATTTTCTAGAAATTTGAGATTAACCCAATTCGGGATACAGATGAGACCATCCCAATTCAAAAGATGTTAGATAACTTTGGTAGGCTTTCAAATTAAGAAAGCATACAACTTAATGACTTACAAGCATACAAAAAAACTTATTTCACACTGATCGAAAAAAAAAGTTAGGGTTTCTCATAATCTTACATTTTTCATTCCATATTAATATGTATCTTTTTCTCATTACCATATCATCACCGTTGAGGTTAATCAGATTACTTAGAGTTTAAATTAATCATTTGACCTCAATTGTTTGAATTTTAATTGAACTGAATGTTATTTTTTTAGGTTATCAACGTTATTAACAATTTGATAAGTGGATAATAATTTAACCAATTAATAATAAATAACGGATGATGATTAGCGATTAGAAGTTCCAACAAATAAATATTTGGTAAATTTAACAATAAAATTAGGTGATAATTATAAAATGACATAATTGTACAAAAAAATGATAAATTATTTAACTCAAACACTATACAAATTTTATTATAATGCAATAAATAAATTATTTATATCTCAATTAAATAAAAGAAATCTCATAATTAATTTTTTTGTTAAATATATAAAAAATTATATTAACAATAAAATTATATATATAGTGCACACACGATATAACAATATTTTTAATTAGTAAAAAAATTAATTATTGAATGTCTTAATCTGAAGTGATTAACACCAATTAAATTCAGAAGTAACTCTTGGTGCATTGATTGGGGATTTGTTATGATAATTAATTATTTTTTGTATCACAAAAGAACAGGTTCATATAACAAAGTTAACTTAGAATAAAGAAAGATCACACATTTCAGAAAAGTCTATTCATCATTTGAATCATATTTATAAAAAAAAACATAAAATCTCATTCAAACTATTTAAAAATGGATTGATTATCTGTCACGTATTTTAGTGAATAAGATGAGATTTTTTACATCACTTATTCTTTATATTTCTTTCCTTAATCTGCTTTCAAAGAAAGTAAAAAACCATCGGTCCCAAGTATTCCCATTTTTATTAATCCATAATCTATGAATAATTATACTTTTTAGATTGTTGGTTTGACAAACACTACTAATTTTAATTAGAATTAAAATGTTGAGAGAAAATACTAAAGTATTCTAAGGACCGGGAAAAAAATGAGGAGTTTAAATTATCGGCTGTTCTTGAGTACATTATCTTTATTATGAAGTAAGATAAGGTTCAAAGTTTGATTAAATGGATATTTTTATCAAAATTTAATTCATATGGTAATCTGTGTAAACACTTCAAAGTAATTAAGAGGCTGTAATTAGTCGAAATATGTGTTGTACAATTGAATGCTACTTGGGTTACCGCTCAGATGCCAATTAAGATCAGCAAAAAAATTAAAATTACTGATTAAGTGTTGCATAAAATAAAAATATAATAATAAAATAGGCCACGAAATTTTTGAATAAAAATAGCCATTAATTATCGCATACCATTACCAATGGCACCCTAATTGCATTCTTAATCTCAGTTGCTTAGTGCATACCTTAAAAAGTAGAGGCCGAATCTATCCAAAATTTATATAATATTCCGAATAAAAATGTTTTATTTCTGAATGAACGATGGAAATGAACTGATCAGGCCGCCACCTTCAACTTTTCAGGTTCAGCTCTTCCGGCGTCCGTCTCAGAATTTTCAGCAGCGGCGGCGGCGGCGGCTGTGGCCGCGTCATGCAGGCCCATCTTCTCCAGCTCGCCGAGGAATCCGTCCACTTCAGATGCATTTATTTTGTACGGCGTGTGCGCGGCGCCTGGGTACGTCCGGCTCTGCACCTCCTGCTTGTACTCCGACAGAGCCCGGTGGATCTCGTCGCCCACCCGCCCGTACTGTTTCAGGAACTTTGGGCCGACCTGACAAAGATTTATCAGAGTTTAACGCAGCTCGTCAATTTTTTACAGTTCTTGATCATGTACCAATCGGGTGCAACTCCTATCAAATATATATATAGCTACAAACTCTCGAAATCTGTCTGCATGGACGCATGATAACGCATGAACCTTCGAAGGTTCCAGAGCTTGCATTACTAACCTTAGCATCACCATCGAGATTCAAGATGCCCAGTAAATCATGGTAAACCAACACCTGATCAGAAAAAGATTGTATCAGTTTCACTTGGACTGCAGTCGTCCTCTTCACGTTCGGTGCAAATGTTATGTATTTCTGATCAGATATGAGGTGTACACAACAGCATGAACATACATAATGTATATATGTCGATCGATAGACATCTAACCTGTCCACTGCAAAATGGTCCGGCGCCAATGCCAATGGTCGGAATTTTCAGCACTGAGGTAGCCGCCGCTGCCACCGGGGCCGGCACGCACTCCAGCACGACAGAGAAGCATCCGGCCGCCTCCAACGCGAGTGCGGCCTCCACAACCTGCATGCAGAGTTTATCGTGTTTATGATCCGTTCCACCGGTGAAGATATTAATTTCTACGAGTGAAATTCTAATTACTCGTAAACTGCATGCTACAGAAAGAGATCAAATCTATATCTCTGTAACGCGAGAAAATGGTGCCACGTTATACCTTCATGGCGCCGGCGACCGTCCTGCCCTGCGACCGGAAGCCGCCGAGCACGCTGACAGCCTGAGGGGTCAACCCGACGTGGCCCATGACCGCGATCCCGGCCTCGACGATGGTCTTCGCCGCCGTGATCCTCGACGGGGCGCCGCCTTCCAGTTTGATGCCGTCCATCCCTCCTTCTTTCATCATCCGCACGCTCGTCTCCACTGCCTGCATCGCCGACATGCGTTCCCGTCAATCCACGAAATAGACTCCGGCGAGGTACGATAAGCAATTAACCAAAATGAGAAAGACGCGCGTCGGTGGCTACCTGAGAGGGGGAGGACTCGTAGGAGCCGAAGGGGAGGTCGCCGATGAGGAAGGGGCGGGAGGCGCCGCGCGCGACGGCCTGGCAGTGGGCGATCATCTGGTCGAGGGACATGGGGAGGGTGTTGGGGTGGCCGTGGACCACCATGGCGGCTGAGTCGCCGACGAGTATGACGTCCATGCCCGCGCGGTCGACGTGGACGGCGGAGGGGTAGTCGTAGGCGGTCACGAGAGTGATCGCCTCTCCGCGGCGGTGCTTCCGCCGGAGTGTCTCCAGCGTGACGCGCTGGCCGGGGCCGGCCGCGGCGGCTGCCTTCGCCCCGCCGTACAGCTGCGCGCTCTCTGCCGCGCTGCTCATCATCCGACGGCCGCCCAATCGCCGCAAGAGCAAGGCCGCCATGGCTGATCTGGTCTCTGCCTCGGGCGTAGAGATCAGCGTCGGCGCTTGCTTGCTTGCTTTGACGTTGCTCCTGCGCGGCCGCAGCGGTACTATTTGCGATACGCGGCGGATATTTAATGCATCAAAATTTTCCATGTTTGGTAATAGCAGAAGAGCGATTTCTAAGACGTGCTCCAATCGCATTTATTTATTTATTCGACAATAGTCATAATTTATTTTTATTTGGGTGAGGGGCATATAAAAATATATTTAATCAATATTTTTTAATAATAAAAAATAAATAGATTAATATGATGATAACTGACAAGGGTAAAGAGGTCTAAGGATCTTTGCATTGAATGTTGCTTATTAATTGCATGCACTATGTTAATACATTAAATGCATCTCATATATAAGCATTAAATATAGTCTCAAATAGAGTAATTTAGAATGTAACTATTTCAATCTTAAATGTAATTTAAAAACAACATTTAACTGTCTTTTCTTTTCCTATGTAGCATCTTCCAAAAAAAAGAAAATAACAATGGGTTCACCGCGCATCATCTCAATCGTGCGTGTATTTAGAGCGCGATCCAAGAGTTGCCATGGATCGATTGTAAGTTGTAATTAATTTGTTTGGTTGCATCCAATTTAAACTCTTATATTTAAATAAATATTTATTAATTGACTGACACAAGAGTACATATATTTATTTGGTTGATAGCAGCCACATAACAACCCACATAGCAGCCACCCACATAGCAGCCACACAAGATACGTAATTTGTTTGGTTGATGGCAGACACATAACAAGAGTACATATATTTATTTGTTTAGTAGCATCTATGATTTTGATTTGTTAAAGTGTTGACAAAAAAGACTCATGCTCGGAACATCTTTCAACCAACAGAAATAAGAACATTTTTCAACCAACGGAGATATCATACATAACACAACCCAGGTAGTCACATAAATAATACATCACACATAGTCACGGAGATAACACATCCCACGTAGTCATTGAGATAACACATGTTCACAGAGATAACATGTACCTTGGCATATAGTCATATTAACATCATTCTAAAAGAATTTGCCAAAAATTGTAAGATATTTTGATGGCAGCCACATAACAACATCCCAACTAGAACTACACATGCACCGGTATCATTTAAGCACACTGGCACCTAGTACTACCACTTATTATACATATTTTCAACCCAATGACCATCCAGTATATTATAAGCTTGCTTCAATTCCATCCATCTGCTTTCAAATTCCTCGATCTTTGACATGTGTATCCAATCCTTGAAGTATTTCATAAAGTTCCCTCCACATAAATTTTTTGTGTGGATTACTACATTCTTTTTAATATGCCATATACAAAATTGATGTGTTGTGCTTGAAAAAACTTTACAAATTGCATTACTTATTGCAATGTCTTGATCATAATGATAGATATAGGATGATTGTCATTCATGCACTCCAACTAAGTTTGAAACAACTAGGTGAATAATTCCTCAGTCTCATCTACAAGCAAAGCACAATCAAATAACATAGATTGTCGATGATGATTTATCCTTGTGAATGGCACAAATGGCATGCAAAACTTGTTAGGAGAAAATGATTTATCCCCTAAACTTATATTTATTGGGGGAGAGGAGAAAATGTAATTGAATATGGCGGAAAAAGGGTTTGAGAGGAAGGAGAAGGCAAATCGTCACGCAAATCGAACCGAAAAAAGAGAAAATAACAATGGATTCATCGCGCATCGATTTCAATCGTGCATGTGTTTAGAGCGCGATCTAAGGGTTCGATGGATTGATTGTAAGTTGCAACTAATTTGTTTGGTTGCATTCAATTTAAATAAATATATATTAATTGACTGGCACAAGAGTATGTATATTATACATAATATATATATATATATATATATATATATATATATATTATTCTTTAGAAAATTGGGTCAAGCTGAGACAATCCTATCAATTTCATATCCATTTTCTAGAAATTTGAGATAACCCAATTCGGGATACAGACGAGGTCATCCCGATTCGGAAGGTGTTAGATAACTTTGGTAGGTTTTCAAATTAAGAAAGCATACAACTTAATGACTTACAAGCATACAAAAAAAGCTTATTTCATACTGATCGAAAAAAGAAAGTTACGATTTCTCATCACCTTACGTTTTTCATTCCATATTAATCTGTATTTTTTTCTCATTACCATATCATTACCATTGAGGTTAATCAGATTATTTAGAGTTTAAGTTAATCATTTAACCTCAATTGTTTGAAGTTTAGTTGAACTGAATGTTATTTTTTATGCTCTGATTGATATTATTAGCGGTTTGATAAGTGAATAACGATTTAGCCAACAAATAAGTATTCGATAAGTTTAACAATAAAATTATGTGATAAATATAAAATGGTATAATTGAACATACGATAAATTATTTAATTCAAGCACTATACAAATTTTATTATAATTCAATAAACAAATTATTTATATCTCAATAAATAAAATAAATCTCATAATTATTTTTTTTGTTAAATATATAGAAATTTATATTGACATTAAAGTTTATATAGTGCACACATGATATAACAATATTAATTATGAAATTAAATTTTATTCATTGTTAACATAAAAATAATTTGTAATTAATTAAGCATGAATATAAAAAGAAATATTGTTATATGATGATAAAATAAAAATGACAAGATAAGTTGGGAACAAATAATGTATTTGAATAAAGATAGAATAGGAAAAAAAATTATAAATCACTTGCATTTAATTGCTAAACGATAGTAAAAGTAGCTTTTCAATATTTTCCTATTTATTTTCATCATTTACCAAATAAAAAAATTAACATTTAAACTGCTAAACATTACTTAAAATACTAATTTTGATGTTGTCAAGATTGACTATTTTTTCCTTTTTCAATGAGAAAATGATATTATGAACTAATTAGTAAGTATTAACTTTTGAGCTTATTAAACAAGTTAATTTGTACGATTTTTTTGGGCTCTCGTCCCAGGATGGACGAGAGGTAATAATTTCGAATTTTGTCTTTGGAGCGTTGTGTTTCAAATCTGAAAAGAAAATTAGTGGTTCAAAGAAAAATATGTTCCAACGTTTTGGACGGGCGTACTATATAACCTTTTATGCAAAAAAAATGGCAGGTATTACAAATAAAAGCAAAAAAATTTCGTCAAATATCCTCTAACATTGACGATTTTCCAACGTAATAAGAGTATCTTCCAACTTCTAAATCGTTTCACGGAATGCCTTTTTCATCGCTAATTGTCCGTTCCTTGGTTGCCTAATTGACATTCTCTCTCTATTATGCAGGCACAATAAACTATTAAAAAAATAAATACAAAATAATAAAATTTTAAAAATGCCTCCTCTCTCTCCGATCATCGACGTTCTCGCCGGCAAGGGGTGGCGTCGTCTAAGCGCCAGTGGCCAAAGGAGCGACTGCCCCCACCCCTCTCCTCTCCGACGCCGGAGAAGAGAGAAGGAAGGGGGCCGCCGTTCCCACCCTTTCCGGCGTCGGAGAAGAGAGAGGGAAAGGGGCGGGCCCCCCTCTCCGCAGAAGAGAGGGCGCCGCCCCTCTTTTCGTGATGTCCCCTTTCTTCTCTGCGTGCGTTACAAGGGTCTCCCCCTCTCTTCTCTAGCATCAAAGAAGAGAGAGGAAGGGGTGCGTCGGCTCAGCGGGAGAAGAGAAAGGGGCAACCCCTCATTTTTTATTTTTTTTAAAAGACTTCATTATTTTAACATGTCTAAGACTTCAGGATGGCTGCTTGTGTGGAGGAGTAAAAATCGTCATATGAGTGTCACGTCGACAAATAAATCAAGAAATAACCTATAGCAGATGAAAAGACCGACAAGAAAGAATCTATTGCAGGTGAAAAGAGCTGTCGTCGATGAAACAAGTGAAAAGATGAAGAATAATCTTATTACAAAATGAAATTTGAAAGATAACATTAAAAAATGTCCAAAATTGAAAAAGTGCTCAAAACTTTATTATTTCGACATGTATTAAACACCACGTAAGACAATTGCCTACGTGAAGGAGAGAAAATTTTTCATAGTGCTACGACGACAGAACAACCAAGAGACAGACAACCTAGTCGTCAAAAAGATGAAGAGTAATCTTATTACAAAATAAAATTTAATGATAATGATAAAAAAAAGTGCTCAAAATTGAAGGATAGTTAACTTACTTCACAGGACGATAATAATAACTTACAATGTTCTCTTCCATAACATCTAAATTTCATTTTAAAATTATTTACCAAATAATTTAGATAAAAAAAACGTGAAACAATTTTGTGGACAACAAAGATCCAATTACCTAGTCTTAGACGTTCAAATTTTTTATTCGCTGAAAAATTATTCGAAAAAGAACGGTTAGAGATTCCTAAAATAAGGTTCAAGAGGAAAAAATAAAAATAACAGAATACGAGCCATTGTTTTTCAGTTACCATGAAGTTACGGAGACAGAAAGCAGGCAGAAGGGGAGTTAACTACAAATTAAGATTCATGAAACTGCGTAAAGATTAAAGACAGAACGACATACACCAGTTTTTAACTATTCATTGAATAGTGCGAAGGAACTTAAAATGGTATGATACAGGGGAACACAAAAGCACAGCTGACATGGAACCAGAGGTGAAGGACAGACGGATCAATACTCCCATTTTTTCATCTCCATGCCGTCGGGTGGACTTCCCTCGACCTTCTTTGAGCCGACTTCTTTCCAATTTGTGGACAAAACCGTGCCATTTGATTCAACCTAATTATCATCGTCAACATAAGAAATCCTATATCTGTTCCTCAAATCTAACATATAAACAGGCACGAAGGATGATGTCTTACAAAAGATTTGCTCATAGCTCTTCTCATATCCTCATTGGCATCTGAATATATATCTTTGAAGAATTTGTTTAGTGCCGCATCACCATCCAGCTTTTCCTCTTTCTCCTAAAGGGAGGTCGATAAACAAGAGTGGAGCGATAAAAAACTAGAAGTTGCTTGAATATCAATTAATCAATGACAAGGGAAAGTCATGACAAAAGATGAAAATATTCATGGTAGAGAGCTTCGATGTTTTATGTGCATACCTCTTTCTTAACTTGTGCTTCCAACTTATCCCAATCAACTTTGGATTTTGAAGATGGATAGGATGGCCTTTGACCTTTTGCAGCTGAAGATAGAACAAACACTAAGCTAAGAATGCCACTGTATGCCATTAATAATGAAGCAAGAAAAGTTGGAGCAACAGAAAAGGAATATTCAAAGATCAGTCCGTGTGTGTACTTTTGCAACTTAGCTTCCTATAATCTCAATAAATGCTTCAACTTAGACAACGACAAAGAAACATGTAAAGCAAAAGAGATAATTCAGCTTTCTACCAGGGTGATCAAAGTTGGCCTGCCAAACGAGCGCGCTCAACTTGGCAAAGACCAGATCACCAAGCAGGTCCAGTCACGACACCGCACAGCCAAGACTTGCTTCGACCGGTAAGTTGGGAGGAGAAGAAGAAGTGGGCGCAACGGAAGAGGACGACGACAACAACAACAACAACAACAACAAAGCCTTATCCCACTAGGTGGGGTCGGCTACATGGATCATACGACGCCATTCCGCTCTATTAGTAACCAAACCTTTCGGTATATTATTCACCAATAGATCTTGCTCTATTAGTTCGCCAAGTGTCCGCCTTGGCCTCCCTTTCCTTCTTTTAATCGGACTCCAGATTATTTGATCTACTCTTCTTACTGGAGCATCTAATGGTCTTCTCTGAACATGACCAAACCATCTCAAATGATTCTCTACCATTTTCTCACTAATAGGAGCCACTCCGACTCGTTCACGTATATGGTCATTCCTAATCTTATCTAATCTTGTATAACCACACATCCATCTCAACATCCTCATTTCGGCTACCCCCACTTTACGTTCATGTTGTCCCTTCATAACCCAATATTCACTACCATATAACACTGCTAGTCTTATAGCAGTACGATAGAATTTTTCTTTAACTTTATTGGGTACTTTTCTATCACAAAGAACTCCAGTGGCTTTCCTCCACTTACCCGCGCAATGGAAGAGGACAAGATAGAGAAAAGAAGTTGACTGAGTAGAGATGCAGTTTGGATTTTTTAGGAGCAGAGGGATCGCAGCCAGGTGGATGAGATAGAGAAAGAAGCTGATGAGTGAAGATGCAGTTTGGATTCTTTAGGAGCAGAGGGATCGCAGCCAGGTGGATGAGAGAGGAAATCAGTTAGCCGTATATCAGCAGCAATGGGGCAGAGCCAGGTGGGGGAGAAGGCACCGACAAACATTTCATCTAGGTCATAGGAAGCCTTCCATATCTAACAATAATCAACGTTTGCATTATGCGTACCAGAACCCAACTTTCAACGTAAAGCAAAAGTCTTGAAAAAACCAAGTCTACATACACCATATTTATGATTCTCTGACAAGGTACCTTAGAAAGACTTGTCATCTAATTACATGACAAGTTAAAAGGAAGAGAGGCATTTTTCCCACCTATGGATGCATATCTATCAATTATTAGAACGATTCTTTTTTGTGTTTTGTTCAAGAAATTTTGTTTCATAAATCATTATTCCTTAGGGATCTCATTTAATGTTCGGTTAAACAACTACGTATTTCTTTGGGGTTCTAGGTTATCAACATTTTGACAGCTCAGAAATTACCAAGACTACATCTTTGCTTTTTTAATACTTCGGAGCTATTGAGGCAGGATTGGCAGGTGGGTATCAAAAATGTTTTTAGCAAGGCCAATGGTGCAGCCGACTCGCTGGATAGGTTAGTCTGTCCAGGGAACTATGCATTACCATGCTGATTTTCTACCTGATAGCATCAGACCGCTTTTTTTCCTTTTTTGACGATGTGTACCATGTGTCCATTTCGGATTCTTAATTTTTAACTTATGATTGTGGCCTTTGGCCAGGCATACTGTTAGAAATGAAAAATAAATGTTGGAATAAAAATATCTTCAGAGAAGACCATTAGATGCGCCAGTAAGAAGAATAGATCAAATAATCTGAAGTCCGATTAAAAAAGGGAGAGGGAGGCCAAGGCCGACACTTGGCGAACTAATAGAGCAAGATCTATTGGTGAATAATATACCGAAAGGTTTGGTTACTAATAAAGCGGAATGGCGTCGTATGATCCATGTAGCCCACCCCACCTAGTGGGATAAGGCTTTGTTGTTGTTATTGTTGTTGTTGGAATAAAAAGATCCAGGGGATAAGATAGTTGCTACTTCACCATAGCAATTAACTATCTGTTTAGATTACAGTTGGTAACATATTCTATTTGGCAGAATAAAAGGGAATAAAGGCTATTTTTAATCACTAATAAGAAAATCTGACTTCTGAGTATTAGAAAATTAATTACCAAGATGTAATGCACACCTGATAAAGTATTAATCTTCTGTGGAACTGCCTTTTTGTCATTGTACTCCAACGAAGTCCAAGTTATTGTTTCAGCCTTAAGAAGGCGGACTTCAATTTTTGTCAGCAAAACTTGATATTTACACTTATCTGGTATTATCTGCAAGTACCCATCATATTAAAGGGTTAAACAGATGATGATAACTAGGAAAGAAAATAAAGTAGATAGGAAATGTTCTGAAGAGGAAAACACACACAAGCCTGTAAATATATAAAGGAGAAAACCTCTCTAAATAGAAAAACAGTGTAAGTTTGTTTCTATAGGGAATGTATAATATAGATGAAAAGCAATGTCATAGATGACCTTGAAAATTTGTCCACAAGAATTGTCTCTAAAGACGAGGAAAGTCCAAATTGGTTTCAGATAGAAGCACTAAATAGACAAGACCAAATTTGGCATTCAACAACAACAACAACAAAGCCTTATCCCACTAGGTGGAGTCGGCTACATGGATCATACGACGCCATTCCGCTCTATTAGTAACCAAATTTGGCATTCAACATTCAATTAAAATTCCTTTTCTCTTTTACATCATGTCAAAGATCATAGTTTAGAATACCCATGATTTCATAGCCAATTAATCAAGCAGAAGGCACTATGATTCTCAACATTCAGGTTTCTGTGATTCCCATGAATGTTTATGCAACAGTTGAAACAGTAAGATAGTGATTTGTTACACGGATGCCAAATTTTCACACTGGATTTACAGATAGCGTTGCGCATTTTATGAGAAGAAACATGCCGGTTTTAACTGTACAATAAGGAGCATGGAACAATCCCAAGCTTTTTAATTAAGATATATAATGCAGCTGTAAATTGCCAACTCCTGTTTTCAAACAGGCATGCAGTGGAAGGACCAAGACCATATTGTAAGGTTGTCTATAAGCTATGAATTTAGAAGTTTTAGTATGATAGACCCACAGTTAATATGATGAGTGTGCTGAGTAAGTAAAATAATCAATGAGTTGGGAATATTATATGCAAATATGTCATCTTAACACATGTACATTGCCAAACAAATTGAAGAAAAGAAATATGCTGAACAGCTGCAATCATGAATGGGTGCATGCACATAGGAATCAATCAATAAACTAGGAAAGGACACCATCTAAATCACAAATCATAAAGGCTCTAGCACAAACCTAGACAACTTTTAAGAAACAATATGCTAGTCAGATGCATAAAGAAAACCTCAAGAAGAATTAATACCTTTCCAAAAAGACGCGACTGAAAATGATACTTTTCCTCCCCATTGCTGCTTATTTCAACACTCAACTGTGAATCCACATAAAAGAACATTTATTATTTTAACAGATTGTGACATAATAATAAAGCAATATGTGCCACTAGTCTTGGTCAATAAATAATGAAGAGAAAGAGATGAAAGAACACCATACTATTTGTTCACCAAAGTCAACAGACACATTATTAGCAGGGATGCCCTTGGCAAAAAAGGTTATAACCACTTCCGTTGGCGTATTATAGTAGTCATGCCTGTAGTTAAAGGATAATGAATTCAAGTAACCTTCACCGATAGTATCGCAAATAAGGATATGATACTAAAAAAAGCAAGAAATAGCTAGAATGTTGCAGACAGTTGGTCGTATAAGTGGCATAAGTCAATTTCTATAAATAATTTGAAATGACATAATATTAAGTGAATAAAATGAAATTCGTGTTATTTGTTAGTATGCAGTAAAAGGGTTTGTAAACCACTCTGAAAATTCAATAAAATAGGTCACTCAGCCTTTACAGTATAAACTGTTAATAATGCATAGCATGCAAACTCAAACAAGATTTCACATCCTTAAAAAAAATCAGAATTCACTTTGTACTCAATAGGGAGCCAAAGAACAGATCAAATGGCATAAGAATGAAATGAAAATAAAGGCTGCACAAAAGAAAGTAAACCAGCTATTGGTTGCAAACAAGTGGAATGAAGAATTGATGAATCAATCTTTTTAGACTCTAGATCACTCCAGACATAATTCTAAAATAAACCATGTCCGTTAAGAACTTTGTGCTTTAAGAAAAGGATTCACCTCCCAGAAAGAGGATTCAAAGTCCATAGTGGATACTACTGGTTGGCTATGAGGCTTCAACCAAAGGAACCATGAGAAATAAGCTTTTGCAAGGTAATTAAAGTCATAATACATAAGACTACCTGTATTTTGGCTTCTTAGCCACTTCCTTTGTCTGACCATGTGTAGAAGAGGAGCTATTTGCATCTTCTGGAGTTGTAAGTATAGTAGGCTGAATGGTTGGAGTGGCCAGTTTCTCTGGCAGGATACCAGTCTCCTCTATCAATGCACAAAGAACACGGCTAAAATGAAAAATGAGCTATATAACTAACATGGCTAGAGTTGACAAAGAGGCAAAGGAATCCTCAAATGCACCCCTAAGAAGCACAGAATATTGTTCATGTTAATATACATCCATAATGAATTCATGAAACCAGAAATTGTACTCATTCTGAAGAATCATTTATGAGTTTAACAGTTAACTTAGTATCATGTACCTGCAATGTGCTCATCACACTCTTTGATCAATTTTGTGAATCTTGAATCCCAAGGTGTCAGTGCTAAACCTGTTTCAAGAGCTGCTTTTGCTGTCTGATATTCCTCAAGTTCAAAACAAGCAGCACTGCAGGTAACAGACATTGTCATAATGTTTAAAACTGTGAAGAACTTTTGTAAAACATAGACAAGAATGCTACACGTTACAAGACTACATTAAAAAAATAAAGTTCATGCACATGCAAAAGATACCTCACAAAGTCAACAAGCATAATTAGAAAACAAATCAGTTTATTTCGGCTAAATGGTAGTCATAAATGTGAGAGCATTACCTTGAGTATTGCAATGATGAAGAAAACAGACAAAATTTCCAAAAACATTGTTTTCCTAGAAAATGATATTTATTAATCTGAGGGTACATACAAGATTGCTAGGCCATATATACATAACCCTTATACCCATTGTATCCCCAAATATTTGATATAACCAAACTCTTTATCTGTTATCTGAGACATGAACTGCACATGTATCACTTGTAGCTTTGAGCTACTACAAGGTGGTTCAATAATTTGTACAGGAAACTTCGATCAGGTCCAAGTTGGTTCATTATTGTTACAAAATAATACAATTTTTATAATTATCATGTTCATAGATTGTCAAAGTCATGCAACCAAATTAAAACAAACAGTTAGAGTAAGGATCTATTTTAACTAATAGAAAAATACTGGAACGCATGCACATTAGAATTTGCTTCACAAAATAAGAAATTGCAAGAAGAACATGAACATGAACGCACCCCTTGCGGAAGTAAGCTTTGGCCATAGAAGAATCAAGCTCAATTGCCTTAGTTGCATCCGCAACCGCTTCTGTTAACCAAAAGGAAGGATCTATAAGTAACCAAGCAATAAAGAACACGAGGGAAACAGTGACATTAAAGGCGTGCTTCTTGGAGAGGAGGGAGGGAGGCTGAAACCCTAACCAGTGTAGTTCTTGAGTTTAATATTGGCCTGAGCGCGGTCGGCGTAGAGACATGCGTTGCCGGGGTCGAGGTCGATGGCCTGGGAGTAGAGGTCGACGGCGCGGTCGAAGTCGTCGTCCATGAAGGCCTCCTTCGCCTTGATCTCCAGATCCGCCGACGCCATTGCCGTCGGGAAGGCGGAAGTGGAAGAAGATTCCCGAAGGTGGAGGAGACGAGTGGAAGAAAAATAAAAGGGGACGGTGATTTCTTTGATGCAGATCCGCCGCCTCCCTTTTATAGCATAGAAATTAGGAATAAATAAATAGCAGAAAAAAGAATTAAAAATTGCAAAAGAAAGACTTGGGCGACGACTTTGCTATATAATATATCATTTTATTTATTATTTATTGTTTGACCCTAAAAATAAAAGAGACGAATTGTGTTTTTTACTATTGTAGATATGTGGGGGGTTAATTTTAGGGACGTTCACCGGATCCGATCGGGTCGGTGAATTCGGAAATTCGACTTGACTCGATCAAGACTCGATCATTTTCGAACTCGAGTTGATTCGATCCGTTCCGATGATCCAATTTTTTTTAATTTTTAATTATTTTTTAGTTAAATGTATAGTTTATATCATTTAAAATCTAAAAAAATATAGAATAAATTATTTTAAATGTAAAAAAGTATATAGATATTTGAAACAATATTTTTTATATTTAAAAATACTTTATTTTGTATTAAAAATAAAATAATAAATACTTTTTTATTAAAAAAATAAATGAAAAAAAAGAAAAAGTGTGATCGAATAACCCCACCATCCGACCTGGCCCGGGTTGGGTCTAATCGGGTCACAACCAAAAGAAAGAGGGGACCCGACCCGACCTTGGCCGGATCGGATTTGTTCACGGGTCGGGTCGGGTTGACCCGACCTGTGAACACCCCTGGTTAATTTGATTCACACCTAATACAGTACAATTATAGCAAATAAAAAAATAAATTTCGTCAAAATATTTACACATAAATTAAGTTTTATATTTTACTTCAAGGAAATAGAACTGTCTACTATTTTTTTTTTCTGAATGAGATAACTGGGCTTGCAACTGGATTTACTTATTTATTTATAAATTCATCCAATTTGTCGTTATCTTGATGTTATGGTCGTCCGATTGTTTTTTTCTCCTTTTTTTTCTTCTTCTTCTTTTTTTTTAAAAAATTTTGCATGTGACCGAGCACATGGAAAGTAGCCAAATTGCCGATTTTTAATGGATAATTATAAAAAATTAAGAATTTATTCTTTAAATATTTATAATTTTTCATGTCTAATTCTAATATATAAATTAATCACAGAATGTTTCCGTAATTTTTATTTTAATTAATTGTTTTTTATTTATTAAAAAACTAAATTATTCTTCTCTTTTCTTTTAATGTTTAAAAAGTTTAAATATATGTAATAAAAAAATAAGAAGGTGGTGTTGCCCTTCCTGTATCCATTTTTATATATTTTAATTATTAATTATTAATTATTATATCTTAGTTTAAACTTTTAAATATGAAAAGAGAGAAGAAGGATAGTTTAGTCTTTTGAAATAAAAAATAAAAAAACTAATATAATTACACGGATGAATTAAAATAAAAATTGTGATATAATTTAGGAGCATCTTACTATGAGTTTATAAAAAAATATTATAGTTCATGTGAGGTTTAAGAAATTAATTCAAAAAATAAACATAACATAGCATATTTATTTTAAAAAAACATACATTAATCGGTAAAAATATTATTTCTCATATTAAATATGTACTATTGCATGAGAATATTAATACTCTTATAGAAAAAAAAGAGCGAGCAAAAAGAGTTTAAGTGTTCATGGGAGGTAAATTTATACATTTCAATAAATAGCATTTGGGTTTTTCGTTTCATTTCACCATGTTTAATTCTTACCAATTTATAAATTTCTACATATGTATATTGTGAAAACAATAATAGAATTCTTATTGCAGTGTGATTGGCCTTATTATTTGTCTTTAAGGTAATAAAATATATAATCATGAATAAAATAAGTAACTATTATAAATTAATATGTTATCTGCGATGACGCTCTTTTTTATTCATGTGTTAATTTAAAAAATAAATTTAAAATTTTATACATAATGATTAATTGTTGTTTATCTTGGCTCTTGAACTAAGAAATCAATTATTATCGAAAAAAATAACTCCTTGAGCTTATTATTTATAACGCCGGACAGTTCACTAAAAAAAAAAAAGCATGAAACGAGCCAGCACCTCACCTCTCTCCCTCTTCCCCTTCAATGCACTGGCCAAACTCTTCCTCTCCTCTTATCAATATGGCCGGCCACTTGCACAATGGAGAGGCAGGGGCTTCCGACGGACATCGCCAACTTCATAAAATCCTCTGCCCTGGCCTCCTTCCCATTTTTCCCTTCGTCTTTCCCCAACTGTTTGTTTCTCCTCTCCGATGACACGCCGAGCAGCAACAGAGGAAGGTTTTTCGACAAGCATCTCCGGCGTAGACGGGGCAGGAGATAGCGACGGACAGCAGGCGGCCGAGGACGAACACTGCACGGACAAACTCCAAAATCATAGGCTAAGGGGTATAATTTCGGGATATATCTCATAGGTTAAGTTATTAAACGATTACGCATGCTTAGGGCCGAATTCGAAATAGAACTCATGATTTGAAGACAAAGTTGATAACTCTGAAATGCTTGATCTTCCATCCCTGCGAATCACTTGAAATTGTTTATTTGTTATTTACGTAGATTTCGAATTACCTAGACCATTACATATGTAGATTGTTTTCTTATAATTTAGATTATCGTATGATGCTTTAGTTATGCTCGCAAACTCATGATATTGATGCATGATCATCTTGATTGTTGGAAAGAACAAAACGATTGAGAACCGCGAACTCTCGCAGCTTTCTACGAATGACAAATCCGGCATGGGTTGCCCATAACCCGGCCCGGATCGGACTAATCCGGGATCGAGTTCTCTCAACTCAGCCCGGATTCACCATTAACAATCGATCAGAGCTCGGATCGTACTAGTGACTAGCCCGAACTCTTCCTGACCTGACCCGGTGGATCGACTTTTTCGACCCGATCACGCATCTAACTCGGACCAAGTGTAATCTCGATCCGGCTCGGGTTTTAACTCAAATTTTTTAGAGTGATTCCGCCAACGACTCGGCTCGGTTTCCCTCTGTACTCGGCCTAGGTTCTGACTAACAGAATGTAGATTTTATGATTAACAAACTCTTGACTACAAAATTAATATCTGACCTTTACATGAAGTTAATCATGCCCAACAGAACCATGTTTTTCCTCCTATGGTTGAACTGAATGGAAAGAATGAAATGCCAAACTTTGATTATAACATTATTGAAATGATAAATGGTCGTCCGCTCCAAGAACTATGACGAATGAACGTTTGACTTTCGGACGTTCGTTACGTGGACAGAGGAATTCAACCTTAATTGAACTCTCTGATTTTGAGTTTTCGTCCACGTGATCTGTAAAGAAAGAAAAAGACTTAAAGAAGATCCAGAGTTTTGCTCCATACAGGCCTTGATCAATATACAGATTGGAAGGTTCACATGATTCGGAGCTATACTCCATACGATCTTGATCGATCTTTGGATTGAGAGAAAGACACACTATGATGGGGAAAGTTAAGCGAGCCCTAAGCAAGGCACATCTTTACGAATTTTTATTTATCCTATTTAGATGGAAGTTCTCTCTCTTACGGATGTTTCCTCTTAGTACGAGGTCATCCCAGCTCGACAGGACTGGCCGTGCACTGATCATCTAGTGGCCCAAAATGGTCTAGATAGTGGCACTATGAGTGCAGACAATGATATTCCATAAAAGAATGAAGAGCTCTTCGAAAGGAAGAAAAAAAGAATGAATGAATAAATCTTGTTATGATCACTCTTTACTTAATGATCCACTTTTATATTTCATTATATAATCTCTTCATGCTTACTCTTACAGAACTGATTTATGATTTATACGAATTCATACTTAACGTTATGCTAACGATTGAGCTTGCTCCCCTGTGTGATCTCCACAGGTACATGATGGTTGCTCGTGACGTGATGGTGTGTGCGTGGTGACTTCGCTCTAGGTGACAAGTGCATATGGTTATGATCATGTCTAGTATGAGTCTTATGTTTATTCGTTATATTAAGTGGTATATTTACTTGGATGAGTCTTATCAAGTCATGATCGACCGTATATGTTTTTATGTTTAGTACTCATACTCTTATCTTTGCTACTTCAGACTGAGACCATGGGATGTTATCTTTTTACTTTCGCACTATGTTTCTCATCGAGACAGTTTGACGTACTTTACCCTTTTTTGCTTCTGCATTCTTTCTTTATTGTTGTATTATTTTATTTAATAAATCTTTCGTTTACGTATCACTTTCCTTGATCATTTGGATTAACAAAAGAGTCAATGTAAAGAAGAAAATGATAGCACACGAGAGGAGATTGCGCCACATGATGGATCGAATTTCAGGACGTTACATTATTATTATTATGCCATTATATTTATCAGCTATTCCAATAATTCTATTTAACAAGAACATTTTTGTTTAATCTAGTGGTTGAACAATCCATTACCCCCAATTACTTAAGAAAAACTAATACTGAACCTATGTGATAATTGAATCGGATTTTATTTTTTTATTAACAGTGTTAAGTTTATAACCCTATTTAAATTATTTGTTTTATATCTTAAACATGATTTTTTTTCAACATCATTGAACGATTTGATGAGTTTTAGAAATCCGTCTTTTTAATTCTCCTTTTTTTACTTGTTTATTATCATCTTTTCTCCTTATTTTATTTACATCCTTTTTTATTTCATTTGGAGCTGATTTTATTTTTTATTTTTAATCCCCTTTTTCAATACGCCATACTCGACATCCACTTAATTACTTCAAAAACATATTATTTAGTTAGATAATGCATTATTTTTTTTTCTGTACCGGAGTGTGCATCGTAGGAATTAACTAAACGCCTGATATTTCAGGAAAATGTATAAGTAAAATATTTGATGTAGAATAAAATCACTAAATTTATTTATTAAATTAATAAAATAATTATATATTAATTTAATATATGTGTTAATAATAAATGTAATTACATCGATTATTCGATGATCATGATTAAATTATTTTAATAAATACAATTAATTCAATGATTATAATTTATTTAGTTTTAGAGAATACTTTTATTATCAAATTATATTAATAAATATATATTTTCATCTAAAAAGTATATAATTAATTTAATCATAAATTATAATTATTAAATTAATTAAATAATAAAAATGTTTTATATGGAGATGTAAAGTGGGGTGCATACTATAAACAAAGTTTTTCCATCCCCCAAAATCAAATGATGGATGGTCAATATATGAGTGTGTAGATCATCAAGTAAACTTCAAAATATAAGATATGTGTTTTATTTGGACTGATTCGATAATGTAGAATAGAACGAAAAATTAAAGTTTTGGTCCCATCTTTTCTCTATTGAAAAGTGCATTATTAATTTGCCAGTGCACGTGCATTGGCAATTCTTATGAGATGGCATCTATATACATTTATACAACTTAATAATTTTTTTACCCGAATTTACGAAGGATATCCTTGCAATTAGTAACGGTTAATTCGTGGTTGAAAAAATAAATTTGTAATAATTTATTTCTCGACCTCTTGAACTCGAATTTAAAATTACTAACACCCATTAAATACTTCAAACTCAGTCTTGTTAATAGTTGAGCTAATTTAATATTATTAATCGAGCTATCATTCGATCAAAGTTTTCTTTTACTAACCAAGGATTCTTCCCTCTTCAGTTTGTATTGAATGCATGTCATCCATGTCATCTTCTAAATAGAAAACTTGAGCATGTATCTCAAATAGTAAATGCCGAAAATCTTATGCTCTTATTTGACACGAACTCGTCTGTTATAAATGCAACAAATGCTTTCGAATAAGCGCCCACGTCGCTTTACGAATTTGATGCAATTGGAGATTGACAGAGGGTTACTCGTTGATTAACTCTATCTCCGGATAGTGGAATTGTATACTGGGATCACTAGGTGTTAGTAGCCCCAATTTTGATGGGGACTTATTCATATCACTTCTGTTTTGATTGCTGGGAAAAAGCATTTTTGAAATATTTTAAAATGATATCAGCTTTATTGCACATGCTTATTATTATTTTTTAAATGATTATTGATACCACATAAAACTCCGCCTATATTTTATAGCCGGTCCCAAGCCCGGATAAAGGAGGAGGGTTGTGTTAGGTCCCGACAGCCAACATAAAATCCTGTCGAATCTTATGAACATGGATCAACGAATATATTGTGTTAATGCTAGGTCGTTACCCGTAAGTAACGCGCTGTACAGCTCGGGTACAGTGATAAGAGAGCAAGAGCCGCTGCATCCTCGCCTGAATGCAGTGTTAAATGAGCAAGGGCTACCGCACTCTAATGGACGGAGGCAGTTAAAGAAGCTAGTTCATGAGACTAAGGTCAGATTAGGTTCTTGAAACATTGGGACGTTGAATGGGAAGCGCATCGATGTGGCACAAGTAATGGACCAGTGTAAGATTAGTATCTTATGCTTGCAAGAAACTAGATGGGTAGGAGAGGGAAGTAAAGAGATTAGGTTAAATGGTTCCAAACTTTGGTACACATGTAAGATAAATGGAAGGAATGGTGTTGGTATTATCACGGATGCAGAATGGAAGAAGAATGTTGTGGAAGTTAAAAGGATTGATGATCGAATCACATCCGTGAAAGTAATTATTGGAAAGGAGACTATGAACATTATTAATGCATATGCACCCCAAGTAGGAGCAGAATCACATCTCAAGGAGAAGTTTTGAGCAGATATGGAGGGTTTGATTGAAAGTATACCAACAACCGAGAAAGTTTATATTGTGGGAGACCTTAATGGACATGTTGCTAAAGAGACAGGACCACATGCAAGGGTTCATGGTGGTTTTGGTTTTGGAGAGTTGAATGATGAAGGACAAATTATTATTGATTTTTCTTTAGCATACGACCTTAAGATTATCAACACTTATTTTAGAAAGAGAGAGGAACATTTAATCACATACAAAAGTGGAATTCATAGGTTTCAAATCGATTTTTTCTTGACAAGAAATACTGATAAAAAATGTTGTACTAATTGCAAAGTAATTCCTGGGCATGGAGTGACTACACAACATAAATTATTAGTTCTTGATATGCAAATGAAATGTATAAAACCAAAATCCCGAACAGTTTTTGATCGAAAGATCAAGTGGTGACAGTTAAAGGGGGAGAAGTGAGAGATTTTTAAAAGTAAGTTATTAAAGGAAAGTGTGTGGAAGTTAGAAGGAGGTGCTAGTATCATGTGGAAGAATGTGGTAAAAAAGGTTGAAATAGTTGCTAAAATCATTTTAGGAGAATCAAAAGATTTTGGACCATGAGATAAGGAGACTTGGTGGTGGAATGAGGAGGTCCAAGAAAAAGTGCGTAATAAAAAGAATTGTTTCAAGGCGATACACTTGAACAATAGTTTTGACAATTGAAAAAAGTATCGTTTGGTGAAAAAGGAAGTTAAAAAGGCAGTTAGTGATGCTCGTGCTAAAGTATATGAGGGATTTTATAAGGAGTTAGGGACAAAGGCTGGTGAACAAAGGATTTACAAGATTGCAAGGAATAAAGAGAAAGAGTCGAGAGATTTGGATCAAGTAAGATGCATAAAAAATGAAGTTTGCAAGGTTTTAGTTACTGAAGGAGATATTAAGAACAGATGGGAAGAATATTTCTATAAGCTATTTAATGATGGATGTGAAGGTTCCCGTTGTGATTTGGAGGACTTGACAGTTAGCGAATGTGAGCTTAATAGGTCAGTTTATCGTAGAATTAGAGTCTCGAAGGTTAGCGAAGCTCTTAAGAAAATGAAAAATGGTAAAGCCGTTGGACCGGATGGTATACCGATTGAAGTTTGAAAATGTTTAGAAGAAAAATGTGTGTTGTGGTTATGTAAACTATTTAATAAGATTTTACGAACGAAAAAGATGCCTGATGATTGGAGATTAAGTACATTAGTTTCTATTTACAAAAATAAAAGGGATATTCAGAATTGTGCAAATTATAGAGGGATTAAACTTATAAGTCACACAATGAAATTATGGGAAAAAGTGATTGAACATAAATTGAGAATGGAGAATAGTATTTCTGAGAGACAATTTGGGTTCATGCCAAGAAGATCCACTACAGAGGCGATTTATTTACTAAGAGGGATGATGGAGAAGTATCGAAGTATGAGAAGAGATTTACATATGACTTTCATTGACTTAGAGAAGGCGTATGATCGGGTACCAAGGGATGTAGTTTGGAAAGCCTTGCAAAAGAAGAGGGTGAGTGTTGCCTACATTAAGGTAATACAAGATATGTACGATGGGACATTGACTAGGGTTAGGACACCCGGAGGTGAGACAAATGAATTTTCTATAAGAATTGGCCTACATCAAGGATCAACTTTAAGTCGATATATCTTCGATGTAGGATTTGGAACCTTACTTGTAATACACCTAGGTGGATGTATTCCATTCCTGCCCTGGTCAAGGCCGTATAGGACTCCTATGGGATGAACGTCCTGTCTTGTTGGCTGCTTCTAAGGATCAACATTCTTTCTTCCGATCGGTGATGGTACACCCGATGATGCATGTCATCACGCCTTGTCATATATAGTACTTCTGCAGGTACTGTCCGAGCTCTTTCCTGCATGGATCTCTGGAGTTCGGTCTCCGGGTTCATCAGGAGGGCCAGGGTGTGCTCCCTTGGTTGCCTTCCAACAATTGTCCTTCCTATGTTGCTTATGTTTCTGGCAACTCTTGTGGCTTCATACCTGGCTCTTTGAGTCCTTCTGTAGTCTCTGACTTGGTCTTCGACTAGAGAGCTTCCTGGTTCTGTGATGGTACTGGATTCATTAGTTCCCAGTATGCTTCCCCTCGTGGCCATCCTTGACTGATCTGAGGATGTTGTAGGGATTTCTGATGACCTTTAGGTTGCCTCCGGCCTCCTTTGTAGATAATTTGAGGCTGCCGAGCTTCAGTGTGAGTGCTTCGAGCTCGCTTCTGAAAGCTCCGATTGCAGGAGCTGCTTTGGCTGCTTCAATGTTCTTGACCCTTGTTTCTATCTGTAGGATTCTTTCTTCCAAGGTCAGCAACTTTGTATCACAACGGATTAATAGGAAGATGATAGAGTTGAGTTGCCTTGTTAGGGACGCGATATTTGGATTATCTGATTTCTCAGTAAATCCGGTAGCATTGTCCCAATCTTGTTTGGTGGCGCATAGTGCTTCTATATATGCTGTGCTTGCCTTTGAATTGGCAAGACTCATTTAAGATAGGAGCGCCTCCTCCAGTCTATGGATCAGGATCTCAACTTTGCTGACTTTTGAAGATAGCTCTTTGACGAGTGCCTCAGTCTGTTGTTCGATGATCTTTGGTTGCTCCGATATCCTGAGGACTAGTGTCTCGACGTCTTCCTTTGATAAAGGCTTCCTTCGCGTGAGAACTCCTCTGAGCCCGAGGATTTCCTTCTGAATGATATCCTCAGCCTCCTTCAGGTTTCTTACTTCAGTCGTCAATTGATTGATGGCTGCCTTACTAGCCCTGAGATTCTCCTGGAGCTTAATATTGTCCTCACGAAGTTCTTTGACCACCCTGTCACAGCTGGAGTGGATAGCGGCGAGTTGTACCTTGTTACCAAGGTCAGTCCTGTAACACAAGATGGATAAGTTGCGACCAAGGTCCATTTTGGATACCTTGTCAATTAGTGCAAGATCTAAGTATTCAAGTGATGCTTTCTCTAAAGTATGGGAGGTTTTGAATTCCTCGAACTTTTGTTCCCAAAAATTTCTTGTGGACATAAACTTGGTTAAGCTGTCTTTTCTTTGAGATGGTAGGGGTTACTTTGGGCTTTGCGCTAGTTCTCTCTTGAAGATTGGTAAGCTAGTGCTATAACTTTTTTTTTTACCCCGTTCTAATTAACAGCACTTGAAACGGATTTCTTATCTTTAGGACTAAATTAGTGCCTATCCTTAGACCAGTTCTGACTCTTGGACATACATTCCCAACCAGTTTTCCCCTGAACGGCGTATTTTGCCTTAAACGGGTACTTTGCGTCGGTTGTTTATGCAAATCCTCAACAGATACTAAGGTCATAAGGCTATGAACACCATTGTTTGTCCTTGTAAACGATAATAATTTCAATTTCGTATGCCATACAATTTAGAACAGGAATTATAGAGATAAAAAAAAATCATAATGCATAATACCAATCTTCAAAAGAATAACTAGTACAGTGGCCGTCAGGCCCCTATCTAAAAGTTTTACCCCATGAAAGACATACCTGAACCAAGCTCTGATACCATGAATAGCGCAAAAGAAACGCAGAAATACCAAATGGATCTTGTTTTTTGCTTGGTTAGTCTTACGAAAACATTGAATTGAAGGGGAAGAAAGTGATGTGGAGAAAGCTTGCTAATTTTATTGAATGCTCAAAGTGGACAACAGAGAGTGTTTCTCGATGCCCAGCAATGAGGGTTTACACTACCTTATATAGAAAGAGCAATATGCTTGCAAACTTCTTGGCCGAGTACTCCTATGGGCCCCATCATCGCCAATAATGTAGGCAAAGCATTATTGCCCTCCTACAAGGTTCATTGTACGTGACACAGCATCGCACCCAGAACCTTATCCCTTATCAGCTTTATGAGCTGGTACAATGCTACTTTACTTTCCCACCGTTGAAAGTGGGCGAGGGCATCTCGTCACCCTACGCTGGTTAGTGCCATCCAGCGATGCGGGTCTTCTTTTTCTCGTCTTTGGCCACTAAGGGTTGTACTCATTATCACTTGGGTTCCAAGGTGCCCCCTCTTCGAAAGGCTGTGACCAGTCTTCATTTATCCTTGCTTGGACGTAGTCTTCGAGATGGTCATCCCACCACCAGGCATGGCAGATATCTTCTGCGCATTTTCAGAAATCTCTATTTGGATTTCTCTCCGTTCTTGATGTCTTAATGGCCGCGGGTCGTCCACAGTTACACCTTGGGTAGATGCTCCTTTCTGGATCTCTTGCTATGGTGAAGTATATTTGCTCAAATTTCCACAAGGCGAAGATTTCCTCAAGTGCTTCCTTGTGTTCTTCGTCCTTTAAACACATAATAACAATCCTTGATAATGTATCAGCCAGGATATTATCCTTCCCATCTATGTGCTCGAACTTGACTTGTACTCCTAGCCCTGTAATGAAATCAGAAAACGTTAACCAACGAACCCTTGAGGGTTTGTTTTGGGCGATCTTGGAGTAAAAGGATACAATCGCCTGGCAATCTGTTCGAATGATTATCTCCCTTTTGTCAAGATAATAAATTTTGAATTTATCCAGGCTATGAATGACCGCCTGAATTTCCGCATCTATTGTGCTTTTGATAGGGCTGAATTTCCCACTAGCATATGCGCACACCTTTTCAGATGTCTTGTTCTGGCCAGAGAGTTTCCATTTACATATACCTCCCCATCCCTCCATATAACCGTCTGTCTTTAAGATAATAATGGCTTCCTCAGGTGGCAATTCCATTTCAGGTAAATTTTGTACCTATTGTTTCACCTTGCTGACCAACGCCCAGTCTTGTTTATTCATTTTCTTCTCACCGGTTGGTGAAACTTTTGAGTAAAGTGGGCCTAGTGTTTTACCCAGGCCTGGGATGTAGTTTCTTGCATAGTTGAGAATACCTAGCCAGGACCGCAATCCTTTTGTCGTCTTTAGGTCGTCTTCTTTGAATTCTGCAACCTTTTTGATTATGTGTGGCTGCAGCTTGATTTTGGATTGCCCAATTGTGGCGCCAAGGAAGTCCACCTGACTTACTCCTATTTTCATATTGGTTGGGCTTAGGACTAGCCCATTTGCCTCGCAAATTTTCATGAACCTATTCAGATGTTGGATATGTTGCTGCGGGATTTCAGAAAATACCAGAATGTCATCAATATATACCGCAATAAATGCTTCGGTTCCTCGGAAGCAGTTATCCATCTTGCGTTGAAATATTGCCGGCGCATTCTTCAGGCCGAATGGCATCACCAGCCATTCATACAGCCCATCGATGGCCCAGAATGCCGTCCATGGAATGGAGCTTTCTTCCATTGCTACCTGGTGGAATCCACTTTTAAGATCAAATTTTGAATATACCTTGGATCGTCCGATCCTTTGTATTATGGTGTTGATTCCTGGCAGTGAGTACTGGTTTCTGTGTTGTCGTTTAATCTTTTGTAGTTGAAGACCAGCCTTTCTTTTCCCCTTTTTTCTACACCGGTCTGAGGGTCGACCTCCGTCCCAGACTCAACTATCATGGCCGTCGTTCTATGCTTACTTGTTGATGGCCTGATGACTTTAAGTTCCAGAAGCTTTTCCACATGCTTGCGCATTTGCTCCTTCATCTTGGGCGTAACATGCTTTAGCGGCCTGTCTTCAATGATTAACTCAGGATTTTTAATTTCGAGTCGGCATTTTACCTGGTTTTTTGCCCAATGTTTTAGGGGCTCCTCCCCTATATATCCGAGTTCCTTTAGCCTTCGGAATGTTTGAGAATTTATAATCTCCCTGCTGATGTAGCCCTTTTCCTGATCTGTCAAGGCAATGTCATAATATTCATCCTCGTTTAAATCAAGTTCTTCTATTGAGGTTACCTGATATGCTTCCCTCTGGGTCTGAACGTTTGTAACCAGCTTATAGAATGTGATTACGTCCCCCCCGATTCTTACTCCCCCTTCTAAAGCCCTAATAAAGTTGCATCCCAAAATCATGTCTATCCCTTCTGAAAGCGAGATGTCCAGGGCGAATGTCCTTGGGGTTCTGAAGAATTGTTCCCCTATCCACAGCTTCCCCTGTTTCACTATTTTTGAGGCTTTAGAGATTGAGTTCATACCTCTTAGTGTTACATTTACTGGGGAGTCTTCTAGGTGGGAGCTGTTGATCTTTGCTTCCCTTACAACACAGGTCGTTGCTCCTGTGTCCACGATTGCATTGAGGTATTTAATTTCTCTATCTACCTCAATTCCTACCTTGACATTATACAACCCGTTATATTTTGGGCCCGATCTGCTGGCCATAGAGAATGCCTTCTCATCTTCCTCAGTGAGCATGGATAGCTTTTCCTGTTGTAGCCATTTGATAATCTCATCCTTTTTTCTTAGCTCCTCATCCTTTTGCTTTAGGAGGATGTTTAAGAGCTGGTTCTCTCCTTCTAGGTCTTCTAACCTTCTTTCACTTTCCCGATCGATTTCCTGTACTACTGTTGTGGGCAGTCCTTTTGCTTTGAACTCTTTTATTTGCTCCAAGGCCTGATTTAATTCCTCAATCAAGGCCTGCTTTTCTTTCTCAAGTTTCCCATTAATGTCTCCCAGAGCTTTGGCGATTTCTTTCCACCTGGGCTCTTCGTGTTGTGTCGAGAAACTCCTTTCTCTTGGGATTGTGATATCAAAATAATATTTGCTGCATAAGCAACATATGACCATTTGACAACTGGCGCACTTCATTCTTTCTTGCATTCGGGCTTCCAGTTTGCACGCCCTACAAACTTCTGCTCCTGTGGTATTGAAATCCCATGAGTGAATACACTCATACTCTTTCCTCGAGACTCTAACCTGGGATCTCCAAGTTCCTGCTTTGCCAATTAGGGTGTTTTCTTCTATAAAAAATACCATGGCTAGATTTTTCTGGCCATCCTCGCCTTCAGAAAGGGAGTATATGTCGGAGACCTCGTCCTCGTCTTCTCCAACTGAGACTATTTCCTCGTCTTCCTTGATGGCTAAATTTTCGATGATATGCACCCTATCTGAATACTGTTAGCCGAAATGAGGATGTTGAGATGGATGTGTGATCATACAAGATTAAGAATGACCATATACGTGAACGAGTCGGAGTGGCTCCTATTAGTGAGAAAATGGTAGAGAATCGTTTGAGATGGTTTGGTCATATTCAGAGAAGATCATTAGATGCTCCAGTAAGAAGAGTAAATCAAATAATCTGGAGTCCGATTAAAAGAAGGAGAGGGAGGCCAAGGCGGACACTTGACAAACTAATAGAGCAAGATCTATTGGTGAATAATATACCGAAAGGTTTGATTACTAATAGAGCGGAATGACATCGTATAATCCATGTAACCGACCCCACCTAGTGGGATAAAGCTTTGTTGTTGTTGTATTGATACCACATGAAAATAGTTCTCCAAACCATTTCTTGGGCGAAAATAGTTCGGATCGGATCGAATTTTTGGTGAAAAAAATCAACTGTTATTTTTTGAGTCAATTTTTAAAATTAAAAATATCGTCCTAAAATCATTTTGAAAAAATAAAAAATCACCCTCTAGTGGGTCAATTTTTTCGGATGATTTTTTTAGATCCTATTTTTATATAATTATATTTTAAAAATATATATAATAAATTTAAATTAATATAAAATATTTAGTTTTATATTCAATATAAAATATTTAGTTTTATATTCAATATAAAATATATTACTAAAATTTTAAAGTTATTAAATTAGAGTATGATAACGTGATAGATAGGTAAGAAATTTTGTTAAAAAAATATTATATTAATATTAAATTAATTTTTATTCATTGTTAACATATAAATAATTTGTAATTAATTAAGCATAAATATAAAACAAAATATTGTTAAATTATGATAAAATAAAAATGAAAAAAATGATAAGATAAGTTGGAAAATAAATAATGTATTTGAATAAAGATAGAACATGAAAAAATTATAAATTGCTAACATCTAATTGCTAAATGTTAATAAAAGTAGCTTTTCAATATTTTTCCATTTATTTTCATTGGTTATAAAAAAATAACATTTGAACCGCTAAATACTATTTAAAATACTAATTTTGATGTTGTCAATCATAACTTAGTTTTACTATTTTTTTTCAATGAGAAAATGATATTATGAACTAATTAGTAAGTATTAATTTTTTAGCTTATTAAACAAGTTAATTTGCACGATTTTTTTGGGCTCTCGTCCCAGGATGGACGAGAGGTAATAATTTCGAATTTTGTCTTTGGAGCGTTGTGTTTCAAATCTGA
Organism: Pontederia crassipes; assembly: GCA_030549335.1. Lineage (NCBI taxonomy): Eukaryota > Viridiplantae > Streptophyta > Magnoliopsida > Commelinales > Pontederiaceae > Pontederia > Pontederia crassipes. The sequence continues at coordinate 50,475,857 of CM060186.1, read as the reverse complement.
AAAAGAAAATTAGTGGCTCAAAGAAAATTATGTTCCAACGTTTTGGACGGGCGTACTATATAACCTTTAATATATAAAGAAATGACATGTATTACAAATAAAAGCGAAAAAATTTCACCAAATACCTTCCTAAGGTTACCTTTTAACTTTACTTTGTAACAAAACGGATAAATTATAACAAATGCCCTCCAACTTTAAGATTTGCTCAACGATATCCTCCGACTTCACTTAGAGATAAAGGCCAAATAACAGAAAGAGTTTGTCTCCACCGTGCATACAAAAAAAGTAATTCACATCTAAATCAGTGTGTGTACCCAAACAACTTCCAAACAACCTAAAGAAAAGAACATTGCAAAGTAGAGGAAAAAGGCATTTTCCAGATAGTCGAAACATTCCTCAAAAAAGAAAAAAATGAAGAATATTTCCTAGAGAAAAAAAAGACAAGACAAAGAAGAAGGCCTTCGCATACCTTTGTAGAAAGCTGTTAAGATTTCATATCCCAATCCTGAAATCCTACTAAGAATTGACCATCCAAGTCCATTGTAAATCCCTAAAAGGAAACACTAATGTGTTGACACAAGAAATATTGTTTAACTGAAAAACCAACAGAGCTACAACAGGTACTTTAAGAATCAGAGAACCTGAATTCTCATCGCATCGAGATAATAATTCCAGCTAGAATGTCACAGGCCATAATTCAGTCACAAGTAGATATGAACATTGGTAAAAATCATAATTGTATAATTGTCCTGATTTTTGAGGGGCAAAAGGATGACTAGAAGGTACTAATTGTCCATGTTGCACAATTCTCCTGTTTTCACTCATCCTGTCACCCATTCATGAGTGTAGTTAAAGAATATGCATCCCATGAACATTTAAAGACCATTGGATCGTATGACACAGGATGAAGTACATGTTAAAAGGAAAAAAAAACATAATATCTCCAGATATCCATTAAAAACCGAAGAATTGATACCAACCACTACAGACTTTAGATATAACTGCAAGTGGAAAAAAGTAAATGTACTTGATCTAGTAATTTCAATTAAAATTGAAAATTTGGGCAAAAATTGAGATTTTTGGATCAATTTTCCAAAATTTCAACTATTGGTTGGTTCCCATCAGCAATAACTTCGAAAGAGGATAGAATGAAACAATTTCATAGAACAAGGCAATTCACCTGCCCGCCCCGACGCCATTCGAACCCTCTCGGCCACCTGCAAAAGGCCCAACTTTTGCTTCGGCCCGGCGCTGACCTGCTTGTTCGGGGGCCAAGAACATCCGCGGATTCCTCGTCAAATGTACATCTGGAAGAGCAAGAGGACCAAAGGAAGGCTGGAGAAGTGTCAGGAACAAGTACCTGGAGGAGGGTCTTGAAGGTGTCGAGAGGATGGGAGAGGGAGGTGGCGACGGACGCGGAGCCAGCGGCCATGGCGACGTGGCCGGCGAAGGCGTAGTCTCTGAGGAGATCCGCCATTGGAAGCGAGAAGGGGAGAGGTCGAGTTTTGGGGTTTATGAGTTGGGTTTAGAAGCACAAATGAGATCACACCATTAGCCTTTCAAAACATTTTGCCCTTTTTAATTTAATTGCTTTTTCAGGCATTTTGAAAGGATATAATGGCCATACGCTTCTGGGTATCTGACGGCGGTGAGCGCTCGAGCGTGAGTGAACCAGTCCATTCATGTGCGCTCTCTTTTTTTCCTCTCTCATATGCTACACATAAGCCGGAATGACGCGCCCTCCCTCGGATCCACCTTCCCTACGCCGGATCAACCTTCCCTTCGCCGGATGATCGAACTTCGTGGATGGACTTTCGCCGCGGATCAACCTTCGCAGGATGGTCTACCCCTTCGCCAGGTCGACCTTGATCGCGGATCGACCAACCTCCTTCCCTTTGCCGCAGATTGACCAACAAGCAGACGATCTTTCCTTCACTGGATCGACCGTTCGGAGCTCAGTCCATTGCAAACGCAACCATGCGTACCATTTGTCGAATTGACGTTCGCTTCGCCTCTCGGAGTCTGGAACAAACGGCATGAAGTCGGAAATGTCGCGGAGTCATGGAGTTTGGAACAGACAGGGTTCGCGATTCAGCATACGAGAAAGGAAAAAGAAAGAGCACGTTGAATCGGCCGGTTCACGCGCGCTCGAGAGTCCATAGATTAGATCTGACGGAGGCGTATAACCGTCGTACGCCTGAGATGCGTACGATGACCATTATATCTTTTTTTAACGGGCTTACCCAAAAAAAAATAATGATAATGAAAATTAGGGGAGCCTTGGTTTTGGAATATAACCAAACGTCACGCAAAACAAATACAAAATGATCAAACTTTGATTTTACAAAAATCATCTTAAAAAATATGAAATTATTGCTTTTATTTCGCGAACGAGAATATGTGTATTTTTTCAACACAGAAATAGAGATATTATCTCATTTTAATGTTTTTTCAATCATGTTTTATTTTTTATTATTTATTCATATCTTATTATAATATTTTTGTATTATTATTATAATAATATATATCAATTATTTATAATAAAATATTTTTAATATAAAATATAATATTTTAAAATTATATTCTCTTCCAACCAAAGACAAACGAAAATAAGAATCTATCTACTTTTTTAAAAATATGATATTCTATCGCTTTAAAGAGATTCTCTGAAAAAAAATTATTGAAATTTGAAAATTGTGTTTATCTAAAGAAAATTTCGCACGTGAAAATTAAAAGAAGGCTGACATTGGTTCAAACAAAATTTTCACCGTTAACATATGCAAAAAAATTTTCGATTACATAACATTATGCAATTTAATATAATACATAGAACAAAATGTTAGAAGATATATGTTGGATCTAAAATGTGTGGTGTCAGTTGCAAGACAACATAGGAGCTAGATTACTGCACAGATGAGAGAGATGATTGATCAGTTTGGTAGATACCATGGATCTTGTTTAGACAAAATCATTGAAAACGTAGCCCAAGCCATCAGGCAGGTTGTTCATCAAACACAGATATTTTCCAACATTTTTGGGTAAAGAAAATATGCCCAATCGAGCTTACACATACGATGGAACGGGTAGATATGGAAATTGGTGTCACAAGCACCACGCATCAATACATGGAAGATAGATTTCAGAAACAAAAAACGTATAAGTTCCCATCGCAGATGCACATGAATAATTGCAATAACAGGGCAATGCAGCTATACATCATCTTTAAACAACAAAAATAGTGGTGGGAACAACATGAGAACCGAGGGTATCGAAATTTGCCTTTTTAAGTTATTTGGACTCGCGTCGAGTAAGGGCTCGTTTGGTTTAGCTGATACAAAATAATTGATAAGTTAAAATGTTAATAAGTATTTTATTGATTGAAATTTATTTTTAAAAATAAATAGTTACGCGTTTAAATAAAACTATTTATCTTAATAACAACTAATTAGTTATAACTAACTGACTTACTTTTTAGAAACAAAATAAGTATCTCTCCCTCTGATTATTTTTTTTTACTTATAAGTAAATTTAATATCTACTTATCAGTAGAATTTTTAAGTTATCAAACGTTAAATTTTTTTAAAAATCAACTTATAAGTGACTTAGCCCCTAAATCTAAAGCCGCCTGGTGGAAGACTATGCTAAAGCTCTAAAACTCAAATTTCTCTTCATCATCTTCGATTGGCAGTGCACCTCGCTCAGCGTTGTCCCGAAGCAGAGTAGCTGTGGAGTCGTTGATACCAAGCAAGTACACTGCAACCGTGAAAGGTTTTCAGGCTTCGGAATACTTTTCAGGTACACGCAATATAAGTCAGCGATCTCCTCCTGCTGAGGACCATGATAGAGGCTGTGCAGGAACGGCCATGTCACAGGCAAGCATGTCCTTCAGGGAGGCAACCTGTAAACATTATGAAAACCTGGTTAAATCCTATAACAATTTTTTTCGGTGAAGTTAACATCCTGAATGGCTTTCTATTGGTTTGGGATAAGTGGAGGAAAACAATTTGGTAAAGTTTGGCCTGGTGCAGGGAGACTACAATGAGAATTTAAAAGAATAATTCTCATTGTTCCAACGAGGCAAGATTAAAATGAAGATAAAATTTTCACTTTTTTTTTATTTTCCTTATGAAAAACTATGGGAAATTTAAGCACAGATGAAAATTCAACAAAATCACCTTTCAGCAACATCTTAATTTGAATGCATAATTAGTTCCTGTTAAATAATGCATTGAATCCTACTTTAATTGAAAATCTGTTTGGATCCAAAGAAGTAATAAAGAGACTTCGAGAGATGCTTGGACGAGAAGTGTATGGTCGAAAGGATTCCTACTCCTAGTAGGAATAGGAGTCGGCCGGTTTCCGATATCGAGAAGGATATAACGGATTCTTGGAGGGCCGAGCTCCCTTCTGGACCGAGGAGTACTTGGATATGGAGTCTGGACGTGGAGGAAGACTTGAAAATAGAGGGGCGCATGGAGGAGTCCCAGTCCGAGTGGAACTCGGACTGGACAGCCAAGGCGCGCCCGGGCGTGGCGGGCGCCAGGTGGGCGCCCGACCCAATTTGATTTCAGGGAGGAGTTCAAGTTGGCCGAGATCTTCAAGGGTCTTCAGGAAGTTAGATTTCTACTCTTAGTCCAAAGAGGTTTTTCTAGAAAAGGGGCTTACATGCCTAGTAGGATTAGGTCCTTAAGTTAGAGTATGAGTTGTTTCTCCAAGGCCCTATAAAAGAATTTGTAATCAAGGCTTGTAAGACCATCCTGGACAATCCTGGATCATCTGGTCTTGTAATCCTCTTCTGTTTCTTCCATCTAATACAATTCTGCGTCGCCTTAAATTTCTCGGATTTTCTTACGATGCGTAATTTTTCTCTGCAAAAATCCTCACAAAACTGGTATCAGAACGATGCTTCATCATCGATCCTCCGTCAGACGTAGAGATGGCATCGTACAACGTCAACGTCGAGAAATTTACTGGACGAAATAATTTCAGTCTCTGGCAAATCAAGATGCGGACATTTTTGAAACAATAGGGAGTATGGACGCCGCTCATGAACGTGTCGAAGAACAAACCGAAGGGAGACTCGAAGGGCAAAGAAAAGGAGTCCGACCTCACAAGTTTGACGGCACAAGAAGAGAAGGCGTACTCTATGATCCTATTGTGTCTGGCAGACGAGGTGATTATTGAAATCGCTGATCAAGAAATGGCGATCGGTCTGTGGTCGAAACTTGAGAGTCTCTACATGACCAAGTCTCTGACCAATAAAGTTGTTGAAGCAACGTTTGTTCACCATCCACATGCAAGAAGGTACCCTTCTGAAAGATCATCTTGATCAGATGAATACTCTGTTGATGGAATTACGAAATATAGATTGAAGATTGAAAATGAAGATATTGCCCTACTTCTGTTGGTGTCTCTTCCTCTGTCGTACGAAAATTTCGTACAATTTGTTATCATCGAAAGAGACATAATTACTCTGGAAGAAGTAAGATCGAGTCTACATACTCGTGACCTTCGTCATAGGGCGTCTGGTAAGGCTGTAAAAAATTAGAACATGGATTGGCGACGGCAGAGAGTGTTAGATATCTGATTGTAGGATTCAATTCAAGGTGGATATTTGTTAAATAATGCCTTGAATCCTACTTTAATTAGAAACCTGTTTGGATCCAAAGAAGTAATAAAGAGACTTTGAGATATGCTTGGACGAGAAATGTAGGGTCGAAAGGAATCTTACTCCTAGTAGGAATAGGAGTCGGCCGGTTTTTGATATCGAGAATGATATGACGGATTCTTGAAGGGCCGAGCTCCCTTCTGGACCGAGGAGCATTTGGATATGGAGTCTGAACGTGGAGGAAGACTTGAAGACAACAGGGACGTCTGGAGGAGTCCCAGTCCGAGTGAGACTCGGACTGGACAGTCAGGGCGCGCCCGGGCATGGCGGGCGCCAAGTGGGCGCTCGGCCCAATTTGATTCTAGGGAGGAATTCAAGTTGGCCGAGATCTTCAAGGATCTTCAGGAAGTCAGATTTCTACTCCTAGTCCAAGGAGATTTTTCTAGAAAAGGGGCTTACATGCCTAGTAGGATTAGATCCTTAAGTTAGAGTAGGAGTTATTTCTCCAAAGCCCTATAGAAGGACTTATAATCAAGACTTGTAAGACCATCCTGGACAATCCTGGATCATCTAGCCGACCCCACCTAGTGGGATAAGACTTTGTTGTTGTTGTTGTTATTTCTCACGATGCGTAATTTCTTTCGTGTAGAAATCCTAACAGTTCCTTATCACTCCATCCTTACTCCGTTGTGCCACAGCTTGAACCAAGGAGTTAGATAACCTCGTCTTGGCAAGCTCCTCAACTACCACCTTTGCCTTCTCAGCATTTATGCTAAAAGATCTGATGGTATCTTTTCATATACTTCTGTTTCGTCAAATGTACCTGTGCCTGATGAGAAAAGTTCTTCCACTGTTTTCCTGAAAAGATTCTCACGTAATCGTTCTGAGATCATGCTGTCTAGATCAACATTTGCTTCTTTCAACTCTCGGACTTGTTGGATGCCTATCCTTCCTTGATTGACAGCTGTTTCAGTTGCTGCAGACATCTTTGTTGTAGTGATATTCTTGATTACCTTTTGAGCATATTCTGCAGGCAAGCCCACTTGCTTCTGGACCTCATTTAGCTGATCAATTCTATATTTTGTTAACTGTCCATCAGCTAAAATCACCTCAGCCTGTTTCATGAATGCCTGTTCAGCAAAGTTGCCGTGAACATCTACTATCTCTTTACCACTCATCCCAGGTATTCTTCCAAGTTGATTAAGTAATAAAAATTCTGAATTATCCTTCTTTGTCGTGATTTGAGCCCCAAAGGGAACTGTAGTAACCTCCCCAGTTATGCAAAAGAGTAGGTAGGTCTTGTAAAGGTCTCAGCTCTGTCCCTGTCAGGGAGGTCATCCTTGAGAGTAATTTCATTCTGAGCTGGCTTTCCCAACTTTGCTTCGAGCTCTTTGCTTGGTCTCGTCTTTCTCAGGGTTTGCAAGGACTCCCATTCATCTTCATCATCTTTGTGCTTAGATTAATTCCTCCTTAGTAGGTTCTTCTGATGTGATTGGTTCTCCTTTGATGTCGGCTACCAATTCGGTGGCAACTAATGTATTGAATGCTATCATTTTTTTCAACTCTTTTGCAGCTTCAGTTCGGTTGCCTGCTCCCTTGGCTCGCTGTATATATGTCAAGAACACTGTACGAACCTGAAAAATACAGTTGAAACTTGATAATGAGATGATACGGAACAACAAACTAATTAGCAGCTTTCCCATAATGAAATCATAATATGTGATAAACAAGAGAAACAAAGACTCGTTAGCTAAATCCAACACTACGTGAGAAACTACGTACTGCTTTGCTAGCAATGGCCATTGCAGCTTCTTGTGTGAGCCGCATGCAAGCCTTTGGAAGCCTTTCTTACACCAGCTCTAACTTCCGCATCATATCCATCCACACCAGATGCAATATATCGCATCCTTAACAATTTATAAAGTTTAAAAAATGATTACAATTTAATGTATTACTTTGTTTAAAATGTTCACCGGAAGAAAGTGATGGAAAATTCGAGAATAGAGAGAAGATCGCAGAAAGATTGCAAGAAAATTAGAGAAGACATAAGAATTACCCAATTTCACCTTTGAGATTAGGGATACGTCCTGCAAAGAGAGGTTCCACTATATTGTTTAGATTTATAGTCGTCACACAGTTTACATCTGAAAATAGGCTATATATAAGCCTCTCGTTTTTGCAATTCTGCTTCAGATGGCCCCACTCTTGACATCCCCAGCATTGCACCTTCTTATCTTTACTCTTCGAACGCCCACGAGATTTGGATCTGGACCCTCTTTGATTTTGATTCCTTTCTGATTGCCTTCCTCTAGCCGCCAGCGCCTCTTTACCAGAACTTGTCGATTCCTTTCTTCGTATTTCCTTAATAACAAGGCAGCACACACACTTTCATACGAAAGTTCTTTATCTCCGACATCAATCACGACAATCAGATTGTCCCATGAATCCGGCAGCGAACAGAGCAATGTTATTGCATTATCATCATCTTGAAACTTAACACCGATTGATACAAGTTGACTGATCACCGTGTTAAAGTTATAAAGATAAGTAAAGAACGAATCATCCTCATGCATCCGAAGATTGTACAGTTTCTTCCTCAGAAATAACTTATTAACCAGTGACTTACTTTGATATAGGGATTCTAACTTCCTCCACAGATCTCTGGTAGTAGGTTCGCTCATCACATTCGTAAGAATTGAATCCGCGAGACAAAGTCGAATCAAACTCTTCGCCTTTCTATCAATCCGATCTCACTCTTCGATCGTCTTTGAATCTGCCTGACTGGAGGAAGCCCCATCCGCGACCTTCGCCACTTTCACGCCTGGCCTCTCCTTCTCGATTGCTGTCCAAAGATCTCGATCACATAGGAGATCCTCCATCTTCATCTTTCAGAGATCAAATCGTGTTCCATCAAATTTTTCTATCGCACCGCGATCCTCTTGACATCTCGAATAAACTCTAACTCCTCGAACAACATGTGCTATGATACCAATTGATAGAAAAATTCGAGAATAGGGAGAGAAGATCGTAGAGAGATTGCAAGAAAATTAGAGGAGACACAAGAATTACCCAAGTTCACCCTTGATATTAGGGATACGCCCTGCAAAGAGGTTCCACTATATCGTTTAGGTTTACAGCCGCCACACAGATTACATATGAAAATAGACTATATATAAGCCTCTCCAAATCGGGTTTAAAATTCAAACAAAACAGAGATAAAACCTAATCCGAATCATACGAACCGGCTAAACAAAAGCCCAAACCCGTCTAGGTTTTAAACAGAGAGAAAACCTTATCCGAACCACAGCGGGACCGCCGTCAGGGGGCGGGGCCCCCCGAACCCCCCTTTCGTTCGTACGCCAGCAATACAGGTAATTGGGTAATACTCAGATTCTTCTAAGCTCACGTGGACGAATTCGGTGTGAGAAATAAGGGGTCCTGAAGTATTCACTAATTCCAACAAAAAGAACACGCCTTTTTTGTTTTTTACTTTTTCCTTTTTTTCTTCTTTCTTTTTTTTTTGCTTTTATCTATTATTTAATGTATATACACATATTTTTATTAATATATTATTATTCATCTTATGAAATAAACTATTTAAATCAATATTAAGTTTTATTAATTTTTATAAAAAATAATTGATATTACAGTATTTTAGAAATTTATTTGTTAAACTATTTGTTTACATTATATTAAATAATAATCAATTATAAGACAAATTAAAATAATATTTTTCATATTATAAAAATAAACTTATCTCTTTGATTCTTATCTTTTTATCTAAACACCTACTAAAATTTATCCGTCTAATCAATTTTTTAATTCTCCATCATCACATTTTTCATCCAAATATCAAATTAATATTTTTTTGTCTAATCGATTAGGTATCGATAACTAATAAGAACTTAATTATATCATCCAAATACAACCTACAAGGAAATTGTGGAATTTTTTATGATCGTCAATCCTTCAAATCGTAAAAACTTTTTGAAATAGCGATGAAACATATGTCCATCAAAAATAGTTTATTGACGGCTTATTTACCTTCAGTACTTACGGTGGAAAATAACTTTAAAAAATTCTGACGACCAGAGCCATTGAAAATTGCGATGGGGTCAATTATCCATCCGAAGTTTGGACAGCTCCATCGAAATTCAAATTTATTATATGATATAATATTAAACTAGCATTAGTGTTAATATATATTATTAAATTTGCCGACGATGGTAGCTGTCGGAACTCATGCCTCTAACTATTGGAATTCAAATTTATTATATTATTAAAGTTATTTGTCATCCGTCAAAAGTTTTGATGACTTGGATTGTTGAAACTTAAAGTAATTTATGACGAATATTAAAGCAACTTTAGATTCCATGGTTTACTATAATATATTATTTTTCAATTTTTGATGATACATCCTTCACAATTTGTGATGAATTTTTTATCCATCGCAAAAAAATTATATATACCTTTCCATCTTTGCTCTCTTCCTCTCTATCTCTCCTCCCTCTCCCTCTTCATTCTATCTCGTTCCATGCTAATGGAGGTCTCGATTTATATTTTAAGATCTTACGATTTTACTATTACTTACCGATAAGATAATCTTAAGGATTTATGTTAATACGATCTTAATTTTGATCACATAATTTTACAATCTTATTATATTCTATGCAATCTCATATGATAAAATGTAATTATTTAAATATTAATTTAAAATATATTTATTATAATAAGAACTCATTTAAATGTTTTCAATATATTTCATTCATTTTAAATATATTTTCATATAATTTAACTTATAAAAAATATTAATTACTTTTAATATATATTATTAATAAGTAAAATCTTAGATCCGATTTTATGATCTTGTCCTCCGATTTTATATAAAATTTAGATATTTCCCTTCCTTCTCTATCTATCCTCCCTTCTCCCTCTCCTAAGCCTTCTTTCTCTTTCTCCCTCCCATACTCTCCTCCCTATTTTATCTCTCCCTTTTTATTTATCCTCCCTCTCCGCTTTTTCTCCCTCCCCCACTCTCTCTCTCCTCTTCTACTCTCTCTAAACTAAGTAAATTAATTTTCTATTGTAATTATTTAGAATTTATTTATAAAAAATATACAGTAAAAAATTTATAATATATTATAAAATTATATTTATTCACACAAAAATATAAAAGATAATTATAAAATTTATATTTTATAAATATGCCTAATAATTTGCGATGGATAATTTGTCCTTCATAGTTTTCCATGGTCTAATTGGTCGCAAATCCCAAATTGTGGAGGACACACCTCTTTCAACGAAAATTGCGAAAGGACTTTTATCCATAGTAAGTGTGAAGGCTTGTGTCCTCCGCAACTTACGAAGACTATATTTGAAATGGATAAAAGCATCAAAATTTGTGCCAGAAAAATTTTAATCACAAATTTGAAAAGAGGTTGTGAAGATCGAGATCTTATATAAGATCGGAGGGGGGGGGAGGTCATAAGATCGAAGATCGTAAGATCAGATTGAAAATCGTAAGATACTACCTATTAATAAAATAATATATTTTTAAAATAATAAATATTTTTCACATTGAAATCTTAAATCATACCCCACTAAGACATTTTTTATCGAATCTTAAGTCAAATTATATGGAAACATATTAAAAATAAAAGAAAATATATTTAACTTCATATAAATTAATTTTTATTATCATAAATATATTTTAAATTAATATTTAAATGATTATATTAATCATATGAGATTGTATAGGATCGGATAAGATCATATGATCAAAATTAATATCGTATTAAGATCTTACACATAAGATCCTCAAAATAAGATCGAGATCGAAAGGAGTCCGTAAAATCGTAAAATCGTAAGATCGAGATCTTGACAACCTTGGTTATTAGTATAAAATATAAATATTTCTTTAGAAAACATGCGTCGTGGGTTCATGGTGTCACTTGTCAACGGGTGCGCATGGGCCAGGATGACAGATCGCCTCGGCTCGGACTAATCCTAAAAACCTAATTTTTCCCCGACTCGGTAAGTAATCGAATCTCATCCCTTGAGATCCAACAAGGATTAGGTCATGGCCAGGCCAAAATTGTGAAAACTCAGAACGTGTTCTGTTCCGATAATATATATATATTATATTAATATTAAATTATTTTAAATATTATATGTATGATTATTTTAATTAAAGTTATATATTTTATTATATGTATCATAAATATATATTATAATAGATGTAACTTAATCAATGATTATCATATTTGTACAATAATATTAATTATTATTATATTTTTAAAAAAAATTATGACTAAATGATATTATTATACTTTAATTTTTATCATGATTTATCGGGAACGTCCAGATCTTGGACCCGCCTTTCCAAAATTTCTGAGCAACCGGGTCAGGACCGAATTCAAGAACCCGTATTTGCTCATCTCATGGCCTGTTTGGCTTGGGAACTAAGATAGAACTATGAAACACTAGGTTGCGACATTATTCTCGAGGTGGAATTATGGTCATTTGACCCTGACTCCAAGTGCTATGGTTCCTCCCTTTTTTGCTGACCTGACAATCATTTTTTTTTTCTTTATTTTCTCTCTTTTTCACATTTCTTTTATAAAAAATTATTTAATAAATATAAAATATTTATAATAAATGATTAATATACTATTATTTATTACTTATTATTTCATTAAAAAATTAATATTTTTATTAATTATTACAAAATAAATTTTATATTTAAATAATATATTTTAATAAAAAAAGTTTCATAATTTATTTATTTATTTATACTATTTAATAAAACTTTATATATATAATAACTATTTTTAATTTAAATATTACTAAAAATTAATTCATCACATCTATTTTTTGCTATTATATGAACTCTCTACTTTTTATCTACATTGGTGTTGGGTTAGTAATATTATTATTGTTGAACTTTGAAAAAAATATTCATATCATACCGGATAAAAAGTTCTTTTTTGTGCGTGATTGCTAATTTTAAAAGTTGACAATTATTCAATGTTATAAAATCCGGACTGAACATCGACCCGGATAAGCCTCCGGGTCAGATTAGATGGAGAAATCGACGGAATTGGATGGAAGGATCAAATTGAAAAAATCGCGATTGTGTAGATACTCAAAAAATGAAGTTCGTAGTTTGGGGTTAGATGTGAAAAATCATGATACTTTAGGGGTGATTAGAGGAAATAACCCATTCTTTTTTTATGTGTTGTACTACATTTTTACTTTAACCGTTCATAAGAACTTCTATATTCGTTGTCCCAAATGAGATCGACTTCTTTTATTATGGATCAATATGATATAAAAATGAGTTAAGGTGAATCAAACCAGGATCATATGAACGTTTACTTACTCATAAAAGACTTTGACTTCACATATTCATCCAAGAAGGATCGCAAAGATCTCTTTTTTAAAATCGTCACAGTGAGACTATTAATATTCACCTAGTTGGTCTATAACAATCGGTGTACATGAGGATCTCATTTTATTGCTTTTATTTTTTCTTATTGATTTATCTTTTCTGTTTCATTCATCGGGTGTCAACATAGAGACAAAAAATCATTTGATACTTCTATAAATCAACACAAAAATCATATCTGCAATCTGTGCAGAATCTCGGCCGGACACAATCAAACTTGGGCCGGGTTTGATCGAAACTCAAGCAGGGTTGTGGGTTGACTCAGGTCATGTTCTTACTATTCAAATCCCTACACATTTCCATGCCGAAACCTGAGCCAGATTTCAAGATGGGTCGAATCAGTGACAAAATTTCAAAATTATATGTTCAACCTCAAGAAATCGGGTCTTCGAACCGAATTAATTCGATTGAGACTGAAACCCGTGTGTCAGAGGAACCGGGGTCAGGTCCTCAAGAGCTCAGGTCCTCAAGAACTCAGGAAGGTTTTGGTCAAATTCGTGTCAGATTTGTTGCGCTCCAGATTTCTTAATTACCGACGAACCTAGGCATGATTCCTATTTTTCAAAACTCAGAATTGCGAAAACTCAGAATATGTTTTGTCATGATAATATATATTATATTAATATTAAATTATTTTAAATATTATATGTATGCTTATTTTAATTATCTTATATATTTTATTATATGTATCATAAATATATATATTATAATATATGTAACTTAATCAATAATTATCATATTTGTATAATAATATTAATTATTATTGTATTTACTTTTATAAATTTATTATGATTAAATCGAGATTATAAAAAATTTTCGATTTTTATCCCGACTTATCGGGAACGATCGGATCGCGAACCCGCCTTTCTAAAATTTTTTAGCAACCGGGTCAGGACCAAGTTTAAGAACCCATATTTCTCACCCTCATGGCCTGTTTGGTTTGGGAGCTAAGCTAAAACTACGAAACTCCAAGCTGCGACATGGTTCGAGGTGGAACCAGAGTCATGTGACCCCTGATTCCAAGTACTACGGTTCCTCTTTTTTTTTGCTGACGTGACAATCATTTTTTTCCTACTATTCTTTTCATATTTTCTCTCTCTTTCACATTTCTCTTATACAAAAATATTTAATCAATATACGAAATATTTATAATAAATGATTAATATACTAATATTTATTATCTTATTAAATATAATTTATTACAAATTGATTTTTATATTTAAATAATATATTTTTAGCAAAAGATTTCTATAATTAATTTATTTATTATTTAATAAAATTATACTATATATATAATAACTATATTTAATTTAATCATTTAGAAAAAATTAATTCATCACATTTATTTTTTCTTATCATATGAACTCTTTGATTTTTTATCATTACGTTCCATTCTTTTCAAGTACATCACGAACTAATCTATCAATTCAACTATTTTACGAAGAACTGAAGAGAAACTACGATTCCATTTTCAAATATAGTCCTGAAGTTCATCCCCTTGAGTAGATTTACTTCTAGTTTTAATATAATTAATTAGTATAGATTGTAGAAATGATATCGAGGAAGAAGACAATAGGAACGATGACGTGATACATCACGTAATCTGGTGTTGGATTATGTTAAATTTGATGTACTAACCAATTTTCCTAAATGACTATGTCACGTGTGAGTTGCTGACAACTTTTTTGTCTAACCCAAGTTTAACACGTGAACAATAAAAGGAGGAAATTACTTTTTTTTAATAAGAGCTACGAGGTTAGAAACTCTTGACCTCTTTTGATACCATATTAAATTTGATGTGCTATTCAATTTTTCTAAAAACTTAAGCCGTTAGGAAGAGCAAAATTTATGATTTTATATTCTTAATAGGTTAGTAATATTATTATTGTTGAACTTTGAAAAATATTCATATCAATGTGATACCAGAGAAAATGATCTTTTTTGTGCGTCATTGTCAATTTTAAAAGCTGACAATTATTAGATTCTCTCATGCATCAGCCATATCAAGACGAGTTCACATCAACGGACATAAGATTCTCTCATGAAAAAGTGACGCGTTTTAAAAAGATGCGAACATAAGATTTAAACACAAGCAGAATGGAGCATGCACACAGCAGCGGAAAGAGATTAATTAGGGGTTTTGACACGATCGGCTTCAACATATATTCTTATCGAATGATTTGGTAAGTTCACGATCTCTTCTTCTTCTTCTTCTTTTCCTTGTTTGTTAGTTCGTTTGTTAGCTCTTCCCGAGTTCCAGTTAATTTTCTAACATTGGCGTTTGAGAGTACGCACTTCGATTCCTATTTTGTGATCTTAACTTTTAAGTCTATTAATAAATTTGACAGTTCCAAATTTCCTTTATATATGGTTATGGAAAATAATATGCAAGATCTTCTAATTCTGATTGAACTTGTAGTTTGATAAAAAAAAAGTAGTCTGATCAATGAGCTGATCACCCTATTTTTCTTTTGTGAATCTCAAATTATCTGGTCGGCGACGTCCGACTTCATTCTACTCGAAACTTGTGTGATGAAAACGAAATTCGTAGATAGGACCATCATCAGTGAGAACTGAGAAGCCATGGATGCTATCAGCGTTGACTTTCTCTCCGGTGTCGGGGTGCTGGTGGTGCAAAAACTTGTTGCGTTCCTGGAACAAGAAGTGCAGTTGGTCTTGGGATCAAACATCAGTGCTGATCTCAGGTTCGTAAAGGACGAGATTGAATCGGCGACTGCACTCCTCAAGGACATGTCCCCTCAGCTCATCATGGAGGAGTACACCTCTAGTGAGCAGCTCAAGCAGTGGCTGATGCAAGTCAAGGATTTGATCTGTGAAGCTGAAGATGCCATATACGAATCCAACTATCACATCGCCACCTGCAACAAACGTGGCAACAGGTTTCAGCAACTGCGTAACCTGAAAGCTCACCGCCGCATCGCGTCTCATCTTAGGAATCTTAAGCTCATGGCCAGCGAAGTGAGAGAAAGATGGAAGCGCTACAACTTGGGCCTCCCCGGGGCTGCTGTTCTTAGAGTCAAACCTATACCACTCAAGACCTCTGCTAACAGCCTCTTGTACGATCCACGGCTCAGCGCCTTCTTTGTCGAGAGCGATCAGCTGGTGGGCATCGCAGAGCAACAAGATACGATCACCAGGTGGCTCGCCGAGGACGACGACATGTACCAGCTGCGGGTGGTGTCAGTGGTCGGATCCGGCGGCATGGGGAAGACGACCCTCGCCACGCAGTGCTACAAGAGCCTCACGGTCACCAGGAGACACTTCTCGTGCCACGCCCAGGTGACACTGTCGCAGTCCTTTGACTTCGACAAGTTACTGAGTGATGGAAAAATTCGAGAACAAGGAGAGAAGATCGCAGAGAGATTGTAAAAAAAATAGAGGAGACACACGAATTTATCCAGGTTCACCCTTGAGATAAGGACTACGTCCTGCAAAGAGGTTCCACTATATCATTTAGGTTTATGGCCACCACACAGATTACATCAGAAATTAGGCTATCAATAGCCTTTCCAAACCGGGTTTAAAACCCAAACAAACAGAGAAAAAACTTAATCCGAACCACACGGGTCGGCTAAATAAAATCCCAAAACTCGTCTAGATTTCGAGACCGCCGTCGGGGGATGGGGCCCCCTGAACCCCCCATTTCGTTCGTATGCTAGCAGCACTGCTAATTGGGTAATACTCAGATTCCCCTAAGCTCACGTGGGCGAACCCGGTGTGAGAAACAAGAGGTCCTAAAGTATTCACCAACTCTAACATTCTCCCACTTGGTGGATACTTCACACCAAAGAGAGCATTGCCAACAACATTCTTCTTCAATCCGATAGCAGTAGAGCACCACTCGAACTTTGCAACTATAACTGCTTTAGTCA
The DNA here is from genome assembly GCA_030549335.1 of Pontederia crassipes. NCBI lineage: Eukaryota > Viridiplantae > Streptophyta > Magnoliopsida > Commelinales > Pontederiaceae > Pontederia > Pontederia crassipes. The sequence goes on along the minus strand of CM060186.1, from coordinate 50,458,909 downwards.
GAAAATCAGAACTATTATCTGTTGTATTAATCTTTTCAAGCCGAACCTCTTTCTTTTTCACCTTTTCCCGAATGAAATGGTATTGGATGTCAATATGCTTTGTGCGTGAGTGAAATGCAGGATTCTTAGCTAACTGAATAGCACCTTGATTATCACATCTCACCTCTATGGCACATTGCTCAAATCCGAGCTCCAAGCACAACCGTCGTAGCCATATGGCCTCCTTTGCAGCATGAGTAAGAGCCATATATTCAGCTTCTGTAGAAGAAAGTGCTACCACGTTCTGTCTCTTACTCATCCAATTTTGTGCAGTTCCAAATAATATAAAAACATATACGCTAGTGGACCGTCTACTATCAATGTCTTCACCCCAATCAGCATCTACATGGCCTACAATATCAAGCCTCTTTCCTTTTTCCGCACCTTCAAAGCACAAAGCAGAATCTGAAGTTCCACGAAGATACCTGAAAACTCTCTTGATAGCATTCCAATGTTCCATGCCTGGGTTAGACATATACCGACTCAAGACTCCCACTGCTTGGACTATATCTGGACGCGTGCACACCATGGCGTACATCAAGCTGCCCACTGCACTTGCATATGGCACACGGTCCATCTCTTCGGCTTCTTCATCCATCTTCGGGCATTGCTCTGTAGAAAATTTGGTTCCAAGAGACATAGGAGTACCCATTGGCTTACAATCCGACATGTTAAATTTCTTCAACACTTCTTTTATGTACTTCTCATGTCATAGCCATAACTTTCGCTTCTGACGATCCATTCTAATTTGCATACCCAAAATAAAATTCGCTGGCCCCAAGTCTTTCATCTCAAACTTCTTGGCCAACAAACCCTTCACTGAATTCACCATCTTCATATTGTTTCCAATCAGCAACATGTCATCCACGTACAGTGTAAGAATGACAAACTGATCTCCAACTCTCTTCACATAAACACAATGATCTGAATCTGAATGTACAAACTTGAGTTCGAACATGTACGTATCAAACTTCTAGTATCACATCCTTGGCGACTGCTTCAATCTATACAGAGACTTCTTCAATTTACACATCAGCTTCTCTTTACCTTGAACCTCAAAACCTTCTGATTGTCTCATATATATCTCTTCCTCCAAGTCCCCATGAAGGAATGTCGTCTTCACATCCATCTGCTCTACCTCAAGATTATATGCTGCTGTCAGAGATAGAACAAGTCTGATTGAAGTCATTTTCGCCACAGGAGAAAAAATCTCATCGTAGTCGACTCTCTCAACCTGATAGTACCCTTTAGCTACCAGCCTCGTCTTGTACTTCTCTACAGACCCATCCGGTTTCAGCTTTCGCTTGAACACCCATTTACAACCAATTACCTTTTTATCCTTAGGCAATTTACACAAGCTCCATGTTTCATTCTTATCCAGTGACTGCATCTCATCTGCCATAGCAAGCTCCCACTGATTTGCATCATCCATAGACCTTGCATCTTTTACAGAACTAAGTTCTTCTCCGATGATGCTCAAAGCATGAAACGAACTCAGAGCACTAAGAGAGTATCTCAAAGGTACTCTTCTTTCTCGTGTCGATCTCTTGAGAACTGGTATGGTAGTATCAATATCTGGGTCTTCATCTGAATCTGCATCTTCAACTTCATTAACCGAGTCCTCTTGATCCGGTTCTGTAACAGACTCAACTGAAGTATCTTGTGCATCCACATCTGAAGTTTCAGAATCAGAATCTTCTTCAAGCACTACCACTTTCTTAGGTTCATCGCCTTTTTGAACTTCAACTTAGGAACGTGATTCACGAAAAACAACATCCCTGTTGTAAACAATAGTTCTTGACTTTGAATTTCACAGTTTGTAGCCCTTGATCCCTTCCTTGTATCCGACAAATATGTTCTTCTCAGATTTACTGTCAAGCTTACCCCGCTTTTCCTTGGGTATATGAACATATGCGTCACATCCGAACACCCGAACATGAGACAAATTTGAGTTCTTTCCAAACATTGCCTCATAAGGCGTCTGATCCTTCACTGATGAAGTCGGTGAACAGTGTCTTCAGGTAGTTTGCTATGGCTACAACTTCCGCCCAGAATTCTTGCCCCAATTCAGCCCAATTCTTCTTCAATCCGATAGCAGTAGAGCACCACTCGAACTTTGCAACTATAACTGCTTTAGTCAGAAAATCAGAACTATTATCTGTTGTATTAATCTTTTCAAGCCGAACCTCTTTCTTTTTCACCTTTTCCCGAATGAAATGGTATTGGATGTCAATATGCTTTGTGCGTGAGTGAAATGCAGGATTCTTAGCTAACTGAATAGCATCTTGATTATCACATCTCACCTCTATGGCACCTTGCTCAAATCCGAGCTCCAAGCACAACCGTCGTAGCCATATGGCCTCCTTTGCAGCATGAGTAAGAGCCATATATTCAGCTTCTGTAGAAGAAAGTGCTACCACGTTCTGTCTCTTACTCATCCAATTTTGTGCAGTTCCAAATAATATAAAAACATATACGCTAGTGGACCGTCTACTATCAATGTCTCCACCCCAATCAGCATCTACATGGCCTACAATATCAAGCCTCTTTCCTTTTCCCGCACCTTCAAAGCACAAAGCAGAATCTGAAGTTCCACGAAGATACCTGAAAACTCTCTTGATAGCATTCCAATGTTCCATGCCTGGATTAGACATATACCGACTCAAGACTCCAACTGCTTGGACTATATCTGGACGCGTGCACACCATGGCGTACATCAAGCTGCCCACTGCACTTGCATATGGCACACGGTCCATCTCTTCGGCTTCTTCATCCATCTTCGGGCATTGCTCTGTAGAAAATTTGGTTCATAGAGACATAGGAGTACCCATTGGCTTACAATCCGACATGTTAAATTTCTTCAACACTTCTTTTATGTACTTCTCATGTCATAGCCATAACTTTCGCTTCTGACGATCCCTTCTAATTTGCATACCCAAAATAAAATTCGCTGGCCTCAAGTCTTTCATCTCAAACTTCTTGGCCAACAAACCCTTCACTGAATTCACCATCTTCATATTGTTTCCAATCAGCAACATGTCATCCACGTACAGTGTAAGAATGACAAACTGATCTCCAACTCTCTTCACATAAACACAATGATCTGAATCTGAATGTACAAACTTGAGTTCGAACATGTACGTATCAAACTTCTAGTATCACATCCTTGGCGACTGCTTCAATCTATACAGAGACTTCTTCAATTTACACATCAGCTTCTCTTTACCTTGAACCTCAAAACCTTCTGATTGTCTCATATATATCTCTTCCTCCAAGTCCCCATGAAGGAATGTCGTCTTCACATCCATCTGCTCTACCTCAAGATTATATGCTGCTGTCAGAGATAGAACAAGTCTGATTGAAGTCATTTTCGCCACAGGAGAAAAAATCTCATCGTAGTCGACTCTCTCAACCTGATAGTACCCTTTAGCTACCAGCCTCGTCTTGTACTTCTCTACAGACCCATCCGGTTTCAGCTTTCGCTTGAACACCCATTTACAACCAATTACCTTTTTATCCTTAGGCAATTTACACAAGCTCCATGTTTCATTCTTATCCAGTGACTGCATCTCATCTGCCATAGCAAGCTCCCACTGATTTGCATCATCCATAGACCTTGCATCTTTTACAGAACTAAGTTCTTCTCCGATGATGCTCAAAGCATGAAACGAACTCAGAGCACTAAGAGAGTATCTCAAAGGTACTCTTCTTTCTCGTGTCGATCTCTTGAGAACTGGTATGGTAGTATCAATATCTGGGTCTTCATCTGAATCTGCATCTTCAACTTCATTAACCGAGTCCTCTTGATCCGGTTCTGTAACAGACTCAACTGAAGTATCTTGTGCATCCACATCTGAAGTTTCAGAATCAGAATCTTCTTCAAGCACTACCACTTTCTTAGGTTCATCGCCTTTTTGAACTTCAACTTAGGAACGTGATTCACGAAAAACAACATCCCTGTTGTAAACAATAGTTCTTGACTTTGAATTCCACAGTTTGTAGCCCTTGATCCCTTCCTTGTATCCGACAAATATGTTCTTCTCAGATTTACTGTCAAGCTTACCCCGCTTTTCCTTGGGTATATGAACATATGCGTCACATCCGAACACCCGAACATGAGACAAATTTGAGTTCTTTCCAAACATTGCCTCATAAGGCGTCTGATCCTTCACTGATGAAGTCGGTGAACGGTGTCTTCAGGTAGTTTGCTATGACTACAACTTCTGCCCAGAATTCTTGCCCCAATTCAGCCCAACTCAGCATACATTTGGCCTTCTCTATGAGTGACCGATTTAACCTTTCAGCTACTCCATTCTGCTCAGTTGTGTATGGAGTTGTCTTCTGCCTTGCAATATCATTGTCCACGCAGAACTGTTCAAACTTATCTGAACAAAATTCACCTCCATTATCTGTACGAAAGACCTTGATCTTGCAGCTCAATTGATTTTCCACCAAAACTTTAAAATTTTTGAAACTTATCGAATACATATGATTTATTCTTGATAAAATAAATCCAAATGTATCTCGAAAAATCATCTATAAAAGAAACATAGTACATGGACCCTCCAATAGATGGAGTCGGAGTTGGTCCAAAGACATCATTATGGATCAGTTCGAGAATCTTCGTTGCTCTTGAACCTGTGTGTTGAAAACTGACTCGGTTCTATTTTTCATGGAGGCAATGTTCACAGAACTCGAAGCCCACAAAACAATCCGGAACTCCTTCTACCATCTGACTTGATGCTATGGTAGAAAGTCATTTCTCACTGATATGGCATAATCTCTTATGCCACAGCATAGATGTGCTGTCTTCATCTTCTTTGGCCTCTTCAAAAATAAATTCGCAACCCACAGATATAGTCTCTCCGAGCAACTTGTACAATGTGCCATAGCGAACCCCTCGCGCAATCACAATAGACCCTCTAACCATCTTGCACGAATCCTTGTCGCAACTGAATATAACACCCGAATCTGCCATTGTACCAATAGATAATAAACTCATGCTCATAAGTGGTATATGCATCACATTTGGTAAAGTCTTCACCATGCCATCATTCATCCTCAACTTCACCCTGTCAAGTCCAATAATCTGAATCGCAGTATCATCTCTGAGCATGACATCCCCATCATTATACTCCTCATATTCACAAAACTAGTGTCTATAAGGTGTCATGTGGTATGAAGCACCAGTATCGATGAGCCAGACATCCTTATTTGACTGTACCATACATGCAGAAGCCACATATATATCTCCTGCCTCAGCCTCCTTTTTGTCCGAGGTTGACTCAGCTTCTTTCTTGTGAACCGACTTGTTTTTGCAATCTCGCTTCAGATGGTCCCACTCTTGACATCTCCAGCATTGTACCTTCTTATCTTTATACTTCGAATGCCCACGAGATTTGGATCTCCCTCTCTGATTTTTTATTCCTTTCTGGTTGCCTTTCTCTGGCCTCCAGCGCCTCTTTACCAGAACTTGCCGATCACTTTCTCCGTATTTTCTCTAATAACAAGGCAGCACATACACTTTCATACGAAAGTTCTTTATCCCCACCACCAATCACGACAATCAGATTGTCTCATGAATCCGGCAGCGAACAGAGCAATGTTATTGCCTTATCATCATCTTGAAACTTAACATCGATTGATACAAATTGACTGATCACCGTGTTAAAGTTATAAAGATGAGTAGAAAATGAGTCACCCTCCTGCATCCGAAGATTGTACAATTTCTTCCTCAAAAATGACTTGTTAACCAACGACTTACTTTGATATAGGGATTCCAACTTCCTCCACATATCTCTGGTTGTAGGTTCGCTCATCACATTCGTAAGAATTGAATCCGCGAGACAAAGCCGAATCAAACCCTTCGCATTTCTATCAATTCGATCCCACTCTTCAATCGCCTTTGGATCTGTCTGACTCGAGGAAGCCGCATCTGAAGCCTTCGTCGCATCTGCAGCCATCGCCGCTTCTTTGCCTGACATCTCCTTCTCGATTGTCGTCCAAAGATCTCGATCACAGAGAAGATCCTCCATCTTCATCTTCCAGAGATTAAATCGCGTTTCATCAAATTTTTCTATCTCAATCCGTGATCCTCCTGACATCTCGAATAAACCCTAATTCCTCAAACAATCTGTGCTCTGATACTAATTGATGGAAAAATTCGAGAATAAGGAGAGAAGATCGCAGAGAGATTACAGAAAAAATAGAGGAGACACATGAATTTACCCAAGTTCACCCTTGAGATAAGGGCTACGTCCTGCAAAAAGGTTCCACTATATCGTTTAGGTTTACAGCCACCATACAGATTACATCAGAAATTAGGCTATTAATAGCATCTTCAAACCGGGTTTAAAATCCAAATAAACAGAGAAAAAACCTAATCCGAACCACACGGGCCGGCTAAACAAAAGCCTAAAACCCGTCTAGATTTCAGGACCGCTGTCGGGGGGCAGGGCCCCCCGAACCCCTCCTTTCATTCGTATGCCGGCAGCACTGTTAATTGGGTAATACTCAGATTCCTTTAAGCTCACATGGACGAACCCGATGTGAGAAACAAGAGGTTTTGAAGTATTCACCAACTCTAACACTGAGGAGCTTGAATAAGCAACTTTTCTGTGTGGCGTCTGAAGCCCAGGACACAGAAGAACTCGTGATGGAGATCAGGGGCTGACTCAAAGACGAGAGGTACTTGGTCCTTCTCGATGACGTATGGTCGGTGGATGCGTGGACTGCTTTCGGGTTTGCATTTCCGGACAACGGAAATGGCAGCAGGATCATCGTGACGACTCGCATCGATACGGTTGCTGATGCTTGTTCCTCGCACGATCCTCGATACGTCCACAAAATCCAACCTTTGTCGCTCCAGCAATCCAGGGAGCTGTTCTGCAAGCGAGTTTTCTATGCGCCTCCATTTGGCTGCCCTCCGTACTTGCATGAGCTCATGGAGGGCATCTTGGAAAGGTGCGGCGGAATGCCATTTTCCATCGTCACTGTAGCTGGAATTCTCGTGTCCCACAATCGGAGAATTATCAGTAAGGAGCAGTGGCAAAGGGTGCACAACGGCATTGGTCACGAGTGGGAAGCTGGAGCGAGGAACATGAAGCGAATACTGATGCATAGTTATAATGATCTGCCCGATGAAATCAAGCCCTGCTTCTTGTATCTCAGCGTGTTCCCTGAAGATTGGAAGATCGAGCGATCCGATTTGATGAGGCGATGTATCGCCGAAGGCCTCGTGAACGGAAGGGGAGATCGATGTTGCCGAACAAATCGCCAAAAGCTACTTCAGCGAGCTGGTGAACCGCAACTTGATCGATCCAGCAGTCGTCAGCTACGGGGCGGTGAAACGTTGTAAAGTGCATAATCTGATACTCGAAATCATCGTTCGGAAAGCAAGTGATGAGAATTTTGTCTGCGTCATCGACAAGGATTTCGCGAGAAGAGAACCGCAACAAGTCAACTCAAAGATCAGACGAATCTTCGTTCACGAACAAGTTATCTTGTCGAGTGGTCTGAAGTCGCGTTTTGTCCAATCGTTGAATTTGAACTTCGCTTCAGACAAAAGAGCCGAGACGATGGAGAACATTGTTGCTCTTAAGGACATGAGGCTGCTGAGGATGCTGGATCTGGAAGAGTGCCACTTCATTCTGCTGAAGCATCTGTGCCTCAAGTCCACGGGATTTTCCAAGCTCCCGGAGTCCATCAAGATGTTGCAAGATCTTGAGGTACTCGACATCAGAAAGACGCACGTGGAGGAGCTACCTGGGTCCCTGGTCAAACTCAAGGGCGATTGAGCCATCTATACACCTCGTCAACGTCCATGATCGATTCCAATCCGGTGGAAATGAAGTTGCCGACAGGGATTGGAAGCATGGAATCCCTACGGGTCTTAGAAGTCGCATTGGAATTCGACATTTCGAATCTGGAGGAGCTCGGGCAACTCATGCAGCTCAACAAGCTCGACATCAAATTGCTCCCCTGGTCGTCGTATAAAACAGCATACCTGAAGAAAGTGTTTCTCCCAGCTCTCAGCAATTACTCTCTCCGGTCTTTAAGCATTTCATCTTTTGCGACATTCATAGCATGCAACCTTGATTTCCTGAATGACCTGTCGTCGCCTTCTTTGAAACTCGAGACTCTCAAGTTGGAAGTCAAGCTTTCAGCTGTACCGAGATGGTTTGAGTCGCTGCATCACCTGACCAAGCTGTCCCTGCTGCTCAGTCATGTGGAGGATGATGACATTAGGCGTCTTGGGCGTCTCCCAAGCCTGCTCATTCTTCATCTGACCGTGAGCTCCAGATACGTCGATGATGGTGACGATGAGAGAGAAATCAGCATTGGGCCGGAAGGTTTTGCTTGCAAATCTCAGAATACTATCTTTAGAATTTACTAGCCGTCGTGCCAATGCGAGGGTCAAATTTCGACAAGGCGCGCTGCCAAATCTTGTATTCCTCGATTTGAAGTACAAGTGGATCGATGAAAATGCAGAGACGACGTCGGGCGTCGGAAATCTTGCCAAACTGAAGGAAATCGCGTGCAGCGTATCCAAAAGCGATCCTCGGAATGCAAACTACGAGCTACGTCGGGCAGTGGAAGCACATGCCAACCGTCCCAGATTGACCATCACAGAGATCATCTGAGGCACATGAAAATAAAAAATCAACGGGGTTGGGTGGAGTGGAGGATTCGAGTCTCTGCGAGTGCAGAAAATTTTCGCTGAAAGTCTCACGTGCCACAGCCAGGCATGCTACCCGGAGCGACATCAGATTAGTCGGGGCCATGGTGGGCCGAGAACTCGATTCGCGATGATGCACACAATCGTTAGTGCCGCGCTGAGTTGGACGATCGGCTCCGCTTTCCGGATACTGAGGTGGCCATAAAAAAAGAAGAAGCAAGCAATGACATTAGTTTGGACCCTAAATTTTAAATTATGTTTGGACCCTAAATTTTTAATTTCTTTATGTCGGATAAATTTATTAGTTTCATCAGATTTTTCCTACATAGCCCCTTTTAATTACGTTGTTTCTTCTATTTTTTATTTTCCCCACATATCTAGTTCAAACCACCGACAAAAAATTCAAGAGAACAAAGATGAAAACGTACACTGACATTAAAACATCAAAGATTGCAAGTAAAGGAAGACGGGATCATCAATGTGTAAACATGACCATACTACTACTAGTTACTCAAATAGGTCATAAAATAGTCCAGAACACCACCAGATACCAGACATTACATCCTCACACGCCAAACACTAAAAAAAGACTGTTATTCTGCTGTCCCAAGCAATGTTGTCAAAATCGCGATTTAGATCGTAGAATCGTACGATTTTACGTCCCTACCTAGGAAAATCGTGTTCGATCCTACGCAGAAATGTTTTTGGCCAGCGCGCGGTGTAGAATCGCGTGCTGGCTCGTAAGATCGGTGGAGACGCACATCTCCACCGATCCAACAATCCCTTCTTTTTACCTTTTATAAGTTGTGACGGACACTCATCTACATTTTCCTCCTTTTGTTTCCTGTCCGCCAATGTTGCTCTGCCACCGCTGTCGCTGACCTGCTGCCACGTCGCCGCTGTCCTGCTGCCGCCTCTGACCGCTGCCATCGCCGCCGCTGACCTGCTGCCACCGTCGCCACTGTCCCGCCGCCGCCGCCGATGCTCATCTGCTGTTGCTGCCATCACTCATCTTCTGCTGTCACTGCCATCACTCATCTTCTGCTGTCACTGATGACTTAACTTCGCCGCGACCCTTTGCTGCTGTCCTGATGCTGTCGCCGACCTGGTACGCCCTCTCCCTTTCTCTTCTCTCCCTCTCCCTTTCTCTCTTCGCTCACCTGAGCAGGCCTTCTCTCCCTCTCCTCTCTCCCTTCCCCTTTTCTCCCTCTCCCTTCGCACACCCGAGCATTTTTTCCCTTTCTCTCTCCGCGCACATGAGCAGCTTCTCGTTTCTTTTTTCCACTGCTCTCCGCAGCGGCGACGGCATCAGCATATGGACCATGACAATATTTATGTGTACTGACACAGCATCTTCTACTTTATCTTCAACGAGCTTCATATTGCACAACTGTAAAAAACAAAGCAGTGTGAGACTCAGTTATCACCAATATAAGACTAAATCATAATGAAACAACTCAGGGGAAACATGGGCCCCGCCCCCACCCCACCCCACCCCACTCTATGTGGAAGAATGAACCCCAAGGTTGAATTATTCATGTCTTAAAAAAGTTCATTTGGAAGTTGAACAAGATCGTGTCTGTTTGGAGCAAGTTGGAAAAGGCCTTTAGTTATAAAGGAAAAATCTGCTTGAAGTTTTTTTTCGAGAGAGCAAAATCTGCTTGGAGTACAATGGACACTATTATAGGAGATGTTATTCGATTACACTGGGTTTACAATACAACATTCCTTGATATGCACAATTATAATCTTCATTTATAACAATGAATGTTGTTGTGCAGAAGGCAAATAGTTTATTATTAATAAAATAAAAGTGAGTGTACCATCTGAAAGGGAGAAAATGAGAGTTTCATTACCTAAATGTTAATCCATCAGTTGTCACTATCTCTCATAAGTTGATTTGATCATACAAGAGAATACCACTACTATGCACAATGATAGATTACTTTACCTAAACCACACACTTACCAAATTATCTCCCATATAAAGAAATAGTTGGTCGAGTTTGTTTCTTGAACATATGTATACGAGGAATATTAGGGTGCATACACACTTTTGTGTAGGCACCCTGCAATCCCTTCTTCTCAGCTGCCTGATCATTATAAGTTTGATTTGACGGTTGAGATGCAATCATCTAATGCATTTGGTTTATTCCGTCGGTTCAAGGATTTCTTCGGTTTATTTTGTTTGACCGGGTTATAGATGACAGAGAAAATTTTGTTTGACCGGGTTATAGATGACAGAGAAAGCATAGGAAGAAGAAGAATCACAGGCTGTGACCTCTTCTTCTCCCCAGCCGGTTGTTGGAGATCATCGCCTCTTGTTCAGGACCGGCGCATACATGCGTTCTTCGTTCCTCACTCCGGGCACAAATAGTCTCATCACCTTCTCACAATTTTCCTTTTTTCACTTTTGGCCGCAGTTCATTCTAGGGAAGAACACAGATGAGAAATTCTCGCGTTGCATAATTTCCATGAGGCTGCCTGTCACAATTCATTTTGTGTTTTTTTTATGGTAGAGCTTTTATGACAATAGTTTAGTGGTCATGGCAGCAGCCGAATTGTTTATGTAGGTTGATTGCGCACCAAAGTTTCCATCCCCGACGAGGCACATCACTAGCATCACTAAAACTGACATATCAAGGTTCCATCTTCCAATTAAACAAATAGAAGAACAAAAACTAAAACTGACATATCAAGGTTCCATCTTCCAAGTAACCGAATAGAAGAACAAAAAGATTCCCAAAAAGGAAACCAAGACATGCAAATGTATATGCAGCTATCAGCACGAACAAGAAAAAACCAAAACCTGGTCAAGATTCAACCATTTCAACCTGAATGAAATTATACATATTCAAGATGAAATCTTTTGTCAGAGAGGTAAAAAAATATTAATCCACAAACACCATATCCCTTCTAGAATTCAGCAGGAAGGCAAGAAGTCAAAGATTTAACTGTTAGATCTCCATGAACAGTTGGCGGCAACCTCCCTCAACAAAAAGAGGATGACATCAAGGAGAGAGGAGAGGTGGGCACAGGCTAAGGGCTGGGGTGCGACCAAAAAGAAAAAGGAAGATCAAGTGAGGGTGATGGGATTATTTGTGCCTGGAGGGAGGGGCGATGACCACATATGGAACAAGAGGCAACGATCTCAGACCGACTAGGGAGAAGAAGGGATCGTAGCCTCCGATTCCTCTTTTCCTTAATGCTTTCTGTACCATCTATAACCCAGTCGAACCAAAATAAATCGAGTAGCCCTTGAACCGACGGAATAAACCAAATGCCTTAGATGATTGCATCTCAGCCATCAAACCAAACTTATAATGATCTAGCAGATGAGAAGGGATTGCAGGGTGCATATGCACCCTAATATTTCTCTCTCTCTCTCTATATATATATGAGTTTAATGAGCATGTGAAGTGGACACCATGTCAAACAATTTTTGAACTAAGATTTATAATGACTTCACACACTCATTAAGCCATATAATACACACACACATATGCAAGTGTGTCAAGACAGTGTAACTCCTAAACCAATGAGATAGTGCTGAATCCCAGTATCACTGGGACTAATTGTTAGTGTCGGTTCTCCTAGGAAAAAAAATAGTGCCAGCAAAATTACCATATTACATGTGCTTCAAAAATCAAATTCTTCATTTATATCAAATTATGATGGCTTTCTTGGATTTATAATAAATCAAAACATGGAAACAAGGGCGCATAACAAACATTAGCTCACAACCTTGAGATGCCAACACAAACTGTTGTTCATTTGTGCATCAAAGCAAGCCAGCCACGTTAACTAATCTTAGAACATTATCAAAACTATGCTAGCCAAGTTAACTAATCTTAGAACATTATCAAAACTATGTTATTAAATTAAACCGAGATAGCTCCATTCATTGTCTAATATATAAATTTCAGCTCCTTCCAAGAAGGAAACTTTAAGGAGTTATTGTAAATGCGATGTTGTATGGTCCACTGTTATTGTAACACAAAAAGCATGGAAGAATCAGTCACGAATGCATATGGCGTCATATGAATTAAATTGTTTAATTTTTGTTAGCTTAAATGTTTGTTACCTTACATACTTGCCCAAGATTTATATAGTCTATGAGCAATCAATAACTAATTTCAGCATCTAGAGCTTTTAATCTGAACAAAGATGGATAAGATTTTAATTTCAAAGACTATTTTTTTCCCAACACGGAACGAACTAAACAAAAATGAAGCCATAAACAACCAGAGGATTCAAGAGAAGTAAAAAAGGACGAAGCTTGCATACTTCTTCAAGTGCGCTTCTTGTAGAGGATGTGATACCCGCACTCCCGGCACTAGATCACATCGTCGGGCTTCAAAGTGTTCTCCCTTGCGCAATCTAGGCAAGAAAATTTGCATTATTTTCAACAATCTAATTGTTCCATACCTTTTCCCCACGCAACGGGAATCCAATCAAAGAAACAATTGAAGAAACAAAAAAAACCAAATTACCTCCACATATGTAATAAACGGGCTCGAGCGTCGGCTGATCCATGGATTGAGGGACGAAAAACTAGGACGAGATCCTTGTATAGAGATTCCTCACGGGCGCCGATGTTTCCGGTGGTGAAAGATGCGGGATACAGAGGAGATATCACGAGTTCCTCCCGAGTCGGCAGCGAGGAGAGAGAGAGAAGATAAAAGAAAATTGACGCACGAGGGTTTCGATTTTTTATACCCTTCGAACCAGTCGATTCGTCGAACCGCAAATCACAGAACCGGAGTGGCGAACCGCTCTTAATCCTTTGCATAGGATGCGCATCTGCGCCAACTGTTGGATGCGGATCCGACGGCTGGTGCATGATTGGAGACGGTCCTCCAGATAAGTTGGGGTCTAGGTGAGCCGATTCCAAGATTGTGGTCGACTGAAATATCTGTCTCTATAATTCTAGATAAAAAAATTATCTAAAAAATATCACTCGAATCAATTTTTTTAAAATTTAAAAATATCTTAAAATTATTTTAAAAATAAAAATTACCGGATGGATTTTTTGGATTTTTTTTCAAACGTTACTTTTATATAATTATTACTGTGATGGTCCTCGCGATGCATGGATAATATAAAATTAAATGAATTATACATTTATAAAATAAGTAAGTATTTAGTTTGATATATTTAAATATTACATAAAAATATTGTAAAATAGAAAAAATAATATATTAGTATCTAATTCTCTTTGTGTTCTATTTATATTTTTTCTCTTCTTAAAAGATAATATTCTCATTTAAATTCTTCATATTAATTTGTTAATGTATTTCACATCTCTATAAATTTTATGACACATATAATCATATATTATATTTGTTCGTTATTACTTTAATTTTCTCAAAACATGTAAAATTTTAAATATATAATAAATACTTGACTACAAATTCACGAAATTATTATTCTTCTTCTTTTTTTCTTATGGAACCTTATATATTGTTTTGTGCTTAATATATCCCGCACGAGGTCTGATTAAGGCTACACAATGAATGAAGACTCCATCTTATTTTATCTATTTATTCGACGTCAACTCTTCCACCATCCTTTACACATATGCTGTCATAAATATCATTTCACCTATAAAGTTTGATATAACTACAATTAAAAATTATATACCATGTTATAAGTGGCCTATAAGTGCCAATACGAAATGGAAAAATGGCAAGAGATTTCTTTTGTCTAATTACTTATGAATATAAGAAGTAAAAACTTTAAATGAGAAAGTCATGCATGCATCCTTGGGAAAAAAAAACATTCTTGCAAAAAATAAATTATATAAAGAAAAATAATTTGCTATGACCCGGAAGTCCACAATAGAAATCTCCATAATTTTTTAGATTACAATTCTCACATAAATTTAAAGGTAATATTTTATCGAACAAAAAATATTTTATCTAACATGGACATAAAATATAGATGGTCAGAAATTATTTTTTATTTAATTCTTGAAATGTGAACATTGAAAAATATATTTTAATAATATATAATAAATTAAAATTAACGTAAAAGTATTTAATTTTATATTAAACATAAAGTACACTACTAAAAATATGAAGTTATCAAATTAAAATTCGATAATGTGATAGACAAATATGAAATTTTATGCAAAAAATATTATATCTATAATAAAAAAAATAGATAACTTATAAATTAATTATATAAATAAAAACGGGCTCTGCGTGGCACTATAATTTATTTGGGTCGAGTCCTAATTTTAACGAGTACATTTTAGTTTATAAAAAATCATCGAAAATCACATGCGGACCTCTAATTTTTAATTTTTTTAATTAAGTTTTTTTGAGTCGAATAGATTTTTCAAATTTGATCGGATTTTTCTTACAGTGTCGCTATCCGGCTCCTTAACATGTTTGTTTTTTTATTAATTGATTTTTTATTTATAATTTGGTGTAGCTTATTATAGTGTATTGTCTTGGTTCAGATAAAAAAAGTATGTACCTCATGTCGATGAAACTCATTTTAATAATTTATTATTAAAATACTGAATATTATTATTTGAATAACAATGTTGGACTCTAAGTTGGCTAGCGTTATTTATCAAAGATCAATCTTATAATTTTTCAAATTTCCCCCCATTTTCATCCATGTCGTAATTGAAATGTAAAATTAAAGCGACAATATCATTCAGTAAATCTTTATTTTTTCATAAAGTTATTATTATTAGTATTATTGAAAACAAAACGAATGAACTTTATGATTGTAGTTATGTATATAGATGTTGATATTGCATGTATTATAAATTTGATTAGTACATACATATTTTTGAAAACAAAGTAAACTATTAGATTGTCCACAATATGATTGTAAACAAAATAAACCAACTGTTCAAAACATCAAATTCAAAAAGGCATATGTGTGAGCAAAATCAGTGTTAGGATCGGATGTAGGAATTCGAATGCCTTTGTGGACAAATGGGACAATTTGCTTATAAAGACTACGATAAAGGACAAATTGCATAAATCAAAATTTTTCCGCCAACTCATGGATTCAATTTCAAATGACTATGAAATGAAAAAAAAAAACATATGTAATGATGATGTATCGATCACTTGAAAGATGATTGATTCTTTATTTATTTTGAATTACCTTTTTTTTTTTTTTAACGATGACTTTGCAATTGGGTGCATCTTTTATTTCGTTTCATTTTAGCATTATGAACATGGCCAACTTCAGGCATCTGCTTTGAGTTGTCTTATGAATTAAATTGTGTGGCAAAAGCGGCTATGTCTTAACGATGCTCTTGCAAGCGCGAACTCGTTTGGTTTTATATTTGTTTAATAGACAAAAAGTTATACTAATAAATTTTGCACACTTTGACTATAAATTATAGTCGAAGATTATATCATTATATGCAAGAACCAAATGATAATTGATAACTATAAAAAAAGAACTCATTGTGTTGCTGTTTTATTCATACAAGAGAAAGTTAAGAAAAAAAAAAGAATAGAATTACTCGTATGTTAGCAAAGCAAGCAATTGTCAAATCAAATGAAAGGTTCCAATATTTTTGTGTCATCTCTAGCAAAATCACATAAAAAAGCTTCAACTGATGTCCAAGCAGACTATAATTATCCATTATAGTCTGCGCACGTTGACGAAAATCTATCGAGACATTTTTAAAGCAACTTTTTTTGTTTTGGAAACGCTGAATTTGCTTTCATAATTGGGAAGATTTTGCAAAGTAAGCAAACGTTACAGTTCCTTGAGCAAATTTCTCTTTCGGAGTGTTTGATTGGTTATAAATACTTTTATAATTCGCATAACACACTTCAATATTATGGATATTAAAGATTTTGACACAGATAGTTTTCATTGTTATTTCCTTCTTTTTTTTACTCATTGTTGGTGCCCACAATTCAACAATTTAATTTGTTAAATTTTCATTGCGTGACGACTTCCAAGTAACGTAGAAAAGCTCTCGAACGCCCCCACGCATTAGAAGTTTAACCATATGTCAACAACTTTATGTTACTGTAATTCACAGCTCAATCAATGAACAAGTAGTGCTAGGGAAAGCACTACATATTACACCATATAGATCATAATTAAGAAGATCACAACACAAGCCATCTGATAATCCATCTAAGCCCTACACAAACATTATTCCCTCAATGCTAAAAAGAAGTTCAAGAAACACTTCATTACCCTGTTTCTTTCCGACAAATTTAGTCACGTCTCCGACAAGAAGTTCAAGAGAAAAAAGAATGAATATTAGAAGCATCAAAGATTGCCAAACGAACAAGGAAGATGAGGATCACCAAAGTGTCAACATGCACATACACTAAATTACTAATAGTTCAACATAGAAATATTTACCAAGTCAAATATGCCATAAAGTAGTCCTGAACACCACCAGATACCGGACATCACACGTTCACACACCAAACAAGAAAAAGAAAAGGAACCATACACCAGTGTCAATACTGCTGACCCAAGTTTCTCACAATATACCATGACATTGTTTGTTTGTTGTATACTGGCAACAGCATCCACTTTATCTTCAGCGAGCTTCATATTGCACAACTGCAAAAGACAAAGCACAACATATATTCAGTTAACTACGAGATAGGGGTAAGTAAATGATTGAAGTAAATTTTGAAACGGATGGTTGAAGTAAATTGCATGACAATTCCATCATTTCGAGCTCCATAATGACACAACTTGGCCAAGTGCCTCTCCTCAAAAAACTTGGCCAAGTGCCTTTGTGCAAGAATGAACCCTAAGCTCGAATTATTTATTTCATAAGAAATTTCAGTTAGGTACTTATGTTGGGTAAGCTGTAAAGTTTTTTACTCAGAGAAAATCTGCCCGAGAACCTATATGCAATAATAGCTGAGATTTTTTTAGACAAGGAGATGTTATTTAATTTTTTTTGAGAGGAAGATGTTATTTAATTACTTGGTTTGAAGTAGAAACATTCCTTGATTTGCACAAATTATTATCTTGGTTTCCAAAGGGTGTGGTTATTTTATAGAAGACAAACAATTTATTATTAGTGGAATAATAGTGGATGCATCATCTCGAACACTTATTCTTTCTTCCCTTGGAGAGAGATAATGAGATTATCATTGCTAAAACATGTCAGTTGTTACTGTTCTCTGATATGTTGTTTTGATCATACCTGAGAACATGACTATCATGGACAAGCTAAGATGATAGATAACTTTACCTAAATCATACTCTTAGTATCTTAGGATATGAAGTTAGAAAAAAAATACTAAATGATCTCAAATGTCAAAAATGATTTACTAATGTATATATACCTGGATGACAACCACAATCCCTAGTAGTCATCCTTTGCTTTCTCAAAAAAAAATGTAGAAAATGATCAAGTTTATTTCTTGATATCTAAGATATACATATATATTATATAAGTGTGGAACACCCAAACCAATGAGGCAGTGTTGAATCCTAGTCCTTCGGAATTGAAAAAATTGATCCTAGACTTAGTGGGACTAGGTTGTCCAGCCAAAACTACCATATCACATTTGCCACAAAAATCAAATTCTTCTGTTATATCAAATAAGGATGACTTCCTTGGATTTATCCAGAACTTCACTCAGACGTAAGAAATTTAAAAACATGGACTCAAGGGCTCGTACCAAACAAATAACTCATAAGTCTAAGTTTCTTTCTTCACCTGGATTACAAGAAAATAAAAAAACCCTAGTGAAAAGTTTTTTTTAGTGGAGACCCGTGTACTCAAATGTTCCAAATAGAATTTGTTCTACGCTCAGCAATCATAAGATACCAAGACAAACCGACGTTCACATTTGAGCATCAAAACAAGAACCAAGTGAACTAATCTTGGAACATCATCAAAATTGTGTTTCAAATAAAGCCAAGAAAGCTCCAAATAATATATAAAATTCAGTCCCCTTAAGGAAAGAAAAAAGTTCAAATAGTGCCCATGTGTTATGTTAATGTTTCTGTGGTTTCACTTATACTGTACTATATATTATGTGAAAGAAGTCAAGAACCCACAAGTGCACATGGCTTCATATGAATTAAATTGTTAGATTTTTGTTGGCTTAAATTGCAAAACTTATCAGACACAAAATTATTCCCAAAGCACAGGTTCCGTATCAGGCATAACTTAAAGAAGCATTGTTTGTGTGACCTTGGCCCTTTTTAAGCAAGTATTCAGGCATAGGAAATTTTGATTTCCAAATTCTTTACCTTAATTAATAACCACTGCAGAGCAATCCATGCCTATACTTGTTACCATACTGACACGATAGATTTATAGCCGATGAGCAATCAATCACTAATCGTAGTATCTATAGGTTTTAATATGAACAAAGATGAATAAGATTTTGAAGGCAGGTTTGCCAATTCTGCAGCACTCGGGTATAAGGTCCAAAACACAATATCAAAGACTAACCGGGTAAATTACACGAATGATCCCCCAACGTTGAATCAATTTCCAATTGATCCCCCAACTTCAATTTATAACCATAACGTCCTTCATCTTTCATTTTCTTGCACGTTTAATCCTCTTGACCGGTGATCACAGGTTTTCCGATTGCCATGCTTACGTGGCCGACTTTCTCTCTCATCCATGTGAGCGTAAGTCGGCCACGTCATTATAAAAATTTTAAAAAATAATAAAAAAAGAGGAGGTTGTCCACGTCATTAAAAAAAATTAAAAAAAAAAGTGAGTTGTGGGAGAGGGAGGGAGGGGGGCGACCGCCCCCCTCCGGTCGAGCTCGCATTTATTGGCAAAAAAAGAGCTGATTCCAAGCATCACTCTAAAAGGAAAAAGTATCCACAGTTGAAATCTATGCTGTAGAGGGTATAAATCAACTTAATAATCTTATTAGAAAATCAATTTATGTACTTATTCAACTACAATGATGATCCTATTTTATCAGTAATCACTTTTTTTGTCTTAAAACATGTATCAGAAATCTAGATTCAATTCCTTTCATAAGTTCAAGATATTCAAAAAAAGGAGCGACTGAAAAGTGATAATGTTTTATTTTTCACATGTCAATTGAACAATTTTTACTAATTATTGCATTATTAAACAAGCACGTTGCATCACCTATTTTGTATGAAGCATTCATTTTGCCAAAATAACAGCAATGGACAGTTCTGAATTGTAATAGTCATACATCAGACTTCTATTAATTACAGGATATGAATATGTTTCCTCTGTACATAAGATAAAAGATATATGCATGCCAAATGACAATCAAGACTTACCAATAATGGCCAAGTCAATACGTTATCCCCAGCAATTGTTTCTATACAAGGTTCCTCAAATGCACATTGCTTTGCAAGTGGCAACATTGCAGACACTGCAGATATTTTGAAGAATGGAATTTCAGATCACTTTTTTTTTTTTTTTGAGAAAAAGGATGGATACCAAATTATGGGCACCAGCCAATATGTATTTCCGATTTAAAATGTAGGCATGTTGAACTTACTATTAATTCCATAAACGTCTTTCCAGAAATCAATGCTTTCACGATATCTACCAGAATGTGTAACAGGAGCCATAAAAAGCTGCATAGAAACAGAATACGACAGCTGAAGAAAGTTCATCCAGTAGAAGGAAAGACATAAAGTTGATCAATTTCAAAAGGAAATTAAAAAAAAATTTGAAACTAAAGAGGAACAACTTTAGACAAGTTGTCAGAAATTGAACGCAAGAACAAACACAACTTAAAATTGATACCGTTGCATGTGAAGGAAGAATAAGCCCTCCCGGCTTGAGCCATTTATTTCTCGCGAAGATGACGCTAGGCAACATACTCTAAAATAACAAGAACCAATGAGTCAAAGATAGCTGCAGGATGAAGTCAGTTAAAAGCTACGAACAACAGCAATAAAAAGATATAAAACAGAGGTCCATTCATACCATCAGTAATAGAACTTATAAAATAAAAGAATATTCATATAAGCACCTCATATAGAAGCATATAGCCCATCCATTCAGATATTATAACATCGACCTTCTCATTGATAACAACATCCTGCATTCAAACACCTCAGATGAGTGCAATTAATATTATTGCAGTGCAAAAGATATTCAAATACAATCAAGACAATGAATATGCATTACATGTAAGGATAACATATATATTATGATTATCATTGCTACCTTGAACTTAATGTTTTGTTTTGCAAGAAAGAATGGCACATTCCAATGGATATGAAGCTGTTTTGACATCAGCCAAAACATATTTTGTGATTTTGCTAAACCAAAAAAATGACATCATTGCTTTGTCAGAATATGAAATGTATTGAATTACAGAACCTATGGAAATGTAGCAGCAGTTCCATTTTTCCTTTTTTTTGAGCAAGTTCCATTTTTCCTTACTTTTACTATTGTGTGGAAAAACCAAAATAGCTACACGAAGGCTTTTTTATGGCCATGATTCCACTCTTTAAATATATAGATATAATTTTTCAGCTATACTTTGTAGCCAAGTGTGCAAAGTTGGCAAGTATTTTTTTGTATGTCTATTAGACAAGCATATGATCAAACCAGTTCACATAATGCTTCTCTTTGGTCTTTATAGGATAGCATTGGTAAGCCGCCTTTGCAAGACAATTTGATTCATAAAACACAAGATAGTCAAGATCGAGATCTTACATAAGATCGGAGGGAGGTCTAAGATCACAGATCGGTTCGAGGATTGTAAGATCCCACGTATTAAAAAAAGAATTTTTTTGAGGAGAAAAACTATATTTTTTAAAAATAATAAATAAGCTTTTTATAAATTTACCGCATTTAAATATTAAATTACACCTGAGTAAATCATTTTTTACAACAACAACAACAACAAAGCCTTATCCCACTAGGTGGGGTCGGCTACATGGATCATACGATGCCTTCGTTGATCCATGTTCATAAGATTCGACAGGATTTTACGCTGGCTGTTGGGGCCTAACACAACACTCCTCCTTTATCCGGGCTTGAGACCAGCTATAAAACATAGGCGGAGTTATGAATACTATGACAGTTTCAAGAAAAAAAGTGAACAAATCAACTTTCTTTAGAGTGAAAAAATTAACACTTTTGGTGGGCTGAATAAAGTTAACTATATAACTGGTTTGGAGGTAAGAAGGGCACCACTTAGTGCGACATGCAGGTAACATCACCATTAAAGTGAAGGACAATGAACTTTTGCTCAAGGAATATTCCTCACATGTTCTCAATTATAGCTAAAAATTTAATGAGCATAAAACATGAATAAATGCAGCCAGTTACGCTAATTAACAGATGTGGTTATAAGTAGGAAAATATGGAAAGAGACCAATGAACAGCATCTTATAAGTAGGATATCTGGAGCTTCACCATCACTCCATTTTCGACCGTAAAGTAGTCTTATCAGAGTGTATGAGTAGCTTGGAACAAATGAGATGACTACTAAGCCTGACCAAAGCAATCATGTCAGACGAACGCTAGACATCCAATAAAATTGCATGGTTTTTTCATTGGAAAAGCTGAAAAGTGAAAAGAGATGGAAATGTTTTTAAAAAAAATTGAAAACAGGTAAACATGATGGAAATTCAAATCTTTATTTTTTATCCAAACTATAAATTTGACTTTTCCAGATTCAATGTGATTTTAACTCTTCAAATAGATTCTTATTTTCAGTCATTAATGAGTATATTTCTGCTCTGTAGGATTGATATTAATGAAATAGTAACTCATTTAAATTTCTCCAAGTTTCAGCTTTTCAAGAGACCAGAGCAACTTTTTTTAAACTTGCATGTTGGGTTTGATTGAAAGACTCCCTAATTATTGCAGCAATGTGTCTAGACCCTAATACATATCTAACAAGAAAAAGGAAGGCTCTTGTCACAATAAATTGTAAAAATAATGCAACCCAAGTAAAGATAATCTTATAAGCCTTTTAAAAAACAGTTTTGTTTAGTATGTAAAAATAATTTGTTTCTAAGAAATAAAATATGATGGTCAATGAGAATGCTTTGCTATAATAATAATAATGCAACCCCAGGAAATAATTTGTTTCTAGGACACCCGGAGGTGAGACAAATGAATTTCCTATAGGAATTGGCCTACATCAAGGATCAGCTTTAAGCTCGTATCTATTTAACTTAGTTATCGATGCTATAACCGAGAGTATCACAGAGGAGGTACCTAAGTGCATGCTATTTGCGGATGATATAGTACTTTTAGCGGATTCAAGAGAAGAGATTAATACAAAATTGGAAATATGGAGAAATACGTTGGAGTCAAAGGGTTTTCGTTTAAGTAGGAATAAAACAGAATATATGCATAGCAATTTCACAAATAAACAACTTAGAGACGATTTGAAAGTTAGGTTAGGGGAGGATATAATTCCTCAAGTGACAAAGTTTAAATATTTAGGATCAATTGTAAGACAAGATGGTGAGATTGATGACGATGTTAATCATAGAATTCAAGCTGGTTGGTGTAAGTGGAGGAAAGCCACTGGAGTTCTTTGTGATAGAAAAGTACCCAATAAAGTTAAAGGAAAATTCTATCGTACTGCTATAAGGCCAGCAGTGTTATATGGTAGTGAATGTTGGGCTATGAAGGGACAACATGAACGTAAAGTGGGGGTAGCCGAAATGAGGATGTTGAGATGGATGTGTGGTCATACAAGATTAGATAAGATTAGGAATGACCATATACGTGAACGAGTCGGAGTGGCTCCTATTAGTGAGAAAATGGTAGAGAATCGTTTGAGATGGTTTGGTCATGTTCAGAGAAGACCATTAGATGCGCCAGTAAGAAGAGTAGATCAAATAATCTGGAGTCCGATTAAAAGAGGGAGAGGGAGGCCAAGGCGGACACTTGGCGAACTAATAGAGCAAGATCTATTGGTGAATAATATACCGAAAGGTTTGGTTACTAATAGAGCGGAATGGCGTCGTATGATCCATGTAGCCGATCCCACCTAGTGGGATAAGGCTTTGTTGTTGTTGTTGTTGTTGGTCAATGAGAATGCTGAAAATTTATGAATGTAACCAAGAAATATAGTTATCATCGCTATCTTCGCAGAAAAAAGTTAGAAAGAAATAGAAAGATGAAAGCTGAAAAATTGAGAGAATACCAATTAAGATAACCAGCTTTAGATCATCTTCAAAGGAACTCCCTAGCCTCACTTTAGTTCAAGACGATTGCCCTGCCAAACTGAGAAATATCACAAGTTGTTCATGCAAAATTCTGGGTGATCTAATTGGATAACATAAATCATTGATTGAAGTCACCACGACTGAAACATCATTTTTGCAATGATCTCATGTTGAAAAGATTCCATTCTAAGCAAGCATCTTTATGTGGCAAACATGTTACACAACAGAAAAATTCATTATTATCTCCTCCAGCTGTCCTTCATAAAAGTCTTACTATACAAATTGGTTATAGCGAGAAGCTACTTGGCACCGTCACCAGGCAATTACACCACCTGTTGGACCATACACAAGAGAAAGGGGGAGAGGGGTGTTAGAACATGGCATGAAGGGTGTTGGATAATGGAAACATGTCGCACTGTCACCATGGCCCATGCGTGCATCAGTAACCAACAGGCACTACCATAATGTATTTCGTTTTCTACTTAATTACTTAGCCGATGTAGTAGTACAAATATATTGTATTAACTTTTATTATATTTGAAGTAACGAATTAGGCGGATTGTTACTCCATATGGACAAACTATTTTTTCAGCAGTGTAATTCTCTTCCATCATATTTCTGGTGCCTATCTGTCCTTCCAGATAGATCTAAGAAAAACAGGTGAACTGAGTTGAGGACATTGAAACTTTTTCAAAAGTCAAACAAACCTGATGTTAACTTGGCAAAAGTCGCATAAGAACTTTCTTCAAAAGGAAGAATACCAGTCTGACAACCAAGCTTCCTTATTGAAGAAATCGATTCTTAATTAAAATTATATCAAAATATATTAAAAATAAAGAAAATATATTAAACTTCATCTAAATTAATTTTTATTATCATAAATATATTTTACATTAATATTTAAATGATTATATTAATCATAATATGTTGTATAGGATCGGATAAGATCGTGTGACCAAAATTAAGATCTTACACATAAGATCCTCAAGATAAGATTGAGAGCGATAAAGGTTAGTAAGATCGTAAAATTGTAACATCTTAAGATTCAAATCGAGATCTTAACAACCTTGATAAGACACATCTCAACGCATATGCCTAAAGATAATTATGTTCATTCTGCATTCACAAGTTTATTAATTTAAATTTACTTAAAGAGGCCATCGTGATGTCATTCTTGTTCATTGATGTACATTTTTCTTTCTAATGGTTGTTCCAACAAAAATGAAGCTATCTAAAAGATTTACTGAAGGCAATTTGATCTATATAACGTGAGTTGTTTTCTACAACACCTAAAAAGGTCAACAATTGATTTCTTTCTGAGAAGAATAATTAATTGAAGAGGTCAACGAAAATTTAGACATGCCATGTAGAAGTAGAGAAAAAAATACAATCAAGTTTTTGGCAGTGATCGTACCTCAACTCGACCATGCAAAACTATCACCCTGTCAGATAGGTTGTTTGATTTAACAACTTCAGTAGGCTGTTTTTTTTTATCGAAACAGTAGAGCACCATTAAGAAGCAAAAATGCACATGAATGAAAATCTGCAACCAAAACCTCTAAAAGAATCCAAACAGAAGATCACCAAGGATGCAAGTGAAGAGTATTATAAATATTTATCAAGAAAGTAAGGTCTGGAACCAAGTTAATTTCTTCAAATTTAAAACAATATATATTATTCAAGTATTAAAGTCAATATCAAATTTCAGTTTAATAAGAAACTGAAAGAAACGTAATAAATCAAACCTATAAAAATGCAGCAGCTTTGCTACAAACTTGGATCTGAATAACTTTCTCATCATATAACATGCCCTTAAACAAAGGGCAAAACCCCATGTGCTAAACACTCAACTACAATGTGCACAAGAAAGTAGTCACATGTGCAGCCTTCAAACTCTAAAATTGGTGACCACTTCGTCATCAAAGGGGCAGCACACCAATTGTGTTGAAGGCTCGGTCTCCTATACACTACACTAATTTAAATAAAAGCAAAACAAAATGGCAGCAAATACCTGAACTGCAATCTGACTTGCATCTACTGCATAAGCCTGGTAACATTCAAGCATATTCGTTTCAAAAAAAAAACATTCAAGCATATTGATTAAAATAACTTGGCATGGAAAAAACATCCATCACTGAACTTTAAGAATTCAAGTGTAAAAACACGTCACGATTGTTATTCATTCAATTTCCAAAATGTTATCACATACAGACTAAAAAGCAAAGTTAACTTGCATTGATCAACAGAAAAATTGAAGAATCTAAGACATAGAACAATTACCCGTCTGGCACCTGCGAGAGCACAGAATATTGCAAGAATTCCAGTGCCACAACCAACATCCAACACAACCTATAATTTTTTTTTCATCGAAGTTAAGAATAAATTCCACTATAAGTATTCCACGAAAGGTTCTCTTATGGTCTAACTCATAACACCAAAAGCACGTTTAGCAATCTAATTACCTTTCCAGCAATAGCATGTTGAAACCGGATAATAGCAGCTTTATAAGTGTCAGTTCGGACATGATCCTAGAAGTGAAAGAATGCATTAACTTAAAAGGAAGCAGAGGGAAAAATAATATGCTGGTAGAAGAAAAAACAATATATCTATAAACAAAAAAGCATTCATACTAAATTACAAAAAATCATAGATCCAATGGCAAAAGAGAAAAGCACACAAATTTAATATGCACATTCCAACAAAGTATACCCGGGATGAAAACAAAATGCTATGTTCTGGCAGTTTCAGAATTTTCTTTTTTTTTTTTTGAGAAGACAGAATTTTCTTATTCCAAACCAAGATATTTAATTATATGAGTTTCTGTTGTTAACTCCGCCTATGTTTTATAGCCGGTCCCAAGCCCGGATAAAAGAGGAGGGTTGTGTTAGGCCTCGACAGCCAGCGTAAAACCCTGTCGAATCTTATGAACATGGATCAACGAATCGTCGTATGATCCATGTAGCCGACCCCACCTAGTGGGATAAGGCTTTATTGTTGTTGTTGTTGATGAGTTTCTGTTGTTCTAGCCCATCAGGATGGCATGATGTTGAATAGGTGCTACAGAAAGCCCATCAAAATACTATGTATATCAATCCTGCCCCATATGCATAGTATGTTAATGAACATAACAGAATCAAAACAACATGAATGTTCTGGCAGTTTCAGTTTTTTTTCCCAATCCAAGATTATTAACTGTGTTTCTGATGGTCTGTCCATCAAGAGCGCAAGATGTTGGATAAGTACTACAGAACAACCATACAAAGGAAACTATGCATAACAGTCCTGCCCCATATAGATAGTAGGTTACTTAACACAACAGAATTTACCAATGAGAATGTATTACTTTATCCTAACTAATCAGTTCTTGCCAAAGATAACTTGTCTCTAATTTACCTCAGGTTTTTATGACATTTGCATTTATGGAAGTAATTTTAATCTACCAACCTAAAACATGTTCCATTCATCAATACTCAGAATAACCAAAATCTTTGCAGAATCTTTTTTTTAGGAGATCTTTGCAGAATCTTTTAAGGATAGGTGTACTTGTTCATATCACAGTAATGTTTCCATTATATTAAAAAAGAGTTAGATTGAAGCTATTATTACACTTATATTTCCAAAGTTATTTAACATTATGGATATTCAATACTCTATTAATCATATCCTCTTGGAAGATACAGAAAAGAGATTCTTATATACTCAAATATGTGAACTATTGCACCAGAATCTGACTCCATGACAACATCAACCATCTTAAACTCTCTACACCCAATACATAACCTACTATCTCAAACAATAATTGCAAAATACGATCTTTTTGTGAGAGGGAGAGAACAATATGATCGTTTTTACCATTGCCCGACGGGCATTTGTCTAATTTGGAGGTGTAGAGTGTTAATTAACCTCTGTCCATCCCAATGTTGTCACCGAGATTAACTCTTAACTTACCATGTTTACCAACTAAGGCAACACTCATTGGTACCATATGATAGTTTTTTTGAGAAAGACCATATGATAGTTTCGTTTCTAACTTACGTTGCCAAATACAATGAGCAAGCAGCTCAAACTATACGCTATAGGGGATTCCATTGTAAATTTCTATGTTTAAAACTGGTGATCTAAAGGCGTTACATTTTTTCAAACTACCAATTCAACAAGCGAAAAAGATAATCCAACAAAGCAAAAGGGGAAAATTTCGCACATCAAGTGGCAGGAGCCGCACATACAAAAAGTGCACGAAGAGAAGCAAAACATCACCATTGTCTCGGATCAAACAAAAGGAAGAGGAGGGGGAGAGAGAGAGAGAGATGTGTTGCACGCGAGATACCTTGATCATCTCCTCATGGACGCCAATGTGGGAGTATGCGTTGAAGTAGGCCAAGTCGAAATCAGTGCACGGCCTTGCCGACAGGTCTTGCTTCTGCGGATCCATCGACGCGCAGACGCTGGAGTTGGCAGTCGACCGGCAGGGCCGCCGCCTCCAGGCCCGCAGCGGCTGGCCGGCAGCGAACATGGTGGCTTCGAGTAGAAAACGACGAGGATTGATGAGCGTACCATTCTTCATGTTGAAGAGTAACCACAAATTCTTAGTATAACTACTGTTTAGTACTGCACAAAACCCAGCAGCAGCTTCCGCCGCAAGTGATGAGCGTTTTCCAGAGTTATACGGATGCTCATTTATGCTAGTTAGCGAAAATTGATATCATGAACGTTTCCAATAATTTGTGATTAACAACTCAAACAGATTACGGATAAGTAACCTGCGAAGATTATGATGCACTGTCAAGAACAAAGAAAATCATCCACAATAGAAACATAAGCAGGACCAGAAATAAGTACAGAGTGTTAAAACAGTTATGATTCGAAGTTCAGGTTTCATGGGTTTTATCAAAGAGAGTAGATCAAATAATCTGGAGTCCGATTAAAAGAGGGAGAGGGAGGCCAAGGCGGACACTTGGCGAACTAATAGAGCAAGATGATGAATAATATACCGAAAGGTTTGATTACTAATAGAGCGAAATGACGTCGTATGATCCATGTAGCCGACCCCACCTAGTGGGATAAGGCTTTATTGTTGTTGTTGTATCAGTTCAGAGAGATCCTTCCAAGTAATAAATTACCAATATTGGAGAAAAGTGAAGTGCAAAAAAGATTATGGCGGCCAACAAAAGCTAAAATAAAAACAGTGCCCAAAAAAGTTTAATCAAACCACAGTTTTCAGCTAATGTTGATGTCACTATAACAATGATTGTAAAAAAAACAGTTTTCCTTGGACATGAAGCCCACACTTGCTGCAAAAGAGGAACAAACTTCTGTCTGTATTTAAGAGTCTGTTTTCCTTTTCTTGGCACCATTCTCATCGGCAGCCTTGCTTTTCTTAGCCTCCCTTCTTTCCCTCTTCAGTCCTTTAATATCGTTTGATAAAGCAATATTGCCAACCTTCACAAAAGGAAATTAAACAATCAGTAAAGTGATGCTCTTGTTAAGACACCTGAGAACACCAGAGAGGCTACAGCATTCAAACCTGTTGGTCTGGAATGTAGATCTTCCCAACTGTGCCCTTTATTACATCACTACTCACATTCTTAATCTGTAAGAAAAATGGTTAAATAAATTCGATAAGCAAGGGCGGCAGTGCAAGAGGTAATCTTGTTGACATGTAATAATAAGAGAAAAATATCCAACAAGGAGCAAGACAGTAAGATTTGCAGATGAGACAATTTTTAAACAACAAAATGTCGATCAGATTATCATAATATTAGGACATAGGACCTTTTTCTTATGAATATCAGCAGCTGACTTCATAGTTTCCTTTCTCAAGCTGTCATTAGGTAGTCGATGTCGGCGGACCACCAAATCCATGGAAGGGCCAACTTCTACTAATTCTATTCTCGGTATGGTTGTGCCTGATCGTTTGAGCCTGAGACCACAGTGCGAAAAGAAAACTCTATTCGCGGAAATTGCAGTGCAAACATATACACGATCTACACCAGCAAGATTTAGATTTTCAACAACCTGCATAAGAATAATGAATCATTAGTGCCACTCAAAAGCAATAAGGGCAAGTAGCATAAAGAATGATCTATGTAAACCAACCTCTCCTCTGAAAAGATCAAGCAACACTTCTTTCAAATGTTTCAATTCTTCAACATTCTCAAATCTTTCACCAAGGAAGGCAAATAATGGTTTTGACCCTACATTTGGTGCGAATTTCTTATCATACTCAAAAGATTCAATGGGTTTGAAGTTCTCAACTCCTACTTCAACAAGATCATATATGTGATGATCATATGTCCTTCCAAGTACAAGATTGTTCGGCCTTTTCTTGGAATGAGAACCAAACTGAAAATAAGAAGAAAAAATACAGTAAGGGGCCAGTATTCAGATTTATATAACATAAAAAGAGCAGAATGCGTGAAATATTAAAGATACAAATTATAAGCAGTCCGATTACAAATCACACAGGTAAGTTAATGACAACTTATGGATCAGCTCTTGAACATGGAATTTTCTTGCTTTTCATCTGGATATCGTGCAAGATGAGAAACGTAGCTAAACATTAACTTTCTTCCACAGAAATTGTTAACCTACTCAAGAACAAAGTTTGTATGGAAGCCATTACCCTACTAGTGACAACCTCGATTATGGGTATCATGACCTCATCCTCAATATGGAATAGAAATTGGTATAAGCGAACAACCGTTCACCTGAGCCCAACAGCCCAAAGCCTTGAAGAAAAGAAGACCAACCACGCCCGAAAGGTGATTTGGATTTGCCTCCTTGCAAATGTCCCAAAACATGTCCATCCAGGAAATGTCAAATATTGATTATTGGGGAGAAAAATAGTCAATCAGTTCTCCGCATGATTTGGAAACAAAAGGAAAGCACAAATGGGACAACTTGGGCATAGAGGCCTGGGGCACAACTTGGGACTGGGACAAAATGTTATGAGAAAGCCTAGGCCAAGCTAATACCAACAAAAGGCTGATACAACCAGGGTCACATAATTTACAATATTGCCTCAACTTTATAGAGCTCAAACTGCCACAAAGAAAATCTATGTAGAATTTTCATCTCGAACCAGCTGAGAGCCCAATCAATAATGAAATATCAAGACTCATTTATCACAGACGTAACACATCTTGTCTGTTGATGACCATGCCATTTGTTCCAGAAGCACTAGCCTATATAAAGCTTGTTGCATAATATGGACTAGCATTGTTTCAACATTATTTTATGCAACCCGACGTGAGATATTCCAAACTGTCAGGGAAAAGACCTATATCATAGAAGATCAACATATATGATGGCTAAGAAACAAAGTAGGAATATGGAAAGTGTATTCATGACAACTAATCTCCCTATTGGTCACAGAAAGAATTCTGTATGCAAAAAGAATGCAACTTAAAGATTGGGCATGCTATCAATAAATAACATGTTGTTGATAAAGACCAAGGACAAATGACTTACCACAAAAAGACTGCAATCAGTCTTAAGAGAGAAAAACTCCAAGGATGTTTCGCCCCCACTTTCGAAAGGCCTGATAGTTTCATTCCTCTTGGTGTATTTTACTGCGTTGTCCCTTTTTAGATGATAAATTTGATTCAAAACAACATTAAGGACATCGCTCGTCTTCGTACCATGAAGAATGAGTGTTTTCTTTGCATTCTCAACCTGCAGACAATACAAAAAAGTGCCGCTACTAATATGATGCAGAAGGCAAATTGCACATCAATGCGTTTACGGAGAAAATCATCAAAGAATTACTTACCAGTTTAGGTGCACGTCTCTCAATTTCCCTCTTCGCCTTGTGTGTCTTGGGAGTCTTTACTTTCAACATTGTACAAACTGAGAAAGGGCTTTCATGTTAGTTAGGCAGAAATAAAATTTGCACTGCTATCAACCAATAAAGCAATTGATACTCTTTGCTCCACGTTGTCGAAAAGAATGAATAGATCACAACCATATCAGGGTACAATTTACTGTGTACAATAAAAAAAACAATTCACCATGTGATCACTTCTTTCACATAAG
Source organism: Pontederia crassipes (assembly GCA_030549335.1). NCBI lineage: Eukaryota > Viridiplantae > Streptophyta > Magnoliopsida > Commelinales > Pontederiaceae > Pontederia > Pontederia crassipes. The sequence goes on along the minus strand of CM060186.1, from coordinate 50,427,034 downwards.
AAATTCTTTTCGTCACAGGTTTCTTCATCGAACAAAAGATTTATTTTTTTTTAAACAAGAAAGGATGACTAGCAAGAGGGTAGTCATCCAAGTTTCATTGATGTAAGAGAGAGTTACAGCAACATAGGAAACAAAAGTGAAACACAGGTGAAAAGAATCTCCACCAGATTACAACTTAAACGACATTACAGATATTTTTTCCATTCCAGAAAAATCGCCTTAGCATGGACGCCAACATTCTCAGCATAAACACGTCCATTACGAAATATGGTGTCATTCCGTTGCAACCAAATGGCCCAAATGTAGGCCAAAGGACGAGCCCTCTGACGCCTGGAGATGTAAACGCATTGATGAAGGTTTCTGCAGCCATTGCAGAAAGACCGCCAAAAAGACATCTCCGAAGAAAAATCAATCCCTCTAATATCTCCCTCTGTCCAGATCTGTCGGGCCACCGAGCACCCAAAAAACAAGTGGGCAGTATCCTCCTCCGCCTGTCCACACAGTGGACAGAAAGTGTCAGCGCCAACAGCCCAGCGCGATCTGTAAACCTTGGTCAGGATTCTTTTTTGTAGCAACCAAGAGAGGAACTGCACTTTGAGGGGGGGCCCTTGCTTTCCAGATTAGTCTACACGTCAGTAGGAACTCATTACTTTGATTGCCATGGTCCTCGCTAAGCAGGGAGTAAGCCTCGCGCACACTAAATGTATCCGACCTCCACCGCCAGCCGTCCTCCATATCATTGTTAGGGACCTTGTGGGCGATCCGCCCCAGCAGTAAGGTCAACTCCTGAAGCCTCTGATCAGACAGATACGTAGAAAAAGTTGGAAACCACATACCCCTACCACTACTATCATGGATAGACCAGCAGTCTGCCACCCTCTGGTTTCTATCGGATGCCAATTGAAACAGTCTGGGGAAGTCCAAAGCTAGGGGGTTCATGCTCGACCAGCTGTCCTGCCAAAACAGGAAGCTAGACCCCCTGCCCAGGGTAGGCAGAAAGAACTGCTGGACCTGGGGCATGACCTCCGCGACCCCCCGCCAAAAAGATGAAGCTCCATTGACCACCATCATTCTCGCGTCCCAGTTGAGGTTGTGGCCATAGCATGCATAGAAAACAGAGGACCACACATCCCGCTTTTGCTAGATAATGCGCACAATCCACCTAGTGAGAAGGGCAGCATTCACGCGTCGGAGGTTGAGAACGCCAAGGCCGACCTCCACAGTGGGTCGGCAAACAACTTCAGAGGACACAAGATGCGGCACACGCTGTCCTCCAGAACTGGTCTGCCAAAGGAAGCGCATTCTCAAAGAGTTTATGGAGCGCTCAACCTGCCGCGGGATTCTCAACACTGTCATGAAATAGATAGGCAAAGCAGATAGCACATGACGACGCAGCATCAGCCGACCACCCCGGGATAGCAACCTAGAACTCCATCCCGTCAAGCACTGCTCCACCCTCTTGATTACTGGCATCCAGTCCCTTAAAGCAACACGTCTATCAGTCAGCGGCAGCAATGTTGTCAAACACGTAAAACGAACACAACACGGAGGGCCAGGAAAACACGTAAATCGTGAACACGTAACACGGCCAATTGTACCAAATTATTTTTTTAATATATTAATTAGCACAAAAACTCCGCCTATATTTTATAGCCGGTCCCAAGCCCGGATAAAGGAGGAGGGTTGTGTTAGGCCCCGACAGCCAGCATAAAATCCTGTCGAATCTTATGAACATGGATCAACGAAGCGTCGTATGATCCATGTAGCCGACCTCACCTAGTGGGATAAGGCTTTGTTGTTGTTGTTGTATTAATTAGCACAAAATTGAATATAATAGTATAATAAAGTAAAATTTTCATCAAATTATCAAATATTAAGCAACATGTTAAAGGATCAATACCAAATTCCAAATTACCAACACATGTCAAAGCAATATTTGCATTTAGTTTTCCTGTTATCTCCATCTATTATCAAACCATGCTTCTATCTGGATCACTCTTATTCCCTGGAGCATTTTTCCTAAGTACTTTTGTAGTTGTAGATGTTCCAGCACCTCCACCTTCAGGGGCAGCAGCACTTGAGTTTCCAACTCCTAAACCCGAACCAGATGCCATTTTGTTTACCTAAATCTGTGACTGGAATACTAAAACATTTGTAACATTGTATTATCTATAGTTTATACATACATGATACATTATACAATATAATCCTAATTTTTAGCTTAGGTTATAAAAATTCGACCGGCCTCTCTGGCTCTCTGCTGCATTGGGCGAGCAGGGAGACCTCGACGGTCTCCCTGCTCGCGAGCGCAGGGAGGAGACTTCATCGAGGTCTCCCTGCCCTCGGAAGGGCAGGGAGGAGACCTCGACGGTCTCCCTGCTCGCGAGGGCAGAGAGGCGTCGCGGGCAGGGAGACCTCGACGCCTCCCTGCTCGCGAGCAGGGAGACCCCCGCGCCTCTCGGGAGCAGGGAAGCACCGAGAGGTGCCGAGGTCTCCATTGATCACGCGGGGAGGGAGGGAGACAACAGCAGGAGCAGACCGGTGAACAGGACGGCGCCAGAAAAAGAACGGCGAACGAGGGAGGGAGGGAGGGAGGAGAGACTAGGGGAGTACCGATGATTCACGGCGACAGAAATGGCAGGCGGCAGCAGCGCAGAGCGGCAGCGGCAGCAACCGGCGGCAGATATGGCAGGCGGCAGACGGCTGGAAAATACGGCGGTAGGCGACTGCAACAACCAGCGGCTGGCAGCGGCACGCCACGGCAGGAAGTGGTAACTAGGGCATCATTGATCTTTTTATTCCTTAAAAAGGAAGTGGTAACTAGGACATCATTGAATTTTTTTTTCTTCCTTTTGGTTTTGCGCTCACGTGGTCACACCACGTGCCCACTAAATCAGCGGGAAAAAAAAGTTAAGATATTGACGGGTGGAATCCAAACAAGATACGTGAGCATCTGTTCAAATTTAGTGGGGTGGGATCGATAAATTCGACCCAATTCGATTCGAGTTAGGTTGGATCGGGTGGTCTATTTTTTTTTAAAATTTTTTTTACTATTTTTATATTATTTAATATTTATTTTAAAGTATAAAATAGGTTTTTTGAATATTTAAATATTATTTTCATACTTAAAACATTTTATTTTAATATTTTTTTTTACATTTTAAATTGAATATAGACTTAAAATTGATTTAAAAATGTAAAAAAAAAATTGCATGAGAAGTACACGAATAGGGATCAGTATTACCCATATTACCCAGTGATAAGATTCGGTAGCTCAAAGAATACGGTACCAATGATGACTGATGTCATATTATTACCCATGCGATAAGATTCGGCAGCTCATAGGTAAAGCAGTTAAAACGAAGAAGTTGAATGAGAAGTACACGAATAGGGATCAGTACATGACTAATGCATTAGTGGTGGGTAGTTTTTTTATTGTCTCCAATTTTATACCTCATTTGCACTACAAATATATATATTTACTGGAGATTTGAGTTTTGTCTCCTAAACCTTCACTGTACTGCTGCAAAATTCGATTTCATCATGTCACTTGCAATTCGCTTTTATTTAGCCATCTAAGCAATTCATTAGGATTCAAATTTTGATTTTTTTTTTCCGTAATATATATGACTATTATCATAATTTTGCAGAGGATGCTGTTGTGACAATGTGTGGTCATGTTTTCTGCTACCAATGTGTATCTGAGCGTTTGACTAGTGATGAAAATTCTTGTCCTGTACTTGGTTGTGGTAACGCACTTGGTACTGATTTAGTCTTCTCAAGAAATACGCTGAAAAGTGTTTCTGATGACTTTTATGGTGAAACATCAGCAAGCTCTGCATTTGACGAGGAACCTCAGCAAGTTTCAATAACTAATAATACTTACATCTCTTCCAAAATCAAAGCTGCCCTTGATATTCTCATGACAATGTCTGCTTTAGGTTCTGAAGCATTTTTTGAAAACTGTTTTGGTGGTGCTAACCTAAATATGCCTGCCAAAGCCATTGTTTTCTCCCAGTGGACTAGCATGTTAGATTTGCTTGAACTTTCATTAAATCACTCCCTCATACAGTATAGGAGGCTAGATGGCACAATGTCTCTCATCTCAAGAGATAGGGCTGTGAAAGATTTCAATACTGATCCTGAGGTCAGATTCTTGAAATTTCTTGTAAAAACTTCTTCACCTTTTGACCGAGATGTATGCCTATTTTTGATGCTAATCAACCTGATAATCTTTCAGGTAACTGTTATGCTAATGTCGCTGAAAGCGGGAAGTCTGGGTCTGAATATGGTTGCAGCTTGCCATGTGATACTCCTTGACCTGTGCAAACAATGCTTTTCTTCAGAACAATTGATTGAATCGGAAACCTGCTTTCCTTAGGGGCAGAAAGGAATATCTTTCATTTTTGGTTTTGATAATCTAGTTTTTCCGAGCATTTATGAGTTATAGTAATTGTGAAAATTAGTATAAAAAGCACATCTCAGTTTCAGATTGCTATGAAGAGTAACTGTCACGATTGTTAGATTACGTACCAAAGAAAATTGAATTCTGTGTGCATAATCTCTCTGTCCTATAACATCTGTGAGTAGCTTCTTTACATCTGTTCTCTCATTTCAGGTCCTAAGTAACCGAGCACGCTAGGGTGTGATTCTAAGTGACATAAAGCTGGCTGTTTGCACCTTTGCATTTGATATATTGTATATAAATGGCCAACCCCTTCTACAGGAGCAACTAAAAATTCGTCGAGAGGTTTGAAATTCTTTTATGAATTTTTCCTTTATGTATATATGCCTCATTGGTATTTTGAACTTCCCTTCTAGTACTTTTTATTCTCTTTACCCTTCTAACTATTGAGGAGCCCATATTGTTCAGTGTTCCATGGTAAAATTTTGGAATCATAAATTCATAATACTAGTAATTTCCCATCTATTCAGTGTTAGTGATTGTTTCAAGTATGTCAATAAACTGTGTTGTCATTTATTACCTGTTTTATTTAGAGCTAAGATTACAGTTCTGTATATTATTAGCACAGCTTCATGGATGAATAACACAACACATTTGATATTTTTAACAGTTAGTTCCACCGTATTCCAAGCAGATGCCTACAACTTTATAGTCATCCTTTCTTCTCTAAAAACATGTTCCACCATATTCCCTGAAAAGTAATGGCAGCATTCTGTATCTTGCAGCACCTCTACAATTCATCTATTGAAGTGCCTGGAATTTTTCAGTTTGCAACTGCAATAACATCCAATGACCTGGAGGAGATGCAGAAATTTCTTGATGCGGCTGTTAACTCAAGGTATCGGGATGCACTTGCTAGATGTGATTTATAATATTATAAGTTTATTTACGGCTGTCTGATATTTGTTGGGAAGAGTAAAGACGTTAATGATCAGGCAAATAGTTTGCTTTGTAGTTAGTTGACTGGCATACAAAATTTTTTTTCCAGATATCACATTGTTCAGTTGTGAATCTATATGACTATATTTACCCTTCCAATTGTAGAAATGGTTGATCCAAAGAGTTTGAAAATGGAAATTATGTCATCCAAATTAAGTTCTATAAACTCTATCAGATCTTGGAGGTGCGCCTATTAGTGAAAATAAATAGGAGAACCTGACTCTAGTTTGAGTTTACTTGTTAGTCAGTAAGGTTGGAAGCAGAAGGCTTTGAGATTAGAAACTCAAACTTAGAAGTCCAAAGATTAGGCTAAAAAATGCACAAATGTGTTGCCACGCACATGGAGGATGTACCTTCATTTTGAACTCCTGACTTATCTTCATTTGGCTATGCTGGCATATTAGGATTATTGGTGTAGTCTAAGGATTAAACCAAGTTCTTTAGAATTTCAGTATTATGACTAATGCAAAGTCAGTGATACTTTTTTTTTAGAGGAAAAAGGATGACCACCAAGGTTGTGGTTGTCATCCAACTATATATAAAAGTCGTGATACTTTAAAAGGCCAGAGTTCCTATTAATGTATGGTTTGCCTTCACAGGTTTTCTTCTTTTCTTATTTCTACATGTGACTAATGCTTCACTGTCATTCACTTTTTGTTCTCAATAAAGTTGTGAAGGGCTAATCATCAAGACATTGGATAAGGAAGCTACATATGAGCCTTCAAAGAGGTCGAACAATTGGTTGAAATTGAAGAAAGATTACATGGAAAGGTGAATATAAATCATATTTTTTCCTCTCTACTAATTTTACCATAGTGATTATGGAATGATGTTATTAGTTAGTATACAATACCTCCATAATCATGACACTTCATATTTGTTAGTCCAAGACTTAAGTTATAAACGCAAGCTTGAACACAAAAAACATACTTCAATGGGAAAATGAAAAGAGAGGTAACATTATAAGCACAGGCTTTCCAAGTGAATGAATTGAGAAATTCTTTCAATAAAAGTATATTATTTTATCTTTCCTTGCACTATGAGATTCCTTTTTTTTTTTTGTTTTGGTATGCATCATATGGATTATGTATATTTTCAATAGAAGTTCTATCTGAGGATCAATGTTCTTCCAACCAAACATGTCCATGTGATAACGGTCAAACTCCAAATGCAAACAAATGTTTTCTTTTGATACAATTAAGTTTAAACATAAGGTTGTGATGCAAGAATATTATGTGTTTATATGCATCAACAACCAATTCATCCATCTACAAACAATCGACTCAAATGTATTATACAAATAATCCAACAGTACCTTTTAGGCTCGTTTCAAAAACGGTACCTTTTAGGCTCCAAATCACAGAGCACAGTTCTCAAATTCTGTTATGAAGAATCAACTAAACACTGCATCTTTTCCCTGTATTAAAGTTATATATTTATTACCTTGAGCATTTAATAATTGCTTCAAGACTCACTAATGAGTATATATATTTCATTCAATCATATTTCGTCACCAAAAGATTTTATTTTATTATTGTTCATCACTAAAAATTATTGCTTCAAGACTCACTACCATATGACTCACTATAAGATCAGCAGTGTTATATGGTAGTGAATGTTGGGCTATGAAGGGACAACATGAACGTAGTGGGGGTAGCCGAAATGAGGATGTTGAGATGGATGTGTGATCATACAAGATTAGATAAGATTAGGAATGATCATATATGTGAACGAGTCGGAGTGGCTCATATTAGTGAGAAAATGGTAGAGAATCGTTTGAGATGATTTGGTCATGTTCAGAGAAGACTATTAGATGCGTCAGTAAGAAGAGTAGATCAAATAATCTGAAATCCGATTAAAAAAGGGAGAGGGAGGCCAAGGTGGACACTTGGCGAACTAATAGAGTAAAATCTATTGGTGAATAATATACCGAAAGGTTTGATTACTAATAGAGCGGAATGACGTCGTATGATCCATGTAGCCGACCCCACTTAGTGGGATAAGGTTTTGTTGTTGTTGTATTGTTCATCACTAAAAACATTCGCTGTGTTGGCGACTCGTTTGATTTGGTTCCTATTGCTGCATTTCATGGGCGCGGAAAACGTACAGGTGCTTCCTAACTATTGATGATGATTTTTTTTACTGAATTTTTATTCTCGTTATTACACACGAACTATGATTAAGAATGCAAGTATTGCCAATAAGTTATTTCAAGTTGGGTTCTTCCATGTTTCCTTGCAGGTGGTTTATGGTGCATTTCTCCTGGCTTGCTATGATGAAACCAATGAGGAATATCAAAGCATTTGTAAAATAGGTTAGGCAACTTTTCAAACAAAAACTGTCATATCAATCCCTAAAAAGTTATTTCATGCATCTTTACCAAGCATAACAATAATTTGTAAAACAGGAAACTATTTTTTAGGTACTGGATTTTCTGAATCACAGCTTGAAGAGCGCTCCTCAAACCTTGGTAATAAAGTTATTCCAAAGCCTAAGGTGATTCTATAACCCTTTTTTAACTTTCTTCTGAAACTTCATGTGTTATCGCCCTAATAAGTTGTTTTCCCATTTGTAGCCATACTATCAATATAGTGATTATGAATCCAGATGTGTGGTTTGAGCCAGCAGAGGTAAGAAGTTAGTTTATTTATTATAGTGTGGATTCAACTTTAATTAGTTTCCTATAGATGACTTTCAGGCCATTTGTAGCTGGTGTATCCTTCAAGTCCCAGAATATGGTTGATATGAACTTGACTGTAACCATTGATTACTGGATTGCTCGTATATAAGGTGTGGGAAGTAAGAGCAGCAGATTTAAGTATCAGTCCTGTCCATCGTGCTGCCAACGGTATAGTCGACTCAAATAAGGTTAGCATAAGTATTCCATGAATGTTGAGATATATCTTGGAAGATCTATTCCTGTCGCAGCATAACTCTGATCTTTCAATTTTCTCCTTAAAAGGGAATTTCTCTTCGATTTCCTCATCTATTACGTGTTCGTGATGATAAACATCCTGAAGAAGCTACAACATCGGAGCAGGTAAAAGCTACCAACATATTGTATGTTACGAAAAGAGGGAGAGAGGGACGCGAACTTTGTTATGGAATAACGATGATTACAAGAATGGATTTTTGTCTAGACCTTTAGAGAGTTTATATAGGCACTCCCTTTGACAGATGATAGAAATTATATACGGACTAGGACTCTAGATAAATTCCCTAAAAATAAGACACATATCTTGTGATAAGAAAATAAATCAAATCCGAATCACATTCAGAATACCCCTAAAAATTTTCGCTCAGGAGGCTCCGCCCCCTTGCAATTTCCGCAGGGAGATCCCCTTGGATCCCCCCTTGACCCCCCACAGGCTCGCTGACCGGGCAGCGAGACCCCGTAGAGAAATTCTGTTGAAGCGTCTGACTATGTAGGGGACCAACTGAGTTCAGATTCAAGGCATTATTAACATTGTAAAATTTTAATACTTGATATTCGAGCATAGCATCCTATCCATTATTTTTTGCATTTCTTAGGTTGCTGATATGTATCGCGCCCAAAAGATTAACCACACAAATAATCAAGACGACGATGATGATGAGTGACATACAGGTGTAGTAATAATCTTCGTAAGAGTCCTTTCACATCAAACATAATACTGAGGAAGGATTATTTTTCCCATCATATCAATTGCTGATTGTTACCAATTTTAGGGATTGGAGTTTTGAATATTGTTCCTTCTTTCTCCATTTTCTGAAGATTGTCGAAGATTTCATCACTGATTAAAGGAAAACACAGATCCATCAATGAGTATATTACTGTGAGTGTGGAAACCGTTTAACGAATTTATTCTTTTGGTGTAGGTCGTGTCCTTTGACCAATTCTCAAGCAGCATCGAGAGTTCTACTTCTCTTTGTACATTTTCTCTGGTTCTTTTTGTAATTGAAGTGCATGATCACAGTGTCTTCCCCCTATAAGATCACGAAGTTGAAATGCTCGCTTCCAGTGAGTTCATAATGGTTCGTTACTCACATTGCAGATCACATGGCTAAGGTTGAAGAAGCTTCAAGTGGAATGGTTTTGCCTACCCAGGAGTAGAAAATGTTTTTCCTCCTTTATATATATTATCCTAGTTACTAATAGAGCGGAATGGCGTCGTATGATCCATGTAGCCGACCCCATCTAGTGAGATAAGATTTTGTTGTTGTTGTTGTATATATATATTATCCTAATGATTGTTGGGTTCTATTTTAAAATCCATGTATTAGCCCTTTTCACTCCGCTTAGCCCTATCCCCTTCTATGGGTATTTTAGTGATAGGTTTTATAGGAATTGGACGATCCTATTTGGTCAAATACCTAACGACAAACTCCTATTTTCCTTTCATTATGTTATTTCCGAACAAATTCTTGGATGATAAGTCTAAAGGTTATCAACTAACCCAGACCCTACTGTGCTCCCTGCCTACCCAAAAAGAGAAAATTGTTGACTAGAACGTAGGAAAAGAAACAGGGGTGCATTCATGATCCATATGTAGGAAGTTTTCTGGATAAATATATCAGAAATTTAGAAATCCTGTGGATGGATTCGTTGTATCTCGTGATTGAATGGGTGAATTTTACTGATGAACTTGCTGATGATGATATGAAATCTGAATTTCACGTGACTTTATATGCGCCACACAATTGATAAATGCTTTTTTAGTTTGTACAATGCATGTTTGCAGATGTGATCATGATTGTGCATCCACTGATTTTGACTTAGAAGTTGCACCTTATGGAGAACAAGTATTTGAATTCAAGCATATCCTTTTATGTTTGGTATAATGGTATACTTTTCATAGCACGATGATAATAAATCGAACATCATTACTTATTGATTTTACCCATGGAAGTAAGAAACCTTGGTTTTACTAATGAAAATCAAACCCTTTCGCCAGAATTTTCTCTTTTTGGGTAGGAGTTAGGACTTAAGTGTTTGTTTTTTTAGTTAATGTCTTAATTTTTTTCTGAATTATAAGATTTTTGTATCTAATTTTAATATATGAACTTTTTTATATATATTAAGGATGTCTAACCTTAAATCTTTTTTAACACTTACTACACAATCAATCAACTTTGAATATTTTTTTAGTGTTATTATCAATCTTCATTTTATAACATGATTGTCTTTCATTTTTTCACTTATTTTATTGACTATTATTTTCACTTTGTAATAGATTGTTTTTCGATTGATTTGTGGATATGGCATCATACGATTATTTCTTCTCTCCTCCACACAAACAACCATGTTATGAGGTGTTTCTTTCTCCATGTGTTTAATACATGTTAAAATGATAAAGTTTTAGAAAAATGAGGAGTTGCCCTCTCCTCTTCTCCCATGCGCCCAGCCTAAGGGGCACCTACCCCTCTCTTCTTGGGCGCCGGAGAAGAGAGGGGGAGACCCTTATAATGCGCATAGAGGAGGGAGTAGTGCCCCCTTCCTCTTGCCTTCTTCGGCGTCACCCCTCCCCCCCCCCCCCCCCCTCCTCTTCGTGTCGCATGTCGACGAAGCGAGAAGAGGGATCGGGCGTCAATGCCCCCTCTTTGTTAATTTTTTTTTCCACTATAGGACGCTTCCATTCTTTCCATCATTAACCCCCCCCCCCCCCCCCCCCCACACACACACACCAGATGGACTCAATTCTCAAAGGATAAAATGGGGGTCCCCCCCATTTGAAATGGGGGGACTGTCCCCCCATTTTTCTGCGCCCGTCCGATTCGGATCGAACGGGCGCACATGCAAATGTGGTTTTTTCGCTTGAACCAGCTTTTCGGATTGGAAAATGGGGGTGTTTCGGCCGGTGGTTCAACAATGGTGTTGAACTGAAGATAAAAAAGGGGTAGGGCATCATTTTTCCCCCTTTTTACTCTCTCTCCTTCTCACCTCTCTCGTGCGACCACGATCGGAAGCATCGCCTGTTGTCCGGCATCCACGACTGTCGGCGACCGCGATCGACGCAACCAAATGACCGCCGGTCGAGTCCCTTTTACTCTCTCTTTCTCACTTCCGGCGAGCCCCAACGAAAAGATCGGCGCCGCCAGATATTTGCGAAGACGACCGTTGGCGAGTTCCCCAACAACGTCCGAACAGATCCACGCGACTTCGACCGCCGGCGAGTGCTACAGTCCCAAATCTGTGCTTTTCCGGCCAAATCTGGTCTGACGCTGACCTAAGGTGTGTTTTTCCGAGGCGGATCTACGATCTAAGGTGCTTTCCCCTCGTATGTCATCTACGTTTTTTCCAATTTTTTTATCCTCGGACGGACATTTGTCTTCACCGACAGATCTGGTCCGACGCCGCCGCACGCACGCCCCCGCCGCCCTGCCGCACTCGCACGACCCAGCCCGCCCATCGCCAGCCGCCTTGCCACGCTCGCACGACCCCGCCGCACGCCGCACGCCGCCGCCTGGGCTGCCGCCTTCACACGACCCCTCCGCCGAGCTCGCGCACCACAGCCACCAACCTCGCCCGCCCTATCGGCGGGGCGGGCGAAATCGTTGCCACCGTCAAGTTTGCCCGCCCCGCCGTCATCGAGCTCGCATTTCCTGCCGTCGCCAAGTTTTTTGTTAATCCATGTTATCCGTTAATCCTTCGCGTTGTAAATTTTATTGTAAACTAGTGTGATTGGTCACATTTTTGTAAAAATTTTGTCGAGAATGATGAGTTGTTTTCCCAAAACAAGATTGATCTTGCCATAGCTTATTTTCTAACATGTATGTTGAACTCAAATTGTGTAGCACAATGGCTTCAATTATGTAACAGATTTGATATGTTAACATGAGAGGATTAGCGAAGCTCGACGGAGAAAGAGATAAAGATGAGATGTGTTTAGTATGGGGCGGAAAGCGAGATAAAGATATGTTTAGTTCGAACACCGTTCTGAAGCATTGTGTCACACCCAATTTCATGACAGTTCTAATTTCAATTATCATAATCTCAATTATGTTTAGCCATTCCTAAAATAAAATTGTCAAAACCTCCTCCCTTATGTTATTTGTCAATACATACAAAAGACACATATATAATCATCAAAGTTTAATAAAAAAACTATAAGATAGGACATTCGTATATTGTCATTATATATTTTTTTTCACAAACCATCTCATATATAATCCCACAAAATCAAGTCTTATACAATCTTACAAAAAGTTCTCACAAACTTAATTACAACATCTAAGACTATCTATTACATATGCATGCTTCAAAAAAAAAACAAAAGTGAAGAGAGATTAAAGTGCTCCAGTGGCTCGACCTCTTCTCTATATGTAGCAAAAATAAGCTTCGAGTCGACTCAACTTGAGAACTTACGAGTATCTGAAAAAAAAACATTTAAAATGTGTTTTATGCACAACAATCATTTGCTCAGTGAGTGGAATAAAAGTATAACATAGGGGAACAAGTACGAGTGCATATATCATTTAAATAACTACATTTCTTTCATATGAGAAAATATTTAAAGCATAACACATATAGCATAACTTGTCAAATCATATGAACTTTCGTAGAAGTAAAAGTAGCTCAAGATACAATAATTTTCATATTTAAACTTCACACATGTGTCATTGCACACACTCATCATGGGTCAATATGTATCCCTCTATGATCATGTGTCATACAGTTAAGCAGAGCTTCATAATCAAGAGTCACGGATACGCAGAGCAAATCATGGGTCAATACGTATCTCTCTATGATTGTGTGTCATATAGTTAAGCAGAGCTTCACAATCAAGAGTTACGGATATGTAGAGCAAATCATGGGTCAATAGTATCCCAATCATGATTGTGCGCCATCCAATCATGATTCTCAGATACGCAGAGCATATCATGGGTCAATACGTGCACGCATAGCAGTTCCCAAAGGGCAAAGACACACGATATACGCTCCAAAGGCTTCATGTATATCGAATGTGATCCCAAAGACCCTTTTCAAACAGCATGGCTAATGAACACATGAAGTTTAACAATATCAAAATACACATGTCATAGTCTTATATCATTATCAAATAAAACTTATTTTCACTTCACAAACATTATTCCCTGAAAACATTTTTATATAAGATATTACTCTATCTCATATGAAATCCTTGAAATATATCATAAATACTTTTCATAGCGCAAGATATGTTTCAATAATAACAATACTAATAATAATATTTACTTGAAATAATATCATAAATAAAAGAAGTAACATATATCATTTTGCTATATTGTAAATTTACCTACTCACCTTGTACTTTATCACTTCAAGGAGGTTTATTAGATTTCCTCCCTTTCACTTGCAACTTGATGTTTTTCTACGAGCAATAATGCCTTTTTACTTCTCAATCACTAATAAGGTAATATGCAATGCATGCTCATGATGCATGAATGATTATGCACCCTAAAATGCATGTAATCATCTCTAATACCAATTTCTAGCTTCATGTATTTATATTCATAAGCTATTCTACACTTGGAACTTTTTAATTTCCCAAAGCTTAACTAGGTGCTGTTTCAGGATTTCAGACAGAGTGTCTATTAATAAATAATTCATAACTTCTTAACCACATGGGCAAATCTTATGATCCTGGATTAACTAGAAACTAGACATACTAAAATTTTCAACCCCCAAATATTATTATCAAATACCAAGTTAATAAGTCAGGAAATCCCAAGCAATTTGACCTAGGGTTTGTGCCCTGACAGACTGTATGTCATTGAAATATTAATTTATATGTTTCTTCATACTTGTCCATTTAACTATGACATAATTTTCCTGAAATCTAGACTTCATTAGTATTTTGTCATAAAAATTAGAGAATTTAACTCACTATATAGACTTATAACAAAAATAATTAATTTGGGTCGCAATCTATCAATGTCCTGGAATCTGACAGAAGCATCACTATGAAATGAAAAATTTATTTCTCCCAAAATACAAGTTCAACTAGGATGATTCTATCTCTCACCGAACCCTTAGAATGTCTATTTAATTATATCCAAATTTCAAACTCTAATTCTGTCACGACCCCGATTTAAACCTTAGTTTAAACCGGAGTTCGCAACTCATTACGAATGATCACATAAAATTGGGAAAGATCGTAGAAATGCGATGTAATTTTTCTTTTTTTAATGACATACATAAGAATGAAAATATTATAAAATAAACTACACAATTTATGATGATCCTTCAGAGCAAACGACTAATCCTTAAGTTTTACATTCCACAAAATGCTTTTGCCTTCTTACAAAATAATAGATATGAATTGTACATAACTAAACCCCTCGACATCCTAATAGAAGGATATGAAGGACTCAAATCTTTCCATCTTCCCACGAACACTTCAAATAATATCATCTCGCATGATTCTCAAGAATTATCTGAAAAATATTAGAAACAACAGAGTGAGTTAAAATACTTCAGTAAGTTGATAATTCATAGCCTATGTGTTACCAACTAATTAATTTGGAGGGACATAGAAAAATATGCAATAATCATAATAGCAAAATAGGCATTTTTTATATATTTGATAATTACATATAAACATACTAATCAGAAACATCACACTCAACTTGCAATCAATATCATATAAATCATATCAAACATATGTATGCAAATGCAACACTCTCATATGAATGCACGGATCACCAACTGGCCAGTGGTCGGTATGTGGACTCTAGAGGTGGCTCCCATCGTGATCAGCGATGTAGCACTTAGCTCCATTCTACCTCATCCCTTTCGGGGAACAAATCATATAGCAATAGGTGGACTCTAGAGGTGACCCCTACGGATTCTAGAGGTGGCTCCTATCGCGACTACTCACGATGTGGCACTTAGCTTCGCATGGCATTTAGCTCCAGCCTATCTCATCCCATTATTGGGAAACAAAATGATGGATTGGACTCTAGAGGTGGCTCCCATCGTGATCAGCGATGTAGCACTTAACTTCAACCATCACATATGCAGATGCAAGCAGATACAGATGCATGATTCATCATATAATAATTTGATATCAAATATCAAAGGATTAACCATATCTTGTAACTCAAATATCAGAAGATGAATCATGTCGAACATCTATTCAAACGGAATAGGATTGCATTTTATTAAATCAATCCTTAACATACCACATATGTTTTTCAATTGTACTATCATTCAATCAATCATTTCAAATGAAACAAGATTTCACTTCTCGTAATCCATTCATATCATATCACATATGCTTTTCAAATGTACAATCATACAATCATTCATATATACTTTTCATAGTTGCATTTCTTGAAATCAATTCATAACCTATACAAAATATATTTAATACATATAACAATATATGTCACACCAAATTCAAAAGAGGTGAAAACATAGAATAGGAGAAACCAACTTACCTATAAGGGCTAACAAAATATTTTCCTTTCTCTTTTCACTACTTTACTCTTTTACTCCTATAACAATAATAATAAGAAACACATTACTACTATGATATGAACACAAGCCTATCACATATGAAATATAATTAATTGAAATGGTATATGAATCTTAAATATTTACTCTTATAACTCAAGTAACTATTAAACATAAGGATTGACCTAATATTATAACAGATTGCACACATAGTAAAGAAAATTCATATCTTCTGGTATGCATAATAAAATGACATCATTTCAATTTTCTTTACTTTAATATTACATAGACATTAATCTTTAAAAGTTTCATTTCCTACTTCATTATGGTTTGCTCTCATGAAAATCAACATTCAGTCTAACTTTTATGTTGTTTCTATATCCTGACAGACTGAGTAACCTTACTTTTATGATTTATATAAAATAATAAACATTTTCTATTCTGATTCTTTTAATTTTCCCACATAGTAGACATGCTAAGGTGCAACTCAAAAAAAATATTTGAATTTATATCTGTTTGTACTAAGCACAATAAATTTAATCAATACTAGCATAATCTGCCCTAAGTTCTCTCTTGACAGACTGAGTAATGCTCGGTAAATTATTTATAACTTCCTCTAAACATATCATTTCCTAGTGATTCCAATTGTCAATGAAACCTAACATCAATTTCTATAACACCATAACATATCAAATACGTACACGACATATTAGATTTAATACATAATTTATAAATTTGGGTAATAATTTCGGCAGACAGAGTGATAGTATCATAAAAATAAGAGCATAACTTTATCTACAAAAATCCTATTAACTTGATTCCAAAGCTCAATGAAAGTAGACTCATAGAGGATCTATCAGAAGAAATTTCATAATTTTGGGACCACCCGAAGGTATGTAATTATGTAGCTAAAAATTCGGGAACTAATTGAACATGGCTAGGATTAATTTTGCTCATAAAGAACATGAATTTTACCCAATGATTAGCTAAAATCTGAGAGTGAATGAGATGGATGAGGTTCAAAGAAACCCTAATTAGAAAGTTATGTAGTTGAAATCAAAATAAAGTGAAGTATGAACTCACCATATGAGAAAACCCTAATTCCCCTTCAAAAAGCTTCACTAGTAGAACATGGTCCCCTTTCACTTGGATTTTTGTATGGGGCAGGTGAGGAAGTGAGAAGATGTGGTAGAACATGTAGAGGAAGAAAGATAAGGCAAGGTTCAACCGACCTTAAGTCGGCTAAACACAATAAGGAAATGACCTTAGTATTGAATGTATTTACATGTAATACCATTTTCATTTATTTATTTATTTATTCATTTACTTAAGACATTACATGTAAATAAGGAACTACCCTCCATTTGGATTCAAATAAAATATTTATAAAAATAAATAATCAAATAATCAAAATCTAAATTTTTGTCCGAAGAGAAAAAATCGTGATTTCATCAATTTTGCGATTTTGCATCTATCTTTTACCTAAGTAAAACACCTCCTAAAAATTATTAAAAATCACATCTATAATACTTTGATACATAGGAACAATTATCGGAACTTTAATTTTCTTAATTCTAATATTTTCAAAGATCATGTTTTCATGCCTTGAACAAATTTTCGCCATATTTCAGCGATCAAACACTATGAGCTATAACTCGTGCATTAGCACATATATCAATTTTCTTATCAATAATATGATATAATATTAATCCATGTGATTACATGTGAATTAAATTTGGGATATTATAAATTCACTCTATTCTAACCGTGCCCTAATTTATAAATGGAACTTGTATCAGACTCGGGACAGGATGAGTGACTTGCGAAGGTAAGTTCATAACTTCCTCTATAAAACTCCTTTTTAGGTGATTCCAGAGGCCATGGAAAGCTAACTTCGAATGGATGAACCATGCAAAATTTCATAATTTATGGTTCGTTTATCAACATGTAATGATTCTCTCAATCAGAAGAAAATTTTCCGGATCAAAACTCACCTGGAACAGCCGATGTTCCCGATTTTTCCCAGGTCGGTTCGCTCGAGTTCTTCCTCTAGTAATTTTTCTACGGTGAAAATGTTAAGGCTTATATTTTTTTTTCAAAATTTTCTGAGGTCTTATGGCGGTTTGGAAAAATATCACTTTGAACAGCTCTCACCTGTCTGCTTTAGCTACTTGGAACTTAAGTGATGGCCAATCACATTTTTTTGTCATAACTAAGTATTTTAACCTTAATTAAGCTTAATTAATCCTATTTAAATATATATATTATAATATTTAGAAATTTTATGATTTATTCCGAATAATCCTATATAATTACTTTGTAAAGTTTATCGATAATTAAGTAGTCATTATGCACTAATCGAAATATCAATTACTATATACAAATATCACTAAATGGACATCCAAACTAACTTAGTATGTTAATTAAATGCATGATTATGCACGAATGATGTTTCTAGGACATGTCCGTGACACATTGTACAAATATCGACGACATTGTACAAATATCGACGGCATTATACAAATATCGACGAGAAAAGAGCCTTAACACGTTTTACACCACTGTTGTACAAATATCGACGAAAAAGAATGAACAAGTTCATCCAATTCTCAATTATAGCTCATTGGAATTTCCAAGTTATGGACTTTGTTGTTCCGACTTTTCAAATTCTCCATTACAAATTCTAAAACAAAGAATGAACAAGCTCAATGGACACCGATCGTTTTCCTTCTTCTTCGTCCTACTTTTGTATCTCTTTTATATCACCTCCTACATTTTTCCTACGGAAAGACAAGAATCTAAGGAACAAAAAGTAGCGAACTTTTGTTAATCGGCGATGACGCTCGACGGGGTTGCGGCGTGAGGGGGGGTTAGCATCGGATCTTGACGGCAGCGTAGCTCGAAGGCGGGCATGGCGTAAGGGGGTCGACGGCAGAGCTCGGAGACGGCGCTTGGCGACGGGCGGGGGTTGAGGAGGGTCGGAGGATATCAGCGGCGGCGTAACTCGGAGACGGGCGCGGCAACACCCAGAGCCCAACAGGGGTCGGCGGCGGAGCTTGGAGACGGTGCTATGCAAAGTAATATATAAACTATTCAAACATTACAATCAGAGTAATATTACTAAGCCAGAAAAACTTAAAAAATGTCATATTGAAGTGGATAAAATGCATATGCAGCACAAAAATGTGTCGTGCATATACTTTTTTCAGAACAAAAACGACCAGCAAGAATGTGGCCATGAGATTCATTTTACAACAATTTATCAATGGTTAAGCCCCAAGATAAAAAAAAGAGTGAAAAAAGGGCATGAGGACGAGAGAAAAATAGGAGGGAGAAGCAAAGGCAGAACAATTATTAGTGCAGGTGCATATTGCATACGTGCAGCATATTCATTGATCTCGATTGAAAGATATGAAAATTAATATCACCCTGCATACCTTTTAACATTGAGGTGAATCTGAATTCTGCAGTGACACATTCAAGTTCTTGAACAGTGACAGTGTAGCAATCCACTTAACCTGCATCATACTCACAAAAATTTCCATTTATGAGGAAATAGAATCCGTGACATTATGCCTTCAATTTCAACAGACCTGATCAATTTTTGAGAAGGTCTCAGAACTGATCATGTCCGAGAAAGATCTTCATGATTAACAAAAATGTCAACTCAAAATTTACGAAGAAATTTTTCAATAGTTTTAGTTTTATTAAAGCAAGCTATAAATGAGTAACACAATTCCAGAAGAAGTTATATCATTGCTAAAGATGCCACAAACACAAGATGTGCATATTTTAGAAGGAATAAAAATTAGTTTTACAAATTACAACCAAAGTTGCATTTATGTTGTATCCACATACAAACTTGCATTTATTGGCAGAAAAAGAGCTGATTCCAAGCTTCACTCTAAAAGGAAAAAGTATCCACAGTTGAAATCTATGCTGTAGAAGGTATAAATCAACTTAATAATCTTATTAGAAAATCAATTTATGTACTTGTTCAACTACAATGATAATCCTATTTTATCAGTAATCACTTTTTTTTGTCTTAAAACATGTATCAGAAATCTAGATTCAATTCCTTTCATAAGTTCAAGATATTCAAAAACAGGAGCGACCGAAAAGTGATAATGTTTTATTTTTCACATGTCAATTGAACACAAATGTCCATCATCTTTTAACGTATTTCACCCGATGCCCTTTTTACCTGGGATAATCGATTTTCCGGTCTTTCGTCGACGTGACATCCACGTGGCCATCTTCTCTCTCCTCCACGCAAATAGTCGTCCGACGTGGCACATAAAATTGCACTCATGCCCTCCAACTTTAAGATTTACTCAGCGATGCCCTCCAACTTCACTTTGTAACACAAATGCCCTTCATCTTTTAATACATTTCACCTGATGCCCTCTTTACATGGGACAATCATTTTTCCAATTTTTTATCGATGCGACGTCCACGTGGTCATCTCATTTCTTCTCCATACAAATAGTCATTTGACGTAGCATACTCCGACGTGGCACCACATATTAAACCATCTTATTTACCGTAAGTTGACCCACTCACTGTTAAATTATTTTCTTATTTCACTTTTTGCTGTCGTTCGCATGAAACCTCCTTCGCCGTTCGCTCTCCTTCGTCGTTCACCTCCTTCATCGTTCACTTTTCTTGTTCGTCGACACTGTCTTTGCCCAAATTGGTGTAATTTTATGTGCATTTGGTGAGCAAACTTTAAAGTTAGAGTACATTTCACCCTATACCCTTTTTATCTAGGATAGCCGGTTTCTCAATTTTTCATCGACGTGACGTCTACGTGGTCATCTTCTCTCTCTTCCACACAAATAGTCATCCGATGTGGCACATATAATTACACCAAATGTCCTCCAACTTTAAAGTTTGCTCACCAAATACACATAAAATTACATCAATTTGGGTAAAGATGGCGCCGACGAACGCGAAAAGTGAACGATGAAAGAGGCGAACGACGAAGAAGAGTGAACGACGAAGGAGTGCGAATGGCTAAGGAGATTTCATGCGAACGACGATAAAGAGGGAAATAAGGAAATAATTTAACAATGAGCGGGTCAACTTACGGTAAGTAAGATGGTTTAATATGTGGTGCCATGTCGGAGCATGCTACGTCGGATGGCTATTTGCATGGAGGAGAGATGAGATGACCACGTGGACGCTACGTCGATAAAAAATCGAAAAACCGATTGTCCCAGGTAAAGAGTGCATCGGTTGAAATGTATTAAAAGATGAAGGACATTTGTGTTACAAAGTGAAGTTGGAGGGTATCGTTGAGCAAACCTTAAAGTTGGAGGGCATGGATGCAATTTTATGTGCCACGTCGGAGCATACCACGTCAGACGACTATTTGCGTGGAGAGAGGAGATGGCCACGTGGACGCCACGTCGACGAAAAACTGGAAAACCGGTTATCCCAGGTAAAGAGGGCATCGAGTGAAATGCATTAAAAGATGAAGAGTATTTGTGTTACAAAGTGAAGTTGAAAGGTATCGCTGAGCAAACCTTAAAGTTAAAAGGCATTTGGTGTAATTTACCCGTAACAAGACTATCCCAACTTTTAAATCATTTCACGGAATGACCTTTTCACCGCTGATTGTCTGTTCCAAGGTTGCCTAGCTGACGTTCTCTCTGCCGTGTAGGCAATCGTCTGATGTGGCACAGTCATTGGCAAACTATTAAAAAAATACAAAAATAATAAAATAAAATTTAAAAACACCCCCTCCTCTCTCTTCGATCACCGACGTCCTTGCCGACAAAGGGATGGGGTCGTCTGAGGAGGAGGCGGCTGCCCCCTCCCCTTTCCTCTCCGGCATCAGAGAAGAGAGAAGGAAGGGGGCCACCACCCCCACCCTTTCCGACATTGGAGAAAAGAGAGGGAAGGGGGCGGGGCCCCTCCCTGCACGCGCAGAAGAGGGGGCGCCGCCCCTAACACCCTTTCCCCATTCTCGCGTCGCCGGCGCACCATGCGTAAGGCCCCACCTTCTCGCGTTGTCGACGTGCAACGCGAAAGGGGGAGGGTGACGCCCTCCTTCTCGCGTCACCGAGGGTCACCCCTTCCCTCCCCCTCCCCCTTTTGCGTTGCACGCCGATGACGCAAAAAGGAGGGAAGGGGGGAGGCAACGTGAAGAAAGGAGGGCGCCGCCCCCCTCCTTCTTTGCGTGCGTCACAGGGGTCTCCCCTCTTTTCTACGGGACTAGAGAAGAGAGGGGGAGGGGTGTGCCGATCGACGGGAGAAGAGGAGGGGGTAACCCCTCACTTTTAAATTTTTTTAAAAAAAACTTCATTATTTTAATATGTATTAGGCACGTGAAGGAGAGAAACTAAGATGACTACATGCGTGAAGGAGATAAAATCGTCACGTGAGTGTCACATCGACAGATCAATCACATTGACAGATCAATTAAGAAATAGTCTATTTCTATTGCAGGTGAAAAGAGTCGTCGGTAAAAAGTGAAAAGATGAAGAATAATCCTATTACATAATAAAATTTGAGGATATCGTAAGAAAAATATCCAAAATTGGAAAAGTGCTCAAAACTTTATTATTTTAATATGTATTAAACATGTGAAAGAGAGAGAAATGTCACGTAAGACAACTGCCTACGTGAAGGAGAGAAAATCGTTATGTGACTGCCACATCAACGAATCAACCGAGATAATCTAGTCGTCGATGAAATAAGTGAAAAAATGA
This sequence comes from Pontederia crassipes, assembly GCA_030549335.1. Lineage (NCBI taxonomy): Eukaryota > Viridiplantae > Streptophyta > Magnoliopsida > Commelinales > Pontederiaceae > Pontederia > Pontederia crassipes. The sequence goes on along the minus strand of CM060186.1, from coordinate 50,404,497 downwards.
AAAATAATCTTATTAGAAAATAAAATTTAAGCATAAAGATGAAAAAATGCTCAAAATTGAAGAGCAGTCATCGTAATATACCCAACAAAATGCTCACATTTAAAAACTCAACTTCACAGGACGATAATAATAACTTACAATGTTCTGTTCCATAATATCTAAATTTCATTTTAAAATTATTTACCAAATAATTTAAATAAAAAAAAAACGTGGAACAATTTTGTGGACAACAAAGATCCAATTACCTAGTCTTAGACGTTCAAATTTTTTATTCGCTAAAAAATTATTCAAAAAAGAACGGTTAGAGATTCCTAAAATATGGTTCAAGAGGAAAAAATAAAAATAACAGAATACGAGCCATTGTTTTTCAGTTACCATGAAGTTACGGAGACAGAAAGCAGGCAGAAGGGGAGGGAGCTACAAATTAAGATTCATGAAACTGCGTAAGGATTAAAGACAGAACGACATACACCAGTTTTTAATTATTCATTGAACAGTGCGAATGAACTTAAAATGGTATGATACAAGGGAACGCAAAAGCACAGCTGACATTGCACCAGAGGTGGAGAGACGGATCAATACTCCCATTTTTTCATCTCCATGCCGTCGGGTGGACTTCCCTCGACCTTTTTTGAGCCGACTTCTTTCCAATTTGTGGACAAGACCGTGCCGTTTGATTCAACCTATTTATCATCGTCAACATAAGAAATCCTGTATCTGTTCCTCAAAGCTAACATATAAACAGGCACGAAGGATGATGTCTTACAAAAGATTTGTTCATAGCTCTTCTCATATCCTCATCGGCATCTGAATATATATTTTTGAAGGATTTGTTTGCTGCCGCATCACCATCCAGCTTTTCCTCTTTCTCCTAAAGGGAGGTCGATAATCAAGAGTGGAGCGATAAAAAACTAGAAGTTGCTTGAATATCAACTAATCAATGACAAGGGAAAGTCATGACGAAAGATGAAAGTATTCATGGTAGAGAGCTTTGATGCTTTATGTGCATACCTCTTTCTTAAATTGTGCTTCCCACTTATCCCAATCAACTTTGGATTTTGAAGATGGATAGGATGGCCTTTGACCTTTTGCAGCTGAAGATAGAACAAACACTAAGCTAAGAATGCCACTGTATGCCATTAATAATGAAGCAAGAAAAGTTGGAGCAACAGAAAAGGAATATTCAAAGATTGGCCCGTGTGTGTACTTTGCAACTTAGCTTCCTATAATCTCAATAAATGCTTCAACTTAGACAACGACAAAGAAATATGTAAAGCAAAAGAGATAATTCAGCTTTCTACCAGGGTGATCAAAGTTGGCCCGCCAAGCGAGCGTGCTCAACTTGGCAAAGGCCGGATCACCAAGCAGGTCCAGTCACGACACCGCACAGCCAAGACTTGCTTCGACTGGTGAATTGGGAGGAGAAGAAGAAGTGGGCGCAATGAAAGAGGACAAGATAGAGAAAAGAAGTTGACTGAGTGGAGATGCAGTTTGGATTTTTTAGGAGCAGAGGGTCGCAGCCAGGTGGATGAGATAGAGAAAGAAGCTGATGAGTGAAGATGCAGTTTGGTTTCTTTAGGAGAAGAGGGATCGCAGCCAGGTGGATGAGAGAGGGAATCAGTTAGCCATATATCAGCGGCAATGGGGCAGAGCCCCCGATGGGGGAGAAGGCAGCGACAAACATTTCATCTAGGTCATAGGAAGCCTTCCATATCTAACAATAATCAGCATCTGCCTTATGCGTACCAGAACCCAACTTTCAACATAAAGCAAAAGACTTGAAAAAACCAAGTCTACATACACCATATTTATAATTCTCTGACGAGGTACCTTAGAAAGACTTGTCATCTAATTACATGACATGTTAAAAGGAAGAGACATTTTTCCCACCTATGGACGCATATCTATCAATTATTAGAAGGATTCTTTTTTGTGTTTTGCTCAAGAAAGTTTGTTTCATAAATCAATATTCCTTGGGGATCTCATTTAATGTTCGGTTAAACAACTACATATTTCTTTGGGGTTCTAGGTTATCAACATTTTGACAGGTCAGAAATTACCTAGACAACATCTTTGCTTTTTTAATACTTTGGAGCTATTGAGGCGGGACTGGCAGGTGGGCATCAAAAATGTTTTTGGCAGGTCAGGGAGTTCACCGGGTCGGGTCGACCCGTGAACCTGATGACCCGACCCGACCCGAACCCGACAGGTCGGGTATCCAACCCGAGTCGACCCGACCCAACCCAATCAACCCGAACTTTTTATTTTTTTTATTTTTTTATTTAAATTTAATCTTATATTTGATTTAAATTTTTCTTTAAAATATAAAATAAAATATTTTAAGTGAAAAAATAATATTAAATAGTTAGAAAACTTATTTTATGCTTTAAAATAATATTAAATAATATTTTTATATTAAATAAAATATTAAAACAGTAAGAAAAAAATAAAAAAGAAAAGAAAATTGGGGTGGTTGGGTAACCCGACCACCCGACCCGAACCGGGTCCGGTTGGGTCGGATTCAGCCCTCCCCAGCCACTTGACCCGACCCGACCAAATTTGGTTGGGTCGGGTCGGATTTGTTCACGGGTCGGGTCCAACCCGACCCGTGAACACCCCTAATGGCAGGTGCAGCCAACTCGCTGGATAGGTTAGTCTGACCAGGGAACTATGCATTACTATGCTGATTTTCTACCTGATAGCATCAGACCGCTTTTTTCCTTTTTTGATGATGTGTACCATGTGTCCATTTCGGATTCTTAATTATCTTTCCTTTTTAACTTATGATTGTGGCCTTTGGCCAGGCATACTGTTAGAAATGAAAAATAAAAGTTGGAATAAAAAGATCCAGGGGATAAGATAGTTGCTACTTCACCATAGCAATTAACTATCTGTTAAGATGACAGTTGGTAACATATTCTATTTGGCAGAATAAAAGGGAATAAAGGCTATTTTTAATCCCTAATAAGAAAATCTGACTTCTGAGTATTAGAAAATTAATTATCAAGATGTAATGCACACCTGATAAAGTATTAATCTTCTGTGGAACTGCCTTTTTGTCATTGTACGCCAACGAAGTCCAAGTTATTGTTTCAGCCTTAAGAAGGCGGACTTCAATTTTTGTCAACAAAACTTGATATTTACACTTATGTGGTATTATCTGCAAGTACCCACCATGTTAAAGGGTTAAACAGATGATAACTAGGAAAGAAAATACAGTAGATAGGAAATGTTCTGAAGAGGAAAACACACACAAGCCCGTAAATATATAAAGGAGAAAACCTCTCTAAATAGAAAAACACACAATGACATAGATGACCTTGAAAATTTGTCCACAAGAATTGTCTCTAAAGATGAGGAAAGTCCAAATTGGTTTCAGATAGAAGCACTAAATAGACAAGACCAAATTTGACATTCAACATTCAATTAACATTCCTTTTCTCTTTTACATCATGTCAAAGATCATAGTTTAGGATACCCACGATTTCGTGGCCAATTAATTAAGCAGAAGGCACTATGATTCTCAACATTCAGGTTTCCGTGATTCCCATGAATGCTTATGCAACAGTTGAAAGAGTAAGATGGTGATTTGTTACACGGATGCCAAATTTTCACATTGGATTTACAGATAGCGTTGAGCATTTTATGAGAAGAAACATGTCAGTTTTAACCGTACAATAAGGAGCATGGAACAATCCCAAGCTTTTTAATTAAGATATATAATGCAGCTGTAAACTGCCAACTCCTGTTTTCAAGCAGGCATGCAGTCGAAGAACCAAGACCATATTGTAATGTTGTCTATAAGCCATGAATTTAGAAGTTTTAGTATGATAGACCCACAGTTAATACGATGAGTGTGCTGAGTAAGTAAAATAATCAATGAGTTGGGAATATTATATGCAAATATGTCATCTTAACACATGTACATTGCCAAACAAATTGAAGAAAAGAAATATGCTGAACAGCTGCAATCATGAATGGGTGCATGCACATAGGAAACAATCAATAAACTAGGAAAGGACACCATCTAAATCACAAATCATAAAGGCTCTAGCACAAACCTAGACAACTTTTAAGAAACAATATGCTGGTCAGATGCATAAAGAAAACTTCAAGAAGAATTAATACCTTTCCAAAAAGACGTGACTGAAAATGATACTTTTCCTCCCCAGGGCTGCTTATTTCAACACTCAACTGTGAATCCACATAAAAGAACATTTATTGTTTTAACAGATTGTGACATAATAATAAAGCAATATATGCCACGAGTCTCGGTCAATAAATAATGAAGAGAAAGAGATGAAAGAACACCATACTATTTGTTCACCAAAGTCAACAGACACATTATTAGCAGGGATGCCCTTGGCATAAAAGGTTATAACCACTTCCGTTGGCGTATTATAGTAGTCATGCCTGTAGTTCAAGGATAATGAATTCAAGTAACCTTCAGCGATAGTATCGCAAATAAGGATATGATACCAAAAAAAGCAAGAGATAGCTAGAATGTTGCAGACAGTTGGTCGTATAAGTGGCATAAGTCAATTTCTATAAATAATTTGAAATGACATAATATTAAGTGAATAAAATGAAATTCGTGTTATTTGTTAGTATGCATTAAAAAGGGTTTGTAAACCACTCTGAAAATGCAATAAAATAGGTCACTCGCCTTTACAGTATAAACTGTTAATAATGCATAGCATGCAAACTCAAACAAGATTTCACACCCTTAAAAAAAATCAGAATTCACTTTGAACTCGATAGGGAGCCAAAGAAGAGATCAAATGGCATAAGAATGAAATGAAAATAAAGGCTGCGCAAAAGAAAGTAAACCAGCTTTTGGTTGCAAACAAGTGGAATTAGTGAAGAATTTGAGGAATCAATCTTTTTAGACTCTAGATCACTCCAGACATAATTCTAAAATAAAACCATGTTCGTTCAGAACTTTGTGCTTTAAGAAAAGGATTCACCTTTCAGAAAGAGGATTCAAAGTCCATAGTGGATACTACTGGTTGGCCTTGAGGCTTCAACCAAAGGAACCACGAGACATAAGCTTTTGTAAGGTAATTAAAGTCATAATACCTAAGCCTACCTGTACTTTGGCTTCTTCTCCACTTCCTTTGTCTGACCATGCGTAGAAGAGGAGCTATTTGCATCTTCTGGAGTTGTAACTATAGTAGGCTGAATGGTTGGAGTGGCCAGTTTCTCTGGCAGGATACCAGTCTCCTCTATCAATGCACAAAGAACATGGCTAAAATGGAAAATGAGCTAGATTAACTAACATGGCTAGAGTTGACAAAGAGGCAAAGGAATCCTCAAATGCACCCCTAAGAAGCATAGAATATTGTTCATGTTAATATACATCCATAATGAATTCATGAAACCAGAAATTGTACACGTTCTGAAAAATCATTTATGAGTTTAACAGTTAACTTAGTATCATGTACCTGCAATGTGCTCATCACACTCTTTGATCAATTTTGTGAATCTTGAATCCCAAGGTGTCAGCGTTAAACCTGTTTCAAGAGCTGCTTTTGCTCTCTGATATTCCTCAAGTTCAAAACAAGCAGTACTGCAGGTGACAGACATTATCGTAATGTTTAAAACCGTGAAGAACTTTTGTAAAAGATAGACAAGAATGCTACACGTTACAAGACTACATTATAAAAGTAAAGTTCATGCACATGCGAAAGATACCTCACAAAGTCAACAAGCATAGTTAGAAAAGAAACCAGTTTATTTGGGCTAAATGGTAGACATAAATGTGAGAGCATTACCTTGAGTATTGCAATGATGAAGAAAACAGACAATTTCCAAAAACATTAAGTCATGCAACCAAATTAAAACCAACAGTTAGAGTAAGGATCTATTTTAACTAATAGAAAAATACTGGAACGCATGCACATTAGAATTTGCTTCACAAAATAAGAAATTGCAAGAAGAACATGAACATGAACGCACCCCTTGCGGAAGTAAGCTTTGGCCATAGAAGAATCAAGCTCAATTGCCTTAGTTGCATCCGCAACCGCTTCTGTTAACCAAAAGGAAGGATCTATAAGTAACCAAGCAATAAAGAACACGAGGGAAACAGTGACATTAAAGGCGTGCTTCTTGGAGAGGAGGGAGGGAGGCTGAAACCCTAACCAGTGTAGTTCTTGAGTTTAATATTGCCTGAGCGCGGTCGGCGTAGAGACATGCGTTGCCGGGGTCGAGGTCGATGGCCTGGGAGTAGAGGTCGACGGCGCGGTCGAAGTCGTCGTCCATGAAGGCCTCCTTCGCCTTGATCTCCAGATCCGCCGACGCCATTGCCGTCGGGAAGGCGGAAGAGGAAGAAGATTCCCGAAGGTGGAGGAGACGAGTGGAAGAAAAATAAAAGGAGACGGTGATTTCTTTGATGCAGATCCGCCGCCTCCTTTTTATAGCATAGAAATTAGGAATAAATAAATAGCAGAAAAAAGAATTAAAAGTTGCAAAAGAAAGACTTGGGCAACGACTTTGCTATATAATATATCATTTTATTTATTTATTTATTTATTTATTGTTTGACCTTAAAAATAAAAGAGACGAATTGTGTTTTTTACTATTGTAGGTATTTGGGAGGTTAATTTGATTCACATCTAATACAGTATAATTATAGCAAATAAAAAAACACTTTTCGTCAAAATATTTACACATAAATTAAGTTTTATATTTTACTTCAAGGAAATAGAACTGTTTACTATTTTTGTTTCTGAATGATATAACTGGGCTCATGGGAGGTAAATTTATACATTTCAATAAGGAAAAAATGTTGGTCCTCCCTGTGATATATATTCCGACCATCCTCTTTAGTGTAGCACCCATCGAATGCGTTTTGGGCGATAGGATTTGCGTTCGCACGTTTTGGACGTCAGATCTGCATCACCTCGTTTTGGACGACACATACGCGCGAAGGAAAAAACCCTTTCTCGATGCGTCTTCTACTTCTTATTTGGGTGTCTTCCAACGAGAGAAGACATTGGCCTCCTCTCAAAATCCTCCTAGCGACCGATCGGGGATCGGACAAAGCAGCGGCGACCTCTTCGAACAACCGATCTCTTCTCCTCTCGAAACCATCCTCTCGACCGACCGGCGGACAAAGCGGCAGCGGCCTTTGAGAACCACCGGCGCTCTTCTCTCGAAATCGTCATCGTGAGCCGACCGGCGAACGGATGAAGCGGCGATGGCCTCTGCAAACAAATGACGCTCTTCTCCTCTCGAAATCGTCTTCATGATGGACCCGCGGACGAACGAAGCGGTGACGGCATCTATGAACGACTGGCGCTCTTCTCCTCTCGAAACCGTCCTCGCGACCAACCGGCGGACGAACGAAGCGGTGACGGCCTTTACGAACGAACGACGCTCTTCTCCTCTCGAAACCCCCTCCCTTGATTTTTCCTATTTTTTTCCTAGATTCTCCCCTTGATTCTTCTCCTTTTACTTTATTTTGTACGTCATGAAGAAGGGCGGAGCACAGTGGTGAAGTGGTGGCGGCCTCTGCTAATGATCACCTTTTGTGTGTCCCGGCAAAGGGCAGAACACAGCAGGACAGCGGCCGCGGCGAAGGGTGGAGCACAGCGGCAACCTTATGTTCGTCACGGCAAGGGCGGAGCACAGCGTTACGGCGAAGATCGATGTTTCACTATGGTTTAAGGATTGTGTAATTGGCGAAACTATGATGAATTGAAACCCTCCTATAATCGGGGAATTAGGTATAGTGTTTTTTTTTATTTAGTTACCCTATTAAATGTAGAAGCTGATGTTAGCTCTTTTATGCTCTTTAGTTGAATGTCCATGTAGAAGCTGTTAGCACTTCTGCTCGCGAGAATTGAATGCGCTCTTGTATTTGTAGAAGACATTCACAAAAGAAATCCATAGATTAGAACTTTAAACAAATCACATTTTGATAAGAACTTTAAATCAGGATAAAAAATATAGTCATGGAGAGTAAATCAGGGATAAGATCGACATCTTCATCATCATACATAGATTAAAATTAATCATGTGGATCATGAATTAAAATATCATAAACGTGTGCTTAATCTGGTTGGAACCCGGACCGAGTAGGGAGAAACTCGGGCCGAGTTGATCGGTCATCATCTTCGAAAAAATTAGGGTAGAGCCCGGGCCGAGTTCGGGTTACACCCGGGCCGGGTCGGTTCATCGTCGAGTCGGGGCGGCCATTGCACTCGATAAATTTCCGTACACAGAACTCGGTCCGGGTCGTCTTCAACCCGGGTCGGGTTCGTCTTGTTGCAGAGCATCGGCAATGGCAGATCCGGACCGAGTTCCTCTGAACTCGGTCCGGCGAAGGACCTACCCGGGTCGGGTTCATCTTTCGCAGAAACTGCGCGTCGCGCAGTTCGCGTTCCGATCATCTTCTCCGGCGATGGCCGGCACTAATCAACATTATTGATGTGCCTTGAATTATGTACCCTGTACCCAAAATTATGAAAGAAAAAAAATGAAAAAGGAGGAAAAATGAGAATCTGTGGCGGAAGCGGAGGGCTTGGGCCGTTAGTGAAAATATATAAAGGGTATGGACTTTTATATATGAGGGTTATGGTTTTATATGATGTACATTCTCTTTTGGCTCATAGTGAAAATTTCTGACGGCGGCCTCCTTTGCCCGTGAATGTTTCTCTCTTGTTCATATTGATCAAGAGAGTTTTATCACGTTAAATCTCTGTGTTCATCTTCTCTTTCTTTCGTTGTTTTGATTATTCATCGATCATCGGTGTTCTATTCGCAACAAACATCATAAGATATGGAACAATAACTAGGAGCGACCTAGAACATGCTTCAAGTCTAAAATCAGGATTCTATTACGAATCTACCCTAGCTCCATACTTCGAAGTTTCTGTCCGAGAAACTTTACTGCTGTCTTCTTCTTCATCTTTCTCTTCTTCCTCTTCCTCTGCCCGCTCCTCTCTGGTCGTGTGCATGTCCGGCATCGTCCGCGTCCTCCGGTGTGTCCCCTATAAGGCGGCGGCCATCAGGGATGAGAAGGACGAAAAGGGTGCACGTAGAGGAGAAATTATGGCCGACTTCGTGAGAAAACGAAAAGGGAATTTTCGTTTGATCTGACCTCTTATTTATAGGGAAGAAATTTGAGTTTGGTTGAAACCAACTCCTCATAAAATCTGATTTCAGATTTTATCTTTTCCTTATTTGTTTTATCTTCCTTTTCTTTTCCTTTTATTTATTTTCTTTTTCCCATTAAATCTCGGGCGTTACAAAAAATCCCAGAGCATAGCACGATTAAGTCATCTATTGTTGCAGTTCTCTCAAGAGGCCTGGAAGGTTCATCCTTATTTACTGTACATGCATATGTACTTGTTGTAGAGAGCTTTGGATACAAACCAAGTGGACTACAAGAACAGACATTCAAAAGAAACAATAATCTATGAAATTCCATCCATACTCATAGTTGAAAATAAGGAATCGAATAGGATGGAGCTAGAGATTTCTAATATAAAATCAAATGAGTCATTGCATACATGTTCCAAATTTTGATACAGAAGTAGTTCATAAATAGGTGAAATCTTCATATGCCCCGTTGAAATCACACTAACACCACCTGTTTCATAATAATTGCTAAATTAGAATAGGTGAAATCTTAGTCAATTAACCATAAATCATAAATGCAAAAACCCATAATTCTACAATGATATAAATAATATTATGAAACAAAGTAGCTTACATCATACTACGTTGCAAATGTCATATGTCAAGGTGGCCTTGACTTGCACCCGTGTTAAAATTATAAACATCGATGATACAAATTAAAATAGATTACACAACAATGATACGAATAATGAAAAAAATGCATATATCTTAAACGATGGACATGTTCTTTTGTCGTGTCCACTTTTTTCGCATTTCTCACCGCTTATTTTCTTAAGATCTTTTTGGGACATAAAAATTTCATCGTCAGATTTATTCATGCTCACATTTCTTGCTCTACCTTTAGATTTCACATGAAGTGGGTCCTGGATAACGAATTGAGACTCTTGTAAATTGGCAGAGCTAAATTGACTCGCAATAAATTCACTACTTTGAGTGGCGTAAATCTCACATGTATTTGATTCATCTGCATCCACTACAACATTTGCAAGATCAAATACACTCATCTTTTTTATAACATTGTCGATCATCGAAACACCGAATTGTACATTTTTTGGGGATCTCAACCCCATCTCTTCTATTTTCCGTAGTTTGCTTTGCCAATTTAATTTTTTAATAGGACTTATGAAGTCATTACAAAAGGGTGACGCATCATAAATCACATGTGCATTTGTATTTCTCGCGTTGATAGTCCAACGATGAAGTACATATTCCTAAGGTATGGATCCCATTTCTTTTTTGTGGAGCACACATAAAATGCGACAACAAAATAATTCTTCTTATTTAAATTTTTTGCAAAAAAAAATGAGTATACAGTTTTTTTGTTGAAATTGACTAAATTCCACCTAGTGGGATAAGGCTTTGTTGTTGTTGTTGTTATTTAAATTTTTTACAAGAACAAGATATACTAATTTGTTGAAATTGACTAAACTCCACCATATTCTTTCTTTCATCAATACCTTTAATAGAGTAAAATGAGTATACGGTCTTCTCAACATCCTTATATATCTTGTGGCCATACATTATTGAGGATTGTGCGTACTCCTCTTGAAACTTACAGAAGAGTGCATGTGTATAAACATCGCCAGCATATACTTCTAATGGATGTTTCATAATGTATGCAGTGATGCGTTCAGATTTTGAAATCCTCTTTCTCTTCATATCTTAATCTGGACAGTCCTATTATATTGGTTTACAAAATCTGAAAGCGACATATTCGCATTGACATAATTATAAAAAAAAGCATTAATACTTTTTGCCCTTTGAGTAGTATGCGTACCTACAATAAAAATATTTTTAAAATATAATGAGACCCACTGTTCTCGCTTATTGTACATGACATTTAACCAATGACCATTAGGGATATGAATTTTTTCTTTCAAAGAAATTCATCCATCTTCGAATTCATCTACATTTGATGAATCATATAGCCACTTGTTGTAATCTTCTTTAAATGTGGCTAGTACATATAAATCATATAGATGCGTTATTGCATTTCTACCAATGTGTCATGTGCAAAATATATATTTAGCATGCGAAAAAATTCTGAGTATAATATTACCCATCACAATATTTTGATCTGTAATAATGCAAATGGGATACTTTCTATGCATGAACTTAGACCATCTTTCAAATAGTCATATAAATGTCTTCCCTGTCTCATCTGTAAGTAAAGCACAACTAAATAAATATGTCTGTGATGATGCACTCCAGTGAACAGAGCAAAAGACATTTTTAAATTATTTGTCCTATATGTTTCATTTCACCGTGTTTAATCCTATATGTATATTGTGAAAACAATAATAGAATTCTTATTGCAGTGTGATTGACCTTATTATTTATCTTTAAGGTAATAAAATATATAATCATGAATAAAATAAGTAACTATTATAAATTAATATGTTATCAGCAATGAAATAATTACTAAAGTAATAAAATCACTAATTTTATTTACTAAAGTAATGAAATAATTATATATTAATTTAAATTATGTGTTAAATAATAAATGTAATTAAAATTAAGATCATTGACTATTTGATTATCATGATCAAATTATTTTAACAAATATAATTAATTCAATGATTATAATTTATTTAGTTTTAGAAGATACTTTTAATATCAAATTATCTTAATAAATATATCTTTTCATGAAAAAAGAATATAAGTATTTTAATAATAAATTATGATTATTAAATTAATTACATAATAAAAGAATGTTTTATATCGAGATGTAAAGTGGGGTGCATACTATAATCAAAGTTTTTCCATTCCCCAAAATCAAGTAGCTTCGACATATAAGATATGTGTTTTATTTGGACTGATTCGATAATGTAGAATAAGACGAGAAATTGAAGTTATGGTCCCATCTTTTCTCTATTGAAAAGTGCATTATTAATTTGCCAGTGCACGTGCGTTGGCAATTCTTATGAGATGGCATCTATATACATTAATTATACAACTTAATAATTTTTTTACCCGAATTTACTAAGGATAACTTGCAATTACCAACGGTTAATTCGTACTCGAAAAAATAAATTTGTGATAGTTTATTTCTCGACCTCATTGGACTCGAATTTAAAATTAGTAACACCCATTAAATACTCCAAACTCAGTCTTGTTAATAGTTGAGCTAATTTAATATTATTAATCGAGCTATCATTCGATCAAAGTTATCTTTTACTAACCAAGGATTCTTCCCTCTTCAGTTTGTATCGAATGCATGTCATCCATGTCATCCTCTAAATAGAAAACTTGGGCATGTATCTCAAATAATAAATGCCGAAAATCTTATGCTCTTCTTTGTCGCGAACTTGTCTCTTATAAATGCAACAAATGCTTTCGACTAAGCGTCGATACTTCATCGCCGCTGTTTATTTTCATATTTATATTTGTCACTTTACGAATTTGATGACAAATGATTACTCGTTGATTAACTCTCTCACGCGGATAATGAGATTGTGTACTGAGATCCTTGGGTGCAAATAACCTCAGTTTTGATCAGGATTTATTCATACCACTTTTAATTGTCGGGAAAAAAGTATTTTTGAAATATTTTAAAAGGATATCAGCTTTATCATTTTGCACACACTTATTACATTTTTTAAATGATTATTGATATCACATGAAAATAGTTCTACTGACCATTTTTTCTAGAGGTGAAAGTAGTTCGAGTTGGGTCGAATTTTTTGTCTAAAAAAATCAATCACTACTTTTCGAGTCAGTTTTTAAAATTAAAAAAATCATCCTAAAATTATTTTGAAAAAATAAATACTACCCTCTAGTAGGTCGGTTTTTTCAAATGATTCTTTCGGAATCCTACTTTTATGTAATTATATTTTTTAAAAATATATAATATTAATATAAAAATATTTAAATTTTACATTCAATATAAAATATATTACTAGAATTTAAAATTATTAAATTAGAGTTTGATAATATGATAAAAAAATAAGAAATTTTATAAAAAAATTTATATCTATAATAAAAGAATTAATAACATATGTATTAATTATATAAATATAAAATTATAAATAGAAAAATGGACTCCACGGCCCTACTATTTTTTCGGATGGTGGATTTTAATTTGTTAAAAACCACTATGTAAAGTTATATAGAAATTTATAAAAATTAAAATAGAAATATAACATATTTACAGTTTTTTTTCTAATATCCGAGTTGGATGAATCAACATAAATAATGTTAACCAGCCAATTTGTGATTGGAGGTTAAGTGACAATATAATTTCATTACAAACTAAAGTAAGTTAAGAGAATATAACAAACAAAATTGGAGATTCTTTTACCTGTTAATTGGAGATTTGTTTTTGTTATGCTATTTGTTATATTCTTAACTTCACGTGTTATACTTTAAGTTTAGAGTATAATTTGTATAACTTAGTATAATCAGTTAAGAGTAAAACTTCACGTGTTATACTCTTAACTTAAATTGGAGATTCTTTAAAGTAAGATCAACTTAAATTAAATACAAGACGCTATTTGCATAACAATTAATGTACACATTATTCCCCAACAGAAGTCATATCAACATGTAGTTAATTAAACACAGGTCCATCTCCCCCACCACCCCATTCACATATTGCATACGCATCTGATCTTCTAAACTTGATCTGAACTCCATGAACAGACACTAAAGAACATACTACCTATCCAACGATCAGTGCGCTCTGTAACGTCGTGCGAGTTTCCATAAACAGACACTAAAGAACATACTACTTATCCAACTATCAGTGTGCTCTGTAACGCCGTGCGAGTCTCCATGAACAAACACTAAAGAACATACTACTTATCCAACTATCAGTGCGCTCCGCAACGCCGTGCGAGTTTGACGATAAAAAAGACTACTTTAACATGTCCCAAGTCCCTTTACCAACTGGATTAATTAGCTAATTAACGAATTAATTAAATGTATCTCTGCAAAGTGAGGGTCACTTGTTTGGCCTTCTGGCGAGCACGACCCAGTAGAGCACCCTGTAGAACAAGAAGAATCCAAGCAGCACCTGCAGGTTCCCCCACCGCTCCCCTTCCCGCAGCCCTCTCCTCTCCATCACGTCCCTCCCGGTCACCGCGCACTCCTGCCCCGCCGCCGACGCCCAGCCGAAGCACCTCTCCGCGTTGCACCCGTACTCGTTCGCCAGCAGCGCGTCCAGCCCGTACTTGTAGGGGCTCAGGTAGTGCAGGAACACCCAGTACGCCGGCATGCTCTCCTTGGAGATGAAGTAGCCGGAGAACAGGAAGAACCCCGCCAGAGACATGGTCACCAGCGACGTCCCCGCGATGTAGTCCGGGGCGAGCGAGCTCACGAACAGGACGAACGAGTTGGCGACGAGCACCACCGCCCACACGACCAGCGCGAAGTTGGCGACCGCCGCCCACGACGCGCAGAGGCCCGAGAGGAAGTAGACGGCGAGCGTGTAGAGGAGGGCCACGGCGAGGAGGTAGGGGACGAAGACAAGCGTCCCGGCCACGAGGTGGGACGAGAGCCGGTAGAGGCCCGAGGCCGTCTCGCGTAGAAGGATGGGCCTCTCGCCCACGAATATTGGGAGGGTCTCCGTGGTGGAAGAGAGCAGAAAAGTTAAGGTGAAGGCGAAGAGGCCGAGCCGCTTCCTCGTCCCCTCGTCGTCGAATCCCATGCGAATGTATATTGTGCCCAGGACGAAGCCCACGCCAAGGGCTTCGAGGGTGTTCGCCAGCAGCAGCTGTTTCGTCCTGTACACGAGTTTCCAGCACCGGCCGTAGAGAGTTACCACCTCTTGGAGTCGCGAGCTCGAGTAATGGAGGGAGATGCCTTCTTCTTCGTACTGATCCTCCTGATCATCCGCATTATGTACCTCTTTGGGTTTGCAGGATGGCCGGATGTCCTTAATGGCGGGCCTGTTTGTGGCTGGCTGGGGAAGTTCGTGGAGGACTTCCATGGCGAATTCCAGGGGATTGAGCTGCGACGGGACGGAGAAGCCCGATGAGAGGAGGAAACGGTCGAGGGACCCGAGGGTGCCATGGTGCACGACGGCGCCCTTGGAGAGGAGGAGCAGTGAGTCCACGAATGACAACAGGCGGGAGCTCGGCTGGTGGATGGATAACACGACGGTGGTGCCACGGGCGGCGGCGACGGATCGGAGCGACTGCAGGACGGCGCGGGCCGACGAGCTGTCGAGGCCCGATGTGGGCTCGTCGAGCAGGAGGACGGCGGGGTCGCGCAGGAGGCTGAGCCCAATGGACACTCGGCGCCGCTCGCCGCCGGACAGATTGCCGGACATCCGAGTGTGGGCGTGGTGCGACAGACGCAGGTCGGCAAGGAGGGAGGAGATCGCAGCGGCGCGGGCGCCGACGCCGGCGGAGGGGAGGAGCAGTCGGGCGGCGAAGGAAAATGTCTCGGCGACGGTGAGGAGGGGGAGGCAGGCGTCGTGCTGGGGGACGTGGGCGGAGAGGCGGCGGAAGGAGGAGGGCTGGAGCGGGGAGGCGTTGAGGAACAGACGCCCGGCAGTGGGGGCGGTGCGCGCGGCCAGTATGTCCAACAACGTGGACTTGCCGGCGCCGCTCGGCCCGACGATGGCGAGGATCTCGGCGGGGCGGGCGGAGAGCGACACGTCGCGGAGGATGTAATGCGGCGGCGCAGACGGCCTGCATGGCTTCAGGAGGATGCCGAAGGTGGCGGGCTTGGAGTAGTAAATGGAGTGTGCGCTGAGTTCGTAGGTTCTGTCCATCGCTCCCTCTGCTCCTTTCCGCGGAGGTGGTGTTACTGGTGTGCCATGGTCATGAGCCGCCATTGTTGCATTAGATTTAGCAGCAGAAGTGGCTGATGGTGGTGGAGAAGGAAGAGAAGAAGAGAGATGGGATGGTTGGTGTTCCATGCGTGGATAGAGAGAGAGAGAGAGAGAGAGAGAGAGAGAGAGAGAGAGAGAGAGAGAGAGAGAGAGAGAGAGAGAGAGAGAGAGAGAGAGTGAGTGATTGATTGACACATAACATAGTAGATCGATGGGAAAAAAAATGGGAGCATCTTGGCATCCAGAGCTCTAATTTTAGATTAATTTAAATTTTAAATTAACATACAGCTACATTTTTTATATAAATGAAATATTCATTAAAAGTCATTAATATGAAATATAGAAGAAAGATGGTGGTGTTCGATAATGGAAAAAAAATTGATTGAAGTGTTTTGTGCTTGTTAAAAAAAAAATTGTAATGTTAAGATGATTCGACTCAGGCCCCATACGGAGAGCTAATAAATTGGAAAATTGAATTTGATTTTAAAATTTAGATCCATCGTTAATAATTCTTGGACGTGACTACTTATGAAAATTGTTTTGTAGCGTTGCGTGGGCTTTGCTGGCTGCATCGTGTACTAATTGCTGCATCATTGCATTATGCATCCGGGGGACAACGTGACTTATACCTTGCATGCATACATAATCTTCTTGTGCATATATATATATATATATATATATATATATATATATATATATATATATATATATATATATATACATATATGTATATGTATATATTAATTATGTACTAATTAATTAATTAAATCGAATTAGCTGTGACAACGTGATGTTTGTCTAGTACAGTAACAACACTTATGCCCCTAATTTGGAATTGGATGGATATATACAATGTGGAATGTTGTTGTAATGAACGGTTGTTGGCATGCAGCATGTTTTGCATGCCCCCGGGGATGATCACGATCATTGATCATTATATACATCCATATTCGAATTTTTCGTACACTAGTTGGGCTAATTAAAAATTAAACAGCACACTTTTGTTAGTCTAATGACAAAATTAGGAAACTCGATTTGGATTTTAATTATCATGATTTTTTTAGTGCATTCCGAATTTACATGAGATCTCATATTATTTAAATTATTAACATTTGACTGATCAGTCGAAATAAAAGAAGGATAACCAAATAGTGCCTTGTGGTGCATGTTAGCCAACAGTAATTATCGTTAATGGCGATGGACGGTAAATTGGAGATGGAAAAGGTAGAAGGGCCCCACCAATGAAAACTTGAGGCGATGCCCGATCACAAGACGTACGGCCGAACGATTCCAGGCCACGAATCCAAATCCATGTATATTATATTTTTTTTTACTGATATGGTAAATATGATAACAGACTATATAATATATTACATATAATATATAACATCCAATGTGAGGTCACGAGTGCTCCTCACTCTGTCCGTCGTCCGCCGCGTTGTGAACAACGTGAGTTCTCGTGACCTTAAATTGGAGTCTTGTGTGTGTCGACCCTGGTCGAATATAATAATTCCATCCCCCACCATGTTTTTATTATTATTATGTATTGAACTAAGCACCAAAATTTAGTCCCACTGATGTTTGTGTAAATGATTATTTTCATAAATTTTTCTTAAATTATTATAATTTTTTGTATCTAACTTTAAATTATGAATTTATTTTTTTATTTCTAAATTATCACGATTTGTTATTTTAATCCTTCTGTCTACTTTTGTCATGTTTTTTATTATTTTTAAATTTTTTCATTTATGAAAAAACTAAATTATCTCTCCCTCTATAACATATCAAATAATAAATATATAAAGAAAAAAAGAAAAAAAATTAGAGAAAAATTAATTTAGTCTTTTTCATAAATGACAGTTTTATTTTATTTACTTCTTTAATCCTTTCAATATTTTTTTATTTTTTATATTTGTTATTTCAGATTTTTTTGAAGGGAGGGATAATTTAGTTTTTTCATAAATAAAAAAACTATCGGAAGATGTAACAAAAGTGATAGGAGGACTAAAGTGAAAAAGTCGAATAGTTTAAGGATAAAAAAATAAGTTTGTAATTTCGAATTAGACGTGAAAAATCGTGTTAGTTTAGAGGATGTTTATGGAAATAACCCGTATGTAAATGTAAGATGAGATTAATGAGTATGCAAAACATCCTTATTTGCATTTCGATCATTTTATTTTTTTACTAGAATTAATTTGACAACTATAATTAATTATATATTTTTAAGATCAAATATATATATATTTATTGGAGTATTTTGATAATAAAAAATATCATATAAAACTAAATAAATTATAACAGTTGACTTAATTATATTTATTAAAATGATTTGATCACGATTATCGAATAATCTGATTATATTAATCTTAGTTACATTTACTATTCAACACATACCTTAAATTAATATACAATTATTCTATTAATTTAATAAGTCAAATTTAGTGTTCTACATCCCCGTTCTTTGCATATATATTTTTCTCGTTTAACATTGAAGTTTATACATGTAAATGAGTATGATGTATGAGTAAAGTGTGATTAACTTAAGCTCATTTAATTATGTTATGTAAAAAATTCATACAACTAGATAATTAGACAAACAACTTACATAAAACAAGTCTTCCCCATTAACGCTGATATAAAACTAAAAAAATACATAATAATTATTATATACACAAAATTTATCAACACTATGCGTTGAATTTGTAACAAATAAATTCGATCGATATGAATTAATTAAATTTAATTTATCTCAATAATCTACTAGGAGAAGAAAAAATGTTTGATGATATGAAAATAGAAAATTAAAAGTGCAAATAAATGATAATGAAATAAAATAAATTGGTATTGGGCGTTGAGAATTATGAATGATTAATGTGAAGATAAACGTGTAAGATCCTCTATAATAGTTGAGTTATAACAAAATATAATAGATTCGATTCTTACGACAGATTAGGGTACTTAAGGTAATGATCTCTCAAAATGAGTAAATCAAACTACTTTAACTTCTAATAAAACTAATAACCGCAAATGATGAGTCGATTATTAATCTTACAGAGAGTTAAGATGCATTAATATATATTTCCTATTCTATAATTTATCCATAAGTCTAGACAGAATAATAGACTGCATGAAATTCAACACAAATGATGAGTTACCGAACACGTGTTATGTATGTTTCAACTTAAAAGTAAAAAATTAATTATCAAAACAATAATAATTCTTGAAACTAATCACCCCACATACATGTTTGTAATCTAATATCAGAAATCAAATTACTCATAAAAAGACAATGAACTCTCAAAAGAAACCAAAAATTTTAATTAACTCAATTAATAACATGGTTCAAACAGTTTTCTTTTTTGAAAAGAATATAAAATCTATATTACAAAAATAATAAACTATGAGAACTAGGTAAAAGAGCATCCAAATAAAAAAATAGAAGAAGAATTCTCAATCTTCGGGACCTTTGGACGTTGCACAACACAATCAACGAGTTACTACGCAGCCTTCTCCTTCGGGTGATCTTCACGCTTCGAAATTCGTCCTTTGCAATATGGCACGGCTCTCAGGTCTTAAGCACACCCAAGCACAACCAAGCACACATTTTTTTATCTCATAGGGTCTCTATTTATAGCCTCTAGGTGTCCCAAGAGTTTTGTTAGAGTTTCGGTTTGATTCATAGTCTTTTCATGCTAAAATAAGTAAATTCATAATAGACTTTGATAGGTCTTTAAAACCAACCAAAACTCGTTAAAATATGAGTAAATATATTTCTTAATTATTCTTGAGGCTTAGAATAAAGTTTGGGTTCGATCTGAACTTGAAATTCCCAATAAAAGTTTGAAGAAATTTCGAAGACAGCATTCGTAACAGCTCATAGTAGTTCTGTAAAGGCCTAAATATGACTTTTCACGAACTATAACATTAATTTCATGGCCCTCGCAGTGTCCAAATGAGAGTAGAAGTGTGATTTTAATGCCCTGTAATTTGGATTTCATGGTCCATAAGTCGGGCAAACTTTTTGAGCAAAATTGGGTATTTAACGGGCCGTTACAGACATCTCACAGCCCGTTATATTCAATTTTTTAGCATTTGTGTGAAACTGAAGATATAATGGGCCGTTACGTAACTTTCACAACCTGTTATATTCAACTTTCAGCCTTAACAACCTTTACTAATTTTCACTTTCTGACTCAATTTGAACTCTGATTTGAGTGTCGTTTGTTTCTGTGGCTTCCTGACTCAATTCTCTTTCATTTTCTCCAATAAAATATAAAATTTGGATAGATTTTTCTTTTTATAAAATTAAAGCAAATAAGGTCAAAAAATTATGCATGCTATATGAAAATGAATTGAAGGGTGATTAAATGCATGATTAATTATATGTTATATTTTGCATGCATCAAAGACCCATGTCACATTTCAATTATTTGGAAAGAATGTAAAGTTCGAACTTTCTACGCCAAAAATGAAAGGGCACGAATTTGACTTGATTCCTTCCCAAATGTAAAATTTATTAAGAAGAACCTTGAAAATTGGTTCATATAAATATTTTTAGGATGAAAGGACATCATTTTCACAGCTTTCATTTCTATTTAGTTCCAGTCTCTCTCACCTTGCTTCTCTTTTTAGCATTTGTACTCTTCTCCTATGTCTTTCCTTAGGTCTTTCTAGTATCCCTTTGCTGTGGGCTTTGGATGTGGGAGAAGGGAGGAAAACAAAGACAAACTAAGGAAGAGCTAAAGAAACAAGGAAGAAAAAAGAGAATTCAGCAAAAAGGTGTATATAATAGGATTTAAGTTGTTGACTTATTTTCTTAGTGTAAAGCATGACTAGGATGAATTTTTAATGTTATATAATGATAATTTAAGATTAAAATTAATGGTACATGATGACAATTAGGGATAAGGGTTAAATTACTAATTTTGTGACTTGTTTAATGCATGATTCTTGACCTATAACTTTTCATTTATGTAATATGTTATCCCTCTTATGGTTCTTATTTTTTAACCTTAAAATTTATATATTAATAGTAATATATATATATATATATATATATATATATATATATATATATATATAACTCGTTAAAGTTTAACTTCCCCTCCCCACCGTATATGTGGATCTGGTTACATTTATAATATCATAGTCAAAGACTAGAGCTCTCTTCCCATAATATGTATCTAAATATGGTCAATGTGAACACACCACAATAATGTCACACAATCATCCGGAGGAAAGTAAGAATGTCTTGTATTTTAAGTGATATTATGACGTAGATGTCCTCGAGAACTCGTGCAACAACCCAGCGGAGTCAAGATTGTGGACGAGGACACGTCCAAGAGAATGGACATGGGTTTGAGGAACAATATTTAATTATTTTTTCGTTATCGACGGTTTGGATCTTCTGAACTTTCGACGATTCGAACCATCGATAATTATAATAATAAAATACTAAAAATATTATATATTATGATATATAATTATAATATATAATTATTTTATCCGTTATCGACGGTTCGGACTGTCTGAACTTCCGACGGGCTAGACCGTCAGAACATGTAACAATAAAATACCGATTTCGCTGGATATTACATAATGTTACTGACGGGTTAGATCGTTGGAATTGCGACGGATTGAGAACCGTAAAAAATTCCGCTCTCAAAAAATAAAATAATAAAATAATATATTTCATAATTTATTTTTTATATTTTCGACGGTATTGACCGTCGAAAATCACGACGGATTGGCATCGAGGGTGTGGCTTGCTGAGAGATGTTCCAGAGGGTTTTTCAGTAGAGTTCTTGGTGGCTAAACGGACGTCTCGAGGAGGAGAGGTGCGTCCCGCACGGGTGTTTCGGAGTAGCGAAAAATTGACCCGTGCCAAGTAGTATCAGAGCTGAGTTTCTTCGTCCTGACTTTGATACCAAGTGGTATCAGAGCCGAGTTCCATCGTCTTGACTCTAATACCAAGTGGTATCAGAGTCGAGTTCGTGGAGGGATTTGGGAGAATCCAAGTTCGCGCAGGAACTTGGAAGACTAGATTCGAGGTGAACTTGGGAAGGCGACGCCAGGAACGACAAAAGAAGACATGTGAATGAAGAAGAAGCAGCTGGTAGCGTCGAGGTTGCAAGAGATCGTCACTCGCGGAGGAATGCGATGCAAGGCTCAGCGGATCAGGGGTCGTTCGTTCACTCTTTCTCCATGAAGGACCTTGGACGAGCGTGGAGGTTCGTCCACTGAGGCATGGTGGCCTCGGTGCGCAGATGCTGTCCCAAAGGAGCGGAGTTTGGGACATTGCGAGCAGGCCATGTCCGAGGACAGCAAGGAGGGTCGCGACCTTGGAGAAGGAGGCTCCCCAACATGCGGCTGTTGGTGGGGGCAGGAGCGCAACGGCAGGTTCGAGGCATGTGGATGTCTCGGGTAGTGACGGTCTTCAGGCAGCTGCAGACATGCCTAGCTTTTGGAGGAGCAGAGGCGTTGCGGGTGCATCGAAACGGTCAAGCCATGAGATGGACATCAGGCATGACCTCCTTCATGACCTGCAGGGCAAGACGCGGCGGCCAGAGCCAACAGGGACCGTCCCCAAGGTTCTTGGCGAAGCAAGGACCATGAACACGAGTTGGCATGGATGTTGCGGGGCAACGTCTAGGTTGATAGGAGCGGACTATCAACCCCTCCAAGACTTCGGCCAAGAAGATTCTACATACAGCGCCCAGGTCAAGGTCCTTGGGAAGTTCGACGAGGAGGTCATGGTCCCAGGACGGTGGCGAGAAGGCATTGTACTAGGATCTTCAGCGGACAAGGTGGTGCGGGGCATCACGAGAGTGAGGTCTGTGGATTCGAGGAACCTCTTCTTCTTCGTAGGAAACCTGGCGGACACGAAGGTTCGTCCACTAGGACTTGGTGGTCCTAGTGCGCAAATGTCATCCCCAAGAGTGAGGTTCTGGGTGACACTTGCCGAAGAGGTCACTATATTGGAGAAGAGGGGTCCGACCTTGTGGCTGTGGGTGGAGGCTAGAGCAGCTGTCCTAGGATCTTGCACCGGAGGTGGCATCCCAAGATGTGGGAGTGCACGACGGCGGACTTGATGGGGGAGCAGACCCATCAGGTGCTTTGACCATACAATTTTGTTGGCCAGAACGCATAGGCAGGAACCAGGAAGTGTAGGGCAGGTGGATGTTCTGGCCATGGCATTCCACAACGGCTACAAGATCGACCGGTCTCTGGGGGCAGAGATGCTATTGGACTTTGAGGCGCGTAGGCCAGGGAATTTTCCCTAGGATGACCTGGGGCAGGGTCATCCTTCATAAGTCCGCGAGGCAGGATGAGACGGCGAGCGTCAACAGGGCCGTCATAGGATCCTTGGCGCAGCAAGGATCACCGACAAGGTTGGCGCAAGGATGTTGCTGGGCAACGTCAAGGTTAGTAGGAGGAGTCTACTAACCATTCAGTCTTCGACAAAGAAAGGTTTCCACGTGTGGTGTGCAGGCCATGTATTGGAACTTTCAGCTGGGCGAAGATGGAGGGCAGTCCAGTTCTTGGGACGAGGACGAGCGTGTCATGTTTCTGGAACGTGTGGACAGCAACCGAAAACTTAGGGTGCTGGCAGGAGGCCATGTCCCTGAGCGACGACCAGTGGGTCGTGCACTTGGGACACATGTGGGGAGGCTATGTCCTAGGATCTCTGACGGACTGGAGATCACGGCAATCCAGCACTAAAGTATCCGTTCAAGAGGGAACATGATCAAGCCTAGTCGAGCAGCAAGGTGGACGCACTTAACTGCTTGGCGCAATCTGGAAGAGGCCAAGACGTTGGCCAGAATTCGGACGGAAGGGCACGAAGGACAGGATGTGGAGATCTTGCCCTGGGACATGTGCGCGGAGGCGATGTCTCACATGTTCCAGAGATCGGCGACTAATGGTGACTGGTGGCCAATGTGGCACCTTCGATTAGCAAGGTGACACTACAAGGGCGCGGTTCGAGTAGGAATTCGCCCCAAGGACGTTCTTCCTGGGTGCAGTCCAGAGGAGAACAACATGATGCGCGAGAACCGGATCACGCATCGGTGGGAGCCGACCACCAATCCTCAAACTTTATGCGAGTAGGCATGGTGCGCGGAGGCACTAAAGTCCGAGGCGGTGACATGGCGAGCAGGTCATGTTCCAAGGACGATGACAAGGAGGTCGTGTCCCAAAGTCTTCAACGAGGTGAAGACAACGGCATGTGCACCTTCAAACAACAAGGATGCACGCATAGGCAGAGAGGGCCTACTTGGGAAGTGATGCGGAGGTCACATCTCCGGGACAATGGCAAGGTGGCCACGTCCCACAATCTTCAACGGACCGAAGATTGACGCATGTGCACCTTCGGACAGTAAGGATGCACGAGTAGGCGGAGAGGGCCTACTTGGGAAGTGACGCGGAGTTCACATCCCCGAGACAACGGCAAGGTGGCCACGTCCCACAATCTTCAACGGACCGAAGATTGACGCACGAGTAGGCGGTGAGGCCCTACATCGGGACATGACGAGGAGGTCACATCCCCAGGATAACGACGAGGTAGCTACGCCCCACAATCTTCAACGGACCGAAGATTGGCACAGGGTGAAACCTTCGGACATCAAGGTAACACCGTGGAGCGGATGGTCAAAAGGCTCGAGGTAGAGTCATGACCAAGTTCGGAGATGCGGAGGTCTTCCGAACGATGCAAGTACGAGGACGCGGAGGTCTTCCGAACACGGCAATCCAGAAAGTGAGTAAAAGGCTTCCTTGGATGAAGCATGTGGCAGCGAGAAGAGGCATTGCCGGGACGGCAATGGCTTGAGTGGGGGAGGATGTCACTCTTCACCCTTTGCCACATCCCAGGACGGGGCTGGGATGCAGCGGGAGCTGGCTGGATGCGCAGGAACAATAGGCGACGCGGGGACGCACCGGGACGCGTGGCGACCTGATGCATGGAGCCAAAGCTGGAGGCTTTGGGGACAAGAAACAATGTCCAGGGCAGCGAAGAGATCGAGGAGGACTCTCGGAGCATACTCAGGACATGGCGAGCGTGCGACGGACGTGGAGGCGCGTCGCACTCCTACTCCTAGTAGGAGTAGGACTCCTAGTCCAAGTAGAAGTTGGACTAGGGCAGTGACGTGCGGAAGGCTGAAGATGGATGCCGAGGAATCCAAGTCCGAGGATGGACCAAGCGGGCGGGAGATGGATGGACGCGAGGTGGCGGCCATGCCATGGCCAAGTCCTAATGTGATTAGGACTTGGACGGCCGTGCGGATCGGGGGCATGTGGTGTCTTCAGGCCGAGCGGCTTCGGAGTCTAGAAGTCTGACTTGGAGGAAAACTTCTGGACGTGCAGGGGCATGGAAAAGGATGCTGGCCGAGTTCGAGTAGGAGCTGACCTTGGAAGAAGTCCTAAGTCGAGTAGGACTTAGGATGGGGACTTCCAAGTGGCCGGACCTTCTCCCAGCAGCAATAGGAGCTGAAGACCAACTAGGAGAAGATCTTGGAAGAGCCTGGACGTGCATGTCTGGGATGGCAGCAAGGAGATGGATGGCATGTCCAAGTGGCGGCCAACTCCTAGTGCTAGTAGGAGTTGGTGCACTAGGGCATGGCCGGATCTCCTCAACTCCAAGAGGGAGGGCCGAATTTTCCAGAGATCTTGGGAGTTGGATTTGAGTCCTATTGGGAGAAGATTTCCATGTAAAAGATCTTGCATGATCTTAGGAGTTTGGCTTAGATTAGGAGTAGAAGTTAGATGAAGAGTGGGAGGACTCTTGCACTATAAATACTCATGTAATCTAGCCATAGGAGGGGATCGAATCTAGGATGGGCACTCCTCTAGAATTCCTCTAGGGCCGAGCAGGGCTTGAGGTTCTTGAGAAGTGTTAATCAAGTCGAGTAGGACTTGAGCCATCCAGGAGGAAGATCCTCAAGTCGGGGAGGACTTGAGTACGGGATCAAGTCGCGTGGGACTTGAGACCATGGGGGTCGTTGGGTGGTCCTAAGTGATCCGAGGAGGGGTCTAGAACATCCACGAGGGATCTGAGTAGGGATTTCCTAAGAGTGAGCATATTGTAATCTTGGTTTGATTATTGAATATGAGAGCTCTTCCCTTTATCTTCTATGAATGTTATTCTATGTGTGTTCCACGGTGGGCATCGAGGGTGTGGCTTGCTGAGAGATGTTCCATAGAGGGTCTTTCAGTAGAGTTCTTGGTGGCTGAACGGACGTCTCGAGGAGGAGAGGTGCATGCCGCACGGGTGTTTCGGAGTAGCGAAAAATTGACCCGTGACACACAGCTAGAGCCGTAGGAATGTTCCCACGGGTGCAGCCGTCGGAAATGGTTCCCACGATTCTAACCGTAGTAAAGGTTCCAGTCGTGAGAAGGTTCCGACGGCTTAGACTTTCTTCCCATGACTTTAACCATCGAAATGATTATTTTTCTTTAAAAAAATCCGGCCGCGATCAAAACGGCCATCCACCCGACCGTGACGATATGCAGCGAGCGAGATTATCCGCCGTCCGTCCGTATCCAGCCGGATCGTCCGTCGTTCATCCATGAACAGCCGCCCATAGCCGGATCGTCCACAGATCGTCCACATCCAGCCGCCCGTAGCTGGATCATCTGTCGTGAGCAGTCAGATCTGGCCATGCACGTACCAGATCCGGCCGTGAACGGCCATGATCTGGCCGTGGACGGCCCCAATCTGGCCGTTCATGCCTAGATCGGGCCGTGCACGGTCAGATGCTCTTGCGGGCTGCAGGCCGTTCGCGCGTGACAGTTCACGCACAGATACAGTGGATGAGCTTGACGTTCATGACCGCCACGTACGTTGATGACCGGGGTGAGTGACACAGTGGACGCAGCGGCCGACGATAGGGGAGAATAGAAAATGGACAGACGAAGGCGGCGGCCGTACCATGGGTTTCTTCGCCAGAGCGTCGGGGAGAGGGCTGCTGAAGGACTACAGGCAAGGTTCGAAGAGCGATCATCGGATCGGGAGGTGGCGGCGGCAGCGGCAACTGGTCATTCGTCGAAGCGTGAGCGTCGGAGTGCGGGGAGATGGCCTACTCGGCCGCGGGAAGATGGCTAGAGCGTGCGTGGGAGGGGAAGAGCTCAGCACCAGAGAAGAGGGCTAGGGAAGAGCTCAACGTCGAGGACAATGCGCAGCGGTCAAAAGTGGTGAAGAACAGTCGGGGGAAGAGAGGTCGGGTTATATATATGGGTGGAGATGCAACGGACTTTCCAATGGCTGAATCCGTCGAAATATTTTAATTTTTTTGTCCGTTGCTGGTGATATTAAAATATATTTTCGTATTCTCACGTCTCGAGCCATAAGAAATTATTGAGTGAGGTTCCCACGGCGAGAGCCATGGAAACCTTAAAAAAATATTTATAATCCTCCAAAAAAATATTTATTCCATTCCATCATCAAGAAACTATTATTTTTATGTTTCCCACGCTATGAAAAATAGTGTAATTATTTTCCACGGTAGAGATGTGGAAAAGAGATGTGCTTGAATTTTCGAACGATAGCTTCGACCGTTGGAAAATTCATCGGAATTTGCAGCAGATTTGCGACCGTCGAAAATTCCCGTAAAAAAAATGTAATTTTCTTGTAGTGCTTAGGTTTAAATGAAAATTTGAAAATAAAAGTAAATGTTCCTTTTGAAGTACTCAAATTCTGAATATAATGCAAAAGCTCAAATTTTCAGGCGGAAATTACTTTTTTCATCGTAAAAAGTAAATTATAGTCAGTATATTATGTTCCCGTTAATGATTGGGCCTCTCTTGAATCTTTTTAAGTTGGCATACAAAAACTATTTTCATTTTTTAATAATAGTTTTCACATTCGTATAAAAGAAAAGTTGTAATAATATTGTTGTAAAAAACACTCCCGCACTATAAAATCTCGTTATAAGATAATATCTAATAAAATAATATGACTTTGAACATAAAACAATATTTAATTTGGAATTCTCTTCTATTTTCGTCGAATAAAATTTTGGATTTAACGAGAGGCTCTGCCTTTTGATAAAAAAAAATGGATGGTGGGCCTTTTGATAAAAAAGATAAATGTTCGACCTGCACAACTAATTGAACTGCTAATCACTGCACTCTACGCGACCCAATCATCTCGTGGGGGAGTCTGAGTCTGGGCGGCCTAGACGTAGACGCGTTCCAGGTTGAGGATGACGAGGTGCAGGAACAAGGCGGCGTCTGCGGGGCTTCTACACGAACGACGTCGAGGTGCTCGCCCATGTAAGGATGCCTCAGGAGCATCTCCGCTGTCCATCTCTTCCTTGCGTCCACCTCGAAGCACTTGGACAAGAAATTCTTCCCCAACTCCGACATGTTTGCTGGTATCAGCGGAAAGGCGAGGCCTTCGCCGACTAAAGCCAAGAACAGATTTTGGTCCCTCACTGCACTAGCCAGATATGCAGTGGCCGGCTCGCCAAGTATCATCTCAGCGAAAGTACAGCCGAAGGCCCAGACGTCCGCCGGCGCTCCGTACTCGTTCTTGGCTATACACTCCGGGGCCATGTAGTACGGCGTGCCCCGGTAACACCCGGCCGGCGTCCTCTCGCACGACCGCAGGGCGAGGCCGAAGTCGACGATCTTGACCTCGCACAGGCTCCACACCATCACGTTGTCCGGCTTGATATCGCAGTGGACGACTCCGAGACGGTGGATATCGACAAGACCCCGGAGCACGGATCTTGCGTACCGCCGGGCGGTGAGCTCGTGCATGGGGAGGCACTCAAGCAAGCTCCCTCCAGGCGCGTACTCGATGAATACGTTGTACGTCCACTGCCCTTGGCGCTCGATATCGTTGGTCTTCGTGGCGGCGTCGCCGTAGCAGCCGATCACCTGAGGGCAACCGCGAAGCATGTCCAAGAACATCTTCTCCCTCCTCAAGTAGGGTGCAGCCATCCCCGTCGCCGACTTGATTGCAGTCGGCATCCAGGAGTTTCCATCG
The DNA here is from genome assembly GCA_030549335.1 of Pontederia crassipes. Classification (NCBI taxonomy): domain Eukaryota; kingdom Viridiplantae; phylum Streptophyta; class Magnoliopsida; order Commelinales; family Pontederiaceae; genus Pontederia; species Pontederia crassipes. The sequence continues at coordinate 50,375,590 of CM060186.1, read as the reverse complement.
ACGAAGAAGCCGAGGTTAACAGTGCCATATGCGCCTCTTCCCAGCTCCTTCCCTTTCAGGCACCTTATCATTGGCTTCCTCGTCGCGGGATCCATGGAAGAAGAAGACGACGCCATGCTCAGCTCAGCTCAGATGGAAAAAGATGGAGAAATAGCGAAGCCTCGCAGGTATTTATGATCATCGACAAGAGCTAGTGCTACTATAACTCGGAATTAATGGTGAAGTCGAATGGGATTATTACTATTACATATAATTATCAGTGTTATTAAATTAAGCCCTACTTATACTCGGATTAAGAATATAAAATTAAAAAGAATAAAACTTAATTTAGGATTATGGTTAATATTAGAATTTAAAATAGGTTGGGATCATCCGTGTTATTGAAGTCCTATTTCTATTCAGATTAAATAATAAAAATTCAAAAGAATAGAAATTAAATAAATTTATAGAGCTTCAACTATTTCTCTAACTTAATTTGTTTTTTATATTTAATTAAATTTTCATTTATTCGTTAATTTCTTTAATTTAATCATTTTCTATGTCTACTCAAATTAAAATGATTTTTATCATATATTTTATGAAATTTGAAATTTTGTTATGTCGAATATAAGGATAGAATCAATGTATCAACTGAGTTTTTTATTGGTCCTAATGAACTATGTATATTATTTTAAGTATTATTATTTAAATCGAATATATACATTTAAAATAATATAGGATATTAGATCAAAAAATAGGACTCTTAGAGGAAGTGTGTCAAACGTCTTTTTTTACACCTAGTCGGTTCCGATATTTAAACTATTAGTACCAAACTAATTTAAAATTGGGATAAAGAGGATGGCTTCTCCCGATGATTTCTCCTAGTGTGATGACTACAGGAATCGAACAACGACTCACTTGGACATAATTGATGCGAAAATTGATATCATTAAACTAGCAAGTGCACTTATCGTTCAAAATTTATTGATAAAATAAAAATTAAATATTTCCTATTTCGATTACCTGAAAAATGTTGTTTCAAATAAAAATAAATAAGAAATAAATTTAATATCGAAATTATGTATCTTGAATTCAGCTAAAATCTAAATCCAATTTTAAAATTACAAGATCATATATTAAATTATGATTATTAATTAGTTATATAATAAATAAATAAATATTTTTTTATCTTTCTTAAACTAATGTTTCTCTATTATAATTATCTAATAAATAATTATTATGTCATCCTTGCGTGTGAGGGGTTTTAGACTATTATTAGATAATAAAATTTATTTTCCTATACAAATGACTAAAACTAAATAAAATTTAATTTGATCAAAATATAAATCTATCACATGTTGATTTCTATTTTTTAAAATTCAACTACAAAACAAAAAAAAAGAATAAATTATAATTATTCACAAAAATTCTAAATCATGAAAATTTAGTTTTTTATTATTCTAATTTTCTATTGAACTAAAAAATTGTAAATGTATATTTGATTATAAATTATTAACTATTTTTCAATTTATTTAAAACAAAAACTATTATTTTATAAAAATAAAAAGTGAGATAGTATATGACACATGTTCATAATATTTTAAGCTTTAGTTTGGATACAAAATACAATAACATAATCTATAATATAACATGATAATATATATTGAAGTAGGAGTTTTATTAGGATTAACTCAAAAAATTATTCTCTTTTTTTCCAGAAACCATCTTTTATGCTTCTAGAATTTTTACATAACTCTCTTATGATGTAGTAATATATGTATAAGTAGGAGTTTTAGTAGGATTTAAAGTAAAAAAAATATAAAAATACAAAAAATAAGTTAAAATTTATAATTTCTGAACCGGGATTAAATCGATGATGAGCCGTGCCATGACCTAAAATTTCGCATCCAGAAACGTAGGGGTGCCGGCCTTGGTTCCCTCATCGTCAGAGCGCCAAGCAGCCTCCTGAGCACGTCCGCTCGCACAACGAAAACATCACACACAACGAGCCACAAGAGAAGCACTCTGGAAAAGCTTGGAACAAGGTTGTTTAGATCCCAATCTAGATCTTAAGATCTTACAATTTTATGATCTTATTGATTCCTTTCGAACTCGATCTTATTTTGAGAATTTTATGCGTAAGATCTTAATACGATCTTAGTTTTGATCACACGAACTTACGATCTTATCCGATCCTATACGATCTCATATGATTAATATAATCATTTAAATATTAATTAAAAATATATTTATGATATTAAAAAATAATTTATATGAAGTCAAAAATATATTTGTTCATTTTTAATATGTTTTGATATAATTTGGCTTAAGAATCGATAAAAAATATCTTAGTGATGTATAATTTAAGATGTCAATGCTAAAGTTTTGTCAAAAATATATTTATTGTTTTAAAAATATATTATTTTATTAATATATAGGATCTTACGATCTTCGATCCGATCTTACGATCTTCGATCTTATGACCCCCCTCCGATCTTAATTATATAAGATCTCGATCTTGACAACCTTGGCTTGGAATATTATTTGAATACTCGATGAATGTATAAGCCTAGATACATGTTCTATTTATACAAGTCTAGGGTTGGCTAACACTTTAACCGTCCTCTTTTATCTTTCCATTAATCAAGGTGTCCTCCATGATAACCTCAACGTGCAAAACCCCCTTTTGACACTTGTGATTGATCTTTACAATCTCCTGATCTTCTCACCAACAGTCCATGCCAAGGGCTCACTCCTCGTCACCCTAATTGCCCGGTATGAAGATAAGATGTCGTTTGCATCTTTTCTACTTTCCAACCAACTTTCCTTCTTTAGGAATAACCATCGGTCGTTCCTCCAGGGCCAGCTTTCCTTCTTGAAACTTATCATCAATCTTGGTCATTTGTGATGGGCCAAGATGGGCCTCGACACTCTGTCACTGTGCGCCACACCGCCGCACCGTGCTCCACTGTCAAATCGGGCATTATGCCAAATCAGACATAATGCCAAAGCGGACATTCTGCCAAAGTAAGTAGGGAATGTGCTTCTTGTATATTATTGTGTCCCACGGAGCCTCCTCTCACCGTCTGTCAACTTTGCTCGTCACAAACTCCTTGTCAGAGCCTCCCGGGCGCTCTTAGGACATGCCTAGGATGAAACATGGCAGGGCACGAGCATGGAGCGCCCGTCCCACCATGCGACCCAGGACGCCGCCTAAGGCGGGGAGTGACAACCCTCCCCCACCGAAGGTGTTGCCGCCCTTGGCAACATTGGTTCTTCTTGTGTGACCATCATTTGGACGGACCCATCCACGTGGCTCCTCGCTGCTTCAGCTCTCGAAGAGCCCTTTGCATCTTCATGGTACCTCTTGAGCATGTTCACGTGAAAAACTGGATGAAGTTGTCGCAAGCTTGGGGAAGCTCCATCCGGTAGGCCACCTTGCCTACCCTCTTGGTGATGGTGAAAGGGCCCTCATACCTCTTCAACAGCCCTTGTTGCATGTGCCTTGAGAGCCTTGAACTGCTGCGTCCATAACTATCGCGTCCCTAGCTTCACAAGGACTTTGTCCCCACTTGGAACTCCAAGTGCCTTCGCCTCTGGTCTGCGAACTTCTTCATCTTCCTTACGGATTTGTCTAGGATGGCCTTGGACTCCTTCACTTGATCTTGTCATCCACAGGCGACTTGGTACGCGGCTGAGCACCTCCCAGTGTACCGGGCCGTGAGTGCGGCTGGGGTCACGAGATGGCGCCCCATGATGATCTCGAAGGCACTCTGCTACATGGCCTCTTCTGCATGTTGTAGGAGAATTGAGCCACATTCAATAGCTTGGATCAATCCTCCTTATTGGCCACCACGAAGTGTCGGAGATAAATCTCGAGTAAATAGTTGGCTCACTCCGTCTGTGGATGGAATGTGGTGAAGTGTAGCTCGATCCGTAGGAGCTTGAAGAGCTCCCTCTAGAATGACCTCTGAACCGAGGGTCACGGTCACTGACGATGACTTACGGGATGCCTCAATACTTGATGATGTTCCTCACGAATAGTTGAGCGGCTTCCTCCGCCGAACAACGCTTGGGCACCAGGATGAATGTGCCATACTTAGAGAATTTGTCGACCACCACCACGATCGATCCTGCTTCACCTGACTTGGGCAATGCCAAGATGAAGTTCATGGTCACCGTTTGCCATGGATGATATGGGATGAGCAGGGGCTCCAATAGCCATGCTGACTTCCGCTAATCGATCTTGTCTCGCTGGCATGTGAGGCACGTCCGCACATAGGCCTTGACGTCCTCCTTCTTTTGAGGCCAGTAGAAGGTGTCCTCCACTAGTGCCAGCGTTCGGGCTGCGCCAGGATGGCTAGCCTACTTCGAGTCGTGGCAGCCCTTCATGATTGCCCGTCGAAGGCCCTCCCAGCATGAGACAGAGAGTCGGCGCCCCATTGTGAAGAGGAGGCATTCCTCCTTTCCGAACCTCATGGACTTGCCCTCCTCGACAAGCCGCAAAAATTCCACAACTTTAGACTCAGTCCTCCCAGATTTGCTCCTAGAAATCCATGCGCGTAATTGAGATAGTCGCCACTCAGGGCGTCGGCCACCACATTGGTGCACCCCGCCTTGTACTCCATCATGTAGTCGAACTCCGCACGGAAGTCCTGCCATCTTGTTTGCTTGGGATTGAGCTTCTTCTGTTCTTGAAAGTATGAAGAAGTCACATTGTCAGTTCTGAGTACGAGCATGCTCCCGAGAATGTAATGGCACCAGATGTGTATGCAGTGAACCACGACTGTCATTTCTTTCTCGTGCAAGGCGTAGCGTTGCTCGGCCTCGTTGAGCTTGCGGCTCTCAAAGGCCATGGGGTGACCCTCTTGCATGAGGATGCCACCCAGTGTGAAATTAGAATCATCGGTGTGCACTTCAAAGAGTCGACCAAAGTCGGGCAGTCGTAGGCATGACTCTCCCGCTATGGCGCCCTTCAGGTGCTCGAACGCCAGCAAGCATTCCTCCATCCACCGCCACTTCTCATCCTTCTTCAATAGGACGGTGAGGGACGCGACCTGTCGCGAGAAGCCCTCCACAAATTGTTGGTAGTAGTTGGCCAGGCCGAGGAACGACTGCAATTCCGGTGCGCTCATTGGCGGTTGCCACTTGAGGATCGCGTGGACATCGCCTTGTCCATGCTGATCCTCCCTTCTTGATGTGGTGCCCTAGGAACATAACCTTCAGCTGGGCAAAGGAACACTTCTCCAACTTTATGAAGAGTTTGTTGGCCCTCAATAGCTTGAACACTTCATCCAAATGCTGCACATGCTCCTCAAGAGAGTTAGAATACACCACAATGTCGTCCAAGTGTGTCCATGGCACTATCAAACAAGGTGGCATTCAAAACCAAAGGCTTCAACAAGGGCAGCAACTAGAAGATGGCGTGCAAAGGAGACAAGTGTATATATCATAGAAGACGGACAAGTACGAAGGAGGAGCTAGCTTTCGATGGTTCCAGTTATTCAAACTTTGTCTCCATCACAAACATCGCCATCATCAACGTCGGCTACCACACTTTCCCAAATTCAATTGAGTCCTCTCCGACTAATACGCAATAGTGAAAAATTAAAGGGAAGAGAAGTACATCACAGATTTTAAACACACCAACCACATCAAAGCAAAGGTCAAAGAATAAACATCCAGCCATGATAACCAACAACTTAAAACACAACTGCAACTTAAGAAAGTTGTTGTACTTGAAGAACTTCCACCACCGTACAATGACATAAGGGTGGAAACATTGGGCATGCTCCACCACTGCATTTGGTGAGCATCATCAACCACCGCATTTGCTGAGCATCATTGTCTGAAGCATTCACAATCAAATCTAATAACCCCTGTGAAATTGTTCCTTAATTGCATATGTATTTACATTATTTTAGTTGACCGTCTTATTTTAGTCTCAGCATATGCCATTTCAAAGTCAAGCTAAAGACTTTAAATTAGAACTATTCTCTTACCTTTATCTCTTAGTTTGGATTTTAATTTTCATTTGATTAGATTTTTTTTCTTAATTTAGTGTCAAAGTTGTTTTATTTTTATTTTGTTATTTTAATCGATCATCCTTTGCAGGTCCAAATAAAAAATTGTCACGGGTCATTACGAGGGTCACAGTAACAATTTTCTATGTAGATCTCAAGCTCATGGGCCATAATCCTTATTTCATGGCCCTATCATTAGATTTCATGGGTCGTTAGAGATTTCTCATGGGTCTTACAGTAGGTTTACACATTTATCATGGGTCGTTACATGACACTCACGGGTCTCACAGAGAGTTCATATGCTAGAATTAAAGTTTAACGGGTCATTACACATGTTTCGCGGGTGTCACAGAATGTGTTCTTTAGCGTATCATCATTTCACGGGTCTTTGTGCCTATAGATGAATTGATAAATTGTTAATATAGTTGAATTGATAATTATTATTACGACATTCACTAACCTTTGTCCAATGGATAATTGATTAGCTAATAATTGTTAATTATTAAATTATAGCCTTCATTGACTTTTGGGTAATTAATGATTGATTAAAAGTAATTGATATTAAATTGATAATCATTATTAAATTGAATTGAGACGTTATTGATTTTAGAGAGTTGAAATTAATGGGTCACTAGTAATTAATGATATGGATTTGCCATGATTGTTCATTTGAATATTCTCATCGTTATTGATAATTGATAAATTTTCTGATCAATTATATATTGTTTACAGATAATTATTTATTGATATTGTTGTCGATAGCGATCCATGATTCATACTGATAATTGTTATGGATGGTTCTAAATAATAAGTTATCTCATTGGTCTTTGTTCCTCTACTTGGATTCGTGCAAGATGAAATGATGAAGATGGTGAGACGGTTGTGTGGCTCCTCTGACGGATGACATGGATATGGATATAGGGTCATATATTATATAGTTGTGGATTCTAACTCACTGATTATTAGACATTGTATAAGTCGCTTCCATATATTATAAAGCCTATTATAAATTGGTCTTTCGCTGATGTAAGTCAGACTGGTCAAAGTGAGGAAAATAGTCACGTCATACAATTAAGTGGTGTCGTTGAGATAGTCTTCTGGGCAGAGAATAAAATTTTGAGACGTTACAAGCATAATAGGTCCTACTAGATGTGAGATGCGACCATAGTGCTAGCTGAAGATGGTGCCGATCATGACCGAACACATACATGGCTAAAGATGGTTGAAATGAATGGATGGTTGAAAAGAAGCAAATGGTGAAAAGTTTTGGAAATTTTGATTGAATTGAGGTGCATAAAAGAGGAAGGCTCAAGTTAAGAGCTGGGGCATCAATTAGATTTCAAGCAGTGAATTGGAAGAAAATGAAGAAAAATAAGATATGTAACAAAAATATAAGGAAAGAGATAATAATAATAATATTAAGTGAAGAGCAATTTGAAATTGCACTTTGAGATATAAGTTCACGAGAGAACATGTTCACATCAAGGGAGGCACGTGTCACTCCCTGCCTTAGGTGTCATCCAGGGACACATGGTGGGGTAGGCGCTCCACGCCCGTGCATGGCCATGTCTTATCCCAGGCATGTCGAAGCTTTGGTGCAAAAGCTCCAGAACACGAATGATGCAGTCCTTGGCCTGGAGGCGGTAGCGGGGCAGCATGGTCTGGCGCTAGAGGAGGGTGCAACTGCACTAGAGGATATGGAGGCACTATTGAGGGCCGTGGAAGAAGCCATGGAGAACCAGGTCAAGGCGATGGAGGTCGACCTCCTGATGAAGCGACAGTTCTCGAACGCATGAGGATTGTCGGCGCGCACGTCCATTCTGAAGTTCACTGGCCCCGAAGATGTACGATGACGTCCGAAAGGCGACGACCATCAACGACTTCCTATGGTGGTTCGAGAAGGGCTTCAAGACCAATAAGATCATGGTCGAGAAGGCCCATATTGACATAGCCGTCCACGAAAATAAAGGGAGCGAAGGAGGTGACAAACTCATCCACGACAAGAAGACTGTCCGGTGCTACGTCTTTGGAGGGTCGCAATACACCCGAGAGTGCGACAAGAAGGCGAGCCTGGCGGCCTTGACCTCGACCTCGGACGATGAAGAAGGGGGCGCACACATTGGGTCCGTGATGCGTTGTATTTGTAACAATAAAATTTGCTAGCAAGTGCACTAGTTGCTCAAGTAATATAGTAAAAAGGAGTAAGAGTGTCGAACCCACGAGGAATATTATTAATTCAATATATGGATTTATAAATTAATAAGAGAGGAAAAACATGGATTTTTGGAAAGAGATTTTATGAAATAAAATAAAGAAAATAAGATAAAGATAAGATAGTGGTGTTGAAGTTAGGCCTTAGGATGAAAATAGATCGGGATAAATATTTGAACCATAAAAGATAACTTTAATCTTTAAAGATGGATTAGAGTCTCCCTAAAGTAATCTAACATGATTAACTTGTGGTTTCCACGACTGGCATCCCTCAATCTAATCATATAGAACTATCTTAATTTAATAAGAATTGAAGTCTCCATGACTGGTACCCCCAAAATCATATTAAAATTAAGATGCATTAAATTGAATTCTCTAGACTATTAATCACTCCACAAACTGGTATAGATTAATAGACCACACAAACTTGATTCTCCACACACTAGTTATCAAATTTATGTCAATTATTAATTCCAAATAAAATCAATTATAATTAGTATAATAAATTCTGAAATTAAACACTCAACAAACTGGTATAGCCTAATTCAAAAATTTAATTAACTAATATAAAAGCATTAAGCACAATTAATAATTGATCAGAAAAGATTAAAACAAATAAAATGGGGTCCAAACATTTCCCTTCAATTAATAATCTCCTAAAATAATAATCCTAAAAACATAGAGTTCATCCTAGAAATTCTGGAGAGATAATAACAAAATAACAATAATAATCGAAAGAATTACACCCAAAATAGAAGTAGAGCTCTCGAATTGGGCAGACAGTCGGGCAGCCTCTCGGACTTGATCAGGGTCGCGATCAACCTCCAGCCGTCGCACCTCTCTCCTCTTGGTCGTAGCCTGCAGAGCTCACGACTCGCCGTGGAAGAAACCTGAACTTCAGAGCACTCATTGAAACGATGGATTCTTCACGTATTTATAGGGTGCAGACGGCCTTCAATTTGATCTCGGCCGTAACATCGTACGGTTGACTTTAAAATTATAAGATAAACTCGGCCAAAGATAAATCCTTTTATCATTACGCCTAAAGATAAATCTTTCTTATCTTTTTACGCCCAAAGATAAATCTTTTACTCCCTCCAAATCTCGGCCGTAAGGAAGGAACTTATCTTGTTACGCCCAAAAGATAAAATCAATTAATTGTTACACCCTTCATCTTCATGCCATTACGCCCTCCAAATTTCGGCCGTAAGGAAAGACTTCTCCTGTTACGCCCAAAAGATAAAAACATTTATCTTTACTCCTTCAAATGTTAGCCGTAACAAAGAATTAAATCTTGTTACTCCTTTTGAATCTCGGCCGTAAGAAATAATTTCTTTGAATTTCGGCTGAGATTCGAATTTTCCTGCAAAATAATTATCCAAGTTTAGTTAATCCATCCACAATTAAAATATTTAGAGAATTTAATAATTAAAATTGATAAATTCGGAATTACGATTAAAAGTGACTAAAAATGATGCATGCCATGATCAAATTACATAAAATTTAAATAAAATAATTAACTAAAATATGTTGTATTTTGCATGCATCAAACTCCCCCAAGCTTAAAGTCTTGCTTGTCCTCAAGCAAAAATTCAAGGCAAAGCTCAAGAAAGTTCCATCGTAGCCTCCACATTGTCAACTGACTAATTTTCTCACACAGTTCTTCTGCACACCTACTACTTAGTATCTTATCATTTTCCATGCACTTAGCTTCATAGAAGTTCTGAATGTTACACAAATTTAAACAATCTCAAATTCAGCCTTGTGAAAAAATAAATTGTCTATCAAATAATAGCATTAATATTGAACACATAAGTACTAATTGAGCTTAAAACTTTTTCTTTTTCTCTTCTTTTTTTTCAACTTTATTTTCAATCATTTTAAAAGTTTTAATCTTCAAGCAGGATTGCACAAGGAAGTCCATGTAGCGGGCTTTGGACTGATGACTCCCATACCAGATGGTCTTAGGGCAACAGGTGATAAAGCACCCCTCGAGTTTACTTGCCCGAACAACCAAGGTTCTGAATGAAGAGTTCGAACTTAGCCATGATTTAGTACTCATGTGCTTCTCCATATTCCACAAGATGGTCCATGTAGTAGGTTTTCGATCGACGGATCCCAGAGCAGTTGCCCTTAGGTCGCCAGGCATGAATCCCTACGGATCTAATTACCCGAACACACATTGGTTCCGGATAACACTTTTGTACCTACACATAACTTTATTCAACTTTTTTTTTATTTTTTTTATTTGTTGGGGTTTAACTAACCCTTCTTTTTTATAAGCTCAAAAAGTATTTGATATGGTCAATAAGAAGGCTACTACTAATCAAGACTTAATAGAAATTAATAAAAAGGCATGAATATGATTTTGTCGTCTAGTCATTCATAATTCTATTTAGCATAGGCACATAGTCCATAAGTTTGATACTAAAATAGCAAGTGATAAGAAAGAAAATCATTCAAATTTCATCAATTAACGACATGTCTTTGAACTTTTACTAAAAAATAATTAAAACAATAAGACAAAAGTTAGTAAGATGGTAGCAAAAATAAATGCATGCAATGGTATTTTTTAGAAAATTTTCAAATTTTTCAATTTTTTTGGATTTTTTTATAAATAGATGCAAACATAAGCAAATAAACAGAAAGAAACATGCAATGCGTGAAATGCAAACTCCCCCAAGCTTGAAATAGACACTGTCCTCAGTGTTAAGCCAGCAAGGGAAAGTGATACATACTCAATAAAAAGGAAAATTTAAAGAAACAAAAATAAAGAAAAGGGAAAAGACACAACCGGATTTACTGTCTGCGGGGTGGTGATGGTGGATGGTAGCCGAGATTTCCTTGGCGCATATGATACTCATGGATGCGTCTCGTCATGCGCGCATGCTGATTCTGAAGGGATTCGAAGCGACCCTGACGATCATCCATATTTCTAAAATCAGCTCGAATGTTGGTCAACTCTTGTGCTTGTCGAAGTTGCTCTTCCTGAATAGCGTGCAACTGCCCTGACTGACGAAGTTGTTCTTCTTGAAAAGTGTGAAACTCCCCTGCTTGACGAAGTTGTTCATCATACATTGATTCCCATAAGTTTTGCATGGAAGCATAGTCAGGCTGAGGTGGCGGAGGTGGATAGTAAGTCTGCTCTGGGGCTGAAGTAAAAGTGGGCTCCGGTGCTATATAGCGATTCTGAACAGGTTCTTGTAAAGGGGCAGATACTTTCATCGAATCGCGTTCCTCATAAGGAGTAGAAGGTATGAACGAGGAATCAGAAGAGCTCTCTTATGCTGGAGATGGAATCGGAGAAGGCACCGGCATATAAGGTGAATGGACGGATGTGACATATTGGGAAGCTGCCGGTGATGCAGCCTGGAATCCTTGTTGCTGTTGAAGGTAGGGTTGGGCTGCCGCATAATCAGTAGAATCAAACCAGGAGAAAGGTTCATCCTGGTGTAGCTGTCCGACAGAGGTAGATGGTCCTGCAGGTGGGATTACTGGAGCTATGACCTGCCTAAAAAGGAGCCAATTATTTGGATTAATCGGCGTAAAAGCATCTCGATCTGAGCAGGGCACCTCCTGATGGTGGCCTTTAAAAATAAAAACTTTGATCCCTGAGTTGTTGGTCTTCACGAGACCCATAGCTTGAATGGTCCTACGAGTGAGGTGAGCATTTCCTGACACAGCTTCAAGATCATCCAAGTCAAGTTGTAGGTGCTGAGCGATAGGTGTGAGAAGAGCACCCATATTAATGCTACCGCCACGATGAGTAGTGCGGCGCTGGAATCGACGAATGAGGAAGGCACCCACATTAACGGGAGTTCTGTGAAGCATGCTGTGGATGAGATATAACTCTCCTTCTGAGACGACACCATCATTATCACTGTGTCCACTTATGATGTTGCTTAGCATGCGATGGACTTAGCGCAGAACAGGATTCTGAATTGAGCTATCTTTAGCGGTGTTCCAAACCAATCGGTCTTCTTCTGTTATCTGTTTCCAAAAAGTTTTAGCATCAAAGTCAGCAGGTACAGAAAGAGATCCATGGTTGGGAAATCCATAGATATTATTAATCTCTCCTAGAGTGAGAGTAAATGGTCGTCCATAAAGTTGGAATGAAATGCGGGGCTGATCATAGTTCCTGCCATCTAAATTAAAGATTTCCAGAGATGAGAGGAATTTCATAATTAATACTTCATAAGTTGGCCACCAAGAATGCACAAAGTCAGATAGTCCAATTTGAGAAAATAATAGATGAGTATCTGCAAGTAAATTATACTCCCTCAGCAATTCAGTATCTGAAAATCTGGTGGCATGAATTCGAATATCACATATCCGTTCATATCGAGCTTGATACTCCGGCTTAGTCCAATAATAATCTCCGGAGTAGGAGATTAATTGTGAGGGCTGTGGGGCCGACTGAGCATTCGGATGTCGTCGTTCGTGACGTCCCCTCCATATATTAGCAAATCGCCTCATCTTGATCTGGACAAAAATAAACAAAGAAAAGGTACCGGCTCGGTGGAAGACCGGCCGAGGTTTCGACCGTAGTATTCGATGAAGAACCGGCTGAAGGTCGGAGGTGACTTGGCCGTAAGGGACCGGTTGACGAAGAACTTCGACCGTAATTGATGAAGCTCGGCCGGAGATTGGAGTTTGGCCGTAAGAAGTTGGAGGCGTGACTCGGAACTCGGCCGTAAGGAGTTGATGAACCTGTAGATTTCGGCCGTAAGGAATGGCGGTGTGGTTTCGGCCGTAAAGTGAAAAACTCGCCCGGAGTTTGGCCGTAAGAGAGCGGCGGAGATGGCGTGACTTCGGCCGTAAAACGAAGGCGACGTGGAAACTTGGCCGTAACGCACTGGGCGTAAGGATCGGCGATTGACGTTTGAGACTTCGGCCGTAACGCAGATGGTAGGAGCGCGGTGGAAACTCGGCCGTAATAAATGTCGGTGTGCGGTGGAACTTCGGCCGTAAGAAGTTGGAGGCTTGGCACTTTGGGCGTAAGGGAGAAAGCTCGGCCGTAATGCACAGAGGGCGGCGCGGTGTTGAAGCTCCGGAACTTCGGCCGTAAGGAGTTGGAGCTTTGGCCGTAAGAGATAGATGAAAGGGTGAGCGGTGATTGATCTGCATAACACGAGAAGGGGTAAGTATTTTATAGATGAATTGGAGGGGGTAATACCTGTTCCGACAGCACGCAGTGAAGGGTCAAATCCGGTCGTGAAAACATGCATTTTTTTTATTGGACTTGTGCATGCAGATGTGCTGTCATGTCATTCTCGTCCATGCATAACACCTCGGCCGTAAGAAGGCATCTGGCGTGATCCTCGGCCGTAACGATGTGGCGTCTTGTCATGTCTGTTGGAATCTTAGGTGATTCTCGGCCGTAACGAGGAATGGTGGCAGCTTGTCTTGTCATGTCCGAGCTTGATGCATGTGTGACAACTCGGCCGTAATGCACACATAATGTGTGTGGTAGGGCGTAACGAGGGTGGCAGGGCGTAATGTCCGAGCTTCGGCCATAGAGAGAATCAATTCTTGGAATTTACGCCCATGCTTGGAGTTGACGGCCCTGAGTTTATCTCTCCTTTCAAAACATTAAATATTAATTAAATTAAATGACTCCATAATAAAATAAATATCTAATTAAAATTAAAAATAAAACTATCACCGAAACTAAGATACTAATTAGACTAATCTAAAAAAAAATAAAAATAAAAAGGATAAAAATAGTTCTGATTTATAGTCGTCAGCTTGACTTAGTTCTGATGAAAATTTCACACATCATAAAGAGTGATCATAGAAAGGTTATGATAATAAGTGTCACCATGATAAAGTTTCAATCTATGTCCATTCACTTTGAGTCTTTGTTTTTTGTCTAATGATTCAATCTCAAAAGTTCCATAGGGTGAACAATTAATTATAACATAAGGTCCGGTCCATCTTGATTTAAGTTTTTCAGGAAATAATCTGAGTTTGCTATTATAAAGAAGTACTTGTTGACCAGGTAAAAATTCTTTATGTTTAATATGCAGGTCATGTAAATTTTTTGTGCGTTCTTTATATAGCTTGCTGTTTTCGTATGCATATTGTCTAAATTCATCAAGCTCATTTAATTGTAATAACCTTTCAGATTGTGATGATTTTAGATTCATATTTAAAAATTTTGTCGCCCAATAAGCCCTGTGTTCTAGTTCTACAGGAAAGTGACATGCTTTTCCAAAAACTAATTTATAAGGAGAAGTACCTATGGGTGTTTTAAAAGCAGTCCTATATACCCAAAGTGCATCATCTAATTTCAAAGACCAGTCCTTCCTAGATGAATTTATAGTTTTCTCTAGAATCCTTTTTATCTCTCTATTTGAAATTTCCACTTGTCCACAAGATTGGGCATGATATGGTGTACTAAAAAAATATTTGACTCCAAATCTATTAAGAAGAGTTGACATTATTTTATTACAGAAATGTGTTCCATTGTCACTTATGATAGTCCTAGGTGTTCCAAATCGAGTAAAAATATTTTTTCTTAGAAAGTTGGCAACTACCTTGGCCTCATTTGTTGGTGTGGCTACAGCTTCTACCCATTTGGAAACATAATCAACCGCTACTAAGATGTATTGGTTATTAAAGGATTTAGGGAATGGTCCCATAAAGTCAATGCCCCAGACATCAAAAATATCGCACTGTAAAATATTTGTGAGAGGCATTTCATCTCGACGAGAAATATTACATGTCCTTTGACATTTGTCACAATACTTACAGTAGTTTCTTGCATCTCTGTAAATGGTTGGCCAATATAATCCACATTCAAGTACCTTAGCCGCTGTTCGATTGGGTCCAAAGTGACCACCAGCTTGTCCATCGTGGCAATGACTTAGGATATTATCAATCTCATCTTCGTGAACACATCTTCGAACTATTTAATCTGCACATAATCGAAAAAGGTAAGGATCTTCCCAGTGATAATTCTTGACATCAGATAAGAATTTCCTTTTTTGATGAGTGGTCATGCCCTTTGGAATGTAATGTCCTGCAAGGTAATTAGCAAAATCAGCGAACCATGGTGTAGTGTCAGAAATTTGAAAAATTGTAGAGATAGAAAAAAGTTTCTCGTCTAGGAATTCTTCAAGTATGTCTGTGACTTCTATTGGAGATGGCTCCAAACGAGATAGGTGATCAGCTAATAAGTTCTCAGTCCCTTTTTTGTCTTTTACTTCCACATCGAACTCTTGCAAAAGTAGTATCCATCGGATCAATCTAGGTTTGGCATCTTGTTTGCTCATCAAGTGCTTGATGGCTGCATGATCTGTGTATACAATAATTTTTGAACAAATTAGATATGATCTAAACTTGTCAAAAGCAAAAATAATAGCAAGAAACTCCTTCTCTGTTGTTGTATAATTTAGTTGGGCATCATTCAATGTTCGGCTTGCATAATATATGACATGAAATGTTTTATCCTTTCTTTGCCCCAACACAGCTCCAATAGCACCATCACTCGCGTCACACATCATCTCGAATGGTAGAGACCAGTCTGGTGCAACAACAACAGGTGCAGAAATTAGCATTTCCTTTAATAAATTAAAGGCAGCAAGGCAATCTGAATTAAAATCAAATTTTGTGTCCTTAGCAAGAAGATTAGTTAAGGGTTTAGCCATTTTTGAAAAATCTTTGATAAAACGGCGATAAAATCCTGCGTGCCCAAGGAAGCTTCGAATGACCTTCACATTGCTTGGAGGAGGCAGATTTGCAATAACATCTATCTTGGCCTTATCCACTTCAATTCCTTTTTCTGAAATTTTGTGGCCAAGAACTATACCCTCCTTAACCATGAAGTGACATTTTTCCCAGTTAAGGACCAAATTCGTTTCTTCACATCGCTGCAAAAACTAGAGATAAGTTATCCAAACAATTATTAAACGAGCTACCAAATAGTATAAAATCATCCATGAAGACTTCGAGTATCTTCTCATTCATGTCTGCAAAGATGGACATCATGCATCTCTGAAATGTTGCTGGAGCGTTGCATAGACCAAATGGCATCCTTCTATAGGCAAACGTTCCATATGGACATGTGAACATTGTCTTTTCTTGATCCTCAGGTGCTACTGCTATTTGATTGTATCCAGAATAGCCATCTAGAAAACAATAATAGCTATGACCTGCAACACGCTCCAACATTTGGTCAATAAAAGGTAATGGAAAATGATCCTTGCGGGTAGCATCATTAAGCTTCCTATAGTCTATACAGACTCTCCAACCTGTAATTGTTCTTTGAGGAACTAATTCATTATTTTTGTTACTTACCACGGTGATTCCTCCTTTCTTAGGAACTACCTGCACAGGACTTATCCATGAACTATCAGAAATGACATATATAATACCTGCATTAAGGAGTTTGATGACCTCCTTTCTTACAACTTCCTTTAAAGTTGGGTTGAGCCTTCTTTGATATTGAGCAATTGGTTTGGCATTGTCCTCCATCAAAATCTTGTGCATGCAAATTGTAGGAGGGATTCCCCTGATATCTGAAATAGACCAAGCAATTGCTTTCTTGTGTTGCCTTAATACTTCCAGAAGTTTATTCTCCATGTCATCTGTCAAGTCAGTAGATATGATAACTGGGTAAGTGTTATTTTCAAGAAAAGCATATCTTGAATGAGATGAAAGTTCTTTAAGTTCGAATTTTGGAGGACAATCCAATTTTTCAATTTCGTCCTCGAATGTCTTTGTTGTTATTGGCACATTATCTTCTCCCAGAATTTCTCTAGAATCCTCCATCATTTCCAAAGCTTCCTTAGCATATGGATCTGAAACAAAATCTGCAATAATATCATCAAAAGCATCAGTCGTGTCATCTTCTATAGAATCAATAGCATAACAGGATGAGTGATCAAAAGGTTGTTTGAGAGAATTTTTTATATTGAAAGTGATGTCTTCGTTGTTGACGCGAAGTGTGAGCATCCCTTGTTGAACGTCTATAAGTGCATTTCCTGTGGCTAGAAATGATCTCCCGAGGATGATAGGAGTTTTTTCATCTGCCTTCATATCCAGAACAATAAAATCTGCAGGAAAAATAAATTTATCAACTTTTACCAAAACATCTCTTAATATTCCTTGGGGTCTTTTGCATGAAGAATCTGCAAATTGAAGAGTAATGCTTGTTTCTTCTAGTTCTCCATAACCTAGCTGCACAAATATAGAGTAAGGCATTAAACTTATACTAGCACCAAGATCACATAAAGCTTGTGCACAAAAGAATTTTCCTATAGTGCAAGGTATGGTGAAGGTTCCCGGATCCTTCATTTTTTTAGGTATATCTCGATCATAAATGGCACTACACTCCGATGTCAACATTACTCTCCCAGTGTTTTCAAACTTTCTTTTTGAGGATAATATATCCTTCATGAATTTAGCATAGCTCGGCATCATCTGTAAAGCTTCATGAAAAGGAATATTAATAGATAATTGCTTCAGAATATCAAGAAAGCGAGAAAATTGCTTATCTAGTTGTTCTTTGCGAAATTTCTGTGGATAGGGCAGATCCTTTATGTTGGTATTTTTTGAATTGTCAGTTTCTCTTTTCTTCAGATTGATATCTACAGTAGTCTGATCTTGTGTCTTTGATGCTTCAGTTTCTTTTTTATGATCAATTACTCTTGGCGGGGAATATGATCTCCGACTTCTCAATTGTTTTCCACTTCTAAGAGTCGCCGCTTTGGTCTCTTCTTTAGGATTTTTCTCCGTATTGCTTGGAAGAGTCCCTGGTGCACGTCCTGCCATCATATTATCCATCTGCCCTATTTGCATTTCTAAATTCCTGATTGTAGCATCTTGATTGTTTGCCCTTGTTTCCATTGTCTTCTGCATGGTTTGCATAGTGTCAATAACTCTTGCCATCATCTCTTCCACAGGATTAGTCGATTGCTGGACAGGAGCTTCTTGTTGCTTTCTCAAAAGTGTAAAATTTTGTGGATGAGCTTGATTCTGAAATTTCTCAAAAACTTGCCCTTGATTTGACCTATAAGGAAACTTCTGATTGTTCCTCCAACCATAGTCATTATTCCTGAAAAATGGATTGGAGACAAAGTTAGCATTTTCAATATGATCAGGATTAGAAATGTTACCTTGAGGACAATAATTGCTCGCATGTCCTCCTCCACAGTTGTTGCACACCATTAATGACATCATCTGCTCAAATTTTTGATTAAGTGACTCCAGCTGAGTCACTACTTCAGAAGAATTTCTACTTTCTGTAGCATGCACATCATGAGTTCGGCGAGATGATCTCCTTTCTTGACTTGACTTGAGTGCTACAGCTTCAATTATATCTTGAATCTCACTAGGACGTTTAGAACCCAGTACTGTCCCTCCTGCTGATTGATCGAGCTTATCTTGATCTGCAGGTCGTAATCCATGGTAGAAATCTTCCATCACTTGCCATTTTGGAATTCTATTATCAGGAACTCTGGCCAGCAGTTCCTTATATCGTTCCCAGGCTTCATATAACGTCTCGTTATCGTCTTGAACAAATGCCCTCAGCTCCCTTCGATATTTGCCTACCTTTTGTGGTGGACAATATTTTCCAACAAACTTTTCTACCAGCTCCAACCAAGAATGAATCGATCCTACAGGCAAAGTTTTAAACTAGGTGGAAGCTTTGTCACGTAAAGATTGAGGAAATAATAATAAACGAATAACTTCAGAAGAAACATTATTATTTCTAAAGGTGCTCAGAGTGGCAAGAAATTTATCAAGGTGATCGTGAGGGTCTTCATGAAATCCTCCTCCAAATTGGGATGCTTGTATCATCCTCACGATTGCGGGATTTATCTCAAAATTATTTGCGTTAATATCAGGCAGCACGATGCATGATTCTCGGTCACTGTATCTGGCCGAGACATATTCTCTCATAGAAAGTTATGCTTCATCTTCTCGCCGATTATTATATGGTGGAACCAGTTCATTCTGTTGCTCCAGTCTCTGATTATCGCGTGCTTGTTCCGCCATTTTTCTTATATTTCTTCGTAATCGACGATAGATTCTTTCAATTTCAGGATCAAATTCCAACAGTGGATTTGAACTCCTAGTGCGCTTATCAGAAGATTTCAGGATTGGTTGTGATTTAATTTTCAATTAGTACCTGCAACAACCAATTTTCAGTAAGATAAAAGAATAAAATGAAAATAAAAATATATACAAGAAGAAATTCAGATAATAGGTCACGAAAAATGAGTTTTTAACAAATAAAGTCTTTCGGCATGATAGAATTTGAAAATTCGTCATTAAAATTAATTTTCGAGAGGAACTTTTCAGAAATTCTTCAAACCAATACGAATACCAAATATTAATATCGACCAAAAGAATTTATGATGATGTAACAAACCGCACAAAATAAGTCCGAACTAATTTGCAGTCATAGAGTTAATAATCAGACATAATCAAAAATTATTTTCAGAGAGGAAATAAGATTGATTGCCCGTAATACAGAAATAGATTTACGGCCGAAATTAGATTAGTAATCCGAGGCTCGTTCGGCCGTAAAAATATTGAAACAGTGTCAAAAGTATTCAACGTGAAGGCCGTAACAAACTAGTTAGTGTGGAATTTCGGCCGTAAGATAGAAAACTAAACAGGGTGTTCGACCAAAATAAAAATCGAACGCAACGTCGACGATTTAATCCTTTACGGCCGAAGAAGAGTAAGATTCATATCGGTCGTAAATCGATGAAAATTAAGTCGAACGTGAGGTAAAACATCAACACATATAAATCGGCCGAAATGAGATTAAATCAAACTTATTCGTTCAGAAATATATTACGGCCGAGAATGAAAAAAATCACAAATAAATTGGCCTAAAAGGTCGTAAGATGGCGTAAAAACAAATGTTCAGAAATTTTACGATCGTAAAACCATGAGATCAATTCTCGGCCGTAAAAAAGATTAAATCGTCAATTAAGACGAGGTCACATCGGCCGAGATGAAGTCAACACGAGGCCGTAAAGAAAAATAGGGTTTCGGCCGAAATAATTTCGAATAAAACTTGAGAATATTACCCCACTCAAATGTCGAAAATTAAATCATTACGGCCGAAAGTGAATTAAGTCAATTCCTTACGGTCGTAAAACAACGAAATCAGATCAAATCCATATGAAAAGTTCAAACAAAAATGTTACGGCCGAAAATGAAAACTGATTCGAATAGGGCGTAAAAAATTTAAACCATCGATAAACCGGGCGTAACAAGGTCAAATCAATATCCATTACTCATGGCGTAAAAACGACGTTTGGATAAAAATATTACGGCCGTAAAGATTGAAAGTTTAGAATTCAGAAATCATTCATTGTGAGGCCGTAAAATTAATAAAGCCGACACATCAAATTAAAGTCGTAAATCCATAAGTCGATAGTGTAATTCGGAAAATCCAATCGGCGTCGGATTTTAAACCGAAAGTAGACAAATTTAAAAATGTTATGACCTTTATCTGCAAAAGAAAAAATTAGATTATTCACAGAAATTAAAATAAATAGTACATATTTACAGAGAATTTATTTACATCTCCTAATAATTCATAAAAATCAGAAATTAATTAATAAAATATTCCCCGGCAACGGCGCCAAAAACTTGGTGCGTTGTATTTGTAACAATAAAATTTGCTAGCAAGTGCACTAGTCGCTCAAGTAATATAGTAAAAAGGAGTAAGAGTGTCGAACCCACGAGGAATATTATTAATTCAATATCTGGATTTATAAATTAATAAGAGAGGAAAAACATGGATTTT
This sequence comes from Pontederia crassipes, assembly GCA_030549335.1. Taxonomy (NCBI): domain Eukaryota; kingdom Viridiplantae; phylum Streptophyta; class Magnoliopsida; order Commelinales; family Pontederiaceae; genus Pontederia; species Pontederia crassipes. Next base: position 50,354,602 of record CM060186.1, on the reverse strand, counting down.
TGGAAAGAGATTTTATGAAATAAAATAAAGAAAATAAGATAAAGATAAGATAGTGGTGTTGAAGTTAGGCCTTAGGATGAAAATAGATCAGGATAAATATTTGAACCATAAAAGATAACTTTAATCTTTAAAGATGGATTAGAGTCTCCCTAAAGTAATCTAACATGATTAACTTGTGGTTTCCACGACTGGCATCCCTCAATCTAATCATATAGAACTATCTTAATTTAATAAGAATTGAAGTCTCCACGACTGGTACCCCCAAAATCATATTAAAATTAAGATGCATTAAATTGAATTCTCTAGACTATTAATCACTCCACAAACTAGTATAGATTAATAGACCACACAAACTTGATTCTCCACACACTAGTTATCAAATTTATGTCAATTATTAATTCCAAATAAAATCAATTATACTTAGTATAATAAATTCTGAAATTAAACACTCCACAAACTGGTATAGCCTAATTCAGAAATTTAATTAACTAATATAAAAGCATTAAGCACAATTAATAATTGATCAGAAAAGATTAAAATAAATAAAATGGGGTCCAAACATTTCCCTTCAATTAATAATCTCCTAAAATAATAATCCTAAAAACATGGAGTTCATCCTAGAAATTCTGGAGAGATAATAACAAAATAACAATAATAATCGAAAGAATTACACCCAAAATAGAAGTAGAACTCTCGAATTGGGTAGACAGTCGGGCAGCCTCTCGGACTTGATCAGGGTCGCGATCAACCTCCAGCCGTCGCACCTCTCTCCTCTTGGTCGTAGCCTGCAGAGCTCACGACTCGCCGTGGAAGAAACCTGAACTTCAGAGCACTCATTGAAACGATGGATTCTTCACGTATTTATAGGGTGCGGACGGCCTTCAATTTGATCTCGGCCGTAACATCGTACGGTTGACTTTAAAATTATAAGATAAACTCGGCCAAAGATAAATCCTTTTATCATTACGCCTAAAGATAAATCTTTCTTATCTTTTTACGCCCAAAGATAAATCTTTTACTCCCTCCAAATCTCGGCCGTAAGGAAGGAACTTATCTTGTTACGCCCAAAAGATAAAATCAATTAATTGTTACACCCTTCATCTTCATGCCATTACGCCCTCCAAATTTCGGCCATAAGGAAAGACTTCTCCTGTTACGCCCAAAAGATAAAAACATTTATCTTTACTCCTTCAAATGTTAGCCGTAACAAAGAATTAAATCTTGTTACTCCTTTTGAATCTCGGCCGTAAGAAATAATTTCTTTGAATTTCGACCGAGATTCGAATTTTCCTGCAAAATAATTATCCAAGTTTAGTTAATCCATCCACAATTAAAATATTTAGAGAATTTAATAATCAAAATTGATAAATCCGGAATTACGATTAAAAGTGACTAAAAATGATGCATGCCATGATCAAATTACATAAAATTTAATTAAAATAATTAACTAAAATATGTTGTATTTTGCATGCATCAGTCCGTCATGGCCTTAATGGCCATAACAATGACTATCCCCACAAAGGAAGCGAAGAAAGCCACGAAGGGTCTGGTGTGCGTTGAAGTTGTGGTAAATGGCTGCCGAGAAAGTTGCCGCCCCGACGTGACATTGACCACGCCATCGAATTGGCGCCGAGTGCCAAGCCGCCGGCCATGAGGCCGTATCACATGGTGCCCCTGGAGTTGGAGGAGCTCCGAAAGTAGCTGGGGGAGCTTCTAAAGGCGGGGTTCATCCGCCCCTCGAAGGCACCATATAGAGCCCGGGTCCTCTTCCAAAAGAAGTAGGATGGCTCGCTTCACATGTGTTTGATTACAGGGTACTGAACAAGATCACAGTGCAAAACAAATACCCAATATCGTTGATTGGGGACCTCTTCAATAGGCTTGGGAAGGCGTTGGCCTTCTCCAACCTCGATCTCAGGTCAAGCTGTGGAAAGTGCAAATCATGGTAGAAGATGAGGACAAGACGGAGTGCTTGACCCACTATGGCTCTTACGAGTTCCTGGTCATGTCCTTCGGCCTCATCAACGCACCGATGGCATTTTGCATGCTCATGAACTAGATCTTCCATCCCCTGCCGGATAAGTGTGTTGTCGTGTACTTGAATGACATTGTGGTGTATTCTAACTCTCTTGAGGAGCATGTGCAACACTTAGGTGAAGTGTTCAAGCTATTGAGGCCCAACAAACTCTTCGTCAAGTTGGAGAAGTGTTCCTTTGCCCAACTGAAGGTTATGTTCCTAGGGCACCACATTAAGGAAGGGAGGATCAACATGGACAAGGCGAAGGTCCAGGCGATCCTCAAGTGGCGGCCATCGATGAGCGCACCGGAGTTGCGGTCGTTCCTCGGCCTGGCAAACTACTACCATCAGTTTGTGGAGGGGTTCTCGCGACAAGTCACGCCCCTCACCGACCTATTGAAGAAGGACGAGAAGTGGCGGTGGATGGAGGAATACTTGCTGGCGTTCGAGCACATAAAGAGCGCCATGGCGGGAGTGTCATGCCTATGACTGCCTGACTTTGGTCGGCTCTTTGAAGAGAACACCGACGATTTTGATTTCACACTGGGTGGCATCCTCATGCAAGAGGGTCACCCCTGGCCTTTGAGAGCCCCAAGCTAAACGAGGCCGAGCAACGCTACACCTTGCACGAGAAAGAAATGACAGTCGTGGTTCACTGCCTACACACCTGGTGCCATTACATTCTCAGGAGCATGCTCGTATTCAGAACTGACAATGTGACTTCTTCATACTTTCAAGAACAAAAGAAGCTCAATCCCAAGCAAACAAGATGGCAGGACTTCTGTATGGAGTTCGACTACATGATGGAGTACAAGGTGGGGTGCACCAATGTGGTGGCCGATGACCTGAGTCGCCGGGTGCATCTGGAAACTATCTCGGTTGTGCCCATGGATTTCTAGGAGCAAATCTAGGAGGACTGAGTCTAAAGTTGTGGAATTTTTGCGACTTGTCGAGGAGGGCAAGTCCATGTGGTTCGGAAAGGAGGAATGCCTCCTCTTCACGGTGGGGCGCCGACACTATGTCTCATGGTGGGAGGGCCTTCGACGGGCAATCATGAAAGGTCGCCACGACTCGAAGTAGGCTAGCCATCCTGGTGCAGCCAGAACGCTGGCACTAGTGGAGGACTCCTACTGTCCTCAAATGAAGGAGAACGTCAAGACCTATGTGTGGACGTGCCTCACATGCCAGTGAGACAAGGTCGATCAACGGAAGTCGACATGGCTATTGGAGCCCCTACTCATCCCATATCAATGCGCGTGATGTTTTTGTTGTGCGAGCGGACGTCCGAAGAGAGCAGACGTGCCCAGGAGGCGGCTTGACGCTCTGACGATGAGGGAACCAAGGCCGGCACCCCTACATTTTCGGACGCAAAATTTTACATCGTGACACGGCTCATAATCGATTTAATCCCGGTTCAGAAATTATAAATTTTTACTTAATTTTTGTATTTTTTTTATATTTTTTTACTTTAGATCCTACTAAAACTCCTACTTATACATATATTACTACATCATAAGAGAGTTATGTAAAAATTCTAGAAGCATAAAAGATGGTTTCTGGAAAAAAAGAGAATAATTTTTTGAGTTAATCCTAATAAAACTCCTACTTCAATATATATTATCATGTTATATTATAGATTATGTTATTGTATTTTGTATCCAAACTAAAACTTAAAATATTATGAACATGTGTCATATACTATCTCACTTTTTATTTTTTATAAAATAATAGTTTTTTAATTAAATTGAAAAATAGTTAATAATTTATAATCAAATATACATTTACAATTTTTTAGGTCAATACAAAATTAGAATAATCAAAAACTAAATTTTCATGATTTAGAATTTTTGTGAATAATTATAATTTATTCTTTTTTTTGTTTTGAAGTTGAATTTTAAAAAAATAGAAATCAACATGTGATAAATTTATATTTTGATCAAATTAAATTTTATTTAGTTTTAGTCATTTGTATAGGAAAATAAATTTTATTATCTAATAATAGTCTAAAACCCCTCACACGCAAGGATGACATAATAATTATTTATTAGATAATTATAATAGAGAAACATTAGTTTAAGAACGTTAAAAAGATATTTATTTATTTATTATATAACTAATTAATAATCATAATTTATTATATGTTCTTGTAATTTTAAAATTGAATTTAGATTTTAGCTGAATTCAAAATACATAATTTTGATATTAAATTTATTTCTTATTTATTTTTATTTGAAACAACATTTTTCAGGTAATCGAAATAGGAAATATTTAATTTTTATTTTATCAATAAATTTTGAACGATAAATGCACTTACTAGTTTAATGTTATCAATTTTCGCATCAATTACGCCCAAGAGAGGCATTGTTCGATTCCTGTAGTCATCACTTGACTAAGAGAAATCATCACTTGGCCACTAGAAGCCATCCTCTTTATCCCAACTTTAAATTAGTTTGGTGCTAATAGTTTAAATATCAGAACCGATTAAGTGTAAAAAAAGACGTTTGACACACTTCCTCTAAGAGTCCTATTTCCTGATCTAATATCCTATATTATTTTAAATTTATATATTTGATTTAAATAATAATACTTAAAATAATATACATAGTTCATTAGGACCAATAAAAAACTCAGTTGATACATTGATTCTATCCTTATATTCGACATAACAAAATTTCAAATTTCATAAAATATATGATAAAAAACATTTTAATTTGAGTAGACATAGAAAATGATTAAATTAAAGAAATTAACGAATAAATGAAAATTTAATTAAATATAAAAAACAAATTAAGTTAGAGAAATAGTTGAAGCTCTATAAATTTATTTAATTTCTATTCTTTTGAATTTGTATTATTTAATCTGAATAGAAATAGGACTTCAATAACACGGATGATCCCAACCTATTTTAAATTCTAATATTAACCATAATCCTAAATTAAGTTTTATTCTTTTTAAATTTAGATTCTTAATCCGAGTATAAGTAGGGCTTAATTTAATAACACTGATAATTATATGTAATAGTAATAATCCCATTCGACTTGACCATTAATTCCGAGTTATAGTAGCACTAGCTCTTGTCGATGATCATAAATACCTGCGAGGCTTCGCTATTTCTCCATCTTTTTTCCATCTGAGCTGAGCTGAGCATGGCGTCGTCTTCTTCTTCCATGGATCCCGCGACGAGGAAGCCAATGATAAGGTGCCTGAAAGGGAAGGAGCTGGGAAGAGGCGCATATGGCACTGTTAACCTCGGCTTCTTCGTCCATGGAAACTCCTGGATGCCGACTGCAATCAAGTCGGCGACGGGGATGGCTGCACCCTACTTGAGGAGGGAGAAGATGTTCTTGGACATGCTTCGCGGTTGCCCTCAGGTGATCGGCTGCTACGGCGACGCCGCCACCAAGACCAACGATATCGAACGCCAGGGGCAGTGGACGTACAACGTATTCATCGAGTACGCGCCTGGAGGGAGCTTGCTTGAGTGCCTCCCCATGCACGAGCTCACCGCCCGGCGGTACGCAAGATCCGTGCTCCGGGGTCTTGTCGATATCCACCGTCTCGGAGTCGTCCACTGCGATATCAAGCCGGACAACGTGATGGTGTGGAGCCTGTGCGAGGTCAAGATCGTCGACTTCGGCCTCGCCCTGCGGTCGTGCGAGAGGACGCCGGCCGGGTGTTACCGGGGCACGCCGTACTACATGGCCCCGGAGTGCATAGCCAAGAACGAGTACGGAGCGCCGGCGGACGTCTGGGCCTTCGGCTGTACTTTCGCTGAGATGATACTTGGCGAGCCGGCCACTGCATATCTGGCTAGTGCAGTGAGGGACCAAAATCTGTTCTTGGCTTTAGTCGGCGAAGGCCTCGCCTTTCCGCTGATACCAGCAAACATGTCGGAGTTGGGGAAGAATTTCTTGTCCAAGTGCTTCGAGGTGGACGCAAGGAAGAGATGGACAGCGGAGATGCTCCTGAGGCATCCTTACATGGGCGAGCACCTCGACGCCGTTCGTGTAGAAGCCCCGCAGACGCCGCCTTGTTCCTGCACCTCGTCATCCTCGACCTGGAACGCGTCTACGTCTAGGCCGCCCAGACTCAGACTCCCCCACGAGATGATTGGGTCGCGTAGAGTGCAGTGATTAGCAGTTTAATTAGTTGTGCAGGTCGATCATGTTGCTGTTGCTGGCTGGCTGCTTACAGAGAGATCGAGACGAGATCCACTACATATCACGTTGATGTGTATACATATAAGTATTTGTTCGTGCGTGTTATGCATGCATGCATAAATCAGGACAACTTTTGTGGCGCAATATGTAATTGTAAAGCAGATCGATGTCTTTTGCTTGCTTTTGTTCTTGTTCCTGATACCCATTCCCATATATATATAAGGTGTGGGAATTGTAATACAAATCATCAACTTGTCATCCTATATATTATATATATGTCATTGTTTTGCATTATATATGATCTAGTGAGATGCTACAGTGCAACACTTTTCTTTATTAAAAAATATTAATGATTTATTAACTACTTAAATTTATGCAACTTCTTATAATACTTATTTATTTATCATAAAATGTGGAACCGGCGTTGGAGCCACATAGTAGTCATCCTTATGTCTCGATTTCTGCATAAATATTATGAATTAAATAATTCCAAAAATTAGAGAAAAGGAAGAAATAAAAGAAAAATATGTAAATAGAGTTTGATTGAAAGAAGTTATGGAAGAGATATAAAGGAATTTGAATAAAGATGAAGTTTTGATAAGTACAGTTATGGAATAATTAGTTAACTTTGGATTTAATTAAATTTAAATATTTAATTAAAATAATTAATGATGGATGACGATCGAAGGAGAAATAGTCCAAGGCCTAATGGGAGTTAAAATCCCTAATTAAAAACTATAAATATGGCCTAAAGAGTGACTAGAAACTTTTAACCACTAAAGAATTTTGCATCACGAGTCTCTATTTCTCCTCTGTTTGCACATGAATCGAGGCATTTCAGATATCAAACAATGGGAGATTTCAGAGCCTCGTATAGGAGATGGACGTCCAAGTGCTGCTTGTGGGTTTCTTGACGTCCACAGAGAGAAATTGCCAAAGTTCAGCGTTTGTGCAATCAGTAGACAATAGGAATATAGTTGATTTTTCAACCAACTTAAGATACATAAGGGATCCTTATATTGTCGATATAGACCCCGGGAATTTTGTCCTTCATATGGACATCAGTTTGTTATAATTTTTATGTGGATTGGAATTATTATGGCATTGATAAGATGGTCAAAAAATCACGTCGAAACTCGATTTCTTGATGGCGACAGAACCCGAACCGGTTTGGGTTCTGTCTGACACAGCTCGAGTTCCGTTTAATATGGCTTGGGTACTAATTGACATGACCGGAGTTGAACTCAGGCCAGATTGAATAAGAAAACATACCTTGTTTGATTAACATAGCTCGTGTTGCTGACCCGACTCAAATTTGCCCTTAATAGATGGATTGGAATGAACGAGACCGACCCAGCATGGGTTCATAGGATTTATCCGGCCGAGGCATAGTGGATCGCCCAGAACATAACCCGGTTTCCACCCGATGTGAGCTGGGCTGAGAGGATTGAAAATATATTTTTATAAATTGATTTATAATTTATTGGATAGTTATGATTGTTAATCACTACTGATAATTTGATTAACATCTTTGATTTTAGTGTGATTATACGTGACCAAATTACTATCATATTTGATATTGATTATGGTATTGATCCATTGATTTTATTATTGATTGATCCTTATCATATCTGATTGATTATCATCATATCTTATCATAATATTGATTATTATATTGATCTAGTGATTGAGTCATGTTTAACCTAAGATAAACTATTAGAGATAGACATCTTAGGTAATTGAAATAAAAGCTGAAAATTATTGGACCCATGTCTATTATTTGCCTTGTGACTGATTGGGCTTTCGGCCTGATTACACCTTCAGGTTGATGGATTCGCCTTTGGGCTGGTGGATAATAAAATTAAATGGAGCAGATAGCATTGATGCATGCAAAATATAACATATATTTAGTAATATATTTAATATCATTTCGAATTATTTTATAATAGAATGCATCATTTTATGAGCTTATTTATCTTAAATTTACAAAAAATGAAAATATTCCAAAATAATGTATTTTATTGTCTAGGAAGCAGGAAAATTGAATTACGAAGTCAATGGAGAAAATTACGCTCAAATCAGAGTTAAAACGGAGTTGGTAAACAGTGAAGGGAGACTGAAATGACAGTCACGGGCCGTGGATGACTTTAACAGGCTCTGAAGAGGGATGTGAAACTAATTGACACGCTGTTAAAATGCATTTCGAGTTGTCCTGAGTCACGGCCATGATCAGACTTTCACGAGCCATGAAATCCATATTTTTCACACTGTAGGGGTTGTGAAAACGCAGTCACAGGATGTGAAATCTTTTTTTTAGTCAGATTTGGACCCTGTAAGTCGTTAAATCGCCATAACAGATCATGACGAAGTGCTAATTTGAGTTTTGGATAAATTTTTGAAAGATTTTTAAGTGCACAAGGATTCATACTCATATTGTATGATCACAAGATGATTTAGAAAGATATTATGAACTAAATTTTGAAGTTTGACAAGGCCAAAATTTCATAATTTATTTAAATTTAAAATTTTCTTATTTCACATAGAAAAGGTTTCCATTTTTTCTCTAATCACATGAAAACCTGAACCCTTCTAAATATAGACCCTCTAGAGTCAGAAGAGAGCATGCTAAGGCCTGCAACCGAAGCTTTCAAACCAAGAACAAAGGAGGATTTCGGAAGGGTAAAAGAGAAGATTTTTACACGGTAGACTCTTGCGAGGATTGCATAGCCATTTCATTATTGCTTCTATAGAGTACTCTTTGTTCTACATATTGTTGGAATCATATTTTAGATTTTTCATGTTTAATCTATCTATCTTAGCACTTAGGATTATTAATTTTTGTTTTATCGTTTAGTTTTAATTGCAAGAGTTTAATGTATGAACCATTTCTGATTTTTTTATCAATCAAATAATTAGTTTAGTTTTTATGAACATGGTTGCTATGCTTAATGCTTTTCTTCAGATTTAGTGATTTCTAGAATGATTATTGACTATGTAGTGTAATAAATTCTTAATTCATTATTTTTTGTTCACAATGATTCTTAATTTTTATGTTGAAGCAATGCATGTCATAATCTAATAGAATCCGTGCGGAATATTAGATTGTGCGGTCTGCATAATTGACCCGTGCAGACGATTAAATAGTTTAAGGATTATAACATATTGCATCTTAAATTCAATATAACTGAGGGCATATCCGTACGGAATACTTTCAAATTATTATTATCTTAAGATAATCGATTTACCCGTGCGGGAGATCATATCTTTGGTGTTATTAATCGGTCTAAAAATCTAAATCTGAACTTCATGCGTATACTTGATTTTACAGAAAATTACAGATTGTTCTCATCATTATATATCATCTTAAGGACCTACGCATAATTAGTTTTAGCCTTTATTTTTTCGTTATTTTATTTTTTGCATACTTTTATGCCAAACTTTATGTTATCTCTTACTAGCTTCTGAAATTAGTTTAGCTAAGTAAGTTAGTTCTTCGTGGGCTCGACACTCTACTCTTACACTTTATTACTTGAGTAATTAATACACTTGGTAGAATTTAATTGTTATCAATTCTCACATCAAGTTTTTGACGCAGTTGCCAGGGAATTATTTTTTACTTACTACGCTTATTTTATTCTACTTTGAGAGTTTATTTTTCTTTTACTTTCACTTGTTCTTTCAGTTGTGTAAGTTTTCAGGTTTACATCTTTCATACATGACTCAACTATCACGCTCATATCAATTCATCCTTAATGGGAAAGAAGAAAACGTCTACCAATTAGCAAATTGAGGAAGATAAAGCTGCTTTCCAACAACATAAAGTTCACAATGAGGCTACAACGAGTCACAATAACATAAAGATGCTTCAACAATCTCCATATGAAGACTTCTTCATAGACCTAGAAAGCATTATCACAAGAAAATTGAGTCCTTTAGTGAAGCAATTCCCCACACAAAGCTATCAAATCGACAATCTAGAGATACAAATTTCAAATCTGTGACATCGAAGTGAGGAGACGCAAGAGCATGTTACAACTTTTCTCAAATCGAAATCTTGTGCTGATCCAAAAGTTGACCTTGAAGGGATGATGGGTCAACTTATTACAATAATTGAAAGGAAGCTTCAAATGCAAGAACAACACATTCAAAATTTGATGGCTCAATTAACACAAATCTAGAAGCAAATCGAAGTAGACGTCTCTCTTCGACACGGAGCTTAAGTTCGATGCGCTGAAAGCAAAGTTGTATGCATTAGAAAGTCAGGATGCACAATTGACTTCTCTAAATGCTGAATCTATGAAGCACATTGACGAGAGTCCAACCATCATCATGTGTCCATGCCACTATCAAACAAGGTGACATTCAAAACCAAAGGCTTCAGCAAGGACAACAACTAGAAGATGGCGTGTAAAGGAGACAAGTGAATATATCATAGAAGACGGACAAGTACGAAGGAGGAGCTAGCTTTCGAAGATTCCAACTATTCAAACTTCGTCTCCTTCGTAAACATCGCCATCATCAATGTCGGCTTCCACACTTTCCCAATTCAAAAATCACCAAGGAGAGAAAGAACTTCATCGTCATCAATTGAGTCCTCTCCGACTAATACGCAATAGTGAAAAATTAAAGGGAAGAGAAGTACATCACCAATTTTAAACGCACCAACCACATTAAAGCAATGAAGGTCAAAGAATAAATCATCCATCCATGATAACCAACAGCTTAAAACACAACTCCAACTTAAGAAAGTTGTTGTACTTGGAGAACTTCCACCCCCGGACAATGACATAAGGGTGGAAACATTGGGCATCCTCCACCACTGCATTTGGAGAGCATCATCCACCACCGCATTTGCTGAGCATCACTGTCTGAAGCATTCACGATCACATCTAATAACCTCGGTGAAATTGTTCCTTAATTGCATATTTATTCACATTATCTTAATTGACTGTCTTATTTTAGTCTCAACATATGCCATATCAATGTCAAGCTAAAGACTTTAAATTAGAACTTTTCTCTTACCTTTATCTCTTAGTTTGGATTTTAATTTTCATTTGATTAGGTTAGTTCTCTTTCTTAATTTAGTGTCTTAGTTGTTTTATTTTTATTTTTGTTATTTTAATCGATCATCCTTTGCAGGTCCAAATTAAAAAAATTGTCACGGGTCATTAAGAGGGTCACAATAACAATTTTCTATGTAGATCTCAAGCTCACGTGCCGTAATCCTTTTTTCATGGCTCTATCATTAGATTTCATGGGTCATTAGAGATTTCGCATGGGTCTTTTAGTAGGTTTACACATTTATCACGAGTCGTTACATGACACTCACGGGTCTCACAGAGTGTTCACTTGCTAGAATTAAAGTTTCATGGGTCATTACACATGTTTCACGGGTGTCACAGAATGTGTTCTTTAGCGTATCATCATTTCACGGGTCTTTGTGCCTATAGATGAATTGATAAATTGTTAATATAGTTGAATTGATAATTATTATTATGGCATTCACTAACCTTTGTCCAACGGATAATTGATTAGTTAATAATTGTTAATTATTAAATTATAGCCTTCATTGACTTTTGGGCAATTAATGATTGATTAAAAATAATTGATATTAAATTGATAATTGTTATTAAATTTAATTGAGACGTTATTGATTATAGAGAGTTGAAATTAATGGGTCACTAGTAATTAATGATATGGATTATTGCCATGATTGTTCAATTGAATATTCTCATCGTTATTGATAATTTTTCTGATCAATTATATATTGTTTACAGATAGCTATTTATTGATATTGTTGTCGATAGAGATCCCTGATTCATATTGATAATTATTATGGATGATCCAAAATAATAAGTTATCTCATTGGTCTTTGTTCCTCTTCTTGGATTCGTGCAAGATGAAATGACGACGATGGTGAGACAGTTGTGTGGCTCCTCTGACGGATGACATGGATATGGATATAGGGTCATATATTGTATAGTTGTGGATTCTAACTCATAGATTATTTGACATTGTACTATAAGTAGCTTCCGTATATTATAAAGCCTATTACAATTTGGTCTTTTGCTGATGTAAGTCAGACAGGTCAAAGTGAGGAAAATAGTTACATCATACAATTAAGTGGTGTCTGTTGAGATAGTCTTCTGGGTAGATAAAAAAATTTTGAGACATTACAAGCATAATGGGTCCTACTGGATGTGAGATGCGACCATAGCGCTAGCTGAAGATGGTGTCGATGACGACCGAACACATGCATGGCTAAAGATGGTTGAAACGAATGGATGGTTGAAAAGAAGCAAATGATGAAAAGTTTTGGAAATTTTGATTGAATTGAGGTGCATAAAAGAGGAAGGCTCAAGTTAAGAGTTGGGGCATCAATTAGATTTCAAGCAGTGAATTGGGAGAAAATAACTATTCATTTTAAATAAAAAAATGATGAAAAATAAGATATGTAACAAAAATATAAGGAAAGAGATAATAATAATATTAAGTGAAGAGCAATTTGAAATTGCACTTTGAGATATAAGTTCACGAGAGAACATGTTCACATCAAGGGAGGCACGTGTCACTCCCTGCCTTAGGTGTCTTCCTAGGACGCATGGTGGGGTAGGCGCTCCACGCCCGTGCATGGCCATGTCTTATCCCAGGCATGTCGAAGCTTTGGTGCAAAAGCTCCAGAACACGGACGAGGCGGTCCTTGGCCTGGAGGCGATAGCAGAGTAGCATGCACTACAAGAAAATTATCGATTAGCGACGCAATGTAGCGCCTCCAAAAATAGTGACGCTATAAAGACGCCACTAGCACCTTCATTGCGTCTACTTAGCGTCACAAGAATCAGACGCCACTTGCCTCTCGATAGCATCTCATTCATGTCTTCTTAGCTACTCAGCGAGTTGATGTTAAATGTAGCGCAATCGAGGCGCTACGTAGACGCTATGATTTCACGTGATGAACCGCAAATGTCCGGCAGCACCTAGCGTCGTTCTGGCGTCGACCACGTTAAATGCGAAACTAGCGTCTCACGTCTGAAGACTCTAAAGAGACGCTATATGGTGTCTCAATGGACGGAGACGCTAATGAGACGCTACCGTATATATTTACACACTATATTATATATACTATATGTCAATCAATAAATTCATTAATTATTATATTAGTATTAATTACATGATTATTAACATATTATCAATAGTATAATATCAACATATATATGTATTAATTACATGATTATAAATATATATATATATATGTATTTTTACATGATAAGAGTGTTCCTAAATATATAATTTGTTACCTATATTATTTATGTTATCTATACATATAATATATATAATATCTTAATTATGCATATATCTTAATTACGCATCTTCTTAGCTATTCAGTGGGTTGACGTTAACTCTCTAGCGCAATCGAGACGCTACGTAAACGCTATTATTTCGCGCCACGAACCGCAAATGCGCGGCAGCAACTAGCGCCATTCTGTCGTCGACCACTAGCGTCTCATGTCTGAAGACTCTAAAGTACTTTAGATGCGACACTAGCATCTCATGTCTGAAGACTCTAAAGCGACGCTATATATATGGCGTCTCAAACAAAAGAGACGCTAATGAGACGCTACTGTATATATTTAAACGCTATATTATATATACTATATGTCAATCAATAAATTCATTAAATATTGTATTAATATTAATTACATGATTATAAACATATTATCAATAGCATAATATTAACATATATATGTATTAATTACACGTATATATATATATATATATATATATATATATATGTATTTTTACATGATAAGAGTGTTCCTAAATATAATTTGTTACCTATATTATTTATGTTATCTATACATATAATATATGTAATATCTTAATTATGCATATATTATTATTATATACTTTATCATGGGATTATGATGGTTGATTAAGTGATGGATATTTTAGCGTCATAGTAGACACTCAATAGCGTCCACATAGCGTTTAACGAGCGCCACAGCTAGTGTCAACGCTATGATGACACTATGGGCGTCTCTCTAGCGTCGCATGTTCGAGACGCCATATTATTTGAGACGCTAGTTCGGCGCTACAGTGTCACAAAATTTAACTAGCGACTCAATGGCGTTTATATTGCGCCTCCTAAGTCGACTTTTTACCCCTCGCTCAATCGGGCACATATAGATATATAAATACGCATATATGCTGATACTTATATATAATAAGTGCATATATACATATTATTATAACCTAATCTGACACATATAAACAAATACACATATATATATTCACTTCGAATACGTATACATATACATGTTATATATATATATATATATATATGACACATGTATAGACATATACATACACATATATATTTATAATACATATAGACGAAACACATTGTTGTAACTTAATCTCTCACACATAGACATATATATACGTACGCATATATTACATATGTATATATGTACACACACAATTGTGTTATATACATATATACATACATATTTATAATTTTGTATACCTACATGATAGATTATCGGAAGAAAATAAAACAATTGGAACGGAGCAAAATGCTATGAGACGTTACATTGATAAATAAAATTACATACATACTAAAAAAATTTGAAAAAACTTTTAATGAGTGTCTCAATGGCGTCGCGATGATGAGACGCTACACCAATGAGACGCCCCAAAGATGCTATGGTGTCGCTACGTTGTCTTAACGGCACATTAGCTTCTCTATAGCGCCGTGCTAGCCGAATTGTGACAGTGTCGACGCCTACATGGCGTCTACGTAGCGTCTCATTATTTTGTGACGCTAAAAATTACTTAAATCCCTAAATCCCTCTTCTTAGTTTTCACTTTTACTGTTTACCATTTACCATCGCCCGACGCCCGACCTCCGACGCCCTCCACTGCCGCCTCCAGCCTTCGCCCGACATCCGACGCCCGATGACCGCCCTCCACCGCCGCCGCCGCCCTTCGCCTCCGCCGTCATTCGCCTCCGTCGCCCTCCGCATTCGACAGCCTCCCCGACGCCCTTGGCATTCGATCGCCATTCGCCACCGCCGCCCTTGGACCGCCATTCGCCATTTGCCATTGGCATTCGACCGCCATTCGCCATTCGCCTCCACCGCGGGTCGCCTTCGCTGCCGCGTCGTCCGCCACCCCGACGCCCGCCCTCCACCGTGGGTCGCCTCCGCCGCCGCTTCGTCCGCCTCCACCGCCGCCCTTGGTGTCCACCGCCGCCGCGTCGTCCGCCTCCATCGTCGCGTCGTTCGCCTCCTCGACGCCCAGCCTCGACCGTGGGTCGCCTCCACCGCCGCCGACGTCCGCCTCTGTCGCCACTGCCCACCGTCGTCTCGGCCGCCCTTCGCCATCCTCCGGTTAAGAAGGTACTAGCCCGCCACCATGTAAATTAGGTTAATTATTAATGCATGAAGTTAAATTAAGTTAATTATTCATGTTAAGTTAAGTATTACTTATTCATGTTATTATCATGTTAAATTAAGTAGTACTTAAGTTAATTATCATCTCTTTGGATCAAGTTAGTATTACTTATTAAGTATAATATTAAGTATAATATCTTAGGAATTAAGTTAAGTATTACTTAAGTTAAGTATTACTTATTCATGTTATGAATTAAGTTAAGTAGTACTTAAGTTAACAATGAACGTGCATAAGTCGTGCTTCGGCGAGGAAAATATAAGTTAAGTATTACTTAAGTTAAGTTAACTTATGTTAATTGTTAAGTTAACTTATGAATAAATTCATGTGCTTCCACATTCTTGGTGATAAAATGAGATTACGATTTGACGATGAAGTACTTGAAACATGTGATTTTGGACTTAATTCGTAAGTTCAAAATCACACATTTCAAGTACACGAACTTGTTGACATATGGTTTAATGTTGTCCGTTACAAAAATGACAAAGCCAGATCGTAGTTGGATTCGTCATTGGAAGGATAAACATGGCGTCATAACTGAAGAATATAAGGATGGTGTTGATGAATTCATTAATGTGGCATATCAAAATGAAGGTGTTACTTCTTCATATGGTGAAATCTTATGTCCATGCCGGAAGTGCAAATATTATCAGTGGAAAGTAAGATATGATGTGCAGAAGGATTTATATTACAACGGTTTCTTATTTACATACACCAATTGGTTCTTTCATGGCGAAGAAAGATGGGCTAAAGAAACAAGTAATGTAGATACCGTTGTGGACGACTCGAGCAATCTGTACAAGGACATAATACGAGATGCAATGTTAGGAGAAAATGTTGACAAAACATCGATTGAAGAAGACCCGAATCCTTCGGCTTCTAAGTTTTATAATCTTCTCGAAGAGGCAGATGAACCTTTATGGGATGGATGCGTGAAGCAAACTACACTTTCTGCAGTGGCACAACTAATGAACTTAAAATCAGAATTTAATATGAGCGAAAGTTGTTTTGACCGGATGCTTATCATTATTAAGAGTATGCTTTCAATTTCTGAGAAATTACCGGAAAATTTTTACAAGTTCAAACGGTTAATGAGAGATTTAAGGTTGAAATATCATAAGATTGATGCATGCTGCAATCATTGCATATTGTACTACAAGGAAAATAACTCACTTATGAGTTATTTTATTTGTGGCGAGCCAGATTCAAGCCGAAAAAGAATTCTCAAAGTTTGAAAAAAATATGGCTAATGCAATATTTAGATACTTTCCGATTGTTCCAAGATTACAATGGCTATTTCTTTCTGAAAAAACTGCATCATTTATGAGGTGGCACAGAGAAGGGGCACGTGAAGATCCAAATTCAATTACACATCCTTCGGATGCGGAGGCATGGAGACGATTTGATGCACTTCATCCGGATTTTTCTGCAGAATCACGCAATGTTAGATTAGGACTTTGCACTGATGGCTTCAACCCATTTGGCTCATCGAGTACTGCTTATTCATGTTGGCCTATTTTTGTGACACCGTTTAATTTGCCTCCAAGCATGTGTATGAGACGAGAGAATATATTGCTTACCTGTATCATCCCGAGTCCTCGATCTCCTAGTAAAAGTTTAGATGTTTACTTAAGACCTTTGATTGACGAACTCAAAATATTGTGGGAGGATGGCGTGGTTACCTATGATAAATCTAAAAAGCAAAATTTCATTATGAGAGTCGCATTAATGTGGACCATAAGTGTTTTTCTGACATATGGAATGTTGAGTGGTTGGAGTACAAAAGGAAAACTTGCTTGTCCCATATGTGGAAAGAATACGGAATACTTTTATTTGAAAAATTGTAGGAAAGTTTGCTGGTTTGATTCTCATAGGATGTTTCTGCCATTGGAGAATTCGATGCGTCGTGATCGAAACTCATTTAAAAAGAATACATCCGAGAACACTTTGTGTCCAACTCACTTGATAGGAAAAGAATTGCTAGAGCAAGTAAACAAGCTTAGTGAAGTCTCATTCGGACTGAAGGCCGGTAGTTATAAGTAAATTGGGTTTGGAAGTGAACATAATTGGGAGAAAAGAAGTATTTTTTGGGAGTTGTCTTATTGGTCTTCAAACTTGGTACGTCATAACTTGAACGTCATGCATGTGGAGAAGAACGTATTTGACAACATCTTCAACACTATTATGGATGTTAAAGGAAGAACAAAAGATAGCATACATGCTCACGAAGACATGAAATTAATATGCAAAAGACCAGAGTTAGATATCATTCATCTTCAAAATGGTAAATGCATAAAGCCAAAAGCTACTTATGTCTTGAGCAATGATCAAAGAAAAGTGGTTTTCGAATGGATAAAGCAATTGAAATTCCCCGACGGATATGTATCAAACATATCTCGTTGTTTTAACTTGGACAATGGGAAGATACACGGGATGAAGAGTCATGATTGTCATATTTTATGCAAAGGCTGCTTCCAATTGTCTTTAAAGAACTTTTGCCAAAGGCCATCTGGGAGGTTTTAACAGAATTGTCTATGTTCTTTAAAGAGCTTTGTGCATCCATCGTTCGGAAAGAAGACATATATCGGTTAGAGGCTTCTATTGTGATTACTGTGTGCAAGGCTGAGAAGATATTTTCACCTTCTTTCTTTGATGTGATGGAACATTTGATTGTACATCTTCCATATAAAACAAAAATTGCTGGTCCGGTTCAGTATCGATGGATGTATCCTTTCGAAGGGTGCATGTTATATTTGAAAAGGAAGGCGAAGAATAAGGCAAAAATTGAAGGCTCCACATGTGAAGCATATTTCATTGAGGAGGTGTCAAACTTCACTTCAAAATACTTTGAGCCATACATACAATCATGACACACCCAAGTTCCAAGAAACGATGATGATGGTGAAGGAGAAGTTGACATGAATATTCTATCCATCTTCAAGTACCCATGTCGACTTGTTGGTGCAGGACGCAAAGTTATCTTGAATGACAGATATCTCACCGTCGTTGAGAATTATGTTATTGCAAATTGTAGCGAAGTGGCGCCATATCTCGAGTAAGGCAATTTGTTCTAATTTGTTATATAATTTAAAGCTAATTGTTGCTATATGATTATATTAATTGAAAATTATGAATTCAGGAAATTCGAAGAATTACAACGAGAAATCAATCCATTAGTTTCAAACGATGAGTTTTTGAAACTACGAGACGAACATTTTGCCGATTGGTTGAGATGTGAAGTGAAAAATCTTTTCGCTTATTCTTAATTGTTATAAGTTCATAACTTTTAATAAAGTTTTTAGTTATTTTTCTTGTAGGTTATTAATGGCTCAATCATAGAGAACAAAATACGAGATCTCGGTCATGGCCTGAAGAAATAAGTTCTTAGCTACTGCGGCGTCATAATCAATGGATATCGGTTCCATACAGAAGAATATAGTCGACAACGTTCAACTATTAATAACGACATATGTGTTCTAGGAAGCATGTACGGGGACGACGACTTTGATTACTACGATGTTATAGAAGATATCCTAGAATTATCTTATTTGGGAAAATCTAACAAATTCGTGGTGCTAAAATGTCGTTGGTTCGATCCAGAGAAAGGAGTTCGGATCGATCAAAAGTTTAAATTGGTGGATATTAACCATCGGTCGAGACTTCAGTCATACGATCCATTCGTATTGGCGGAACAAGCACAACAAGTGTACTACACTAAGTATCCATCGAAAAGAACCAAGGATGAATGGTGGGCGTCATGCAAGGTGAGGAGTATACTATTCTTAGCAGAAACAATGGTAGAGGAGAATGAAACATCATCCGTACACAACGATGTGCCCATAGATGATTACTATCAAGAAGATAGAGTGAATGAGACGATTGATGTGGCCGATGGAGTTGAGAATTTTCAATTGAACGATGACGCTGAGCCAATGGAAGAATTCAATTCAAATGACCTCTTAGATGTGAACTTTGATAATTTCAGTGATAATGACTCGAACCAAGATTATAGCGACGATGATGAAGATGATGAAAATGAATCAGAATACGAAACAAACGAATGAATCCCGTAGTTATTCTAATGACATAAGCTTTTTACTTTTTTTTAAAGTTATATATGGTTACCGATAATAAGAGAAGTTTCTTTCTTTTCTTTCAGTCATGGTTAATAAGGGTCGAGCATCTGGGTCATCTCGCTCTTCCAAGCGTTCACTCCAGATGAGTCAGCCATCACAACTACCAGGTAATATTTTTACTGTGAGCTGCTTATTTATAGTTGATTTAATAGTTAAATTCTTTTTTTAATAATATCAGTTCCTCCGCTGTCGACGGGGCACGTAGCCGGATCGTCACATAGTAGGCGATCCATTGGTGGGTCTGCTCAGCGTATCACTCCAGGTACGTGACACATTGTAGGCAATAGACAGTAGGAGATAGAGTTTTTTAATTATTTTGCTTTTGTGACAATTGCTACACCGTCGATGGGGAACATAGTCAGTACGTCTCGAACGCACGACCACGATCGTCATATCACACCAGGTTATTTTTTGTATATTACTTAATTTTATGTAGGAGCCAAATTTTATGTATTTTTTGTGATGGCAGTTGCTACCCTACCGCCACCGTCGAGAATACCAGACGCTTCACTACATTCTAGCGTTGGCGAGCGACATCTTACGCTAGGTGATATATTTATTGTTATTGACATTTCTCAATTAATTATATTAATTATTTTTTAATAATGTCAGTTGCTACGCCGCCGATAGCACAAGCACCTGACTCAATTCATTCAGACGAGCGGACTGCTACTGATCATGCGGTACACATCAATCGAGGTGAGAACATTATTGTACATCTATCAATTATCATAATTTTAATTTGGTATGATACTAATGATTTATTATGTATTAGGGCCCGTAGCTGATGTCGGACCTTCACAGCCTACCCCAGCTGTACCAGATGATTCCTCTTCGAGTGATGAAGAGGGGTTACACGATAATGGGATGGTCACTATGAATAATATTGCTCGATCGTAAGTTAAATAAGTTGTACAAATTTTATTATAGTTTTGGTTATCATTGAAAATTAATTCTTCTTTGTAATTGGCAGGACCACTTTCATACCCGCTAGTACCGTGCGGGATGTCAGTGCTCTCGTTCTTTCTCACTTGTCGGAAGGGACTGGATCCTGGAAAGATGTCCCAATTCAAGTGCGAGATGACATGTTTCGAGCCTTTACGGTACGATCTTCTATTTGAGTTACATAATTTGATTTATATTTATTTTAAAATTACTAAGTTTTAACGTTCTATTTGTAGGAGGTAAATCAATTTCATCCGGATCTTAGTTTAGGGACGATCCGGAGAGCTTTTGAGGAAGTCGCTGCGAAATGCCTGCGAAATCGATTATACAAGTTTCGCAAGGTCGTCACGTCCGCCGGCCTCACTTTAGAGCAAGGCATACAAAGATGCCTAAGACATATTAGGCGCTCGGTTTGGGAGTCCCTCTGTAGGAAGTGGTAAGTATGTATACTTTTACACTATTTTTATGAAAATTATAGTTTTTTGAAAGTGTAAGTATTTGATGTTCACAAAAGGACGGATGAACGATGGCAAAGGAAGTCGGAAAAGGCAAGAGTTAATCGTCTTTCGAAGCCCGAGGCCCACATCCACACAGGGGGATCGATGCGATTTGACGAGCATCGACAGCGCATGGTAATTTACATATAAATTCAATTTATCAAACTTTTGACTTATACTTATGTTATCAAATTTGAAACTTTATTGTAGGAGGAGAAAGAAAGCGGTCCCATAGACTTTCGTGTGGTCTATGAGACCACGCATAAGAGCCGGAAGATGAATGACTTAGTCATGCCTACTGCTCGTAGGCTTCTGGTAAGTCTCATGATATGGTCATTTGGTTGTTGCACTATTTTTGAAATACATAATGTTTAAATTTTATAGGATGAGTATAATGCGAAAATGACTGAAAAGTATGGAGATGATCCGAGTACTCAGCCACCAGATAATGTTTCTTCGTTGGTTGAATCATGTTTTTCATTTATGTGTTTCTTGATATATAATTTATATATTATATGATTGTATAATTTTTCTATTTCATAGATGACCTTGATGTTTGGGAGGAGGTGGCCGGCACGACACGAAGGGGATACTTGTGTGGCCTCGGCACAGCCGCTCAGATACCTAGGAGGATCGGAGGATATGCAGGAGGTGCATCTGCTTCGAGCTCATCCGCTGCACCAGATATGACGCAGCTATCATAGCATCTATCGCAATAATTATCAGCGCAGATATCGTAGCAGGTGTCGCAGCAGTTGGCTCCTCTATTGCAGGCGATTCAGGGATTGATCCCGACGCAGAATCCATCCCCGCGAGGCCATGGACCGAGCACGTCTGGGTCGAACGTCCGGAATGATAACAATAACTCCCAAACCTAGGATAGAAAACAAACTATGCATTTGTTACTTATAGACTTACACATACATATAGTTTGTTAGTTTGGTTTAGTAGTTTTCGTATTCTTATGTTATATATTATGCCTTTGATGATTTTATATTGCCTGTGATGCTTTTATATTGTCTGTGATGAATATCAATGCATTTTGAGATGCATTATAAATTATATGGGTGTGGGAAGGGAAAAAATAAGGCTGGGACGGGTAAAAAAATGTACAAGTAGCGTCTTCATTGCGTCTCATTGGCGTCGCAAAATAGGTCGACGCGACTTTAAATATATCGAACTTAGCGCCCTCTAAGTGTCTCATTGACGACGCATGCAGGATAATATTTGTGTCAATTTGGCACCCTCCTAGCGCCTAAAGTAGCGACACGTGGGCACCGGAATAGCGCGCCAAGACGAGCGCCCATTGTGCGTCGACTGAGCGATGTTCCTCTACTTCGCACAGCCCCAAAGGTAGCATCTTAATAACGTCGATATAGCTTCAACAAGGGGCGCTAGTTGCGTCTCAGTATCTTTGACTCTAGTGCGACGCCACTAGCCACCGATTTTCAGCGTCTCAATATTGCGACGCTAGTTAGACGTTAAAGAGAAGCTCTTTGCATCGGAGACGTAGTAGCGCCTCCCTAGCGTCTCCTATGTTGAGTCGCTAATCTCCAATTTTCTTGTAGTGATGGTCTGGTGCTAGAGGAGGGTGCGACCGCACTGGAGGACATGGAGGTACTATTGAGGGCCGTGGAAGAAGCCATGGGGAACAAAGTCAAGGCGATGGAGGTCGACCTCCTGATGAAGCGATAGTTCTCGGACGCATGAGGATTGTCGGCGTGCACGTCCGTTCTGAAGTTCACTGGACCCGAAGAATTACGATGACGATCGAAAGTGACGACCATCAACGACTTCCTATGGTGCTTGGAGAAGGGCTTCAAGACCAATAAGATCGTGGTCGAGAAGGCGCAGATCGACATAGCCGTCCACGGCAATAAAGGGAGGGAAGGAGGTGGCGAACTCGTCCATGGCAAAAAGATTGTCCGGTGCTACGTCTGTGGAGGGTCGCACTACGCTCGTGAGTGCGACAAGAAGGCGAGCCTGGCGGCCTTGACCTCGACCTCGGATGATGAAGAAGGGGCCGCACGCATTGAGTCTGTCATGGCCTTACTGGCCATAACAACGACTGTCCCCACAAAGGAAGCGAAGAAATTCCAAGAAGGGTCTGGTGTTCGTTGAAGTTGTGGTAAATGGCCACACCACATCCTCCTTGGTTGACACAGGGGCGACACACAACTTCCTTGTGCTGCAGGAGGCAGCGCACCTTGGCATCCAATACGTTAAAAAGCTAGACTTATGAAGACAATGAATGCGACGTCCCAACCCATCCTTAGCGTGGCCAAGGACGTTCCTGTGTGCGTGGGAACCTGGGAGGGCACCAGTAACCTGACAGTGGTCAACATGGATGACCATAGCTTCGTCCTGGACATAGAGTTCCTCAACAGCTTCAAGGAGGTAAAACTAACGCAAGGTGGTGTTCAGTTGTTATTTCAAGGGAGGAAGCACGAGGCACCCACGATGAGGGCCATGATCAAGTCCTGCATGCTCTCGGCCATGCAATTGGAGAAAGGCGTGCCCCAGGGTGAGGTCACCTACCTGGTGGCCTTGAAGTTGAATGAAGCCGGCCACAACATCCAAGGCATCCCAAAGGCGGTGAGGGCACTCCTAGAGCAATACATGGATGTCATGCTCCCGGAGTTGCCGAGCAAGTTGCCGCCCTGACGTGAGGTTGACCACGCCATCGAATTGACAACGAGTGCCAAATCGTCGGGCATGAGGCCACATCACATGGTGCCCCCGCAGTTGGAGGAGCTCCGGAAGTAGCTGGGGGAGCTTCTAAAGGCGGGGTTCATTTGTCGCTCGAAGGCACCATATAGAGCCCGGGTCCTCTTCCAAAAGAAGTAGGATGGCTCGCTCCACATGTGTTTGATTACAGGGTACTGAACAAGATCTTGGTGCAAAACAAGTACCCAATATTGTGCGAAAGAGGATGAGGCCAAGACGAAGCGTGTGACCTGCATTGGCTCATACGAGTTCCTGGTCATGCCCTTCGGCCTCACCAATGCACCGACGGCATTTTGCATGCTCATGAACTAGATCTTCCATCCCCTGCCGGATAAGTGTGTCATCATGTACTTGGACGACATTGTGGTTTATTCTAACTCTCTTGAGGAGCATGTGCAGCACTTGGGTGAAGTGTTCAAGCTATTGAGGGCCAACAAACTCTTCGTCAAGTTGGAGAAGTGTTCCTTTGCCCAGCTGAAGGTTATGTTCCTAGGGCACCACATCAAGGAAGGGAGGATCAGCATGGACAAGGCGAAGGTCCAGGCGATCCTCAAGTGGCAACCGCCGATGAGAGCATGGGAGTTGCGGTCGTTCCTCGGCCTGGCCAACTACTACCATCAGTTTGTGGAGAGGTTCTCGTGACGGGTCGCGCCCCTCACCAACCTATTGAAGAAGGACGAGAAGTGGCTGTGGATGGAGGAATACTTTCTGGCGTTCGAGCACCTGAAGGGTGCCATAGCGGGAGAGTCTTGCCTACGACTGCCCGACTTTGGTCGACTCTTTGAATTGCACACCGACGATTCTAATTTTACACTGGGTGGCATCCTCGTGCAAGAGGGTCACCCCATGGCCTTCGAGAGCCGCAAGCTCAACGAGGCCAAGCAACATTACGCACTGCACGAGAATGAAATGACAGTCGTGGTTCACTGCCTACACACCTGGTGCCATTACATTCTCGGGAGCATGCTCGTACTCAGAACTGACAATGTGACTTCTTCATACTTTCAAGAATAGAAGAAGCTCAATCCCAACCAAACAAGATGGCAGGACTTCCGTGCGGAGTTCGACTACATGATGGAGTACAAGGCCGGGTGCACCAATGTGGTGGCTGATGCCCTGAGTCACCGGGTGCATCTGGCGACTATCTCGGTTGTGCACATGGATTTCTAGAAGCAAATCTGGGAGGACTGAGAAGTTGTGAAATTTTTGCGGCTTGTCGAGGAGGGCAAGTCCATGAGGTTCGGAAAGGAGGAATGCCTCCTCTTCTCGGTGGGGCATCAACTCTATGTCTCATGGTGGGAGGGACTTCGACGGGCAATCATGAAGGGCTGCCACGACTTGAAGTAGGCTAGCCATCCTGATGCAGCCCGAACGCTGGCACTAGTGGAGGACTCCTTCTACTGGCCTCAAATGAAGGAGGACGTCAAGGCCTATGTGCGGACGTGCCTCACATGCCAGCGAGACAAGGTCGATCGGCGGAAGTCGGCATGGCTATTGGAGCCCCTGGTCGTCCCATATCGTCCATGGCAAACGGTGACCATGGACTTCATCTCGGCATTGCCCAAGTCAGGTGAAGCAAGATCGATCGTGGTGGTGGTTGACAAATTCTCTAAGTATGGCACATTCATCCTGGTGCCCAAGCATTGTTCGGCTGAGGAAGCCGCTCAACTATTCGTGAGGAACATCATCAAGTATTGAGGCATCCCGTAAGTCATCATCATTGATCGTGACCCTCGGTTCAGAGGTCATTCTAGAGGGATCTCTTCAAGCTCCTACGGATGGATCTACACTTCACCGCATTCCATCTACAGATGGAGCGGGCCAACCATCTACTCGAGATTTATCTCCGGCACTTCGTGGTGGCCAATCAAGAGGATTGATCCAAGCTATTCAATGTGGCTCAATTCTCCTACAAAATGCAGAAGAGGCCACGCAGCAGAGTGCCTTCGAGATCATCATGGGGCGCCATCTCCTGACCCCGGCCGTGCTCACGGCTCGGTACACTGGGAGGTGCCCAGCCGCGTACCAAGTCACCTGTGGATGACACGATCAAGTGGAGGAGACCAGGGCCATCCTAGACAAATCCATAAGGAAGATGAAGAAGTTCGCAGACCAGAGGCGAAGGCACTTGGAGTTCCAAGTAGGGGACAAGGTCCTTGTGAAGCTAGGGACGCAGCAATTCAAGGCTCTCAGGGCACATGCAATAAGGGCTGTTGAAGAGGTATGAGGGCCCTTTCACCATCACCAAAAAGAGTAGGCAAGGTGGCCTACCAGATGGAGCTTCGCCAAGCTTGCGACAACTTCATCCAGTTTTTCACGTGAACATGCTCAAGAGGTACCATGAAGACGCAGAGGACTCTTCGACAGCTGAAGCAACGAGGAGCCACATGGATGAGTCCGTCCAGATGACGTGTTGGGTCAAAGTTTTAATGACATATAAAATTATATTTTGATGAAACAAACCTCGAAAGATTAAAGTTGAAATACTATAAAAGTTTAAAGAAAAATGGATAACTTTATGCACTACTTTGATTAAATAATTATCACTGATCTAATTAGTTTTGGAGAAAAGTGGAATGCCAGTTGTAGAGAATTCTGTTAGCTTTCCATAGACTCCAAGATCATTTAATTTAGATAACCGTGCAGAAAGCTATGATCAAAAGAGTGCAGGTCGGTCAACCTGTCGGTCGATGCAAAGAAGGCCGGTCGAGACGTACCAGTCGACCGACATTTTCTATTCGGTCGACCGATAACTACTGAGCCTACTCCGGACGATGTCGAGACTACACCGGTTAGTCCGGTCGAAGCATCGGTCCACCGATCAACTCAACGGCTAGAAATCAAAACTGCGAGACTGTACCGGTCGACCGATCAAGCGCAGAAGTTGAAGAAAATGCACAACGATCACATAGACCGATCGACCGGTCCAGAAGTGCGGTCGACCGGCCTCTGAGTCAAATGAACAGTAACGGTCAAATTTGAAGGAGAAATTTGTGGAATAATTTCTGGACGAATTTTCCACACATTGAATGCTATAAAAGGAGTGCCAAAGCCAGAGGCAAATGCACACATTCACTCATTGAAGAAAAACTTCAAGTTATCAAAGAGAGATCATTTTCTTGAAGTTTTCATTTTGTAGCTTTCTCTCTTCTTCTCCTGTGAACTTAGCTTTGTAAAAGAGAGAAACACTTTTGTTCAGAAAAATCAGAGAGAGATCCTGTGTAAAAGATGTTCTAAATCTTACCTCTTGAGCGAGAGAAATAGATTAGCTTCCTAGGAGGAGAGGTTGCCTTGTCTCTCGAAGCGGAGAAAAGGTGATTGGTGTAAAGGGCTTTCTTCCTTGCCCCATTTGGAACAAAGGAAGTGCTAGTGAAATCTCCAGCGGTCTCGAGGTCGAGAAGTCGGAGCGGGGACGTAGGCCAAGGTGTGGCCGAACCTCGTCAACAACCACCGTGTCTTTTGTGTTTGATTTTCTCTCTCTCTCTCCCCGTTCATATTGAATTTATGATCTGAATTGTAAAGGATTTAAGAATCGATTTTAAGCTTCCACGACGGTTTTTATGAAATCGACATTTTTGGTTAAACACCTATTCACCCCCCCCCCCTCTTGGTGCCCTTTGGGATCCTACATGATGGTCACACAAGAAGAACCAACGTTGCCGAGGGCGGCAACACCTTCAGTGGGGGAGGGTTGTCACTCCCCGCCTTAGGCGGCGTCCTGGGATGCATGGTGGGACGGGCGCTCCATGCTCGTGCCCAGCCATGTTTCATCCCAGGCATGTCCTAAGAGCACCCGAGAAGCTCTGACAAGGAGTTTGTGATGAGCAAAGTTGGCAAACGGCGAGAGGAGGCTCCATGGGACACAATAATATACAAGAAGCACATTCCCTACCTACTTTAGCAGAATGTTCACTTTGGCATTATGTTTGATTTGGCATAATGCCCGATTTGACAGCAGAGCGCAGTGCGGCGGTGTGGCGGACAGTGACAAAGTGTCGAGGCCCATCTTGGCCCATCACAAATGACCAAGATTGATGATAAGTTTCAAGAAGGAAAGCTGGCCCTGGAGGAACGAGCGACGGTTATTCCTAAAGAAGGAAAGTTGGTTGGAAAGTAGAAAAGATGCAGACGACATGTTATCTTCGTACCGGCCAATTAGGGTGACGAGGAGGGCGCCATCGGCATGGAATCTTGCTGAGAAGATTAGGAGATTGTAAAGATTAATCACAAGTGTCAAAAGGGGGCTTTGCAGATTGAGGTTATCGTGGAGGACACCTTGATTAATGGAAAGATAAAAGAGGACGGTTAAAGTGTTAGCCAACCCTAGACTTGTATAAATAGAACATGTATCTAGGTTTATACATTCATCGATTATTCAAATAATATTCCAAGCCAATGTTGTCAAGATCGAGATCTTATATAAGATCGGAGGGGGGTCATAAGATCGAAGATTGGATAGAAAATCATAAGATCCTATATATTAATAAAACAATAAATATATTTTTGACAAAATTTTAGCATTGAAATCTTAAATTATACATCACAAAGATATTTTTTGTCGATTCTTAAGCCAAATTATATCAAAACATATTAAAAATGAACAAATATATTTTTAACTTCATATAAATTATTTTTAATATCATAGATATATTTTTAATTAATATTTAAATGATTATATTAATCATATGAGATCGTATAGGATCGGATAAGATCGTAAGTTCGTGTGATCAAAACTAAGATCGTATTAAGATCTTACGCAAAAAATCCTCAAAATAAGATCGAGAGAAGAAGGGATCAATAAGATCATAAAATCGTAAGATCTTAAAATCTAAATTGGGATCTTGACAACCTTGTTCCAAGCTTTTCCCGAGTGCTTCTCTTGTGGCTCGTTGTGTGTGATGTTTTCGTTGTGCGAGCGGACGTGCTCAGGAGGCTGCTTGGCGCTCTGACGATGAGGGAACCAAGGCCGGCACCCCTATGTTTCTGGACGCGAAATTTTAGGTCGTGACACGGCTCATCATCGATTTAGTCCTGGTTCAGAAATTATAAATTTTTACTTAATTTTTGTTTAATTTTTATAATTTTTATATTTTTTTACTTTAAATCCTACTAAAACTCCTACTTATACATATATTACTACATCATTAGAGAGTTATGTAAAAATTCTGGAAGCATAAAAGATGGTTTCTGGAAAAAAAGAGAATAATTTTTTGAGTTAATCCTAATAAAACTCCTACTTCAATATATATTATCATGTTCTATTATAGATTATGTTATTGTATTTTATATCCAAACTAAAACTGAAAATATTATGAACATGTGTCATATACTATCTCACTTTTTTATTTTTATAAATTAATAGTTTTTGTTTTAATTAAATTGAAAAATAGTTAATAATTTATAATCAAATATAGATTTACAATTTTTTAGTTCAATACAAAATTAGAATAATCAAAAACTAAATTTTCATGATTTAGAATTTTTGTGAATAATTATAATTTATTCTTTTTTTTGTTTTGTAGTTGAATTTTAAAAATAGAAATTAACATGTGATAGATTTATATTTTGATCAAATTAAATTTTATTTAATTTTATAGGAAAATAAATTTTATTACCTAGTAATAGTCTAAAACCCCTCACACGCAAGGATGACATAGTAATTATTTATTAGATAATTATAATAGAGAAACATTAGTTTAAGAAAGATAAAAAAATATTTATTTATTTATTATATAACTAATTAATAATCATAATTTAATATATGATCTTGTAATTTTAAAATTGGATTTAGATTTTAGATAATTTCGATATTAAATTTATTTCTTATTTATTTTTATTTGAAACAACATTTTTCAGGTAATCGAAATAGGAAATATTAAATTTTTATTTTATCAATAAATTTTGAACGATAAGTGCACTTGCTAGTTTAATATTATCAATTTTTGCATCAATTATGCCCAAGTGAGTCGTTGTTCGATTCCTGTAATCATCACTAGGAGAAATCATCGGGCAAAACCATTTTCTTTATCCCAACTTTGAATTAGTTTGATCCTAATAATTTAAATATCGGAACCGACTAGGTGCAAAAAAAAAGACGTTTGACACACTTCTTCTAAGAGTCCTATTTCCTGATCTAATATCTTATATTATTTTAAATGTATATATTCGATTTAAATAATAATACTTAAAATAATATACATAATTCATTAGGACCAATAAAGAACTCAGTTGATACATTGATTCTATCCTTATATTCGACATAACAAAATTTGAAATTTCATAAAATATATGATAAAAATTATTTTAATTTGAGTAGACATAGAAAATGATTAAATTAAAGAAATTAACGAATAAATGAAAATTTAATTAAATATAAAAAATAAATTAAGTTAGGGAAATAGTTGAAGCCCTATAAATTTATTTAATTTTTATTCTTTTGAATTTGTATTATTTAATCTGAATAGAAATAGGACTTCAATAACACGGATGATCCAACCTATTTTAAATTCTAATATTAACCATAATCCTAAATTAAGTTTTATTCTTTTTAAATTTAGATTCTTAATCCGAGTATAAGTAGGGCTTAATTTAATAACACTGATAATTATATGTAATAGTAATAATCCCATTCGACTTGACCATTAATTCCGAGTTATAGTAGCACTAGCTCTTGTCGATGATCATAAATACGTGCGAGGCTTCGCTATTTCTCCATCTTTTTCCATCTGAGCTGAGCTGAGCATGGCGTCGTCTTCTTCTTCCATGGATCCCGCGACGAGGAAGCCAATGATAAGGTGCCTGAAAGGGAAGGAGCTGGGAAGAGGCGCATATGGCACTGTTAACCTCGGCTTCTTCGTCCATGGAAACTCCTGGATGCCGACTGCAATCAAGTCGGCGACGGGGATGGCTGCACCCTACTTGAGGAGGGAGAAGATGTTCTTGGACATGCTTCGCGGTTGCCCTCAGGTGATCGGCTGCTACGGCGACGCCGCCACGAAGACCAACGATATCGACCGCCAGGGGCAGTGGACGTACAACGTATTCATCGAGTACGCGCCTGGAGGGAGCTTGCTTGAGTGCCTCCCCATGCACGAGCTCACCGCCCGGCGGTACGCAAGATCCGTGCTCCGGGGTCTTGTCGATATCCACCGTCTCGGAGTCGTCCACTGCGATATCAAGCCAGACAACGTGATGGTGTGGAGCCTGTGCGAGGTCAAGATCGTCGACTTCGGCCTCGCCCTGCGGTCGTGCGAGAGGACGCCGGCCTGGTGTTACCGGGGCACGCCGTACTACATGGCCCCGGAGTGCATAGCCAAGAACGAGTACGGAGCGCCGGCGGACGTCTGGGCCTTCGGCTGTACTTTCGCTGAGATGATACTTGGCGAGCCGGCCACTGCATATCTGGCTAGTGCAGTGAGGGACCAAAATCTGTTCTTGGCTTTAGTCGGCGAAGGCCTCGCCTTTCCGCTGATACCAGCAAACATGTCGGAGTTGGGGAAGAATTTCTTGTCCAAGTGCTTCGAGGTGGACGCAAGGAAGAGATGGACAGCGGAGATGCTCCTGAGGCATCCTTACATGGGCGAGCACCTCGACGCCGTTCGTGTAGAAGCCCCGCAGACGCCGCCTTGTTCCTGCACCTCGTCATCCTCGACCTGGAACGCGTCTACGTCTAGGCCGCGCAGACTCGGACTCCCCCACGAGATGATTGGGTCGCGTAGAGTGCAGTGATTAGCAGTTTAATTAGTTGTGCAGGTCGATCATGTTGCTGTTGCTGGCTGGCTGCTTACAGAGAGATCGAGACGAGATCCACTGCATATCACGTTGATGTGTATACATATAAGTATTTGTTCGTGCGTGTTATGCATGCATGCATAAATCAGGACAACTTTTGTGGCGCAATATGTAATTGTAAAGCAGATCGATGTCTTTTGCTTGCTTTTGTTCTTGTTCCTGATACCCATTCCCATATATATATAAGGTGTGGGAATTGTGATACAAATCATCAACTTGTCATCCTGTATATTATATATATGTCATTGTTTTGCATTATATATAATCTAGTGAGATCATGCATTATATGTATTTTTTTGCATTATAATCTTGTGAGATCAGTGCGTGTCCAACTGAGAGCATTGCAACGATTATTTCAATAATTTTGAGTGCATTAATTTTTTTCAGACAAAAAAAAGATATATTTTGAATCCAACTTGACATTTTCTTTTCTATAAAATAGAAGATAAAAAGTAGATGATTAATAAATAAAGAACATTTATCTTTCTGGCGTTCGAGCACCTAAAGAGCGCCATAGCGGGAGAGTCGCTGCTACGACTGCCCGACTTTGGTTGGCTCTTTGAAGAGCACACCGACGATTTTGATTTCACATTGGTGGCATCCTCATGCAAGAGGGTCACCCCGTGGCCTTTGAGAGCCACAAGCTCAACGAGGCCAAGCAATGCTACACCTTGCACGAGAAAGAAATGATAGTCGTGGTTCACTGCCTACACACCTCGTGCCATTACATTCTCGGGAGCATGCTCGTACTCAGAACTCACAATGTGACTTCTTCATACTTTCAATGTGACTTCTTCATACTTTCAAGAACAAAACAAGCTCAATCCCAATCACACAAGATGACAGGACTTCCGTACGGAATTCGACTACATGATGGAGTACAAGACGGGGTGCACCAATGTGGTGGCCGACGCCCTGAGTCGCCGGGTGCATCTGGCGATTGTCTCGGTTGTGCACATGGATTTCTAGGAGCAACTATAGGAGGACTGAGTCTAAAGTTGTGGAATTTTTGCGGCTTGTCGAGGAGGGCAAGTCCATGAGGTTCAGAAAGGAGGAATGCCTCCTCTTCACGGTCGGGCCCCGACTCTATGTCTCATGGTGGGAGGGCCTTCGACGAGCAATCATGAAGGGTTGGCACGACTCGAACGCAACCAGAACGCTGGCACTAGTGGAGGACTCCTTCTACTGGCCAAAAAATGAAGGAGGACGTCAAGGCCTATGTGCAGACGTGCCTCACATGCCAGCGAGACAAGGTCGATCAGCAGTAGTCGGCATGGCTATTGTAGCCCCTGGTCGTCCCATATCGTCCATGGAAAACGGTGACCATGGACTTCATCTCGGCATTGTCCAAGTCAGGTGGAGCAGGATCGATCGTGGTGGTTGTCGACAAATTCTCCAAGTATGGCACATTCATCCTGGTGCCCAAGCATTGTTCGGCGGAGGAAGCCGCTCAACTATTCATGAGGAACATCATCAAGTTTTGAGGCATCCCGTAAGTCATCATCAGTGAACGTGACCCTCGGTTCACAAGTCATTCTGGAGGGAGCTCTTCAAACTCCTATGGATCGAGCTACACTTTTCCACCGCATCCTATCTACAAATGGAGTGGGCCAACCATCTACTCGGGATTTATCTTCGGCACTTCATGGTGGCCAATCAGGAGGATTGATCCAAGCTATTGGATGTGTCTCAATTCTCCTACAACATGCAGAAGAGGCCATGCAGCAGAGAGCCTTCGAGATCATCATGGGGCGCCATCTCGTGACCCCGGCCGCGCTCATGGCCCGATACACTAGGAGGTGCCCAGCCGCGTACCAAGTCGCCTGTGGATGACAAGATCAAGTGGAGGAGTCCAGGGCCATCCTAGACAAATCCGTAAGGATGATGAAGAAGTTCGCATACCAGAGGTGAAGGCACTTGGTGTTCCAAGTAGGGGACAAGGTCCTTGTGAAGCTAGGGACGCGATAGTTACGGACGTACCAGTTCAAGGCTCTCAGGGCACTCGTTCGGCCGTAAAACTTAACCATGTGTCAACATTACGGCCGCAAAAGCAATAATAAAAAAATAGTTTCAGAGAGGTTAATGAACAATTGCTCGATCGCCAAACATATTTCGGCCGAAATTAAATTAGTTGAGAAGTAGAATAACCCGAGGCTCGTTTGGCCGTAAAAACCATGAAATAGTGTTGAAAGGGTTAATCAACGTGAAGGCGTAAAACTTGTTAAATTACGGGCGAGATGAAGTCGAATTAACATTCCGAACCAAATTACGAATTCATCAAAGTCGACCGCAAACAAGATGATGAAAACAATTCTTGGCCGCAAACAAGATGAAGAAAACAATTTTCGGCCGCAAACAAGATGACGAGATGAAAATCCAAGGCACACGAGAGATTTAACCAACGTCCAAAGAGGATTCAGAAATTTATCGGCCGCAAAATGAGATAATCGAATGCTTAATCTATTCAATGCGCAAGAAAATAATTCGATCATATGGAATACGTGAAATGTCGGACGTAAAACTCCGATTAAATTTGTCGGCCGCAAAATATAAGCAGAGATATTTGCGAGCGTAAAACTTTCAAAATCATTAAAGCCGAAACAAGTTTTAAAATTATTACGGCCGTAAAACAAAACAAAATTGAAGTTCTCGGTCGATAACTAATTCAAACATTTTCGAAATCGATGTTGCGGCCACAAAAATAGAAGTTTAGGATTCGACATTGCACAAGTAATTAATCCGAAAAATCCGATCACATCAGAATTTTAAAACAGAGCGGTCGAAATCAATAAACTTTAACATGTCGTGACCTTTATCTGCAAAAGGAGAAATAGTAAATTATTTACACAAATAAAAATAATTAAAACAGATAATACAATATTACATATTTACAAAGAATTTATTTACAGAAATTATTTACAATTAAATTACATCTCCTACTAATTCATAAAATTAGAAATTAATTAATAAAATATTCCTCGGTAACGATGCCAAAAACTTGATGCGTAAAATGATGTAGCAAAATAAAATCGCTAGCAAGTGCACTAGTCGCTCAAGTAATATAATAAATAGGAGTAAATAGTGTCGAACCCATGAGAAATATTATTAATTCAATATAACTGAATTTATAAATTAATAAGAGAGGAAAAACATGAAATTTTGGAAAGGGATTTTATGAAATAAAATAAAGACAATAAGATAAAGATAAGATAATGGTGTTGAAGTTAGGCCTTAGGATGAAAATAGATCAGGATAAATATTTGAACCATAAAAGATAAATTTAATTTTTAAAGATGGATTAGAAATTTTCATAAGTTATTAATTTACAAGATTAACATCACAGAGTCCACAGACTAATAATTTTGCTATTTAATCCGGCAAATCAAATTATCTTAAATTTAATCAAATCTAAAGTCTCACAAACTGGTATTCGTCAGATAAGATTAAAATTAAGATGCATTAATATGAAAATCTTAGACTGTTAATCACTCCACAAACTGGTATAGATTAACAGACCACACAAACTTGATTCTCCACACACTAGTTATCAAATTTATGTCAATTATTAATTTCACATAAAATCAATTAATTTAATTAATAAATTCTGAAATCAAATAGTCCACAAACTGGTAATTACTTAACTCAGAAATCCAAATAATTAAATCAAAAGCACTAAGCACAATTAACTAATTGATCAGAAAAAATTAAAATAAATGATATAGGGTCCAAATAGTTTCCCTTCAATAATAATCTCATAAAATAATAATCATAGATAAATTGGAGTTCATCCTAGAAATTTTGGAGAGATAATAAAACAATAATGAAAATTGGAAGAATTACACCCAAAACAAAAGTAAAGATCTCAAATTGGGCAGACAGTCGGGTAGTCTCTCGGACTTGATCAGGGTTGCGATCAACCTCCAGCCGTCGCACCTCTCTCCTCTTGATCGAAGCCTGCAGAGCTCTCGACTCGTTGTGGAAGAAACCTGAACTTCAGAGTACCAATTGGAACGAAGGCTTCTTCACGTATTTATAGGTGTGGACGGTCTTCAACTTGATCACGGTCGTGATATCGTACGGCTAAGTTTAATCTTGAGATAAACTTTAAACTTTTAAATCTCGGCCACGGATAAAACTTTATCCATTTTGCACCCGATGATAAACTCTTCTTGATAATTCTCGGCCACCAAAGTTGTCCAATGATTAGCATTCTCGGCCGCAAAACTCAATTGTCGGTTAAGGATAAAATTCATTTTGCGGCCGATACTTAATGAGTGGTGTGTTTTGCGCCCGTAATCAAAGCATCTCAATGCTTTATCGCCCAATGATAAATGTTTATCTATATTACGGCTGAACTTTTACGGCCGATAATCCTGATTGGTGATGATGTTTTGCCCCCGAGATAAAGGTTCTTATTTGTATCTCGGTCAATAATCCTTGGTTAATGATAAGCTTTTACACCCAAAGATATCGGCCGGTAAAGATAAACTCTTGGATTGCGGCCGATAAACTTGAGTCATATTTTGCCCAACTTGATGTTCTCGGTCGATAAACTTAGTTAAGGATAGATCTTTGATGTCGGAGTTCTCGGCCGATAAACTTTGATTATCGAATTACAGCCGATAACATAATCCCTCGGATAATTGTGTATTCGGCATTTTCTGCAAAATAATTATCCAATTTTAATCAATCCATCCACAATTAAAATATTCACATAATTAACAATTCAACTTAGTAAATCCGGAATTATGACTAAAAATGATGCATGCCATGATCAAAATAATTTAAATAATAAACTAAAATATATTATATTTTGCATGCATCATCCTACGTTTCTGGATGCGAAATTTTAGGTCGTGACACGGCTCATAATCGATTTAATCCCGGTTCAAAAATTATAAATTTTTACTTAATTTTTGTATTTTTTTATATTTTTTTTACTTTAGATCCTACTAAAACTCCTACTTATACATATATTACTACATCATAAGAGAGTTATGTAAAAATTCTAGAAGCATAAAAGATGGTTTCCGGAAAAAAAGAGAATAATTTTTTGAGTTAATCCTAATAAAACTCCTACTTCAATATATATTATCATGTTATATTATAGATTATGTTATTGTATTTTGTATCCATACTAAAACTTAAAATATTATGAACATGTGTCATATACTATCTCACTTTTTATTTTTATAAATTAATAGTTTTTGTTTTAATTAAATTAAAAAATAGTTAATAATTTATAATCAAATATACATTTACAATTTTTTAGTTCAATACAAAATTAGAATAATAAAAAACTAAATTTTCATGATTTAGAATTTTTGTGAATAATTATAATTTATTCTTTTTTCGTTTTGTAGTTGAATTTTAAAAAATAGAAATCAACATGTGATAGATTTATATTTTGATCAAATTAAATTTTATTTAATTTTATTCATTTGTATAGGAAAATAAATTTTATTATCTAATAATAGTCTAAAACCCCTCACACGCAAGGATGACATAATAATTATTTATTAGATAATTATAATAGAGAAACATTAGTTTAAGAAAGATAAAAAAATATTTATTTATTTATTATATAACTAATTAATAATCATAATTTAATATATGATCTTGTAATTTTAAAATTGGATTTAGATTTTAGCTGAATTCAAAATACATAATTTTGATATTAAATTTATTTCTGATTTATTTTTATTTGAAACAACATTTTTCAGGTAATCAAAATAGGAAATATTTAATTTTTATTTTATCAATAATTTTTTAACGATAAGTGCACTTGCTAGTTTAATGATATCAATTTTTGCATCAATTATGCCCAAGTGAGTCGTTGTTCGATTCCTGTAGTCATCACTTGACTAGGAAAAATCATCGGGAGAAGCCATCCTCTTTATCCCAACTTTGAATTAGTTTGATGCTAATAGTTTAAATATCGGAACCGACTAGGTGTAAAAAAAGACGTTTGACACACTTCCTCTAAGAGTCCTATTTCCTAATCTAATATCCTATATTATTTTAAATTTATATATTCGATTTAAACAATAATACTTAAAATAATATATATAATTCAATAGGACCAATAAAGAAACTCAGTTGATACATTGATTCTATCCTTATATTCGACATAACAAAATTTCAAATTTCATAAAATATATAATAAAAATTATTTTAATTTGAGTAGACATAGAAAATGATTAAATTAAAGAAATTAACGAATAAATGAAAATTTAATTAAATATAAAAAACAAATTAAGTTAGAGAAATAGTTGAAGCTCTATAAATTTATTTAATTTCTATTCTTTTGAATTTGTATTATTTAATCTGAATAGAAATAGGACTTCAATAACACGGATGATCCCAACCTATTTTAAATTCTAATATTAACCATAATCCTAAATTAAGTTTTATTCTTTTTAAATTTAGATTCTTAATCCGAGTATAAGTAGGGCTTAATTTAATAACACTGATAATTATATGTAATAGTAATAATCCCATTCGACTTGACCATTAATTCCGAGTTATAGTAGCACTAGCTCTTGTCGATGATCATAAATACCTGCGAGGCTTCGCTATTTCTCCATCTTTTTCCATCTGAGCTGAGCTGAGCATGGCGTCGTCTTCTTCTTCCATGGATCCCGCGACGAGGAAGCCAATGATAAGGTGCCTGAAAGGGAAGGAGCTGGGAAGAGGCGCATATGGCACTGTTAACCTCGGCTTCTTCGTCCATGGAAACTCCTGGATGCCGACTGCAATCAAGTCGGCGACGGGGATGGCTGCACCCTACTTGAGGAGGGAGAAGATGTTCTTGGACATGCTTCGCGGTTGCCCTCAGGTGATCGGCTGCTACGGCGACGCCGCCACGAAGACCAACGATATCGACCGCCAGGGGCAGTGGACGTACAACGTATTCATCGAGTACGCGCCTGGAGGGAGCTTGCTTGAGTGCCTCCCCATGCACGAGCTCACCGCCCGGCGGTACGCAAGATCCGTGCTCCGGGGTCTTGTCGATATCCACCGTCTCGGAGTCGTCCACTGCGATATCAAGCCGGACAACGTGATGGTGTGGAGCCTGTGCGAGGTCAAGATCGTCGACTTCGGCCTCGCCCTGCGGTCGTGCGAGAGGATCGGCCTGGTGTTACCGGGGCACGCCGTACTACATGGCCCCGGAGTGCATAGCCAAGAACGAGTACGGAGCGCCGGCGGACGTCTGGGCCTTCGGCTGTACTTTCGCTGAGATGATACTTGGCGAGCCGGCCACTGCATATCTGGCTAGTGCAGTGAGGGACCAAAATCTGTTCTTGGCTTTAGTCGGCGAAGGCCTCGCCTTTCCGCTGATACCAGCAAACATGTCGGAGTTGGGGAAGAATTTCTTGTCCAAGTGCTTCGAGGTGGACGCAAGGAAGAGATGGACAGCGGAGATGCTCCTGAGGCATCCTTACATGGGCGAACACCTCGACGCCGTTCGTGTAGAAGCCCCGCAGACGCCGCCTTGTTCCTGCACCTCGTCATCCTCGACCTGGAACGCGTCTACGTCTAGGCCGCGCAGACTCGGACTCCCCCACGAGATGATTGGGTCGCGTAGAGTGCAGTGATTAGCAGTTTAATTAGTTGTGCAGGTCGATCATGTTGCTGTTGCTGGCTGGCTGCTTACAGAGAGATCGAGACGAGATCCACTGCATATCACGTTGATGTGTATACATATAAGTATTTGTTCGTGCGTGTTATGCATGCATGCATAAATCAGGACAACTTTTGTGGCGCAATATGTAATTGTAAAGCAGATCGATGTCTTTTGCTTGCTTTTGTTCTTGTTCCTGATACCCATTCCCATATATATATAAGGTGTGGGAATTGTGATACAAATCATCAACTTGTCATCCTGTATATTATATATATGTCATTGTTTTGCATTATATATGACTAGTGAGATCATGCATTATATGTATTGTTTTGCATTATAATCTTGTGAGATCAGTGCGTGTCCAACTGAGAGCATTGCAACGATTATTTCAATAATTTTAAGTGCATTAATTTTTTTCAGACAAAAAAAAAGATGTATTTTGAATCCAACTTGACCTTTTCTTTTCTATAAAATAGAAGATAAAAAATAGATGATTAATAAATAAAGAACATTTATCTTTTTTATCAGAAGGCCCACCATCCATTTTTTTTAATCAAAAGGCAGAGCCTCTCGTTAAATCCAAAATTTTATTCGACGAAAATAGAAGAGAATTCGAAATTAAATATTGTTTTATGTTCAAAGTCATGTTATTTTATTAGATATTATCTTATAACGAGATTTTATAGTGCGAGAGTGTTTTTTACAATAATATTATTACAACTTTTCTTTTATACGAATGTGAAAACTATTATTAAAAAATGAAAATAGTTTTTGTATGCCAACTTAAAAAGATTCAAGAGAGGCCCAATCATTAACGGGAACATAATATACTGTAATTTACTTTTTACGATGAAAAAAGTAATTTCCGCCTGAAAATTTGAGCTTTTGCGTCTTATTAATTTCAGAATTTGAGTACTTCAAAAGCAACATTTACTTTTATTTTCAAATTTTCATTTAAACCTAAGCACTACAAGAAAATTACATTTTTTCTACGGGAATTCTTGACGGTCGCAAATCTGCTGCAAGTTCCGATGAATTTTCCGATGGTTAAAGTTATCGTTTGAAAATTCAAGCATATCTCTTTTCCATGGAAAATAATTACACTATTTTTCATTGCGTGGGAAACATAAAAATAATAGTTTCTTGATGATGGAATGGAATAAATATTTTTTGGGGGGATTATAAATATTTTTTGGGGGTTTCCACGGTGAGCTCGAGACATGAGAATATGAAAATATATTTTAATATCACCAGCAACGGACAAAAAAAATAAAAGATTTCGACGGCTTCAACCGTTGGAAAGTCCGTCGCATCTCCACCCATATATATAACCCGACCCCTCTTCCCCCGATTGTTCTTCACCATTTTTGACCGCTGCACATCGTCCCCGGCGTTGAGCTCTTCCTCAGCCCTCTTCTTTGGTGTTGAGCTCTTCTCCTCCCGCGCACGCTCTGGCCATCTTCCCGCAGCCGAGTCGGCCATCTCCCCGCACTCTGACGCTCACGCTTTGACAAATGACCAGTTGCCACTGCCGCTGCCACCTCCCGATCCGATGATTGCTCTTCGAACCTTGCTCGTAGTCCTTCGGCAACCCTCTCCCCGATGCTCTGGCGAAGAAACCCATGGTATGGCCGCCGCCTTCGTCTGTCCATCATTTTCTATTCTCCCCTGTCATCGGCCGCTGCGTCCACTGTGTCACTCACCCCGATCGTCAACGGCCGTGGCGGTCATGAACGTCGAGCTTGTCCACTGTATCCGTGCGTGAACTGTCATGCGCGAACGGCCTACGGCCCGCAAGAGCATCTAACCGTTCACGGCCCGATCTAGGCATGAACGGCCGGATCATGGCCATTCACGGCCGGATCTGACCGCTCACGGCAGGTGATCCAACTGCGGGCGGCTGGATGTGGACAGGCGGTCGATGATCCAGCTGTGGGCGGCTGTTCGTGGATGAACGACGGATGATCCGGCTGGGTACGGACGGATGTGGACAAACGGCGGACAATCTCACTCGCTGCATATCATCACGGTCGGGCGGACGGCCGTTTTGATCGCGTCCGGATTTTTTAAAGAAAAATAACCATTCCAATGGTTAAAGTTATAGGAAGAAAGTCTAAGCCGTCGGAACCTTTCCATGGCTAGAACCTTTCCTACGGTTAGAACCGTGGGAATCATTTCCTACGGCTGCACCCGTGGGAACATTCCTACAGCTCTAGTCGTGGGAACCTCTTTACTCGTGGCCTAAGCCATCGGAACCTTTCCACAGCTGCAACTGTGAAAAGCTTTTCCCATGACTCTAACCGTGAGAGGTTCCCACATCGGAAATTGTGGGAAGATTTCCCACGGCTGCAGCTGTGGAAATTTTCCACAGCTACAACCGTATGAAGAGTTCCCACAGTTGCACCTGTGGGAACTTTTCACGGCTGCCAACGTGCGAAGAATTTTTCTGCAGCCCAAGCCATGGCAACTTTCCCATGGTTTGAATCGTGAAAAGATTTTCCTACGGTTTTGGCCACGGGAACTTCCAATGGCTACTGGGGAATCGTCAAAAAAGTTTTGCAACAAGCAGTTTTCCGGCGGTTGCCTCCCGTCGGAATAAACATAAGAAACTGCAATTTCTTAATGATAGAGTAATAGTTCATGATAAAATATTTTCTAATATAAGAAAATACTACATCTAACCAGTTAGAATATTGAGCTAGCTGCGAATCAAAATAGTTTTTTTTATTTCTGTTTGTGAAAAAAATATAATTTTGAGATTTGAATGATCTCTTAATAAATTATATTATTCAAATAATTGAATCTCAAATTTGATCGTTAGGATGATAGCTTGTATTTTTTTTTCCATATCTCCACCATTTGATGAAAGGATGATTAAAAAATAAGATATCATTTTAAAGGGCATGATGTTTCATGTAGAGTATTCAAGTGTCATTTTCCTTTTCACTTTCTTAATCATGGAACATTATATATGCTTAGAAGTAGGGGACCTTTTTTTTAAGTCAACGACATAATGAATTGCAAAATATTCGTATTGAATTAAAAATATATATAATAAATTAAATAATAAAAAATAATAACACAATGAATATATTACTAAGTGTAGAGTAAGCATGTTAATAACATAAAAGAGTAATAACATGAAGGATAATTATGTATATAAAAGTTAATAACATGAATGATAATTATTCAAAACTTTAAATAAAACTATTTCATCTAAATAAAATTATTATGAAATTTTCATAACTTTAAAAAATGATAAAAAATTAATTCTTTGTCTGAAGAGCGTGTATGAATTATGACAATAGAACAATCCCATAATTGTATAAAAAAAGATAAAATTTAATACTTTGTTTGAAGGGCGCAGTTTAATTCTGACAATAAAAGAAAATAATAATACAATCTACATTTATTTGTTAGAATGTGATGGAAAAAATATAACAAAAAAAAAGGTAAGCAATAAATAACACATAGCACTATGCTATAATGTGTTTTTAGTTCACATTAATCCAAAACAATATAATATATTTTTCGTAATTTTAATCTTTTATTTATATATATGTTATTATGATCAAAGTTAAATTTAGAATAGTTAATACGTAAATCACGCCTCTTTAGAAGTGATTAATTATTTTACGCCATGACAGCATTTTTGGTAGGGTCTCATACCATGAGAGCACACGGACGA
This sequence comes from Pontederia crassipes, assembly GCA_030549335.1. Lineage (NCBI taxonomy): Eukaryota > Viridiplantae > Streptophyta > Magnoliopsida > Commelinales > Pontederiaceae > Pontederia > Pontederia crassipes. Next base: position 50,311,561 of record CM060186.1, on the reverse strand, counting down.
ATTCGTTTTCTACGGGGGTTGAAAATATTACCACCCGAGTAATAGTAAGTTTTATAACATCTGCAGAAAAAAAAAATTAAAACATTCATTTTTCAATTTTAGAGAATTATGCACCGTTGAAAAAATGAGAAATTTATGGTAATGCAAAATTTTATTAGATCAGAACAAAAGAATATTACAATTTAAATTAGTTTTGTTTGAATTCTAAGAAATTTATATAGACACTTTTTTTTATAAATGATAAAAATTTGATATCGATCGATACTTTAAATTAAATTTTTAAAATTAGGACACCTATCTTATGATAAAAAAATAAATTAATTTTGAATCACATGCAAAATACTTCTTAAGATTTTTGCCCAGAGGACTCGGCCCCCCACATCCCCGACGAGGGATCCTCCCTTATCCTCCCCCGGCCCCCAAGTGCGAGAGTATCTTTTATTTTGAGAGTGTCTTCGAGTTGAGACATATTTCCAAGTGAGATAGAATTGAAGGCATTATTAACATTCGTCGTGTTAAAAAAGACACCAATTTGAATGCTTTGATTTCCTCTATAAGTCAATAATTAATTTTCTTGTCGACAAACTAATTCGGTAGTACATCAAATATTTGTCATATTAACATGGTATTCAAGAGACTACTTCACCATCAAATATATATAACTGATGTTTGCATCCAATTAAGTTACGTAGGTACATTTGTTTTGAACCAATACAATTATAAGATAGTGACCCTAACGTAATGGGAAAGATGACTACCAAAGATCAGGCATCCATCACAATCGTTTTGGAAATTATAAGTATTAATGCCTAAACGATGCAATTTTCTTTTCTTGGAGGCATTTTAATCATTTGTGATCTCATTTTTTTTTTCATATTCCCAATACGTAAGGAATAAATGCTTTTAATTTTGTGATATTATCTTTTTTCTTTATTCCCAAAATTTCCCCTTTTTTCTTTATTTTTCCTCAGGATATATTTTCTTCAAAAGAATACAACTTTTTGATGCAAAATAATAAAATCATTTCCCATTTTTTTCACATATATATTACTTCCTTCTTTTCTCTTTTGAGATACAACTACTAAACATAAAAGAGAAAATATTTTCTTCGAATATGTTTTTTTTTCTCCATAACCATTTCAAAGCTTTGTAAGATAAAACATGGATTGTCACACTTCCTAATTTATGCTTATATATCAAGGTGAAAAAAAAATAATGAATTCAATTGATGACATGATCATTTTGTTAATTTAGCTATAATTTATTATTTTTGTTCTATTAATGTTGCATTAAGTCCTAATAATCTCGAACACGTGATCGATCCATTCACAACGCGTGGTGCGTAACTCATGCCAAATATATAAAATTAAGAGTACACTTGATACGATAATTAATTAGTTATTAATTAAGGCCGTCTTAGTTGTAAACTTACCTTTCAATTTATTCACTATGGACAATTGACTAGTACTCTCCATAGATAATTCGTATCCGAGAAAAGTCCAACTAATTAGGGTTAAAGACTTTGACTTAAAATGGAGTAAAAATATCATTCTAATGGGACCAATTTTATATTGTATTGCTAGTACATATGAACCTTAAGACATTTTTATTAAAGACAACATTTAGTACCATATTTAAAGCAAGAGGCCCCATGGAATTCCGTGTGTCATATACTTATTCCACGTTTGCCATATTTACCCACCAAAATTAACTTTTATAATTAATGTTTTCGATTTATATTTATGTACCGCCCATGTGCAAAATTTGTCACATCCCAGCCTTATAAAAACCCTTCCATGCACCTTTAATTGCTTTCATTTCTGTACATCTAAGTATCTAACATTGTTCACGTATCGCCATGACCACGTCGTCCCCGTGCCAAGACCACGCTACTCCACTGGCCTTCGCGACCACCGGCGCCACCTACGACGCCGACGACGGAGACGACGACATCATCCGGCGGCGCGACCTCCTCAGCCGCCGACGCCGCCTCCGACGCCTCTGCCTCATCTGCGGCGGTCTCTGCTGCGCCGTGCTCGTCCTCGTCGCCCTCGTCATCCTGGTCCTCGCGCTCACCGTCTTCAAGGTCAAGGATCCCGTCGTGACCATGAACTCCGTCACAATCTCCGACCTCGCCCTCTCCTCGGCCCTGCTCGCCCCCATCTCCATCAACGTCACCGCCCTGGCCAACATCTCCGTCCGGAACCCGAACGCCGCGTCCTTCGTCTTCGGCGCCACGGCCACGACGGTCTACTACCGGGGGCGCGTCCTCGCCGTGGCCTACTCGCCCGCGGGCGCCGCGCCGGCGCATGGAAGCTTCAGCATCGACGTCACCGTGAAGGTGAGGGTGGACGACGTCCTGGGGGATTCGGCGCTCGTGGGGGACGTGGCGGCCGGGAGCATCGCCGTGACGACGAAGACGAAGGTCGGCGGCCGCGTCAAGGTCCTGGGGTTCATCAGGCACCACGTCGACGTGCGGTTGGAGTGCAGCATGACGGTGGCGCTGGCCAGCCAGGCCATCACTGATCAGAGCTGCAGCGAGAAGGTTTCCCTTTGACATGTTACTGCGTAGTTGCGTACGTCTCTTGTCATCCTCTCTTTTGATTAGGGTTCATGATGTAATACATGTATTTCTATTTGATGGGATGAGGATATAAATTAAGGATGCATGGATTAGTATGTCTCCTATATCGTACATAATAAATTTTATTTTTGTTCCACAAATTATTATAGTGATTAATCTCGATCTGTCTAGTTTTAAGTTCCTCTAGTACAAAAAAAAAAAAAACTAAAAAGTTGATATATAAAATTAAAGGGCATTAGAGGCTCAAAATCGGTGACGTTCATATATCATTTGAATTTTAAAGAGAAGCACGAAGTACGAACAAAATCATAGCAATCTCAATCCAACAAGGATTTAAGGCTTATGACCCTCGTACGCCTATCAGTCCACTGATCTAATCGGACGGGCAACAGAGCATGAGATCACGTGCGTGAACAGCACGCTGGACGACCGGAGCGCCCAAGGCATCGGCGGGAGCACCGGCAGGCCGGACGTATAGCATCTTCGAGAGCCTGCTCGCCCACCTGTGATGAGTCGTGACCAAGACCGGCGTCCGCCGGATCGCCCTTCTCTTTGCCGGAACGACGCCCTCACTCCCTCCGCCGGATCGACCAAGAGGACGGCGCGATTGATCGACGAGAAGGAGGAGGTGGCAACGAGCGGAGGAAGAAAGCGGCGCCACTGCAATGGCGGGAGAGTGCGAGGAGGTCGGAGAGGACGAGGATGTGATGAGGGTCATCGGCACCACTCCAGCCACCCGTCATTCGTCCTCATCAGTCAACTCCCGCACGCGCCCCTGAACGTACCTTACAGCCGTCGGAGAGGCCGAGCTTGGCCGGATGATCGCAACCGGACGCCAAGGGCAGCACACCATCCGGCCTTCTAATCAGATCGTCACCCGCGACCAGATCTAATCGGATCGTCGCGCCTCACGATGATTCGCCGACTGACGACCAGATCTGACGACGAGCGGGGGGAGGAAAGCGGCGCCGCTGCAATGGCGGGAGAGTGCGAGGAGGTCGGAAAGGGAGAGAGAGATCGAGGGTGAGGGGGAGGCAAAGGGGCGGCCAGATCGTGAAAGAGGGAGCGGGAGAGGGAGCCGACGGAGAGGGAGAGATTGCCACCGTAGGGAGATAGTGCAGCTGCGGGGATGTAAGGGGAGGCGTATGTGGGTCGTACGCTTGAGATGGCTTACGACCCCGTTAAATTCATCCAATAATATAATAATTACATGTAGGAACAAAGGGACGTGTCTTAACACGTTTTTTTTTTCAAATCTTTATCGTTACATCCTAAGAAGAAGGTGTCCTTTATTGGACGAGCATGATATGAGACAAAATGGTTAGGCAGAAGGTGGTGGGCACACTCACAAACCTCTCTCTCTCTCTCTCTCTCTCTCTCTCTCTCAGCACACACAGACACACGCAACTTGGGGGTGAAGTGTAACAAATTGTAATAGATACGGAAATAATAACTGATGGGATGGGGATATGGCAAGCATGAGAGTGACGAATATCCGACTGGCGGCTGAAGCAGGACTCAGTTGCATAATATAACAGATACTTTTCAGAGCTATTAACTTGACCAGAATTTATCTTTACTCGTCATTTGTCTTAGTCAGATGTTAACAATCTCCATCAATTCTCAACCTTCACAGGAAACAAAAGAAGATACCAAGATAAAAAAAAAGATAGACGGTAGGAAGAAGACTCAGATCGATAAAGGCTAATTTATCATATATTTCTTGAGGCCAACTTGAGAATTGATTGATTCTGAGAAGAGTGCTTGACCATAAGGGTAGCTGGGTAGGTAGCACTCAAAAGCACCCTGTGATACTCTTTCATATGCTAGAAAGAAGAGTGTGATGAAGCTTGCGTTTACCATAGATTTATATTAGTGACTAAGACATCATTTGAAAAATTGAGATCTGAGATCATTTTTTTTATACGTCGATCATCGTACGAAACTCGAATGATCGCGGCAGAACTTTTTAATTCCATGGTGTTCTACACAAAGGTATGCAGTAAAAAAACATTAAAATTTTAATGTTTTGGAAGTGGAAATGTCAACGAAATACTACTACTTTTTTTGTTGTTGTTGTTCATGATGAAAGAATAATAAAAAAAACATTAGTAATCAATCAACTATAGAGATAGCCAGCCCATTAGGCCAAAGCCCAAAGCTTACCTCTACACTCAAGAGATGGCCCATTGGTCTCGCTCCAATTTGCTGTGGTGGGCGTGAGATGACTTAAACTTTTTTTTTTTTGTGGTTTGCATGATTTCATATAACCTTGAACAAATCCATTTTGACATACAAAAATTATATAATTGTATTTTTTTTCAAATTAGAAGGATGCGTTGGTTTGGATTGCCCTATTTTTGAAACACTTGTGTTGGCACGACTATTTTCTCAATTATAACAAGGCTGTGTTGATGTGGACGTGAACATGTTATTGATGCCAATTCGAATGCTTTGTGTTGTTCATTACTCATTACGTGCTATAGCGTAATTTATTTGTTAATACCTTAGTCAATTATCTCATAACTTCGTGCTATTTAAGAGTCGTTTGACGCATTATCGATTTAAGTAATCGATAATTTAAATCACCGCTTATATAGATTATCATTATTTAAATTACCATTAATATTACATTACAGTATTTGGTAAGTACGATAATATAAATAATAGTCAAAATGAATATTGACAAAATTATTAAAATACCTCTAAAAATTATTTTAGATTTTAATAACGCATTATTATAAATAAACAAAGGAAAAATAGAAAAGTGAATATATATATATATATATATATATATATATAAAATGAGACAAAATTAACTTATTTGCAAAATATTTCAAATAATAAAAAAGATGAAGTTAAATGATATTTATTTATTAATAAAATATTTGAAATAATAAATTTAATTGAAAAGATATTTTCGTCAAAATATATTTTCACCAGTTAGTAATATGGAAAGACACTTTCCTTACCTGCTATCGAAATTATTAACAAGGTGATAATTAAGATTATCAAAAAAATTAAAATTATTGATAATCAATTATAGCCAAACGAGATAATACGATGGACCCTGAGAATCTATACCTCTTACCAAAGGCCCTAATAGTTTATTCCATCACCTTAGTTTACAATACAAATGGGTGAACCCATTTGAGACTAAATTAGTTGTTTCTTGTTTTCAAACATGCACGAACTTTTTTTAGGAAAAAGTTAATGACAAGTTTGCCATTGCTTTTAGCTCTATCTCGTTTATTTATCACTAATTCATACTATTATATTGATCGTGGACATGTCATTTCAATAATATTTAATTACTGAACCCCAATATTTATCAATTAAATGTATATTTATATTTAAAATGTTTTAAGGTTTCTAAACACAAAACAAAAAAAAAGCAAGAAAAAGAAAAGAGTGCGGAATTGGTGCTAATCACGACGTTGACGTCCGTTTCTCGGGCCGAGACAAAATCAAGGTTGTTTGGACCGGACCGGACCGGCCGGTCCGACCGGTCCAATCGTCGTCCGGCACTAAAGGCGAGTTTGGTTCGACCCCAAAACCGGATTCAGGTTCAGATCGCTTCGAACCGGTCAAAACTCGGCTAAAACTGGATTAAACCGTCGAACCGGCGGTTTTACGTCGACCGACCGGTTCAAGATTAGAAAAAAAAACTAAAATGTGAAGTCGGCCCTAATTTTTCATTTTGATTTCGCGTTCGCCCTCGCCGATTGGGATTTCGAAGCCGCCTGGTTCTGTGTTTGTCGACGTCGACTTCCAAGTTCCATCGATCTCATTGACGGCCCGTGGTTGCTCGCCGGCAGCGCATCTCGCGTGTCAACGGCCATCAACTCAAGTAAGTTGGACTTGTATGTTTTCCGATTTTCGAATCGCTTCCCAAATCGTTATCTTCACGGTCGGCCATGGCGAACAGAGCTTCGCTTGGATCACCGGACGACGGCCGTCATGGCGGCTGTGCTGCCCCTGCAAGGTCATCGACGAGTTGCGGCCATGGCGTAGCTTCAACGCACGACGTCGGATGGCGCAACGGTTTCCGACGCCATGCGTCGGAGCTGCGCCGTGGTCGGAGCTCGTCGGTGACCTTGCAGGGGCAGCACGACGGCCATGACGACCGTCGTCCAACCGTTGCGCCATTCGACATCGTGAGTCGAAGCTACGCCATGGCCGCAGCTCGTCGATGACCTTGCAGTGGCAGCACGGCCGCCATGACGATCGCGTCCAACCGCCGCGCCATTTGACGGCATGCGTCCGAGCTACGCCATGGTCGCAACTCGCAACTCATCGTTGCCTTTGCAGAATGCAGGGGCAGCATGGCCGCCATGACAGAGTGGTCCATCCGACACCATATGTCGGAGCTGCGCCATGGTCGTAGCTCATCGGTGACGTCGTTGACCTTGCAGGGGCAGGCACGACCTCATGCGCTTTTAAGCTATTCGATGATCCTAGCTCACACAATAATTGTCATATAGTCATTTATTTACTGTGACATTACTGTGATCATAATGTTGTCTCTTTTTTTCTTCAATTCATGATTCAAATGTTTGTAAATATCATTATTATTGAAGTAACTTTTATTAGAAGCATTGATTAGTCTTTTATATTTCTTTTGTAAGAAAATAGCATCGGGTGGAAGTAGTGCTGGTGAATCACAATCAATTGCGGCAAGCACTCAATCGATAGTTGCAAGCACTCAGTCAGTTAGATTAAAGTCTGATCCTACATGAGAGCATTGTCAAATTTGTTATGACACAGAAGGAAAGAAAGTTTTGAAATGCTTATACTATGCAAAGATTTTCAAAGGTGGAAGAATACATAGGATGAAAATGCATCTTGCAGGATAAAAAGGTGATGCATTGGCTTGTACAAAAGTTAGCTATGACGTGCGATATCAACTTGGGGAACTTCTAAAATCTACGTCTGCATCCAACAAGTTAGCTAAGTCAAGAAACTTCAATTATTCCAAGTCAAGCTAAGGGGAAGGGCAAAGAGATAATAAATAGTTTCTTTGCTCCAAGAACCACTCCAGTTGCACAACCTTCTATTAAAAGTGCATTGGCAGGTAAAGAAGCTATACATCGAGCTGATTTGGCTGTCGCTAGATTCTTTTATGATTGTTGTATCTCATTTAATTGCGCCAATTCTATTTATTATCAACCTATGATAGATGCTATTGGTCCAGAATATATAGGACCTTCTTATCATTCCATTAGAACCAAATTATTGTATGACATTAAGAAGGAAGTTGGAATGTTGGTTGAAACATTTAGAAGTTCTTGGAAAGAAACTGGTTGCACTATTATGGGCGATGGTTGGTAAGATAAAAAAAATAGACAGCTAATAAATTTTCTTATTTACTCTCTAAAAGGAATTTGCTTTGTCAGATCAGTTGATGCTTCTGATGTTGTTAAGGATGCTGCAACTCTTTGCAATTTATTTGTGGACTTGGTTGAATTTGCTGAAGCTTCTAATGTTGTGCACTTAGTCACTGATAATGCTGCAAATTATAAAGCTGCTGGTAGGTTGTTGAATGAAAAGTTTCCTTCCATTTTTTGGTCTCCTTATGCTGCTCATTGTCTGAATTTGATCTTAGCAGATATTGGCAAAATGAAGTTTGTGAAGAGCTTAATAGAAAAAGCATCTAAGGTAACACAATTTGTTTATAATCATCCTTTTTTACTTGCATGGTTAAGAAAAATACCACAGTGGGCTGAAATTTTACGTCCTGGACTAACTCGTTTTGAACAACATTTAATGCAATTTATTTGTGGACTTGGTTGAATTTGCTAGAGCTTCTAATGTTGTGCACTTAGTCACTGATAATGCTGCAAATTATAAATTTGCTGGTAAGTTGTTGAATGAAAAGTTTCCTTCTATTTTTTTATCTCCTTGTGCTGCTCATTGTCTGAATTTGATCTTAGCATATATTGACAAAATGAAGTTTGTGAAGAGCTTAACAGAAAAAGCATCTAAGGTAACACAATTTATTTATAATCATTCTTTTTTGCTTGCATGGTTAAGAAAAAGACCACAGTGGGCTGAAATTTTACGTCCTGGACCAACTCATTTTGCAACAACATTTATTGTATTAAAGAGTATCAGTGATCATAAACTTGACTTGTAAGCTTTGGTGACAAGTGTGGATTTTACAAGCTCAAGATATTATCGTGATAAGAAAGTTAAGATTGTTATGGATGTTGTTTTGGATAGTAAATTTTGGAATGATTGTGGTATTATTGTGCAAATTGTATCACCTTTTGGTTCGTCTATTAAGAATTATTGATGGTGATGATAAACCTTTTCTTGAATATGTGTATGATGACATATATAGAGCAAAGAAAACAATTAAAAGAATATTGATGAATAGAAAATCTTTGTACAAGTCTTATACAAGAATCATTAAGCAAAGATGGGATAATCAACTTCGAAAAAAGATTCATTGTGCTGCATATTTTTTGAATCCCGCATTCTATTATGATAAAGACACCTTTTGTATAAAACCTGAGGTTCAACAAGGATGGCTTGAGGTGTTGGATGCTCTTATTACAAATCACAAGACTGAATTTTTAAAACAAAGTTGGTTGTATCATGATCGACTACAAAGTTTTAGTAATCACTTGCTATTGAGACGACTAAGGAATTGAGACCCGGTAAGTTTCTAAGTTTCTTAATTTTTGTTAATAATTTTCTTAGATTTATGATATTTTTTAACTTTCTTTATATTGTTTGTATGATAGATCAATGATGGCGTAGCTTTGGATTTAGTGCTCCATTAGTGTCACAATTGGCAATTCGATTGTTAAGTCAAACGACGTCTTCTTCTGGTTGTGAAAGAAATTGGAGTGTATTTGAAAGAATACATTCAAAAAGAAGAAACAAATTAAAGCACAAAAAATTAAATGATCTTGTATATGTTCATTATAATTTGGGTTTGAAAAATAGGTTTGTTTACTTTGTTACAAGTTATAAAAGAGTATGTTTATCTACTCTTTTTTAAAAACATGCTTATTTATTCTGTTATATTTATAGGGCTCTTAACAAAGAGAAAGCACTTTTAGATCCTATTGACTATGAGAGCATGGAGAAGATTGAATCATGGATTGCAGAGGAAGATGACACTCCATTACTTGATTATGATGAAATAGAGAATGTTTTATACATATTTGGAAGTTCCAAAGAATATCAATCATGAAGGTAAAATTTAATTCTCATTTTAAAGTCTTTGAATGATTAATTATTATGAAATTGATTGTAACTTTTTTATATGTTTTGGTTAGGTGATGTGCAAGAAGATAATGCTGAAGCATTGGATTTTAATTTGGATTCTTTTCCTCGTGATGATGAAGAATATTGGAGAAGAGAATGAAATTGTGATTTTGGAAGCATGAAGTTGTGAACGTTTAAACTTATAAACATTTGTGTATTTATTTGTAACTTTATTTTGGAAGGTATTAAAACCTTATTATCATTTGCAAGACACAACTTATGAATCTTGTTAAACTATAAACAAGTTTATCTATTGCAAGTTTGAACTTTGAAGTTTGAAATATGTGTGTAATATTATAATATGAAAGTCTGAATATATATATATGTGATGTTTTGAAATTTTAAGTGCTATTATTTTATTGCTTACTTATGAATCTTGTTAAACTATAAATAAGTTTATCTATTGTAAGTTTGAATTTTGAAATATGTGTGTGATATTATAATCTAAAATTTTGAATATATATGTGATGTTTTGAAATTTGAAATGTTATTACTTTATTATTTAATATTATTTTATTATATTCGATTTGACCCTCCGATTTAATCGATTCAATTGATTCGATCTGACTCGAAGGAGTCGCCGGATCGATGTCCGATTCAGTTTTAACAACCTTGGACAAAACTAAAACGTCGCCGCCAACTAAATCCTGACGGCCGTCTCTGGGTTGGTACGAATCCTACAGCACCACGCGTCGGTCATCACACGGTCGTGATCTCTTCTCCCCTTCTCTCCGTATAAATCATCGTTCGCGTCGTCATCAAAACATCGAAGGCGACGCGACAAGACGAGAAGCAAAGCGGTCTGGTGCCCCCGCGGCGCAGTACAAGGGTTTTGCTGCTCTTCTGCCACTGCTATCGTGCTACTACCGCTTCTTGTCTTTCTTCTTCTTCTCCGGCGACGTTTGGCTGCTGCAGCGGTGATGGCGGAGATCGCCGAGGTGCATGACAGGGGATTGGCGGAGAAGATAGAGGAGAAGCTCCGAGACGGCCACGCCTCGTCGTTGTCGTCCGACTCCGAGGACGAGAGGCCCGCAGCGAAGTCGGCGGAGGCTTCCATCAAGGCCACAGTGCGCCGCCTGTTCGGCCGCGAACGGCCCCGTCTACCACGTCCTGGGCGGCGGAAAGTGTATGAATTCATCAAGCTCACTCTTTTTTCTAATCAATTTTAAGTTTTTAGTACAATTCTTTTTTTTTTCTAGTTGAATTAAAATCGTATGTTTATATGTAATTCTTTTGCATTATATTAGTTTTTTTATTAGTTCCTTGTCGTTTCTATTAGTTTTAAACCAAAGTTCGTCAAAAAGCGAAGCTTACTCGTAGAGAAATTGCGTTTTTGTGGTGTGCGATCGGGTAGGAGTTGGACATTTTGTTGCGTGATCTCTGGATTGCTGTCATGTTCTCTGTTGCCGTGCTCTCAACTTTGTAGTTGAATTGTGTTATTCTTCATTTGTTTTTGAACAAAAGTTCTGATCTTTGGTTAAAATTTGTGTTTATAATGACCTTTTTTTATACTAATTTTATGGGCATAAATTCTTCATTTGTTGTCCACTAAAAGTTCTGATATTCGGTTATGGTTTGTGTTGACAATGACTCTTTTGGATAATATTTCACCTGGGCGTTAAGTCTTCATTTGTTTTTCAATAAAGGTTCTGATCTTTGGTTACGGTTTGTGTTGATAATGACTTTTTTGGATATTGAATTCGTCTGGGGATGAACCTTTGTTGTTACTATTTGTATTATTGTTAGTAATATCCAGATAAGTGGAGTCATTTGTTGCTTAATGTAATCATCTATTCACTGTTACTTTCCATTTTAGCGGCTGATTTGATGCTGTGGAGGAACAAGAAGATCTCAGCTGGAGTGCTAGGAGTTGCTACATCGGTATGGATTCTGTTTGAGCTGCTGGGCTATCACTTGATTCCTCTGATTGCACAAGGCCTCATATTCTCTTTGGCTTCCCTCTTCCTTTGGTCCAATGCCAAAGCTTTTATCCGCAAGTAATCATTGTGATATCATTTTCTTTCCTGTTTGTGTTGAGATCCTTCTGTTGTGACATCAAATGGATAATTGTTTCTGCTCTTCAGATCCCCGCCATGCTTTCCGGAAGTGTGCATTCCTGAAGAGCCTGTTATAAAGATTGCACGCAGCCTGAGTTATGAGATCAATAGTGTCTTTGCTGTTCTCAGGGAGATTGCATTGGGGAGGAGCCTGAAGAAATTTCTTGTTGTAAGTTTGAGCATGTCAAGTTGTCGCCTTTTTGGCCTGTGTTCAGTTCATTTATGCTTTGATGTCTCAGGTTATCGCTGGGCTCTGGATTCTGTCAGTTGTTGGGAGTTCAGCTGACTTCTTGACCTTGTTCTACATTGGTAAGGAAGCCTTGTGCCACATCTCAATTGGTTTATGATTTTATTTCCTCCAATTTTTAACACTCTCCCTTGTGTGAACCAGTGTTTGTGATCTTGCACATTGTGCCGGTTCTCTATGAGAAGTATGATGATAAGGTGGGCGCATTTGCTGAGAAGATGATGGAAGAAATTAAGAAACATTATGCAGCAGTGGATAGAGTGCTCATCAATATGATCCATAGGAATTCACAGAAGAATAAGAAGCACCAGTAGGGCATGTGACTTTATATGTTTATATTCTCGGTCTCCTTGTTATCTTCTTCTCAAGTCATCTGGCTGTTTAATGTGGATGGTCCTTGTGATATATTCCCATGGATGGTCCTTGTGATATATGTAATATGTGCATAAAAGCCTTGTTTTATCGATTTTGCTGCATGTTATACTGTTTCATGAAAACCACGTTTTAATGTTCTCTGTGCATAAAAAGCTCTTCCAGCTGTTCTATCTTTGTTGCTTATTGCATGCCTCATTGAAAACATTCGATGCAACCATTCTTTTAATTGAAGTGATTGTTATATTCTAATGACTTCAAAAGGATATGCAATCACCAATATATAATTTGAAGGGTCGATTAGGCAGACTATAGAAGGCGGAGGTTAAACTGGTTTATGGCAGTGGGTATTTCTATTTCTTGGGAGTTCTTTTTTTTCTCTTTCTGTCTAGTTTTTATGTAGAAATCCGTCCGATTTTATCTTGGGTTCATTGTTCATGCAATATCGTCATTTCAATTCAGCCTTTATTATCCTAAACTATGTTTTTTTCTCAAAATATATATTTTTTTAGTAAAAAGAAAACTCTAGATGGAGTGGATAGTCACTACTCTCCGTTTAAAGGTCTCAAGCGAATTTAAAGGTCTCAAGTTCGCTGGAGAACAAACTTCAATCGCATATCAGTGCTCCTTTTTTAATATTGGAGTTGCAATCGAAAATAATACATACATATAGAAAATATATGATAAGACGCGCCCTAATTTTGTGAACTTACACAATTAAGCTCCCCAAATTATTTTAAATATTATATATATGGTAAGACGTTCTGAAGTTCGCATAATTATAATGTGTTATTATATTAGAGAGATATTATGTGTATATCTATAAAAGATCTATAGTATAACACGTGCATTTATGAAAATATAATATATGCACTAATAATCTTGACTCAATTTTATAATAATCAAATTTCAAATTAATTAATTAGGTCATAAAAAAAGTTACTTACGTATATCTTCCTTACAAATTTGACAAGTTATCATAAGACCTCATCTCATGTATCTTGGAAGATCCATCATCTTAAGATCGACCTCGAAAGATCCATCTATTTGACAAGTTATGCTTTGACACTCGCTGGATATTGCATTCACCTGTTGCTTAAATTGTACTGTCAGCCAGCAGCTTGGCCCTTCTTAGTTTTTGCATTAGATAATATTTATAAATATATTTTCTATATGTATATTCAAGAGCGGAGGCACGTGCCTGCACGTGCAAGCACTGATAAAATAAAGTTAATGTAGTAGCAAGTATTGACAAATCTGTAAACATGTCTCGGTGGCTCAGCTGACTTATGCTTTCAATTATTCAGGTACAAAATATTTTTTATATTGATATTTTTTTTATCATTTTTGTTATTCTTAATTATATTTTATTTTCATCAGACTCAAATAACAATTGCAATTCATTATTTTGTCAAGATATTTAAATTTCATTATTTTTCATGTGATTGTGCCATGTATAATAAATATTCTATAAATATCAGTACTTATGCAATTATTTTATATATTTTTGAATAATTAATTTTTCATGTTATTAGCTTATTATGCATTATTTATTTGAGGACACAAAAATATTTATTAAAAAATTCTAACATATTTACGTTTTATATTATGTTTAATTATTGAATTTATTAGACTAATTTTAATTTAACGTAAATATTTTGCAATTAATCATGTCATTATAAAAATATTTCAAAAAAAGTCATTCTCCTTCTGAAAATGATGAAACGAGTGAAAAGATAAATTTTAAAAATTTTATCATTCGAATAGTAATTTTTATTCTGGTAGTGAACTCACTCAAACAGTTTGGCTGGCTGACAATTTTAAGGCTTAATCCTAATTTATTAAATTATATATTATTTTAAGTCTATTTTACGTTAAAAAATTTTTAGAAAAAAAGGAAAGGGAAAAGAAATATATACTATGTAGTTCTTATTGGGCTTCTCTTTCAGCGAGCCCAGCGATCTCTCACAGTATTTAAAGCCGCTGCCACTTCATGCAGTTTGCTTAATTTTTCTCCCGCTTCGTTCCTTGTTTCCCTTCTCCCGGTCCCGGAGCCGCTGCCTCGAGGCGATACCGGGGGATTCTGATGGCCGCCGCCGAGGGAGGTCGGGACGAACTGTGGGAGGTAATCTTTCTCCCTACTCGATACCTTTCGTCGTGTGTTCTTTGTGATATCATCTCCCAACTTTGCATTTCTTTGCGTCATTTTTGTAGGAATATTACCTGTGGCTGTCTCAAGTGGATGAAATGGTGCAGCTGCATTGTGCCCTTTCTTTGGTTTCTCTGTCTCCGATTTCGATCCACTCTCCGACGATGCATGACTTGTGATATGCGACGCAGTTGGAGTCGCAGGAGAACGCCTGCAACATGTGGCTGGATCTTATGGACGGAGCTCCGATTCGGAAGAGTGACATTGTTAAATAATGTCTTGAATCCTACTTTAACTGAAAATATGTTTGGATCCAAAAGAAGTAATAGAGAGACTTCGAGAGATGCTTGGACGAGAAGTGCAGGGTCGGAAGGATTCCTACTCCTAGTAGGAATAGAAGTCGGCCGATTTTCGATGTCGAGAAGGATATGGCGGATTCTTGGAGGGCCGAGCTCCCTTCTGGACCGAGGAGCACTTGGATATGAAGTCTGGACGTGGAGGAAGACTTGAAGACAGCAGGGGCGTCTGGAGGAGTCCCAGTCTGAGTGGGACTCGGACTGGACAGCCAGGGCGCGCCTGAGCGTGGCGGGCATCAGGTGGGCGCCCAGCCCAATTTGATTCTAGGGAGGAATTCAAGTTGGCTGAGATCTTCAAGGGTCTTCAGGAAGTCAGATTTCTACTCCTAGTCCAAGGGGATTTTTTTAGAGAAGGAGCTTACATGCCTAGTAGGATTAGGTCCTTAAGTTAGAGTAGGAGTTATTTCTCCAAGGTCCTATAAAAGGACTTGTAATCAAGGCTTGTAAGACCATCATGGATAATCCTAGATCAATCTGATCATGTAATCATCTTCTGTTTCTTCCATCTAATATAATTCTGTGCCGCCTTAAATTTCTCGAGTTTTCTCGCGATGCGTAATTTTTCTCGTGCAGAAAAATTCTAACAGACATGGATAAACTCGTGATGAACTTCTTGGTGACTGAAGGGTACATCGAGGCTGCAGAGACGTTCCAGAAGGAACTTGAGGTCGATTGTATCCTTCTGTTGATGGCGACCAATGTTGATTCTTTTTTGCCGCCGACGACTTTTGGTTTTTTATTATCCTTAGCAATTAGATGGCAGTTTTGGAACCCTCAATTCTAGAGAAGCTTGCATCTCTAAAGAATCACATCCTTGAAGGTCACTCTTTGGAAGCAATCAATCAAGTTAACGAATGGTATCCAGAGGTATGCTTGATAACGAATGGAATCAATTCATATTTGAGCAGGAATTCTGGAGGGAAATTTTGGATAATTCTGATTCATGATTGCTAAATTCCTGGTGCGAAGTTGGTGGTGCAATTTTAACCTGCCATCTCCCTCGAGAACTCCATAGTGCCTAGGAAGTTACACGTCAATCTCTAATCGTTGTGTTATATGCCAAGAAAATCTTGGGAGAATTTGACTTTTTACACTTCTATCTTGAACCAAATTATAGTTAGTACTAGGACTACTTGGCCTTTTGGATGCCAGTTTTTTTTCCGGAAATTGGATACGAGAGCTAACACGGAAATGGAAATATTTTCTCGCATGAAATCTCCAGGTTTATTCGAATTGGCCTAATTAAGGAGTTCTTGGAGGTTCCTCCATTGATTTTGTTCTTGAAGTGTTTCATATCCTTAGTTGTCACTGAATTACTTCATGGCTGGATTCTAATTAACCATCATTTCCTCTTAACTTTGTTTCTGAAAGGGTTCCTCTGAGAACTTGCATGATGGAAGGGAATTTTCATAATGATGGTAAATTTTCAGGACTTGACAATAATATAATGTAGAATTACAGATGCCAATCTGATGCGTTTCTGTTATTTCTGCGAAAGTAGAATAATAATTCATCTGAAAAGGCTCATGGTTTGACATGCCTTTCTTTACATCTTTATATTTTGTTGATATTGAAATCTGTTTGATTTCCATGTCAGTCACATTGAAGACACAAAATGGTTATAGATTTTGGGGATGCAACTTTCAAATTTTCTGCATCAGAATGACTCAATGTCGCCTACGAAAATTTTCTTTTGCATTTGTGATGCGGTCCTTGATTCCTGGCATAAAACATTTATTCCTATTTTTTTTTATTTTGGCAGATACTAGAGTCAAACGTCCCACTTCATGCGGGCCTTGTAAAGCAAAACGTCTTTATGCGGCTCTGGATTATGCTGAAAAAGTTTGGGTTCCACTGGTTGAGAAAGATGTACATTTCCATGATGATGCATATCGTTCGACCTGTTTATGCTGCCATTTCTAATTATTACTTTTTTCTTCAAGATTTACCTCCTTCGAAGAAAACAGTTGTAGCTAAATGATAAACAGTGCTTTTTACCTAAAAGTTATGACAGTAGTTGGCATTTCTTAGCTCTATCGAATTGTCTTCCAGAGGTGGAGGCGTAATCCTCTTGCATTCTCCAATTTTATCTTGGGTTAATTTGTAATCCTCTTGCATTCTCCAATTTTACTCTTGAACCAGAAAGAAAAAGGAACAGATGTGTTATGCTCCCCATTACCCCCACTTAATCCATGAGTTTTGTTTTGCAGGCGAGAAATCTAAAATGGGCAGAAAGCACAATGATGTTGTTTTTGTATGGAGATATTAGGCAAAGTCCTGATTATGCAACTCTGTCAGATCGCATGAGGATTGCTAAAGATCTCATAAGCTCCATTCTCGCAAGTGAAGGCCGTGATAACAGTAAAATATGATTTCCTTGTTGATTTTGATGCAACTACTACATGCTTCAGCACCTCATCTTGGCAACACTGTCCACCTTCAGATTCAAAACTCCCCAAGTTCCTGAAGATGCTGAAATATATCCAGCGGGAAGTTTGGTGGTGTCCTACGATCCGCGACTTCAGGAAGCCCTTCGTATTCGATTGGCCCCAAGAGCCCCGGCGTTAATTGTTCATCGTGTCGTGTCCACTGCCCAGCATAAGAACTTCCAATTTTTGTGGTCAATGTACAATGGAAAATAAATGAAGTGGAGTGAAAGTGAAGTTGTGTTTTTGTTGGTGAGGATTTGAAATAATAAGGTTAACTCAGTTGGTCCCTCTACATAGTCAGACGCTTCAGCAGAATTCTCCTACGGGGGTTTCGCTGCTCGGTCAACGAGCCTATGGGGGGTCAAGGGGGGATCCAGGGGGATTCCCCTCTGCGGGGGTTGCAAGGAGGCGGAGCCCCCTGAGGAAAATTTTTTAGGAGTCTTCTGTATGTGATTCGGATTTGATTTATTTCCTTATCACGAGATAGGTGTCCTATTTTTAAGAGATTTATTTAGAGTTCCAGTTCGTATGTAATTTCTATCATTTGTCAAATGGAGTGCCTATATAAACTCCCTAGGGGTCTAGACCGAGACTCATCCTTGTAATCATCATTATTTCATAACAAAGAGCCGCCGCCGTTTTTCCTCTTCGCGTTCTTCTATATTTCGTGCGATCCCTCTCTCCCCCTTTTCGTAACACCTTCTAATCCAATTTCGAAATTTGAATGACTACTCAATTAGTTCTCTAATGAGCGCCCCTTAATTATATTTTTTCTTTACAATTTATTGTTATGATGCATGCATGCATTATAGAACTAATACTTAATTTCTACTATAGCATTGCATTACCTAACATTATAACTCATCGAGTAAGGAACTGGGTCCTCAAGCGAATCGTAGTTCATAGCCAAGGCAGAAAAGATAGCAGATTAGTTTGGACCCCTTAAACCGTCTAAATTTTGATTAAAGCCGTCGGTTGAATTCAGACGGAGAATTTTTCATTTTGAATATTCACTAGATCCAACTGTTTGCACTTGAATGTCTTTAATTAGTTTCTTTAACGAAACTAGTTAAATTTAATATTATGATCTATGCATGCATTATAGATTTTTTTTATTACAACGTCTTCTGGTTTAATTACATTAGTTAATAAGATGTTAGAGTTCATCCTATCTTATTTTTCATAAGGGTTTTCTTGTTACTTTTCAGTAAATGAATTATATACATGAGTGCCTGTTAAATAAGCTCAATCATTCAAAATGTAAGTATTAATTAATTTTCTCATTATCCTCGTATTTAATATTTATTTCATATAATATAAACCTAAATTAGTAAATGGCTAAATGGACCACTTTGTTGGGCTTTATAAAAAACGCCTTGGCAGCCCATGTTCCTTTCGATCTTATCAAATCTCCGAGCGAGCCCAAAGATGGCATGTCCACCAGTGTTGCACCTCTGTTGTGGCTAAGGCCCCTGTAAAATTGAGCAGCGTGCGTCGACATTACAATACTTCAACTTTTATTTACAGTAAATGAATAAATAATCTTGTACCTCTCTCCCTGTCAGTATGATTGGTTGCTCATGCAAAAATTGATGAAGCAGCAGGTAATGACTTGAGGCTGAAACATCCATTGCTTGTGGTTGTGGATGAGGAATTGGGGGTGAAGTGCTCAATTGTCTATCTATCATCATAACCCATTAATTAATTCAGCTCCCTACTATTATTATCTTGGGATTTTTCTTCTTATTGTGCCAACCACCTTGATTTTGTTTCTTCCATTTCATTCCCTTAGGAGCATTTATAGGAAGAATCCCTTCCTATCACTCGATGGCGGCAAGGCAAAATATGCATGACCTTGCTTGACCTAGGAACCAAGCCAAGAGGAAGTGCTCAAAGCAGTCGTGTCGTGGGTCCGCAATGCCTTCCTTAACCGTGTTGTTGCAGACGACGTGCTTCACCTTCCGTGCCTTCTACTAAAACCCAGTGCGTGCGTCTGTGGTGGGGGCTCGCTCTGAGAAACCCACGCTGTGAAGCCCCTCTTCTTCTCTCCTCCTCCTCCTTTCTTCCCCGTTCGTTTGATTTGAATTGTTAACCAGCCGTCGTCTCCTATCCATCTACTACGTCTCCATCGTCCATTCATCAAGTTTTAAATTGATTCTAAGAAAGGAGGGGGAAGGAGAAGAGAACAGCACAAGAACTCACATTACTTAACAACATGTACAGCTAACAAACACACGGGAGACGGGACGGGGTCCGCGGCCGCGGCGCTCCTCAACAACCCCCACCCCCAGAAACGTCGGTCAAACGTTTCACATCATCATGATCATGCGCACAAACAACAATCAGGATCGTTGATCCGTTGGCCCCTTGCTCATAAATATATAAATAGAATGGGCGCAGGAGGCGCCTTGGGGAAATTGGGGAGGCGACTCAGCAGGGTCACGTCCCATTTCATCTCCCAGACCATCGCCATCAAGCGACGACGCCCTCCGCCCCCAGCATCACCTCCGGCTCCTCCTGATCCTGATCCTGATCAACAGCAGTCTCCTTCGCCGTCGCCCTTTGCGACACAGCCACAAACACCTGCCATGGCTCTGCAGCACCGCAAGGGCAAGGGGAAGGGCGGCGACCTCTTCCTCTTCCCCAACGCCCAATCCACCGTCTCGCCGGACCCTTCGACCTTCTTCGCGCCGCACCTCGTCGACTCCCCTCTGCCCACCAACTCCTTCTTCCAGAACTTCGCCCTCAAGAATGGCGATCAGCCCGAGTACATCCACCCTTACCTCGTCAAGGCCACCTCCTCGTCCCTCACCTTCTGCTACCCGTCGCGGTCCGCCACCTCGCGCTACATCTACCAGTCCTTCACCCCGGACCTCACCATCTCCGCCGCCGGCGCCAACGCTACTAATCACGTCATCTCCTCCTTCCACGATCTCAGCGTGACCCTCGACTTGCCCCCCAGCCTGCGCTTCTTTCTCGTCCGCGGCAGCCCATTCATCACATGCGCCACTCTCGGCGGCGGCGGCGGCAAGGCGATCTCCATCTCCTCCGTCAACGCCTTCGTCTCCGTCACGCCCAACGCCGCCTTCACCAAGTACACGCTCAAGATGAACAGCGGGCAGACGTTCCTTTGCTACTCGTCGTCGCCGCTTCGCCTGACGCAGGTCAACAACTCGCTGCTCACCTCCGCGCCGGACTTCTCCGGCGTCGTCAGGGTGGCGTGCCTGCCGGACCCGACCTACGAGCCGATCCTCGATCGGTTCAGCTCCTGCTACCCAGTCTCCGGCGACGCGTCCTTCTCGCGGCCGTACTGCGTCGAGTACAAGTGGGAGAAGAAGGGTTGGGGTGATCTGCTGCTCCTGGCGCATCCTCTTCATCTGAAGCTCCTTGCGGCGGACGAACATTCCGTCCTGTTGCTGAAGGACTTCAAGTACAACAGCATCGACGGGGAGCTCGTCGGAGTCGTCGGGGACTCGTGGATGCTGAGGACGAATCCAATTTCGATAACGTGGCACTCGACAAGAGGCGTGAGCGAGGACGGCCGGCCGGAGATCGTGTCGGCGCTGCGCAAGGACGTCGACGCTCTGACGTCGACGCCAATCACAACCTCGTCCTCGTACTTCTACGGGAAGGCAATCGCTCGGGCCGCACGGTTGACCCTGATCGCAGAAGAGGTCGGTTTGCCCGACGTCATCCCGTCCGTGCAGCAGTTCTTAAAAGACAACATCACGCCATGGTTGGAGGGTACGTTCGCGGGCAATGCCTTCTTGTACGACCCTAAATGGGGCGGCATGGTCACCAAGCAGGGCTCGGCAGACTCCGGCGCCGACTTCGGCTTCGGAGTCTTCAACGACCACCATTACCATCTGGGCTACTTCTTGTACGCGATCGCTGTCCTCGCCAAGATCGACCCGGCGTGGGGGAGGAAGTACAGGCCTCAGGCCTACTCTATGGTTGCGGACTTCATGACCTTGTCCCGGAAGCCGCAGGCGAGCTACACGAGGCTGCGATGCTTTGACCTCTGGAAGCTGCACTCGTGGGCCGGAGGGCTGACGGAGTTCGCCGACGGGCGGAACCAGGAGAGCACGAGCGAGGCAGTGAACGCCTACTACTCCGCCGCCCTTATGGGCTTGAGCTTCGGCGACACGCACCTCGTAGCCGTCGGGTCGACGCTGACTGCCCTGGAGACGCAGGCCGCGGAGACGTGGTGGCACGTGCGTGAAGGGGGAGGGATGTACGAGGACGATTTCAGCAGAGAGAACAGGGTGGTGGGCGTGCTGTGGGCGAACAAGAGGGACAGCGGCTTGTGGTTCGCTCCGGCGGAGTGGAAGGAGTGCAGGCTGGGGATTCAGGTGCTGCCATTGCTGCCCATCACCGAGGTGCTCTTTCGAGATGCCGCGTTCGTCAAGGAGTTGGTGCAGTGGACGGTCCCCGCGCTGGCGAGGGACGGGGTCGGGGAAGGGTGGAAGGGGTTCGTGTACGCGCTGGAGGGCGTGTACGATAAAGAGGCTGCTCTGCAGAAGACGAGAAAGTTGGGCGGCTTCGACGACGGCAATTCTCTGTCAAACTTGCTGTGGTGGCTTCATAGTAGAAGCAATGTGGAAGAGGAAGAATGGGGTCATGGATGGGCTACCAGCAGCTGGTTTGGGCGCTATTGCCATTAATAAAAGGGACAACTCCAAGACGATGCAGCATAAGAGCCAAAAGTATTTGCCTACACCAACGTCCAAAGTACTACTGAAACCGATCTAAAGTTCCTTGTTTTCTTTCATTGTGCACTGCAGAAAATATACATGAAATATTATTATAGATTGCTAAAATTCTTCTCGTGGTTGTTCTTTGATTGTTTTGCTAAGTTCTATTGTGATCACTTTATGTTGTGAGAATTCGGTCTATTGGAACAAACCTATTGGTCTTATGATGCACTGGCCCTTCACCATTGTGTTTGATATTTGGAACAAGTTCTTAGAATTGAAGTATTGGAATTTGGAAAGGTTAGAATGAACAATTCGATTGTGGACAAGAATTATAAATTACACACAAT
Source organism: Pontederia crassipes (assembly GCA_030549335.1). Lineage (NCBI taxonomy): Eukaryota > Viridiplantae > Streptophyta > Magnoliopsida > Commelinales > Pontederiaceae > Pontederia > Pontederia crassipes. The sequence goes on along the minus strand of CM060186.1, from coordinate 50,289,045 downwards.
TCTAAGGCAACAGAGCGAGAATGACTGACTTTACTGTATAGTAGTGCTACCTTGCCAAGTGACCCTTTCAGAATTTGCTAAAAGCTGGTTTAGGTGACCCACGCCCTGACCTTAAACTAACTTTCTTCACATTACCACATGAAAGGGAAATTTGCTGCTTTGTTGTATTTTTTAGTGAGAGAACGAACAGGTCCAGACCAACACTCTGATATTTGTCTCGACGAAGCATCATTCAGAGTTTCTGAATGCTCTTTTTAGAGAAGTTTCATATGTGGAGATATGGATCAGGATGTTGGGGAGCGGCAAATTTCAAGGTCCAGATTAAGAAAGATGGTGTTAATTGTCACAGATGTTGCAGCCAGGGTTTAATGGCATTGGGAGCAGGGATGTCCTCCGAAGCCAAATTTACTCGTCCATAGAGTTGGTCATGTAGCTCGGGCAGGTCAAACAGGCACTGCTCACGGTGGAAGACATGCCCTGTCTTGTAGATCTCCATAGTTTCCTTTCAGAACCTCTTAAACCTTCCCTCGCAGAGGAGGAAGTTCTTAGTTGTGTTGAAGGTGTGTATTCAAGAATGCTCAGGCCCTTTTGGGGAAACAATCTATGGGTGGTTCCCCCAGCCAAGTTGATCTATCTCTGACGGAATCTGAGAGCTCATTAATGAAAAGATTTACCCTCTGAGGACCTTAATCCGATTTTTCAAAGCTCAATGAGACAGAATGAACTGACAGCACTTGCCTTATCCCGGCATTTAAAAGCATTAAGGTGAACTTGCTATAACTCAAATCGTCTTGTTTTCCTTTACGAAGCTGTCTTTTGATTGGATAGCATGTCTCTTCTTAATTGTGTTATACTAATGGCTTATATCTAATTTTTTTTCTTCACCAGACAGAAGCAATAAAAGAAGAAACCAGGAAGTAATACACATGGTTTAATTATCAACTGCTTTGGATCCATCTCAAAAAAAATTTGATGTGAATCCCTGAATAGTTATCAATGCATAAAAATAAGTGGTTGCAGCTTTATTGATTTACTGCTAGCATGTTTGTGGTTGTTTTTTAAATTGTTACGAACTGTTACCATCATAGGCAATATTTTTTTACTTTGGTTGACCATGTCAGGGTTTTAAATCAATTACTTGTCATAATGAAAAAAAAGCAGTTCATGAGGAGGTGATCAAACTAGAACATAAAAAAATGCTCCAATAACCAAGTTCCAAAGGTGGTTTCATTATGTTAAAATTTCATAAATGAGCCATTTTTAGTATCTTCGTGAACTATGATCGTGCTACCGTTTTGAACATTGCTCGACTTTGTGAATTTATCCATATCTTATTAACTATCGCTTATGTGCCTTGCTGTCTTTGGATTTGATAGATTTCATAGGGGCCATTTTACAGTTGTGGAAGATGTATTTCATCATTTTTCATGTCTAATTGTTAGTATTTTCTACTTGGCCAATTTACCTTTAAATGATAGTATCATCTTTAAAACATAGTTGATGTTAATATTTGAGCTGGTTTTATGTAATTTTGCTATTGCCAAATTAAGTATTTTCTATCGACACTTCGCCTTCTTAACATTTTTTTTTTTTGCTCTCTGTTTGTAAAGAAAATTTTCAATGGACATAGAGAAAGCAGGTTTATAGCCATGATTTATAACCCTTTGTTCATAATTCCTTCAGATAGTTTATGTATTCTTATATATACGCACATACATGAATGAGTGTCGTGTATGAGAGAGATCTACTTTATGTGCGTGTGTTTTGAAGGCAGCTCTTCTATGTTTTGTGTATCAAACGATAAATCAGATCTGACTCTTATTAAAGGATGCTTGGCCTTATGATATTTATTGTGATTAAGGGCAAGGAAAAGAGTTTTAATCCTTTTTAGTAATATTTTTAACTGAAATGATTGCTCAAAGATGCTTAGAATTGATGGCGTATAGTCTGTCTTATGATTTTAGGCGTTGTGAAAATACTTCTTTTTTATGGTTTTGGAAGCTCAGTAATTAGACATACTTCACTAGCATCCTGTATCAAATCGTTTTGTCTTGCAATTTAATTCTGAAAATTTTGGGACTATATAGACTTTATTGTCAATTAGTACAAATATTGTTGGCTCATGTATGAACTTTTATTTTCTCCCTACCTTCTTCGGCGGACAAGGGAACTTTTATTTTATTCTTAAGGAAAACATTTTCTATATTTTTCATTGTCCTAAGTATAATTTTTATGTCACTATCTGTTGCAAATCCTTGTAATATATTGTTGGTGGTTTCTTCAACTTAAAGAAAGGAATTATATCGCAAACTTGCATATTTTCTAAATTAATCTTATCATGATGCCCACCCGGTTAAAGGTGCACCTTGTACTGCACAGTCCAACCTTGGAGATGCTACTCTGTTGTATTCTTTCTTTTAATTTCTTTTTTTTTATCGAGCTTGGAGTTTTGGGGCTTGTGCGAGTTCCACTGAGAGAGAGAGAGAGAGGGGTATCTGTCTACTTTTCCAAAGTATTCCACTTCTGAGGAGGCAGCACGAGGCATTTTGTTGGAGAAGGAAGAAAAGAGAGAGTAGAGATGGAGGAGGAGCACTATACACACATGGCGACTTCAACTTTTATCATCGTCCAACCTACTTTTTCCTATATAATATGACCTTTTTTTTAATTTCACTGCTTCGGCTCATCCTTTTTGGTTCTCCAGAAAGAAACTAGAACAATCCCATTGGATTAGCAATGATGCGAATGGAGGGCCAATCGCCAATGATAGTAATGCAATTAGACTATCAACAATTAGCAATTTAAAGCAGTTAATTTAAGTATTAATATGAGAACTCTTAATTTAAGTATTATATGAGACGTAACTCGAATGATAGTAAATTAAAGCAATTAGCAATGTTGCTAAAATCGGATCGGACCGGTCAGTTCAACCGGTTCAATTGTGAATCCGCGGATCCGGTTCGATTAAGTGTTCAAATCGTTTGTGGCATTGAATTGGGAAATATTGATTGAATCGGGTCGATTGAACCGGTTCAATCCGGTCGTTCGGTTCAATGTAGATTTAAAAAAAAATAAAAATTTGATAAAAATAGAAAAGTTAAATGAGAAAAAAAGAAAGAAATATAAGGAAGGTTGAAGAGGAGGGAACATGATATATATATAATTAAATAAGAATTGGAATAAAAAAGTAAGTATTTAAAATTTGAATAATATTAAAATGGAAAATTATCAAAGAGCATAAAATAAAGGAAATAAAAAGGAAAGTGTTAAAAAAAGGAATAAGAATAATTTAAGATAAAATTTATTAATATAACATCTATCATCATTAAATAATAAATATTAAATTATTAATAATCTATTTATATTATCATTATAGAACTTTTAATAAATAAAAATTATGTTATATTATTTTTTATATTTTTAATAAGTTATTAGTATAATATTTATATATTATATTATATACCTTATACTATATCTTTATAATTATTATAAATAATATTATTTTAATAAAATCTAATTCAATCTGGTCGAACTCGATCGAATCAGTTCAATTATAATCCGATGATGAATTCAATTCGATTGTCGATCCGATTATAAAAACATAGGCAATTTGCATATCCAATGAGCTAATTCGCTTTGAATGCTACTATTAATGACTCAAATACATGTGAAAGAATTTTATACTTATATATATATATATATATATATATATATATATATATATATATATTTGGTGGCCAGAAAAAGTGAGGTGAGGGCGTGTAGATTTTCTCACCGCTAGATTTGAGAGACGTCGACTTGGCCCAAAAATTGCCGGCAGCAAATCTATCCACGTCACCCCTGATAAATTTCGATGTTTCAGAAGACCATGTCGAAAAAAAAAGACATAAATGTCAAATATTTTAATTTAACGTTCTACCGTGTTATTAGCCACAGATTTTGTTGTGACTCAAAACAAAATAATAAATTTATACAAATCAATTGCTTTCAAGTCAACCCCAATAGGTCCACAATTAAGTAAATTGACAAATCAAATCTGATTAAGAACTATAAAACAAATTGAGAAAGTGAAATTACATAGCATCTAACTGACAGTAACTGTGTTATTACTTATTACTAAATAGACTTTGATCTTAGTAGTTGTCTGCTCTTAAATTGGTAAAGGTTGATATGATAAAACTGAATCAATAGAACGAATATAATCACATCCAACCTAAAATTCTTGCTCCTGAAAGTTTCCCTTTGTCTTTTTTTTTAATCAAATTGTATTTCCGTCAAACTTTTAATTGGCTTTTGTTTTTTGTGTTTCTGTCCGATTAAAAGAGGGAGAGGGAGACCAAGACGGACACTTGGCGAACTAATAGAGCAAGATCTATTGGTGAATAATATACCGAAAGGTTTGGTTACTAATAGAGCGGAATGGCGTCGTATGATCCATGTAGCCGACCCCACCTAGTGAGATAAGGTTTTGTTGTTGTTGTTGTTGTTATTTTTTGTGTTTCTATTCTGAATTCTGAACAAGGAGGGATCTCAAGTGACGCATGACTACTGTTACTTACAACAACAGCATGACTTTATAATAGCAATAATAATAATAATAATAATAATAATAATAATAATAATAATAATGTATCAGAGAGGGATGCATTCAACTTCCATCTTTAATTACCAGTTGCTGCTGAAAAAGAAAAGTGTAGAGAATGGAGTCCACATTGAACATGCAGTTGACTTTGTTCATTGAGGGCAGTTGTTTCTCCCATCTCAGACACCACCCAATGAAAGGTCATGTAATCATGGCGCACACAGCAACAAGAACAAAATGAGCAAGAAAAAGAGAACACAAAGTTATGAGGGGTAACAAGTAAAATAAAGGCTATGAGTGACATTGGCATATATATGATGAAGTCAATGGTGACAACATGGTACATGTTGTATGTATGTACTAACACGTTGGACAACTAGATATGGGCACGCTGTTATATGTACAAAATTATTTTCGACCGACAAAAGATCACATATATTAATTAAATTTAGTTGGCACAACTGATTAGAGCTCCGGTAAGTCGCTAGGAACTAGTAGTCTCATGTTCAACTTTTGAAATTATTTTTATTCCGACTTCGAATTAATCATGTGCTAGTGGTTCTAAATATCAAAATTGTCAAATGGGTAATAAAAAATCACAAATATTATTGGGTGCCATTTACTCATAATACTTTCTTCTCATATTGGGTTAGTCAGATTGTTAACCGTTATAGAAAATATTATCCATGCTATTTTCAAAATTCAATCATGCATAATATTTTAAATCAAAGTTCAGTTTACTTGCCGTTCGGGTTAAACAATTCATTAGTGATTTCCAAATGAGCAAATTCATTAAGTTTAAATATAATAATATTTATAAGTGCAAACATATAACCCCCTAGATCCCTATAATTCCTTAGGGTCAGATGAAAGAAAAGAAATGTTTGTTGAGGAGAGGAGACCCATAAAACTTTATTTAAAACCATACGTATAATATAATATAATTGGTGGGATGATGATGAACCATTATCTCCATGGTTTCTTCAATGTTCTCTCATCCAATGACAATTTGTTAGAGAAACTACAAGTCTACGAACATAGCAAATAAAGAAATGAAAGAGAAAAAAAATTATATATATTTATGGCATAGTTCTATATATCACTTCACTGGATCCACACTTTGTGTGCACATAAAATAAAGGAAAGGAAACCAAACGGCCGTTCGTTCTCTATGCTTTCAGTGTCCTTTACCTTTCTTGTTTTTTTTATATAAATGTTCTTTCATTCTTTCTTTTTCGGTAGGATTTTCCTTTTCATCATTTGCTTTCAACGTCCACCAAAGAAAATGAGGAGAGAGAAATATACAGAAGTATTCGAGGAGGGGGAGAGGTAGGGGTGTGAACCCGAGTACTCGACTCGACCCGAACCCTTTTGGGTCGGGTCGGGTTCGGGTTGGATTTTTCCAGCCCGATTTGATCCGACCCGACACATCAACCCGATTTTTTTATTTTTTTTTAATTTTAAATATTTTTTATTCAATTTAAGTAGTGTATACCATCTAAAATTTAAAAAAATATAAAATAATATATTTTAAATAGAGAATAATATGTAGATATTTAAAACAATATTTTTTATGTCTAAAAATACTTTATTTTATATTTAAAATAAATTAGTAAATGCTTTTTTGTATTAAAAATTTAAAAAAAATTTAAAAAAAAGAAAAAGGGTGGTCGGGTAACCCGACCCAACTCGGCCCGGGCCGGGTCGGGTTGGGTCGGGTCCTTTGATAAAAAAATTTGAAATCCGACCAAACTCGGCCGGGTTGGGTCGGGTTTGGTCACGGGTCGGGTCAAACCCGACCCGTGAACACCCCTAGGGGGAGGGGAGCAAGTTGGCTTGGTGTTCTTAACAGTACGGACACGAGTTGGCCGCGGAGAGAGAACATGGTGTTCCTTCTTAATTAATTTGTGCATTTTGATTCCGCTTTATTTAATTCAAAATCGAATCCTATTTGATATGTTTTTTTTGTCAATGAAATATTTGGTGAGTTGACTTTTAGACATTTCTATTACGAAAAAAGGGAGAGAGATGGCATAAGAACGTTACGTCTTCGTTCAACGGTGACTCTTTTCGTTGTGAAATATTGAGTAATCCAATGGTTGTGAAGTATATATAGAAAACTATAATACAAATCGAATAACGAGACATTCATATGGGATGGACAACTCCATCGCCTCATTGCTAAAACGTCTGACTAAGAGACTCACATAGGATTACACTGTATTCAAATTCAAAGTATTATCAGCAATTTCATATCGGGAACATTTTTCTTGAACAACAGCAAATGTAGAATTACAATTTACTAATTATTTTTTTAGGGATAGGGTTAAAAAATAATGTTTTGTTGATGCACTGAAATGTTGCTTGGCAGCAAAATTAGTTATGATCAATTCCACCAACATAATCTTTTGTTCCTCAAATTTATGAGTGACAACAAAACTAGGAATTGTTAATTAATCGCTCATTCTAGCTCCCAAAGCATAACGAGTCCCTTCAAATAAATTCTATTCTCAGAATTAGATTGATCGGACTTGACCAAAAGTTCGAGTTTAATGGGTAGGAATTTATAAATTATGGACCATAAATTTAATCCAATCTGGTCAGATAGTTGTGTTATACAATTTGTTTCATTTTTATGCTGGGGTATTCACCGGGTCGAGTCGATCCGTGAATACGTGAATCTGATGTTGGATCGGATACGGGTTGGATCCTGACCTGACCCGATGGACTCGATTTTTTATTTGTTTATTTTTTATTTGTTTATTTTTTATTTAAACTTAAAGCTTATATTTTATTCTAAAAAACTGAAATAAAATATTTTTAAGTGCAGAAATAATATTAAATAGTTAAAAAATATATTTTATACTTTTGAAATAATATTAAATAATATTTTTATAATATAAAAATAGTAAGAAAAAAATTAAAAAATATATGGTGGTTAGGTAACCCAACCTGAACCAAGTCGGGTTGGGTCAGATCCAACCCTCCTCCCTTCAGCCCCTTTGACCCGACTCGATTTGGTCGGGTCGAATTTGTTCACGGATCGGGTTAAATGATTTAAACTTTATTTGATTGCCTTAGTAGTATTTGAAGTGGTCAAATAATTTATTATCATTAATTTCATATCGCATATTTGATATGACATATCACACCCAATACTCACATGACTATAATATACTCAAAATCGTCCAAGAGACATTATACAATATTCATAAAATAATTTTTCAAAACATAATTCATAAAATGCGAAAAAATTACTCAATAATAATATTTCATAATGTTCAAAATAATTAAAACATCCATAATTTCATAATTATAAAAATGGAGAATAATAAAACTAAATAACTTCGCATGACTCAATCTAGAGTCTACATTGCAATATATATTTGTCATTGGGTTGAGTCACATGTACATGAATCTAGATGCAAAACAAATTCATAATACTTGGTACATAGGGTCTAATAATAATTGATAATGCTTAAATAATACGATCAATAAAATAGCAATTGAACCAATAAGACAATATGATACAGTAATCAATGGATCAATTGCCAATGAAATAGGGTAAGGTTAGAGATCAATAATCAATTAACAATAGGCAATGACCTGATCAATATGATAATGTTGAATTAATAATTTTGATTCTATAATCGATGGTCATTGTCCATTAATAATTTTGATTAAATTCAGTGAGACAATAGTAATTATCAAATCAATGTCGATATGTCAAAAAAATCATGGTCTATACAATTCAATTCGATTCAATTTTAATTCAATTATCAATGTCCAATCGTATCCAATTAATAGAGAAGATTCGATCGATTAAGGAAAATTTCATGTTACTTTAAGGTCAATGAAGGATCAGTACAACAACAATGTCAATAATTCGTGAATAACAAAGAAACACATGACAATCATAACTTCTCTAGAGTATGATGACTAAAATTTTTAAGTACATTACATGTCCTATAAATAACAATAAGTCCCAACTTAGAGACAATCGGAAGTATGAGACCTAGTAACTTTAAACTTTTATCTCCAATTTCGAAATTAAATAATTAAAATAATGATTTTTGGATCTATTTTTAAAATACAAGATTATTTATTAAAATTTTAAAAATCTAAGTCATTATATGATAGATAAAAGCTACCAATAAAAATATTCTACGTAGGATAAATTTTAAAATCGAGACCTCCTTAAATGAGTACACATAGATCATCATGATTTAAATAAAATTCAAATTTGAAATTATCAGCGATTATAAATATGTGCTAAACTCTAGTCATGACAAATGCAACTCGTTAACCATTTACCATAATACAATGTTTCTATTATTCAATTTTTTTTTACTTTTCTCTTAAAACAATGAAAATTAGCAAATTAAAAAAAATTACTTGCACGAAAAAACAACCGTAAAGGATATTTGATCGACTGAAAAAGTCTAGAGCATTTCTTTATCTAGATTTTTTTTCTTTCAATTTCTTTTTAGTAAAACAAGCTCAACCGTGGGATATAATTATTTAGTTCAAAGTATACGACTTGATAACTTCAATTTATTTATTTGCATCCTAAGTTCCTATTCAAAATAAGCAACAAATTAATACATCTAGCCACCTTGCGGTGTTCACGGGTCGGGCAAACCCGACCCGTGAACAAATCCGATCCGACTCGACCAACCATGAGCAAACCCGACCCGACCCGACCAAGGTTGGCCGGATCGGGTCGGGTCGCAGCTTTTTTTTTGCTGCGACCCAAACCAACTCGACTCGGGCCGGGCCGGGTGATTGGGTTACTCGACCATCCTTTTTCTTTTTTTATTTTTCATTCATTTTTTAATATAAAAAGTATTTATTATTTTATTTTTAATACAAAATAAAGTATTTTTAATACCAAAAATATTGTTTTAAATATTTATATACTTTTCTATATTTAAAATAATTTATTTCATATTTTTTTAGATTTTAAATGATATAAAACTATATATTTAATTAAAAAATAATTAAAAAAAAAGAAGAAAAAGACCGGGTCAACGAGTCGGGTCGGGTCAGAAAAATTTCAACTCGAACCCGCTTGGTCGGGTTGTAGTCGGGTCGGGTCGGGTCGACCCACTACCGACCCGACTCGATCCAAAAGGGGTCGGGTCGGGTCGGATTTCCGGGTTCACCGGGTCGACCCGACCCGGTGAACACCCCTGGTCCACCTATCCATGCAAATTTAATTATTTATCCTTTGAGTACTATTTATTTAATATTTACTTTGCATTGAAAAGAATCATTATTACGTTGTTGATCTAAATATGTTGAAAAGATCGAAAGCTACTATTTGCATCACCATAATGACATATATTACTTGTTTAGCTGTGAAATAGAGACACAAACATGCAAAAATTTCGTGTGTAAAGCGATTTTTTTTAACGATTTCGGTATTAATTTAATTAATTTATCCACTAACAACGTGCACGCCCCATTAGTTATATGACGTCAGTGAGATATACTTAATTTAATTTTTCGAAAAATATTAAACGAGTCTCTTAATTATTAAAATCGAATTCAAACGTTAAAATGTGTTGATGTGTTCGATTCTCATTGCCTAATTAAGTCAAAGTTCATCCAACTAATGAAAAAATAGTACCAAAAAATAGTACCACTTTGGAAATTAGATACTGAAAACAATACCAAAAAATGATTAAAAAAAACTTTAACGATCTAATACTCAAATTGAATTAGTCAAGAATATCAACTTCCTGATAGACATCATAAAGATATTATGAGCCATTAAAAAATGTTGAAAACATTAATATTAATATCTAAACAAACCATAGATAATTTTAACTTACAGTTTATATATTACATTGAATCATAAATCAAGATTCGTTGTTTGATTCATATTGACAAAATCAAGTCATTTTCGAGTTGTCGCTTTCAAAATTAAAAAAAAAAAATTCTATTACTTTCCTATCAAGAGGTTCCGTACCTTTCTCCCAATTAATTAAGATATCTTGAAATGTGCATGTTTAAAAATTATGTCGACGCCATATTAAATTTCTTCTTCATATTTTTTTTTTGTTTACGACGAGTTGACCATTTTTGTTGGAAATCACATTAATATACCAGAAAATGAGTAAAATGATCATTTTGGTTCAAAATTTTTATAGTTTCGCTTTGAACTAAAATTACTAATAATTATGGATAAGAAAACATACACCTATATATAGCGCTAAAATATATGCCCTATGTCAACAAATAGTTATGTTATTTTTTTTTTCTTTTGAAATGTGAATGAATCATCCAAATGATTCAATTAATTTGAGAGATTGCCATATGGCATACAATTATTTTTTTTGCATAAAATTATAAATTTTTCCCTCTCGAGTTTGTCCCGATTTATTAGTCAAATTATTCGGTTAATTTCATTATTTTTTTGTCAATTCTTTAATAATTATATATTGTATTATCTTTGCCAATTTTTTTATTACATTATCTTTACCTTTTTTAATGTAACAAAACCAATAAAAAATATTTAATGTAACAAGAGGGTTCAAGAATACTAATACCAATAAAAATTGATCTAACACATGTTTTCCTATTTTAATATCTTCAAGTCTAATTTAGTATCTTACGACAGAAATCAAGAAATCCAAACTATGTGAATTAATTATATTTTTGGCATAAACTAAATACTAGCTCGATTGTTCTAGAGGATGTGTGATTATGATTTATGATAAAAATTATTTATATAAAAGTATAACGTATATATGTAAGACAACATACATAAATAGTAAATTAGAATTAGATTCACACAATCATAATAAATATATAATTTATGGAATCATTTGTCTTGACACACGTAGGATAATTTGCGTAGGTGATCTTCTGACTTTGGATTTAATATATCTTTAGTCCTCAAATTTTTTTTTGCACAGTTAATTCTAGAACTTTAATTAATTCTGTACAAATTATACTTTTGTAAGTTATACCAATTTTTTCCTTCAAGATTATTTGTAAAAGAATAAATAGCAGTAAAATATATTAAACTGTAACATTATATAACTGCAATAAATAAAAACTTTTTTTTTCTGAATTACTTACACTTTATGATGTCATTTTTGCGTAGCATTTATAAGTATAAAAATAATATCTAATATGTAAATGTTAGTCAATAATTTGAACTTCGAAGGATAAATTTGCTTTAATGGATAAAAAAATGAAGCCCATAAAATAAATAAAGTTGGAGAGTTAAATGTGAAAAAATAGAAAATAAAAGAGATATTTGGTCATGATTGTTTTATGACTAGTAGTATATTTTTATTTTAAAAAAATGTAGTTATATATATATATATATATATTAAATTATATTACCGTGCAATAAATATATGATTACAGTACACCGTGCAATTTTATAATTTTGAATTGTTAAACTGAAATTATTTTAATTAATTTGAATCATTAAGTTAAAATAATATCAATCTAATAATCTAGAATTATGTGCCCTGTCTATCTATTTATATGTATATAAATATATAACATCTTTTTGTATATTTAATTTATAAAGAGTCGGATTAATAATAAAGTTTTTCCTAAAGACGTGTGCTCATTATTTTAACATATCTTTTTTGTGTTGGGTCCATCTTGAAAACGACGGCTGGCCTTTGGATCTATATTTGACGGCCAATCCACTCGGATGTGATGACAAATAATATATTTTTTTCTTTTTGGGAAAAAAAAAGAACCACAAATTAGAGGGTCCCAACGCCCCATGTGCCGCGCTGCCTTCTAAAGAGACCGACGTCACGTGCGTCCTGTCCGACGTGGACACTTGTCGCGAGGTGATATGCTGAGAGTATCGCTGTTGCGTACACTGCTCCTCCACGGGGACACGTCGCCCTCACCTCAAATGACACCGCTGCCCCCCCTCCAACACTGCGTGATCCGCTCGCCGGGACTCAACACCAAACTCGGTTGTGGCTGCTGCTTAATGGATTATATATTATATATATGAGTTTATTCTAAATTTCTTTAAAAAAACAAATAGATTTATTAAAGAATATATATGGATATTTACATCAGAATGGAAATTATATTAATTGTTTTGAATTGAGTTGAAATTATCTTTCCAAACAAAAAAAAAAGGATTAAATTGGTGAATTGGCTAAAAAGCATTAGAGAGAGAGAGATTAAATAGTTTTCTTAAAATATAGGAAAAGAAAATTAAGAAAGGATAAATAAATAAACACATCGTGTAGTGTTTTCCCAGAAAGTCAGTCCATTATTATTATGAAAAAAAAGGATCACACAAGTTCTATATGTAGTAGTTAATGTTATTAATTAGCACACATATTTTTGCCAGGAGATGGCCATATATATATATATTATTAATTTGAGTCACTGCAACACAGATTAAAAATATATGTTATCACATGAGGCCAATGGGGTCAGTTAGGACCTATAAGTTTCAAGTGTCATCTGTTAATTAGGAAATTAATTAATTAATTAATCAATCAATATCAATCAAGTAGGAGTTTATATTGATCAGGAGAGTAGTTGATGGAAGGGCATCTCAAGGAGGTCCACATGTTCCTGATATATATATACATTATGCAGCCATAGATCAATTTTATGTACTCATCTGCATAAACAAGAATCAGTGATTCAGAACCATTTTGTTTCCATGTGACTGGCCAATCAATATGCATATGGTACTGGGAGTGGCCTCATCATTTAATTAATTAGGTTATCAAATTAACTACTAGGACCATGTTGCATGCTTCCATGCCTACCACCTTCTTCTTCATTCGTCCACAGGTTACAAACTCCTGCATGGTTGGAGGTGACAGGAAAGAAGCATGGCCATATGTCTTGATAGAGATTTTTATATGACTTTTCACATGAGGCCTAAAGAGAGAGACCCCACTCCTCCTCCTCCTCCTCTCCAAGAACAAAATATTGGTGATGCATTTTGAATCTTATGTATTGTCCCTGCCCCAAACTTTTAAAAAAGAAAAAAAACGCATATACATAAGAAACGGAGCATGTTACACATAAATAAAAAAAATATGCTAGATGGATTGTTGTAGCGAGTGTTCTTCACAACAAATATAATGGTGCATAACAAATATAATATAATAAAGTAAAAAAAATCAAGTCAAATAATATAATAAAATAAGCATTAAATGTTGGTATACTTCTAAGATAATGTAATCCAAATTTGTCAGATTGTTCCATCGAATCTGAATTTTGAGTAAATTTGATTGAATCAAAACAGACCAACGTTATCGTCAAATTTGAGGTGACATGCAAATGCTTATTCTCTAACACCATCCAATCAATTAAGTCAAGTCAAGTCAAATTTTAAAACATTGCATATATTAGTCTTAAGCATTTCTCAAGCTCTCAACTTATATGTGCATATCATTCGGCTCCTATCTATACATTGAGGATGTGTTTAAGACTGCTTTTGGGTGACAGATTACTTGCTTTAAGTATCTAGTGCTTGGTAAAAAAATGATGTTATTTTATTTTTAAAATGGCTATAATTGAAAGTCAATTTTGTACTTTTTAGAAAGCTAGCTACTCTCTCCGGTCTAAACAACTTTTTCATCGGGATTACTAAAAGTAAAATTCGTGAAAAAGAAGCAATTGTATGGGAAATATTTGTAAAAGATTGCCACACCATAAATCATACACTAAAATTAGAAAAGCTTGCTTGCATTATATATGATGAAATATAGAATATATATGGGCTAGGAAGGCACTAGTGAATAACTTCCTAATGTACCGTAGATAAAAGAGTCTTAATATAAAATGTAAAATGTAAAAAAAATATGCTATACGAATAACTTGGTCATTCTTATGACCTTACTAGATAATGCCACAAAGACGGATAACTTGGTACTTCATAATATTATATAGTGCAGGACGACTGCATGTATTCTTTAGTACGCATTTGAGTGGATGAAAGTTTGAGTTAAGCAACATTGATGTTACGAGACTTTGCACATCATGTCATAGGAAAACACCTCGTGGCATTGTTCTCACCAAAGTTGGCGATGCCCTCGACGTCATTGTCCGTGCTTCTTCAACGTCTTCATCTCAGTATTGACTTCGTATGTTTGGTTGGATTCCGCCTTCTTTATCTTGACTTCTACTTCATTAGCATCACGCAGCATCAACAATGTCTGCACCTTTTTGGGACTCACTGAGGACTCCTATCTCAGGCTTGTTTCGCTTACTAATTCTTCGTCCAATCAGGAGTCGTCACTTGTGCAGCGTAAGTGGTCCGCCATGTGAGCGATCTAACTTCATTAAGTAGCTATTTGTCCATCAAATTTCTATTGGCTTCAGCTTCTCTAGACTTGTACAGTGTCAACTCAATTGGTTTGGCTTCTTGGGGGATGAACAACTCTTAGAAGGCTTCGTGAGTAGCTCGGAGAAAAAGTTGCTTTGGGATAGCGACGAAGCGCGATGAGTCTTATCATTTACCAGGCATGGCTTGATTCGATGTTTTCATGTTACAGATGACTGCGACATAGAGTCATCCACCCATCGAATGTAGAATATAGGACCACCTTGTCTTTGATGGTCATTTGAGATTTTGACAATTCGAGGCAAACATAGATCTTCCATGGGACATCTTTGAACTTGTCTATTTTGAGTCGCTGCGTAGTCTTCTCACATTTGCTATAGACTTGACTCGATCCTCCTGCCTTAATATTGTTCCTTGCCTTTATTATGATATCTTAGCTTGCTTCTTTGCAACTTGAACTTCTCTCCCCACCATTGTCCTTGCTAGAGGGCTTTGATGGTGTGGCACTCAATGTGGCATACTCGAGCGATTTGAAAATGGCGACTAGCGAGCAAAAGTTGGGATAGTCGAGTCTCTTCAACTCCGTCTTAGCCCAAAGCTTCAACCATTTTAATGAAGACTGTCCATAATGTGTCTTCATTCACCTGGAAACTTTGTAGGTGGAGCATAGTGAACTCTTTTATGTGTTCCTTCAACATGCCGTTCTGACTAATGTTGAACAATGCAATCGTGACTTCAGTCCCAACTTTGTCAAGCAAAAATAGTTAATGAGTTGACTTTTGCATTCTTCCCATGTCTCAATGGAATCACTGTATCCATGTTCCACATCGTCGCGGTGACATCGCCACCATAAGTTCATCACATCTTGTAGGATTTCTTAAGATATGCTTTCTTCCTATCATGAGACTTCTTCTGAAGCTTCAACAACATCTGTGAGCATGGACGGGACAACATCGTTGTGTTCATCAATAAAGATGATGCACCTTTGATACTCGTATATCCATAGCTCGATAAAGTGATATCGTTGTGCTTGTCAACAAAGAGCATGTACCTTTGACACACTTATCCGACTAACTCTTATGAAAGAGTAGAAGTTCTGGGTCTTCATTGTTCCGCGAAGATGCTTGTGAAGACATTTTGCTTGGGCAAATAAATTGGTATTGGAGAACTCATGGCTATAGTTCACAATTTCACTTCCATCTCCATTCAGAAGGATGATATCATCGGGGTGCATGTCTTTCGAACCTTGGATTTCGATCTTTGAAGGCCACTTCGATTACTCAAGGCACTGGCCGAGATAAAAGGCATGTCTTTCTTTGGTTGGCGGTGGAACACTTGACAATAACATGTCAACGTTCATCATTGTCTTGAAGCGTCGATTCATTTTGGCATGTAGAAGACTCTCCGAACTCTTGATAGATGACATTACATCACTTGCAATAGGACACTTGACGAGTCAAACAAGGTTGACAGCTCATCTCTGAGTGTTTGCAAGTAATCAACACTTTATCCTACTTGTAAAAGTCATCTTAACGTGGCAGAGTGGGCTGACGACACGATAAGATGCTTGTGAATGTTGCTCCGTAACCGAAAGGGACATTGAACCTTGATGTTTGACATTGAGTCAACTTTTTTTGTGGAGTGACTGGGCATGTCATGGGATGTCACGAAATGTTGAATAACACCAAATTGTCATGGCTGGGCATGAGGACAATCCCTAAATGTGACAGATACTTCGAATTACATGGCTGTACGTGTAATGCAATCTCGTGGTATGAGTGATGCAAGACCATCATGGCTGAGCACGATGGCGGCACTTTAGGATTCCTAACTGTCCATGTGGAATGACGATTTGCTCGAGTAAACGATGCATGACCATCTCTATTAGGAGGGACGATTGATCTATCATCATAGTGCATGACAAACGTTCCTCGACACAACATGGGTGTATGAGGAATTTGTTGCGGGACACGAATGGATGTGCGACGCCAAAACTTGCCAAGCATTCTTCGTGGTCATTTGTGATCAGGGACCGGTACCAATGCACCTAGTCATAATGGGGGTTTATGAGAGAAGCACTTTTCTCATGCCATGGCATATTGCGACGACACAAGCAAATCATCGTCGTATGAATCCGAGTAGACCATGTGCAAGATTATTTTTGAACAGAAGATCATGTGCAGCGATTAGGCAAAAGAGCACTTAGCCAAGCTTGTTTTGAGTAAACAGTGAAAGTTTTATGATTAAGATGATTATGCCAAGAGTTGCTTTTATAAGCATTCAATTATGGACATAACGAGTGTGATGGACAACTCGTCATAGAACTGTGCCATTAGCGTGTTGCAGCACTAATGTTTTGCGCTTGAGCATTTAATGTTTGAAAGGGCAATCGAGGAATCACGAGACACCGAAAAGTGTCACTAATGTGGATTGTCACCCCATGCTCAAGGTTAGACACTAGAATTAGAAAAGCTTTCTTGTATTATACATAATGAAACATAAAATACATATTGACCAGGAAAGTAGGTAAATGATACTCAATACAAAAGGAAAAATATAAAAAAACATGTTTTACGTATAACTTGGTCAGCCATAAGATTATGAATGACCTTACAAGATAATACCACGAGGGCGGATAGCTTGATACTTCATAATATTATGCAATGCGGAACCCATATATGTTCTTTGATACGACACTGAACGATCGAAAGCTTAAGTTGAACGACATTAGTACCGTAAAGCTTTATGCGTCGTATCACGAGAAAATGCTCGTCACACGTACACCTATGTATTATGTGTTCTATGTTATTGTTTGGAGATTAACATATTTAATATTGTTTGACAAGCTTAATTTGTATAAATAACCGTTCAATATCTTATAAGCCGCGTTCAACCGGGCGAATTCAGCAAGCTTTAATTAAAAAAAATATGTTTTAGGATTTGTATGGAAGGGCTAATTAAAAGGATGAATAGACGTCACAAATTGCTCTCCTATCAAACCTCCGATGAGTGATCTCAACATTCATATACCAACTTATCAAGGACTTGTAACCACAAGGCTTGATATGAATACAGCTACATGCCAAGTTTCTCTCTCATGCATATACATGTGACTTCATTTTGTTTTTGTTTAATAATGTGGTCAATTACTCACCGCCGATGCCATGCATCGAGAAATCAATGGCTTTGATAATTTGACCATGGATGATAGTGAGTAGCCATTAATGGCCTGCATGCCTAATAAAAACAAATATTTCCAAAGCCTACCAAGGCGGGCGCTACATAGTACATAGCAACAATGACAGCCAAATGCCAATAACAGCTGGGATAAAATGATAATTAGTTCCTCCTCCTCCAAATTTTGTAAATATAAAATTTTTTTATTGAGAGTCTCACCGACGTACGTGATTCGGTGTGACTTAATCAGATTAATTGAGTTCGATTGTGAGTCAGTCTCTAACCAGTGGATAGTGATTAGCGCCGCGCAAATTGGATCGTCGACATCGCTTCTCATATACCGAAGACCGGCTAAAAAAATAATAGTAGTCAAATTTTTTTCCTTCATTAATTTCTAATTCTCCATGAAATTAATTTCAGATTCAATGTACACCATGCAACTAATAAATAGAGATTGTTTGATGTTTTACCGATTTAATTAATAAATAATCTAGATCATCACTAAAAATAAATTCTCGGCCATATTATAGTATTTGATAAGTATTGATAATATAAAATAATTGAATAAAAAATACAAAAATATTTATAGAAATTATTTTAAATTTTGATAATATGATATTATAAATACACAAATATATAAAATATATAAAAAAGATAAAATGGATAAAACAACGAGGTGAGATCATGTATTGGCAATAAATAAATAAATTTAAAAATTAAAAACTAAATTTGGACAGCATCATTTATTAATAAAATATTAAAAAACTTAAACATTTGACTAAAAGAATATTCTTATCAAAATATATGCCAGCAATCTGAAAAGACATTTCTTACGCCTACTCTTTAGATTGCCAGAGAAGATTACCAGTGAGGTAAAAATTATCCACTATTGTAGTCAAAACAATAAAATATGGTGGGTCATAAAAAATTTAACTAAAATAATAGATAATTTGTTTACTAATAGAGCGCTAATAAGAAGATCATTAGATGCGCCAGTAAGAAGAGTATATCAAATAATTTGGAGTCCGATTAAAAGAGGGAGAGGGAGACCAAGGCGGACACTTGACGAACTAATAGAGCAAGATCTATTGGTGAATAATATACCGAAAGATTTGATTACTAATAGAGCGAAATGGCGTCGTATGATCCATGTAGCCGATCCCACCTAGTGGGATAAGACTTTGTTGTTGTTATTGTTGTAATAGATAATTTGTTTATATTCTCTAATGCCTAATAACACCTAGGGTAGTCTTAGTTGATGTGACAATAGATAACACTGATTTTAAACTTAATAAAAAAACCAAGAGATACTAAAATTCACATAACAGAAACATATTTTCATCCATGAGCTAAAAAATAGTATTTGATGACTTTACTAAAGATATAAAATAAAAAGGTAGCCATTTCATTTTTTAATACTCGGGCGAAATGTCTATAATTATTAGTATTTGTTCAAAATTTGAAGTCGAAATAAAGGAGAATAATATTCTTCTAATATGGAATTAGCGATGTTGACATCCAATGCACCTAATTGTGATTATTGAAACTAAAAAATAGACTTCGAAGACTAATTAAAGAGTGAAAAGCTAACTGTAACATGCATTTCACCTAAGAATGACACTATTATCATTTTTTAAAAAAAATATTCTTGTCATTTTATTTTATTAGACATAATAAAAAATATTTAGTACTCATATGAAAAATCATAATAATATTATTGTCATTTTTTTATTTCTTTTTCCTCTAATGACACTTTGACAATAATTTTTTTTTATAATGACAACAATATTACCCTTCATCTAATTCCTAAAACTGGAGGGGCATTTTCGTCCTATCACCAATATTCTTCCCATTATAAATAAGACCCTTCGTCTGGTTTCTCAACTTTGGCCGTGACCGTGAAGCACCTCCAACACCAATCTTCCCCTTCTCTATTATTCTAACATAATAATAATTCTCTGCTCCTCTCCTCCCCTCCTCCGGAAACAGTACACTGCTGTTCTCAGATCCACCTCAGGCCTGAAACCTACGAAACTCCGGCGAACACCCTGCAGCCGGGCGGGGCCGACGAAGACCTCCGGTTTCTTCTCGCCAGCAGATTCCCTAACTTCGACCCTGTCATCGGTACCTCGTTGCCGCATGATGGGGTTTTCACTGTTCCCCATGAAGACCTCCGCCCGACTCCTCTGGAGCACGAGCTTCTTCCGCCACAAGATCAATATCTTCCTCTTCTAATAGCCGATCCATCGATCCCCTTCGATCGATCGAACAGTATCTTCGTATCCAGAAGAAGAACAAAGCTTCTTTTTCGTTCGTAATACATAACAGTGCACTGTAAAGGGTCACTTCCATCTTTGGCCGCGAAAAGAGTACTTGAGAAGAAGAGGAGGTGGAGTGAGTGTGTGTGTGAGAAAGAGAGAGAGAGATAGAGAAAGGGAGAAAGAGAGATCTCTCCATGGATCCTGGGCGCTTTGTCTTCGATTCGTCGCCGTCGCACGGTCACATGCTTTTGTTGGGCGGCGGCGGCAGGAATCCGATCTTTAGATCAGGTGCTACTACGTGCATTCTTTCCTCTTTTTTTTTGCCTTGTCTTCTTCCATTTTTCCTCTTTATATACATGTACTGACGTACATATATATAAAGGAGGGAGATCGGTATTCGGGATCGTGGAGGAAAGCGGCGCCGGCGCCGGCACCGGAGGAGCCAGCAACAAGCGGCCGTTCTTCACGTCCCCTGAGGAGCTCTTCGACGAGGAGTACTACGACGAGCAGCTGCCGGAGAAGAAGCGCCGCCTCACGCCGGAGCAGGTGAGCCGTCGCCGACCAACTCCTTTAGTTATCTGCGCCTTTGTTCCAAATTAATCAAGTTCTCAGATCGAATAGAACAGTTACTGAACATTCAGGATGCAGCGACAAAAGCCATCGCAATATTATTCATGATTGATGTACGGTTGTCTTTGTTGTTGTAGGAGACAAAAAAAAAAACAAAGGATCCAAGTTACTAGATCTCATTAAAGAGGCCATCTTAGATTTTTACCATATCCAGTAAAAAACTAGTTTATGTGCAGATGTGAGCACTCAACTCAATTTCGAAACTATTTTTTCAACATATTTATAGGCACCGAATTGTACAGAAGAGGATTTGTGTCAACATAGTACATAATATATTATGCATGTGTTTTTTTTTTAATCTTAACGTGATCATGACAAATTCTATGGAAAAATTCATATGGCGCATCATGGGCGGTGGAATCGTCACGAATTCTGTAGTTCAACTTAATTGCTTATGGGTGAAGAATTTCTTTTTATAATAATAAGTATGAAAAAAGAACATTAGAGATTCCATTTGTCTGCTTAATTATATATTGTGCTAGCTTGCCCTTGGACTTTGAGTAATAATTAAATGATCCAGGTCAGGTGTGGCGTGAATAGCATGCATAATTTCGATTAGATTGATCCATTAGTTATTGATATGTGGAATTAGTAAGATCTGACTGAGTCCTGAAATAACAAGTTTCTAATTGAAAAAAAAATGGAAATTTAAGGTTCATTTGCTGGAACGAAGCTTTGAAGCCGAGAACAAGTTGGAGCCGGAGCGGAAGATCGAGCTGGCGCGAAAGCTCGGTCTGCAGCCGAGACAGATCGCCGTCTGGTTCCAGAACCGGCGCGCGCGCTGGAAGACCAAGCAGCTCGAGAGCGACTTCGACCGGCTCAAGTCCTCCTACGACGCCCTCGTCGCCGACCGCGACGCCCTCCTCGAGGACAACGACCGTCTCCGTTCTCAGGTAAATTGTGCTGCCACTACCTCTCTCTCTCTCTCTCAAGTTCTGAGTCAAGTTGTGAGGTTATCTTTTTGCTTACGGAGCCATGCACCACCACTGGCACTTGTGGGAATATGGAGCCATCAGCCATGCACACCACTCAACGGAGCAAGGACCACTAGAGCAATACGTCCTCCATCGATCACGTTTGATCCATCGGCCGCCTCAACTGAACAGCAAGTTTCTGAAAGAATGAAATCACTTTTTTCTATGGTTTCGTATCGTCAAAAAGATTTGATCCTGTGCCGTCATTCCCTTTCACCAGGGAAAAGATTTTGTGGAGCATCTGTTCTTACCGCATCATGAGAAAGTGACCTTCAAAAGTTGTTCCCCGTGATTAACATCGAAAGAAAAACAATTGAGATTTATATTTTTGCATTCGATCTTTGCTTGAGTTTCTAGACACTAAGATACCCACCACAAAATAGAAAAAGAAACATTTCTTTAGGAATTTACAGAGAAGAGAGATTAGTTGTTAATGGTTGTTTATGTTAAATTTCGCAGGTGCTTGCACTGACTGAGAAGCTCCAGCAGAGGGAGTTGGACGCAGCACCGGGGCTGAAGCAGGACGAAGTGGGGTCGAGCGCTGATCTCGCAGCCCTCAACTCCCAGCAGAAGGCGGAGGACAGGCTTAGCTCGGGGAGCGGCGGCAGCGCGGTGGTCGACGGGGAGGCGCCTCAACGCCTGGTGGTTGACAGCAGCGGGGAGTCCTACTTCCCCGAGGTCGTCTACAACTGCATGCAGCAGGGACCGGCCGACGGCGGGGTCCTGTCGGAGGAAGACGACGTGAGCGACGAGGGCTGCAGCTACTACCCGGACGACGTGTTCGCTGCCGAGCACCAACCCCAGGACGAGGAGGTCGACGCCCAGCTCGGGTGGTGGGTTTGGAGCTAAACAAGTGCCAAAAGGAACCAGCTCTGCTTGTGCTGCAACGCGATATATCGGTCCTTCTCCTCCCCCTCTTCGTGATCTCTTGTCTTGGTGCTCGTGAGTTGCAGTCTTGGATGAGAATTAATTTGTGTAATGAAGAACAAAGGTAATTAATGAATGATTTGTCATAAATGTATAAAGTATGAAGGGCCGAAATATCAAATAAGTGCTTAGAGGAAATTGGAGTACTCTCTCTGTGCATGTTGTTAGCGAGTGTTGTTACTGGTTACTGTCCCTGAGAAAGCAGCAACCGTGTGTTCCTGTTCTTTCCAATTAGTGCAATGTATTTTAAACTTTTCCCAAACTCTCAGTTCGATTTATATTGCCATATGCATCAGTGCTTCATTAATCCCAAATAGCTGAGTTCATAGTTGATCTATCGCATGCTTAATTCCACGTGCATATAAAATTGTCCCTCTTGCACAGTGAGGTACGTAGAAAATAAAAGAACCCAGAAGCTTAATGCTTTGCCAAAAGGTAAAAGCCAAAAGACTCTTTTAAGTGTTTTCTTTTGGCTATTTCAAGTAGCCAATCAATGAGGCATCAGAGCTGAGTAAGCAGACTTTTGACATTTTCTGAGGCTGAGGTGAAAGCATGCAGACTCCACATTGACGGATCTACAATTCATTTCAGGCCACACTGATACCGTTCCTGTTCTGTATCCATGAACAAAGCAACGCAACGCTTTGTCCTTCCTGATTGCGATGTATGACCACTCCACACCGTCGGTTTCTGTGGAGATCCTAATCCCACTCCATTCATGGCGTCTCTTTATAGTGCACGGTGTAGTTTATTGCGCCATTGGCCAAAAGGAGCGGCGCGCATGGAGTTAAGTAATGGGGGATCAATGAGGGCAATCGTCCTTGCCAGACCGGTGTCGAGGGGCCGATTGCTGCAGTTACTGTTGGGCGTCTTGTGCAATTTTAATGGGGGAGCAGGCAGTGCAGTCTGTGCGCGCAGTCTGGTCGGTCATTCCTCCTCATCATCGGCACAGAGAGAGACAGCGAGAGAGAGAGAGAGAGAGAGAGAGAGAGAGAGAGAGAGAGAGAGAGAGATGCCCTGGACCAGTGGACTGCGTCCATCCGTTTCCTCTCCTCGCTGGGATGGCCGTTTGGATGCAAAGGTGTGTTTTACGGTTAGGGGTAGTGTTCTTAATTAGCTACCTGCATTGTGTTCCAACATATAAGTAATTATTTTAAGCTACTCGTTGATGGGCATATATGGGTTAATAAGAGGATGAAGTCTTTCTATGACCAACTCTACGACTTTTTTTTGCTTTTGAAATTTAACCACTCAACATAATAGTTTACATGAGTATAAAACTTTCATACAATGAATTTGATCTTAACATAAATAAATTATATAACTTTTTAATTATTTGTAAAATAGGAGAATACTACATTTATATATTATTAGGTTTACATTATTGATGTCTATATTTATGTGATAAGAGAAATCATCAACCGTCCCATCATAATTATTTACTGTACATGCAATCCAAATAAAAATATTCTAATGAGCATAATATTCAGTACATAAAATCATCTAACAATTAACATATAAATCATCCAGTGTCAAACAATTCCATATCAACATACATAATATAACATCAATATTAATAATTTATAATTAGTCATATACATAAAAATTATTGGTTGACAATAAATAATTTATAATCATTCATTTAATCAATTTATTGATGATCAATTCATTTTAATAATCAATTACCATTAACAATTATAAGTCAATTGTGGTCTAATTTAATCATTACCAATTGATTAATAACTATTAATTATTTATGAGTCATACTTATCAATTGATTGTAATTGTTTAATGTACAAATGTATCCTCATAATTCATACGACATTAAATTTTGTATACGTTCACTTTAGCTATGATAAAACTATTATATTTAAGGCTGCGTTTGAAAACGAAAATGTAATTCCTCCTAAGTTCTCGATGAATAGTTAAATTGATAGATTAGTTCGATGTGTGTTTGGATGGAATTGAACGTAATAATGAGGAACCAGGGTAAGTAGATGTGATGAATTAAATTTTTGGTAGATTTTGAATTTAAAATGATTATTATAAATATAAAGTATAAAGTTATTATTAATAAAAATAAAATAAAAAAATTTATGAAAAATTTTTGTTATAAAAAATATATTATTTAAATTAATTATATTTAACGAAATATTATTTTTTTAATAAAATAATAAATAATATTATATTAATTATTAATTAAAATTATTTTATATTTATTTATTAAATAATTTATTATATAAGAGAAATGTGTGAGAAAAAAAAGAAAAAACAAAAACAAAAAAGGTCACGTCGAGCAAAAAAAAGATTCCAACTATAGTGTCATGGTTCCACCATTTTGATGGAACCGAGGTTAATTCTAATTTTTTGTTCTGTCGAAACCATTTGATTCCTAGACCAAAAGCGATTTGAGGGACTGTTTGATAACGAGAATTGGAGTTCCACCAAGTTTTCGTGAATAGTTGAAGTGACATATTAGTTTCAATTGTGTTTGATTAGAGTGAAATTTGATGATGAGGAATAAGATAATTGATGTAATAGGAAAAATTAGATGTGATGGATTAATTTTAGTGGGTGATTGAATTAAAAATATGTATTATAAATATTGATTATAATATAGTTAAAAAAATTAAAATACATAATATAAACTTAAAAAATATGTCAAAAAATATATTGTTTAAATATAAAAATTCAATTTTTTGATAATTTATATTTAATGAAAATATTTAAAAATTATAATGAAATAATAAATAATATTATATTAATATTTTAATATTTATATTTCATATATAATAAAATAAATTAACTTATATAAGAAAAGTTAAAAAAGAAAATGATAAAGAAAAAAATTGAAAAAAAAAGCTAAAACGTTCTTTCAAACCAAAAAAAAAAGTCAAAAAGTCAAAGGAAAAAAAAGCAACAAGCGGGTCCACCAAAATGGTGAAACCGACTGCTCGAAACTAGAGACCCGTGACTCTAATTTCAAGTTAGAACCCCATAAGGGCTGTTTGGCATCAATGTATTTGTTCTTGGGATAAAAAAAATTGACCTAATTATGTTCCTACAGTAGTAACAAAACAAGGACTCGTCTGTTCTTGGGTGAGGGTGGGACACATTCGCTCCCATTTTTCTCTTGTTTTTACATTTAATGAAGTGGGGTCCACTGATGCAAAACAAAGCCGTTTGGTAAAAAAGTTGGGGTTAGGAGGCTGTTCATCATGTTGTTCGGATGCCAAACGGCCTCATAGAGATGTTTGACGGAACCGAATGAAATCAGGGGGACTAATTCCACCCGGTTCCAGTTGCCAAACACCACCTAAGTATTTCACTTATGTAAATCAATATATTGGCTAATGAAAGTTAAAAAATTTAATTCATAAAACTAAATAAATCCATTGTTTTTTGGATTATTAACTACTTGTATAGATCCTAACTAAGATTTTTTAAAATATAATATATGTAAGGTGCCTATATATATTCCCACTTTAAAAGTATTATTATGTCGATCGTTTTTATTAGTGTTAGACATTTTTATCTTATGTAATGAAATATAAAATGAAGTGATAATATTTTTTTTAGCAATAAATTTTTAAAATAACTTATTTAACAGCCTTATAACATGCTCATGCAGAAGATCAGAAATGCCTTTCGCTAGGTTAAAAATCCAAGTCCTCATCTTCCTGCCTGATGTTGATGTCTCAATTTATTTTATTTTTTTTGTTGCGATCCCAGTGTCCGAGAAGTTACGTCAATCGTCCAATTTAATTGACGCTAAGAATTATACGCACCGGTCACGGGTTGGAGTGGCCCATTATTGAGCCTGACTATTCTAGTGTCGCCCCAGACAACTATAACATGTGAGGCTCTTGACGAAAATTTTCTGCATCCACAAAAATTCGAACTCAAGACCTCTGCTTAAGAGATGAGGCCATCCGAATTCCCGGTGATGTCTCAATTTATAGAAGAAGAGAAAAAAAAACTGTCTGACATAATTAAGAAATATGAAGGAAACAAAAGTGAGAGTACAACAACAAAGCCTTATCCCACTAGGTGGGGTCGGCTACATAAATCATATGACGTCATATTCGTTGATCCATGTTCATGAGATTCGACAGGGTTTTACGCTGGTTGACGGGACCTAACACAACCCTCCTCCTTTATCCGGGTTTGAGACCGGCTATAAAATATAGGCGGAGTTAAATGTACAAAACCATAAGCAAGTTTAATTGATACAACTAAGCAAATAGGAAGATAACTTTGTAGGTGCATGCCACATTAAATTGAACCAGCTGTAGGGAAAAAACTGCATTAGTCACTTATGTCGTTAGTGTACCAATTGGTTGCATATTATTCAGGTGCAAATAGCAAACTTCAGAGTGATCATATGTATGTGACCTAAAAATATATCATAGAAAACATGCTTACTTGCCAGACAAATCTGATATTAAATTTCACAGTAAGGAGGTACAACATTAATTACTTTGTCCATGAAAGAACTTGAAAAATCTTTGGAAACTATGGAGAAAACTTTAGCAATTACTTGCCACTTGTAAGGATTGCATTTAGTTTAAGTGCTCTTTTCATGTATTATGAAACAAACAAACAAATGCTGCACATATATTTTCTTTTACTAGGAAGAAGCACGTCATCCGTAGCATTGCAAAACATTCTTTTTTGGAGGTGTAAATGATGATTATTCGAGTTCAATGGTCATCCATATTTATTGAAAGAAAAAGTGTATAGAATATACAATGATGTTATAAAGTGGTTTAAAAAACTCTCAACTCGTATGTGACCAGCCCAATCTCTAAGCAAAGATCTAACATGGTTGATGACACTTTCCATGTAACATTTAAATAGCCAATATGAATGCAAGAAGAACTGTCTGAATCCTACAACTTCTTGTTGAAACTGATCACCTCTCCTGAAGCTTTCCCAAAAGTACCATTCAGTCCTCACATCAACCCAGTCTACTTGTGCCCACCTCAAAACTTCTTGGGACACCGTACATGAAAAAAAAAAATTAAATGGGAGACGTCCTTCTCCTGCTCACCACATAAACTACATGTTACATCTGACGAGTTCTATATGACTTTGTGAGTAGCCTTTTCACAATGTAAAAGAGATGCAACAAATTGGTTTGAGCCATTGATAGTTGTATCTTTTGACAAACAATACAAGGCATTACTACCTTCCGTGATGACATGAAAAAATTACTCCTAATACACTACACTTCGGTAACACCATAACAGTTTGATGTAGGGAATGAACTATAAACCTAGAAATGACAACAAAACATGACTGTTTCTTCAACCTGTAGAGAATGAATTATAAACCTAGAAATGGCAACAAAACAGATTTTTTAGCATTAAAAGCATCAATTTACCTGCCGTGGTAGACTTCCCTACACCACCTTTACCTGAAGCCACAGCAATAATATCTTTAATGCCATCAATGGAAGGGGTCTTTGCAACACCTGAACTGGACGATAGATAAAAAAAAAAAACACACTCAAGATGCAACTACCAAACCTTTCACGTCCTTTTCTCTGTTTCTCCTACTTCCTCCTTGAGCTCTCTAATTTCTCTTGGCCTTCACCTGTCGCCAACAACTCTCATCTCAAGCAGTAGCAAAATTAGATTAAAGAAAAGAAAAAGCTTATCTGCATGCCAACCATTTCAAGCATTTACTCAGACTTATTTGTTCTTGGCAACCACAAGACACACTTGTATAAGTTGAGTTTCTTAATCCTTTACACTCCCTCCGCGTCGTCGTATATATGTGCTGTTCGACCCATCTGCTACTTTATCATGAATCAGCAGAGTTCTGATGATGAGGAGCTGTTTTGTTCTGCATATTTGAATCCATTGTGAACCGAAGAAAGGAGGATAAAAAAAAAGAGCAACAGGGATGGACAAGAAGCTGGTTGAGATCGCTACTCAGATTATGGTAATGGCAGTCGTCCTCTCCGTCATGCTTCTGTTCATAGGAATCGGCGTACTCTTCCTGGTCCATATATGCTTTCTTGGGAGGCGGCTCAGGCGAGCTTCCGGCGCAGCTCGGCGGCCGGGCGACGGCGGAGCCCGGAAGGGCCTGTTGCCGGAGGATTTGGAGAAGCTCCCCTGCTACGACTTCAAGGTCGGAGAGGACAGTGCGAACGAGACTGCGGCGGAGTGTGCGGTGTGCCTGGAGATCTTTCAACCGGGCGACAGGTGCAGGCTGCTCCCTGCTTGCAGGCATAGTTTCCACGCGCAGTGCGTGGACTCTTGGCTGATGAAATCAACGCTCTGCCCGACGTGCCGGACCAGCACCGCCTGCCAGAGGGTCGGGAAGGCCGCCGAAGGGGATGCCGGTGGAGGCGGCGAGAGGTTCGGCCTCGAGATCATCAGGGAGGGTCGTCAAGGGATGGTGATTCTCGAAATCTCTTCAGCTGCAGCGCAACAAGCGTCCCCTGCTTTACCTGTTACACTGGATGTTTAAATGAACTGTACATTCGGTTTAAATTTTGTATTATGTACAATTTATATGTTCAGAATTAAGGAAATATACAATCAGGATTCAAAATCATTATCCTTTTTTTTCCTTCCACTTCATCATGGAAACTGTATAATGTATGTATGGATTCATCCCTGGTGTTTGTAGGAGTATTGGTTTCTGTTAAATTTGACGTGCCTAAGCTCAACGTGTGTACAATTAAGGAAAAAAATTATTTTTTAATAAGAGCTTAATAAGGTTTGAATTATTGATCTCTGACTCTAACATTATATTTAATTTGATGTGCTAATTAATTTTCTTAAAAAATTAATTCGTTAGAAAGAACAATATCTATGATTTTATATTCTTAACCATTTCAATATCAACAACTCCTTATTTCAATAAGAGCAATGTTTTTAAAATCGGATCGGACATCGAATCGATCAAGCAACTAGGTCATGATTTGACCGGTTCAATTAGGTTCGACCGGATTGAATCGGATTTTTATTAAAATAATAATATTTAGATTTTTTTAAAAAACTATAGTATACCTAAAATATAAAATATTAAATAAATTATTTTTACATGTAAATAACACATGTAGAATAAAAAAACTTAGAACTTTATATTTCATGTTTTTACATGTAAATAATCATGGATCGATCACACCTAAATTACTTGTAAACATAATTCATAATAACATCTGCAGAACAAAAAAAAAGTTTCCATTTTCCTAATTAATTATATTCATATTTTTTAAAATCATCAACTTCAAAATTTATGAATTATATTTAACCTATTTTCATTCAAGAACTTAGAACTCGGACAAATAAATAGAAGGATGACAAAATATTTTGGCATTACATATAGTCAACCATACATATTTTGTATTTTAATTAATATTAAGAAACTTTCATCCCATGTCCTAATAAAAATCATGCAAAATTTAAGCATATATTTATTATAAATAATTTAATGAAATAATTTTCTTGTTTTTAAAATATTTTCTATAGAATTTTGTAAATATTTTTTCTTTATATATTTATTTTCTTTCCTTTTTTTATTCATTAATTTCAAATTTAACTTCATGATTATTACTTTCCTAATTTTTATACTTTCTAATCTTCCTTTCACCTTTATTTTTACCCACAAATTTGAAATATAATTTCCTTATAATTAATTTCCTTTTCTATTTCACACATCATAATTTACTCTATTTCCTAATATCTTATACTTTCTAGTTTTTTCACATTTATGTCATTATTATACCTTCCTTATTTTATAATTTCTTCCCATATAATAACAAATATTATTGATTTGAAAAAAAACTGGTTTGAACCAGTTTTTCGGTTCAACCCGGTTTTGCTCGGGTAGGTCGAATCGATTCATCCTAGTTTTTTTCAAAAATAGGTTTTCCTATTAAACCGGACCGGACCGATGGCCGATTTGCGGTTGAACCGGTCGGACCGGCCGGTCCGGTTCGATTTTAAAAACACTGAATAAGAGAAATTAATAACTCCTGTCCCTAAAATTTCATCATCTTCCAACAACTTGTTACGTGTCCATCCACCCCAAGCTCCTCCAATGTGCTTTTTTTTATCAAAGAGTCCAATGTGCTTTCGCCGTACGCCGCAGCACTCTTTTTTTTCAAAAAGTGATTTTCATTCATAAGTTACTCCAATGGAGTCGGAGTACAAAAATGGAGCAAGACGTGAAGGTGGTCTGATTTGTGCGACCAAAATGAGCTAAATAGTCAGCTGTCCGATTGTCATGACGGGTGTGATAAGATACATTGTTAGGGCGGATAGCCGCTATGACCTCTCTAATATCGTGATGATTCCCCTCAATCTCTAAGGGCAGGAACACTTGTTATTGATGATGTGCACAAGGGACTCAGAGTCGGAGTAGATTTGAACGTGTGAGAGCTCAATCTCCATACCTTTGCGCAATCCAATGAGCATAGCGTGAGCTTCAATCTCGAGCACGGAATCGACGAGCATGACACCTGTTCCTGCAAAAATAAAAGAGCCATGTGAGAGATAGTTAAGTATCTTATACCTCCTACCCCAACCGACCCGAGTGAGCCATCCAAGCTGAAGACAGACCAGTGCTGGAGTGGGGGCTCCCGCCGGATTCGCAGATGCGAATCGTAAGGGCAAAAAGCCTCAAGTGCGTGGGCGTCAGCATACGCATGATAGCTAGCCAAAGCTCTTTTCCAAATCGATCCCACGGTTGCACGCCGTGACCTAAAGTGAACCTCATTCCGATGATTCCAGAGCTCCCAAAGGCAGAAAGCAAAGATGGAAAGAAAGAATTTTCACGACTGTCGATCCAAGTTGTCACCTTCGTGAATCCAAGAACCCATGTGCCAAGAGGAGTAGTTTTGGAAATGAATATTCAATTTGTCTTGGAAGAGGTTCCACAGCTGGAAAGCAGCTGAACACAAAAATAAGAGGTGTTCATTTATTTCCATGTGGAGGCCTCAGAGGGGGCAAGTTGGATTAATAGTGCTATCAAAAAATATTATGGTATCAAGAGTGGGTAATTTTTTGTGTAGGAGTTTCCAAAAAAAATATGGATCTTAGGCGGAGCTGGAATCTTCCAAACGGTTGGCCACGGCGGCCCTCCACTGGTATTCGATGGCATAGAGCAACGACTAATATGGTAATAGACTAACTTCGCATTAGCACACCCATAGGTATCATTCACCCATACCACGCGTCCTCATTGGCAGAAATGGAAAGATAAATGTGCTCAATGCGCGAACATAAATCGATACCGAAGGTGGATGATAGAAGAGAATCATTCCATGATCCATTAACAATGAAGTGATTAACATTGAGGCCATCGAGGCAGACCTCCATATTAATGTAAGTAGGTGTCCATATGAGCGGTGATGTGAATACCCAAGGGTCCAAAAGAATGGATGTAAAGCATCCAGAGCCAATGGACTTCGTAAATCCATATTTAAGAGTATCAATTGAGTTCAGGATTAGTTTACAGGAATCAACCATGTGAGATCTAGACATTTCCTTCCAGAGGCATAGCTCACCGTATTTAGCATTGATAAGGTTTGCCTAGAGAGTGGGCCGATGATTTAGTAAATCCTAGATACGTCTTACGATAAGAAAATGTCGTATATCCATCATGCTGCGAATGCCAAGACGCCCGTGGTAGCGAGGGAGTTGGGCAGTGCACCAATTGATTAGGTGAGCGCCACGACGGCCCCTGCCTGGGTCCCATAAGAAAGATCAAGATAGTCGTTCGATGGAAGCAATAGTGCTGCCAGAAATGTGACGCCCTACAACTTCTTTTGGCGCCACAAGGGGTGAAACTAGAAAATCAATCGTTTAAATTTGAATTCAAAATTTCAACGGAAACCAATGTTTCCAAAAGCAAACTAACTCTGGAAATTTCCAAAAATTTCAGCATGACGTATGCGTAAATTTGTCTATACGTCATATACAACAATTCATATATTTCTCATTTCAACAATTAACTTCAAAACTTTAATCATCAAGACAGTTATAAGGTCATTACTGATAATTCATCATATAGCTAAAATCGTAGGACGCATGCCCAAAATAGTGAGTCTCAAGCTCACTCTCAAATCAAAATCACCAGCAGATGCTCGTAAACCATATAACGTGAGCATCCTTCACTCCACCCAATTATCCAGTATTTTCAAAATCTTTCAAAACATTCATCAAGGAATAAATCCGTATAAAAAAACTCAATGAAACACAAAGTTAGCCATTCAATAATCACGCCTCTCACACATGCTCATTTCCTAACCCCTTTACATTTCTTATTTCATGCTATGCAGACTTTCATTCATTACCTAAAAAAAGTAAACAAGAGGAGTGAGCATTAAGAAGTTCAGTGAGTAAAACAACTATCTCAAATATTAAAACAGTGAAGGAAACGTTAACATCTTTATTTTCAAAAATAATTCCAAACCTTTTTCAATTCTTCAAGGAAGCCCATTTAAATAGTGATCATACCGAAATGAATGCCATGGATGCACATGCATGATAATAAAATAACATCATAAAAACTTGGGGAAACGTCATCAAACACGGATATCCATATCACTCGTCAATCGAGTGCTTCTTCACACACCCCTCATGCCACTATATCGTCACAGGGTGGTTGTTCTAATTTCGTCCCTCGTGTCACTATATCGTCACAGGACGTTGAACCGCTCCTCGTGTTACTATATCGACACAGAGCTTATTTTTTTCTTTTTCCATTCCATCCCTCGTGTCACTATATCGCCACAGGATGGTTGTTCTAATTCCACATTTCATATCACTATATCGACACAGGGTGTTGAACCTGCTTCTCGTGTCACTATATCGACACATAGCAAACCGGACACCAACCAGTCTACTCGAAGTTGGTCAATCCTCCGAGATGAAAACACTCCGCCTTATACAGGTTTTTACATGTAATGCACATGATGCATGAATGCAATTTTCAAATAGAAGTTTAAGATTGAAACCATCATATACACTTTCCTTTCAAAAATCAAATATTCACTTCCATTTCACAAGCATAAACTTCGACGGATTTTCAAAATTCATAATAAAATATCGCAAGTACACACATATGAAGCATACAACTATATGAATATACATGAAGGAAACTATCACGGAAATCCATTCCACATCGGGTGGAACAATGTCTTCACCCAAAAGGGTTTAATAATACATATCAATTGAGATAAGTTCCATTACCTTGGATTCGTCGAGTTCCAAATTATCTCCTCGTCCGAATCCAATCAAAAGTAAACACAACCTATCACATTCATTACTTGATTAATTAATATTATAAAATAAATTTGGTAATTCACTATTCATAATTATTCGGTGTGCTTATCATAAATCAAGACCTATTATGAATTTGCTATAATACTTACAAAAAAAAAGAAGGCCTCGTCGTCTAGTAACAGTCTAATCAAATCACAAAAATCCATGAACTATCGCTTTCCGATTAGCAACTTCCTATAAGCGAAATTCAATCAAACTTTAAATAAAACATAATTAGAACCTTAACTATATTATAATAATTATTTTCAATTGTCCGATATTCATACCACAACCACTGTAACCGTCATTCTCAGAACCACAACTGCACCCGCTGAAATGTCGAAAAGAACCACCGAAAGCCTTATTCATCCATAATAAAAATAAATTATTTTAAATTTGTTCACATCACTGAAATCAAATCAAATGCACATTCCTATTCGCTTACCAACCACAATACGATAACGAGTTGCCGGAAGGGTCGTCGCGAACGATCGGAATCCGAAATCTATGAACCTAAAAATAAAAGATTAGCGACTAATTATTATACGGACATCAACCTGATTTCGTTTTGCCTCATGTGTGCACCTACTAGAACGTCGAGATGAGCTCGACCGGAGTTCACCGTCTGTTCATCGAAAAGTTCGTCGAAAAAGTCCCAAATCTCGGCCTCCTTTGTGATTTAGATAAAAACATGATTAAAACCACTCCAAATGATCCTAATCGACCTGAGAATGATGTACAACTCATCAGGAGAAGGATCGGTGCGAATCGGAATCGAAATCGGAATCGTCACCGACCGATTTTTCGGCCTCCTCACATTTTCTCTCACTGCATCACGCACGGTGGACCGATCATCTCATTCTATATGTCAAAACGTTCGTCTCGTCATCCTCTTTCCATCGGTACCTCTCGTGTAAAAAATGATGGCCGGACGAAGAAGATCGGGCGGTCGAAAGAGGCGGCGGCTTGGCTCGTGCGTGAACACTGTAGCAATCGGGAATGGGCGAAGGAGACGACACACTTTTTTTTTATACACGTCCTTTTTTTTGCCAGCTGTCCCATCCTACACAATGTCCAAAATGCCCACAACTTTTAACCAAATTCCACATTTTTTTACAAGGACGTTGCAAGAAAGGTTCGTCACACTGAGCGAGTGGATTGGGATGAAAGTGAGCGTGGATCTGATTAGTGTAGTATGTCCTGCCTGGTTAAGGACGTCACGACGCCAACCAGTAAGGCGGGAGGAGATCTTATTGATGATGTAATTTTGTTCATGAGCGGGAATGTATTTGGAGGTGATAGGAACACCAAGATAATGGAACGGAAAGGATCCAACTTTGAAGTTTAGCATATTAGCGATCTGTTGGCGACGCCTGGTACACATGGTGGGTAGGAAGAGTTCTAACTTTTGTAAGTTAACATGCTGATCGGTGAGGAACTGATAAACTTGTAGGATTTTCTTTAAATTAATGCAATTTCTTTTATTTGCCCGAAGGCAAATAAGAAGATCATCCGCAAATAGCAAGTGGGTTATATTGAAGGAGCCTATCCTGAAAGGAGATAATAGTCCAGCCTCCACATGCTGAGTCATGAGTGAAAAAAAAACTTGGGATACCAAAATAAATAAGTAAGGTGAAATGGGATCACCCTGACGTATGCTCCGAAAGCTAGTGAAAGGCTAAGAAGCTTGACCATTGATAATACAACGGAAGGTCATGGATGTGATACAAAGGTGTATCCAATTGATGAATTTGTTCGAGAAATGCATGTGCGCAAGGATAGAGCAGACCGCGGACTAGGAGACGCGGTCGAATGCTTTCTCAAGATCAGTCCTGGGAATCATGAATTTGTTGCGTCCAGAATTCATGGAGTGCGCCAGCTCCTGAGTGATGAGGATATTGTTGTGGATTGATCTACCAAGGATGAATGCAGTTTGGTTGTGATCAATGAGGGAGTCTAGCATGGGGCAAAGACGATTAGCTAAGATTTTTTAGAGCAGTCAATATAGTACGTTGCAGAGGGATATAGGTCTGAAATATTTGACATGCTTAGGGTGGTTTGTTTTAGGAATGAATACCGGAGAAGTTTTAGACCAATCAATAGGTCGAATATTTAAATTGAAAAAGTTTTGGATGTCTTGTACGATTTTGTTGCCCACAATATCCCAGTAGGTTTGGTAAAATTCAAATGTGAAGCCATCAGGGCCCGGAGGCATGCTCCAGAGGGCATTGGTGACTTCAAGGTGGGTAACCGGAGCTAAGAGGGAGGTATGCGATCAAGGGTGGGGAGATTAGACCAGCAATCCAGGGAGATACTAACCATAGGCATGGGCTTCCATAGGTTTCTATAGTACTCTACAAAGACATATTGGATCTGAGAGTTATCAGTGACAATGTTATTTGCATTATCGTGAATAGAGGTTTTAGTGTTCTGACAATGTCGAATAACGGTGGATAAATGGAAATAATGTGTATTTCTATCACCCTGCCGGAGCCAGCAATCCTTTGATTTACTCCACCATTTCAAGCTAATTTGTCTGAGGAATGCGGTGTGACGGTGGTACGCCGACCGTAAGAGTCCTAACTCAGAGGGAGAGAGACCCCGCTTGACATCAAGATTCTCTAACTTGGTAATGTCGTTTAGAGCGAGGTCGGCCTGGATTTCCAGACGCCCCAGAGATTCCTTATTCCGTTTAAGGGTATCACGTTTGATTAGGTTGAAAGCTCTGGTTATGATATGGTTAGGACTATCGAAAGACCAGTGGCGCTTGACAATATCCTGGGGTTCTGGATGGGAAAACCAAAAGTGTTCATATTTGAAAGATTTCGACCGCCACAGCCGGAGATCAGTTCTAAGGAGGAGAGGAGCATGATCAAATACACATCGAGGCAAGATTGATAGGGTGAGGTTCGGGAAAGCATTGATCTAGTGGTAGTTTAAGAGCGCACGATCAAGGCGACAAAGAATGCATGCAATGCCCGCACGATTGTTGCACCAGGTATACTGGATTCCAAAAGGATGGACATCCAGGAGTGTCTGGGTACTAATCAGGTTATTGAAAGCTCTAACTGATGTGGTCAGTTGGAAGGGGGATCCTCCAAACGTGTCGAAGAGGGATGCCAGATTATTAAAATCGCCAATGAGTAACCACGAAAGGCAATTCATATCTAAATTGCACAGATTATTCCAAAGCCTAGGGCAAATACTACAAGCAGTACTAGCATAAATGACGGATAGAAAAAAATTAAATCCATCAAGAGAAACAACTGCATGAATGATCTAACGGGAGATAAGGAGCGGGGTAACCTGGGTGTCCTGGCACTGCCAGGTTAAGAGGATGTCGCCCGAAGCGTCCACCGCATCGCAGGATATGTCGTGCCAATCACAGTCGAAATGTCTGAACACATGTTTAGTTTTTATAGAATTTGTATGGTTTTCTACTAAAATTACAATGTGTGGCTTATGCGATCTAATAAGACTTGCGAGTCGATCTCTAGCTTTTGCCCGGTAAGCACCGCGACAGTTCCAAGCAAGTATTCTCATGAAGGAGGGGTATGTCTAATGCGCGTATTGTCGGAACCTACGCAGACAAGGAAGTTAATGAGACCGGGGCTGGTGAAATGGCCGATGCCTTACCTTTTGCAGAGGACCTCGCTTGTCCTCTCCATGGCCGAAGGGAGGGGAGCGGCTGAGGCTTGTGAAGTCTAGATTTCTTCTTTTCCGTACGCTGTGGAGGTAGCAATTCAAGGTCATCCTGCTCTTCCTCCGAGGGCTACTCCACGGGGGTCTCCAGGGAGCGGCTGATGCAGGTGCCCGTGAGCATCACGAACTCATTGCGGCTTACATAGGCGATGATGTCACCAGGGGAAGCGAAGGTTCCAAGTAGAGATTTTCGACACGACGGGTCAGGGGGTGGTTATTGGAGAGGGAGAGGTAGGGTTTTGGAGTGGCATGACCGTCAGAGACTCGGATGCAACCATTTGGCTAAAAGTTGCAACTATCGGAGAGGAGTGGGAGATAGTAGGAGATG
This sequence comes from Pontederia crassipes, assembly GCA_030549335.1. Classification (NCBI taxonomy): domain Eukaryota; kingdom Viridiplantae; phylum Streptophyta; class Magnoliopsida; order Commelinales; family Pontederiaceae; genus Pontederia; species Pontederia crassipes. The sequence goes on along the minus strand of CM060186.1, from coordinate 50,250,876 downwards.
TCTGTAGAGAGGGAGAAGTGCTCATCGGAGGAGGAGAGGTGGTGAGGGTGTGGGTGGTGGATGGGGCAAGAGGAGCGGCTACCTGCCGGCACACCAGCTCGGCGATGGCCGAGACACACGTAACCAAGGGCCGTACAACAAGACACCCTGCGCCCGATCACCGCCACCGGAGGAGCAAGTCTCGAAGCAATGTCCGACGACTTTACAATGAAAGCAGAAACTAGGAATGTTCTCGTATGTTACACGCTGAAGGTAGCAGTCACCATTGGGGAGGCATAACCACATCCCCTGCTTGAGAGGCCATGAAAAATCAATCTCCACACAGACTCTCGCCAGGGTGCCACCACCATGGATGTCCACCTGCAAGACTAAACCAAACACCTCAGCCACACGACGAAGTGAGCGAGGGGAGCGGAGATTGAGGGGGAGAACTAGGAGCTGTATCCAAGTGGGAGTATGTAGAGTATCATTACCGTTCGGGCGAAAAAATGGGGTGACCTGCGCCACCGTGAGGAGGGATCCGCCGAACTCCCGGGGGCCGTCAGTCAAAACCTGCAAACGATCATCAATGTTAGTAAAGGTGAATAAGATGTATGAGTTTCCAATTTCGGACATGGTGCATGGCTCCAATGTGCGCCAGATATCTAGAATCGCCTGACGAAGAGCTGGGAGGTCACCGGCATAGCGGCCAAGGAGGCAGAGACGGAGCGCATCCAATTGCTCATCAACTTCACAAGCTGGAATGGAGACTTCCTCCACAAACCCCTGAGTTGCCACTGAGAGACGGTAGTATGAGACAATGGACGAGGCGCACGGACAGTAGCAGCCCAAGAGCGTGGGGGGGAGACATTTGGGGTAGGGAGAAGGGGTGGAAGCGGTCTGGATTGGTTGCGAGGAATAGGGGGGAAAAGGGTCTACTAGTAGAGGATGATGAACAGTTTCAGTCGAGGGAACATCATTTAGTGGAGGCGCGATGTCCCCCAAAATACTGGTCGACATAACCAAGGATCAGTTTTCGTCCCTGGCAAGGTCGCCGGGGACCAAGGCGATATTGCAGTTCCAAAGGGGGACAGTGGAGGGGGCTTCGACATGCAAAGCTCTCAGATTCCTTCTTCCTTTTTCATATGATGTTTACTCACCAAAAGTAAAATCGTTGCAGCACTCTCGTCAGGAGCAACCTCTCTCTGCACGAACGACCACGGTAACTCGTGAGGGTTCCGTTTGTATTGTAGACATCAGCTCATGCTCGAATCTGCTACAACAAAGGAAAGTGCACGAGTAAAAGGAAAAAGAAAATGAGAATACTGAGACGGCGCAGTGACGATGGCAGCAACAGGTTGAAGATGGCAAGAAAGCGGTGCTGGTGGGACTGCAAGAGAAGAAGGCGAGCTACAGACACGACAAGCTCATGAACAACGACGCGCAGTGCGCACGCACCGCCATTACTCAGAATGTGCTTGGATTTGCAAATTATATTGCATCTCAATTACTTTATTTGCATGTTTTGGCCATCTCAGCATGCAGTACGTACTAGAGACCATCGTCTACCCTCGTGAGGCCGAGTGCTTGAAGGAGCTACGCGAGATCACAGCGAAGCAACCCCGGTAAGTGGATTGAACTCTCGTAATGTTTTGATGTAGATCTCTCGGTTACATGGAAGAATGGGTGCCTCCTCCTTCGACGACAGGAATAGAATGATCTGTTCTGCAGACAAGGTGCAGCTGATAGGCATCTTGCTGAAGCTGATCAACGCCAAGAACACCATCGACATCGGAGTCTTCACTGGCTACTCGCTCCTCGCTACCGCCCTTTCACTACCTGACGACGGCAAGGTACGTACGAACAAAAAACTCTTTAGAAGCATCGTCACTGTCCTGTTTGCGTTTATGAAACTGGATCTAGTCATTTGTAACTCGATTTGAACCAGGACACCTTTGTTTACAGTTACAAATTAGTTTCTCAATCGATATTCATTACTAATTATTAATATTCTAATGAATTCACAATCTCCACAATTGTCAAATATAGATGTCAAATATCAATTCAATATTAGTGAAGAACTTATTTTTTCTTCTGAATTTGAAGTGGATTCCCTCAACTCTAACTAACCCAAGCTGGGGACTACAAGAGGTCGAGTTGGATTTTGTATGTGTCCTTTTTTTATGCAATTTTTTACCCCCATTTTTTAATTGATAAACTATGCAATTTTATTTACAATTTATCCATGTAATATACCATATATAGAACAAGATCAAATACATATGCATCAGCAAAAATTATTGATATATACTTTAAGTTGATGAAAATATCAATTGCGGAGAATTTGACTTCTGAGCATATCATGAAATTCCTTCGATCTACCCTTTCTTAGCCAACACTCGTACTGACGGTTTCGTGTGACGCTATTAAGCACATCAATTCACATGTTGAAATTGATTTAACATCAAGACCGACTAATTTGATTAAAGCATTTCATATCGTGTATCTAGCAATAAAGACTCCAATAAAATTTTTTTACATTCAAAAAATTCGAACTCAAAATCATAACACTCGTGTCCAATCCTATTGGTGATCCGATTTGGACCATGTGAGAACCTCATTTGGGATATTCTTCAATGTCGTGTGTTGCACATTGTTTTTAAAATTGGACTGGATCAGGTTCAATCACAAACCGATCATGGATCCGGTCCAATTTGAGAGTAAAAACTATTTTGTCAAAAAAAAAACCATATTGAAATGAGTCAAGCCGGTTGAATCAGAAAATATTGAAATGGATCCATTTTTGACAAAAAATAATAAAAAAATCAATAAATTGAAAAACAAATAAGGAAAGAAAGGAAAGAGAGTAAAATAATTGATTGTAATAATAAGAGAAGTAAATTTGAATTTAAAAAATTCACAAAGATAGTAATAAACATAAATTTAAGTAAAAGATAAATTATCATGGACATAAATAACAAGATGATAAAATATAAATTATATAAATGATATAGATTAAAAATATGAAAATAGAAACATAATAATATAATAGATTTTATAGGATGAATTTATAAAAGGAAAAAATAATATGGAAAGAAAATTTGAATTTAAAAAATAAAATGAGGGGATAGTAATAATGAAAAAATCTAAATTATTCATGAAATTATTAAGTAAGAAAATATAGAATTAACTAATTGTAAATAATATATATTTAATTTTTTAATGATGATTAATATGCTTTTATTTCATTTTTTTACCTTATATACTTTTATTTGTAATATATTCTTTTGAAGTAATAAAAAATAATATTTTAATAAAAATTTGATTTAATTTAATTAGACCGATCGAAATGACCCACCGATGGGATCACGCCAAACATTGGTCTTGTGCCTCTCTTTGCTTAGAAACAAGAGAACCGAAGGATGTCGTGCAGAAAGGAGATGACATTTGAGGGTTTATTTGCATATTTTCTTTTCAATTCTAACTAAATTTCTATTAATCTCAATTCAAACTCTTAGTCAATTATGATCAATGGTCTCTATAATCTAATCTTTTAGTTTGAATTTGATCGTTAATTTGAATCATTAACTTCGAATTGGCTTATCTTCTTATCAAGTTTATCTTCTTTAACTTCTACTGTTATCTCCTAATTAATCCATTAATTATTTTTCGAAATAAAATAAGTAAACGTTACATCCGTGACGTCACAAAAAAAAGCCATGCATGCACGCAACGGCTAAAGAAATAAAACTATAGAAGCGTGCATGTGTGATTTATTTCGATTACATGCATTTATGCAGATCTTATTAGACGACAAATATATTGCAGCTATCATTCTCTTCAATGAAAGCCATGATGACCCACCGCCATCTCCCTCCACGGACGCCCGCTGCAGCCGCAGTCAAGTCGCCGGCCTTTCTCCTCGACACCTTGCCCTGCTCTCCAACCAAGATTTCTCTCATCAGCCTCTCGACTACCTCTGCCTTGACGATCCCGTCGGGCGCGCAACCTGAGACCCATCTCCAGCACGTCCACCACGAACTTGGCGTTAAAGCCTTGCTCGGCCATCATCGGCCACGCCAAGATCGGCACGCCCGCCGACACGCTCTCCATCACGGAGTTCCATCCGCAGTGGCTCATGAAGCCCTCGATGGCCGCGTGGCGCAGGATCCCCAGCTGGTCCACCCACTCCTTGACCACCAACCCCCTCCCCTGGACCCGCTCCTCGAAGCCCTCCGGCAGCGGCGAGTTCTTCCCCCGTAGCACCCACAGGAAGTCCAACCCCGTTCGATCCAGCCCGACGGTGAGCTCTTCCAGCTGAGCCGCTGGAAGCTCTACCTGTGACCCGAACGTGACGTACAAAACCGGTCGGCCAGCGTCTGACCGCTCGTCGAGCCACTGCATCAACCACCCTGACCGATCAATGCCTTCGTCCGGGGATCTCCCGGCCAAGCAAAGAGGACCAACGCACCAAGCTCTGAGTCCCGCCTCCTTGGTCCATTGATCCAAGTAGGCTGCCTCCAACTCGTAGAAGCTGTTTACCACGATTCCCTGACTGGCTCTGGTGGCCGCAATTTGCTCGAGGATGAATTCGTACATTGGGCCATTTAAATCCAGATCATACAAGGGAGGAACGAGGTCGGTCATTGTGAGATGAAGCCCCGGGAAATCGGGCACGGGGAAGGGCTCGTGAGGAGAGCTCACATTCGCGTGCAGGTAGCGACGGAAGAGCACGTCACCCATGGTCATGGCGAAGCCGCCCATGCCTTAGAACACCAACGTCGGTATGGAGAGCTTCACGGCGCACTCCATGGCCCAGATCACGAACCCGCCCGAGATGAGCAGGTCGAACGGGGTCGGAGATGCCTGGAGCGCCCGCTCGAAGTGCGGGAGGAGGAGCTTGACTGCGTCGATGAATGGGAGAAAGAGGGAGATGGACGGGAGCTGGTCGGTGCTCTCGACGCCCGGAGGCACCTGGTCGTCAGGGAGGTCGGCAGGGAACGGGAGCTCAATGATGGACGCGCCATCGTCGGCGCCGAGGGAGTGGCGGATGAAGGGGGCGTTGAGAGGTGTGGTGAAGAAGGTGACGACGGTGAGGCGACGGCGGCGGAGGGCGTTGGCGAGGTGGAGGAGCGGAATGGCGTGGCCCTTGGACAAGAAGGGGAAGATGGCAACGTGAGGAAGAGTTCTTGTAGCACTTGGTGGAGGAGGAGTGTTAATAATGTCTTGAATTTGAACCCAATGGTCCCCCTACATAGTCAGACGCTTCAGCAAAATTTTTCTACAAAGCACGGCTGATTGCTAAAGGTTATAGTCAGAAAAAAGATGTGGAATACAATGAGATATTCTCACCTGTTGTCAGACATACTTTTATCATGGTACTACTTGCTCTTGTAGCACATCAGAATCTAGAGCTCGAGCAACTAGATATGAAAACTGCTTTCCTCCATGGAGAACTTGAAGAAGACATTCTTATGAGCCAACCAGAGGAATTCTCCATTGCAGGAAAGGAGAATCAAGTTTGCAATCTGAAGAATTCTCTGTATGGCTTGAAGCAATCTCCCAGACAATGGTACAAATGGTTCGACAACTTCATTATCAGTAAGGGATTTAGTCGAAGTCCCTATGATTGTTGTGTATACCATAAGAAGGTGAAGGACGGCTCCACCATCTATCTGCTCTTGTATGTTGATGATATGCTTATTGTTGCCAAAGACATGACAGACATTCAGAATTTGAAGAAGCTCTTCAGTGCAGAATTCGACATGAAGGACCTTGGTGCAGCACAGAAGATTTTGGGGATAGAAATTCTAAGGGATCGCACACAAGGTAAACTCTTCTTATCTCATAAATGTTATATTGAGAAAATTTTATCTAGGTTTGGAATGTCTGGAGCGAAGCCTTTGAATACTTGATGCATGCAAAATATAACATATTTTAGATTATTATTTTAGTTAATTTTTCTGTAATTTGTTCATGGCATGCATCATTTTTAGTCACTTTTAATCCTAATTCTGGATTTATTAATTTTAATTATTAATTCTCTGAATATTTTAATTGTGGATGGATTAACTAAATTTTGATAATTATTTTGCAGGAAACATCGAGATTTAGATGGATTGTGCCGTATCGGTTGAAATTCCGAAGAATTTACCATTACGGCCGAGATTTGGCTTTACCCCCAAGTCATTTTGGCCGAGATTTGGCTTTACACCCAAGCTGTTTTGGGTGAGATTTGAAGGGGTAAAGATAAAATGATTTTATCTTTTGGGCGTAATGGCATGAAGATAAAGACGTTTTGGGCGAGATTCGAAAGGTGTAAAGATAAAAGAGTTCCTTACGGCCGAAATTTGGAGGGGGTAATGGCAATGAAATCATCCGTTTGACCGATATATGAAGGTGTAAAGATAAAATTGTTTGGGCGTAACAAGATTTAATTCTCTGTTTTGGCCGAGATTCAAAGGGAGTAAAGATAAGAAGGATTTATCTTTGGATGTAATGATAAAAAGAATTTATCTTTGGCCGAGTTTATCTCATAATTTTAAAGTCAACCGTACGATGTTACGGCCGAGATCAAATTGAAGGCCGTCCGCACCCTATAAATATGTGAAAAATCCATCGTTTCAAGATGTGCTCTGAAGTTCAGGTTTCTTCCACGGCGATCGTGAGCTCTGCAGGCTACGACCAAGAGGAGAGAGGTGCGACGGTTGGTGGTTGATCGCGACCTTGATCAAGTCCGAGAGGCTGCCCGACTGTTTGCCAGATTCGAGATCTCTATTTTGGGTGTAATTCTTTCAATTTTTATGATTTGTATTTTCTTATCTCTCCGAAATTTCTAGGATGAACTCCATGTTTTTAGGATTATTATTTTAGGAGATTATTAATTGAAGGGAAATGTTTGGACCCTATTTTATTTGCTTTAATCTTTTCTGATCAATTATTAATTGTGCTTAATGCTTTTATGTTAGTTAATTAAATTTCTGAATTAGACTATATCAGTTTGTGGAGTGTTTAATTTCAGAATTTATTATACTAATTATAATTGATTTTATTTGGAATTAATAATTGACATAAATTTGATAACTAGTGTGTGGAGAATCAAGTTTGTGTGGTCTATTAATCTATACCAGTTTGTGGAGTGATTAATAGTCTAGAGAATTCAATTTAATGCATCTTAATTTTAATATGATTTTGGGGGTACCAGTCGTGGAGACTTCAATTCTTATTAAATTAAGATAGTTATATATGATTAGATTGAGGGATGCCAGTCGTGGAGACCACAAGTTAATCATGTTAGATTACTTTGGGAGATTCTAATCCATCTTTAAAGATTAAATTTATCTTTCATGGTTCAAATATTTATCCTGATCTATTTTCATCCTAAGGCCTAACTTCAACACCATTATCTTATCTTTATTTTATTTTATTTTATAAAACTCATTTTCAAAATCCATGTTTTTCCTCTCTTATTAATTTAAGGATTCAGATATTGAATTAATAATATTCCTCGTGGGTTCGACACTCTTACTCCTTTTTACTATATTATTTGAGCGACTAGTGCACTTGCTAGCGATTCTATTTTGCTACATCATTTATACGCATCAATTTTTTGGCGCCGTTGTCGAGGAATATTTTATTAATTAATTTTTTATTTTTATGAATTATTAGGAGATGTAAATAAAGTGTAAATAATTCTTTATAAATATGTATTAATTGTTTTAATTATTTTTGCGAATAAACTGACATTTTTTTCTTTTGCAGATAAAGGTCACGATAATTTTTTAAATTTATCTACTTTCGGTTTAAAATCCGACGCCGATTGGATTTTCCGAATTACACTGTCGACTTATGGTTTTACGACTTTGATTTAATGTGTCGGCTTTATTAATTTTACGGCCTCGCAATGAATGATTTCTGAGTTCTAAACTTTCAATTTTTATGGCCGTAATGTTTTTATTCGAATGTTGTTTTACGCCATGGATTTGATCTCGTTGTTTTACGGCCGTAAAGAATCTTCTTAATTCACTTTTGGCCGTAATGATTCAATTGTCGACGTAAGAGTTGGGGTAATATTCTCAAGTTTCATTCGACTTTATTTCGGCCGAAACCCTATTTTGCATTACGGCCAATCATGTTGACTTCATCTCGGCCGATGTGAACTCATTTTGGCTTAATTGACAATTTTTATCTTTACGGTCGAAATTCACTTCATCCGGATCTTTCTTTTTATGGCCGAGAATTGATATCATGGTTTTGCGACCGTAAAATTATTATTGATTTGACCTCTTTCGGCTTTAATAATCTCGAAAAAATCTTTTACACCGCAAAAGTCTTTGCTTATATTTTGCGGCTGGCAAATTTAATCTGAATTTTACGGCTGAAACTTCACGATCAAATTGTTTTGCGGCCGATAAATTTCTGAACAATTGTTTTTACGCCATCTTACGACCTTTTCGGCCAGTTTATTTGTGAATTTTTCTTTCTCAGGCCATCAACAATCACGTTCGACTTAATTTTCATCGATTTACGGCTGATATGAATTGTCCTCTTCCTCGGCCGTAATGATTCATTTATCGACATTTCGTTCGATTTTTATTTCGGCCAAAGGTTGTTGACTTCAATTCTTTACACCTAGAGTTTTATATGCGAGGAGTTGATTAATTCTTTTGACACTGTTTCATGGTTTTTACGGTCGAACGATTGCTTGATTTTTACGACCATCTAAATGATTTACTTTCGGTCGATATTAATGTTTGGCATTTGAATTGGTTTTCGAATTTTGATTTTTCGCCGTATTTGATAATTTTTCTGTGAACGTTAGTGGCAGTAATTAGGTTAATTTCTCTCGCACATTAATTTTGACGACCTAATGACTACTCGATAATGCCAAAAGATTTTTTATCAATTTAAATCTTATTTCTTGGTGACCTATTATCTGTATTTCTTCCTTCTTGTATATATTTTTTATTTTATTTTATTATTTTATCTTACTGAAAATTTGTTGTTGCAGGTACTAATTGAAAATTAAATCACAACCAATCCTGGAATCGTCTGATAAGCGCACCAGGAGTTCAAATCCACTGTTGGAATTTGATCCTGAAATTGAAAGAATCTATCACCGATTACGAAGAAATATAAGAAAAGTGGCGGAACAAGCACGCGACAATCAGAGACTGGAGCAACAAAATGTACTGATTCCACCACATAATAATCAGCGAGAAGATGAAGCAGAGCTTTCTATGAGAGAATATGTCTCGGTCAGATACAGAGACCGAGAATCATGCATCGTGCTGCCTGATATTAACGTAAATAATTTTGAGATAAATCCCGCAATCGTGAGGATGATACAAGCATCCCAATTTGGAGGAGGATTTCATGAAGACCCTCACGATCACCTTGACAAATTTCTTGCCACTCTGAGCACTTTTAGAAATAATAATGTTTCTTCTGAAGTTATTCGTTTATTATTATTTCCTCAATCTTTACGTGACAAAGCTTCCACTTGGTTTAAAACTTTGCCTGCAGGATCGATTCATTCTTGGTTGGAGCTGGTAGAAAAGTTTGTTGGAAAATATTGTCCACCACAAAAGGCAGGCAAATATCGAAGAGAATTGAGGGCATTTGTTCAAGATGATAACGAGACATTATATGAGGCATGGGAACGATATAAAGAACTATTAGCCAGAGTTCCTGACAACAGAATTCCAAAGTGGCAAGTGATGGAAGATTTCTATCATGGATTACGACCTGCAGATCAAGACAAACTCGACCAATCAGTAGGAGGGACAGTGCTAGGATCTAAACGTCCTAGTGAGATACAAGATATAATTGAAGCTGTAGCCCTCAAGTCGAGCCAAGAAAGGAGACCATCTCGCCAAACTCATGATGTGCATGCTACAGAAAGTAAAAATTCTTCTGAAGTAGTGACTCAGCTGGAGTCACTTAATCAAAAATTTGAGCAGATGATGTCATTAATGGTGTGCAACAACTGTGGAGGAGGACATGCGAGCAATTATTGTCCTCAAGGTAACATTCCTAATCCTGATCATATTGAAAATGATAACTTTGTCTCCAATCCATTTTTCAGGAATAATGACTATGATTGGAGGAACAATCAGAAGTTCCTTTCAGGTCAAATCAAGGGCAAGTTTTTGAGAAATTTCATAATCAAGCTCATCCACAAAATTATACACTTTTGAGAAGGCAACAAGAAGCTCCTGTCCAGCAATCGACTAATCCCATGGAAGAGATGATGGCAAGAGTTATTGACACTATGCAAACCATGCAGAAGACAATGGAAACAAGGGCAAACAATTAAGATGCTACAATCAGGAATTTAGAAATGCAATTAGGGCAGATGGCCAATATGATGACAGGACGTGCACCAGGGACTCTTCCAAGCAATACAGAGAAAAATCCTAAAGAAGAGACCAAAGCTGTGACTCTTAGAAGTGGGAAACAATTGAGAAGTCTGAGATCAGATTCCCTGTCAAGAGTAATTGATCATAAAGAAGAAACTGAAGCATCAAAGACACAAAATCAGACTATTGTAGATATCAATCTGAAGAAAAGAGAAACTGACAATTCAAAAAATACCAACATAAAGGATCTGCCATATCCACAGAAATTTCGCAAAGAACAGTTAGATAAGCAATTTTCTCGCTTTCTTGATATTCTGAAGCAATTATCTATTAACATTCCCTTTCATGAAGCTTTACAGATGATGTTGAACTATGCTAAATTCATGAAGGATATATTATCCTCAAAAAGAAAGTTTGAAAACACTGGAAGAGTAATGTTGACATCGGAGTGTAGTGTCATTTATGATCGAGATATACCTAGAAAAATGAAGGATCCAGGAACCTTCACCATACCTTGCACTATAGGAAAATTCTTTTGTGCACAAGCTTTGTGTAATCTTGATGCTAGTATAAGTTTAATGCCTTACTCTATATTTGTGCAGCTAGGTTATGGAGAACTAGAAGAAACAAGCATGACTCTTCAATTTGCAGATTCTTCATGCAAGAGACCCCAAGGAATATTAAGAGATGTTTTGGTAAAAGTTGATAAATTTATTTTTCTTGCAGATTTTATTGTTCTGGATATGAAGGTAGATGAAAAAACCCCTATCATCCTCGGGAGACCATTTCTAACCACAGGAAATGCACTTATAGATGTTCAACAAGGGATGCTCACACTTCGCGTCAACAACGAAGACATCACTTTCAATATAAAAAATTCTCTCAAACAACCTTTTGATCACTCATCCTGTTATGCTATTGATTCTCTAGAAGATGACACGACTGATGCTTTTGATGATATTGTTGCAGATTTTGTTTCAGATCCATATACTAAGGAAGCTTTGGAAATGATGGAGGATTCTAGAGAAATTGTGGGAGAGGATAATGCGCCAATAACAACAGAAACACTCGAGAAATTGGATTGTCCTCCAAAACTCGAACTTAAAGAACTTTCATCTCATTTAAGATATGTTTTTCTTGAAAATAACACTTACCCAGTTATCATATCTGCTGACTTGACAGATGACATGGAGAATAAACTTTTGGAAGTATTAAGGCAACACAAGAAAGCAATCGCTTGGTCTATTTCAGATATCAGGGGCATCTCTCCTACCATTTGCATGCACAAGATTTTGATGGAGGACAATGCCAAGCCAATTGCTCAATATCAAATGAGGCTCAACCCAACTTTAAAGGAAGTTGTAAGAAAGGAGGTCATCAAACTCCTTGATGCAGGTATTATATATGTCATTTCTGATAGTTCATGGATAAGTCCTGTGCAGGTAGTTCCTAAGAAAGGAGGAATCACTGTGGTAAATAACAAAAATAATGAATTAGTGCCTCAAAGAACAGTTACAGGTTGGAGAGTCTGTATAGACTATAGGAAGCTTAATGATGCTACGCGCAAAGATCATTTTCCATTACCTTTTATTGACCAAATGTTGGAGCGTGTTGCAGGTCATAGCTATTATTATTTTCTAGATGGCTATTCTGAATACAATCAAATAGCAGTAGTACCTGAGCATCAAGAAAAGACAACGTTCACATGTCCATATGGAACGTTTGCCTATAGAAGGATGCCATTTGGTCTATGCAACGCTCCAGCAACGTTCCAAAGATGCATGATGTCAATCTTTGCAGATATGAATGAGAAGATACTCGAAGTTTTCATGGATGATTTTACACTTTTTGGTAGCTCTTTTAATAACTGTTTGGATAACTTATCTCTAGTTTTGCAGAGATGTGAAGAAACGAATTTGGTCCTTAACTGGGAGAAATGTCACTTCATGGTTAAGGAGGGTATAGTTCTTGGCCACAAAATCTCAGAAAAAGGAATTGAAGTGGATAAGGCCAAGATAGATGTTATTGCAAATCTGCCTCCTCCAACCAATGTGAAGGACATTCGAAGCTTTCTTGGGCACGCAGGATTTTATCGCCGTTTTATCAAAGATTTTTCGAAAATGGCTAAACCCTTAACTAATCTTTTTGCTAAGGACACAAAATTTGATTTTGATTCAGAATGTCTTGCTGTTTTTAATTTGTTAAAAGAAATGCTAATTTCTGCCCCTGTTGTTGTATCACCAGACTGGTCTTTACCATTCGAGTTGATGTGTGATGCGAGTGATGGTGCCGTAGGAGCTGTTTTAGGGCAAAGAAAAGATAAAACATTTCATGTTATATATTATGCAAGCCGAACATTGAATGTTGCCCAACTAAATTATGCAACAACAGAGAAGGAGTTTCTTGCTGTTATTTTTGCTTTTGACAAGTTTAGATCATATCTAATTTGTTCAAAAATTATTGTCTACACAGATCATGTAGTCGTCAAGCACTTGATGAGCAAACAAGATGCCAAACCTAGACTAATCCGATGGATACTACTTTTGCAAGAGTTCGATGTGAAAGTAAAAGATAAAAAAGGGACTGAAAACTTATTAGCTGATCACCTGTCTCGTTTGGAGTCATCTCCAAGAGAAGTCACAGACATACTTGAAGAATTCTCAGACGAGAAACTTTTTCTATCTCTACAATTTTTCAAATTTCTGACACTACACCATGGTTCGCTGCTTTTGCTAATTACCTTGCAGGACATTACATTCCAAAGGGTATGACCACTCATCAAAAAAGGAAATTCTTATCTGATGTCAAGAATTATCACTGGGAAGATCCTTACCTTTTTCGATTATGTGCAGATCAAGTAGTTCAAAGATGTATTTACGAAGATGAGATTGATAATATCCTAAGTCATTGCCACGATGGACAAGCTGGAGGTCACTTTGGACCCAATCGAACAGCGGCTAAGGTACTTGAATGTGGACTATATTGGCCAACCATTTACAGAGATGCAAGAAACTACTGTAAGTATTGTGACAAATGTCAAAGGACAGGTAATATTTCTCGTCGAGATGAAATGCCTCTCACAAATATTTTATAGTGTGATATTTTTTATGTTTGGGACATTGACTTTATGGAACCATTCCCTAAATCCTTTAACAACAAATACATCTTAGTAGCGGTTGATTATGTTTTCAAATGGGTAGAAGCTGTAGCCACACCAACAAATGAGGCCAAGGTAGTTGCCTACTTTCTAAGAAAAAATATTTTTACTCGATTTGGAACACCTAGGACTATCATAAGTGACAATGGAACACATTTCTATAATAAAATAATGTCAACTCTTCTTAATAAATTTGGAGTCAAACATTTTTTGAGTACACCATATCATGCCCAATCTTGTGGACAAGTGGAAATTTCAAATAGAGAGATAAAAAGGATTCTAGAGAAAACTGTAAATTCATCTAGAAAGGATTGGTCTTTGAAATTAGATGATGCACTCTGAGCATATAGGACTGCTTTTAAAACACCCATAGGTACTTCTCCTTATAAATTAGTTTTTGAAAAAGCATGTCACCTTTCTGTGGAACTAGAACACAAGGCTTATTGAGCAACAAAATTTTTAAATATGAATGTAAAATCATCACAATCTGAAAGGTTATTACAATTAAATGAGCTTGATGAATTTAGACACTATGCATACGAAAATAGCAAGCTATATAAAGAACGCACAAAAAATTTACATGACATGCACATTAAACATAAAAAAAATTTACCTGGTCAACAAGTACTTCTTTATAATAGCAAACTCAGATTATTTCCTGGAAAACTTAAATCAAGATGGACCGGACCTTATGTTATAATTAATTGTTCACCCTGTGGAACTTTTGAGATTGAATAATTAGACAAAAAACAAAGACTCAAAGTGAATAGACATAGATTGAAACTTTATCATGGTGACACTTATTATCATAACCTTTCTATGATCACTCTTTATGATGTGTGAAATTTTCATCAGAATTAAGTCAAGCTGACGACTATAAATCAGAACTATTTCTATCCTTTTTATTTTATTTATTTATTTATTTTTATTTTTATTTTTTTAGAATAGTCTAATTAGTTGTTAATTAATATCTTAGTTTCGGTGATAGTTTTATTTTTAATTTTAATTAGGCATTTTATTTTTATTTTATATCGAGTCATCTAGTCGATATTTCTTTCTGTACACCGAGCGGAATTGGGATAATCATACGTCGATCGAGGAATGCACCATGCATGGGAAACACAAGGCGAAACGACAAGATTACGCCATGTTCCTCGTTACGGCCGAGAATCACCTCGATGACCACGCCGTAAAGATTCCAATGGACATAACAAGACAAGCTGCCACCCTCGTTACGCCCTGCCACCATTCCGTTACGGCCGAGATGTCACACCAACAGACCAACGGACGTAGCTCGGACATGACAAGGAGACCACGGACGTGCCTTGGAAAAATGCATGCTTTTATGCCCGGATTTGACCCCCTTCACTGCGAGCTGTCGAAACAGGTATTACCCTCATAAATGCATCTATAAAATCTTACCCCCTTCTCGTATGTTGCAGATCAATCACCGCAGACCGAGGTGCTTCCGCTATCCTTACGCCCTTTCTTCGTTACGGCCGAGCCTCAACACCGCGCGCCGCCCTCTGTGCATTACGGCCAAGCCTCTACGTCCGAAGTCTCAACGCCGTCACCGCTGCTCCCTTACGCCCAAAGTGCCACGCCTCCAACTCCTTACGGCCGAAGTTCCAGCGCTTCCCGGGTGCGTTACGGCCGAGCCACCGCGCACCTACCATCTTCTTTACGGCCGAAGCCACCGCGCACCGCCGCTCTCTTACAGCCAAACTCCAAGGTTATTCATCGACATCTGTTCCTTACGACCGAGGTTCATCTACTCTTACGGCCGAACTTCTGAGTCACGCCTCCAACTTCTTACGGCCAAACTCCAATCTCCGGCCGAGCTTTACTTATTACGGCCGAAGTTCTTCATCAACCAATTCCTTATGGCCGAGTCACCTCCGACCTTCAGCTCTTCATCGAATACTACGATCGAAACCTCAGCCGCTTCCACCGAGTCGACACCTTTTCTTTGTTGATTTTTGTCCAGATAAAAATGAGGCGATTTGCTAATATATGGAGGGGACGTCACGAACGACGACATCCAAATGCTCAGCCGGCCCCACAGCCTTCACAATTAATCTCCTACCCCGGAGATTATTATTGGACTAAGCCGGAGTATCAAGCTCGATATGAACGGATGTGTGAGATTCGAATTCATGCCACCAGATTTTCAGATACTGAATTGTTGAGGGAGTATAATTTACTTGCAGATATTCATCTATTATTTTCTCAAATTGGACTATCTGACTTTGTGCATTCTTGGTGGCCAACTTATGAAGTACTAATTATGGAATTTCTCTCATCCCTGGAAGTCTTTAATTTAAATGGCAGGAACTATGATCAGCCCCGCATTTCATTCCAACTTTATGGACGGCCATTTACTCTCACTCTAGGAGAGATTAATAATATTTATGGATTTCCCAACCATGGATCTCTTTCTGTACCTGCTGACTTTGATGCTAAAACTTTTTGGAAATAGATAACAGAAAAAGATCAATTGGTTTGGAACACCGCTAAAGATAGCTCAATTCAGAATCCTGTTCTGCGCTACGTCCATCGCATGCTAAGTAACACCATAAGTGGGCGCAGTGATAATGATGGTGCCATCTCAGAGTGAGAGTTATATCTCATCCACAGCATGCTTCACAGAACTCCTGTTAATGTGGGTGCCTTCCTCATTCGTCGATTCCAGCGCCGCACTACTCATCGTGGCGGTAGCATTAATATGGGTGCCCTTCTCACACCTATCGCTCAGCACCTACAACTTGACTTGGATGATCTCGAAGCTGTGCCAGGAAACACTCACCTCACTCGTAGGACCATTCAGGCTATGGGTCTCGTGAAGACCAACAACTCAGGGATCAAAGTTTTTATTTTTAAAGGCCACAATCAGGAGGTGCCCTGCTCAGATCGAGATGCTTTCACGCCGATTAATCCAAATAATTGGCTCCTTTTTAGGCAGATCATAGCTCCAGTAATCCCACCTGCAAGACCATCTACCTCTGTCGGACAGCTACACCAGGATGAACCTTTCTCCTGGTTTGATTCTACTGATTCCATCTCCAGCACAAGAGAGCTCTTCTGATTCTTCGTTCATACCTTCTACTCCTTATGAGGAACGTGATTCGATAGAAGTATCTGCCCCTTTACAAGAACCGGTGCAGAATTGCTATATAGCACCGGAGCCCACTTTTACTTCAGTCCCATAGCAGACTTACTATCCACCTCCGCCACCTCAGCCTGACTATGCTTCCATGCAGAACTTATGGGAATCAATGTATGATGAACAACTTCGTCAAGCAGGGGAGTTTCACACTTTTCAAGAAGAGCAACTTCGTCAGTCAGGGCAGTTGCACGCTATTCAGGAAGAGCAACTTAGACAAGCCCAAGAGTTGACCAACATTCGAGCCGATTTTAGAAATATGGATGATCGTCAGGGTCGCTTCGAATTCCTTCAAAATCAGCATGCACGTATGACGAGGCGCATCCATAAGTATCATATGCGCCAAGGAAATCTCGGCTACCATCCACCATCGCCACCCCGCAGACAGTAAATCCGGTTGTGTCTTTTCCCTTTTCTTTATTTTCATTTCTTTAATTTTCCTTTTTATTGCGTATGTATCACTTTCCCTTGCTAGCTTAACACTGAGGACAGTGTCTAGTTCAAGCTTGGGGGAGTTTGCATTTCATGCATTGCATGTTTCTTTCTTTTTATTTGCTTATGTTTGCATCTATTTGTAAAAAAATCCAAAAAAATTGAAAATTTTGAAAATTTTCTAAAAAATACCATTGCATGCATTTATTTTTGCTACTATCTTACAAACTCTTGTCTTACTGTTTTAATTATCTTTTAGTCAAAAGTTCAAAGACATGTCGTTAACTGATGAAATTTGAATGCTTTTCTTTCTTATCACTTGCTACTTCAGTATCAAACTTATAGACTTTGTGCCCATGCTAAGTAGAATTCTGAATGACTGGACGACAAAATCATATTCATGCCTTTTTTTTATTTTATTTCTTTTAAGTCTTGATTAGTAGTAGCCTTCTTATTGACTATATCAAGTACTTTTTGAGCTTATAAAAAAAAAGAAGGGTTAGTTAAACCCCAACAAATAAAAAAAATGATGATGAATAAAGTTATGTGTAGGTACAAAAGTGTTATCCGGAACCAAGATGTGTTCGGGTAATTAGATCCGTAGGGGTTCATGCCTGGCGACCTAAGGACAACTGCTCTGGGATCCGTCGATCGAAAACCTGTTACATGGACCATTTTGTGGAATATGGAGAAGCACATGAGTATTGAATCATGGCTAAGTTTGAACTCTTCATTCAAAACCTTGGTTGTTCGGGCAAGTAAACTCGAGGGGTGCTTTATCACCTGTTGCCCTAAGGCCATCTGGTTTGGGAGTCATCAGTCCAAAGCCCGCTACATGGACTTCCTTGTGCAATCCTGCTTGAAGATTAGAACTTTTAAATGATTGAAAATAAAGTTGAAAAAAAAAGAAAAAGAAAAAGTTTTAAGCTCAATTAGTACTTATGTGTTCAATATTAATGCTATTATTTGATAGACAATTTATTTTTCCACAAGGCTGAATTTGAGATTGTTTAAATTTGTGTAGCATTCAGAACCTCTATAAAGCTAAGTGCATGGAAAATGGTGAGATACTGAGTAGTAGGTGTGCAGAAGAATTGTGTGAGAAAATTAGTCAGTTGACAATGTGGAGGCTACGATGGAACTTTCTTGAGCCTTGTTTTGAATTTTTGCTTGAGGACAAGCAAGACTTTAAGCTTGGGGGAGTTTGATGCATGCAAAATATAACATATTTTAGATTATTATTTTAGTTAATTTTTCTGTAATTTGTTCATGGCATGCATCATTTTTAGTCATTTTTAATCATAATTCCGGATTTATTAATTTTAATTATTAATTCTCTGAATATTTTAATTATGGATGGATTAACTAAATTTTGATAATTATTTTGTAGGAAAAATCGAGATTTAGATGGATTGTGCCGTATCGGCCGAAATTCCGAAGAATTTACCATTACGGCCGAGATTTAGCTTTACCCCCAAGTCATTTTGGCCGAGATTTGGCTTTACACCCAAGCCGTTTTGGGCGAGATTTAAAGGGGTAAAGATAAAAGGATTTTATCTTTTGGGCGTAATGGCATGAAGATAAAGACGTTTTGGGCGAGATTCGAAAGGTGTAAAGATAAAAGAGTTCCTTACGGCCGAAATTTGGAGGGGGTAATGGCAACGAAATCATCCGTTTGACCGATATATGAAGGTGTAAAGATAAAATTGTTTGGGCGTAACAAGATTCAATTCTCTGTTTTGGCCGAGATTCAAAGGGAGTAAAGATAAGAAGGATTTATCTTTGGGCGTAATGATAAAAAGGATTTATCTTTGGCCGAGTTTATCTCATAATTTTAAAGTCAACCGTACGATGTTACGGCCGAGATCAAATTGAAGGCCGTCCGCACCCTATAAATACGTGAAGAATCCATCGTTTCAAGGTGTGCTCTGAAGTTCAGGTTTCTTCCACGACGAGTCGTGAGCTCTACAGGCTACGACCAAGAGAAGAGAGGTGCGACGGTTGGTGGTTGATCGCGACCTTGATCAAGTCCGAGAGGCTGCCCGACTGTTTGCCAGATTCGATATCTCTATTTTGGGTGTAATTCTTTCAATTTTTATGATTTGTATTTTCTTATCTCTCCGAAATTTCTAGGATGAACTCCATGTTTTTAGGATTATTATTTTAAGAGATTATTAAGTGAAGGGAAATGTTTGGACCCTATTTTATTTGTTTTAATTTTTTCTGATCAATTATTAATTGTGCTTAATGCTTTTATGTTAGTTAATTAAATTTCTGAATTAGGCTATACCAGTTTGTGGAGTGTTTAATTTCAGAATTTATTATACTAATTATAATTGATTTTATTTGGAATTAATAATTGATATAAATTTGATAACTAGTGTGTGAAGAATCAAGTTTGTGTGGTCTATTAATCTATACCAGTTTGTGGAGTGATTAATAGTCTAGAGAATTCAATTTAATGCATCTTAATTTTAATATGATTTTGGGGGTACCAGTCGTGGAGATTTCAATTCTTATTAAATTAAGATAGTTCTATATGATTAGATTGAGGGATGCCAGTCGTGGAGACTACAAGTTAATCATGTTAGATTACTTTAGGGAGACTCTAATTCATCTTTAAAGATTAAATTTATCTTTCATGGTTCAAATATTTATCCTGATCTATTTTCATCCTAAGGCCTAACTTCAACACCATTATCTTATCTTTATTTTATTTTCTTTATTTTATTTTATAAAACTCATTTTCAAAATCCATGTTTTTCCTCTCTTATTAATTTAAGGATTCAAATATTGAATTAATAATATTCCTCGTGGGTTCGACACTCTTACTCCTTTTTACTATATTACTTGAGCGAGTAGTGCACTTGCTAGCGATTCTATTTTGCTACATCATTTATATGTATCAATACTCCATCAGCTGCAAATGTTCATCTTTCTGTTGCCTTCGCACCAAAATCAAAAGCAGAAAAGGAGTACATGTCTCGAGTTCCATATGCTAATGCAGTTGGAAGTCTGATGTATGTCATGGTTTGCACAAGACCAGACATTGCTCATGCAGTCAGTGTTGTCAGCAGGTTCATGAGAGATTTAGGAAATGAGCACTGACAAGCAGTGAAGCGAATCTTTCGGTATTTGAGAGGAACATCTGATATTGGCCTCATCTACAGAAGTGATAAAGAGTGTTTGATTGCAGTGTACTCAAATTCAGGCTATGCTGAAGATGTTGATGGAAGACGATCTATGACAGGTTATGTCTTCACTTTGGGCTGTTCAGTTATTAGTTGGAAGGTCACACTTCAGCCATCAGTTATATTATCCACTACAGAGGCTGAATACATGGCACTGACAGAAGCTGCCAAAGAAGGCATCTGGTTAAAAGGCTTGCTTGAAGATCTCAGATTACATCAGGAGCAGGCTATAGTGCACTGTGACAATCTGAGTGCAATATGTTTAGCCAAGGATCAAGTACATCGTGAAAAAATCAAACACATTGATGTCAGGTATCACTTCATCCGCACTGAGAAGAGGATCAAGGTGAAGAAGATTGGCACTGAAGATAATTCAGCTGATATGTTCACCAAATCTATTCCCCATAGCAAGTTCTGCTTGGACTTGCTTAACATCATTACTGGATAATAGTCCCGAGGTGTGGCTGGAGCGGCGTGGCATGGTTTTGTGTGCTCTGAAAATGATTCAAGTCAAGGTGAAGATTTGTTAATAATACCTTGAATTTGAACTCAATTGGTCCCCCTACATAATCAGGCGCTTCAACAAAATCTCTCTATTCCATAACAATCCTTGTAATCATCGTTATTCCATAATAAAGAGTCGTCGTCATTTTTCCTCTTCGCATTCTTCTGTGTTTCGTGCGATGCTCTCTCAATTTTCGTAAAAATATGAAGAGGAGGGGGTGGTGGAAGCGAATTGTTGGTGTCCATTCCTTCCCTTCCTTGTTTGTTTGCTAATTTTCTTTTTCCTTTCTTGATCCGACAATAAGACGACGGGAGTCAAAGTCGTTGAAATTTATAGCTGGTCCCTTTTTTTTTCAGGGCAGATCAGCACCCAACTGAATATGCCAAGTACCCTTCATTATTTTTTAGCTGAATCTGTCCTTGTGCCAACCTAGCTAGCGAGTGAGCTGGCCAATCTCTCTCTCCTTCTTGATTCTAAGCTTGAAATGGAAAATTCTTACCTAAAGTCTCACGTGCCACTTTAAAATTAATTATTAAGATAATATAATCGAATTAATTGAGCTCGACGGTAAATCGATTTTTAACATGTGGACATTGCTCTTTAGCATCACGCGGATAGATCATCGGCATCACTTTCCAATACTGGGAGCTAGCTACCAAAAAAAATGGAAAAGATTGCGAGAGTAGATTCGAAGGTATACAAGATAAATAATAATTGGATATCATATATTTACCTGATAAACGATGTAAGATTAATCAAGTGCAAATATGTAGTAAGACAGATGGTCGAGACAATGTCCTTTATTTTCTAAGATTTAATTACGTGTTTCCACAATAAAAGCAATATTTTAGGACTGTATCGAAGAATGACATGAATGAGTCTATGTTTCACGTCGAATCGATCGAATCAACATGATAATAAAATATTATTTTTAATATATTATAATAAATTATTTTAATTATAATATATACTTATGTGATATCAAAATTCAATTATATGACAGAAAAAATAATAAATTTTAAATTTTTTAAAAAATAAATCTCATGTGAAATACTATACTAAAAATATTATATTTTACATTCAATTAGTAATGTACATATATCATATTCACAACTATTATGATCAAAATTATATTTTTTTATTAAATTTTTGTATATTATATATTAACTATACTATAGTACTATTTCTATATTGTACAAGTTTCATCTCTCCATTCTTAACCAAATTATTTAATATGATAAATGTTATATATAATATACTAAATATAATATTAATTTATATTATATACATATATGACATTAAAAGTTTTAAATACAACCATAATATAATATTAAAGTTTTACAAATTCTAAACTAGATAAAGAAAAAGAACGAATAAGCATATTAGTATATACACATAGTCCCACGTTAACAATAGTAGAGAAGTTGAAGTAAAGAGACAAGTATTAATTGAATAGGAGATTAATGTGTCAACATGTTAAAATTCTTCTATAAGAAAAGTTCATATTCAAATATTTTTCAAATTTAAAACAAAAAAATTATCACATAAAATATTTAAATAATTATTTGGTTGAAAAAAATAATTTTATTCGTTTTCCACCAGTCTTGATCGGTCCAATCCGTTCTGATTGCATGCTTGATTTAGAGTGATATTACAAATCATTTTTTACCCGGTTGATTATCGGACCGGTTGATTATCGAACCGGTTGATATGGTCCAACTCTGACAACCTGAATAAAAGTGCAACGCAATGCCCTTGGAACACATACTTAAAACCCAGATGAGACAGTAAAAAATGTCAATGGTAAATGATGTTTTCGATGGTGATGCTGTGATTGTTGTACCCGGTGTTTTAAAACAGAAATCATATTTTTAATATACAAAATAAAACATCCATAAATTTTAATATGAAATAAAAGTAAATAATTGATTTTAAAATTCATTATACATAATCGAAAAATTATTTGTATTTTAATCTATATGTTAATTAAGGTACAATAAAAAATATGGATATAAAATAGTCAATACACAAAATTTAGATCTTCATCTTTGAACATAAAACTAAGTTAATAATTAGTTATTAATCAATATCCATTGCTAATTATTACTATTCTAATCAATTCACAATCTCCATAATTGTCAAATATAGAAATCAATTATCAATTCAATATTAATGAAGAAGTTATATTTTCTTTTGAATTTGGCTCTGTTTGGCATTATTAGTGATTTGATAAGCGAACAGCGGTTCAACTAGCGGATAGCGTATTAGTTAGCAGATAACGGGTAGCGTACGATGATTAACGGTTAGAGGTTGTAACAAATAAGTGTTTGGTAAATATAGCGGTAGAATTAACGGATGGATATAAAATGACATGATTAGACATATGACTAATTATTTAATTTAATCACTATACAAATTTTATTATAATATAATAAATTAAATATTTATATCTTATTTAACTAAATAAAATGTCATAACTAATTTTTTTGTTAAAATATATAGAAATTTATATTGACAATAAATTTTATATAGTGCACTCATGATATAAAAAAATTATTTGTGAAATTAGTTTTTATTCATTGTTAACATATAAAAAATTTAATTAATTAAGCATGACTATAAAATTAAATATAGTTACATGATTATAAAATAAAAATGAGAAAATAATAAGATAAGTTAGAGAGAAATAATATATTTGAATAAGGGTAAAATTAGAATATTTTATAAAAAGTTAACCTCTAAACACTAAATGCTACTAGAAGTAGTTTTCAATATTTTTCTATAAAATGCTAAACGTTACTTATTTTTGTCATTTACCAAACAAAAGAATTAGTGGTTGAACCGCTAAATGCTAGTTGAATGCTAATTTTGATGTTGTCAAGCAGAGCCTTTGAAGTGGATTCTCTCAACTCTAACTAACCCAAGCTGGGGATTACAAGAGGTCGAGTTGGATTTTGTATGTGTCCTTTTTTATGAAATTTTTTACCCCCGTTTTTTATTTGATAAACTATGCAATTTTATTTACAATTTATCCATGTAATATACCATATATAGAACAAGATTACATACATCTGAATCAGCATAAATTAGCGATATATACTTTAAGTTGATGAAAATATCAATTGCGGAAAATTTGACTTTTGGACAGATCTTGAAATTCCTTTGATCCACCTTTTTTTAGCCAATCCCAGTATGGTGCCAACAGCCCAATCCATATGACATTATTAAGCACACGAATTCACCGGATGAAATTGAGTCCAACTAATCTAATTAGATTATCTTATATCGTATATCTAGTTGTAATAGGTGAAACTTCTAATAAAAATTTTCTATATTCATAAAAATTTAAACTCTAAACTATAACTCTCCTGTCCAATCCTGTTGGTGATCCACTTTGGACCATGTGAGAACCTTATTTGTGATGTTCTTCAATGTCAAGTGTTGCACAATATTTTTAAAACTGGACTAGACTGATTGGTCTAATCGGTTCAATTTCGAATTGACCATAGTTCTTGTCTTTTTGAGAGTTTTGATAAAAAAAAATCGAATTGAACCCAGTCAAACCGGCTAAAATCGAGTTACAAAAAATAAGTTAAAAAATGAATAGATTGGAAAAAAAGAAAGTATTTAATAATAGGGAAGGTGGAAGTAAGAAAATAGAGTAAAATAAGTGATCAGATTTTATGGTTTGGATGTAAACAAAATGATATCAATAATAATGAAAGTAAATTTGAATTTGAAAAAAAAATTGGAAAGATAGTATTAAAGATAAATTTAAGCAAAAGATAAAATTTTGATGGTCCTAAATAAGAAGATGATAAATTTTTAATTATATAAATGATATTTATTAAAAATATGGAAATAGAAACAAAATAATATAGCAGATTTTATAGGATGAATTCATAAAAGGAAAAAAATAATATGGAAAGAAAATTTGAATTTAAAAAATAAAGTGAGGGGATAGTCATAATGAAAAATCTAAACTATTCATGAAATTATTAAGTAAGAAAACTTAACTAATCGTAAATAATACATATTCTAAAAAGTAAAAAATAATTTATTAATATTTGATTTATAATGATGATTAATATGCTTTTATTTCATATTTTTTACCTTATATACTTTTATTTGTAATATATTCTTTTGAAGTAATAAAAAAATTTATTTTAATAAAAAACTGATTTATTTTAATTAAATTTAATTAGACCGATCTAAGTGACCCAATTGACTGACCGATCGGATCACCCCAAACATTGGTCCTGTGCCTCTCTTTGCGTAGAACCGAAGGATGTCATGCAGAAAGGAGATGACATTTGAGGGTTTATTTACATGTTTTCTTTTCAATTTCTAACTAAATTTCTATTAATCTAAATTCAAACTCTTAGTCAATTATGATCCATGGTCTCTGTAATCTAATCCTTTAGTTTGAATTTAATCGTTAATTTGAACCCTTAACTTGGAATCCAATTCAAAATCGATCCCCCTTTTATCAAACTTATCGTCTTTAACTTCTACTGTTATCTCCTAATTAATCCATTAATTATTTTCGAAATAAAATAAGTAAACACTACATCCGTGACGTCACAAAAAAAAGCCATGCACGCACGCAACGGCTAAAGAAATAAAAGCGTGCATGTGTGATTTATTTCGATTACATGCATTTATGCAGATCTTATTATATAGACGACAAATATATTGCAGAGACTTGAATGACCAGTTAATCGTTCTGCCGGCGCACTTCTTCTATCATTCTCTTCAATGAAAGCCATGATGACCCACCGCCATCTCCGTCCACGGACGCCGCTGCAGCCGCAGCCAAGTCGCCGGCCTTTCTCCTCGCTGCCTTGCCCTGCTCTCCAACCAAGATTTCCCTCACCAGCCTCTCGATGTTCTCTGCCTTGACGATCCCGTCGCGGGCGCGCAACCTGAGACCCATCTCCAGCACGTCCACCACGAACTTGGCGTTAAAGCCCTGCTCGGCCATCATCGGCCACGCCAAGATCGGCACGCCCGCCGACACGCTCTCCATCACGGAGTTCCATCCGCAGTGGCTCATGAAGCCCTCGACGGCCGCGTGGCGCAGGATCCCCAGCTGGTCCACCCATTCCTTGACCACCAACCCCCTCCCCTGGACCCTCTCCTCGAAGCCCTCAGGTAGCGGCGAGTTCTTCCCCCGTAGCACCCACAGGAAGTCCAATCCCGTTCGCTCCATCCCGACGGCGAGCTCTTCCAGCTGAGCCGCGGGAAGCTCTACCTGCGACCCGAACGCAACGTACAAAACCGATCGGCCAGCGTCTGACCGCTCGTTGAGCCACTGCATCAACCACCCCGACCGATCAGTGCCTTCGTCTGGGGATCTCCCGGCCAAGCAAAGAGGACCGACGCACCAAGCCCCGAGTCCCGCCTCCTTGGTCCAGTGTTCCAAGTAGGTTGCCTCCAACTCGTAGAAGCTGTTTACCACGATTCCCTGACTGGCTCTAGTGGCCGCCATTTGCTCGAGGATGAGCTCGTACGCTGCGCCATTTGAATCCGGATCATGCAAGGGAGGAACGAGGTCGGTCATGGTGAGATGAAGTCCCGGGAAACCGGGAACCGGGAAGGGCTCGTGAGGAGAGCTCACATTCGCGTGCAGGTAGTGACGGAAGAGCGCGGCAACCACGGCCATGGCGAAGCTGCCCATGCCGTCGAACACCAACGTCGGTATGGAGAGCTTCGCGGCGCACTCGATGGTCCAGACGATCAGGAACCCGTCCGAGATGAGCAGGTCGAACGGGGTCGGGGACGCCTGGAGCGCCCGCTCGAAGTGCGGGCGGAGGAGCTTGACCGCCGCGAAGAAGGGGAGCAAGAGGGAGATGGAGGGGAGCTGGTCGGTGCTCTCGACGCCCGGGGGCACCTGGTCGTGAGGGAGGTCGGCCGGGAACGGGAGCTCAACGACGGACGCGCCGTCGTCGGCGCCGAGGGAGCGGCGGATGAATGGGGCGTTGAGAGGGGTGGTGAAGAGGGTGACGGCGGCGAGGCGGCGGCGGCGGAGGGCGTTGGCGAGGTGGAGGAGCGGAATAGCGTGGCCCTTGGACAAGAAGGGGAAGATGGCAACGTGAGGAAGAGTTCTTGTAGCACTTGGAGGAGGAGGATGAGGAGGAGGAACAAGACGAGGGGGTGGTGGAAGCGAATTGTCGGTGTCCATTCCTTCCTTCCTTTTGCTAATTTTCTTTTTCCTTTGTTGATCCGACAATGAGACGGGAGTCAAAGTTGCTGGAATTTATAGCTGGATCCCTTTTTTTTCATGGAGATCCACCAGCCTTCAGGAGTATCAACAGTCCACCTGAATATGCATCTCTCTCTCTATGTTAAGCTTGAAATGGAAAAGATGGAGAGAGTAGGTTCCGGATCTCTCTCTCTCTCTCTCTCTCTCTCTCTCTCTCTCTCTCTCTCTCTCTCTCTCTCTCTCTCTCTCTCTCTCTCTCTCTCTCTCTCTCTCTCTCTCTCTCTCTCTCTCTCTGTTAAGCTTGGAACTGGAAAAGATGGCGAGAGTAGGTTCCGGATTTGATTCTTGATAAATGAAAATGAAGGTATACAAGATAAATAATAATTGGACCACCTTTAGCGAAATTAATGCGGAAATAATTATAGAAATTAATGCAGGAGAGACCACCTCTCGCGAATGATGATAATAAGAATATAATAAAAGTTTTATTGTGTGAATAATAATCCTTTGCATAAGGTGATGAAACGATGTAAGATTAATCAAGTGTGAATATATAGTAAGACAAATCATTAGGATATTGATGAATGATGAAGCGATAATAAATCAAACAATCATTAACATTGGTAACCATTAAGTTAATATTTTTGCCTCTATAATAACTATCATTGAATCAATATTATTCCTTTAGTATCAGTGATCAATGACACGAAAGAATATTTCAATAATCAATGAAAGTTGTTCTTAATTTCACTTTTTTTTATATTAGGAAGAACTATTTTCTTTTACAGGTAAATCATGCAGAACGTGTCTTCTTTTATATAAAAATTTGAACTCTTTTTTTTTCCTACTACATGTCATTAGATTAATATTTACTATAAAAAAACATAACAGGACAACAAGCAAGAATCTTAACTATATTTAAATAGATAAACAGATGTCCTTCTTAATTAAACTCAACTTCCATGGATCAGCTGGAAGTTTTTGAGCCATTTTATCATAAAATAACGCTGACAAACAGCTTCAGGTCACTGTCAGTATTAATTGTACTGCTGCATGATAAATGAGCTAATAAACTCATTGCTATTTAAAGAGATTTCATTAATCAATTGAGCAGTGTGATGGCAAATAATTGCACCTCAGACATGTTAAGATCACCCACTGAAGAGGTGACATGCACAAATGTAGCTGAAGCATTCTGATTATTTTTTTTCATAGACTAGCTAATAGTTCGACGTCAGGTCTGATCAGAACATGCATAGAAGAAGCTTAAAGCCTTAAACCATCTACAACCATGCAGGATTCTCCAAGGAGTTGACAACAGCCTTGGCCTGCAAGTATTCATGGAGGCTCTCCATTCCTTTCTCCTTCCCAAACCCGCTCATCTTGTAGCCACCAAAAGGAATTGCAGAGTCTAGGACGCCATAGCAATTGATCCACACTGTTCCAACTTTAAGCGCACGCATGAATTTGTTCGCCGCGTTCAGATTCTCGGTAAATACTCCGGCAGCCAGGCCGTAGCGGGAAGCGTTAGCCCTTTGGATCACCTCGTCGACATCCCTATCATCATGCACATTTCCAAATCTTAGAAGTACTGATTTGCATAAATTGTTTTGCCAATTTTTTTCAAAAGATATATAGACGATGATGTGTCAATAATCATGTATCAGTATTTTTTTTACAACTAAAAAAAAACATGATAAAGTTTGTGTCACTAGTTTTAATTAGAAAATGATATTTGATGATTGAATCACTTATATGCTGTCGGGTTGCAGGATATATGGCCAACTAAACAAAAACTACTTACTTGAACTTGAGAATTGTCTGCACTGGACCAAAGATCTCATCTTGTGCAATCTTCATATCATCCTGCAGAGGAGGGCGATATATGTGATTAAAGCTAGCAATAAAAAAATGTACAAATGATGAAGCTAATTGTTTATAAATGTCTGAACCACATATACCTTAACATCAGCAAAGACAGTAGGCTGAATATAATAACCTCTACTTCCGAATCTTTCACCTCCTGTTAGAAGTGTAGCGCCACTCTCGATGCCGGATGCTATGTAGCCCATGATCTTATTGAACTGCTTCTCATCAATCTAGAATATACAGAAGAATTTGTCTGCATATATAAGCAACATTGATAGCAAAAGAAATCTGCATGTAGTATGATTGTGTATTATCATAATTGTACCTGAGGGCCTTGTTCCACATCTTGTCTGAAAGGATCACCGACAACACGTCTCATTGCGCGGGCTCTCGCTTTCTCTACAAACTCATCATACACCTTCTCATGAACAAACGTGCGAGACCCAGAAAAGCAGCATTGTCCCTTTATATATGAAGAACATTGATTGGTGTGTTAGAGAACAACACTACTGTAAGTGTTTTTAGTTCAAACAAATATCAGACTACATACTTGGTTAAAAAACAACGCCTGATGTGCAAACTCCACGGCCCGGTCAATATCAGTATCATCCATAATGATCATAGGACACTTGCCTCCAAGTTCTAGTGTCGCCCTCTTGAGATTGCTCCTTGCACCCAGTTCAAGGATAGTCCTGCCAGTCTCAGTTGATCCAGTGAAAGCTACCTGAACCATAGTACATTTCTCAGTACTTCATGCATGAAGCCAAGGCAAATAGACGATCGATGTTGGGGGCATGCATAATTCCACGAGTTCAAATCCACCTTGTCTACATCCATGTGACTGGCAAGAGCTGCTCCAGCAGTTCGACCAACTCCACACACCACATTTAGCACGCCCTCAGGAAGACCAGCCTGAAATAATCAATGAGACATATATAAATCGTAATTTGATGCAGGAGACAAAAGTTTGGATTGAAATGTACCAACAAATTGAAGTTTGAGAACAAAATCAGATAACAGGAAAGAAGTCCGATTGATTAGCTTATCCAGATTTAGAGTGTATCTTATGTATGCTAATTAATCAGTAGAAGAGCATGAGACATCTGTGTTGATCATAAAGACACATCACCAACCTCGTAGAATAGCTTTGCCGCATAAAGGGCTGATAGAGGAGTTTGCTCCGCGGTCTTGAGCACCACAGTGTTTCCGCATGCCAGCGCGGGTCCGACCTTCCCGGCAAACATGAAAAGAGGAAAGTTCCACGGGATGATCTGCCCGGCGACGCCTATGGGCTCATGCAGGATCTGCACATGATGGTGGCTTTCAGCTGGCACAACCGTCCCATGAATCTTATCTGCCGAACCTGAAAACATTACAAACCAGGAACAGAAACTACGCACATAAGGGCCTGTCCGGTGAAGTAGTCAGCAGTACGCGCGTACTCGATCACCAAACCACTGCGCATGCATGCATGCATGCATGCATGAAGCACGTGTATATATGGAGCCAACTTTCTTACCAGCGTAGTATCTCATCAGGAGTGGCACCTTGGGGAGTTCAAAGAATGCAGACTGCGTGTAAGGCTTGCCATTGTCCCAAGACTCGAGTGCCGCAAGCTCATCAGTATGTTTCTCAACCAAATCAGCAAACTTGTAAATTATTTTCGCTCTCTCCTGCAGGGAATCATATATATTAAGGTCAACTAATTATTACATCATCTAAAAGATCGTGGCCACAAAAAGACACACACACACACACACACAGAGAGAGAGAGAGCCTTACATATGCTGTCATCCTCGGCCACGGTCCTTCGTCGAAGGCCTTGCGAGCGGCTGCAACGGCGCGGTTGATGTCCTCGACGTCTCCCTCAGCAACATGTGCAATCACGTCGCCTGTCCGAGGGTCCAAGGTTGGGAAGGTCTTGCCTGCAAGCGCCCAACAACGATCGCTCCAAAATATATTAGTTAGCTATAGATCGACCGATCTCCTCCATAAAATGGACGATTGAATAATTATAAGATGATAGGTTTTAGGATGTTGAAAACGCACCTGATGCAGAATCGACGAACTGCCCATTGATGAGCAGCTGAGTGTAATTCACTTGGACAGGGGGAGTGATTGGATCTTCAAGTGCTGCTGCACTACTACTGCTGCTGAATGCTTTGAGAGCTCCTCTTGCTGCGCCATGTGTTCTACCTTGAGTTCTAATGGCTGGAGATTGAGTTGAATTATAGGAGGTCAGAGAGAACTAATAGCGTCCCATTAAGAAGAAGGAAACTATCTTGTTATACAGCATGGAATTAGGTAAATTAATCTGAAACCATTAGAATACTGGAAATTAAAGAAGATTGAAATCTGAAACCCTTCAAAGTAGGAGGAAGAAGAAGAAAAAGGAAGTCATGCAAGTGGTGTTCCATCGGATTATATTCAAATATAAAAATCCGCGTGTTAAGGGTACAAGATTTTCCTTGACATTATTCTCATTTTATTCAATTAGAAAAATGTTATTCATGAGCAAAATAAGCGTTATTTAGCAATAGTGTTTAATTAGATGAAAAATATTAAAGTGAAGGAATAAGATGTGAATAAGGTGGGAAAAACTCTTAAAATAATACGGTACTCTATCTTCAGATTAAGAAAATAATAATAATGCTCAATTAAGAAGCATATTATTATAAAAAATTTCGCAATAATGGGCCGTCCAGCCCATAAAGACGCAAGCAGGTGGCCACTCGGCCATTTTTTTTAAATTATTTTTTTTAGCTTTTTTCCAAATCGTTGATTTGCTAAAAGAGAAAAATATGCATAGTCTACTCTCATATTTGACTCAAGTAATCCATCATTAATTTAATTGGATGCATTTTCATACAACACAATAAATCGTCTTATTAGGGCATGATGATGATATGATGATGATGATGATGTAAGATATTGTAATCGTCCAATTAATAAATTGATTATCAACATCAAATTAATATTATTATAATAGTTACAACGAAATTTATCATTTAATTCATAAAACATTTGGAAATGATGTATTTATATAAATAAGTAGATATTGCCAAGTTTAAACCAAAATAACATGAACATTTATTTTTGAAAAATAGTAAGATTTTCATGTTTGAATTTCTACCCAAATTTAATAATAATATCATATAGTAAACTCATAAAAATAATTTAAATAAATATTAATTTATTATTTTTATTTATAAAATACTATAATATTTGAAGTGTTGTTATTATTTCTATAATCATCAAACTAACCTTCATTCGGTATTAAATGTGTTGAAACTTTAAAATATACTTGTTCATCATAATATTCAATTTTTATGGTCCATAGAGAAAAATAATGAAGAAAATTTATTGGCAATCTAATATTAATATACCACCTACAAT
Organism: Pontederia crassipes; assembly: GCA_030549335.1. NCBI lineage: Eukaryota > Viridiplantae > Streptophyta > Magnoliopsida > Commelinales > Pontederiaceae > Pontederia > Pontederia crassipes. The sequence goes on along the minus strand of CM060186.1, from coordinate 50,218,618 downwards.
AATGTAACATTATTCTAGCCATTTGTTGCTATGAAAGTTTAACTTTTTCTGTAATGACTTTTCTTTAATAAAAATAGCATGATTGGAAAAAGAAGTATCCAAAAGACAAAAACCAAGAGATATAAATTGCAAGTAAATTTTCAACTTGGCACAAATGTATCTTATATAATAAAACCCTAGTTAATCATATTTGGTAATGAAAATAACCAATCATCATAACTTTTTTCTTTCAAACTAACCATAAAATAGTCAAGATTCTGAAAAATAATAATAATTGATAATAAAAAGAGGATAAAATGGAGGTCGGGACGATCCCATTCGTCCCGACCGTCCTGCCTACATCGCACACTGTCCGATCTAGGCGGAATGACAGATTTGACGTCCCTTCAAACCAGTGATTTTTTCTCACGAAAAAAATTAGCTGTGTTTGATCCCTCCGTTCGAGCATAGGGGCGACGACGGCGGAGGTCAGGCGATAGGTCGGAGAGGCAAGCAGGGGGGTAAGGCAGGTGTCGGAGGGGCGAACGACGGTGGAGGGCAAGTGGCAGAGGTCAAGCGAGCAACGGCAGGGCGAGCAGCGATGTCAGATGTGTCATTGCCCTAGCAGAGCTCATGATTTCATGATCCTCCGTCCGAGCCGTGACAGGGTGAGCGACGGCAAAGGTCAGGCAAGCAGCGGTAGGGCGAGCACTGGCTAGGCAAGAGTCGGAGGGACGAGCAGCGAAGGTCAGAGGGGCAAACGATGGCAGAGGACATGTAACACCCCACGATTTTATTAAGGGTAATATAGTAATTTTATAATTCAATTAGAGTGTTTGATGGATTGAAGAAAAATTTAAATCCCATTTAGAGTGGAAATCATAATTAGATTGAGATTAAAAATTTTAATTTGATTTGAGATTTAAAAGATATATTAATGGATATAGGATTTCCACGTAGGATAGGATTGAGAATTTTATGGCTTAAAATATTTTAGTCATTAAAATAATATTTATTATTATTTTAATTTGAAAATTAGATGATAAAATATTATAAAATTAAATAATTCCGAAAATAAAGGAAAAATTGGAAGGATAATACTATTTAATGAATTTCGGAATTTATTTAATGAAAATAAATCTGAATTAGTTAAATAGATTAATTAAGAGATTAAATTGAAGTTGGATTACAAAAGATAGTTAGAGTTTAATGGAGAATTATAAATCTTATAAATAAAGAGATAGGGCCGGCTAAACTCGAAAAAAAAGGAAGCGAGAGAAATTATTTCGGTGCGCGGCGTTCTTCGGTGACGGACGCAACTTTTTCAACGGCGAAGGCAGGGATTCACATAGGTACGTATTGTGACGTCGTTCTACGGTGTAATCTGGTTTGTATAGTTTTATTACCGTCGCAAAAATTATTTTGCTTTACTGCCGTAAGGGATTAGGAGAAGGTTAAGGCCGCAAGAAAATAAAAAGAAATTGAGAGAGAATTAAGGGAGTAAAAATCAAAAGAGAGAGAAAAGAGGAGGAAGTCAAGGGACGAAAGATGAAGGAGAAATTCAAAGTTGTTGGCCAAAAACAAATTGGCCTTAGCATGATTGGAGGGGGAGAAGAGATGAGGGCTTAAGAAGAGTTGAGAGAGAGGGATGCTGTGACACAGTAGAAAAGAAGAAAAAAAAATGCGTGCAGGTTGATAGAAAAGAGAAGTTGAGAGAGAAAAGCAAATAAAAAAAATGAAATAAGGGAAAAGAGGTGTTACGCCCGCAAAAGGAGGAATAGAAGAGGTTAAAAAAAATAATAAAAGGGGACATGTGCAAATTACGGCCAAGAAAAGGTGAAGAAAAAAAAAGGGAATAAAGGTGGGATATTATGGCCAAAACGGATTGGCCGGTTGCGGTCAAAATCCGATCGACTATGGAAAAAAAATGGAAAAAAAAGGAGTTGGAAGGTTACGGCCGTAATGGATAGGAGGAAGATTTAGAGAGAGAATTAAAAAAAAAGAAATAGGTTGGAAAAAAAAATAGAGAGAGAAGATGCCAAGAAATAAGACGTAGGTCTAGAAAGAAATAAAATGAAAAACGTAGAAAATATATATTTTATTTCTTTCATTTATGATAGTTCGTTTATTTAATTTCTCGACCAGGAAAGGAAAAATAGAATATATAGAGAAAAAGGATTGGAGTAATTGCTGGGACAAAATTCAGCATTGGTACAATTAATTTACGATCAGAAACAGAGTTATGTTTCAACCAACTTGAGGTACGTAAGGGGATCCCCATGGCGTCGGTTTTCCACGACATGGATCCCAAAACTCTTCTTCGTTATACATAAATTATATATTATTTTGCATCGATTGAATATTGAATGACATAGATATGACCTCTGAAAATTATGTTGGAAACACAATTCTTGATGGTGACAAAATTCGATAGGGGTTTTGTCTGACATGGCTTGGATTTTACTTAGCACGATCCGGTTAATGATCAACGCGGATTGGATTCTGGATTAGAAAACATATTTTTATGAATTAATTTATAGTTTATTGGATTGTTAAGATCGTTAATCATTGCCGATCATTTGATTAACATCTCTGATTTTATTATGATCGTATCCGATCATATTATCATCATATTGATTATTATTATCATTACACCCAATCATGACATTGATTATGATATTGATCCATTGACCTCATTATTGATTAATCCTGATCAAATTGTCATCGTATCCAATTTACCGTCATCCTATCTAATCATATCATTGATTAATAGTGATTTTCTGATCGGGTCATGTTTAACCTAAGATAATTATTAAAGATAGACATCTTAGGTAATTGAGATAAAAGTTGAAAATGTATTGGGCCCATGTCTACTGATTGCTACTGGGACTGATTGGGCCTTCGGGCTAATTGCGCCTTCGGGTTGATAGGGCCTTCGGGCTAATATTGCGCCTTCGGGTTGATTGGGCCTTCGGGCTAACTACGCCTTCGGGTTGATAGGGCCTTCGGGCTAATATTGCGCCTTCGGACTGATAGGGCCTTCGGGCTAACTACGCCTTCGGGTTGATAGGACCTTCGGGCTAACTATTTCGGTGTGATCCTTCGTCCCCCATCATACCCAAACTTATTGATTGAAGTGGCATGGTGTCCCCTAATAATAATAGAAAGCTCTCTTATTGCGCCCGAAAGGGTTGATCATAACTCCAAAGATGGAATTGATAATTGAATTGATGATCGAATTGTTAATTGAATTGCACCCTAGTGGCTGATGGATAATTGATTTCATCCTAGTGGTTGATAGACTATCGATTTCACACTTATGGCTGATGAAAAAATTAAATTGCACCTTTAAGGCTGATGGATAGTAAATTATGGTCTTTGTGCCTGATAGATGAATTGATAAATTATTAATAGAATTGAATTAATAATTGTTATTGTGGCCTTCATCGACTTTTGGCCAATTGAACATTGATCAATTGTTAATTATTAATTGAATTATTTATTGTTGAATTGTAGTCTTCATTGACCTCTGATCAATTATATATTGTTATGAATAATTATTTATTGATAGTATTGATATTGATATTGACCATGGTTCATATAAATATTATGGGTGATCCTACGTACTGAGTTATCTCATTGGGCTTTGCCCCTGTATTTGGATCCATACAGGTGATGGTGATGGCGATGGTGAGATGGTTGGTGACTCCTCTGACGGGTGACATGCACATGGATATAGGGTCAATTACTATATAGACGTGGGCCCTAACCCGCAAGTTATTAGATATGGTATAATAGCTTCCGCATATTGTAATAGAATGTTGTAAATTAGTCTTCCGCTTATGTAAGTCAGTTCGTTGACTGGTCAAAGTCAAGGTATAGAATTGAGTGACGTTGTCGAGATAGCCTTCTGGGCAGGCAAAAGAAAAAAAAATCTCGGGGCGTTACAGGACAAGTGGCAATGGTCAGACGAGTAGCGAAAGAGCAAGCGGCAATCAGGCGAGCGTCGGAGGGGCAAGCAGCGACATGAGCTCACGATCTCATGATCCTTCATTCGAGCAGCGACAGGGCGTGGAGCAGTGGAATAATTTCATATTATTATTGTCTCAAGATAGTTGATTTACCCATGCAGGAGATCATATCTTCGGGCCGTCGGAGAGGGAGGGACGGTGGTCAAGCAAGTAGCGGCAAGGCGAGCAATGATGAGGCAAGCATCGGAGGGGCGAACAGCAACATCAGATCCCTCATTGCAGAGGAGCTCTTATGATCCTTCGTTCGAGCAACACTAGAGGGGCGAGCGGTGGCGGAGGTCAAGCGAAAAGCAGAGGATGAGTGCCAGTCAAGCAGACGTCGGAGGGGCGAGCAATGGAGGCAAGGCAAGCCTCAAAGGGCCGAGCGGCGTGCGATCGAGGCAAGCAACATCAAGGTATTGTTGAGTGGCATCGCGGCAGCAATGACAGTGAGTGGTGTCAAGCCGGCGAGCGTTGGCGAGCGGGATCAGGGCATCATCTCCACCGGCGTCAGGCAACAACGAACGAAGGAATCGACGAATGGGAAACTGACATTTTTTGTGAGAAAAAATCGTCGGTTCGAAGGGACGAAAAATCTGCCATTCGGCCTCGATCGGACGGAGCGCGACATAGGCAAGACAGTCGGGACAATCCTATTTGTCCGGGCCTCCATTTTGTCCATAAAAATAGTCAACCATGGTGATTTTTTTAATGCATCATTTGAAGATGGAGAGATTATATAGAATGTATATACTCTTTTATTTTTCATCTTTAATTTTTTTTATTTATGGACTTCCCTGTAACCGAAAAAAAAACTAACCATAAAATAGACAACATTATGAAAAAAACTGAAACTTTCTTAAACGAATAATCGAACAAAAGCACAAGAATCTATCAAGGAAAAACATGGAAAAAAAAGCAGTGAAATTGAAACAAAAAAGAAAAAAAAAACAGATCTGCAAGCGATAAAAACAAGAAGAAAACTCGGAGTGTGCATGAGATTGTGGCTCCGGGAAGAAACCTGTAAGATATTATATAAATACCACGTGTTCCCGTGGATCACAAACCTCGACAGAGAGAGGAGCTGGAGGCAGCCACCAGGGTACGGCGACGGGAGGACGCGAGCGCCGGCGAGAGAAGGCTCGACGCGATGCACCTGGCGGCCGCCATCGTCCGCCGTGTGCTTCTGCAATGAATCTACTCGATCAGCAATGGAGCAGGAGAAAAGAAAGGACGGGTGCTCTCTCTCTCTCTCTCTCTCTCTCTCTCTCTCTCTCTCTGCAAAACACACAGGAAAGATTTGGTGTTGTTCCTGGCATTTATAGCTGCACAGCACAATGCATGCAGGAACAGCTGCATTTTTTTTTGAAGAATTAAATAATAGAAGTTCTGCAATCATTTCATCTGGAAATGCCATTCAATGGAATTTTGGATCGTTCTTGATCTTCTGCAATTGATACTACGATTTGCAGCATTAAATTGGGAGATCATGTGCATGCATGCTTAATGATATGTAATTAAATGGTTTAACGATTTCTAAATGAGAAAAATGAATGTGTATAATAAGTGAATATCATTAATTAATAGATAGATGCATAGTGATGGTAGAGTGAGTAAATTCAATGTTGATTTTATAAATATTTAAAATCTTTATGTTAATCGCCGATTTAGATACGTATATCATAATAATATTATCATCTTTCTTTAAAAAAATATAAGTTAATTATGTTATTAAATTTTGATCCAACGACCAATATGGGTTTGTAAATGCAATTATAATTTTATATTAACTACAGTGTCACTATAACATAATAGAATCAATTTCATTCCAACGAAATTAATTAGTTTTAAAAGTTGTGCATGCAGCTTGCCCCGACAAAGTATACGATATAATTTAGTTTAAATCTTAGAATCATCATTTGATCAGATTTCTATTTTTTCGACTTCAGATTCAGACTGATAGCCACCATAAAAACTAAACATATATTTGAGACATGTTACTTAATTATTTACAACACAACATTAAAACATTTTTAAGTATTCCATTATCCGAATAATTCATGTTTCTATAAGAAGAACTTTGTATTAAAAAAACATTTTAGTTAATTTGATTTGTGCATGCAGCTTATTATTATAAAGATTTGTGAAATTGTAGGGGAGTGATAATAAAGTTGATCGAAATATATTTGCATGCATGAATATGATTACGCAGCGTACGTAACGTGCATCAAATCAACAAAGAATATTATATTTAAACTTATCAATTATCAGACATGACATATTATAATATTTAAATATCAAATTATAGTTATGAATTTGATTTCGTCTAATTGAAAAATTACTTCATGCATGCATGGAATCAGGGGAGATGTAGGACCATATCTTTATCCAATTTACAAGAATAAACGAGTTAGCTCAGTCTCGGAACAAAATTACAAGTAAAATTTTAAGGCGGAATTATTATGTAAATTAAAATTAGACATTAAATACTTTGTTAAGAGAAGAAAAAAATCGACAAGACAAAAGATATGGATTTAATTTGTTCACCCAATTATAAAGTAATCTCTGTTATTCTTATTGTTGTAACAAATTTCATAGGTAAAAGAAATATTAGCACAAATTTAACTTTAAAAGCACATTGATTCTGTAGCTTAAAACTTAGTGTATGCCTAGGTTTTCCGTAGACAAATGTCGAAATAATCATATGCTAATAATTTTGCAGAGATCAGAAAAATTCAAGAGATAGTATGTTCTTTGTCTTTTAAGAATGTAATTAATGTATTTTCCAATGAGATATTTAAGTAAAAAAAACTTAATTATTATGTCTTATAGGACCACATCTATATCCAATTTACAAGAATAAACGAGTTAGGTCAATCTCGAACAAAATTACAAGTAATTTTAAGGCGGAATTATTATGAATATTAAAATTAGACATTAAACACTATATAATTATTCATATACTATCTTCCTATACAAATGACGGCTCTACTTTGTTAAGAGAAGAAAAAAATCGGCAACACAAAGTATATGAATTTAAACCAACGAAAGGTTGGCGCAGTAGTAGCGAACTGCGCCCTAAGTGATCGACGCGTTAGTAGTCCGGAATCAATCTTTGAAGCCACCGCGTTGGTCAAGAGTATTATCATAATCGCTCGAGTTCCGAACATCGGATTAGTCATGTGCTAGTAGCCATTCATATCAATGGGTTGCGATCGAAAAAAAAAGTATATGGATTTATTTTGTTCACCCAATTCTAAAGTAATCTCTATTATTCTTAAAACTCAGTGTACACCTATGTTTTCCGTAAATAAATGTCGAATTAATCATATGCAAATAATCTTGCATGGATCAAAAAAAATTCAAGAGATATTGATGCATACAAAATATAACATATAATTCATCTTGCATTTAATCTTATTTTGATTTATTTTTTATAGCATGCATCATTTATGAACTTGTTTGATTTAATTTTATGAAAATAAAAATAAACCCAAGTTCTGTGTTTTATTACAAAATGTTATTTCTGAACAAGAGAAATTATACACCGCGAAAAAACTCAAGAAATTTAAGGCGGCGCAGAGTTTTATTAGATGGAAGAAGGAGAAGAGGATTACAAGATTATATTCCTTTATGTTTAGATCCTAGAGAGTTTATAGAGGCACTTCCTTCTTTAGTGAGACCTCGTAGAAAAAATCTATTGAAGCGTATGAGTAAAAAGAGGGACTATATAGGATTACAACTAGGTTCAAATTCAATACATTATTAATAAATCTTCATTTTGACTTAAATCCTCCCAATCAAATGTCTTACACTCTCTGCCGCCGCTAGTCCCAACTTAGGACTATTGCCACCTATCAATATTTAACAAATCCAAATAGTGTTGAAACTTACTAGTAGGAACCGGCTTGGTTAACATACCCGTTGGATTATCTTTTATGTCGACCTTCTTCACCTTGATCCTCTTCTCAGTACGAATAAAGTGATACTTGACGTCGATGTGTTTGATTCTTTGATGATGCACTTGATTCTTGATTAAGTATATTGCATTTAAACTATCACAGTACATCATAACTTGATTTTGTTGTAGTCCAAGATCTCCGACAAAGTTTTTTAACCAGATGCATTCTTTAGTAGCTTTTGTCAATGCTATGTACTCTGCTTATATAGTAAATAATGTAACTAATGGCTAGAGTGTGGCCTTCCAATTGATAACAAAACTACCAAAAGTGAAGCCATAACCTATCATTGATCTTCTTTCATCAACATCTACAGCATAGTCTAAGTCTGAATAACATGCAATCGAACATTCTTTATCACTTCTGTAGATGAGGCCAACGTCAGACCTTCCTCTCAGATATCGAAAGATGCGCTTTACTTCCTGCCAATGCTCCTTCCATGGATGTCTCATGAATATGGTAACCACATTAATGCGCAATATCAGGTCGTGCATATCATAGCATACAATGACATATGAAACTCGAGACATATACTCTTTTTCTTCATCAGACATAAATTCAATTGCAGAAAGATGCACATTTAAAGTTGATGGAGTATTTAAGGTCTTCGCTGTAGCCATATCGAATCTGGATAAAATCTTCTGAATGTAATTTTTTCTGAGACAAAAAGAGTTTATCCTGTACGCGATCGAAATTCTGAATATCTTCCATGTTTCAGGTAGCAATCAATATATCATTAACATACAAGAACAGATAGATGGTGGAATCGCCCTCCACCTTATTGTGATAGAGACAACAATCGTAAAGACTCCTGCTGAATCCCTTATTGATCATAAAACAATCGAATCTCTTATATCACTGCCTTGATGATTGCTTCAAGTCATATAATGACTTCAATCTACAGACTTAGTCTTCTTTATCTAGGATAGAGAAATCCTCTAGCTGACTCATGAAGATGTCTTCTTCAAATTCTCTATGTAAAAAAATTGTCTTCACATCTAATTGCTAAGCTCCAAATTCTGATGTGCTACAAGAGCAAGTAGCACCCGAATGAAAGTGTGCTTGACAGCTGGAGAGAAGATCTCGTTATAATCTGCTCCCTCTTTCTGGCCGTAGCCTTTAGCAACTAGACGTGTTTTGAATCTTACTTATGTTTTTTATAGATAAATGTCGAATTAATCATATGCTAATAATATTGCATGGATCAAAAAAATTCAAGAGATATTGATGCATGCAAAATATAACATATAACTCATCTTGCATTTAATCTTATTTTAATTCATTTCTATACATGATGCATCATTTATGAGCTTGTTTGATTTAATTTTATAAAAATAAAAATAAAAGTATATCCAAGTTCTATGTTTTATTATAGAATAAGCAAGAGAAAAGAGTCACAAAGCCACCGAAAAAAATGACACTCGAATCAAATTAAAACGAAGTAAAAAAATGCAAATTAGGAACAGCTATCAAGATAATATGTTATTTGTTTTTTAAGAATGTAATTAATGTATTTTCCAATGAAATAATTAAGTTAAAAACTTACCATCAATACTTCATATACACTCTTTTACCAATAGCTAATGAATTCACAAACTTCCATTAACATATATTCCAATAGTATGTTTCTAATTTGATACTTCCATGTATACAATGTGTTTGCATTTGCATCTCAGATAAGAATAAGATTGCTGAAACGTGGTGATGTATTTATGGATCAAATCACTGACGAGTAGAGACCTGAAGCATTTTATTCTCAGATTTGGAATATAGTAGATGAGGATATTAGAGCTGTCAAGCATGCATATTGCAATTCTCAGATAACAAGACAGAAGCTTAAAACATCTACAACCATGCAGGATCCTCCAAGGAAGTAACAACTGACTTGACCTGCAAGTAGTTCATGAGGCCGTCGACTCCTTTCTCCTTCCCCTGCCCGCTCATCTTGTAGCCACCAAAAGGAATTGCAGCATCGAATACGAAGAAGCAATTGATCCACACAGTTCCGACTCTGAGCGCGCGCATCAAGGTGTTCGCCGTGTTGAGATTCCGGGTGAACACTCCGGCAGCCAGGCCATAGGGAGATGCATTCGCCCTTTGAATCACCTCATTAACATCCCTATCCGAGAATCATCAGCAAGAACAGCTAATGGTTACAGAGGAGTTACAAATGAAACAGAAAGCAAATCTTAATTTGAGGCCTGTAGTCAATGTTTCAAAATACATTTCTAAGACATGTCATATGACTTTCATAAAAAAGGAGTCTCTTTGCATGACTGAGGCTCATATAATGGTGAATTTTTTAGCAGTAATCGAAGTGATCAGCTTGTTGCCACTTCCTTCAACCAGAAATAGAAATTGTGATTAGATGATTGAACCTGATTCATCAATTGGAGTATTTATTTTCTTTTAACCACCAGGATCTAATTGCAAAAACTCAGCGAAAGGCTACTTACTTGAACTTGAGAATTGACTGAACTGGACCAAAGATCTCCTCTTGTGCAATCTTCATTCCATCCTACAAATGGCAAGATGTATATGGTGATGCGATTAGCTCAAGCATAAATGCACAAACATGGGGTAATAATCTATAGATTTGAACCATACCTTGACATCAGAAAAGACGGTAGGTTGAATATAATAACCTTTACTTCCGAATCTTTCACCTCCTGCTACAAGTGTAGCCCCACCCTCGACACCAGCTCTTATGTAGTGCAAGATTTTGTTGAACTGATCCTCGTCAATCTAGAACAACCAGAAGCTCAGATGATTAAGCACCAGTATGAAAGAAATCCACAGAACGATCTTCTGTTATTGAAAAAAAATTAAGATATGAGAGGAAGAAGAGAAATGTGCTTCCTTCAGAGAAAAGTCATCATGCAATCGTCAGAACAAACCCATCTATTGTATTGCAAGAAAAATAATCAGGAATTTCCGAGTATCACCAACCCATATTAAGGTTTACATATTAAGTATCACCAACCCAACAAACGGAATTCACAAAGAGTACCTGAGGACCTTGCTCGACACCCTTCCTGAAAGGATCACCAACAACACGTTTCAAAGCACGGGCTTTTGCTTTCTCCACAAACTCATCATAGACATTCTCGTGCACAAAAGTACGGGATCCGGCGCAGCAGCATTGTCCCTTTACAAAAATTATTTATTGCTCACTAGAACAGTGTAAGTGATGCAGCAGGCATGTTTTTAATCCTAAATTCTACGTACTTGATTAAAAAACAATGCAGCATGTGCAAGCTCCACGGCCTTGTCAACGTCAGCATCATCCATAATGATCAAAGGAGACTTGCCTCCCAGTTCTAGTGTTACTTTCTTAAGATTGCTTCTTGCAGCCAGCTCCAGTACGATCTTCCCAGTACCAGTTGAACCAGTAAAAGCTATCTGTAGAGAAGACAAAACAAAGTGTAGATATAAGGTTGATAGCAATTAGCAAAAGATAAATTTCAGTATTACATAAAGAAATCAAGCAAAACCTTAGGCAATGAGGTTGATTGACAAATTTGAAATTTCTTAGCACTTGATCAAAAAGTCAATGTCAGCTACGAAAATTAACTGAGTACAGACGGAACACTACTAATCAAACACTTTATAACTTGTAAAAGGCATCTGGTGCGTAATGACAAACAAACTCTTAATATAAGATTAGGCTTCAATCAGAATATGAATCGATATTCCTCTTTGTTCTAGTAAATGTTGTGTACATGTTTTTGTGAGTTTTCTATTTGTTATTTTGACTTCATAAATTATGAACATGAACCAGTGTTGATTAGATGTACAAAAGGAGCTCAGAAAGTCAAAAAATCACAATGAGAATTATAACATGATGGCGAAAGATTCTATAAGAGCATGACTCAATGTCTCAATGCAAAGTTGAACTAAAAGGAAAAAGGATACGAGAAGTAATCAGAGATTTAAATTCCAAAATTTACCTTGTCAACATCCATGTGACTAGCAAGGGCAGCTCCAGCGGTAGGGCCGAAACCAGACACCACATTCAACACACCATCAGGAAGACCAGCCTGAGACATTCACAGAGAATCACAAAGCTGACAAAAGTTTGGTATGGCGTCGAAAGGATTAGTGAGAGATTCCTCTTTCTAAACTATTCCTCAGAAACCCTTGGACGCATCAGATTTACAAACCAGTGGATGCATAGATGGAGTTGGCATATCATAACAGAACCCAAAAGTGCTGAACTTTTGTTTGTTTTTTATGATGAAGAATGCCAAAAGATATGTATATCAAAAGATAGAAATTTTGAAAGCAAAGTCAGAGATACACAAACGAAGATTGGACAGACAATAATTAAGACGTTCAAAATGATTTGCCACACTCTTTTTTTCTTGATTCGAAAGACAAAAGTCTAACTAATAAAGATTTTTTCTTATGAGTTTTCTACAGTGGCCATAAATGCACTAACTTTATTAAAATGTTGGATAAAATAGACGGAGTTATCATATCATAGCAGAATCCCAACAATGCAGAAAAGAAATTATAGCAGAAACCTATTAACTTACAGCATCACAGTGTATCTTTCCACTATACCAGAAGCATACATATTGCAAGATATCAGAATTTCTCATGCTTTTGTCCGGGAGCAAATTAAACAATTTAGAAGATGAAGCATGAAGTCTTGAAGCATTTTAGAAAACGGTAGATGACCCAGTGATCTAAGATTGTCATCTTGAAGGTACTAAAAAGAACTATTTTCTCAGAAGCATATATGTTTCATTCCTTCTCCTTTGTGCAAAATCGAATAAGCAAGGCAAAATGTTTGAGCTCACTAGAAGAAAAGCATGGCGCATCACATAGATAATGCCACATTACTGACCTCATGGAGTAGCTTTGATACAAAAAGGGCAGATAGAGTAGTTTGCTCTGCAGGCTTCAACACCACAGTGTTTCCACATGCCAATGCAGGTCCAACCTTCCAACCATACAAAAGCAGAGGAAAATTCCATGGGACGATCTGACCAGCAACTCCGACCGGTTCCCGCAGGACCTGCACATGATGGGGGCCGTCCGCCGGCACAATAAGCCCATGTATCTTATCTGCAAACCCTGAAATATTTAAGCCACAATTCATATTAGACCAGTGGTAACAGTAAATCAAACCAGTGAGCCAAGAAGGAATGGCCATATGCCACCAACTCTTTACCAGCGTAGTATCTCATCACGCGTGCCAACATAGGGATTTCAACCAATGCAGCCTGTTCATAAGGCTTGCCATTGTCCCACGTCTCAAGTGCAGCAATCTCGTCATTGTGTTCCTCGATCAAATCTGCAAACTTGTTAAGTATGCGGGATCTTTCCTGCAGAAAGCGTTAACATCAATGTTCGAACAAAAAAAAATCTGATCGACATGGAGCAACTCCAAAACATGGAGAGAGCAAACTATTTTTCAGGGCATTACATATGCTGACATCCTTGGCCATGGTCCTTCATCAAAGGCCTTGCGCGCAGCTGCAACGGCACGATTGATGTCTTCGGCATCTCCCTCAGCAACGTGTGCAATCTCTTCACCTGTTCGAGGATCAAATGTAGGAAAGGTCTTGCCTGAGAGCAGAAGAGACTCCAAGATCAGCATTAATTGGCCATAACAGGACTTAATCAGCTGATCAGTAAGATCCCAAATTTCAGTGTCTTAAAAACACACCTGATGCTGCATCCACGAACTGTCCATTGATCAGTAGCTGCGTATAATTTACTTGGACAGGTGGAGTGATCGTTTCCTCGAGTGCTGCAGCTGTGCTGCTGAATCTTTTGAGAACTCCTGATGCTGATCCATTGGTCCTATCTGGAGATCCATTTCCCAGCGTAGCACAATATTAAATTAGGATGACAACATGAACTAACAACGTTCCATACACAAGTAAGAATTTAATATTGTTAGAAATCAAAACGCTATCAAAATCGGCACTACAAGGAAGATTGAAATCTTGAAACTGTTCAAACTTCAAAAATACAGAAAGGGATAGAGCGAAGAAAAAGACTCTTGCGTTTCTTCGAAAAAGAAATGAAAACAACATTATCTATCTAGAACAAAACCCAATCATTTTTTTTCATGGAAAAGGCTTTTCTTACAAAACAAAAAACAGCTTTATATGATCAAGCATGAAGCAATCTACACGAAGAATTTAAAAATATATATAGATGAAACTTTCTTGAACCAGTGCAACAGAAGACGAAGGAATCTTTCTTCTAAAAGAAGATAAAAAAACTATCTGAAGAAATGCATCATTTTTTTTTTCTGTTTCCGGAAAACTACAGAGCTAAAACTTGAAAGAACAAGAAGCAAATCTCCCCAAGGTGAGATTTTGGCGAAGGATTCGTTAGTGATACAACGTAGGGAGTTAAATTATCCGAAGAACAAGAAGGAACCGTGGAACTAAATCAAATTCCGGCAAAATATGCGATGACCACCTCGACACAGAGGGGCAGCCAAGGTACGAGGAGAGGAAGCGAGCGTGCGGGAGAGAAGAGACGCAGCAATGCGTCGGGCAGCCGCCATCGCCTTTAATTACTTGGGGTTCCCTGGGAGCAGAACCGAAGTGGAAGAGTAAATGATCTCTCTCTCTCTCTCCCTCTCCCTCTCAGCTCCTTCAAGTGGAGGAAGTCGGAGTGGGTGCTCTGCAACTTCAGAGACAGAGTGAACTGTGAAGGGTCCCCAGCAATAAATGGAGCATGCGGAGCCCAGTGGCAATATCGCAAAACAAACGTAAAGAATTGGGCATTTAATACTTCCTTTCGTTTAAAGAAACTTTGGATAAACTCGTGAACACTTTATTTCTTTTTTTCTTTTATACCATTGGACTTCAAATTTTATATGTCGCTTTCGAGCTCGAAATTTAAATTTTTCTTGAGTTTGATAGCAATAATTTTAAGTAACGAAATAGGGAATTACATATCTGATTCAATAATGATAAGTGTTTATTGTAAACAAACAGGAAATTTATATAAAATATTAATAATTTTATGATTTGTTGCGAATGTAATAAAAACTTCAATTTCTATTGAACCAAAAATATTTAGCTCTGTAAAATTGATTTTCAAAAAACAATAAGTATTATCAATATTGTCACTCCAAAAAATATTATTATCATTCTATTTTATTAAACAAGTATAAAAATATTTTAAGAAAAGTGACATTACTATTTTTGGAGTGACAATAGAGCCACCATTATTAGATAAGTGAATGTCATATATATCTCTACATCTATATATAGATATTATAGTTTATATTATTTGTATCTAAAATATAAAATAAATAGAAAAAAACAGAATTGTGTATGTTTAATGCGTCATTCATAAATATTATTTTTAAATATATTATATATCATTAATTTCTTATAAATTTATCAATGGAGCTAATAATGATTTATTTATAAACTAATAATGATTTATTTTTAAGGAAAAATACACACAGTCGTATATTTATTATTTTATCCACAAATAATATAGTATATATGATATCCATTTAACTCATCATTTTAAATGAAATATTTAGAAAATTTGCGCTTATATGTAATGAATTTACGTACAATATTTTTTTGGAAAAAAATTATTATGAAGACAAGAAAATTGAAAACCAGTACTTTTTGTCCAATAAAAAGGTTTACACTAGATTTAATAAAATTTTGAAAGTTGATCATTTATAATTGGACAAATTAAAATTTCACTCGTATTTGTGCAATTTACGTAAAAAAATTATATCTGAACTTACCAAAAACTTACCATGTTAAATATAGAACAAACACTTGGATTTAATATCACGTGCTTAGATAGTCATTATTATTGGGGTTATTTTCTTAGATCACTCCTAAATTATTAGGATTTTTTCCATCTAATCCTAATATTCATTGTAGCGTCTTCATAAATTATTTCATGATTTTCACTTTAATCCATATGTCAAATTGTGTTAACTTTTCCGCCAATTTCGATGTTTTATTTATTAAATAATTAAACTATCTTTTTTCGTATCTTCTAATATTTAAAAATTAAAATAATACATAATAATAAATATAAAAAAATGCCCACGAGGGGGTGTCACGACGTGGAGCAAAGGGGTCACAACCCCCCCCCCCCCCCCCCTTGTCGGCATGCACGAGGGGAGGGGGCGTCTCCCCCCACAATCTCGCCAAAGACGATATCACGGGAGACGCCTCGACGCCCCTCTCCCCCATCACCCATCTCGCTGGCGATAAGATCATGGAGGGCGACACCACCATCTTTCGCTTGTCGCTGGCGTGCACGAGGGGGCAACACCCGACAATGAACGAAAGGGGTGGTGTCGCCCTCCTGCGATCTCACAGGTGACTCCCCCCCTTGTGGACATTTTTCCTTTTTTTATTTTTTTTATAATTATGTATTATTTTAATTTTTAAAATATTAAAAGAGATGAGAGAATGATAGTTTAGTCATTTAATAAATCAAATAAACCAAAATTGATTGAAAAGTTAATAGAACTTTACCGATAGACTAAAGTGAAAATCGTGAAATAACTTAGGGTTAGATATAAAAAATCGTGATAGTTTAGAGGAGATAAATAATCCTTATTATATATTTAAAAAGTTTAGAACTCACTAATATACTTAGACCATTTTCAAGCAAAATTAACATAATCACCATGGAAATGGGACCACCCATCATTTTTATTAATATTTTTTATTTCTTCATTTTACATATTTTTAATTTTTTTCCTTCATTTAACCCACTCTTAAGTCTACCCCCTTTAATTCAATAACTAAATAAATAACTCAATCTTTGGACTTTATTAGTTGAGCCTATGGTAGCACAGCCGAGATAGCGACGGGAAAAACTAGAAGCCCAGATCATATTGCGTTTCAATCAAACCGGTCTACTCAGAAAAATAAAACAACAATAAAAAACTAAAAGAAAAAAAAACTCAAAAAGCAGAAATCTTGAACCTCTTCTTCATTCCGAGCCTGCCTCTTCGCCGTTCCCATCGACGTCAGTGGAGCAGGTGCCCACCTAGTGATGGGTTCGATTGTTCGAGTCTTCTACGAGGCGAGGCCGCTGTGGCATTGTGGCACTGTCAGACTTGGCGAACGCCGCCCTGATGTCGCGAGGTAGCAACGTACTGCGCATGCCCAAAAGGAGAAACTGACAATGCTCCACATTGGGCTCTCGTGCACGAAGGCAGAGCGAGAGGCGAGGACGAAGACCGTCTTCAAGAAACTTGACAATGTCGACGCATGAAATGAAAGAAGAATAGAAGAAGAGATACAGTGTTATATTTTAAAGACATTGTGTATATCTTTAAATTTATCAGTCTCATATATACATAATAATAGATAGATAAATCACATTATTTTGTCAACTCTTATGTTCATGTTAACGTTCCTTTTATCATTATAATCTTTTTAAGTCTATTTTTTTGTACATATTTGTGTTAGGCCCCGACAGCCAGCGTAAAACCCTGTCGAATCGCATGAACATGGATCAACGAATAGCGTCGTATGATCCATGTAGCCGACCCCACCTAGTGGGATAAGGCTTTGTTGTTGTTGTTGTTGTATTTGTTATTTAAATAATTTGATAGTTTGATGTATTATATTAAATAATAATATTTTATTACTAACCGGTCCGACCGATCGATCTGATCGATTCGACTTGAAACTGAGACTTTTTCGATTTGTCGTCCAGTCCGGTCGTGATAACACTGTCTCAGAGAGATTAAGATTACTGAAACTTAGGGTTTGTGTAATATATATATATATATATATATATATATATATATATATAAAATATACATAGGCCATTCATTTTACATCTATTACTCAATCTAGGCCATTCATTTTATATCTATAATTCAAATTATTTGGCATTTTCTCTCTTTCTCCCTCACGCTCTCTCTTTTCTCTCATGTGTTACCGTCGCCGATCTCTGACCTCTCTCCTCCGAGCATCGCCAACACACCTGTCTTTGTGAGCGCCGGCAACACATCTATGAGCTCCTCCTCTCCGATCACATGTCCTCTCTATCCCCCGTCCTCCCCTCTTTCACCCCTTCCTCTGAATCGCCGCCCCGTCCTCCCCGCTCTCGTGAGCCGTTCGTTGATGCAAGTGTTGCACCAAGTTTCACCCCTTGGGTGTTACACTTCATTAATTCAATATATATGTATATGTATATATATCATTGAAGAGTAGAGTGCTGAAGCATTTTTATTCTCAGATAAAAATAGATGAGGATATTAGAGCTGTGAAGCATGCATGTTTGCAGGTCTCAGAAAGGGAAATAGAAACTGTGAACCATCTACAACCATGCCGGATTCTTCAAGGAAGTAACAGCTGCCTTGACCTGCAAGTAGTTCATGAGGCTCTCGACTCCTTTCTCCCTTCCCTGCCCGCTCATCTTATAGCCACCAAAGGGAATTGTAGCATCAAACACATCAAAGCAATTGATCCACACAGTTCCGACTCTGAGCGCACGCATCAAGGTGTTCGCCGTGTTGAGATTGTTCGTAAATACTCCGGCAGCCAGGCCGTAACGAGAAGCATTCGCCCTTTGAATCACCTCATTAAGATCCCTATCCAATAATCAGCAGCAAGAACAATGGTTACAAAAAATTGTGAAGGAAACAAGAAGCAAATTTTGTTTTGAGGCCTGTTCCTCTAAGACATGTCATATGTCCTTTATCTATGCACCAGTGGCCTTTTGGCACTTGAGACCAGTCTCATTAGTGTCACTGATGCTTATACTAGAAAATGATCAGTTTGTTGTCACTTGGCGATAGAACCAGATTCATCAATTGGAGTATTGTTTCTGTTTTCCTCCAGGATCTATGTGCAACATAGAGAATGGCTACTTACTTGAACTTGAGGATTGACTGAACTGGACCAAAGATCTCATCTTGTGCAATCTTCATATCATCCTACAAATGGCAACATATGATGATGTGATTAGAGCAAGCATAAATGTAAAATCATAGGGTAATAACCTATAGATTTAAATCATACCTTGACATCAGCAAAGACGGTAGGTTGAATATAATAACCTTTACTTCCGAATCTTTCACCTCCTGATACGAGTGTAGCCCCACCCTCGACGCCAGCTCTTACGTAATGCAGAATTTTGTTGAACTGCTCCTCATCAATCTTGAACAACCAGAAGATCAGATGGATGAGCAACACAAGAGAAATCCACATTGGAAAAAGTTAAGATAGTAACTGAAATATATGATGAAGACTATTTCGTGGCTTTCAGAGGAAAGGCATGATGCAATCGCCGAGCTATATTAAGGTCTATCATGATTTAACACATCAGTCGTTCTTCTAGAAACATAACACTTTGGAACAAAAAAAATAAAGGAAAGAAGGATTATTTACACAGCAAAGTGCAAACAGGATTCACAAGTGTACCTGAGGACCTTGCTCGACACCCTTCCTGAAAGGATCACCAACAACACGCTTCAAAGCACGGGCTTTTGCTTTCTCCACAAACTCATCATAGACATTCTCATGCACAAAAGTACGGGATCCAGCACAGCAGCATTGTCCCTTTACAAGTATTGTTGATTATGGATTAGAACAGAGTAAGTGATGCTGCAGGATGTTTTTAAGCAATCATTCTACATACTTGATTGAAAAATAACGCAAAATGTGCGAGCTCCACAGCCTGGTCAATATCAGCATCATCCATAATGATCATAGGAGATTTGCCTCCCAGTTCAAGTGTCACTTTCTTAAGATTGCTTCTAGCAGCAAGTTCAAGTACAATCTTTCCAGTATCAGTTGAACCAGTAAATGCTATCTGGAGAGAACTCAAAGAAAAAGTTCAGATTATAAGATTGAAAAAAGATAAATTTCTCAGTACCTCATGCAATCAAGCAAAAGCTAAGCCAATGAGGTTGATAAACAAATTGTAAATTTCTTAGCATTTGATCAACAAAGTCATATTTTCAGCTACAACAATTAGTCGAGTATACAGGGAGCAGTACTAATAAATTCTTTTTAACTTGTAAAAGGCATCGCATGCATAATGACAAAATCAAACTCTTAATATGTTTGCTTGGAATTATCTTAATACAAATACATATTTAATGAAATTTTGTTTATATAGATATTAACTATCACTGAATTAAATTCATTAAATCTGTCCTCCCAACTCTATTTGCAACCAATCACACACTAATAGATATTATGTGATTTGCTAGTTTTCTTTTTTTCTCTTTTAATAAGAAATCTAACTTAATGCCTTCAAACAACTTTTGCTCCTTCAGCTTCCTAAATTAGGAATATAAAACCACTGTTGATTAGATGTACAAAGGGAATTCCCAAAGATTCACAAGGAGAAACACATTCACAATGAGAAACACAACAATGTGGCGGAAGATAATATAAGAGCATGACTTTGCAAATACAAAATTGCATTATAACAAAATTAGGATTCCAAAAGTAATCAGAGATCTAAAATCCAAATTTACCTTGTCCACATCCATATGACTGGCAAGGGCTGCTCCAGCAGTCGGGCCAAATCCAGACACCACATTCAACACCCCATCAGGAAGACCAGCCTGAGACAAAAGTTTGTTCCAAACTATACATAAGACAAAAGTTTGGTATAACATGAAAAGGATTAGCCAGAGATCCTTCTTTCTACAACTTTTCTTCAACAACCGTTGGACATATCAGAATTATGATGCATAGATGGAGTGGTCGCATCTTAGCACAGCCCAACAATGCAGAAGTACTTTTATTTGTTTTGAAGTTGAAGAATGCAGAAAATAATGTATGTAAAAAGCCAGAAATTTTAATGCCAAAGTAAGAGATACATCAATGAAGACAGTCAGACCACACTTGAGGCAGCCTAAATGAGACGCTTCTTTTTTTCACAATGCAAAAGACAAAAGTCTAACAGGATAAAGATTAGTAGGCCTTAAAAGTTTGGCATAAGGCAATAAAGATTAGTTAGAATCCGCTAAAGAATATGAGCAGGCTTCCACCTTTATGTGACTTTTCTTCAGCAGCCATAAATGCACCCACTGTATACAAACTTTGGATGAACAAATGAATTCATGATATAATAGCAGAAGCCCAACAGTGCACGAAAAACAACTATTGCAGAAACCTATTAACTTTGGAAAAATGTAATCAGCATTACAGTGTATCTTTCCATTATACCAGGAGCACGCTTGCAAAAATTCAGAATTTGTCATGTGGTCACCCCAACGATCGATCTAAGATAAGTCATTCTGAAGGTAATGCAAAGAACTATTTTCTCAGAAGTACATGTGTTAGTGTACTTTCATTCTTTCTCGATTGTGCATAATAGAACAGGTAATGCAT
Organism: Pontederia crassipes; assembly: GCA_030549335.1. Lineage (NCBI taxonomy): Eukaryota > Viridiplantae > Streptophyta > Magnoliopsida > Commelinales > Pontederiaceae > Pontederia > Pontederia crassipes. The sequence goes on along the minus strand of CM060186.1, from coordinate 50,197,342 downwards.
TATGTTTGAACTGACTAGAAGAAAAGCAAGGAGCATCACATGGACGATGACACATTACCAACCTCATGGAGTAGCTTCGACACATAAAGAGCAGACAAAGGAGTTTGCTCTGCAGTCTTCAGCACCACAGTGTTTCCACACGCCAGTGCAGGTCCAACCTTCCAACCAAACATAAGAAGAGGAAAATTCCACGGGATGATCTGACCTGCAACGCCTATCGGCTCATGCAGGACCTGCACATGATGTGGACCATCCGCCGGCACAATAAGGCCATGTATCTTATCTGCCCAACCTGAAATATTTAAAACAGATTTCCTGTTGGACCAGTGGTGACAGTAAATCAAACCAGTAAGCCAAGAAGAGGAACGGCCATCTGCCGCCAACTCTACCAGCGTAGTATCTCATCAGTCGTGCCAACATGGGGACTTCGACCAATGCAGCCTGTTCATAAGGCTTGCCATTGTCCCAAGTCTCAAGTGCAGCAATCTCATCATTGTGCTTCTCGATCAAATCTGCAAACTTGTTAATTATGCGGGATCTTTCCTGCAGAAAAGCATTAACATCAATGTTTGAACAAAAAAAGAATCTGACCGACATGTAACTCCAAAAAATGTGGAAAGCAAACTATTTTTCAGGGCATTACGTATGCAGTCATCCTCGGCCATGGCCCTTCATCAAAGGCCTTGCGGGCAGCCGCCACGGCGCGGTTGATGTCCTCGGCATCTCCCTCGGCAACATGTGCAATCTCTTCACCTGTCCGGGGATCCAAGGTTGAAAAGGTCTTGCCTGCGAGGAGAAGAGACTCCAAAATTAGCATAATTGGTCATAACATAAACTAATTTAACTGATAGTTAAGATCGTAGAATTTAGGGTACTTAAACCGCACCTGATGCTGCGTCCACGAACTGTCCATTGATCAGTAGCTTCGTATAATTCACTTGAACCGGTGGAGTGATCGGATCCTCGAGTGCAGCAGCTGTGCTGCTGAATCTTTTGAGAACTGATCCATTGGTTCTATCTGCAAAATCAATTTCCATAAATTAGAATGTCAGAAAAAAAAAAGCATTCTTCCATACAAAAGTAGGAAACTTTCTTGTTAGCATCAAATCGCTCTCCATGAATAATGAAACTGTTCAAACATCGAAAGTACAGAGAGGGATAACAAGAAGAAAAACGATCACGTTTAGGAACCAAAAAACTTTTCTTTACTTCGTTTCTTTGGAAGAAAATAATCTCCCTTAATTATGATATCCCAAAAGGCCGAAACATTGAATCATATCTCAACCGGACATATATCATCAAACCAACACGAAGAATCCCTCAAAGAGACAAAAAAACATGACATCGAAAAAAAATGATCGAAAATTTGATGTCATTATGTAAACTAATTTCTCGAACAGATTCCAGATCTTCTTTTCAAGGAAAGAGAATGTTTTTCTTTCGAATTGAAGGAAACAAAATGGTTTTTTTTTCTCTAGAAATAAAACAGCCATGATATAGTCAAGCATGAAGCCATCTACACGAAGAATATTAAAAGAGAGAGAGAGAGAGAGAGATTGAATCTTTTTGGAATCAGAATCATAGAAGACACAACAATCGACGAAGGAATCCTTGTTCTAAAAATATAGTGAAGAAAATATCTGAAGAAATGTATCATTCTTTCTTATTTCCATAAAACTACAGAGCCAAAACAGGGAGGAACAAGAAGCAAATGTCCCCAAGGTGAGATTTTGGCGCTGGATTCGTTCATCATGTGAATTAAATCAAATTCATTCCAACAAAACGGGGGACGACCACCTCGGCACAGAGGGGCAGCCGAGGTACGACGAGAGGAAGCGATCGTGCGCGAGAGAAGGGACCCAGCGATGCGTCGGGCAGCCGCCATCGCCTTTAATTAATTCTCCAACAACAACAAGTACTCCGCCAGGAGCAGAAGAGTAAATGGCGCCTCTCTCTCTCTCTCTTCTCGGTGGGGGAAGTCGGAGTGGGGGGTGCTCTGTCTGCAAGTTCCGATGAGAGAACGAACTGTGAAGGGGTCCCCCGTATTAATGGAGAAGACGGAGGAGCCCAGAGACTAATGGCATTATCGCAAATAGCATGTCATGGTTTGGGTATTTGGAAAACACGACCTTCCATTTTCCAAACTTTGGTTAATACTTTTATCTTTTTTTATATTTGTTTAAAAATTAAAAAGCGCTTATTCGAATTTAAATTATCAGTGACGATAGGAATTTGCATTAATAAATACATATCTGATGCACATATTAGTAAATATTTTATAAATGATAATTATTGATGACACGAAAAACTTACCAAAACCTTTTCATAATTAAATATGTGCATAAAAGCTTGTCCTTAATAGTACGTGATATAGTCATTATATCATATATATATATATATATATATATATATATATATATGTACCAAAATTTAGAACTTACTAATCTTTTAAGAAACCAAATTTGTAATCCAAAATCTTATCTTATCTTATCTGCATATTTCTTTCTAACTTATTTTTTGTATGATTACATTTAACCAAATTCTACTCCATTTAATTCAACAAATATGTGTCCCCAAGAAATTGATATTCCATTTTAATGCAATACAATTATAAATGCATATGTAGACGTATCCTCTCTTTCAAATTTGCCCTTCAACCTTTTTTTGTTGTTTCTTTCCTTGTCTTTGTCTTGTTCTAATCTCTAGCAGGAGTACCATAAGAATTGCATTTAATTGTCATAACCACCTTTTAACTTATTTGACTTATTACCATCCTTGCTACCATATATAATCCCCAATTAATATGCTATCCAACAAAAAAATGTAGGCTTACATTTGAAATATATTTTGTGTGTTGGTTGTAGGGTCAACCATTTTATATTTTAGAGATTTAATTACCTACATTCAATATATACATTTTATGAATTATGTTTTTTTTTACTGTAATCAATGGTTTAGGAAAATATTTTGTGTGTATGCAAATGAAGGATGTCGTTCATGTCGACGGAGTGGAAGGTTGAAGCTTTGCAATGGAGAAGCGACCATTGAGGAGCCATTGTAAATTAGGGCAAAAGATTATAAAAGAAAAAAGGGAGAGGGATGAATCATCTTTACATGAGGAAGAAATGATCATTTACATTCGTCGAGAACATTTTCTCATCCAAATACGAACGGGATTACAATTACGAATATTTCATGGCAAAGGAGAAGCGGAATATCGCCTAAAAAATTGCGAGATAATCCACTGTAAAAAAATAAAATAAAATGATTTATTCTAACATATCCTGTATTTCGAAATCAAATGCCCCCTTAGACACTGTTTGGCATTCGAATAAGATGAGAACACATAGCTTATTCCCGTTAAATTTGCCAAACAGGTCTAAGTTAGGTTCACATGTAGTTATTGTAAAATCTGAAAAATGTTCTAAATTTCTATTCTTCATCTCATGTGGAACTTCTTTGCTTCTTATGGATTAACAAGGTGAGATTAGGTATGGAATACAAATCTTTTCTTCTTGACTACTAATTTCGCATGCAAACGGGGCATTAAACATTTTATTCTCATTAATGTCATAAACTCAGCCAATACATATACTTCATTGAGTTGTTTACGTTTTGTAGTTCTCTAATTAACATCTAGATATTTGAATGATTATTTACTTTTGAATATTTATTTAATTAATTAAAGGGTTATTTTCATAAATATTTTCTAAATTATCGTGATATTTTGCATCTCACCCCAAATTATGAAGTTATTTTTTTATTCCTAACCTATCATGATTTTTTTTTATTTTAATCATTCTGTCTGTATTTTTTATTATTTTTACTTTCATTCATTTATAAAAAAATAAAATACCCCTCCGTTCAAAAAAATATGAAATAACAAGTATAAAGAATTAAAAAAATACTGGAAGGATTAAAGTGGTAAACAAAAAATTTACCATATATAAAAAGACTAAATTATCCTACTTTATTTTTCTTTTTTATATTTATTATTTTATGTGTTACGGAAAAAGGGATAATTTAGTTTTTTATAAATGAGAAAAATCAAAATAATAAAAAATGGAATAAAAGTAAACGGAATGATTAAAGTGAAAAAATCATGATAGTTTAGAGATAAAAAAATAAATTCGTAATGTAAGATTAGATATGAAAAATTATGATAGAGAAGATTTATGAAAATAACATTTAATCAAATGGCGTCAAGGGATGGTAAATTTTAGAAATGATTTTAAATAATCAAGAGTAAAATTGTCAAACAATAGATGGTGTATCACGTGTTCTTTTCCCTAAATTTAAAATTCAATTTACAGTTGTGTGGAAACTCCAACCCCTTTTTTTTTAACTTGTTCCAAGTTATAATATATGATAAAAAATTTTGCGTAGGGATGGAGACGACCCAATCAAATTACCTGATTCTCATCCACTTATCCTAACTTCTAGGATGATGTCATCACTTTCACACTGTATTTTTTTATCCTTTTACAATAATTGAAGCAATTCTAAAGGAGGAAGTGACTCTCAAAAAAATCGTCAGAATTTAAGCCAGCCATACTTGTCAAAAAAATCAACACTTAGCTTCGCGGTAATAGTGCTGAACAAAATAGGGGGAAATTCTTTGCAATAAGTATTTAATTTTATGAATCACATTGGCAATATTCCATGGGGAGTGGATGTCGCTGTTGATAATCTTCATGAGGACCTCAAAGTCAGTATGCACTTGGATATGCGTAAGGTTCTCCTGGTAGCAGATTCTGAGTCCATGCAAAAGAGCATCTGCCTCTAGTTTCGGGATAGAATTTATTTGTCGCCTATAAGCACCTACAAAAATCATAGAAGAGTCACTATTTCGAAGAATAAACCCTATACCACCTTCCGCATTTGGGTCAATAAATGATCAATCAAAATTCAATTTGAACCAAGAGTGCGAAGGTGGCTCCCATATTGTAGTTCTTGAGCACATCAGCAAAAGTATCTATGATTCCCCTAATTCTTAATGTTTTTACTTTACTTCTAATTTACCTTTTATTTTGAATCAATATATACATGTATATGTCCTTTATTCCAAGTTCTCATTTAATAGCAAAAAAAAATTGAATTGAATAAGGTGATGTAATATACTATTCTTTAGAAAATGAATATAATTCTATTACATTTCATATTTGGTTGAAGGAGAACAAAATATAATATTTTATGACTAAAATATTTTCTTACAAGTAATTGATGCTTATTGTTATAATAACAATAAAAATATTAATATAATGATAAATGGATAAAAATTTTAAAAATAAAGTACGGTTTAAAAGTTGAAGAATATGAATATTCTTGTGTATTTTGAAGAGTACTGATATTCCGTTTTGAGGGATAAAATAAGTGATTTCACGTGTTTTGAACTGAGTATTCGTACTTATGATTTTGGATAGATCGTATCAAAAATTTGTTGACTAAAATTTTAAGAAAAATAATAGATGTTAAAAGATCATGGAAGCATTGCCACTAGAGAACATATAAAATAAAGAAAATTAAATTAAATGTCATCATCTTACAATATGCTTTAAAAAAGATTGTCAAACGTGAGGAACACAGCATATAGATGATAAGATTATCACCTCATTTACACATGACCTAAATCTTACGTGTAGTGAACAACTAATTGTTTGTTGTGGAAACTTAAACATCATGTTGATACTAGAAGAAAATAATGCATTTAAAAAAGTTATCAATTGTGTCACACAAAAATTATTTTAACAAGGTAGAATATTATTTCTTAGCTTCTTTAAAGAATGAACTTTTCCTCTTAAAAGGATTATTTTTTTTTAAATGCTCTTAGTATTTCTTATCTTATTGTACATATTATAAAATTTGATATTTTTAGCTTATGAAAAAAATTCATAATTAGTTACTTTGATATTTTTAGCTTATGAAAATCTATTTTATGTACATATTATAAATTTAATATATTGTCTTACCATACCCTAATTTTTTAGAATTTGATGTATCCTACCCTTGCAACGTTGGCAACCTTACTTCATGCAAGCTCAACTCAGCTCCTGCGTGCTAGAGAAAGATGACTCGAGTCGTGTTCCGACAGGCTCGCGCCACAAGAATATGAAAAATATGACCTCGGAGATCCGAAAATATTATACAAAATTTGACCCTTTGCTACTAATAAATTCCGCTATCTAATATTTATGTTCGAATTCAACAGTAATTGCCGGCTCACATTCGAGTGGTAGTAATCCAAAATTAGGTACGGTCTCCATATTCCTGCTCTAATTCTTCTCAATCCATTAACAATTCCTATTAAAACTTGCCAACTCTTTTACAAGCGAAAATGGTTCAGATCGGATGATTTTTATATTAAAAAAATAATTTTTAAATTTTTTATGGTGTTTTAAAATATAAAAGATCATCCTAAAATTTTTTTAATAGAAAAAATACTGTATCAATTTTTTCGAGTCGAGGACCTACTTAAAATAATATTATTTTTAAAAAATTAATAGATATTAAATACATCACAAACTATATTTAAAAAATTAATATTTGACTCTAAGTTTATAAAGAAACTAAGCTATCGTATTATCGCATTATAATTTAAAATATTATAGTTAATTTTATACAAATTTTATTAAAATAAATTAATAACTTGATGATATTCAAGTTTAATTATAACATAATAAATCAACAATATACTTGATCTAATAAATGTGGGTAAAAAATGTAAAACTGTGAAATATTATTTGAAAATTAAGATAATATTTTAATTATAATATTTTATAATATATATTTAATTCGGATCGGACCTCTTTCAATTTTTTTTTGTTAGGAGTCCTAATTTAAACAAATAATTTTAATTATTTTAAAAAAATAATCTAATTTTTAATCAAAATTCGAATTTGTAATTTTTTCGAATCGATCAGATTTTTCATATGGGTAAGTTTTTTTCTTGCACTCCTCTCTCTCTCCTTTTTTTTTCCCTTCTCTCCGAAGTCTGAAGTGGGAAAAGGTTTCCATCAAAATGCGGCAGCAAGGCAAAAGATTCCAAGTAGAGCAGAGTCATTAGTGACGCACTCGCTCACCAACAGGAATAAAAAAAGTGATGACTCATCATCCCCCCTCCTCTCTTAATGCAGGCGAAACAAATTTTGCTTTGGATCTTCTCAATTCAGATGCTTGTACCTTCTTCTTCTTCTTCTTCTTCTTCTTCTTCTTCTTCTTCTTCTTCTTCTTCTTCTTCTTCTTCTTCTTCTTCTTCCTCCCTTTTTCCATCCCCAGAATTAAGAATTTACTACTGATGTGAATCATGATGTCCTAAGATATGCATGTGCAGAGAATGTGTGACAATGATATAAAGAATACCTGAAACTTTTTCTTCCTCGTTTGAACAAAATAATTGATCCATCTGCAAAACGAGAAACATCCATCCAATTGATATATGCAAATTGCAGCCTGGGCTTCCTGTCCATTTCTTGTTGGTCTAGACATGTTCTAATGGGAAAGTAGTTGGTTGGTAGAATAATTCTCATGAACTTGCAGATGGGCATTTAGTTAGGCAAAGTTTCATCCCACAACACATAGTAGTAGATGAGCCTATAGATGAAAGAATGTTCTGTGGATGTAATGAATATTTATTTATGATCAACAAAATAGGAGGTAGGAAACTTAAAAGTGTCACCTGTTGATATAAGTACATAAATCACAGAATATATAATCAAAGACAACGAGGGTCCAACCAAGCGAGGCTGGCTCAGTTGGTTAGCAGGATTGAGTCCTAAGCGTTCGTTGGGAGTTAGTAGTCTCAGGTTTAAATTTTGAAACCGCCTCTTGATTAGAGAATTAACCTTCGTTGTTCTATTTTTTTTGCTCCGGATTAATTAAGTGTTAATAGTCTTGACCACTGAAGACCTCCCGTAAATCCGAGTCTACACTGAAAAAAAGAAAAAGATAATGCGGGTCCAAAGTCAATAGCAGCAACAGGATTATATATATACAAGTATATATACATTGATCGATGCCCCATCTCCTGTAGAAAAAATGGAAAGGAGTAAGACCGTGTGTTTCAGAGAGAATAAGACTCCAACATCTTGGTAAAATAATCTCTCTCTCACGTCCGAGAATTTTGTTAAAAAAAAAAAAGAGAATAAATCTATTTTGACTCATTCTCGTAACCGCCCATTATCCACACGAAACTCTCCTTATCTTATATTAATAAATCCCTAGAAAACCTAAGATGACGACGCGATATTTTTCATTTTCATTGTGATAGGAGGAGAGGAGAAAAAGGTACCAAATCGCCGTGGGAGACGTCGACATCGAAGACGTCAGATCTAATAATTTTTGTGACATTCGAAGGAAAAAGGTACATATTTCTGTAAATCTCTCTCGGCCTGTTTGATTTTTGGCGCACTGCATCGAAGGTATCATCGATCTGCTTTGTGGACGAAAAGAAAACTATTTGTATACAATTATACACTTTCTTCGTCTCTGCCTGGGTGCCTGATGTGATTTGACAAATATTTCAGCCGACACCAACACCTTACATCACTATATTGTTAATTATATATGTTTAGACATGACATGTACTCATGTCAAGCGCTCACATGTCGGTTCTTTCTTAGTGTCTTAGGCTATATGCACATAATACTGCATCTCCTTATAAGTGCATTAAATGTATTGTATTAATGCGTGAGCATTTAATCTGCCTTGGATGTACCAAAAGCACACAACAGAAAATGTGTATGGGCATTTTAATGTCCCCTACATAGCACCATAATATATATCCTATAATAAGTTAGTATATGTATTGCTACAGTACTCGAAAGTACTGTAGCAGTATTATTACAAGTGTATTTGTCCATATTACAAGTGTATGTGTATTGCATTATCAATTCATATTTGTCTGATAATTAATTGTCTTGTCGATATATTATTTAACCTCTTATTATCACTCGATCATTGTAATGTGCTAAAAAAAAAGATCTATCCGCACTATAAATCTTCTTGTCTTGATCTAATCGGTCATCCTTTTTATTTATTCTTCTACTCATGATATAGAATATTGAACCTTAAAGATAGTTATAGAGTAAATAAGATAAAAGATGAAAAATATTAAATGAAGAGCTCTTCTTATGTTTGGTTGACGACGGTCAACCTGGCCAAAAGGAAGTCGAAAGATACTCCACCAGCCCGTATTAGGTGTTGAGATGCTCCGCCCTGGCCAAAAGGGAGTCGAAAGATACTCCACCGACCTTATTTTAGGGAGTTGAAAGACACTCTAAAATAAGTGTAACATAATGAAAAATGTAAAGATCACAATGATTATGATGATGGGCAATGCCCAATGATATTATGATCTTTTAATGATGATCATGTTATTCTCGTTACACTTATCATATTATCATCACTAATGCCACTCTAGTTCATGCCTCTTGATTATGATGTTATTGTATCAATCATATCTACATGACTCTATCAATTATGATTATGTTTATTTGATTATCTTTATGATGTCATTATTGCTTATATGTCATATCATTATTATGTACTGGTCGTCAAAGCTCACAGGGAGGTTCACCTCTCATGTGTATTCAATGTCACAGGTAATAACCTGTCCTAGTAAAAAGGATGATGGCGCAGGTGACAAATCGAGCTCGTGGTGATCTTTGCACATGAAATCGAGTCTCTTCAGCTTCCATTTTATTTTCATCGAGTTGTATTTATTTATGCAAACTATCATGTTTAAATTATGTGAGACTTAGTTGTGTTATCTTGTTAAGACTTCCGCATTCATTTTAATTATGCCTCTTTTTAAACGAATAATAGCTATATTTCCTTCCGCAATTATTCCTCTATTATGTTGACCAATTAAAGTCTTATTTTGGTCAAATTATTGTACACGTAAGTCACGTCTCGTAACGTTCCCGGAGTGTATTCGGCCACGTGGTAGGGTACATTTCGAGGGCGTTACAGTTAGGTATCAGAGCCTAAAGTCAGGACATTCTTATGTTCTGAAATGTCAAGTATGTAATCCATGTGCAAAGAGCCACGAGCATGTCGCCGCGCCAACCGATGCTAAACCAAGTAAGAAAGTTATGTTTTTTATGATTTAAATGTTTTATTAAATGTTTCCATGATGTGCAATATTGTAGATGCCTCCACGACATACTACCACTAGTAGAGGTCGTGGTCGATCTCGTCGTGATAGAGTAACCGATGTTGAACAAGAAGGGATGAATCAAAATGAGATTGAGTTTGGACAGCCTCCACCGGTGCAGCCCCCACCAATTGAGCCTCCGTCGGCGCAGACACCACCAGTCCATTCGCCACTAGTGCAGACACCACCAGTTGAGCCTCCACCGGTGCAGGAGCCTCCAGTGGCACAGGAGCCTCCACCGACGTAGACACCACCGGTCCAGCCCCCATCGGTGCAGACACCGCCGGTCCAGCCTCCACCAATTTATCCTCCACATATGCAGTTCTTGCCTATGCAGCCTCCACTAGGGCAGCCTTGGCCGATGCAGCCTTGGCCAACACAGCCTTCGCTGATGCAGCCTTCAATTGTGCAACTCATGCCAGCGCCACCGCAGGACACCTTACAACAATTCTTGAGGTTGTATCCGTCACAATTCGACGGCACAGGTGATTTCGATAAGGCGGAGAGGTGGATCATAAGTATGAAAGAAATTTTCCTCCCAATGCGTTGTGCTGAGGACAGAAAGATCTTGTACGCCACTAATCGTCTGACTGGTGAAGTCCTTGATTGGTGGAGAAGTACCAAAGCAACTCAGTTTGGAGAGCAGAACGTGATTCCCTGGAATAGCTTTTATAAGATGTTTGAGGCACACTATTTCCCAGAGCATGATCGCATTCAAAAGCAGCAGGAATTTCTACAGCTTAGTCAAGGGAAGATGACTGTTGCTGAGTACCACTTTCAATTCATAAAACTGGAAAAATATAATACCATGCGCATGAGTGAGAAGCAGAGGACAGACCAATTTGCTCAAGGTTTAAACACAACTATCAGGTCCAAGACCTTATCCGGAAAATTGTAAAATCTGAAGGAGGCAGTCGAGCTAGCGACTACTATGGAGCGAGACCACTTAAGAGAATTAGAAGAACAAAAAGGGAAGGCTTAGTTCACATAATTGAGATAAATTGGGACTTCAATTGATGACTAGTGCACATAATTCTTAGCGCCCCATGGATTTGATAATTCCGAAAAGAAAAAAAAAGAAAAAATGCAGAAAAAATTGGGCCTAATTCTACAGAGGCCCAATTTGTTACAACAATTGACAAGTAAACAGGCTGAGCCCATCTCCGCACCATGCATTACATAAGCTCCTTCACGAATTATAATTATAGTATTAAACGTTTTTTACTTAAATTTTTAATATATTATATAAAATATAAAATTATTGTCATAGACAATCGAGCAAAAATTAACGCCGTTCAGACCTAACAATTAGTTTATATAATATGATTAACAAAAATCATTGTAGCAAAGGCTAAGAAATTGACTAGTCTATAATTTATTCAACTAAACAGGCCTACTTAACAAAAAGGGCAAAATTAACAAAAATAGTAAAGGCTGATATAAAAATAGTATTTATTAAAATAATGGTAAATATAATCCCTAAAATGGGAAATAAATCTTTTATTTTCAAGAAAGGAAAAATAACAGGATTGTCTATTAAAGGAAAGTGTTGACAAGTCCTTACAACATGTTTGAGCAGACCCTTAAGAAGGTTATCCTCCAAAAGTTAATGCTAATTAACTTGATATTTAATTAGCCAAGTGATTTTTTAAAAATAAATTGCTTATCTAGTGGTAAAAGCACCCGATACATCGTCATGCAATAGGCGGGGGAGCGCGGGAGTCTAGGATTTTCCTTTCAAAAAAGGTTAAAAGAAGAACTCCGACCAAGATTAGCCAAGAAGCCCATAGCAAAGTTGGGTTCTCTATAACAATGGATACCTTTGAAAAACATGAAAGATGCGATTAATTGCTTCATTTGACGTATTTCATCAATGAAATTTCGTAAGCGCCAAGGCGATCTGATTTGGTTGTTGATAATCTGAACGAGAGTCTGACTCCAGCCAAACATGCGTTAGACCAAGGGCTTTAGCCTTCCGAATCCCCTCAATTGCACCCAAGGCTTCGGAATGGATCTCCGAGTATGTTACTGTAACGGATGCAACTTTTCAAATGGAAATCAATGGCAAATCACCACAATAAAAGGGAAATCAAATTGCCATAAATGAATAGAATTCAAAACGAATTCAAAATCGAATCGAATTCAAAATAAAAAAAGGAAACGAAGAGGAAAGAAACGGCCGACAGAGGAGGGATTTCCTCCCCTGATTCCATTCGGAATCGGCCGGCCATCCTGGCCGGCCGATCCTATAAAGAGAGGACGTGAGCGCGACCTCGCGCCTCCTTGAAACCCTTGCCGACCGCCGCCTCGTTTTCCTCTTCTTCTTTCTGCGAATCGACGACCGACGCCAGGTAGCAGAACAGGGGCGATGTACCGCAACGACCGACGACCCGCGACAATCGACGAACCCTCCTCGACGCTCACAGAGGCCGAGCGAACCTTCCTCGTCGGCCAGAAGCGATCGGCGATCAAGTACGACCAGGGAAATCGCCGGCGAACTCATTCGAACGAAAACAGAGGTACCTTGGCATTCGAAATCCCTAGACGAAGAAATAATTATTATTTGATATGCACGATTAGTTCATTATGATCCTGAGATGATTATTTATCTTTTTCGTATTATTATCATCATCGTTTAACGGTCGAAAGGCCGTCAAAAATGAGGAAAAATTCCGGGCGCAGGGACCGGTCGACCAATTTTATAAACGATCGACTGATCCATATGTAGAATCCGTCAGAGTCCTTGACGATTGGTCGGCCGACCGATCTGTCGTCACACCGATCTGGACTTGAAATCGGTCGACCGATTCTTCGAACGGATGATCGATCCTTCGCGCTGTGCGCATCCTGTTAACCTTGCGACCGGTCGACCGATCACCAGAACGGTCGACCGATCCTGTGCAGTAACCGAACGACCGGCTCTTAAGCACGGTCGCCCGATCCATAGACACCCGAGGGTCGGCCGATCCATAGACACCCGAGGGTCGACCGATCCAAGAGGACCGGTCCCATAATGGTCGGTCGACCGGTCCAAGTTCATTAGGTCGGCACAGCCGAACCCAGAGGAACGGTCGATAGGTCCAGAAACGATCGACCAATTCCCATAGTAAATCAAACGATTATTTTAAATCAGAATTTGAGATTCTAACCAATTCATCTATATTGATGGAGTCCTATTGTACAAAGATTTACTTCCAGTCGAGTCTGAATCATAGATGTCATGATAACCAAGAGAAATAATGTAAAGATAAAGATATGATATTGCTATGTGCCACCTCCAATGTAAAGCAAAGATCAATGTTAAAGTAGTGAAGGGATAGGTTGTTAGCTGAAGGGACAACGAATCTATTGTCTTCAATGATTACTATTTCTGAGATTTCAGGTCCTCTCCTACCTGTATCTCAAATGAATGGTGATGCAACAATCACACTCCTTCCCCTTAATTTTATTGTATTGTGCCAGAAGGACAGATAGCTAACTGAAGAGACAGTGAACCTACAAGTTTCTTAATTAACCACTTTTCCTGAATTGTAGAAATTCTTCTTCCTATCTTTCAAACTGGATGAGGTCTTAACACCCATCCATTTCCCTTTATGGGCTTACTATTTTCAGAGCAAAGAGGCACCCCTGACATCCCAACTTAATAAAGTCGAGCTCGCATAAGACAACTAACCTTAAGGATATTATAGTAATATAAAAAACGTACTGCAACTCACAATAAAATAATATAATGTAAAGCAATGTAAAATAAAGTATTGTAAAGTATAGTAATGTAAAGTATAACACTATAATGTAAAGAAATGTAAAGCAACATACAATGAAGTAAAGCATAGAGTAAAGTACAGTAAAGCATGGATCATAGTATAGTAAGGATTAAGCATAGTAAAAACAAAGAATAGTTATAGTAACAAATAAAGCATAGACATTGTTATTGTCAGAAATTGATACATTGGTTTCATAATTATCATTAATCCTTATTTACCGTCTATTGCTATTGTACTGGGCTTTTTGCTCACGGGTATTCGATTCTTCTACAATGAGATTTTGCAGGTGAGAATGTCAACTGATGAGGATGGAAGGCACAGAGCTTGAAGAATACTGCACATGACTGATACATTGCTTAAAGTCTTCCTTGCTCTATTTCTTTCAAGTTGTAATTGGTCTAGAGATATTACGTTATTCCGCTCATCGAACTTCTCTTTCGCATGTTGAATTGATGCATTTCCGTATTTCATCATGAACTATGTTATCCACTTTTCGTTTTGATGTTTAACATTTGAACTTTCGCATATTGAACTATTTATATTATTAAATGTTTCTTGACATTCCACTGTTTAATCTTCTGTATTAAAGTCTTTGATTATATTTTTATTATTATATTAGTGGCACGTAAGCTATATTATTGAATGGTCATAATCAATAGTGTAGTAAACAGTATAGCTTTCCCAGGATCAACCTGACTGTCTACGTAACAGGAGGGACGATTTTGGGAGTGTTACAGTTACAATGTTGCACATTTTTGTAGTTCTGTGTATACTCAATAATCATCATTTGAGTCAAATCATTTTTTTAAAGAAAATATGATTAAAAAGTGATCATAATCAGCATGCATCATTAATTCCACAATCACAAGACGTGCCATTAAACAATGCGACACAGACCTTCTCCCTATTCTTATAACTTAAATATTAATTAATGCCTGTTTAATTTCGTATTTGCCCACGTAATTAAGATGTTATTCCTTGTGACCAATAATTGTTCATTCAGTAGCAACAAATGTGGTTGTCTTGTTCATTGACCATAACAGGCAAAAAAAAATGAAAAAGGAAACACGCAATTTATTGGTTAAAGATGATAATGATGATTTAAAATTCTTAAAATTGTCATCATTGTTTCTAAATTTATTTCCTTAAACATCCATCCTGAAGTATAGCAATTCTTTGCGTTTAATTCAGAATTATGAACTTATGTCGTCCATAAATTTTATCACGATTTTCATTTTAATAATTCGGTCTATTTTTATCAATTTTTCTTGTTATTTTCAATTTTTTATTTATGACAAAAAACTATTTTAATGTTTAAAGAATAAAATAATAATAAATAATATAAAAACTAAAAAGATAATATTTGATATTGCTAACTTACTAAAATATTTTATTTTAAAAATATCAAACGAGAGAATACTTTGTTGAAAAATATTTTAATCTTTTCATAAATAAGAAAAAAATAAAAAATAACCGAAAAAATGAGCAAAATCATATGGGAGGATTGAAATGAAAATCATGATAAAATTTAGAAACGTCGTGCAATAAGTTCATAATTTTAAATTAAACGTGAAAATTCGTGAAAGATTTTTTTAAAAAAAAATAATCATAATTCTAATATCTCTATAGGGTTGGTAAAATAAAGAAATGCATTACCTTTTTTGTCCTTACCGAAAAAGATATCAAGATGAGTTTAAAATCTCATATTTTGCTCTCCATTTCCACCCATTTGACGAGACCAAACGTGCAACCCAAGAAAGACAAAAGGAAAAAAAAAAACAAAATCTTCACTTAATTAGCACATATTTCATATATTTGTCATATGTGGATCCAAATGCATATGAAACTTGTTGACAAATTATTAATTAATTAATTAACAAACTTCGTACCCAATTTGCCTACTCTTGGGCAACTCTTTTTCCTGCCAAATAAGATCTAAAAGATTTTTTTTTACTGCAAAAAGTGGTTCATGAATTTGGCATCTCTGACAGAGATTGAGTGTGTCCATACAATGAGCACTTTGGATTTCTTCTATCTAACATTAATGGTTGTGTGACAAATTCACATCTACCAATCAATTACAACTTCTACTTCTGTTTTTTTTTCCTTTTTTTCTATCCATTGGCCGGCAATTCCTATTTGACAATTATGCTTACCATATCTTTTTTTTGTGTGTCGATAAAAATAAGGGGAATTAATGTGGAGTCAAAAGAAGGAAAGTTAAATAGTCTTCTTCTTGAAATTTCCTAGGTTTTTCAATATACAATATTATATATAAATATTATATTATATATATATATATATATATATATATATATATATATATATATATATATATAATTGATGTGGAACCTCATGCACGTTGCCGTAGCATCGAGTACCATATCATGAAAGTCGAAAGTGAAAGTGAGAGTGACCTCTATCCATCTCCTACCCAAATTTGAAATTTTCATGTTCCATCATAGGAATCAAAACACCTTTTTTTTAATAAATACATTATTAAAAATATATTATTCATAAATTAAAAATCGATTCATCGTTGTGTTTAACTAATTCAATTGCGTGATTGTGTGTCACGTTCTTCCAATAAGATTTTTTTACCTCGGTAAATAAATTCGAACTCAATATGTTAACACAGAAAATAAAAACAGTGGCTCCCAAGAAAAAAATGCTCGAGTGACTTCACACAAATCATAGTAATTATAATATGTTTTTTCAAGAAAAAAAAAACAGGAAGATGTGATGATCAAAATTAGAGGATGATTGAGTTCATATCTTCATTGGAATCAATTGATTCACTAGTTGAATCGATTGATAATTTGACTACAAAAGAGTTGCCGAAGATCTTTGATTATTCATAATAATAATTGTATGCCTATAACAACGAACTTTCATCATTCCAAAATTTATACAAGGTTTCGTTGTTAATTATCATATTCCAAAATTGATAATCTATAAAAAAAAATGTGGCAATCGTATGTAGGCAAGAACATGGAGGCCAATCACGTATTGCAAAAAAGCACGTCACAAATTTTGTGTGCATTATTTTTTTATTATTTTTTCCCTGTTTGTGTACAATCAAATTTATTTACATGGACATACAAACACCTATGATTTTATTAAATTAATTAAGTTCGATAGAAATTTAATCTTAACTTTTGAATTGTGCGCATAATTATTAACGTCGTTTGGGTCGCTTTTCTTATACCACGAACTTAGCTAAAAAAAAGGGAGGATGGAGACCGTACGTTTACCTACTACTTTTCTTGGATTGGGCGAGTGCGGAGAAGCTTCAAATTTCTCTTTCTTGGAAGATAATGCGTCCATATCTTTGTGTTTGTTCTTTGTCTCAATTTAGTAATTTAAGTGGCACTTCGTGTTGCATCACGCAAAGACTCTTCTCATGGATGCAGATATTGTATTCTCGCCATATGTAAACTAGAAAAAGTGTGTGATCCAGAACTCTTCTTCTGATCAAATTTCATCAAAAAGTTTTGTCAAAATGTCCAAATATTTTTTTGGCCGAACTTGCTCGACGCATAATATTAAATTAGCAAAAAAATTATCGTTGATGCAAAACTTTGAGATAAATTATACGAATTATCTTTCAACTTTGAATCAATTTTTAATTGGTCCTCCAATTTCAATTTGTAATCAGAACGTCTTCCATCTTTTATTTTTTTTCACGATTAGTCCTCTTGATCGATAATAGTGAGTTTTTCGATTGCCTTGCATACGTGGCTGACACGTGAGTCATTTCTCTCTCATCCATGTTATTTAAGTCATCCACGATATTTAACGTTCCAAACTAGGTAAATTACATAGATCGTCCCCCAACTTTGAATCTATTTCTAAATAGTCTCCCAACTTTGATATTATTGCACGATTCATCCACTTGACCGGTAAGAAATAGTCTTTCGATTATCTTACGATGTAACATAATAAAATATAATAAAAAAATTTAATTAACTGATATCACATAATAAAAAATATTATAAAAATTTAAGGACGCGCACGAACTTGCAGAGAGAGAGTGATGACCCCTCTCTCTAAGCTCGCCCTTTGGCGACTTAACATATGGGGCATCGACCTCCCTCTCCAAGCTCGTCCACTAGCGAGCTTCACACAAGGGGCGTCAACGCCCCCTCGCGAGCTCGTCGACAATTCTAAATGACTTAAAGTTGAGAGACTATAAAAAAATAAAGATGATAAGAGCGTCAACGAACTCGTGAGAGGGCGTTAGCGCCCCTTATGCAAAGCTCGCCAGTGGGCGAGCTTGAAGAGAGGGGCCGACACCCCCTATGTCAGCTCGCCAATGGACGAGCTTGGAGAGGGGGGCCGACACCCTTCCTCTACTAGCTCGTCTGTGTCCTGAAATTTTTATAATATTTTTTATTATGTGATGTCAAATAGTTAAAAAAATTTATTATATTTTATTATGCCACATCACAAGATAATTAGGAGACTATTTTTTATCTGTCAAGTAGATGAATCATGCAATAATATTAAAATTGGGGAACTATTTAAAAATCGATTCAAAGTTGAGGGACAATCTATGTAATTTACCTAATTTAGAGCATTAAATGACGTGGACGACTTAAAGGACATGGATGAAAGAGAAATGGCTCACGTATCGGCCACGTATGCAAGGCAATCGAAAAACTCATTATCACCGGTCAAGAGGACTAATCGTGCAAGAAAATAAAAGATGGGAGACGTTCTAATTACAAATTGAAATTAGGGGACGAGTTGAAAATTGACTTAAAATTAAGAGATCATTCGTATAATTTATCCAAAACTTTGTCAAATAATCCATTGGAACTTCTAAGACAAATCGCTAAAGTTTCGAGATTTTAGTATAACCAAACATTACCTATAAGTTTCTCCAACCTTTTATTTTGTAATTTATTTCATTAAATCTATGATTCACCTTTATGATAAAAAATATTATAATATATATGTGTACGGAAAAAGGGATGCTGAATAAGGGTGTAGAAAAATTCAACAAAACTAAAACATCTATTAGATTCGAAAAAGTTGAATTAAAAATTAGATGTCCGAATTTAGAATGATTTTTTTAATAAATTAAAAATGACCAACTAAAATTAGAACCCCCGTTTTTATATAATTAATTTGTAGTTTTTTATTACAAATATAATAATATTTTGTATATAATAACATTTTGGTCTAATTTGATAATGTTGCAATTTTAGTAGCATATTTTTATATTTAGTTTAAAACCAAATATATTTATATTATATTATTTTATTATATAATTTTAAAATATGGTTATTTTTATAAATCACTCTAAACTATTTCGATTTTCCACATCTAAGTGGGGGTCGCAACCCTCCCCTCGACCTTAAGGGGGGAGGGCAACCCTCCTCTCGACCTTGGTCGGAAGGTAGATCCCAACCTCTTTCCCTATTTTTTCTAATTAATGTTGGAGGAGTCTTTTTGACATTTCATAAATGAGAATAATGAAAGGTAGAAAATGTGACGAAATGATCAAACTGAAAAATTCGCAATAATTTAGGAATCTAAAAAAATAAGTTCGTAGTTCGGTTAGATGTCAAAAATTGATATAATTTAGAGGTGATTTTTGGAAATAACCCATTAAAATATAATTATACTAGGACTTGGAAAAAAATGATCAGTGGCTTTATTTTTTGTTAAATTATTATAGAACTGATTTTTGAAAAAAAAACAATACAAAAAGTAGAAAATTACTGTTGGGATCGAAAACCGATCCAAAATTATTATTATTGGAAATTTAAATTTTTAGGTTCAGCTAACTAAATTAATTATCCAGTTCGAACTTCTTTATTATTCACTTCATTCGAACAATAAAAAGCTATTATTAGTGGTTATGACAAAACTTTCTTAAATATAATAATACTACTATTCATATATATATATATATGGATTAATGTACTTACAAAGTACCTTCCGTTTTGTAGGGATGCTGAGTGCATCTCAACCGTTGATCCACTCATCAATGAATCTCATATATATAATATTACTATTCATATCATATTAATGCACCACTATGAAAGTTCATGCTGAGCGCATATCAACGATTTAGATAGATAATATCTTTAAATGATATTAAATGATAAAATATAATCATTCATAATTTGAACTTTTGATCAGTAGATCAACTATTCAAATACGCTCAACATCCTGCCAAAGTAAAAGATGCATTAATCCCTACATTAATATATATATATATGGGGGATAAATGCACCTCCAGAGCGCCCATTATCTAGAGGGATGCGGAGCAGATCACAATCGTCCACTTTTAATTTTGCGATTGGTGGATGTTCATCTTCCCCATACTCGTGATTGTTCCATGCAGCATCTTCGCAATCGGTCCATGCGCCGCGCCTCGTTCATTGTTCATCATTCCTCCGAGTCTACTTCATTCGCCCTTCGTCAATGATCGATCCCTATGCCATCTTCTTCCCCCCTCATCGTGCCTCGTTCGTCGTTCCTCCGCATATGTTTTCGATCGCCTTTCGTCGACGATCAATTCCCTATGCCATCTTCTTCTCCTGCTCACAATCGGTCCTTGCCGCCACATCTCGCTCATCGTTCATCATTCCTCCATGGCTGCTTTGTTCAACCTTCACCGAATGTCGAGGGAGAGGAAGGGGGAGAATGGCAACCCCACAAGGTGGCGAACTCTGTTCGACGAAAATGATGTCATCGATGAAGGTCAGTCCGTAGACCTTTCCATGCTTCATTCGACCTTGGCCGGAAGTCAAGGAAGAGGAAGCACATGGAGGAAAAAAGTGGCTCGTGAGTCATCTTTCGACGAAGACAAATATGGGCCATAGGATGATAAATGTATGATTGTGATATGCTCCCAATCCCTGTATGAGGTGGCATTTATCCCTATATATAGAGAGATAGTTATTGCATGCAGTCGTCATCAGGTTTGATTACATAATTAGTTGAGTTGACCAATTCGGTCATCAACACTGAATCGGATCTTTTAGAACTAAATGAAATATTTTTTTTCTCATAAACAATGATTATGGTGGATGTTGAGAGAGATGATGGTGATGAAATTAATAATTAGGAGTTTAACATAATATCATAATCATATATATATTAATTAGCAAGGGACGAAGGGGTGTGTGTACGTGCAGGATGGATGAGATCAAGAAGTCTCCATAAATATCATATCACATTAAATGCTCGGCTCCCACCACTCAGATCCCAAGGGATATGCACGATGGTGATCTGATTTGTCACCGCATAACCCTAATTATCCATATACTTGGTATTACAAGAATTGAATAAAAAATTAGAGTTCTTACGAGGTAAAAATAGAATTTCACTTGTATATGCAATCATTGGACAAATTTAATTAGATTAATTGGATCCTCAGCACTGTTTTTCAAGCATCGAGAATTGACAAAAAAATTGAATCAAAAAGTTAATTTTTCATTATATTTTATATTACATCGGCCTAGCTCCAATGCACATCGAGTTGGGGAGCTTTTTTTTTTTTTTAAATCAAGTTTTGCGCTTACCTTTTTTTCCAAAATTAATCAAGTAATAATACTCAATCATACTTAATTATGTGAATCATGTGATTATGTGAGTCATTCTTAAAAGAATTCTGATTCAATATAATACTCGATCATAATTATGTGAATCATGTGATTAGTACGGTGATGATAGCGATTTTGACATGACTTCTTCTTGTTTGTGTGTTGTGAATTAAAATATTATTATTTAGATCAATAAGGATTGAGATAAAAGGAGTGTGACTCCTCAAGTATCTAGTTTGAGTTCTAGATCAAATGTAAAAAAATTTTGTTATACTAAATTAGTTAAGTTCGACGATGAATCGATTTGTGAACAATACGTATAATCGTTAATATCACGAAGATTAAATCGTTAATATTATTTTTTCAAACACCGATAGCTTGACAATATATTATTATTATTATTATTTAGTCTCGAGTTAGGATGCATGGTATGGTCAAAGTGTGAAAATATGATTAAGTCGGTTTGTGTCCGTACTGGCAGGTGCATGCATCCTCGCAGATTCAGAATTGGTGATGGCTACTTGAGTTCATCATCTTGGCCCCACTAATACTACTACATCCACCCATCTCTATCCATCTAATTCATTGTAATTAAGAGATGTTATATATATATATATGATCACCTAATCATAAGATGTATGGATGACACTATCAGAGATCTCACACCCATGTGGATCTTATAAGTAATGGTTAAAATTATCATTATTAAATTGATTATATATAAATATAGATCTTGGTGCAACACTTTTGGGGAAAAAGGAAAAAAAAAACTTAATGGCGTATCCAAGTAAGCTTCTCATTTTGCGATTGATGTTTAAAGTTGTTTTAGCGTGTGATCCAATTAAGGAAATAAATGTTAAAAGTTAATTTCTCCGTTAAACAATATATTTAAAATTCGAACTTAAGGTCAAGAATAAGAAATGTACGAAATATCTTTTTACTCCACGCCCACGAGGCATCAAATAATTGAGACATGTGACATTAAAAGTATGAGTCAGTACTTAAGAAGTTATGCTTTTAAGATCAAACGTGCTTTCATGTGCCTAGACTAAGAAATATCCCCCACATAATTTCTTACCCGTCCAAGTTTTAGATTGTTGCATTAAATAAACTAAGATATGGTTCATATAGTCATTTTTTTTTAACTTTGAATTCTAGTGTTGGATTTGATAGTGGTTATTTAAAAATATATTTCATAGCATAACAAGAAAGTTATTTTCAATCAAAGTGATAACTTAATCTCTTCATAATAAAGATGGAATGTCTAAAAAATATAGTAGAAGAGTAAACCACATTTTATTTAAGTGGAATTTTTTTTTTACTTCATTGTCGATTTCGATAGGTAGCAAACAACTTGATGTGCTACGAAAAAGACCCATCTTTCTTTTTTGAAATGGTATGACATTGACATTCCAACTTTTTTAATAATAGAAATATATATATATCATTTAAAAAAATTGAGGCTAACATGCTTCAATTTTGATTATATTATAGATATATATTTACGCCTTCTTGTTTGTTTCTTAATTTACTTTTCAATTGATATATTAAAAAAAGGACAAGTCTATTTCCACCTTGTCGACAATAATAATAATAATATATAGATAGAGAGAGAGGGGGAGAGAGAGAGAGGTGTTTTAATTGTACACGGGGGGTCTCGACATATGTCACGTACTGACACGTGGGATCTCGATGTGTGAGAGCGATGGAAGCCACGTCCCCGGTGTCGTGCCACATTTTTTTTGTGGAAAATTTTGCCAACTCGACATATTTCGTCGTCCATGGATCTCCAATTTAATTTGTAGTCTCCAGAAATTTGGTCATTTCCTATTCCTCATTATTAGATCAGACAAAAAATAATGAGGATGTGAAGCACTTGAGGTGTAAAATAAAGTTTAAGAAACTAATTAAATTTTTTTATTGATATCCTAATAATTCCTGAGTTTAATTATTAAAATTGTCGCTTAATTAGAATAAGAAAAAAATGATTGTGCTATCTTTTTTAAGGAGTAACATTATCATTATTCTATTAATTATCATTCATTTCATAATGAATGATGGATAAAAAAAATTGTTTAATTAATCAAGTCACCGTCCGTCATGAATTGAATGGTGATTAATAAAAATATGATGGTGTTATTTCATAAAAGATAGTACAAATATTAAACACTTAGAACAATACCATTTGCTCTTTATTTTTATTGACAATTCTTTAAATTTTAATTAAATTGTAAATATTTTGTTACTCCTAGCTTTTACAAAAAATGAAGCCTCGTTATTCGGACAATGAGATGAATTTGAGAGCTTGAGGATGGAGTTCTTGAGAGTGAGATAAGAAATAATTTTTTTATTTTGTATTGAAATTTCTATATAATTACACGAGGTTGGATTATTATATTCTTATAATCCTCATTATTTTCTTTCGTGGCAAAAGATTATAGTCGTCCGATGACGTAGCCCAATTAACGATGAATATCTTAAATCTCTCGTCTGTTTTGTGTATGTGATTGCTCTCTCTTCCTTCTTTTATAATAATTTTGAATATTAAATTTATCATATGCTAATAATTTTGAACACCAACAAATATTGATTCTTTAAAAAAATAGGAAAATAAATAATTATTTAAGAAACTACTTACCGAGAAAAAAATATTTAAGACAACGTCTTGTATCAAGCATGTAAGTTAAAAATAAATAATTAAACGTGAATGTTAATGTTAGATATAGTTTCTAAGATATATACATGAACATGGAATCAGATTAAGATAGGTTGATCATACTTTTCTCATGACCCTTGTGGTATTTTATATTCCATCATGGGACGTCATAAAATGCTCAATAAAGACAAAAGATTGTTTTCACTACCAATATATTAGGAGAAAATATTGAATAGTGGTACTTCATAAAATGGAATTTGTAATCCTAATTATGCATTAGTTGAGTTGAAAATTATAATTATTATAAATAATTACATACATACATATATATATATATATATATGGAATAATTTAAAATATTGTGATGCATAATGTTTGTTCAAATTTTGATGTTGTTCATATTTTTTAATGATATTTTGCAAATGAATTTGTATTATTTTTCTTATATAGCTTTAATAGAAAAAAAATCTCAGACAATTGGATATTTGCAACCGACAAAAATATAGAAATAACAATTTTCATTTTAAACTTAGGTTAATGTTCTATCTAAAATTATGATTTAATTTATCTCCATCGCATCCTTATGCTTTGGAGAGATGCTAAGCAGATATGAATTATTGAAGACAAATTATTTATTTGAATCGTTGACTAGGTCTTTAGAGGTAAATTAAACCTTTGAAATTATTGACGGTTCAATAAATGGAAAAAAAATAGTTTGATAATAAATAGCAATTCGAGCAATAGTGAATAGCAGGATAACAATTAGAGGTTGATTTAGGACATTGGTAAATAAGTGTTTGATTTAACAATATAATAAGTTGATGACTATTAAATGACATAATTAAATATATGATAAATTATTTAATTCAAACACTATATAAAGTTTATTATAATGTAATAAGTATATATTTATATTTTAAATCAAACTAACTTAAATATCACAATTAATAATGTATAACTTTTATTAAAGCATATAAATATTTATATTCACAATAAAATTTATATTAAATTAGCATTTTTATCCATCACACAATAAATAATTAATTATGCAAATAATTAAACATGCATATAAAAAATTAAAGGATTCAAAGAATACGTGGACTCATCGTTGATTTATAAATCAATGATAGTTCTTGATAAGTACTTTTCAAAATATATTTATAATAAAGGATCCACATAATTTTTAATCCCATTTTAAATTATAGTCAAATGATGATAACATAAAATGAGAATATAGTAAAGTTTAGCTGAAAAAAACAATAGTATAAAGATAAGATTAGGAAAACAATACAAATCAGTAACCTCTAACCGGCATTTTAATATTTTTTTTTTTACAATTCTAACTTCTATTCATTTGTCATTTATTATAAAAAAATAATGTTTGAGCCACTACAATCCAATACACAGTCAAACATTGAAAATGTATTTTCTTATAATTAGTTTCAATAATTTCGATAATTTTTTTTTCAATAAATAGAATAGAAAATTTTGAATTGAACTATTTATTGTTGAATTTTCTGTCTCTCTCTTTTTTTTTAAAAAAATAAAACTTAAAGTAAACATAGAACTGTTGAAAAAAAAAACACATCCAACTTAACTTTTATATTTCAATTTGTTGATTACAATCATTCTCTTGTGACAACCTCTCCTTTTTTATGTGGTCAAGACTATTAGCACTTTACTAATTCGAAGTTGCGGAACGACTTGAAAAGAACCTCTTTATATAATCTTATATACAAGTCTCCAAGATCCCAAGCATCCATGAAGGCCAATAACATTATACATCATTTTGCATCAATATGTTCATGCCAATTACATACTACAAGTCTAGGACCCATCCAGACAAATCACAGGTGTCCAAGGGGTTTGTTTTTATATAAAAAAATATTTTATTTATATTATCAGTTCATAAGTCTTTATTTTTAATTACTGATTTAATTATTTTGTATAATTTAATGCTACTACACTATAACATTCTTATTTGATAAATTTAAATTTTTGGCGTTATATTCTATATTTTCATTATCATATTAAATGTATTTGTATTAATTTTATTATTATTTAAATTTTAAAATATTGCCGTACTAAAAGTAAGTTATAAAAAAATATTCAGCATTTTTTTCCCAAAACAATTATTGAGATCTCACTTACCATCTCCAACTCCAAGTCTAAAATATGAATCTGTCAGCTGTCATCCTCCTCTTTGATGTACTCCAAGATTAAAATAGCAATTTAGTTTGGCCGACATATCTAATTAAGACAACTACTATTCTAAACAAAATCTAATAACTCCGAATTTTTATTTCTATAGTCATTAATTTTATATAAAAAAAGAGTTTACTCTTTTCTCTTTATTAAGATTATTACGTTTAAAGGTTGACAAAAATTAATAATTTTGAAATATATTCATGTAATAGTGCAATTATTCTATATTATTAAAACTCCAAATAATTACTTAAAAATATCTCCTACATTTATTGAAAGAATTTGTGCTCGCCCTCAAAAGTACAATTAGCTGTACCGCAGCGTTCATGGACATCAAAATCACAATTACTTACTTTCCAAATCACAAGTCAAAAAGCAACAAAACAAAAATGGACAAGAAAAAAGCGACACATTAACCAAATCCATCAAAAATAAAATAAATTTTCCAAATTCGTTTTTACCTTTTTTTTTAAAAAAATAATAAAAAATAAAAAAATTTCCTCACGTTTTCATCTTTTTGATAAGTCAATTGCCAGGGGAGTAAAAGGAGCACCATCTTATCCATTATAATCCTCTTCACCTGCCATTAATTATATATTAATTAGTGCATAGTAACAAGATATACTTCACATTAATGCAAATCTTCTCTGCCTTGTCATCATTCCCTTTTTTACCACTTTTTTTTTCTGTCACTCTCTCTCTCTCTTTCTCTTTCTCTTTCTCTTTCTCTCTCTCTCTCTTTCTCTTTCTCTTTCTCTCTCTCTCCACCCCATAATTATATTTTGGAAATTTTATCATGAGACCAAATCATTTATGATAATTAATATCCTGTTAATTATAATCTAATCAGGCTCTGCATTGTAGCAGAAGCCTCAGACAAAAACAAAACCCACACAAAGGGGGGGATTTATATATTCACAGTTCCACAAGTATTGCAGCATTTGGCCTCCTGGACACCACAACCCCAACTTGATTTTTCTGCTTATATTCCGCCATTTTTTTTGCTTGCCTTCGGTTCCTTGCTGGCCGAGTGCACGTCTCTGGGAGGGAAGATATGGATGCGAGGACGAGCAGAGTGGCCTGACTCCCTCGAGCTCCTCCATTTGCTTGTGCAGGGAAGGTAGCATGGGATTCTGAGATTTCAGTTACATGGCGATGGATCTCGAGAGCGGTCCCTACGCCAATCTCGCAAAGGTGGGTTTTTTGGAATTAGTTCGTGGAGCATTAAAGTTTGGATTTTGCAGAGTTTTTTCTTTTTACTCCTCTGGTTGGATTCTGGGTTCAAAGATGTTTTTTTTTTAATGAATCTGTCATTTTGAAGGTTTTTTTTATCCGGAGGGTTGAAGTTTCTGCAATTTTGAGTTCCAAGGAGGGATTTTTGTCGGACTGCTCGATGCTCTTAACGCAGGCTCTCGTGTCAGGGACCGGATTTTGAGGCGTTTTCATGTGGGTTTTTCCTGTGAAATTGTTCCTGTTAAAGAACTTTGTCGAGTTGTTTCGTGGGTTTGTTTTTTTTTAGGGAAATGGAGGATCTTTGTTGGTTTCTTTGTGGTGACACGTTTGAATTGATATTTAATTTTAAGATTCCCGAGTTCGTAACGGCGGAGTTTGTTGTCGAAGGAGTGTTCTTCTTGTGTGCATTCTTTTCTCTACATGGTCTTTTTGCTCCACAATTTTCTGCATGAAATTTTAAACGGAGCGGAGAATGATTGGGTTTCCAGGTTCGCAATATATTCGATTTAATGTCTATGTTAATATTCCGGAGTGCTCTCTGTTGATTTTGCGTATCGAAGACGAGGTTGTGCTCACTCTCTCGGCATTTCAGAAGCAATCTTGGAGGTCCGTCCTGCTGCTGGCCTACCAAAGCCTTGGTGTTGTCTATGGCGACCTGAGCACGTCTCCACTCTATGTGTACCGGAACACCTTTGCCGACGACATTGTGCACTCGGAGAGCAACGAGGAGATCTATGGCGTGCTCTCCTTTGTTTTCTGGACCCTCACTCTCATCCCTCTTCTCAAGTATGTTTTCATCGTGCTCCGGGCGGATGACAATGGTGAGGGCGGCACGTTCGCCCTTTACTCCCTCCTCTGCCGCCATGCCCGCATTGGTTTCTTGACCAGTGGCCAGCTTGCTGATGAGGAGCTCTCGGCGTATAAGAAGAACGATGAAAACTCTTCCAGATTTTCAGGGGTTGAAACTGCTTTCTCAGGCAGCCGAGCCCCTTCAACTGCACTGAGGAGGATCTTGGAGAAGTACCAGGTGCTGCAGCGCATGCTGCTGATTCTTGCGCTGCTCGGGACATGTATGGTAATAGGAGATGGTGTCTTGACCCCTGCAATCTCAGGTTGCACATTTGTTCCTTGTCTACAGTAGTTCTCTAACTTCATTGTTTCCTGTTCTGAAGATGTGTTCTTTTTGGCAGTTTTTTCTGCTGTTTCAGGGCTAGAGCTGTCAATGGCAAAGGAACACCATAAATGTAAGGTTTATACTTTTCAGACGATGCAAATTTTGTATTTGATTAATTGAACAATTTCTCATATCTTGTTGGATATGCTCACTATGCGCTGTCCTAATAGTAACTTCATTTTTTTTTCTCATGTGATCTTCTGTTTGTGAATTTGCAGATGTTGATGTTCCCGTTACATGTTTCATTTTGGTACTGTTGTTTGCATTGCAGCACTATGGTACTCACCGAATAGGTTTCCTTTTTGCGCCAATTGTTATGACCTGGCTTTTATGCATTAGCACCATTGGGCTTTATAACATTTTCCGTTGGAATCGACATATCTATCAAGCACTCTCACCACACCACATGTACAATTTTCTGAAGAAGACCCAAAAAGGAGGTTGGATGTCTTTAGGCGGAATATTGTTATGCATAACAGGTGGGAATGACAATCATCACCAATGTAATGTCTTTGGCCTGTGTTTCACTAACATCCTTTCCTTTTGGCAGGATCTGAAGCTATGTATGCTGATCTAGGACATTTTTCACAGGCATCAATTAAGGTATGAGCCTCTTACGAGCACAAATTAACTTAGAACTTTTCCAATTTCCTTCAACATCATCTTTGACATTAACACATATGAATTTGCTTGTGGTATTGAACAGGATATCCTGTAATTTTGTCTAGTAAACTCTAAGGACATGACAGATTAACATTATTATTTAAAGCATCTTGCACACTTTATTATGTTGTTCTGCTTTGTAGTGAATTGATACTTCCTTGCAGGTCGCTTTTACTTGTGTGGTTTATCCATCCTTGATCCTTGCATACATGGGCCAAGCTGCTTATCTTTCGCAGCATCATATTATTCAAAATGACTATCGGATTAGCTTTTATGTGTCTGTACCAGGTAGGCTAAAAAATCGCATTTTGATATGCATAATCATGCCGATTTCAAGAATTTTTACATGTAAATTTTTTGTCTTGTTAGAGAGGATAAGGTGGCCAGTTCTAGCAATAGCCATACTTGCAGCTGTAGTGGGAAGCCAAGCAGTTATTACAGGTACTTTCTCCATAATCAAACAGTGCTCAGCCTTGGGTTGCTTCCCAGGGGTGAGGATTATGCATACTTCTTCCAAAGTACATGGGCAAATATACATTCCAGAGATCAACTGGATTCTAATGATATTGTGCTTGGCTGTGACCATTGGTTTTAGAGATACAAAACACTTGGGAAATGCTTCAGGTACAGAATTCATTTTTTTGAATGTTTTTTTCTGCTATGAGTTTATACTCTTTGTTCAAAGTTATCATGCTCTGCACTTGCCTCAATGATTGTTTTATTTCTGGCTTTGGTTGGAAATTTTATTAATAAACTTAATACTAGTTCGTTTAAAAAAAAACTTAATACTAGTAGGCAGTTCATCACATTATTCTGTTAATAAGCATGATTTTCTGATCTTGAGCTTGTAATTTTATGAGCTGTGAAGAATTTATTTCCACTTCATCTGTAGCAGTACATTTTGTCATTTGCTAATTATAAATAAACCTTATAAGTTTAACTGCTATTGAAGAAATAAATGTCAGGTTAACTGTTTATATGTCAAACATCTGGCGGTAATATTACTTGGAATTTACTCTCCTGCAAGATATGTTACAACTAGCTAAGAAGAACTTATCTCAATGGAAATACCTTGGCATCTTTCTTATCTTCTGCCAGTAAAACAAAAATAACCTTGTTGGATTAATATGGTGGACACTGCGTTAAAAATAATACATATGTTGCTAATTCAGTCTTTTTTTGACACTTTGACATCAGGTTTGGCAGTCATTTCTGTTATGTTAGTCACTACGTGCTTGATGTCCCTAGTGATTGTCCTGTGCTGGCACAAGAGTATCTTCCTCGCAGCATGCTTCATACTTTTCTTTGGCTCTATAGAGGTTCTTTACTTTTCAGCTTCCGTTATCAAGTTCCTCGAGGGGGCATGGGTCCCTATTGCCCTTTCCTTCATGTTCATGATTTTAATGTATATCTGGCATTATGGAACGCTTAAGAAATATGATTTTGATGTTCAAAACAAAGTCTCCATTAACTGGCTCCTCACACTTGGTCCTACCCTTGGATTTGTACGTGTACGAGGCATTGGGCTAATACATACTGAGCTAGTATCGGGGATTCCAGCTGTTTTCTCCCACTTTGTCACAAACCTACCTGCATTTCACCAGGTACACTTTGAACTTTACTTTGTGCATTCACCCGAATCATGAGAAGATAGAGTCAATGATGATTAATCTTATGTGCCACAGGTGCTTGTGTTCCTGTGCATCAAGTCTGTGCAAGTGCCATACGTCCGCCGGGAGGAGCGATTCCTTGTAGGTCGTGTTGGCCCAAAAGAGTACAGGATATATAGGGTCATTGTGCGATATGGGTACCATGATATACACAAGGATGACCTGGAGTTTGAGAAGGACCTAGTGTGCAGCATTGCAGAATTCATACAGTCTGACAGCTCAGAACAGAATGGCTTGGTTGAGGAGAATGATAAGGGAGACGAGAAAATGGCTGTAGTCGGAGGAAGTTTTAGGTTGTTTGAGGAAAAAGTTGAACCCGAAGAAGCACCGGAGCCGTCTGACCCCAGTGTTGTGCATACTGTGGCAATAAAATCAAAGAAAAAAAGAGTTAGATTTTTGTTGCCAAAGAGCCCTGATGTAGACAAATGGGTGAAGGAGGAGCTGGAAGAGTTAACCGAAGCTAGAGAAGCAGGGATGGCATTTATAATGGGACAATCATATATGAAACCAAAATCTGGGTCAGGTATAATAAAACGGTTAGCTATCGTAGGATACGAGTTCTTGAGGAGGAATTGCAGAAGCCCATCATATGCCGTTAGCATCCCTCATGCCTCAACCTTGGAAGTCGGCATGGTCTACCATGTTTGAGCTCTAATGGAAGCTGTACAGTTTCTTTTCTCTTCTTTTTACTTTCTTTACATGTACCATAAATAACTTCTGGTGTCTCTGATGCATCCAAAAAAGAGCATTTGCAAGGTTTCTTATACATAGTTAGGAGGTTTTAGAGGTATAGTTGCCTGTTAACTTCGAGTATAGATATTGGAAGAGCTGCAAATATGCAATACAACATATTTCCATGTAGATACTGCGATGGCTTTAGTTTTAGTTGCATTTATGTCCCTCTTTTTCTTTCTTGTTACTCACTACAGGGACCAAGGGGATATGATTGTGCATTGGTTTACCCGTGTTTGTCCAATAATTATTTAAAAAATTAGAGAGAGAGAGAGAGAGAGGGGGTCATCAATTCTAATTCTTTATTTCCAATTCAAAGCTTCAAACACCATCTAACTTAAAAAAAGAAAAGAAAAATTCTTTCAAACCACTTTTCAGTCTCGTACTCTAAACGAGAGTTTGAATATCAAATTTGGAACAAGTATTGGACCTTGGAATATCTTACTTAATATTGGACAAAAATACCATTTTTGTTTTACTTTTCTTCTCCTGTTGATTTTAAATTTTTGCTCGGTCAACACACAGGGGTGAACCATCTCAGTGCCCTTTCCGGCGGCGCCCATCCCACTTATTAATTTCTTTTCCAAACATCACCATTTTTAACCCTCTGTGTGTCTTCTTCTCATCATTCTTATCAGTAAATTATTGTTCTTCTTCTTGTACAATTTCCTTCAAATATTGATAATTGTTAGATAAATTTTTCATGTTGGAAACTACTTGGAAAAACTGTATGGATGTGATCGTCAGGCCAATTATATCTCAATTTCTTCCTTTCTGACATTATAGCATGTGATGGAGAGAGAGAATAAAGAGGGGGGCATATTCCGAGTGCTATGATAATTATGAGCTTAGATTATGATATTGCTTATGATGATGATGACGATGATGATACCCCGCATATGCTTGGGATAATTTTACAATGGTAAGATTTCCTTCACTTGCTTCCATGAAAATTATATACGTTTTTAGGTGGACTCGGACAGAATAATATTTTTTTTTATATCTTCTGTCAAAGTCATAGCATACAAAAATTAAAGAACCTGAAAAAGTAATTAAAATTAATTGCTTACATCTTTGCCATATTTAACACAAAAAAATACCCCTAGCATTGAAACTAAATTTGAATTAGCTGCCTACGTGGATCTAATTTACCTGGGCCCGTTTGTTTACGAAACTGGACGGGAACAACGACCTTGTTCCGTCCTATTCCGCCAAATAAAATTAATGGAATCGGAGCATGGAATCAGAAGTCACACTTTTTTTTTATCCTTTCACTTTGACGTGACTTTTTCTTTTTTTTTTCAAAAGTCTTTTTCTTTTATTTTTCTTTTCTTTCACACGATATCTTTTACAAAATAAATTATTTAATAAAAATAAAATAATTTCAATAAGTGATTAATATAATATTTTTTATTACTTACTTTTTCATTAAGGAATTTTAATATTTCACTAAATATAATTAATTTAAAAAAATAAATTTTTATATTTAAATAATATAATTTTTAACAAAATTTTTCCCATAAAAATTTTATTTTACAATTTTATTTTAATTAATAATAAAATTATACTTCATAATTATAATAATTATTTTTAATTCAAAATTCATCCATCATATTTACTTTTTCTTATTACATCACCAATCTTATTCTTCATCATCAAATTTCACTCTAACTAAATACATTCCAAACTAATATGTTAATTCAACTATACACTAAAAATTTAAGGAGAATCGCGATTCCATTTCCAAACGACGCTTTGAGATCCCAAAGCAAAAATATTGATTGCTTTGGATCTCCGTCGACGCGTAATTATTGTGCAATTTCTTTCCGTGCGATCGCAGCTTTAATTTACTGTTGAGCATTCTAATTCTATCCAGCTGACACATGCATACGTGTAATGGATATCCCAAATGTATACATAGATCATTTGACATACGAGGGATGGAGAGTACTAGTTTTATTTATTAAATTAATAAAATAATTGTATACCAATTCAAAATATATGTTAAATAGTAAAAATGATTGAAATTAAGATTATCAATTTATTCAGATTATTATAATCAAATCATATTAACAACACATGATTAATTCAAACAAATATATATTACTTCATGTAAGAAGTATATAATCTATTTAGTCATGAATTATAATTATTAAATTAATTAAATAATAAATACTCTATATCGAAGTGTAGAGCGAGATGCTCTGCTCATCGTTGTGTGACGTAGATGTTTTAATCGTTCTAGTTAATTTTTTTTTTGTACAAATTCATGTACATGAAAAGTTTATATACCACCCCATGAACTAGTAATCGTAAATGTATGACGTTTAAATGTCACAAAATTGTAAACATTAGTAATAATTATACGTCAATAAATAGTAACTATATTATCTTTAAAAAGTGTTAAACATCACAAAAAATAACTATTGATATCATTTAAACGTTACAAAAATAAAACTTAAGGGACATTATATACGACATTTAAATGTCACCTATCATTCATAATTATTATAAATAATGACTAATTCTAATAATATTTAATTAATAATAAGAAAATGTATAAAATATTTTAAAATT
Source organism: Pontederia crassipes (assembly GCA_030549335.1). Taxonomy (NCBI): domain Eukaryota; kingdom Viridiplantae; phylum Streptophyta; class Magnoliopsida; order Commelinales; family Pontederiaceae; genus Pontederia; species Pontederia crassipes. Next base: position 50,162,953 of record CM060186.1, on the reverse strand, counting down.
GGTGTAGTGGTATTATTATTTATTATAAGAGATTAATCGGGGGTGTTTGTTTGCGGAATCGATGCGGCACTGCGTCCTTGTTCCATTCGGTTCCATCAAACATCGAATTTCGGAGCGGACGTGACCCCAATTCCATCATTTCGGTTCCACCCTTTTTGTGGAATCAAGAATTGTTGAGTTTTTTTTTTGTTTGATGAGACGATGTCTTTTTTCTTAATTTTTTTCTTTTTCCTTTTCTTTTCTCTCACACCGTATGTTTCATAAAATAAATTATTTAATAAACATAAAATGATTTTAATAAAATATTAATATAATATTATTTCTTATTTCATTAAAAAATTAATATTTCATTAAATATAATTAATTTAAAAAATGATTTTTATACTTAAGTAATATATTTTTAACAAAATGTTTTCCGTACAAATTTTTATATACTTTATTATTATAATAATTATTTTTAATTCAAAACTCATCAAAAATTTATTTTATCACATCGACTACATTATTCTTCATCATCAAATTCCATTCCAACCAAATACAATTCGAATTAATCTGTTAATTCAACTATACATCAAGAACTTAGGAGGACTCGATTCCGTTTCCAAATGCATTAATGTCCATGCAAGGAAAAAATTATCGTCACTAATTAAGATCATGAGAGTCCATCTTAATTTAAGAGCATTGATAAAATAAAATCAAATGAAAAAAGTTGGCATGGGCCGTACTCAATACAAGAAGATCGGTCATCATGAAAAACGAGCTGCCGAACTTTTTTTTTTCTTCTTAATTTTTTTAGTTTGCATTTATAATTAATTAAGAGTGTGCCATCGTAAAAAAAACAAAAAAGAAACAAAACAAAATGTGATGGTTCCAATCATGTTACATTACGAAATATTATATAGAAAATAAAAGATTATAGCTTCGCAGCAATTAAAACTGACATGATTTTATCTCCATCATCCATAATACAAGAATTTATAGAGGACATGTTGCTTCATAATATATATATATATATTGTTGTTGCAATTAAAATAGTTCAAAATTTTATTTTTAAAATATAAAAAAGCATTGATGCCGTCGGGGGGCATTTGGATAAGACGCACCGACCAAGTTGCGCCTGGGAACGCGGAGGGGTTTAAAAAACGGATGACGAAGCCACGTCATCATGATAACGCCACCCCCGGTCCGTCCTACGTGGCGGGCATCCGAGGAGCCCCATCTAATTCGTACGGACGTGGGGGCCATTTAGAATTCGAGTTTGGATCCGCGTCACCCCCCCCCCCCTCTCTCTCTCTCTCTCTCGAGAACATCACGTTCCCAAATTGCCCTCCTATCTAATTATTATTATTATTATTATTATTATTATTATTAAGAAATGAGAAATGAGCAATTCAATTATTGGATAATCTTTGTTTTTTTACCAGATATATATGTTTTTTACATTGTTTTTTATATAGTGATGTAAAAATTTACATTGGTTTAGACGGTTTTGGAGTCATATCAATTTTTCTACTCCAAGTCCAACTAAATATTGGGTTGACTGGAAAAACTTGCAAAATTGAGGGGCCACTAACAGATCATAAGATTTGATTAGAGTTGCGATTAAACTTTTTTTTAAAAAATATATTGATAAGATAATTAAGAAATCATGTTTAAAAAATAAATTCAAAATCTTTGAGTCTAATAATCATGACCTTCACCTTTGATACGGTGTTGCTTGCACTTTGACTACCTCCGTGTGCCCATCTATAAACTTACGATCCCTAATTTAAATTTTGGATATAATATGTGTCCTCCCATTCGCATTCACCGTCGGATGCAAAATGAAGCACGATGGAAAAATGCAAGGTAAATGCGATAAAGTTTAGAAATATCGTAAGATAAATTAAATATGATAACTTAAATTCATATTTTGAAATTAAATAAAAAAATTATAATAGTTTAGTAAAGATTTAAGAAAATGGTCGAAAATACTATTTTAAAAAAATAGAAAGAAAAGAGAGCAATATAAAGTAATAATTCTCAAGTCAAAACTACAAATTATCGATTACTTTCGTTCTCCTTTCCAATAATCTTAAATTATTTTCCATTTGAATACGACTAAAAAAAGAAAAATGAAACGAACAAAAGACCCTTTGGGCGCTTATCTTCTCGCAATACACGTCATATGTTCGATCTCCGCACGAACAACATCCAAAATAGCTTAATTATCTATTTATAAAAATTAAAACAGAGCACAAAATATATATATATATATATATATATATATATATATTGTGGTGTTGACGATGTCTAAATCGAACAAAAGGGCGCTTCTCCTTTTTCTTCCCTCATTGACCAACTATTCTCGTCTTTATTTTGACGTTCAACTTTGAATCAACTAACAATTCCAAAGTTTGAATTCGTATTAATTCAAAAGAAACTTTCCCACAAGACACCATTCAAACATATATATACATATATATATATATATATTCCCACAAGACACCATTCAAACATATATAAACATATATATATAGGAATATTAGCGTGAGATAAGAAATTTTGATTTCACCCTTAAATCAATGAATCTCAATCGTTATAATCATGCATCAACGTTTCACATCTCATAAGACCAAACAAAAGGCTGAACCTGATTTTTTCTTTTTATTTGAACTAGGTTCATCTAAAATATCAATCTAGACCATTGATGTATAATTATAACGGTTGAGATTCACTGATTTGAGGGTGAAATCAAAATCTCTGATCTCACATTAATTTTTCTCATATATATAATATTTTCGTTATAATATATATATGGATTATAATATAAGTCGATCGACTTATTATATACCAAAAAATTATCTTTACAAGATGTCGATCGACCTACTTCGAGTGCTATAAATTAATAGCTCAAAATGATGTAGTATATACAGTTTACCATATATATATAATAATGAAAACTTTAATATTTAGGTTAAAATAACAATAAGATGTGCAAAATTAATTGATTGACATAATCGGATAGCGAGATTGTATTCTGAAATCGCTGGATGTTAGTAACTTCAAGTTCGAAATCATAATACAATTTGAAAAAAATAAAATTTAGTTATCCGATTATGTACCATAATTTTTATTAATATTATTATAAAATTTATAATACAATTTAATTATCCGATTATGTAGTAACTTCAAGTTCGAAAATCATAATACAATTTTATTATTAATAATATTATTATAAAATTTAGCTTGATACATATTTATTTTTAATTTAAAATTTATTCATACCGCTCCTGTCCAAACACCGGATTGCTAATATCCATACACATACATCCATGGCTCTCGATAGAAAAAAAAAAGTATGTGCAAAATTTAATCCGATTGAGCCCAACTCAACTGCATAATCAAAGTTCAAGATACATTTTCTTTTTAACTTCGATTTCTAAGATCGTCCATCTGATTATTCCAAATAAAATTGACAATCGAAAAAAAAAACTTTCATGGCTAATTTAATTTAATTTCATGTTTAATTTCTAAGATGCACATCCCATGGATCAAAACCACCCTTTCTAAGTCATTAAACAAAAAAAAGGACACATCCGAAGACTTCCGGCGGAAATTTCAGGCCCAATTTAATTTATTTTAATTTAATTAGGAGCTGATGTTTATCCACTAACGGCTGACGTGGACCGCCCTCCACGAACCAAGTGGCGCAATCGTAAATAATTAAATTTCCAAGGGTAAATAATAAGAGAGAACAAAGGCGGAGCTTTATCCAGATGGTCGCCAGCGCGGACTCGCGTTGTCGGGTTGCTACGTGCAGCCCGCGGCATTTGAATAAATAAATAAATAATAATAATAATAAAATCATAATACAATTTGAAAAATAAAATTTAGTTTAAAAAAATATGAAAAGGGGGTAAAAAAGAGAGAGAAATAAATAAAAAGTGGTAAAAGAGTGGGAACAGTGGGAAGCGTGTTCCAGCTGGCACTTTTTTTCTTTACTGCAGCAACTCTCCCACAAAATCCAAAAAAAAAAAAGAAAGAAAAGAAAACATAACGAATAATTTAAAATCATGAGATATTTCTCCAAGTGGCAAAAAGTTGTCAGGTAAAGCTGAAAATTTATCGCCCATTTCTGAACAAAAATCGTACCCCTGGGTTAAAAGAAAGTTTAACTACCAGAATTACCCCCTTTGTTTACTTCTATTTTCGAGGGAACCCCTTTTATAAAAAAGTTTTAGATTTTCTAATTAGTCTTTTTTATTTATTTTTGTTTCACTTTTATTTTTGTTTTTTTATACTAAGTTTATTCAACAACTCTTATGGCATATGCAAAGATTACAATCTTCATATACATAATTTGGCACATTAAAGTAAATTTTTAGGTAACGGATAGAATTTTTAATTAAGACGTTTCATGGATATTTTTTTAAAATAAAAATTCAGAGGTTTGATAATAAAACCCTGTAGTGTACTTTAATTAGTTTATAGGGTACGTAATATAGTAGTTTGATATTTTATTCCTAATCATTTTTTTAACAAAAAGACTATTTTAATTAAAAAAATGTATTATTTTGTATTGTGACCTTTCGCATCTTTAATTTTATTTGCAAAGATAAATATTGCATTTTATTTTAAAATAATCAAACACTTTTATAGTAAAATAATATTTTAAAAAACTATTATGATATAAAATAAAACATTATATATTAGTTAATATACATAATGAGTGTAAAAGTATATATATTGTTGCATCCATTTTCGTTGTTTCGTAATTATATATTAATTCAACTCTGTTATGATTTTTTTATTAAATACATAATTAAATTGCTGTTTCCTAAAAGATAAATGTTATAATCTCATCAGACCTCTATCACCTTAGCCAAACTCCTATCCACTAATTAACATATTAACTTTTGTCAAAACACAACATAAATATAAGTATTGATGTGGCTTGAATTACTATATAATCATATTTCAAATTACGAATGATGAGAAGTAAGAAAAAAAAAAAATAATAAAGGTAGTGGAGGTCGTATTTGAAGCTTAAGATTTTTTTTTTTTACTTTGATGGCTCATAATAACACTTTTTTTTTATGTTCTTCTCTCTTGACCATTGTTTTGTTGTTGGATCCATATGTCAATACATATGACCTAAATTTATAAATTTTAAACACCTCATTGATAACTTGTAAAAAATAAAAAATAAAAAAAACCTTAGCTACATATTATAGCTATTGATTTAGTACTTGCTGATTTAGGTTAATGATGATTATCCACCAATTAAAGTTGCAATATGTATTGATTTTAGTTGCGTGTTATGAACTGGAAAAAAATGTAATGGTGTACGTTAAGCAATCGAGACTAAGGGATAAGACCGAGTTCCATTTGTTAATTACCTAATTAACAATTCATTAGTGGGGGTGATTAGATGTGCCTAATTAACAACAATTTCTTTGACTTTATGGTGCATATTTATACGTTAATGAAAGTGAGAGATTTGGGTATATTCCATCCTCTCTCTCTATGCAGGAAAAAAGTGGTCACATATTTTAAATGGCCTTAACTTTTTTTTTCTATCGAAACCAATCGATGTCCAGGGCTACTAACACCTGACTAATCCGATTTCAGGACGGGAGCGGAACGATAAATTCCTGACCAACACGACGACTCCAAGAATCGATCCCGAAACTATTAGTACCCGTCAAACAACTTGGGACGCAGCCCGCTTCCACTGTGCCAACCTTCGTTAGTTGGTTGGCCTTAACTATTTTTTTGACAGGTAGAAGACCACCACCTTGTGAAGGGTGTAAACTTAAACTATATTCGTTTAAACTAAACATACTTTTTTATATGATTACAACTGCAGATGGCACATTAAGCTAATTAAGCTCAAACTTATAATAAGCTTGATTAAGTTAGGTATTATAGTGCATATATATATATATACACACTCTCACGTCGTGAAGCCAAATTGTACCGTGGACTTGGGATATCAATTCACCTTGGAGCTTGATTAACTACGGTAAATAACTTTTTTTTCTCAATCTCAAGTTTTATTTATTTATTGCATACTTTTAAAAAATTTATTTGCATTATAGTTAGACTTTTGAACCATAATTACTCTGCTCCCTAATGACTTTTCCGAAAAGTAGTCTGAGTTTACAGAAGTCTTAGAATAAGTTAAATATGAGAGTTTAATATTTGTATGAAATAATATTTAATGACACCGCGTGGAATTTAATTATAGTAATCAAAATTTAGAAACGTGATAATATACAATTCATGATTAAATTTATTTATGCATGATTTAATTCCTTATACGTGATTATAATATAGCCGATTTAAATATAATAATTAAAATTACGTTTTACGCAATAATTGGCGTCATATATATATATATATATATATATATATATATATATATATATATGCATTAATCCGTTTTGATGAGAAAAGTTTAAGGTAGTTCCAGAGGAAAAGATGTGGAAATTTGAACGAGTTTGATTTGATTTGGTCCACAAGGTGCATTCTCCAAATCACATAAAAATAATAGTATTAATATTAATTTTTGAATACCTCAAGAATTAATATATTTTAGGAGAAAGAATTGCGATATAATTTACTATCAGATGGTCGTAATAATAAAAACGAATTAAAGCCGTGTCAACATATTTTCTACTAATTTATAAAGCTACTTAATTAAATAAAAAATATAGCTAAGAGAAATTATCGAAAGTTTAACTAAAATAAATAGAAAAAAGACATTTTAATACTATAAATAGGAAAGCAAGTAAATAAGTTTTCCAATAGCAATACAAAGCCATATTTAAGATAATTTAGTTGTCTAAATTATGGAAGGTTTGATAATTATTTTAATCTCATTAAATTAAATATCCTTCGAGAAGGTCTCCATTCATCCTTATCTTAACATCTATTCTACTAATTGACCCAATAATTTAATTGGACTTATAAAAATTTATTTGTCTCATTCAATTAAGAGTAACATAAGTAAAGAAGTGCTCATCCATTTTTTTTCAGAATTACACATTTTTTTGAAAAATTCATATTTATAAATAAAAAACAAATTAAAGAGTTCTCAGTTTTTATGGGTTTTTTATTCTAATGTGATATATTTTTCCGCAGTTCAAAATATAAAAAAATATTGCTCTAAAATTAATTTCAGCCAAATTTTTTGATATAAAAAGATGGAACAAAAAAAGGAAGTTTTTTTTTCTGTGGATATCAAATTATAAAAATGTTCGAATCCCATTGTTGTAATTAATTTTAAAATGTTGGGGCATTTTCGAGACAAACGGATAAGATATTTGGTTAACCCGGCCGAAATAATAATTTAATTTCCTTCATAAAATAAAACTTTAAAGGGGCATTAAAGTTTAGAACTTTTACATCTCTCTCTCTCTCTCTCTCCACATAGGTTTCTAATTTCTATCCCTCTTGTGAAAGAACAACGAATACAGCACGAAGACGAAGCAAAAAACGAGACGAGAAAGGAAGGCGACGGCGAAATCTCTCGAATGCGACCGTGATTTGATCACCGGAAAGCTCCCGTGACCTCGTCCCCGGTTCGAGTTACAGTTCTTCTGCTCGATTTGGACTTAGATATCTCGCCTTTTGATCCCTTTACGGGTGAGCACTCCAGGTTTATCGAGGCTTCGATGCAATTTTTCTTTTTGTACGGGATCAAATATTGGTCTTTCGTGGCATTTGGTTTGAGAACTGTTGGCTAATACGATCGCCGAAGCGGTTTCCTCTTATGGTGTCACTCCTTGTTTCCATTTTGTTGCCGCGCTACGAGACCCTGCTCGTCTTCTTCTTTTTTTTTTCTTTCGGTGTTGGATCTTTTGTCAATGCTTTTCTGTCATTAGTTCACGAAAAAGTCGTTTTTTTTTCTTTTTTGCATATGAGGGTTCTCTTTATCTGGTTTCATACATGTTGAAATCAGAATGTTTTTTTTTCGTCTTCTGGAATTGGTTTGAGATGTATCATTTACTGTGAAATTGGATTGTTGACATTCTAAAGTAAAGTTGGAAGTTTGTTGTCCTGGTCATGATTACTTTTGATTTTTTTTTCTTTAGATTTTATTTGTTAAGAAACTTGCACGCACAATTCTCAGATAATTTTCTGGATAAGATTTAATTGCGTGGATAATGTGATTATCATTGGAAGACGTGAATATTCACTTACCTTTACTGCAGTTTGTGAGGCGTCGCTGTCAAAATGCGGGAAAAAGGGGGTTCAACATAGGAAAAAATTATCACGTTCTTTACCAGTTATTGTTTCTCTTAGTAGAATCGTTGTTCATTAGTACAGAAAATTTTCTTTATTATTAGCATATATTTCTCGTTAAGATGTCATTGACCAGAATTGGTGGTAGCAAGACTCACTCAATTATGCAAGAACCTGTAGGCAGCTGAGAGTTTTATATTTTGTTTGACTATACATATTTTTATTGTTGTAAGTTAATTTGCTTTGATCTAGTGTTGTTGTATTAGAGAAGTTTAAATTTTTTAAGTACAGAAAAAGGAAAAACAAATCTTTTTTAGGCCTTTAGCTCTTGGTTGATGTTTTAGTGCTTCTTTCATTTTGTTATTCTAGATAAAAAATGGAATTAGATCCCCTCATTATTGTGGGTTGCATAACTGCAGATCATTTGATGAAATAGTCTAATGTAGAAGTCTTTGTTAATAACTCTTCTTGTTTAATGGCTCTAGGTTTCCTAAGCTTGGTGGAATTTGTTACATGGCATGCTATTTGGAGATTCTTGATTCCTGACGTGGCCAGTTACTTGACATACTTATAATCAATTGATGGTAGCTAAATTGTCCATGCAAGTTCCTTTGGTTTGTAATGTAGATTTGTGCCCTGGCCCTAGTCAATACACAAGTACATTTGAATTTATAAGGATCTTTGCACTGACATAAGGTGTTTTTGTTGCTCTCCTTTTGAAACAAAACTTTGGTGATAACTTATTAAGGACTCCTTAGGAGCATTTGCTAGAGTAACCTTGGAAATCACCAATTCTCTGCCTATTCTGGATGCATGAATTCATTTTGCTTTTCAGTACTAAAATAGATTCATCCCTCGAGAGAAAAAAAAGCTTTTCGGGTTCAGTACTGATAACTCTCTTGTTTAATCAAGAACTTATTTGGACCTGGAAATTTTTTAACACACAGTCTTCATAGGATTGAATGCTTACAAATATTTCTACACAATAAAACTAATTCTACTTAATGAGTTTTCAACAAGTATGGTTTTGAAATTTGGTTGATAGCTATCATTGTGGTTCAAATGTAATCCATGATGAAATTTCAATTCAGCTTCTCATTTTGGACTATGGTTTTGCGTTTGTTTTCAATTGACGTCTTGCATCCATATTCATGCTTGTCTTTGTAAGAACATTCATTTAATAAATTTATGACAAAACATGGAGTTTACTAGTAGAACTTTCTGATAAACTAAGTTGTGTTATCAAAGAATCATTGCGTATAAATGTGATAAGTCAAAATGAGGAAAACATATTTTTTTGAAGTGAAAATGAGTAATAATGTTGACTGTAAAATGTGCTTATGTCTAACGTATTCTTTTATGTTTTTTACACCAGGAAATATGATCCATGATTCTCTCACAATTCAGACTTCCATATTCGTTTTTTCATGTCCTGTTAAATCAGTTTCCTGCACAATTTGCTGGCCTTCTTGCCATTATAAGCCCAGACCAGAGAGTAATAGTACCTTGTCTTATATGCCATGCTAATGTCTTGACTGCTTATTCTGCATGCCCATCTTCTTTTTTCACCGGGTAATTTGGATTTCTAGTGGGAAGTCATGATTTCTTCATCATATTAGGTGATGTGTTGCTACTGCAATTTTGAAATCTTAGGAAACCTTCTAATCTCATTTAGCAAATACGCTCAATTGCAGGACATAACAGTCACTTCTGAAATGAGTGTTGATTTATTTTAGATTAGTTGAGGCTTTCTTCTTGAATCCAGAACTCAGGAATAGTATTGAGGTATTAGCTGAGATTACACCTCTGCTGAGAAGTACTTATTTTTTTCTCAGAGAAAGGGATTTCCCTGACAAACATGGAGTCAAGATCATGTGCAAACCTTTTCGATATAGCTTCGGATGATATGGTAGATTTTCATCATGCAGTTAGATCACTTCCCAGGGTTATGACAACCCCAGGTATTATATCCGATATAGACAGAGAAATAAGCAGTGATGAGGACTCTCATGGCTCCAAAGTTCCATATCAGGATCGCAAAATAATAGTATCCAACTGTCTTCCTTTGAATGCATCAAGAGATAAAGAATCTGGAAAATTGAACTTTACTTGGGATGAGGATTCACTTCTTCTCCAATTAAAAGATGGATTTTCTCCTGAGACAGAAGTTTTGTATGTAGGCAGCCTAAAGATTAGTATAGATGTCAGTGAACAAGAAAAAGTAAGCCAGAAGCTTCTTGAGGAGTACAAGTGTGTTCCGACATTTCTTTCACCAGACCTCCACCAGAAGTACTACTATGGTTTCTGTAAACAGCATCTTTGGCCTCTATTCCACAACATGCTTCCCATCTGTCTTGACAAGGGTGACCTTTTTGACCGTTCTCTTTTTCAAGCATATGTACGTGCTAATATGGCATTCGCAGACAAGGTGATGGAGGTGATTAATTCAGACGATGACTATGTGTGGGTTCATGATTATCACCTTATGCTTCTCCCCACATTTCTAAGGAAAAGGTTGCACCGTATCAAGCTTGGGTTCTTTCTCCATACTCCATTTCCATCATCAGAAATTTACAAGACATTACCAGTAAGGGAAGAAATCCTTAAGGCGCTTCTTAATGTTGATCTCATTGGTTTCCAGACATACGATTATGCCCGCCATTTCCTTTCTTGTTGCAGTAGGATGTTAGGTCTGAACTATGAATCAAAGCGTGGCTATATCGGGCTTGAATATTTTGGGCGCACAGTAAGCATCAAAATTCTCTCTGTGGGTGTTCATGTTGGAAGGTTGCAGTCTGTATTGAATCTCCGTGATACAATGATCAAGATTAAACAGATCGAGGAGAAATACAAAGGAAGAAAATTATTATTAGGCGTGGATGACATGGATTTATTCAAAGGCATCAGCCTTAAGTTGTTAGGCCTGGAGCTGTTATTGGAGCGGAACCCAACACTAAGAGGAGTGATAGTCCTTGTACAAATTATGAACCCTGCGAGAAGTACAGGAAATGATGTTAAAGAAGCAAGAGAAGAGGCAATGTTTATAGCTCAAAGAATCAACATATCGTATGGCTCTCCAGGATATCAACCAGTAATCCTTATCGACAAGACCATACCTTTTCATGAAAAGGTTGCCTACTATGTAGTGGCAGAATGTTGCATTGTCAATGCTGTTCGGGATGGTATGAATCTAGTGCCATATGAGTATGTAGTGTGCAGGCAGGGAACCAAGGAGATGGACAAGTACAGGGGCATCAATGCAGATTATCATCACACAAGCATGCTTATTGTGTCTGAGTTTGTTGGTTGCTCTCCATCTCTCAGTGGGGCCTTTAGGGTCAATCCTTGGAGTATTGAAGATGTAGCTGATGCTTTATATCAGGCATCTCAATTACCAGAGACTGAGAGGCAGTTACGTCATGAAAAACACTATCGCTATGTCAGTACTCATCATGTTGGTTATTGGGCTCGTAGCTTTTCCCAGGATCTGGAGAGAGCATGTAAAGATCATTACAACAAAAGGTGTTGGCCTGTTGGATTTGGTCTCAACTTTAGAATTGTTGCTCTTTCACATAATTTTAGAAAGTTGTCTTTTAACCACATTGTATCGTCTTACAAGAAAACTCATAGTCGGGCAATTTTTTTGGACTACGATGGCACCATAATACCTGAATCATCAATAAATAAAACTCCAGGTCCAGAAGCCATATCTATTCTGAACAAGTTGTGCAGTGATCCAAACAACACAGTCTTCATTGTCAGTGGAAGAGGAAGAAAACCTCTTGATGATTGGTTCACTTCTTGTGAATCCCTCGGAATTGCTGCTGAGCATGGGTATTATATTAGGTACATAAAACTTCATCCCTTGTAAGATTTCATTGCTTCCCTGAATACAGATGACTCAATTGTTCTCTTTTCCTTCCACAGGTGGAGAAAGGATGACAAGTGGGATACCAGTTCAGTTGTTACTGATTCTGATTGGAAGACGATAGCAGAGCCTGTTATGCAATTATATACTGAAACTACAGATGGATCATATATAGAACCAAAGGAGAGTGCACTGGTGTGGCATCATCAGTATGCGGATCATGATTTCGGTACCTGTCAAGCTAAGGAACTCTTGGATCATCTTGAGAATGTGCTTTCCAATGAGCCAGTAGTTGTGAAAAGGGGTCAACATATTGTAGAAGTGAAACCCCAGGTTTGTAACTTCTGTTTATTTCAAGCATGTTCTGCTTCGGTCTTCTTTCACAAGTAGTTAAGTAATGAGTTGTCAATTGTATGCGTACAGGGAGTTAGCAAAGGACTTGTAGTGGAAAAACTTATAGGGACTCTCATAAACAATGGAAAAACACCGGACTTCGTGATGTGCATAGGTGATGACCGTTCCGACGAGGACATGTTTGAAACAATCAACACTACATGCACAAGCAGCCAGTGCGCTTTTGTTCCTGAAGTTTTTGCATGCACGGTTGGGCAGAAGCCAAGCAAGGCCAAGTACTACGTTGATGACACCAGCGAAGTGATCAGACTACTGCGAGGTATTGCTGATGCTTCATCTAAGAAGAAGGTAACCCAAGATCAAGTATCTTTTGAGAGGGCATTTTAACAGCTACAGTTATGTGGTCCATAGAGGACCTGTACATTCTCTGATGATTCTGTTACATTCTTATTGTGTGCTGACATCTTCCCTTTACTTTGGCGTGCCCCTGTTTGTTGTGGGCATATCCACCCTCGTCTCCCTGACTGTAAAAATGGTCTTGTTCTTGTCATTCCTTTGCAACCAAAGATCAGATAACCCTGACATGGAAGTAGGAGACTCTACATTTAGTTTGATAGAAAGATCTTTACAGGAAAAGAAACTATTGTTATTGCCTCACAACTGTCGGACTCTGACGCCTTTGTTATTAATTATTTTCATACAGTGTGGTTTGTTTGGAAAATTCATTTGTTCTAGGTGCATTATATTATATATACATATAAGTATACACATACAAGTGGAAAGATTATTTGTTATTCTTAATTATGTGCGTGTTAAGTTTTACCTAGTATTATTAAGATTTCTCCATAAGCGCATATATGCACTAAATTAGAATTGTATGATGTGTGAAATTTATAAATAATGATTCTTTTCTAATTTCCATGACTTCATGACATGATGAATCATTCATATGTTTCTTCACTTTGTTGGAGCAATAAATGTGTATGGTCTGAGTTTCGAACATCATATCACGTGATGATGCGAAGTCCATTGTTTAACTTGATTTATAGAACATGTTGGTCCATCTGTTATATGTGTAGGGACAACATATCCTATTGGAAGGTGAAAGACATTGATTCATTTGATCAGAGGGCCAAGGGATATTGCCCTCTTACTCCAAGAGAGGTTGCGCTTTTCCTTACGGCTTTAGGATATCCTCAGAATACACCAATATATATTGCAGCTGGTGAGATATATGGAGGTGATTCTCACATGTCTGAACTTCGGGCACGATTTCCTTTGCTAATGACTAAGGTATTAATTACATATCCTTGCACACAATTTGTGCTATCATAGGTCTAACTGCTATCCGTCGATGTAAATTGTGTGCATTGATCATCTCAATGGATAACTCCGCTTATGTTTTATAGCCGGTCCCAAGTCCGGATAAAGGAGGAGGGTTGTGTTAGGCCCCGACAGTCAGCGTAAAACCCTGTCGAATCGCATGAACATGGATAAACGAATATGAATGACGTCGTATGATCCATGTAGCCGACCCCACCTAGTGGGATAAGGCTTGGTTGTTGTTGTTGTTGGTACAATGTGTATATGCCACATCGGTGCTTTTGTTATACCTAAAAGAATAATTATTCTATATAATTTTGTAATGGTAATCTGAACAATCATTACCTTGTTAAGAAGTACTTGTCTGACAATTGTTGATATGAGACCACCTGTGAATTAACCTTAAAAAAACAAGTAAAATTCATAATTTCCAATGAGACATCTCATTGCATCCACAAAGCCTCAGTAATCAGAACAAACAAAGATGGTCAATTACTTTAGGCTGCTGTTACACTTCTGCGACCCCCGTAGAAAAGTAGATGAATCCACCATTCTTGCAGAGCTGGAACAAGAGAAAAGGGATCCATGGTAGTGGAAGCATGGGACCAAACTGGACCCAATCTATGGCTTTAAGAAATGAGATCTTGGAACCAAACTAAAATTCTGCCACTGCCCTTGCAATCAAGATCATGATGACAAAAAGAAGGTGCCACAATTTGTAACCAATTGTGTGCCTAGTGGGTGCATCCTGAGGAGCAGCTGCCAGGATACTCAGAAGCTTATTAGCGACGTTAAATATGATTCAATCTCACAATCCTTGAATAATTTCTTGGAAGAATCATGACTGGTGTTGTTCTGGAAAGCAGCTTGTTCCAACACTTGGATCTACTGTGAAATGTGCTCTTACCTCGTTGCAAATGGGCGAGGAATCAAAATAAAGAACATTTCTTTTTTCTCCAAACAACCCAATCAGAAGAAAACAAATGCCATCCAACTGGCTTCTGGGTTCCTGCCTGCTGCAAATTTTCACCTTTTTTTTTGTTCTGATTAATGAGGGCTCCATTTCCCCAGTAAAAAACTTCTAAGCTGCACAGCTCATTCCCACTGCACAAAGGGAGACTAATTCAGAAATCAGAACTCTGGCCTGAAGTGCTGCTGCTGCTGCTGCGTTAGAGTTGCATTTCCATATGTCTAATCTCCACAGACAAATCACACACATCCCCTTCTCTCCTGGTTCCTGGATCCGCTCACAAGAGACCTACCAAGAACTTGATGACGACTACTGCAACGTGGACCAACTGTTAGCTAATTCCTATGTATTCAGCTATTAGCAATTCATGATCGAACCAAGTAACTTGTACGCCATGGATGTATCATGTAGTAGTTTTGATTTTTTTAAAAATATTCATGACTTGCTGCAACAAGTGTCCAACTTAAATGATGATTTTTTTATCTTTTGATTTCACATTTTGGCTTTTGTACTAATTAGCCAAGACTGTCAATGTTGGTGAAAATAAATAAGTGATGAATGACCTGCTGCTACCTACCATCTTCTATCATTCACCAATTTCCTTTACCCCAACGTCATGCCAAAAAAAAAGAAAATTTATGAACTGTCACCAAACAAACAGATCCGATCAGCGGCAGGACAAAACCATGCTACGTTCTGCTCCTGTCTCAACATTTTGTTTCACCATTAAATTAAGGGGTTCAGAGGACCAGATCATGCACCAAACTGCAGGTGCATGCCAAGCTCCAACATTAACATATTGCAATAACACGAGAAAAAAAAATGAGATCCCTTACATTAAAAACTCACAGCTGCACAGCCAGCAACAATACAAAAGGACGCCATGCAATTATATCAAAAGGTGAGAAAGGGGAAAGGAGGAGAGAGAGAGTAGTCAGTAGGGTTATGGAGTGGGGAATATATCCCACTGGCTCACCCACAGCAAAGAAGAAAGGAAGAAATCTGCATAACATTATTAGCAACGAGACCATACCATTTTGCCTATGAGAACCCCACAGCGGCAGCAGCACCACCTTCTTCTTCTCGAAAGTTGCGAAGGAAAAAGGAAAAAAAAACTTGTAAACAAAACAGCAAAATGTGGAGGAAAGCAGAGGTCTTTAGCTCCCTTTCTGTGCTTAATGTACTTAGAATGCATCGAATGCTCTCTGAACATGCTCATATTTGGTAAAATTAGATTCCACGCCGAGTAAGTGGAGAGAGAAAGAAATAAAAAAAACAAAGCGCTCATAGGCTTTGCTAGATGCTTGATAACAGCAGCAGCGGCAGAAGTAGCAAGAGGCCTGCTGATGCTGCATGTGACACAGGCCTCTTTTTTCTTCTCCTCTCTCCTCATTGTTCCCAGGCAGCGTTTTTGTCCCACCATTCACTCCCTCTCACACACTCCTCGCTACTGTGCCTTGTCTCTTTCTCCTCCCCATTCTCTGCTCTTTTCTTCTCCCCTCAGAGTGAGAGGCCAGAGGTGCATCCTTCATGCGCAGAAGACAACATACACATAGTAAAAGGGTTGAAACAAAGCAAAAGCTGGTGTCTTCGTTGTGCTGCCCATAAGTAACCTTGGTCTGAGTTGCATTCGGATGGCTTCCCACCCACATTGTGTTCTCTAAGCTTTGCCTTCGTCTCTCTCCTAAATCTCTTGGGTTACCGCCGGTTCTTGGTCATGCAAGACGCAATGGTCAAGAGGAGGAAAGTTTCAGCCTTGTTGCTTCTCCTGGGTTTACTTCTGCTCGTCGATCGCAGTTCCGCCTCAGCTGTTTCGCCAGCAAGTAAGTCTCTATGCGTTTTGCCCCTGTTCTTGCAGTGCATTGCCTTTGCTCACTCTTCGTCTGTCCCATTTTAGTTGAGATTTTTTGTGGGGTTGTCTCCAATGCCGCCTCCTCTCTTCTGAAGAGGCTCTGGTCTGTGAAATCTACTGCAAAGACAGGTAAAAGCTCCCTCTTTTCGATTCTTCAGTTGCATTCTTCGGGGTTTTCCGTGAAATGGCCTTCATTTGACCTGTCTCGTTACAGCTGTGCAAGGGAACCGCCCATTGATGAAATTTGAGGGTGGGTACACTGTGGAGACGGTGTTCGATGGCAGCAAGCTCGGCATCGAGCCCTACTCCGTCGTGGTGGCGCAGACCGGGGAGCTCTTGGTCCTGGATTCGGTTAACAGCAATTTGTACAGGATTTCACTACCATTATCTATATGTAAGTTGAATTTTTACGCCCTCGGTCTGCTTCATCATATTGTCAGATAAGCTTGATGCAACATAGCTTAATGAGATTTTTGATCTGCAACATACATCGTTTTTCCACAGCCTGGCTTTTCACGTGATGTTCTTGGATTTGAATTGCCAGAACGTTTCCTGACTCCATTTGCTGTTGCATATTTTTGTTACATTGTCATGTACATTCTGCATTTTGCATTTATCATACTAGAAACTAATAATCTTTTGTTGAATTTTAGTCCAGATGCATTGTAAGGAGATCAGACTATTTAGTGAACATTTTAATTCCCGTTTCCTGTGTATTAATATTTGAACCGAGGCAGATGCTTGATGTCAATAAGCTGTTATTCTCAAGTCTCAACAATAATAGCCATGCATTTCTGTTGATTTGATTTTAAATATATATGATTTCCTAGGGATTCTTGAACTGTGCTAAACTTTCATAAATTTTTATATTGATTTGAACTATGCAGATAGTAGACCCAAGCTGGTTGCTGGTTCAGCAGAAGGCTATGCTGGTCATGTTGACGGAAAGCTTCGCGAGGCAAGGATGAACCATCCCAAGGGCTTTACTGTGGACCACAGGGGAAACATTTATGTGGCTGACACTATGAACATGGCGATCAGGAAAATTAGTGATACAGGTTAGAGAGAAACCTCGAAATATGATCTATGAGGAATATGTCAATATATAGTCTTTTTTGAAGAACATTACTTTTAAGACTATACTCTACTTTAACTCACTATTTGTTTTTGTCGAAAAACTTTAAGACTATCCTCTAGATCTTAGCTTACTATGTCTTTCTGTTCAACATGAAGAGAAAGACTTATTTGCTTGTTAGTGTTTTTTTTCCTTTCTATTCTCTCTCTTTGTAGTCTTGTATATTGGAAACAACATTGTTGTATATACATGTATGCTTCTGAAAACTGTCTCATCTGAAATAATGTATGCTTCCATATCCACTGGGAATCAATTAAATCAACACCTAAAGTACAGCAAATTTCAGGATTGGTTTACTATGACATTGAGTGCCCCTGTCATGTTTGCTAGGTTCTCCTTCATTTCTTTTTTCTGTATTTGCTGATAAGAAGAAAAAAAGTTAGCATCCAAGCATCGTCTATTAATTTTTACTTGTAATGTTACTTGGAAGTTCTATGTTCCTTGTGGTAAGATTAGATTCTTAATGTACTAAGGAATAAAAAATTCATGTAGTATTTTTATTAATTTTACAACTAGTGAGGCCAAAAGTAGAAGTGTAATTATTGCTGCTTAAGTGTAATGCACATTTTTACAGGTGTCACAACCATTGCCGGAGGAAAGGGGAAGAAAGGGGGACATTTTGATGGGCCAAGTGAAGATGCAAAATTTTCTAATGATTTTGAAGTTGTTTACATCGCTAGCAGTTGTTCCCTTCTAGTAATTGACAGGGGAAATCAGGCCATCCGAGAGATTCAACTTAATTTTGATGACTGTGCAAATCAGTATGAAGCTGGTTTTCCTCTAGGTATATTATGTGGTATAAATTATAAATAATAAATTTGTCCATTCCAAAATAGGAAGTTTCCAAAGGCAAATTCTTCACCAAAGCCTTAACATTTCTGGTACAAGGATTAACATCCGGATTTCATGGGATGATGCAGGAATCACAGTGCTCTTTGCTGCGGGTTTCTTTGGTTACATGCTTGCTTTGCTTCAAAGGCGTGTAGGCGTGATGGTGTCTTCTAGTGATGTGAGTACAACAACAACAAAGCCTTATCCCACTAGGTGGGGTCGGCTACATGGATCATACGACGCCATTCATTCTAGTGATGTGAGTAATTGGTGCTTTTTTTACCTTTTATCATGGCTCATGGAAATCTATCACGTGTATTCAAATAAAATCTGGTTTCTATTTGTAGAAGCCACTGCCATAGTGGCTACTGTTTTCACTCTTTTAACTTAACACAACTTGTATCTGTTCCTCAATAGCAAATTGATTATCTGAAATTTGTTTCACATGCAAAGGGATAATATATTGTAGCTTTACTAGCTCTGATGCTTAATTTTATTAATCTTACACATGTAATAACTTGAGGTAAGCAGAAATCATATCATATCAGACAATTTGATAGCTTTCTACGCAGATCCTTAATTGAAGTGTATCATCACCTTCCAGGAACCCCAAGGTACAATGAAGCAAAGCATGCCTCCGTATCAAAAGCCAGTTAGATCTTCTGTTAGACCACCACTAATACCTACTGGAGCTGAAATAGAGAAGACAGAAGAAGAAGGGCTTTTTAACTCAATTGGGAAGCTTATATCTGGAGCCTTTTCGTCCATGGCAGAAATATTCCGTGCAATATTCCCATTTTCCAGAAGGAAATCACATGTCAGTCAGTATCAGTATCAGAATCAGCATCAACAGCACAGGATGAACACATTACCCATGCAAGAGAGTTTTGTCATACCTGATGATGAGATACCACCACCATTAGAAATGAGAGTGCCAACGCCTCGTAAGACTTATGCCTTTATGTCAAAGGAGCCAGAAAAGATCCACCGTATATGGCATGGGAGGCCTCACTTTACTGGCTGGGATGCCGAGCTGCCACCACAGCAGCAGCAAATACATCAGCAGCAGCACCTGCAACATCACAGACAGTATTCTTCAGGCCCCCAGACTTACTATGAGCAGAGCAGTGAAACGACTAATGAGGTTGTTTTCGGAGCAGTTCAGGAGATGGATAGCAAGCGCAGAACAGTGGAGATCAAGGCTGTGAACTATGGGGATCCCATCTATGAGCATTATGGTATGCGGCACCGGAACACTTTCATGGGTTATACTGGCAACTACTGAACTAAGAAGAATCTTTTTTTTTCCCTTTCTTTCTACATGGGAATGATATCAAACTTTGGTATTGCCCTCTCTGTTTCCTATGTCTATAAGATAGGGGGGATGAAACATTCTGAAAACAGGAGTGCTGAAATGTGAAAGAAGAGTAATGCTGAGTTAGAACAACTCCTTGATGGATGTAATTTTGTAAATCTTTGGTTAATCTCCATATGTGATATAGGACATCTGTTTAAATAAATTAAGATCTCTTAGGTCAGCTTCTTTCAATTGTCCGCAAGTCGCGAAATGGCACATCTATCTCTCTAAACATAACTTTCCCATCCCTACTTGATCATGCATTTGTGAGTATAGTAATTTCATCCGAGTGTGAAGAAGAAAGCAGTTGAAATCCAAGATTTAGTTAGTCAATGTGCAAGTTCTTTGTAGGTGAGCTCTTCAGAAGTATGAAGGATTCTACTTTAGTTAAAAGGGTATTGAATGCTGAGATTTGATCTTGGGGCCTATGATTAATTTGGTTCAACAAATTTTATCCTTTGAATCTAAAGATGCTAATATTATGATCTGTGCATGTGCATTGTTTAACTAGGCAAATGATATCTTTGGATCTGTGAATAGGAGCAAAAGAAATATGGAAACCATGTGGTGAATAATGCACCCACCAAGACTTATAGATGCCAGTATTTATTTAAGAATACTAATTTATTAAAAAAACAATAACAAAAATTAATAGGATCGATTTAAAGAAAAACTCATCATAATGTCAAGGAAACAGAATTATGATGGAAAGTCGGCTAATCCTGTTTTGAAGAATTTTCTAAGAAAAAGAAATATTTCCAAGTGTAGAGATCTCATTTATTACTAGAAATTATGTATATTTTTTTAACATGAGAGTCGAGATCTAATTACTTGCACATGGAGAACTTTTCATTAAAATAAAATGAATAGCCTACATTTTGAGTAATGAAGATATTACTGCCATTTTATTCCGTATTTCCTTCTAGATTTCTTAAATTGATGGTATTGTTTTTGTTAAGAAGTGAAGATTAATGAACATTGGTAATCTAGAAATTAATATTTGTAAAAAATAGTTTCTTTTGAAGTAATGAGGTATGATAAAACTACTTTTTGGTTGAAAAAAATTTAAACAAAAATACAATCTATATTATATATATATATATATATGTTAAAACTTCTGGTTCACAATTGCGATTTGTACCTTTTTTGAATTTTTTTTAATGACAACCTTTTTTGCTCGTAAATATTTCAATTAAAAGAATTTTATCACATTATATCTCCGTTTTTACCTGAATGCTATATTTCCAACATTATCTAATAAGTTTTATACACCAGTCGCACATAGTACACAACACATTATGTAATTAATTTTTTTCCTCAGTTTTTTATCTCATGTTAGTAGCATCTGATTATTTTAATATTAAAACGAAAATGATACGAATAATTTCTGATTAAAATATGCCTTTAAGAATAGAACTTAAGGATACTAATTACCAGCTATTTCACGATATAATCCACTTCACATTGTGCCAATTTCTCCTCAATAATTTGATGTTAATTGTAATTGTAATTACAGTAGAACATACAGATAAGACCCGGAGGCCGACCGCGTTAAACCGGCCTCGTCGCTTGCGAACCGTTATATACACCTACTGCTAAAATAACGGGAGGAAAAAATCGGAAACAAGGGGGAGAGAGAGAAAAAACCCGCCGTAGCACTCTCTCTCAGATCCGAGCTCGCTTCCTCTCTGCTCCTCCTCCTCCTCCTCCTCCTCCTCCTTCCCCCCTCGTCTTCTCAGATCTCCGATCTCGAATCCTTTCCAAAATCTAGGGTTCCTTTGTAACGCTCTTCTCCTCGCGATCGACCGAGAGGGACAGCGAGAGGTTTCCGAACGTTTCGCGGTCGTGGAAGACTTCACCGTGGATTTAGCCATGAATCCCTTCTCGTCCGGCACGCGATTGAGGTAACCTTGGCTTCGATCCGACCCCTTCGTGCCTGCGTCGTTGTGTTTTCCTTTTCTTTCTCTGCTCGGTTCTGCTTTGTTTGCTTGCGGTTGTTTCAACGGAGATCGGCGCATCTTGGCCTGAATAAGTTCAATTTTGTTCTGCGGTTGTTAGAGGTTCTGACGCGTAGGATGGGATCATATTGAGTCCTCGATCTGGCTGTTCGTAGGGTTTAGGGTCCAAAAATTTTGTAAGATGTTTGGAGTGGCGAGTTGTGTTTATGTTGGACGGGTATATGTTTACCTAGTGCTAAGAATGTCTCGTTGTCTTTGTGTGATGCTGATATGTGGAAATGTTTTGTGTACATGTTGTCACTGGTTTCAGGATTCATAACGGGTCGTTGAATCTAATGTAATTGTATGAGATCATATCCATTGAGCTTTCCTTGACACATTAACATCAGTGGTCCTCAAGATTTTCTTGTTAAATCATAATTCACTTCAGTAGGCTTTAAAATGGGAGTAGACGGATTTTGAATTTTGATAAATTGGTAATAAGATCCCTACCCAAAGATAGAGGTTCACTGGGACTCAAGTTCAAAGACACTGTCATTTGACATATGGAAATATCTATCATGATGCCTTTCAATTTGATGCCCTTCATTAGAGAACAGATCCAACTTACTCTATTGGTCCTTAAAATTAAGAAAGTGGTAAATTTGAGTGGAAAAGGATTCAAGTACTCTTTATGATTGTTTATGAATATTGCAAACAACAACAACAACAAAGCCTTATCCCACTAGGTGGGGTCGGCTACATGGATCATACGACGCCGTTCCGCTCTATTAGTAACCAAACCTTTCGGTATATTATTCACCAATAGATGTTGCTCTATTAGTTCGCCAAGGGTCCGCCTTGGCCTCCCTCTCCCTCTTTTAATCGGACTCCAGATTATTTGATCTACTCTTCTTACTGGCGCATCTCTATGAATATTGCAAACGATGTGAAATTAACATAATGAACTGCTAATTGCATGAGTATCTAGGTGATGTATGGACATAAAAGTAGTGTCATATGATAAATTGAGATTTTTAGGGGTTATTTTTACTTATGCGAGACTAAACTAATGAGACGAATTTCAAATCATTACAAACATCACTGTCAAAAGAAAAATCATCAGGGACACAAAAAATAACCTGTCATTCTGATTTTCAGTGTCAAGGTCTCCTAGATGGTTATCAGTCTTAGGATGTTTTAGACAATCTAAAGATTGTACCCTTTTTTTTCTCCCTAATAATGCAGAATGGTTCTCCCTGTTGTTTTCAATTTTCTTTTCACTTCTTCATTATACATTTGACAAGGCTTTAACCTCCTTACTTTGCAGTGCAGGTAAATAATCATTAAGCTTCTTCCTGATATTGAGAGTAATTAAGATGCTTTTACGTTTGAGAGCTTTGACCTCCTTTTATCATGATTCTTGGGAACTTAACATATGTATATGTTTTGACGTTGAGTTTCAACAGATTTTCTGCAATCTTATCAGATGCCACGGGCTGGAAATACTTCCTTGAAGTTATTTTTACTGACGTCACTAATATTGGCATTGCAGGGATATGATTCGAGCTATACGTGCTTGTAAAACTGCTGCCGAAGAACGAGCTGTTGTAAGAAAAGAATGTGCTGCTATACGTGCCTCAATTAGTGAAAATGATCAAGATTATAGACATCGCAATCTCGCGAAACTTATGTTTATTCACATGCTCGGTTATCCGACTCATTTTGGTCAAATGGAATGCCTAAAACTGATTGCTTCTGCCGGATTTCCTGAGAAAAGGATTGGGTACTTAGGGCTCATGCTGCTTCTTGATGAAAGACAAGAAGTTCTTATGTTGGTTACGAATTCGTTGAAGCAGTATCCTTCAGTTCTATTTGTTAGCCTGTGGGAGTCAAGGAAATCCTAATCTAGATTCTGGTTTGCCATTTGAATTTAGGCCAAAATTTGAGTAATCTGTTTTCTTTTTCCAACCAAATTGGCATTCTTTAACACTTGTAGAGATCTCAATCACACAAACCAGTACATTGTGGGTCTCGCTCTCTGTGCTTTAGGGAATATATGTTCTGCAGAAATGGCACGGGATCTTGCACCAGAAGTGGAGCGTTTGCTTTTATCTAGGGATCCGAACACAAGAAAGAAGGTTTCTTTTATATTTTATTGTCAAGTTCTTTCTTTCAACGGTTGCATGACTCAGATATTTTTCTCTCGTTTGCCGATATATATCACGCTTCTTTAGGAAGAGTTCACAATATATTTCCTAATTTTTTTTGTTGGTCGCATATTGCTGCATACCTTTTTATCTTATTCTTGCTTTTATACTAGTGTACCCATTACACACACACACGCTGATTTTGGTACAAAAGGTTTACAACATAGGTTGTGCTTAATTCCAAGGAAAATATATTTAGTTCAAAAAGTTTTTCCTGTGTTTACCAACCAGAAAATATTGGTCAATGGAAATTCCCTTTCGCTTGACCAAAGCATTCTACACAACTTTCAGGAAAGTGTTTCCTCTACTTTTTAGGGAAAAAAATTCCAGTCTCATACTATTGCTCATGTGTAAAATATTGTTAATTACAAAAACAAAAATTGTTCTAAAAAAAATACAAAAACAAAACTGCAGAAAGCATTTTGTTTTTCGAGAAAATCTTTTCCCTGAAATTTATTTTCAGCAAACCATATCCAAGCTTTAAGCTACAACGGTTTACCAAAAGAAAATGTTTCTGTTAGCCAAACAAAGGAAGCCTTGAAGCTAGGGTTTGACATTAAATTTAGACATTGTTGCCCCTTTCAGAATCCCACAAAACAAATCTAGACATTGCGACTTTCAACTATATTACTATTCTATTTGATTGTGTTTAGCAAGTATGAGTGCAAGAGTTATTTATTTATGATTTTATGGAAGTGTTCTTGTAGGGTTTATCCATGTAGAAATGTTCTTGCAGTACCTGCTTATTTCCAAATTTGATCACCATTCTTAATTGATTATGTTTTCTTGTCCACAGGCTGCCTTGTGCTCTATAAGGATAGTAAGGAAAGTTCCTGACCTGGCAGAAAACTTTATGAATTTTGCTGTTTCTCTGCTGAAAGAAAAGCACCATGGAGCTTTAATTGCTGGAGTCCAACTCTGTATAGATCTTTGTAAAGCTAGTCAAGATGCCCTTGATCACCTGCGAAAGGTATTTCTTTTCCATCACACGTGAATTGGTTAACCTATTTTGGTCTTGTTGGTAATGATGACTACAAGTATGATCTTTTTCTTTTACTCTTCCTCTATAAAACATTTTCTGCACCGATCCATTAAAATTCTACTTTTGGTAATTAACCGATTTTTTATTGCAATATTCTTTGGGAATTATAACCTATTTCTATTTTAAAATATTAGCTTGCAGTTTTTGGCTTAACAGCATTTCATGCTATAAATTAGTTTCTCTTGATTTTAGAACTGCACAGAGGGCTTGGTTCGAATATTAAGGGATGTCTCAAATAGTCCGTATGCCCCAGAGTACGATATTGCTGGAATTACAGATCCGTTCTTACATATTCGAGTACTTAGATTGATGCGTATCTTAGGCCAAGGAGATGCAGATGCCAGCGAATATATGAATGACATTCTTGCCCAGGTCAGCTTCCTTGAATAATTTACTGTGTTTATGTGAGGAAAAAAATCCTTGCATTTCTCCAGGTTTCGGATTAAATAATATATTATGTTAATTTGTTTCCAGTGTAATTAAAAACATTTGTTACACATTTAATTTAGTTTTTAAGAGTTAGGAAACAGTTATCTATGTGAATATGCTCTGTAATACTGGTAGGATCTCATAATACTGATTATCAAATTGTGGATGCAAGGAAGATTGTTATAGTTTTAACTTGGAATCCGGTAGTGTCTTTCCTATCAATTCCAACATATTTTTTTTATGCCAGTTGCTTACTAAAAACGAGATTACCTTTCATGGATTATTGATCAAAGAGTTATTGTACTTATGTGTCTCTGTAGGAAAGTCATAGTTCACAACTTAAATAAAGTTGAATCCAGTGTCATTTGTATTTTTCCTGAGTATTGGGATTGCTTTAGCATTTCTTTCATGTGCAATCTTGGAGCTGTAGTGCACATGCTTTACATTTTAACTCAATTTCGAGCTGATGTCAGCAGTCGAGACTTTTTTGTACAGTGATCTTCATACCAGGGCCATAATTTGTGATATATCATAGTTCTGATAAATTTAATGCTTATAAGCTTCTTCTCTTTGCAGGTCGCCACAAAGACAGAATCAAACAAAAATGCTGGGAATGCTATATTGTACGAATGCGTTGAAACTATAATGGGTATAGAAGCTACCAGTGGTTTACGTGTGCTTGCAATCAATATTTTGGGCAGATTCTTGTCAAATCGTGACAATAACATCAGGTTATCTCTCCCTCTTAAAAAAAACATCAGGCTATATCTTTTTCACTACTTGGAGTCTGTTATTATTTTTTTGAAAGAGTAGGCTGATTGCCTCAATTTGCGATCATCCTTCTTTATTAAGAAGGATTAGCATACAAGAGAGAAGTAATTACATTGCTTCAAAGAAAATTAAATTTCTCTCCTTCCAATGTCTCGTCAGATGCAATGCCATGATTAGCACATTTTCCAAGTATCTCCTCTCCTCGCTGAATATAATCCCATTGCGCTGAGACAAAAAAACCCACAAGACTTGAAAAGGTATAGCATGTCAATGTTTGGACAGATAGATAAGCGATGATACGTGACTGCTGTCCCCCCTCACAGCTGACAAAATCTCCTTTTCTATTGGACATGAAAAAAATATAGTTTTATTTCTTTTAAACACCCTTGAACTATATTTTTTTTTCACATTTAATCCTAAACTATAAATTTACAATTTCTAGTCCATGAAATTGTCCAAATTTGACATTTAGGTCCTTCCATTAAGTTCCATCCAAATTTTTGTTAGTTTATTTTTTAATAAAAAAGATCATGTTTGCCCTTAGTTCCTTATTAAAGTAATAATATTTTAAAAATAAAAATAATCAACATTGGTAAAACTATTATTTAAGAATAATATTTTGTGCAGATTATACTCATGATAATATTTTTATTTTTTTATACTTTATATTAAAGGAGTAAGGTAAAATTGGCATTTCATAAATAATAAAAACATAACTCAACAAGATTCGGATGAAAGTTAACAGAAAGACTAAAGTGTCAAATCGCAATAAGTTCATGGACTAAAATTTGTAAATTTATAATTAGGGTTAGATGCGAAAAAAGTTCTAATCGATGGGGTGTCACAGGAAATAACCAAAAAATATATTAATAATCTATTAATATATTTTACTGTCGATTTAGGTTCATAAAGTAGTTACTGGTTTATCCTGTCGCAGATGCACTTTATATAATATATATTAAAACTAATAGTGTGGGACACACCTTGTGGAATGGTATGAACATCATGTCTCCCTTTGCCTAACAAGACTCTGAGTACAACATATTTCCTCGTACCAAGGTTTATTGCTATTCTGGCTAGTATCGAAGGAAGGAGGATCGAGTATCTACGATCCTACATACTGAATTAAACATTCTGCTTAAATATATTTTACTTTCAAAAAATATTTTAGTGAAATATTATATTTTAATTAAATAATAATTACATGACTGGAAATCACGATATGATATTAAAATAAAATATGATGTAATGTTCACTGGGTCAGCCGACTCGAACTGGTTTGGATCGGGTTGGTGGGACCCGAGCCGACCTCAATCCAACCAAGGGTTGGGTCAGGTACCGGTTGGAACCGACCCGGCCTTTTTTATTTTTTATTTAAATTAAACTGTTTTTTAAATTTATTTAGAGGTTTTATATGATTTAAAATTTTAAAAATATGAAAATAAAGCCTTCAAAATATAGAAAAAATAGTAAAAATAAAATGTTATTTTTATGGTTTAAAATAAAATATTTATTATATATTTTTATATTAAAATGTTTAAATAAAGAAGAAAATTTTAAAAAAATGGTGGTCGGGTAACCTGACCACCCGACCCAACCCGGGTTCGGTTCGGTCGGGTCTGCCGCCCATGAAATCATCAACCCGACCCGACCAAAATTGGTCGGGTTGGCTTGGGTTTGGGGTCGGGTCGGGTCCAACCCGACCCGTGAACACACCTACGTGAAACTATAAGATAAATGTTGGACTATTGAATGAGATTAGAGTTGATGTGAGTAAAAAGGGAAAAAAAAAGAATTGAACTCACTCTCTCCCTTAAAAAAATAAAAAAGGAAAAGACAAAATTGAAAAAAAGAGATTTTGGTTGAGTTCCTTTAAGTTCTACATTTTCTTCTTTTATTTTATATTCTATGACAATGATACAATATGGAAGAAATATTGTGTACTTCTATCATAGGATCGATTCGAATCAAAATACAAAAGAGATTATATTTTTATCATATATAGTTGGATCGAAATTTTGACCCTTGCCTCATACCTTAATACGATAATATCCCTTATATACGAGAAGCTTGCATACATTCTGATTGGATTCAAAGTTTTGAAATAACTCTGTGATTCTTCTTCTCATGTCGTGAAAATTTGAGTTTCCAATTTCCATGCTGAATATTTCTTTTTGTGTTGAGGCCTTAATTTCTTTGACCTTTTCCATCAGATATGTGGCACTGAACATACTCATGAAGGCTGTTACAGTGGATTTTCAGGCGGTGCAGAGGCACAGAGCGACCATTCTGGAGTGTGTCAAGGTACAAAATACTTTTCGGGATGTGTGATTGAGTAATAATTATTTTTCCTAAGGTAGATTGTCAATAGTAATTAGTAACTATGCCACACATCACATTGCTACTGAGCCCTTGTTTAGCACCAATCAGATGATTTGTCTAATATTTTAATTTATTTGTTCATTTCATGTGTTTAAGATTTTAACAACTCCTCAAAAAAAAAAAAGATTTTAAATTCTGTTTTACATGATCTGTTTAGGGTCCTAATTTCTGCTTAAATCATATGATGTAAGCACTTTTGTTGCTTATTTTTAATCCTTCCACTCGTTGCCTTTAGATCAGGAATTTTGATTCTTATGTATATTCTGATTATCTGTATTTTGCAGCTGATGAACGTATTATCTTCTCTTTATCTGTGACTTCCAGGATTCTGATGCATCAATACGTAAAAGGGCTCTTGAACTAGTTTTTCTATTGGTCAATGACACAAATGTGAAGCCTTTGACTAAAGAGCTAATTGATTATTTGGAAGTAAGCGATAATGATTTCAAAGGAGATCTCACTGCTAAAATTTGCTCTATCGTTGAAAAGTAAGTGAAAGGACAATTGATATGATCCACATGTCCTTAGTTAAACTACAAATTATTTTAGGAAAAAACATTCTTTAAGGAAACAGTGGTGGTTAGAAGAAGAGATGTTCCCTTTTCAGAACCACACTTTCCATTACTACATTAATTCTAGTTTCTACCACTGTAGGTAACTAACTTTTCAGGTTATAAATACACTGATGGGTCCTACCTTATGTTCAAGGTTTTTGTATAAAACTTCTCCAAAAAAAAGAAGAGATTCTTGCATAACAGTTCTCCAAGAAAAAAGAAGAGATTCTTGCATAAGTATGTCCCATCTAATTCCTTTTCATCAAATATAACTGATCCTCTAACAACAATGAACACCTAATCAACAACAACAACAACAAAGCCTTATCCCACTAGGTGGGGTGAGCGCTCTACCATATGAGCTACGTCCCCGTGTTTCACTTAAGTTAATGAAGGAAAATAGAGCACCTAAAAAGAAAGATAGAGCAATGTGCTTCACTTTTCTTGATAAATGGTCGTGTATTTAACTTAAGTTAGCTAGTTAGCTTCAAATTGTTTTTTTCCTTCATTAGCTATTAAATGTGCAGGTGCATACTAATGCCTCCACGAGTTTGATGTTGTTTTGTATTGAAAGTTTAATTTATTTTTTCCTTCTGACCTTCATTGGCATAACACATTTGTAAGGAGGCGGGGGAAATTCGACTCTGCTCTGAAATAGAAGCACAAAAAAACTGACAAGCTGTGGCTATAACCTTACAACAACAACAACAAAGCCTTATCCCACTAGGTGGGGTCGGCTACATGTGTCTATAACCTTAATGTCAAAAAAATCAGAACTATTTTGGTTACATTCAACTGACATCTCAGACCATTATAACATCATATTAACATGAATGGACGTCTACCGTCAGTTATCTGCTCTTGTTTATTCTATACCTTAGTTGTACCTTGTATTAAATGGCAAGTTCTTTTGGATTGAAAAAGTCAGTTTTTTTGTTCTATCCTATTTTTTAGAGAAAAGCTCTATCCTTGAGCTTGTTCAGTTTGTAATGTGGTTCTTATAACTTTACATGTTTCTTTTTATAGGTTTTCACAAGAGAAACTATGGTACATAGACCAGATGTTCAAAGTCTTATCTTTGGTATGTCATAATACTTGACAATGTCATTTCTATTAAATAGATGAAATTGCTACCAAATTTCATCATATATCTGGGTATAATTGTCGGGACATTCAATTGTTTTTTCTTGTTTTTTAATTGTTATGGGTTTGATGTTTTTATGGTTATACTGGATTCACCTTGACATATCAAGACCTTGGCATCTTTCTTTGTAGTTGGACATGGTGATACATGCTAGTGAATAAACCATTGTTCCTGTGGTGTTTAGTGGGAAGGAGTAACTAACCAAAGTGGATAGTGTGATGGTCTGAGTGTTTTTAATCTTCTGCTGCTACCACCATCTGTTGCACTTGTTGCTGCCTTTGGTAAATGACTGACTGGCAAGCTTCACAGAAGTTGTGAGTAACCAACTAAAGTGGATAATGTTGTCCAGTTTAGCCGTTCGAGTTGTTCTGATCTTCTGCTGCCACCATCATCTGTTGCACATGTTGCTATTCTGCTTCACTCCATGATTGACTGGCGAGCCCCACAAACACTTGCACCAGCTTTTGAACTCATTTAAACTGTTCATAAATGCTGTTGGAGAATAGAAAACATTACCCAATTAAACTGAATGTGTGAATGGCTAGTCTTTTGTCATCTCTGTCTTCTTTCAAGGGTAATGGATAAATGATTGCTCAACTTCAGATGGCAGTATCGAAAGCTGGATTTAAAGTTTGTTGAACTAGTGGAAGAGGTTACCACACCTTCTTTTTGCTTAGAGAGTGGGGTTTTTGGGTAAGCATTGACAGCTGTCACTGCACCGGTGGGTGCCATGTGGTTTGTACACCTTTTTTTTTCATTGGGCATCTCCTCAACTCACATACATGTAAATTCTCCATGATATAGTTTTGATACAAATTGAATGGTGCCCATAACTTGGTATCCATCCTTCTCTCAAAAAAAAAGCATAGGTTGATTTCATGGCACAACCTCTGCAATGATTGCACGCATTAAATTCTTTAGAGCCTTCGTGTTGTCACTAAAAGAGAACTATGTCTTATCAATTTAAGAAATGTGACAGAGCAACAATTCTAAAAAGTTGAGATCAGAACCAACAGGCCAACATCTTCTGTTATAACGATCATTACACGCGCTCTTCAGATCTTGGGAAAATCTGTGAGCTGAATAAATAACCAACCTGATGAGAACTGACGTAGTGATAGTGTTTTTCATAATGTAATTGCCTCAGTTTTTTTAGAAAATTATGACTATGGTTTGAGTAGTCATCCACTTTGTATTTAAAACGATAATCTGAGATGTACAATTGTGTACAGAGCAAAGAAAGAAAAGGAAAAAAAAGTAGTTACAGTGGGCGTGGAATCCAAAATAGAGCTACCCCCACCCTCCTCTTATGCTTCCCCCATTCAACCATCAAAGGGGGGTTGGTGTATTATTTTCTCTATTAGCAAATTGTTTAGCATATTATAATGTATAGGTTCCCTCAATATACACACACACACAGATATATATATATATATATATATATATATATATACTGTTAATCCATAGGCAACTGCAGATGTGGTTTCATTAGCTTGAGATCCTATGTTATTTATCATATTTATAAGTCTCAAATAACTTTCTTGGTTGTCAGAGAGTCTTGAAGCTCCCGTTGTATGCATGTATTTTACAGTTTAATGTGATTGACGAAAGGATATAATCATTCATTTACCTTGTTGTGTGATTATTATTTCTAGGAAAATGGGCAGCACACGTTTGTGCTAAGTATATCATGATAATTTATTGGAGTCACTTTCTGCTTCTCTTTTCCATCGACATGAAGAATCTAGCATTTCATTATCCATGAAAATCTTTATTTTCACTTGTCAATTTCAATGATGGGCTAATAGGGCGGGAACTATATGAAGGATGATGTATGCCATGCCCTTATAGTTGCTATTGGCAATGCATCTGACCTGCAAGGATATGCTGTGAGGTGTCTCTATAGAGCATTCCAAACTTCATCGGACCAGGTATATATAATTTTGTTGCTTCAACTATTCATGTTACTTGTGCAATAAATGCACTAATGGATATTGTAAATCAACTGTCTAGGTAAGCTTAGTTCGAGTGACCGTATGGTGCATTGGTGAATATGGTGAGATGTTGGTCAATAATGTTGGCACTTTGCAAGTTGAAGAACCAATGACTGTAAGTTCCCTAGATTATAACTATTGACATCTCTCTTATCCGGAAAAAAAAACTGTTGATGTCTACTTTCTTTAGTAAGTTGTAATCCTAAAATATTATGTTTGTTCAGTATCATTATTTAATGTTAACAATTTATGAGGCCATTTCCGGAACATTTATGTTATGCTTGAATATTTCTTATGTTTCTCCGCGATATACGGTCAATTATGGTAATATAAGGTATATTTGATTTGATAATAATGTGTGAGATGTCCATCAGTTTTATACCATCGTGGCAAGGTAAGAGTCGTGGTTCATGTTTATGTGCAAACTTCCACAGGTAGATGTGTATTATTATATCATGATCTTATTTCCATTTCCTGTCTTCACATGGGTATCTTGACATCTGTTAATTTCATGCAAATTTTGTAATAAAACTTATCATGGATGCTTGCGGTTCTAATTTTGCTATTTTTTAAAACCTAATTTTGCTATTTTGAATTAAAAAAAACCCACTGGTTACTCATAACCAATTGAGATTGATGTGGAGATATTGATTTTTCACCTAACCCTTTTGGCCCCACTTGGACAAAATAAATTTATTCTGGAATAAGATTTTATTAATCCCACACTTAATCTCATCTTCTTAAGCTGCCCAGATCAATGTGTTCCATGTAAAGTAAAGAATACACAGCTCTCACATTTTTTTTATTCTTGCAATGATTGCAAGTGGGTCCCACAAATCGTAATCCAAGGGTGTTTTGGTAAAATCTTTGGAATAAAGCCTTAATCCTCCCCTTATTCCCATGTCAAATGGTGTCTTGGAGTCTTGTGGGTCCTGCCGCTTTTATCCTAAAAAAAGAACCATCTTTAGAGTCACCCTCTCTTCCAAGGTGTTTTATATCATTGTTCAGACTTTACCTTGCCTTGGCATTTAGAGGTCATCTGTCGGGATATATGATCCTGGCCAACATTTTCTTATCCTCATCCTAGTACAGGATGGTTTAAAAGATGACTTTCTCTTTCCTTTTCCATCTAAGTAGAATTTTGCATTGGATATGAGATACAGCTCTGGGCATTGTAATTGAGGTTTTCTAAAGCTTTTGGTACTTCCCCATTTTATTTGTTGTTTTGCTAAAACTATCGTTGAACTAAAACCCAAATGGATGTTTGATTAAATCTGGATTCTGGATACCTGAATAAAGTTCTTTCAGGGCCTAGTCTCAGGTGATTCTTGTTATTACCATTTAAATAAATAATTGTTTCCAATAGCATTAGTTTCCATCACAGGTTACAGAATCTGATGCTGTGGATGTCTTGGAGGCCTCTCTGAAACATGATCAATCAGATATTACAACTCGATCAATGTCTTTGGTTGCCCTTTTGAAGCTTTCTTCACGTTTTCCGTCAACATCAGAGTATGCACCTGACTTGAACAAATAAAGTTTGATTTGTCCCATGTTTATATGGCTTCAAGTTTCACATTTGCTTTTATCCCCAAACCTTGCACTGGAATTATTTTGTTTTGAAGATATGTTGTTCATTGTATCATCTTACAGACCTTTATGTGCTATCATTATCATTTAATGGGTTTGTTTTCCAGGAGGATAAGAGAAATCATTATGCAGCTAAAGGGAAGCGTTGTCCTTGAATTACAGCAAAGAGCAATTGAGTTCAATTCTATTATCCAAAGACATCAGAATATAACGTAATGAATGGATTCTATTTCTTTATTTGTTGTTGGGTGCAGTTTCTGCTGTAGAAATTTAACTTAATCTAACAACTCTTGATGCTTATGCCAGATCTTCTTTAGTTGAGCGAATGCCTGTTTTGGATGAATCTGCATACATTGGAAAGAGAACTGGATCTTCACAAGTAAACCTTCCATCTGATAAATCTAGTGTATCGACACCAGCTGTAACTTCTCTCAAATTATCAAATGGTGTCGCAAAGCCTCCAGCATCTCCCTTGGTTGATTTACTTGATCTCAGTTCCGATGATACACCAGCACCTACTTCATCTACTAATGATTTTCTGCACGACCTGTTAGGCATTGACTTGATGGCTCCATCTTCAGGTTGCAGGCTTTTTCCTCAATAAAAATTCTTTCATTTAATTTTATGAAGATCTAACAAAATTCGCTCAAAAAAAGAAAAAAAGATCTGACAAAATGCTAATTGGTTTATAGTTACAATCCCTAGCCATATTAATCTTGTTAGTGTTGATGATCATTGCATAGTTTACAAAGAATTACTTAAAGTTAATTTTCTTGCAGTTAATTTGATTTTAACAAGGTTGTCAGGATAGCTTTCCGAGATAGGATCGGAAGGGGTCCGGAGGATCGATGATCGGAAGATCCTACTTAGGATCGTAAGATCATACTTTATGAATAAAAAATATATTTTTTAAAATAATAATAATAATAATAATAATAACTATTTAATATTCTACTCTCAATATCTACATTATACTTCTAACTTTCATGGGATACATAACAATATAGAAAGTTAAAAAGTTAGAAAAAAAAACTAATTATGATAATTCACAATGGTAAATGAATTTTCTCATTTGAATTATAAAAAAACAAATGTTTTTTTTTATTTTCTAAATATCATTTTTTCACATAAGTTTATTAATTGACTCTAGATCATTCATAAAAAAATGAAAAGAGAAATTGAGAGGAGAGAATTTAACTTAATTCATTGCCATTTTTTATTCTTAATATTCTATTTTTTAATTTTTTTTACAATTTTAAAAAATAAAAATTAACTAAATAAAATCATAAGAATGATATGATAGACAGAGAAAGTTACCTCCTTTCTTGCCAATTTTTAGATTTAATATTCTATTTTTTAGTTTTCTCAATAAAAAAATAATTTTAAAAATATTAAAAAGTAAATTCATAGGATTGTTTCCCACCGATCTTACAATCCAGCGATCGATCCTGCTACGATCTTATGTTTCTGATCTCCAAAGTGAGATTGGGATCGCGTGCCCAGTCTTGGATCGTAGGATCTTACAATCTTACGATCCGGAAAGCGATCCTGAGAACCATGGATTTTAACTGCAGTTAATTCTTCAACACAGAAAACTTAATTGTTTAAGTTACTTGTTTAAAATACATTCTTTTTGAGTTACTTATTGCAGGTACAAATTATTTGTTATTATGTTGTTTACCAAATAAATACTTATTTTATCTTCATTATTCTGAATATTTATTTTTTTTATTCCTAATTATTTTCAGCATTCGAAGTTAATCAAAAGCAAACTTTGCAAAATAAGTAAATATATAAAACATCTACGAGCTGGAATATTATTTGTCATAGTCCTGAAAGAATATTAACTAAATTTGATGTTGTGCATAAAGGCAATGCTCCAGTAGCAAGCACTGATATTCTTATGGATCTGTTATCAATTGGCTCACCTGTTCAAAATGATGCAGCAGTTAAAGTTACTTCCCCTGACAAAGGTGCCATTTCTTTTCTAACTTTTATCGGGGATGTACATTATTATCTCGTCAATAAGTATGACATTTTATTTTATCTTAGAAACTGTGCTGCCATCCAAACCTGCTCCCATGATGGATTTGTTAGATGGCTTATCATCAGATGCAACTCCTAATAACTCAGGTTGATATCTTGTTACTAATTTTCTGACTGCATTAATTGTTATACTGATTTCAAATTTACAATTGAATAGGGGCTCAACATCCACTCTACCCATCTATTACGGCTTTCCAAAGCACTTCTTTGAAGATAACATTCAACTTCAAGAAGCAACCTGAGAAGCCACAAGTTACGCTGATTCAGGCCACATTTACAAACCTATCATCTGAATCATATACAGATTTTATTTTCCAGGCAGCTGTCCCGAAGGTATTATCATCTGTCTTTACATATATCTTCATTGTGACCTTTTGTTTTCTGCTAGGTTATCTGATTTATTTCTCCTTTACAAGTTGAAGAAGGATTAACAACTTTTTTAGAAAGAAAAAAAAAGATGAAATTCTAATCTAAAATCCCTTTCACAAAACTCTAACCTGAAGAATGAACAATATGATGCCAAATTCAAGTTAGTACTAGCAAAGTTTTCCTTTTATCCTGAAAGGAGTTGAGCAGGAAAACTGTAATAAAAATTATGGCACATGTGGCCCAACATACTTTACACACTCGAATTTGAAAAATTGTAAGATTCCGATGTTGAAGCATGATGTCCCTTTCTGTCATGCAGTTCAATTCTAATCCCTGTTTTTATCATTCAATATGCCCTCTTGTGCGACCAGAGGATTAGCCCACATGATATGGTGGCAGACCTGATTGATCACCAACAGCTGGTGATAATATAATTGTCTGGGTTGGTTCCACATATTGTGATTTGGACTATAATCTTCAGCATCATTCTGGTCTTATGATTGACTCG
Source organism: Pontederia crassipes (assembly GCA_030549335.1). Taxonomy (NCBI): domain Eukaryota; kingdom Viridiplantae; phylum Streptophyta; class Magnoliopsida; order Commelinales; family Pontederiaceae; genus Pontederia; species Pontederia crassipes. The sequence continues at coordinate 50,126,055 of CM060186.1, read as the reverse complement.
TAAAATTTAGCATCATATGTTAAGAATATCCTGTATGCGTCGACATTTATGGAATATGCAGACGCCAAAATGATTCCTTGGGTTTGATTCATAAACACTTGAAACTTGTAAGCAGGCCACCTGACATACTTATTTTGCAGTTTGTGCAGCTGCATCTGGAGCCAGCCAGTGGCAACATTCTTCCAGCTGGTGGTATTGGCATGATTACACAAAGTCTGTCCGTTACCAATAGTCAACATGGACAGGTAACGTATATGATGAAAATTGAGAATTTTCAGTACTTGCATTAATGTTGAAACACCAAGTTAATATATCAATTCACTTCTCTCTGTGCCCACCGGAGTTAATTGTTTTTCAACAAGTCAAAAACTTGAGCTCAAAGTCTGCATTGGTTGTACAAACTCTGGGGGCTTGCAAACAGAGAAACATGTGGGGAGTAAATGAAATGATGTTTAGCACCCGATTTTCTATATTGATGGCATTATGTTAATAATTTGTAAGTTGAAAGCATGCGCTGTGTTCTTCACATGTCTTGAGTATCTTTCAAGGACTTGGATGTGTTTGTTGTTATTATGGTACATCTAGTGTCGTTCCTTTTTTGTATTTCGGGTGAGTTTATTATTATTGTGTTTTTTAAATAATTTTTTTGTTGGCTTTACCTTTATATAATTGAATGCCTTAATCATTTCACCATTTTCCTTCTGCAGAAAGCATTAGCCATGCGGGTAAGGATCGCTTACAAATTGAATGGTGAAGATAGGCTTGAACAAGGACAAATCAGTAATTTTCCGCCTGGTTTATGAATATGTAGTTCACTTGTGCAATTTTCCCTTTTTCTTGTGGGGGTTTGTTTTGTCTCTCTCGTCTCTCTTATTTGTTTTACTTTTTGAATTTTTTTTGTGTTCTAGGTGATTTTTTATCACATAATGTATAGATACAATCACATCAACCATTTTGTACACCAGTGTGTTGCCGTTTGAGGGATGGACAACATATTCATTTCCCTTGTCAGGGAAGAGGATGTAATGGGAAAAATGAAAAAAAAGGAAGGTTTATGGTCTCAGAAGGCTGTACAAAGTTATCTGGAAGACATTGATGCTTTCGTTGTATGATGTCCATTGCGTTCTAAACATCTATCAGAAGCAAGCGCTTTGGGGCCTAATCTGATGCTATGCTGGAGTGCTGCTCAAACTGTACTTGTTAGTCTGCTGCCTTTGTTCGTTCTTTCAGGTTTTTGCTTGTGGTGACTTTAGAATGAGATCTTTGCAGATGCCACGTAACCTTCCGAATCCTCCGCAAGCACAAAAAATGCAACTCCTCTTACCGGATTCTTACTTTGTTTCGACTTCTTGGTCAGTCGTACGAGTATGCGTTTGTTCTTGGAACCCTCTGCAATTTTCCTTTTCTTCTTCCAAATGTCGTCTGATACGGTTTTCATCGAATGCATGAAGTGGCTAATGGCTTCTGACTCCTCCCCAGACGACCCAGACAACTTTAATTTCCTCTTCTTCGAAATCCTCCCAACTTGGATTCTTCTCAATTTATTTGTGGGCCCTCTGCGCGAGTTGTACCACTCTTGGGCACAATAAAGAAGGCAATGTGCCAATGCAGTGGGATGCGGAGTTGCATGATCTCAGAGAGGTGCTGCAAAAGCTTATTTGAGAAGAAATGGCCACTTTGTCTTGGGTGCAACACCATTGATCCAGATCGCAGAATGACTGCAAGGGAGTGTTAAAGGGTTTAAACTATTAGTCTAAGATTCCTTTTGTATCCGGTGAAAATTAATTCAGATGGTCTGGTTGGAATTGGATTCAAGCAACATCGTCAAATTTATCAACGGACTGATTTATCGTCCTTAGAGGCTATGGACGTTCATGCAAAATATTTGGCAAATCTCCACTTCTTTTGAAGCTGACTTCGTGGCAGATTGGCTAGCGAACTTTGGTCGTGAGATCCTTTTTGATCACTTTTGAAAGGATGTTATTCCTTCAGACATCCTCCCTTTCTTGCATGCATGTTGATGTCTCAGGGGATTATAATAATAGATAACTTCTCTTTTTGTAAAAAAATGAAATATTACTATGTCAAATTTATTGATTATGAATTTCAACTTTAAAAGACTTTTAGGTAAGAGTGAAAGTGGGGTTTGATTATTATGCATCTTGTGGGAAAACTTTAAATGAAAAAAATGAGACTTTTGAGAGTGAACAATTCATAATTGAAGCATACATGTGCATCATTTGAATTTGTCTTAATATACTAACCGTTAACATCTTCATGTAACGAGTTATTTATATTTGCACGTTATTTGGAGTACTTGTGTGATCTTAATCCAGCGAACAAATTGAAAAAACACAATTACTAATATAAATCCATCTTTTGTTGGTTGTGTTTCAACCATTTTTTATAGCCAGTTCTCGATATTTGAGAAGTGGTGCTGACGGCCGAACTCTTACATTGTTATTAAGCGTATTATTCATAAGTTGGAGGTCAATCTACCATTGAGTTCAATTAATTTAATTAAGTCATCCCGCATCACGTACGACAAGTGAGGTTCAATATGAATTTTCTAAATTCAAAAGAGATCGAATTCGAGATGTTGAGTTTCACCCAACCTCGAGTTGGTTGTGCTTCAACTCTTAAAAAGCATACTTGTTGCCGATTTGAATACTGCAAATATTCATTGCATCGTTGGACAATGTTGTTTTCCTAAATTCGTCATGCATTGATTATACTCCTATAACAATTTTATCATAAATCAAATCTCCTTCATTACAATCATAGCGTTTTCCAAGCATGTACTCATCAACATGACAAAAGTCAAAGATAATTTAAAAGAAGAGACAAGATACATATCATCATGTTCCAAATTCATTTGATTACACCATTGCATACCCCCTAAGTAAACTTCTCTAGAACACCAGTAAGAAACATTTTCTCTTTTTTCAATGCGAATAGCAACTTGTTTCCAACTCATTCTTTTGAATTAATCTCCATGCAAGTATCTTACTTTTCAACCTTTAATTTCATCTTGAATTCATTGATAAATTAAGGCTTCAACATATTAAGTTTTTTTGTCTTTTGCAATAATAAACATATCACGGTGTCCATGAACTTCAAGTATCGTTTCAACTTGAACATGATTACCAACACAATTGGCCTCATAAATACCGATCTTCACCTCTTCCAGGAAATCTTCTTTGCTGATAATCCGCATTGCATGCCAATATTTCTTATGATTTGCCACATAACAAGAGTGCTTGATCCCCATAATCAACCTTCACACAATATTAGATAATTTAATTGAACAGATTAACATGTTCACTCACCAAATTATTTGAACTCATCCTATAAGTCGGTAGCTTCAAACACGTACTACCGATTCATTAGCGTCTTCTTCAAACTCAACGTTTCCAACTTCTGTCATGCCATTGGCGTTGAGTCCAGATCAAATACCCCCCAAAATTTGTTTGATGAACTTGAATGAATCATGCTCAAGACTTTTAGCATGATGACATCCTTGTATTCCACCTTCTTTATTAGTGCTTCATCTAGTCTATTTAAGATTCAGCAGATCATTTTCACTATCTACAATCCAAAGTCTACATTGAGAAGGAATGAGAAACAAATTGTATTTCATTGTTAGAAATATGGGTTATTGAAAAAAAAATAAGACATGTTATTTGGATACGTCTCTTCAACTCCGAACCGAAGTATCATATTCTTTATTTGATACGAATAAGTTGAAATGAATTTTCCAAAAAGAGGATGGATTATGGGAGTGTGTGATTGGGTCATGCATATCTATATTATCTGCCACATTGAAATTCACAACCAAATGTGTCTCCCGATCCAACCACCATATAAGCCCCCATTAATCCATCAAGCATCCAGTTGACATCTCAATAAAACATCAACATGAATCTGTCTATAACATCTAATCACAAAAGTTATGAATCCAACCATCAAGGCTCTGGACTCTTGTATTAATTATTAAAACAAATGCAAAACTCTGCTACTAATTATATCAATTATATTAATTACTAGACAATAAGTCTAATATGGATTATCATAATAATAAAAAATGATACACCATCTATAATATCAATGATCAGAGTAGTGATATCAAGATAGTCACAGCATGTAATCACGAAAAAAAATATGACATTAAAGTATTTATCATTATTATAATCAGTTATCAGAGCAGTGATTCTCTATTCTCTCCATCAACAACCGTTGCCTAACGGATGCTTCATAACTTAAATTATTTACTAATGATTGAGCATATTTTCTAGCACCAAATACATATCCTCTTTCTTTTGTTGGAGCAACATCAAATCCTGGTTTATATGATTACAAATAAGTACCCTCTCTAATTAAAAAGAATAAGTGCACGTTTATATGATTACAAATAAATAACAAATCACCCTCGACCACATTGTCCTCCATAAAATCTTAACTAATTGGGATGACAATATTATGTCGGCCTTTATTATTATTTATTCTCTGGCTCCTATATAACTATTGGGGTTGGCAAATCGTTTGACTCAATTTTTGAATCACTTTGACGAAAGCAGTCGTCTCTTAACTCCATTTTTTCTACTTTAGTGCAATAATATTTTAAAAAATGAATAATAAAACAAGATTTTATAAAACATGATATAAATTTATATAATACTAGAAGTAAAACAGAAGCCTATAACATTTGAGTCTTAACATTATACAACAATTAATGATAAAAAGAGAGAAAAAAATTAGCGAAAGACATAAGGTGCATCTTTAATACTAACGAGTATATCTATTCTTGTGTGAAAGCATAGGGCCCCTGTGAACGTATTTCATGTGGATGCTAAAAAGATTAAGTTATTTAGATGTAGTGAGGAGGTTAATTGTACATCGTTTTCTCCGCAAATTCATCACAAACTTACAAAAATGGAGCTTGATTATTCTTTGAATCAAATTGGACTACAAGTTTATAGTGTAGTGACTAGGATGACATGATATACAATTTCTAATGAATTGGTCTATTTTTCATATGATAAACTTATGACCATGTATTCCTAAAATATCCAATGTATATCCTCCCCCCTATAAGGGGGGAGAGTGGTCCTCCGTCCATCTGCATCCATCGGATGGAGATCCGACGGCCGCGGATGGTGAGCGTGGTTCAAGGGGGTAGAGCGTGCGGTTCACAGCGTAAGGAGGGCAAAAGAACCGTCGGTTCATGGTGAAAAAAATCGAAGAGAGGGGATTTAGGGTCGTTCGGCGAGGACGAGGTAGTTGGCGGATCGTGCCCTCTTTGCCGTCTTGTGGTTCGTTCGTCGACTGTAGTTTGTGATGTTCGTCGGTGTTAAGAGTAGGGACGACGACGAGCGTAGATCCACGGCGGGGACGACAAAGTGGTCGGTGGTTTCGTGATGGGAACGATGACGAGCATGGATCTGCGGTGGGGACGACAACGTGGTCGACAATTTGGGCGAGGACGATGATGATATGATGACGATACGGCGGGGATGACGACGAGCACGGATCCGCGGCGGGGATGGCAACATGGTCAGCACTTCACGATGGGGACGACGACGATGCGGCGAGGACATCCTCACTCATGACAATCGGCCTCCCTCGCCGTCGCGCATCCTTCCTTGCCATCACGCGTCATCCCTCGTGACGATTAGCCTGCATTGCCTTCATAATCGACAATCGTCGTCCCTCGCGATGATCTTTGATATGAGATCTGACCTCTTCGACGCGAGATTGCTGCCGCCCACCATGAGCTAGGTCGTGCCCTAGGTCGAGGTCTTTGTTCTCAAGGCCTTAAGGTCGTCCGCCATAGCCCGCCAAATTCTGACCTCTTCGCCGCCGCCGCCGCCGTCGCTATGAGCTAGGACACCGCCGCTGCTTATTGCTGCCTCTAAGACTTTGCCGGCGCGCTTGCTGTCACTGTGAGGCCATCGCCGCCACCGCTGACGTTAGGACTGTGCCCTGTCTTCGTTCTCAAGGCCTCAAGGTCACCACAGCCGCGCCGGAGGTCATCACCAGCGAGGTCCTCACCGCCCGCCGCCGCTTGCCGCCCATTGGATTCTCTTCACCCTCATGCATGAACCGTAAGAATCAGGCAGAAAAAAAATCATTTTGTGAATCCTTGAACCGCAAAAAAAAATCGCGCCCATGAGATGGAGATCTGACGGACGCGAATGGGGAAGTGCGGTTCTCCCCCTTATATGGGGAGGACACCCATTAAATCTATATATGGGTAGTATGGAGGTGAAACATCCCTAGCTCTAGGTGAATCGTTGATTAAGATCAAACGGCTCGGAATGAAAACCACCAAAATGTTCCATGACGACATATTATAATATAAGCTCCTCACCACCCTTGTAATTATACACACCATCATGCGCAAATGCTATAAATCTCCTACTTCGCTGGAGAAGAGTACCAATTAAATTAGCATCATATATATACATATACTTAATTTAGCTCGAGCACCGGATTATGCTATCAATCTCTACTTGCATTGTGTCATAGTTTTGAAGTGCTAAAAACTCAATTGATCAACTAAATTTAACCTCCTAATTATAACATTAAGTTGCAGAAACCATGCATGTTTATTATAATAGGGTGTGGCACCACGTGCAAAACTCGGACGTACCACATGCGGCAAAAAGGGCCATGACAGCAAAAGAAACGTCCCTTCTCAGTTGGCTCACACGTGTGGCATGTGCATGAGGGCACCCTTGTAAATTTGTTATATTATACCTTAGCCAGTCGCCATGCATGAAGAAATTTGTAGGCTCAATCTTTTACTTACCGAGGACACATATTGCATCATATCTGTGATAGATTCATATCATGCTACTAGTGGCACACATGCGTACGTGTCTATATTCTTGTCAGGATCGAGTACAAAGAAGAGATATTGTACAAAACCTAACAAGAGAGATATTTCCCCCCTCTGCTCAATTATTATTAAATCTTAACTATGAGATACGTCTGTACTACCATTTCATGATTATTGATTTCTTCCATCAACTTTTATAAACAAAACCCAATTACTTTGATTACTTAATTAATTTGAGGTTTGATACAACGATGTGCCCTCTTCGATAAATTGTTTAGATTCAATTTCGATGCAATTAATGTTAGCTCTGGCACGTATTAATTTATAAGTGTTTCTCGATCTGTTCCATTAATTATTTTATGGCATGGTAGGTTCACTACCTTACTTGTTATGGATAATTTCTGGAACGGGTTAAAGGTAAACAAAAAAAAAAAAAACAACGTACGTATGCCATGACGGCATGACATGACATAGTAACCTTCTAATTAAGCACCCTAACATATGCATGGTCTCTCTCTCTCTCTCTCTCTCTCTCTCTCTCTCTCTATATATATATATATATATATATATATATATATATATATATATATATAATCTATGTGAACAATCAATGCTGCTATAGAGAATAATAATTATAAATATAAAAAATATATATGTGCACTTCGTTCATGAACCCATCATTATCTACAATTGAGTAGTATGGAATAATTATCACGTTCGATCAATTGATCGAAGCCTCCAATATATTCATATATTTATTCCTTTCGAACAATTAGTCGGCTGTCAGTTTCAACGGCTAATCAATTCTCGAAGCTTTTATTATAATAATAATAATAATAATAATAATAATAATAATATTATTATTATTATTATTATTATTATTATTATTATTATTATTATTATTATTATTATTATTATTATTATTATATGTGTGCGTGTGTTTCGTTATCTTTTTTGCTATCAACCGTATCACGTAAATGGAAGAAGAAAGGATTACTTTAATATTATGATAAAATATATTAATTTTCTAATTGTATATAGCTGAAGTAATATATATATATATATATATATATATATATTGTTAGAATTTTTGTACAAGAGTTATTAGGTATCAAAAAAATCTGGAAAAATTTAATACGACGTAGAATTTTATGAGATGAGACTAGAAGAATATTATAAGTTATATTATTTTTTGTTCGTACCCTAGGGAATTTATATAAACCTTTACATATGATAAAAATTTCAAGACATTATATATATATATATATATATATATATATATATATATGAAGTATTGGCATATAGTTTTGTTTTTAAATTAAACTATTCAATGAGTCATAATATTAATCTTAATCATACCATGTACAATTAAAGTTGAGCAATTTGTTTTAATTTCTTGTATTTTTATTCCCGTCTCTATCTCTACCATCTTAGGTAGTGTTCTTGTTTTGTCTGCAATTTTGATAAGGAGGCGTGTGGTAGCAGTAACGATCCATCTGTGTCTTAAGAGGACGGCAAAAGGAGAACGGGGCGCTCTTGAAAACATCGAATACAAAAGTGAGCTGTGTGTGATGAGAGAGCCAGTGGAGATGTGGGGCTCCGATCATGAGGGAGACGACGTCTGCATGCATCTCCTCCATCGATCACTGTGTGTCGTATGCAATGTACATGCGTCAGATGGACGGATGGAGGAGAGAGAAAGTGAACTGGGGAGATAGAGAGGGAGAAAGATGGTCATGTGCTTCCATGTGCAACCGCCCCGTTGCAACGATAACAGCTAAGCGAAAGGGCCAACACCATCACTACCCCTCTCCCTCTCATCGCTGTGCTCCTCAGCAACAACAATATAACACCTTCTTTAGTTTTATATAAGCACATCCTCTCCCTCCTTCCTACTCATCTCTCTCTCTCCTCCCAAAGCTGGCCATGTTCCTACCTCTTAATGGTCCCCTTCGCTCAACTCTCTCCACCAATTAATTCCTAGCTCTTTTTATGTATCTACTATCTACATGCATATATGATTTCTGAACGGCAATGATCAGATTGCACCACGCATCAGAAGGCACAGATTAATCCGGCGGCAGCTTAATATATATAAAAAGAAAAGAGTGGAAAAGTTGCATCTTTCCAAATTGCTTGCCGCCGAGGGCAGGGCATGCATCATGCACCACTCATGCACTGTGCGGGGGCATGTGTGCGCTAGGCTTGTTCATGTGGAACGCATCCTTGTACATTGTGGGTGTACATATATGTGGTTAACACTGCATGCGTTGGACAAATCCAATGGGGGTAGAGAGAGAGAGAGCTGCCTTGCTCTTCTTCTTTCATGATGTGGGATGGCCGCGGCACATGTGCTGTTAGGGCAGTATTAGGCATGGTTTAACTAGATTACTGTTTAGGAGATGGACCACCGCAGTGCAGCACATATGCGCCATGGACAGGCCACCATCTTGAAGTTAGCTCCGGTTTGCAACTATATGCATATATGAGGTATATTTGCTTTCGAGCTGATTGCGCCAGGGCGTGCAGCACTAGTCGCCTTCAGGCGCATTAAAGATGCATCTGAACTGCTACAAGGAAAAAAACTTATCCTGCTTACTTTGAGGAAGGACATTATCCATATAAGGGCATTATCTATCTATCTATCTATCTATATATATATATATATATATATATATATATATATATAGAGAGAGAGAGAGAGAGAGAGAGAGAGAGAGAGAGAGAGACTTGTTTATATACTGTGGGGAAATTAGTTCTGATATACATATGCATATATACGTAGTACGGGTTGTTGCAGGATTGCCGATCAAGTTGCATATTAGTTTAAACTCAAGATAGGCAAGGGTCCTTTTGAGCTAATGAGTAATTATGTGCTGTGTTAGCGCATAGAATTGCCACCAAGTTCAGAATAATAATGTCAACTTATAAATGTATATATATCCTCGTTAAAATCCACGTTGAAGTTAAAGGATATCACTTTGTGATGACGCCCATGTTGACCTTACTTGCAGACGGAAGCTGTGGGATATCCAACTTGCTCAAGGAACTTGTCATCAATTAATTAAGCTGAAGAGTCCAACCTTTCAACTAATTTTATCCGTGTGGTTTAGGAATAAATGAGATTTATGTTGCCATATATATATTACTCCAATTAATCCAACCCGACACGTTGAACCTTATCTTGCACAAGTTGCAGGGATTGTTTCATTATTGCATACCCGTTCGGCGCATCAATGTACGAATGCATGAATTCATGCATGTTAGCCATGTGCAAGTTAATACAAATGTGGTGCAGCATAAACGTGGATCTTTTGAGCTACTCGTCCAGTACAGCATGGAACCGAGCATTCTATATGGACCGGAAGATAAAATATGTATGCATGGGGTGATCAATTCTTATATAATGATCCATCGGTTCATTACAGATTAATTTACAGAAGAACTTTGTCTTCTGGTTGGGCAACTGAGATAGCACAGGCATCAGACAACATACAACATCGCTGGCTGGATGATCACAAGCAGTACTGCGAGCAGTTGCAGCATAACCATCTCTCTCTCTCTCTCTCTCTCTCTCTCTCTCTCTCTCTCTCTCTCTCTCTCTCTCTCTCTCTCTCTCTCTCTCTCCCTCCCACCTCATGCCTCTCACTGTCTGCGCACTGTGCAGCAGCATCAGAACAGCAAATTTACCAACCTGAAACTATCCTAAAATCTGTGAACAGTGTACATTCCCAAGATCATTAAAGAAGACAAAGCTGGTGCCACTCCCTGCCGCGTGTTTGATCAGAGCAAATGCCATCTGCACATGATCATGTTTACTTGCAAGCGGCAAACCAGATTGCTGCACAGGTCACAAATCTGCATCCCCAGATAGCAAGATATTGTAGCCATTTCGAGTGCAAATTCCGGTCAGCACTCCATTTGAGCATTCACTAGAAACTAATGAATTTATCTAAAAGAAAGAAAAAGATCAATAATAGCAGTTAATGGACCCTAAGGGAAAATATGGGAAAGGGTACTTTCTTGACCGGCCGGCTAGACCAACTGCATGAGCTACGTGGTGCAATGGCGGATCCATCTCCCTCAGGCCATGCAAGATCAAGTACGTATCAGAGTTGCCACGCGTGTGGGGAGGGGAGGAAAGAAGAAGACGACCTCATCCTCGCAATTAACGAGCCAGTGCGCAGTCGACATACAGACATGGCGAGAGAGAAAGAGAGACAAGCTGTCACACACACGCCGGAGCTGTCGGACACGTGCACCGGATGTGACATGGCATCTCCTCCGCCTCATGGCCCCCACCACTTCCCTCTCACCCTTGAGCAAAGCGACAAGCCACCTCCATGCTTTAGAATTTTCTCCTGCGTTGGCGCACATGGCCACGTCCACCCCCTCTATCTATCCATCTCTAAAGTCTAAACCCTTCCTCTTCCTCCCACCCCAGTTCATTTATAAGTTCCTCTAGTCTTCTCCCCCCTCTACCGCTACACCAATCTCCCCCTTCAAAACCACCTTCGTCCTTAGCTTGAGCTCCGTCCAGCACGCCCTTCGATGGAGGAGAAAGGGCGGCGGATGAAGCCTATAGGAAGGAGGACGACGTCATCTACGACCGTGTGTCATGCGGCCTCGCGCATGAGCCACCGGAGGAAAAGCCGGAGGGGCGTCGTTGGGGGAAGGACGACGTCGGTGGTTAGGAAGGTGAGGGAGCTCCAGAGGCTCGTGCCCGGCGGCAGGCGGCTGCGTGCGGAGCAGCTGTTCCTGCGCACCGCTGACTACATCTTCCAGCTGAGGCTGCAGGTGCAGGTCCTGAAGACCCTCTCCGAGATGTACATGCCTTGATTCATGTTATGGGACTGCAGGGTTAACATCTGCAACGTTGTCACTTGTAAGGAGCTACTTTATATATAGTAGATATACTGTGTGCTATTTATCATCACATGTAGAGAAAGATATAGATATCAGAGAGAGGTGATTAAGGCTCAAATATTTATTTTATCTTATCGGTGTTTCATTCTTGTCGAGTCTATATAGGGAGAGGGATTCATTAAAGATTACAATTTGAATTGCGCCAGACTGGAGGTTAAATTTAGCCTGATGGATCATCTGATTGTGGACTATTTCTTCTTATTTACGGTCGCAATATCTTGAGGTGTTTTCTCCCCCCTTTTTATTTTTTCCTTTTGTCCTTCTTTGGGGTGCTCTTTTCATCCACGTTTTCCTTCCTGCGCCCGTCATAGAACTTGTTAGGGTTCTGTCAGCTTTCTTTGATGATTCATAAATGTTGAGATTGATTCTTTTTTTCCCCATAGTTGTACAATTCCATTAGTTATAATATGTACCCAGTACCCAGGTTTTGAGCTGAGGATTAATTATTGTGGAGTTGACAGTGGTTCACAAATTTTATCATCTTGTGCATCAACGATCTCATTTTTTATTCACCAGGTTTCTCTCTTTTTGAGCTATATATCATACGAATGGCCAAGAACATGCTTTCGCCTTAAATATTTGTTGTCGAAATTGTTGTAGGCAACCTAATTAAGTTGACGGTAGAGGCATCGAATCATGCGCGATAGAGTTCAATTTATTTATGTGTGTTCATATAGGAGTGGTTGCTGCATGTATATTTATAATAGGATATGCCAGCAGTAGCAGGCAGAACAGCACCCCATGCCTACAACTTAATAAGTAGAACAAGAATATATTCCTTCTGTCTGTTTATTTTCCTGTAAATGAAGCAATAGATGGTGGAAGCATGTGTGCAGGATGTTAAGTACATTCATCATCAAACAAACAACAGGTTTTCTTCTTCTTTGAGTGTCAAACATTCTATAACTTTTGGCATCAATATTTTCCACGTCCTGAAATGGAACCTGTGTTCAAGATTGCCGAATTTTTAGCTTCTCGCAAAATTTTTTGTCTGTTATTTGTGTGTGTGAGAAGTAGAGAGAGAGAAGGATGTCATGCAGATTGTGAAACGGATGGATAAGTATACTTTCACTTTTTTTTTCTCATTAATTATGAAAATGAACGGAAGTGGGCGATTGATGTAAGGAAAAAGAAAAAGTTGAAGGTTCTGCTTCCAAGCATTACAGCAGATGGAAGGATCGCATCATTATTTCTCTCCCACCATGCATATCTTGTAAAGTAGTGTCATGCATGCATGCACTTTGGCTTTCTTTCATCAATCAGGCAAACATTGCTTGCACTATCTTCCAAAGGATAACATGGAAAGGTTCCACACGCGGCTCTAAACGATCTTAATTAATTTCGCCACCCTTCAAGTTGAATACATTCGCAATCTCATATATATGATGGGTACCAGTAAAAGCACACTTAGCTTTTGTTGTTTGCTCTGAACAAGGTTTCTTTTCTCTGATCTAAAGATTACATACAAAAATATTTTTATGTCAGCCACGCCTGACCTTACATAAAAGAAACCTAGGTCAGGCCATGCCGTAACTGTTGTATTGCAAAATAACGAAATCTAATTTTTTTTATCTTAGAATGTTCCATATTAAAATTATCATTATTTAATGTGAACTTAATCATTTTACGAGAAAGACAGTATGCCTCCATTAATCTTGATTGCACCCATAATATATTATATACATTATTATCATGGCCGGACGGGACTGGATTAATTAAAAGAAAATAAAGGAAAAGATATTGAGGGAAGAGAAAATAACAACATTAATAGTAACATAAGATTTGCAAGTATATTCATTACGATGATCACGGAAAAGCAATTTACAAAAAAGATAGTGAAAAGGAAGGAAGAAATTAAAGAAGGCCGAAATATAACTATGCATGGTACTTTGAAATATATATGCATTGAGAATAAAGGCGCGATGATAGTAAACAAAAATTCTCAAAGTTATATGGTCATTTATTCTATATTAGGATTGAGTGGATAGGAGTTTCTTAGTCTCATTCCCTTATAATCAAGTATGCTGATAATAATAGGACTCGATAATAGATCGACTTTGCTTATAATTCTTAGCGTCGCATAAGTTTGATGATTGACGCCACTTTTCAGGTTGGCGATCTAAATGAAAAAAGTATATCTATGACGTTCCATTAATTAATGTTTCGTATGTTGCTGAATCAGCATGCATGGGCGAAGTATTGATGGCCACGCCCTCATCTTTCGCATTTTTTAATGGACGCAATGCGTTTTCCTAATCCATGTATCCAGCTGCATCCAGCTTAGAACAACAGTGACCTCAAAGCTACCGATGTATAATGCATGCATGCTTCAACCTTAAGCAGCTTTTTAGAATCACAGACCACATAATAGGAACAAAAGGAGAAGACAATCAATAACATGTCAAAAGTTTTAGAATATATTACAGCGCACATTAGGGTTATTTTTTAACCTTTATTTTTAAGTTTTGTTCATGGGAAAAGAAATCCACTTATCATAAGTTTACAGGGTGGTGCAACAGCACAAAATCCATTTTTTTTTTCAGAAGTGTAAAAAAAGCTCGTGCGCTGAGAAAATATACCCGAGAACGCTATCATTGTTGCTACAGTAAACTTCTTCCCGAACCAAGATATTGTGAAAATTTTTATTGTCATCAACTTTTGAAATATTCCCAACTGACAATATTATTTTTTTTTTTGCTTTATGAATAATGTCGACACATTTGGCCGACAGATTGTAGATTTTCCTAACATCCACCAATTTCTGTTCATTTATATGTCCCACTTTCCCTGTAGAGAGGGAGAACTCAAAGTTGACATTCGTCAATAGATTTAAAAGTTGACCACGTCAAAGTTTCATCCAGACAACAAAGCAGGAAAGTATGACTTGATCAAAGTGTTCAACCGTCAACAGATAAGTCTGAAAGGTACAAATGCTTTGAACAATCTAATCGACAGAGTCAAACTTTAATAACCAGTCAGGAAGGACAGGAAGGAACGAATTGATCAAAGTATGCCAATTTGAAACAAATTTGTCCAGAGTAGAGGCAAAGGCTTTCAACACGCCATAACAGCAGTAGCTGTAGGTTTGTCCAAACAAGCAAACTTTTCAGTAACACAAGGATCCTGCCATACAAGAGATCTGACTTCGTAAGCCACAATATGTACATCAAAATGAGAAAGGACACATCCAGTTCTCAGGTATATTTACAGAAGAATATTTATATTTACACAATATGTACATAATCCCAAAACGAGTCCTGGTTTGAGGCCAGAAAGCAGGGGAATAAAAGAATAAAATCAACTCAAAATGTCAATAACCCATTGTCAGTCTTTTGGTTTGATGAGAATGCACATCTCAGCTGCTTTCCTTGACAATTTCAAGTTGCTTGAATTGCAAGTCGTAATATTGAACTTCACAAGTAACTGATAATCCATCAGGATCGTCGTTTTGGAAGGGTCATTGGCCCATTTGCTCGCAATATTTTCTGTTCTTTTTTTTTTTGTTTATTTTCTTTTGTTGGGTTGGAGGACAGTAAGCCATCAAATAATAAAGCAGTAGAATGGACACATAAGGCAAGACTATGACAGGTTATCTGCATAAGTTGGCTCTAAAGAGAAGAAAGCCATTCTTCTAAGTATTTCTTGCCATCTGCAGAAAGAAAAGATAAACATATCAGGATGTGCCTCAATAGAATTTCCAATCAATTTTAAACAAGACATGCATCAAATCCATGTTCAGATACATCAACTCTTAAGAAGAGAAAAAAAACATGACCAAAATACATCAAGAAGAACCGACAGAATAAGTATAGCAAAGGGAAGAACAGGGCAGATTCTAAAGCTGTGACAGGAGTTCTCATAAGAAAGAAAAACTTGATCAACACATATAACAGTAGTATATATTTAATCAACTATCTTGGTGATGATATGTCTAAATCAATCTACAACCATGCATTTGAATTCATCAATACTTCTCACAATTGGAATATATATGAAATAGAACACAAAAAATCAAGAAAAACTTCATGCCAAATCCAACATAATTTACCTGATAGGGAGGGAGGTAAGCAAAATGGCAAAACAAAACTACATGATTTATAGCCATATAATGGGACATAAAGAAAGAAATCTCAAATGAATAAAGAAGTGGCACAAAAACAACTAAACTATTTGCTTCTGTCTGTACATACAGAAAAGAGGTGTAAGAGAGAAAAAATCATAGAAGTTGCTCTACTGAAGATCTCTGCATACAATAGGCCTAGAATAAGAATCTACAATTCAGATCAATCTTTCAATGCAGTTTGCATCCTCCAGAAAAAAAAATAGTTTGTGAATTTATTGAACATACCAGGTTTCTTTAATCAGAATATTTGAACATGAAAAAGAATAAATTCTCAAAGAAGAGTAGCTATAGTAGGAAGAAAGTGTAATTTACGATGGCTATGGAACCTTTTACTTAAAAACTAATGGCACATGTCAAACGAGGAGAAATAAATGAAACAAATATATGAACAAAACAAAATGACAACTTAAAGTTGCGTATATGTTACATGAGCTTTACCAATTCTAGAATGTTTAATAAGATAGACTACAGTAGACAAGAGACACAAGATATTCATTGCAGGTCAAGAGCCATCTTGTGGAAAAGATATAAAGTACATGCTTTCAAATGTCCGATTCCACACACTGATGCAGTATCAAGGACTCGTCCATTTTCCTGTAAGCAATTTCATCATGAATATGTACATTTACATTGTGTTTCAAGGGATTATAAGTGTTCCACCAAAGAGATTTATTTCTGAACCTTTTTTCTTAATTTTTTCCCATATATTCTAGTGTGTTCTCAAACATAACATCCAGTAATTTAGATAAACATTCAGAAAAATACTTTGATAACGTATTATTAGATCCTTGGTTTCAACCCCATCAACTTTTATACTCAGACACAAAAACACTTTTTTTTTGCTGTGGGCATGTTTTACTCAACTAAACCGAAGATTAAAGCTGTCAAAATAGGATTATTGGATAGAACAAATGTAATGTTTAGCAATTTTCATAAACATATCCAAGTAAGAATCTACAAGGATCTTCATGCGTGCAGAAAACTGTACCAAGGCGATTGAAGAATGTCATCCTGTCATTTTCTGTAACTAAATATTAATGGGTAGATATTCCACCAATGAACACTATCAAGAAGATTGACGTGAAGTTCTCTCATGGAAACAGACTGCTAAATTAGCAAATGGAGTAAGAGTCAAGTGAGAGACAGTGTGTACACAAAATCTAAGAATGGATAGTGTTGTATTTAAATAATATACAAAAGCTGACATCGATAAATGCTGAAGATTGTTCATAGAGGATCTAAACAATTGACAGTTGCATACGCAAAGATCAAGTTTAAAGAGAAAGCCTTCCGGCAGTCACCCATCTTTGGATTGTTCAACGATCCAGGGGAAACTTATGCACAAAGTATATAAATAATCAATAGAGCGATTCAAAATCTATTATGGCCTGGGATGATGTGAGGAACTATGATGAAGATCCTTGAGTAACAAGAATATCTTGTACTTCATAGCACAAACAAATCGAACCATATAACTACAACAACAGAAATGCAATGAAAACAAACTTTAAAGTGTCAATCCTAGCAATGAAAACTAAGATTCTCACCAGGAATATCATCATCCGAGAATCTAATCACACCCAATGGACATTCTTTAGATCTTTCCGAATGAATATCAGATCGGCCTCGGCCATAGCATGGCACTAAAACAGCAAAACTGTTATCTATCTCGCTCTCACCCTGGAACTCCGATGCATGTGGTTCCATCCACCCAACTGACCAATCGGAATCATCAGATTCTGACCCAGACATGCATCCCCCATCTGATGGCACAAGCACAATATCATACTCCTTATCTATCCGCCGTTCTTCACGGCTCTGCCACTTCCTTCTGACCCGCCTTGAATTTGAACGAATCCGGTGTGCATCTGCTGGTGGAAACTTCAGGTGTTCTGGCTCCCGGTATCCAGAAGGGAAATCCCGGTACCCAGACTGGAAATCAGCTGAGGAACTGAGAGATGAATTGGTTGTCTCGTTATATTTTCTGCTCCAAATCCAATAAGATATGCGGGTAAAAGCCACGGCCATTATCCGTCAACAGAACAAGTCTTCACCTCCAGGATGCCAAAAAAATCCCCCTCAACGTCCCACTGTAGCTGTAACGTTCGGTTGAATGCCCAAATACAACTTTTTCACCGTTCCTACCGTATCTGTTATAAGATGAAAAAGAATCATTTCGACATCCCTGTTCATCTAATCCGACCATATAAAGAAGACGAACTTTACAACCAAAAACAGTACAAATTACTTGACAATACGCATTTTATATGGAAGCATGGCTAAATTCTGCACCAAAAATTCGTGAAAAAAAAAACGTCAAGGTCGATAAAGTCCTGAAAACTCTAAAAAAGAGGAATTTTGTTTTTCCAATCCCTCGAACAAACATAAAAAAAATGATTCTTTTGGATAAGATTCATACCACAATAAGGAAAGCGCGATCTAGAGAGTAAAACCACATCGAGGCGCAACAACTTGCCTGGTCCTCGGAAGTCCGAACAATAGGAAAAGGGGCCAAAACGATTACAGCAAAAGACGACGATCCATCCCAACGATCCGTAACCGACCGACGATGCTCAATCCATGCATGGCCCTCTCCCGCCGCCACTCTCAAGCTGCCGGCGCCGCCTTCCGGTCCACGAGGCCCGAGCAAAATGGAGAACACGAAGACGGAGGAGGAGGAGAGGTCGAAAGGAGACTCGAGGCGCAGAGAATTCTGAGAAGTTTTAAAATCAATAGACAAAAAAAAATCCCCAAAATCTCGAAGCGTCGTGTTCTCGCCTATTTATAGGCTTCAAATTTAGCTCGTCTCTTACGATCTCGACGTCTACGGTCCAGATGTCGTTGTCCGACGATAAGAAATATCCCAGCCGTCGAATTAGTGGGCCCCACACACTTCGCAATCCCGAGGCCTCGAGATCGAGTAATAAAATCACCACAAAATTCTCTAGTTTTTTGGGTAAGTGGACGGCATTTATTTCTGACGCCAACGACGGTGACGCCTTGGATTAGAGACGTTGAGCTGTGGACCCCGGCGGGTTCGAAATTTGGGTCTGTGAGCGCCGGTCCGTGTAAGATGCTAGGCGTCTCTCTGGCCAATCATTGCGCCAGTCTGCGGTGGAGACGAGCGCCACGTCACCGATGGGTGCAACACGGGGTCGAGGCTTTGAAGTCGTTTTCTCATTAAATTTATTATTGTTATTATTATTATTAAACTGTTTTTGTGAACAAAGAAAGAGGGGGGAAATGTAACATATTAAGATTAATATTACAATAATTATGTCATTTGGTATCGAGTTTAACAGAGGAATGAATCAAATCTATGGGCTTTATGCCGCGTGTTGCTTGGTAGAGAGGTCAAAATGGTGGAAGCGTATGGGACTAATCGTCACAAGTCACCCTGATTAACACGATAATGATGAGGATAATGATAAAAAGATGCGTCTGCCTGATGCTAAATTTATCCGTGTTTATCAGAAAAATTAGCCAATTTGACTAATATTAGAGTTTTATGCCTTATGATTTCTGTTGAAAATTTTATTTGGGACTGTAAAGTATATGACTCGAAACGATTCTAATCGAATTATTTAAACTCGATGAAATGTTGACTTTTCAACTTGTGAATAATACACGTTATAGTATCTCAAATTAAATCGTATAAATCACTTTTCAAATATTACGATTGGAAAAAAAAACTGTATGCATTTTTTTGGCCCCTCCTAAATGTTACCAATCTGACCAAGATTATTAATTCAACACCGACCCATTAGCATGTCAACTCTTATTAATTTTTTCATTTTTTTTTTTTGCTCGTCCAAGAACTTTCCAGATGGCACAAATGCCAAATAATTCAGATGTTTTTGTGACCTAGATTTGACAACATGAATGTGCAATTGCCCAAGTACGGATCCAAAATATCTGACTAATACTAATTTTACATTTAGTAACATCATTCATTTAATTGGCTAAGTTCTCGGCTGTTAGTGAAATAATACGTCATTTTAATTGGAGAGCTGATATATCCTTCTAATAGTTATTATAGCTTTTTTTTATTTCATACGTGTGATAGGAAAAAAAAAATTAGACTAGACTTATAGGAGGATCATAAATTTTCCTTTTAATAGTGCAAAACTTTAGTCTTCCATCAACATCCAATCATGTGAAATTGACCACCACATATATATAGTTTGGCAATAAACATCATCCAATCAAATCAAACATTTTGCATATTCGATCACCCTCCTCCAATTAGATGATGAAACGGGCAATTCAAACCACTTTTTTATTTGTAATTGGTTGCGATATATTTTTTTATCCTAATAAAATAAACGAAGCAGGCTTAAAGAACAAGACTCTACTAATGTGTGGTTGATAAAGAATCAATTCCACTTGGTTTGCTTTCATTGCATAGGGACGTTGGCCTTTCGTACACATATATATTATATACATAGTTGCACATTTGAGCATATCTTCTCCCATTACATATCCCCCGGTATGAGAGAGAAAGCTACCACTAATTAAGACACCTTTCACTCCAAAAATTTCCGTCCCTCTTTCCTCCATTGGTCACCATCAACAAAAGATGAGCCACACAAGCAACACCATCTGCTCCAAATTGATTTCACTCTCAAATCAACAAATAGATATTGAATTCTTAATTTGTGAGTAGTCATCAATTGTCTTATGCATTTGACTTTACTTTTTATTGAAGTGCTAAATAATAAGAAACATATATATATATATATATATATATATATATATGAGAACATTAATGTGACACCATAAAAAATGGGCGCACTGCGAGACCACGCGTTCTGAATTGTACGAACGCAACATAATCCCTCTTATTGTGTTCTCACATTCGCTTCCTCCAAGGCCTCCTACCATGCTAGTATGATGTCTTGTGAATGCTCCGATCCGGCTGCAGGCGTCGGATCGGCCTGCCAGTGGTTGATCCGGCCGTTTGGCGGTCGAATCAGCCTACCACGGTCGGATCGGCTCGTCTGGTAGTCGATCCGGTCGTCAATCGTCGGATCGGCCTGCCAGTGGTCGGATCGGTCGCCTGGCGGTCGAATCGGCCTTCCAGTGATTGATCTACCACCTAGTGGCCGATCCGGCACCAGGCGACCGGAGTAGAGAGGGAGTTAGGAGAGGGGGAGGCCATCAGAGTCATCGGTGCCGCCGTCGTCGTGAGAGAGAGGGAGAGGGAGATGGCGTCGGAGTCATCGGTGCCGCCGCCGTCGTGAGAGAGAGGGAGAGGGCGCCGGAGTCGTCAGTGCCGCCGCCATCGTGAGAGAGAGGGAGAGGGAGAGAGAGAGGGGGAGAGAGAAAGAGAGAGATTGAAATGAGAGGAAAGAGTAGAGATGGGATTTAATTGTAAGAAATATCGGGTCGGGTATCTGCACTGCAGACTCGGGCCTGATCCGATACCCGACGGGTTTTTTAGCCAAGAGATCCGATCCCGGTCCGGATGTAATTCGGACCGGATTATTTACCCGATTTTCCGGATCGGATCGGGCCGGGTCGACCGGGTCGACCCGGCCCGTGCTCAGCCCTATACGGGAGGACAGGGATGAATGAATTGGGGGCGGTGATGACAGCAGCGACGACCGTGGTGGAGAGGGTTTGAGTGGGGAGTCATGGGTCGAGGGTGGCCATGCAGCGACGGCCGCGGTTGAAGAGGTTTGAGTGGGGAGTCATGGGTCGGGGGTAGCCATGGATGGGATTGGTGCAGTCCCGAGATTGTGTGCAGGGGTCGTGAGCTCGTCCTCCATCATCTTCTCTCGGGGAGTGGCATTGCCGGCGATGGCAGGTGTATCGGAGGATGAGGAAGAAGACATTTGCGTGAGGAATCGTATTTGATGCATGATCTGTTGATCGCTCAGTGCATTCAATTTGTGTGGTGTCACATTTGTGTGTGTGTGACCATGGAGGTATGAACTATAGAAAAATTCATGGAACAAAAGCACACAATTGGATGGGTGGCAATGGACATTTTTTTTTTAGCAGTGACTGTCTAATCATTCTTAGAAACACTGAAATCTCATCTCATCTTGGTGTCGACATATGGAATATATTAGTGGTCAATGAATTTTGGTAGGATTTTGGCTGATGTGGATATTGGAATTCTATCAACCAATGCAAAAAAAAAAAGTTTTCCCCATTTTTTTTTCCCTTTGGATGCATGGTGGTCATGCACATAAACAATAATAAACCCAATAAACGCATTTGTCCTCTCAGACCAACTTGATCTTAATTACTGGTCCAAGAGCACTTACTTTATTATATGTACAAGACACCGATGCATCACAGCAACTGCCAACTGTTGCTAAGTCGTCTCCTGGAGTTGCTTGGAAGCAGATATCAAGATAGAAATTGATTAATTAATCAGATCTTTCAAAATTTCAGCAATCAATATTAGTCCAACCATAGATATTACTCTTAAATCCGAACAATATCCCAAAACATTCCAATATTGATCATATTGGATATTAGGTTGCATAATTTAATATCAAAATCAAATACTTATGTAAGCAAAATTCATATGAGTCAAAACAGTAGCAATTAATTTGTACCAGGGCTAATTACATGAGTAAAAAAACATGTTTTAAAATTTATATTTCTATAATTAGAAATATTGTGCTAATTAATATATTTTCTTACATTAAAGGACTAAATTTAAAATCATTTTTAAAGAATAAATTAACGTAATTAATAGTCACTTGATGAGAATTAAAATATATGATTTATGATTATACGTTTATATGTGAAAAAAGCATAGTTAAAAATAATAATAATAATTGTAGCACCTCTCAAAGCTTTGGGCCTTCTTGGCTCATACGAATTTAAAATGTACCTTAAAAAATAAATGAATAATTACATATAAACTCATGATTATGTGAGACTATTCAACCAAAGCGATCTGTGTTGGTCCATGATGACACGTGTTTTTCACATACCATTATACAACACTCCGACCCAATTAAGATATTATTCATTTTGGATCTTAGTCCGCACGAATTTAAAACATATCTTGAAAGATAAAAAAGTGATTAAATATAAGGATATGATCACTTCCGTATTTTATCCACGTGAAATTATTCGATCAAATTATTTTGATCTTTAAACCTCGTGTCGTCGTACTAATTACCTTTAGGTAGTGTTTCGATGGGGGCAAAAATTTGCCCAAATTCTGCCAAAATACTACATCAAGAGCTGCCATGGAAAAAAAATTCCAGAATTTAAGTTCTGATCAAAATGACACTTGACCTTAAAACCCCCAACTTATGTTCTTCCCATAAGCAAGAACTTACTAGTTTTTTTTTGGACAAGTTGATCTAAAAGTAGGTGATCCTACTTTTAGACCTACTTATCTTATATAATATTTTTATTATATATTATATTTTATATGTTATGTATAATTATTTGTTAATACATTATTATAAAAATTGTAAATTTATTTGATCTATTGATATATATATATAAATATTTATTTAACAATATATTATCATAAAATTAATATATTAGTTTACTTAGTATTACCATAAAATTATTTATATCTTATATAAATACTTCAGTTAAATATTAAATAATTATTTTCTTAATTATTTATTATACTTTAATTAGATATCTAGTATACTAAAATATTATTAATTGATATTTTATTAATATTATTCATTAATTTTTTCCCAATTATTTTATAGATTTTTTTCAAATAATAATTAAATATAATGTTTATTCAACATAACATTTTTAAATATATTTTCAACCAAATAAAATAATAAATTATCTCCTCAAATTTTACTTTCTATCCAAACATCCACTAAAATTTATCCGTCTAATCAACTTTTTTATTCTCCGTCATTATATTTTTTTATTTAAATACCAACTCAAAATTTTTCTATCAGATTAATAATTCTTAAGAATTAATAAGAACTTAAGTTCTTATATCCAAACACAAAATCTTTTCATCTATAGTTATTGTGTTGGTTCCGTTTGAATCGATAATAACTTCAAGAATAAATTCTCAATCCTGGGCTTTTTTTCTTGCCAAACAGGTCTGAAGCTACGGGCCTCACTTCAAGAATAATATATATATATATATATATATATATATATATATATATATATATATCTTACTCAATTTTATTAAATTAGATATATTAGTAATTTATTACCATGCACTTGAACTTGAATATTATCAAGTTATTAATCTACTTTGATAAAGTTTGTACAAAAATAAGTAGAATATTTTCAATTATAATATAATAATTTATTATTTTGATTTATTAACATTAAATACTTAAAGTTAGCGTTAAATTTTATTTTTTAACATCTATGTGATATATTTAAGGTTTATAATTTTTTGAAAAAATATTATTTTAAAGTAGGTCTTTGACTTGGAAAAATCGAGACCATCTAAGTCGATTATTTTTAGAAAGATCTTTATACGTAAAAAATAACTCAAAATTTAAAAGTCGATTTTTTTGACTAAAAAAATTATCCAACCCAAACTAAATTCTTAGTGAGCTTGTTTGAAAATCGGAACTAGGTTGGAACCACGTTCCGATGGATTTTGCCAAAAGAACCAATGCACACGTGACCTTGTTCCCACCATTTGGTGGAATCAAGTTGGTTCCTCTCTTTTTTTTTCAATTTTTTTGGACATGACATTTTTTCAATTTCATTTTTCGTTTTTGTTCTTCTTTCCTTATTTTTTTCTCTCTCATATTACTCTTATAAAATAATTTATTTGCTAAATATAATACTATTTCTTACTTGTTATTTTATTAAAAATTTAATATTTCATTAAATATAATTTATTTAAAACAAATTTTGTATATTGAAATAATATATTTATCAACAAAAAAATGTCACCATTTTTTTAAATTTATACTTTTATTTTTATTAATTAACAAAATTATATTTATTAATTAATACAATTTACACCCGCTACAATTAATCTAGAGGAAAGAGGTGCTGGCATGTGATGTCCGTTTTTTTTTCTTTTTCATGTCTATCTGCCCTCCTCAGTCCTCCCCGCCTGCCTCCTCGTCGGTCGCCGCATCCTTGCACTCACCATCAAGATGCCGCCACAGTGCTCTCCGATCCGAGCTCGTCGGCCTCTGATTGGATGGCCCTCGCTATGCACCTCAACGCCTCCAATGCCGTCGCCGCCGTGGTCAACCGTCTACTACACGACCTCCTCCTCCTTCGTTTCGCCCTCGCCCTCCAAATTCCTCCAACGTTGACGTTGCCTTTACTACATCTCCTTTTCCTCCGCCTCGCCCTCACTATCCTTGAATGTCATCAAAACCGGATCGGACCGGCCAATTCAACCGGTTCGACCGCGAACCGGCCGGAAATTTGGTTCGGTTAATACTAAAATTGATTTTGGCATTGAACATGAAAAACCGATTGAACCGACTGGTTCAACCCGGTTCAATGCAAATTTTGAAGAATATAATTTAAAAAATGATAAAAATAGGAAAGTTAAAAAAGGAAAAAGGAATATAAGTAAAAAAGGAGGGAATATGACATGCCTAAAATTAAATAGGAAATGAAATAAAAAAGGTAGGTATTTAAAATTGAATAACATTAAAATGGAAAATTATCAAAGGGCACAAATAAAGGAAATAAAAAGGAAATTGTTAAAGACAAAGAGAAATAAGAATAATTTAAGATAAAATATAGCATATATCATCAATAAATAATAGATATTAAATTAATAATAATCTATTTATATTTATAATGTAATCATTATTATTTTTTTAATAAATAAAAAATATGTTATATTAATTTGTTAATATTATTAATAGGTTATTAGTACAATATTCATATAACTTATATTATATTTTTATAATTATTAAAAATAATATTATTTTAATAAAATTCAATTTCATCCGATCAAACTCAATCGGACCGGTCCAATCTCGACCAATAAAAAGCCCGATCCGATTCTGAAAACATCGCCGTCGCCACCGATAGCCTCCTCCTTCTCCGCTTTGCCCTCGTCCTCCTCGACACCTCCTACGTTGTTGCCATTGTCACCTCCTTTGCTTCACCCTTCACGCGAAAAAGGGAAAAGTTGGGTGTTCAGATATCATTCCATCTCGAGCGTCCAAGGTGCTACGGATGATGGAGATCATGTTCACCATCGAGTGAGATCAGACGGTGCTTCTTTCCTCGTGCATTTAATACATCTACTTTTTTTAAGACATCTTGAATTCAATTATTCACGTGAAACTCGGAGGAACCACGATTCCATAATCATAGGATCATGATTCAATAAACACGACAACAATGACGACAACGACGACAATAATAATAATAATAATAATAATAATAATAATAATAATAATAATAATAATAATAATAATAATAATAATAATAATAATAATAATAATAATAATAATAATAATAATAATAATAATAATAATAATAATAATAATGGCCCGCCATCTATTACAAATTTACAAGTTCGAACGGGCTACAAATTTCCCGGTCTTTCTCCGGCGAGGAAGACATAAAGAAACCCTACTAAAATCTCGGAAACCCATCACTCCTCCTCCCAAGTCCTCCTCCTCCATGCTCTTCAAGGGAACTATGGGTGGCGGCCCTCATCACATCCCAATCCTCTCCGTCCCCGACCTCCTCGGACTCTCCCGCCCGTGCAGCGGTGCCGCTTTCCTCTGCCGCTCATCTCCTTCCTCCCCTCCCCCTTCCAAACGCTCCAAGCTCGACCGGGACCTCCTCTTTCCGTCGTCCGATGGCCCTACTTCTTTTTCGCCGATCGATCGCGCCGTCCTCTTGGTCGGCACCGTGGATCTTTTCCCGGACGAATCCGACATCTCCAGCGGCTGCCGAAATCATTGCCTCTCTTTCTCCGACGGTATCTCCACGATCTGCTGCAGCTTTCTTAGTTTCGACCTCGACCTTCTCGGCCGCGAGGTCCGTGTCCTCGCGTGGAACTTTCTCCCTCTTCCGAAGCATGCGAGAGGCGGGGTTCTTGAGGTGGTCCGATGGAGCGTCGCGAAGGCGGAATTGGCGCTGGTTCGCTATCCTTGCTTATCGCGGGAGGGCAGCCAGAATAGGAATTCCCGCGCATTTGGCGTGCTAAGTGCCGTCAGCTCAATCTTCAAAGTGCCTCGAATGGTTAAGAACCCCAATTCTTCCTGCGGAGAAGTGGTGGACGGCGGGACGTCCGTGGGCTTCCTTCTGGAGGTTCTTACCTGCGCGTGCAGCCGTTGCTCCAACAAATCAATGCATCATTCTTTACCTTGCTCGGAGCAACTCGGAGTAAGGGGGATTCATTCTTTCACCAAGCCTGCCTTCGTCTATTTCGTGAAGCCAAAATCCCGGTGCCATCCGGTGATAGCTTCGCTGGTGGGACAGTTAATTCACGTGGCAGGATTGTCCAAGAAGTTGGTTCACGTCGGAAGAGAGGAGTCCTACTTGATGTTAGTCTCCACAACAAACACTGTGGTATCCTCTGTCTCCTCCCCTGCAGCAAGGCTGGAAAATAAGAATATACGAAGCTACAATGGAGTTGTCACTGGAGTTTACGTGCAAGGCATGGCCGTTGAGTTAGATGAGCAGGTCTGGCTGTTGGTAACTGATCCTGGGCTTACTCTGCCACATTCTTTTAGGATCGGCGCTATTGTAAGTTGTCTTTGACGCTTCATATTCTCCTAAAACGACGGCAATTGTTGCTTTGAGATTTTGTCCCTACTCCGTTCTAAACAACATTGCTCTAATCTATTCTAGACATCTATGCAGAAATATCACATATCTATTCTTGCTCATGTGTATGTGAAATTATGATGCATTTTCTCTTAGTGAACATTATGCTGCCATATTCTGATGAATTGTTTATGGCAAGTTCACTAATTAGTATTTACTGGTAATTATGGTTCTGGTTTAGAATGATGTTTTTTATTTGGTGGATGCAAATTTTCTCTTAGCCAGCATTGTTATTGTAGGTCTCAGTCTCAAACTTCCACGTGGTGCGTCCTAGGTTTTCTTCAATCAGAATGCTCCTTCTAGCAACATGCTGCAGGACATCTATTGTAGTCAAGTCCTTTTCCCCGTCTGCAACTAGGTATGTTGTGCCATTATCGACACTTTAGAATACACCAAAACATGTTCTGTGCTGATATTATCTTAGGGTTCTATTTTCCAGGTGTTACTCTGCATCAACGAATGAGAATCTGTTGGGGAAGTTTCTTAGATCTTTGTCATTTTGTGCCAAATTTTGGTAGGAGCAAGTTAAAATAGAAAAATGCCCAATGCATTTTATTACTATTTAGTGCTTGTATGATACCAATTGTTATGGTTCAGGACCTTACTTTTGCTTTCCTGCTTGAGGAAGAAATTCACAAATATTTTATCTGACAAGCAAATCTTGGGCACAAAGAATGTAAGAATTTTTTCTTCACATTCTCTTTCCTGTAAGTATTTGACTATTAGGCTTTACTTATGATTGAAGTTCCCAGTTTAAGATTGACATGATATTTGATTGTCACAAGGTGTTCCCAGATGGAAGGACTAGCACAAACTTATGCTATTAGCTATTTGCCGTCAAGTGCCTTTAAATCACAGGTGTGTTGGTTCATTTGGCTTGAGCCCTTGTTTTATAATCATGAAGCATGTTTTGAATTAGGATATCTGGAACTAACTCATTAGGATAGACATCTCATATTCTAATACTATCCAACTTAATCATTTCATGATCCAATAATTTCTGATTTGCATTCAGAACGGGGTGTTTATGGAATTCTGCAAGCATGATTCTTGTGGTTGTAGAGATGATTCGAACCCAGGACCCCTCAAGTTGGTAAGGCCTCTAAATCAGAAGCGACAGTTCAAATAGATTGGATAAATTTTGTAAAAAGTCATTTTCTGACATGATTCTATCAGGTTGTACCTATATCCGATCTTATCACCAGATGTGAAGAAATTTGGTGTTCAATGTCATCACAATTAGAGGAAGATAATGAAATTGGTGGAGGATATCATCATTCTGATCACTTTTTCTGCGAAGGAACATCATACAGATGTAAGATCAGAAGAACTATTGCTAATGATGATTTAGGCTTCATATTGATGGGAAAGTTCAAGGTAAGAATATGATGATTTAATGCATTTTCTACAATTTTGATGCTCTTCCTATCTGTGAATTGTCACTTTATGTTATGGTCTTTAGTGATACTCATGCAAGTTGGTAGTATCCATATTCTTTTGTTTCACTTAAAGCTCTCTTTTTCTTTCTTTGCTTGGAATTTGCCTAAATAATAAGGATGTTAACTTCAATTTCATTTGTCCACAAATTTGATGGACCTGGTAATGCATACACTTGCAGCATGCTGATTCTTAATGAATTATTATGGTCAGTTATAGATACTCTTGCTCTACCTGTCAAACCTACACTCTGACATTGGTGATGATGTGCAGCTTCACCGAAGTTAAAAGAGCTCTTTGCCTAATGCCCAATTGTGTTATTTATTTTAATTAAAATCACTTGGTTTGCTGCTTTATGGGCATGCAGTGCAGTAAGTTATTAATTATTGTCTTTTATGAGTTCAGATTTCTCAACCTTCAGGGAGGTTGCAGTTAGTTGATGCAACTGGAAGTATTGATGTACTTATTCTAGATTTTCTTCCGGATGTAAATGATCAGAACATTTATGAGGTAAAACTTAACTGGTAGTTTTACTTTTTAATTTGTGAACTCATAAACTTGGCTTACTTGTTTGTGGTTCCTTATCCATCAGTCATGAAATGCTAATTTTCTTTCCCAGGTCAAAGAATATAAAATCATCTTGGAAAGTTTACCAACAAAACAAAGCAATTTTCAGAATATTTTTGGTGGGACACTATCATGCAGGTCTTTATTTCAACAGTCATCGAACAGGAGCACAACAAAACAATTTGCAGTCTATGTTCACTTTTATCTCAGGGATATGGCTCGTATTATGGTTCCACCTCTTGAACGTTCTTGCATAGTTATGCATGATGATTTGAAAAGCCTCAGAGATGAATCGTTTCACCTGTTGTTTTTAACTCACAAATTTCCTGTTTGTGACAATGTAAGTCCCTCTAGAAGTTCTCTGTGCAATCTTAACTGTGTTCCATATCTTTATGCACTTTATCTCCCAAGAAAATCTGTACACACCATGTAATGGCCCGTCTAACTTTCTGTTTCAGGTTGAAAATGATCTAAATGCAAAAAGCAGCTTTAGCGTCTTTGCTGAGTCCTTTATCTTGCCTTACAGTCTATTTGTCCCTAAACAAAATGAATATGAGACATCTGCAGAAGCTTCTGAAGACATGCTGGATTCAAAATCACACTTTATTGAACTTATGAATGATACTAGTAAACAATGGGATAAACAACCATTGTTTGGTTATGGATCAACTGGGACTTCATTTACTGCTCCACCGCAAAAACTAGCAAAACTGCAGAGAACATCTGGTATCCCTTGCTTGGTTTCCTTGAAAATCGCCAATAGTCGTTGTCCTGAGATGTCTGCTTATTTGCATCTTGCAAAAGATGATTCCAGTTTTGACTTTTCAAAGCTGACCATACCAGAATCCACTGTTCAAAGATATTTAAGAACATTGGATGATGTAGGTGAGGGTGTTCATAATGATGTGTTCAACAACTTGACCAAGTCAAGGGTACTCTTAGAATTTAATTCTGACAGCATTTCGAAGTATCAGGTAATCAGGTGTTATGAAGTTCTTTTAACCTTTCTTGGCAAAACCTGCAAAATGCCTTGAGTTAATTACTTATCATTTACATGGCTTTTGCATAGTATTTACATGCGGTCTTGTGATATTTGTATTTTGCAGTTGCTCCGAACTGGTGCGTTTTATTCTTTTAAATGTCCAAAGAAAGTTTCTCCTTTATCAAGTAGATGCAACCAGTTTTCCTTGGGGAAAGTTCGTGTAGATTCTGAAATGAATTTCTATCATGTTTTGTTTTCTTTCTGTGAGAAGATTTGTCACTGTCGATTGTCCAGAGGTCAATCTTCTGCAATGTCTGCAATGGGTCCTCAGAGAGGTTCTACAAGTTCTCCTCATGATGAGCAGTTGATGGGACTGTTTAAAGAAAGTCAAGATCTTCCATGTATGCATCTGCATGTTTCTTCTGAAGCAATCAGGCCCGTTGTGGAGGATGCAGCACCTGTACAACTGCTAAAAGAGCTTGCTTTATCAGATTCAGTTATCAGTGTCTCATTGTGCATCCAAATGATGACTGAATTAGCAGGGCATTCTGGAAATACTGATCCAACAACCAATAACTTGCCTCAAGGAACTCAGATATCATTAAGAGGATATGTTGAGAACAGCCACATTTATGATAGCAAATCTAAATTTCACTCGATTTCTGATGACATCAAATCTTCGGTGCTGAACACAATCTGCATTCATATTCGTGATAATAATCATATGGTAACTGTCTCACATTCATAGTTCCAATTTATAGCCTGCAATAGGTTCATTTTCTCATCAGTGAGTCAACAGGTGCGAGTTCGTGGTAAATTGAATAAATGTTCTTGTCCTGTTGGATTGGGGCGTGGAGCAAATGCAACTTTCTACAGGGTTCTCATGACGCGGTCTGTGGTACTATTTACCCAGCATTTTTGTTCTTAATTATACTTCATGTTTTAAGACCTTTGAATGGTTAAAAAGAGCATAACTGTGGGTTCTAGTTTCAACATCAAACATCAAGATGTTAAGATATTGCCTACCATTTCTGAAACTGGTGATATTATGGTTGCACTCTCTATTCTAAACCTTTCACTACATTGTTTCAAGTGCACATAATCCTTTATTTGTCATAAGGCGTGCAGTTTTCATGACAAATCTGAACACATTCATGATCCTATCATTTGATTGTCAATGATTAAAATCTCATTTGAAAGTTTTAAAATTTGGACTTGGTTGAATTTGTTGGGTGCTACGTCAGTTGGAAAACAGTGATTAATCTATAATATCATGGTTTTCTATTATTTATATTGTATTTGTATCTGGCATGACACAGAAAACTAATCTTTGGAGTTGCTTTATAAACTATTGTAACTAGGAATTTTGCTTATTGCATTAAGATATTTTAAAAGATGTGTGACGTTAACAGATATTTTTACTGTTTATACATGTTACAGCACTTCTAGCAAATGGCATGAACTGTTGTTGACGCCTCTATCTTTGATTGTGATAAACTCCCTGGAGGAAATCAGCGGGCAACACGATGAACAAAATTTAAATTCAGAACTTGGAAGAAATACACTAAAAGATAAAACAATAGCGGTGCAATTCAACCCACAGGTGTTAACATGTTTGGATACTGAACTTGTCCAATTCCGTTGCAGGGTAAAAATTCATGTAACAATATGTTTGTATATCAAGGTACTTGTGCTTAGTCATGTTTGTATGCTGCTGACTGTTTATAAGGGTTGAGGGTGCAGGTTGTAACTGTACAAGTCCTGATGCTGGAAAGGGACCCATCTAAACTACAAGGTTTGCAATTGGAAGGACAGTTAAATGTTCCATCAGTCAGTATTCCGCTTGCTGGGTTTATTTTGGGTAAGCTTAGAAAGTAACTTGGTAGTTTGTTAACATCCTCAATGCTTGTACTTGTTGATTCCAAATTAAAGTCAATTGTGTTTCCATTGTTGTGTAGTGCAATTGATTGGTCAAGTCATGGATAGGAAGACATTTGCTTTTGGCTTTTGTGTTAAATGTTTCCCCTTCCTTTTTACAGATGATGGGTCATGTTTACGTTGCTGCTGGGCTGACAGTAGTCGAGCTGGGTCATTGCTTAAGCTACATGAAATAATTCGGAGAGCTTTCTTGTCTGCTCCTATGAAATTCAAGAGGGACCGATCCAAATCTTTTCAGCACACAGTTGAATATTATCTGCAAAAGATGCTTGAAAAGCACCACAGAGTTGTTGTTCAAAACCATGGAGAAATACCTGAATTTTCATCTTTAGATCTGTCATTTTCTTGTGGCATGGATGAAATCTTCAGCAATGTTGAAGAGAGGTTTCTTAAGTTCATTGTGTTTCATGCATGTCATGGTTCGCTTCTTGTAAGTTCTACACGTGCCTTCTTTTGGCTACTGTCTGAATACTGCGATTAAATTTGTAGCTAAGATTATGTTCTTAAGTCTCATCTAGTGACATCATTTCAAAGGGGCATTTTCATTTCTTTTCTACTAGTCATGATTAGTGACAAGGTAGTACAATCTGAAGAATAAGGTACTTAGTGATGGCATCAGCAATTTTATATATATATATATATATACATATATATACATATATATATATATATATATATATGGGGGCTGTGAGCGTACAACATGCTATACAAGAAGTCGATCGACCTATTGTATATAAAAAAATTATCTTTACAATAAGTCGATCGGCCTACTTCGGATGCTATAAATTACAGCCCAAAATGGCGCAGCATATTCATTTTATCCTATATATATATATATATATATATATATATATGCATTTCTAGGATATATTAGAATCTAGCCTTCTACATCTTCTAAAAAAGTACTGTATCAAGTATAGCTGGACAAGAATCTGCATAACCCCAATCCACCAGCAACGGGATTTGAGTGCGACAAATTATCGAAACTTTGAACAAAAATTGGACCAAGGTCTTTTGGTTCAATCTGCTGTATTATTAGAAGTTTAGAACAATGTTAGTGTCGCACCCTCCATATAGCTTGTGAGAGTGAAAGTAATTTGACTCTGAACCATGACATGCTTATTAGCAAATTGATAGTTCTCAACATATTTTCACATGACTTATTGTTGATGCGATAGATTTCAGTCTTCATATCATGTCCTGGAAATTAGTGGTCTTTGCAAATGTATGAAAGAACTATGTTATGTGAAAAGTTGCAAGTAGTCAGTCTATTTACTTATTTTCCTTTCCTTGGCAGAATGTTACTGCAAATATCATGGATTCTAATGCTTTAAAGTTCATCAACACGGACTTCCTGGAAGCTACTAAGGCAATTGAGCCAATCGAACACTTCTGGGTTAGAGAAGTTGGTTACATAGATATAGTTAAAGAGGCTAAAAGCATGCTTGCTGATTTGATCAAGTAGTAAACTTCATGATGAGCAAGTTTTCTATTTCTTGTGGCATAAAGTATAAGCAAGAGCTGGCCTTGATTATCTGTGCCAACAGAAAACTTGCTTGCTTGTTCTTTGAGGCAGTGATTCAACAAGCAATTCATCCTGTAAGGCAAATCATCAGTCCGAGATAATTTTCTATTGGACATGGAGAATTGATGAACTCTGCAATGAATGCGTCAGATCCATAACTTGGTCATAGGAGAGTTTAAAGCCGCATTAATTTCTTATATGCCTTCGGTATTAGTTTTACTGAACCTTAAAAGAAGTTATCTGTAAATTATCTAAATCTGATGGACATTTTCACTAGATCATTTTCTATAAATATGGTATTCATTTGGATCATGCAGAAACCTAGAAGGTAAGAAGCATATGCATAGCTGTGCAATTCCGCAATGAAGTGCATAGACATTATGCGGTCTCAACCAGGGGATGCACACAGCACACATTAAAAATTACCTTGGGTATTAGCTTTTATGTAAGTTCTCAAAATCCTATGCAAATAATGAGAAACAAATTACATGAGAAATGAGATTTTGACAGTTTCTTCTATGATTTAAATCTGTCCCATTACTTTTGCCTTATATTGTATGATCAGTCAATTTACAAAACACGTTATATATATTCTTGCGAGTTACTTTGGAATATGGTTATCTACCTGCAACACTAATGTCAGTGATGTCTAAACAGTATTCATACAATTTTAGGCGATCGACTTGATTACTTTTGTTGTCTTGAGTAGATGGGGCAAACACCATTCATTAGTCGCTCATCTCTTTCAGTATTTATATGTGCTAATTTCGTTTCTAAAACAACTTTCTTCGATATAGTCTATGATGCTACCAATGGCCATCTGTCTCTTGACAATTGATGTTGTTCACAGGTCTTTGTTATATGAGTCAGATGAATGGGTATGGTTGTCGGTGGTTCTGCTCACTGTTCACAAGCTAGTTGTTGTGTCTTCTTCTAGCAAAGCTGGGAAGCAAAACTCCTACCAATCAAGATTGTTGTCATTTCAACTGCCGTCGATACATAAATAAATATCTATTATCTGCTATAATGGACATCGGCTAAGGGGTTTACTAAAATCTGGTCTGAATTATGGACTTGGTTTGTCCATGTGTCATGCGACTGACTGATCAAGCACCATCATTTTATGACTAGTAGTGAAAAATGAGTTCAAGAATAACTTTGTCCAATGGTTTGTATGAACAATTAATTTGACCTAGTGGAAAATGAGTTTGTGATGCCATTTCAAATAGTCATACTTTGTTGGGTTTCCTAAATTGATTTAATTTCCAAATCACGCTCGGATGAATACTAGTTGTACAGGAAAATGTGTGGTGTCTGTTTTGCCTTCTTTAACATAAAATATCGATTTCTATGTTCTTGATTTATCCGATAACATGTGAATTGTGCGCGGTTCCCAGAATAAGTTGTCATTTATGCTGTTTCTTAAATGATGGTAAATGTTTAGAATGAACCATATAATATATAATTGATCATTGTCCAATTTCTGATTCTTTGTTTTTTTTTCGGTGGGCTGCTGATTCTTTATTCTGGTGTTTCTTCTCTTTTGGGTACGAAGTGGTGTTACAGGACCAACTAATTATTTGTCAAGTAGAAAGTAGATATGATCCAGCTTCTAAAATCGTTACTATGCCCATCATTAAGTCCGATTGGGACTGAATTGAGGTCGAATTTTCAGGACGGTATTCCCGTTTATGCATGCGACAATTCTTGGCTAAGATATATTTACCATGTACATCAGTCCTTCGCTCAGCAATTTTAAGATGTTTCTTACCGAATTCGTTGTGAAAGTTATTATCTTTAATGATAACTACTTTATTAGATTTTGTATGTATTCAATTGATAGCAAATTCTAGTCAGAGTCCAAAGAAGCTATAAGTAACTTGATATTTCATTCTTAGACTGTTTACGATTTACCTTAATTTAAAGATCATATAAGCACAAACTAATTTATATTAGCATTCCACCTTTATTATCTCAAGAATGGAAGACACGAGTGTCCTTCCTCAGGTGGTCGAAGATGCTACAAACTTTTAATCTGTATGTTACCTGGAATTGCACCACTACATATATAAATATTGCTTGCAACAGACTAAGCAGATGATTACAAAATGCATGCAAAGACGATCCTGATACTTTCCTTTAGTCACATAGAATATACGGAAGTCAAGTCGCCCATTGTGATATTTAATTACTAAAACACGAACTCTCCTCCAATGCAGCATTATTAATTAAAAAAAAGGCTAATTGATTAAGTTACAATATCGATCTTTAATTAGTTTCAAACCTTTTCTCAGAAGCCGTCACTTGGTTTAGTCCCACTGACAGCGTAGGACATGGAGCTGCCGCTGCTGCACTCGCCACGTCCCTGCAGCTTCATGGCGCTCTCGTGGTCATTGTACTCTTCCACCTCCTCCTTGGCCACCCTCGTCGGCTCCAGCCCCATCGCCCCCGTCGGTGGCTTCTGATGAGCGGCCATGAGCATCTCGTAGTAACCTGCGGAGCTCCCGCCCGGCGTCGAAGGGCCGACGGATGGGAGATTAGAGAGCAAGGTCTCCAGGCTGCTCATGGACGGCGTTATCCTGACGTGCTGGTTGAACTGGTCGTAGAACTCCATGGGCGCCGCCGGCATGAGCGCGGCCGTAACGTGGACGGGCCAACTCTCGACTCCGTTGCAGCCGTCCATCCTCGCGGGGAATGCCGACGAGGAAGGATGCGGCAGGAGCACGCCGGGGATGCTCTCGAGGTAGTGGAACTTCTTGCGGAGTAGAACCACAAAGCTCAGGTCCTCCGTCACCTTCATCAATTAATTGCCATATTTGCTCCTTTGAGATGATGCACACAGCACATACATATATATGCAGAAACCATTGAACAAAACATGACCACACATGCATTATTATTTATGTATAAATATTGTAATGTGGGTAGGTCGTCGTCTCGTGCATGGTATGTATGAGCATGCACTCGTACATGTATATGCACACATGCGATATAATTTGGCCTTGCACAGACGCGTATGCCATTGTGTATCTGTGTGTGTGTGAATTGAGTGCGCGCGTTGTACATCAACTATCACTAAAACTATAATGAACAGGTCCTGTAATTATTTAAGATGACAAATTTCCAAAGTGAAGGACAAAAGAAGACCAGTGATGACCTTGTTTACAGCTCCTAACTGTACAACACCCTCTCTTACTGCAATCAAAGCGATCGTCTGCAAGTATGAAGTTTTTTTTTTTGGTTTCTCAGATGACCAGAAAATAGATAAAATTTACTACATATCAAGAAATTATGATATTTTTTTCAGTGAACCTTGATACCAGCTTGAAACTGAGCCTCCCATGTTCTTGGTTGCTGAGAGAAAATGGATAACATAGTTAGAATGCTTAGTATCTGGTTGCTCATGCAATCAAACTCAAACTAAAACACAGATCGAGCGGTGACTGGCATAAATTATGGTCATCCTTACAGAGTCAGCTGGGTTGTTCCATGAAGACAGCAAATTTATCTCCTGATCCTGGGGCTCCTTGAAGACCCATTTGTGGCTGTGATCTGCTGCAACCTTTCCGATTAAGCTGCCGAGCGAGTAGAAACATGCATATTAATCCAAAAGTTGCAGAAACTTATGATGCAAACTTGGGATCAGTGGTACAGTACTGTGCAATATGGAGATAGAAAGACAAGGAAATGGAACAGGCCATATATAACTTCTCTCTCTATAATATATAATATTAATTCGACTGAAACGTCTTATCTTTCTGTAAACCAACCCTTCTCCGTAGTTGTAAATCTCATGCGACATCTTGAAGAAGAGCTCAGGCTGCAGTCCTTTCAGCTCGCACTCGCCATAGCCCGGCACCGTCGGCTGTCCCGTCTGCAGGCTGCTCCGTGACTCGACCATGGCCTGCTCGCAGGCGGACGCAGCGAAGTTACAGAAGCCATCTTCCCATACCAGAATCCTGGGCACACAGTACATGGAAGAGATCAGTGGCGCTGTAGAGTAGACAGCGGCAAAGCACCAAGGGGTCGTACCAGTTCCTCCTGTTCCCTCTGGTTCGGTCATAAGCCCCGCCCTGGAGATCCCACCTGCCAAAGTCCAAGAGAAGAGCAAAACGATGAACTTAATGCGGCAACAGGTTTGGGTGCTCCCGGAAGAGGGAAGGATCATGGCGGCTGGGTCTCTCACCTCGGTGGTGGGTAGTTCCTGGGCAGGATCCTCCAGAAGACAGCGTAGACCCACTGGGAAGTGTCATGGATGCACAGGCTCCGCAGCGTGTGCTGGAGGAGATGGGTAACAGCTAAGGGGTTGAGCTGCTCCTCCATTAAATGGCCTCCCTCTTCCTCCAACTCCACAATATTTTGCTCTCCCTTTTTCCCCCCTCTCTCTATTGCTGCTTTGTGGTGTAAAGTCACACCATCCTTCCTTTATATATCCTTCCTTTATATTTGTAAGGCCACCACCATGTAGCTAGCCAAATATATACCTCTCTCTCTCTCTCTCTCACTCTCTTATTCATATAATTCAAAATTTTCCATTGTTTCTTTGTGCCCAAGCATGTAGAGAAAGAGGGAGAGAGCCTCATTCATATAATTCATTATGTTCCATTGTTTCTTTGTGCCTAAGCATGGAGAGAGAGAGAGAGAGAGACAGACAGAGGGAGAGAGCTGCAGTACATGATCCTGGATTAAAATTTTACCAGTATGATTGATCGTGATCGTATGAGTGAAAGGTAGCTAAGGAGGCCCACTGGCATGCTTCTTCCTAGTTACCAAACGGTATATTGGCAAAGAAAGGTGAGAGTGAGACCACAACAGCACCCAAAACCCAACCGTGAGAACTGTTCATTATTAGACTTTTTCCTCCTCTG
Source organism: Pontederia crassipes (assembly GCA_030549335.1). Lineage (NCBI taxonomy): Eukaryota > Viridiplantae > Streptophyta > Magnoliopsida > Commelinales > Pontederiaceae > Pontederia > Pontederia crassipes. Next base: position 50,087,109 of record CM060186.1, on the reverse strand, counting down.
CCCTCATCATGTATATATATATTTTTTATCAGATCTGAGCAAAAACATCCAAACCACCCCTGCACCAATAGTTTTCTCACACTCGCACACCACATTATAAATCAGTACGTGTTACTGTTCATCATCTATATTGCTCGTTCTCTCTCTCTTTCGCCCCCACCCATGCTTGCATGTTATACATTAAAATCTCATCAGCATTATTATCATTTATCAAACAATATGCATGCTATTCTTAGCTTTAATTAGAAATATGTTTGGATCCAAAGAAATAAAAAAAACTCTGTCATATTTTATATATTTTCTTATCATGAGATTGTTAAAGTATTAATGTAACGACCCTAATTTTTGAGAATTAGAAAAATAATATTTTATTATTTATTTTGAGAAAAATGACCATTAATATTATTATAATAAATAATTCCGAAAATAAAGAAAAATAGGGGAGGAGTTTAATTAAGGATAAAAGTGTATTATGGGATATTTATTTAAATTCGAAATTATTTAATTATTAAAACAAATCAAAATTGTTAAAAGGGATTAATTAAAAGATTAAATTTGATTAGGATTGTAAGTTATAGATGAATTGGAGATAAAGATTTAAGAGCCCTATAAATAAATCCTTAGAGTCGATCGTCAAAAGAGTTTTCTTTTCTATGGGTTCTTGGTGTTCGACGGCAGAGGCATGGCAAGACATGATTCAACGTCGAACGGCTACGAGGTACGTAAGGGGGATCCGTAGGTTTAATACATGATAAGATTTTTTTTATTTAAATTGATTAATGCGTCAAAGTTGATTTTTCCGCACAGTGCGCTCAATTTTTTTTTTCTTAATGATTGAGAGAAAAGAAAAATATAAAATATCACATCGGATAAAAAAATAGAATTACGAAAGAGGTGCAAATTGTAGAAAACAATGGCATTTTTGCTCATGCGGACGTCATGCAGGGAAGTAATTGGAAAATTATGGCGCTCAGGATTTCTATTGGCCAACATAGAGAGAAGTTTATTGTGTAGGAAGAAAAAAAATGAAAAAGAGATAGAGATAAAAGGGGTGGAGAGAGAGGATCTAAACATTATGCAAATGACACGGAGAAAATTTAGGAGAGAGAAAGAGATTGAAAGAAGAGGTGATGGCATAAAAGGTGGAGAGAGAATAGCATAATGTTTAGATAAAAAAAAGGAGAAATTTAGGGCCGCAAAACCAGGAGAGAGAGAAGGGAATTGAGAAAAGGAAATGATAAAAAAGAAAGGAGCAATTGGAAATGAGAAAAAAAGGGCCTACGTGAGATTGATAAGAAAAAAAAAAGAAAAAAAAGCTTTCGTTAACTTTTACGCAGAAAGAGAAAAATGATTTTTTTTTAAAAAAATTCATTTCTAGAATCTCTGGTCTAGTAAGGAAGAAATAAATAGATAGATAAATATAGAGAAGAAGTCGAGAGTTAAGTATTTATTTTATTTAGATTAGTAATTTTAATTATGAGTTTTATAATAATTATCTTACTGTCATTTATTGATTGTATTATTATTGATTGGTCTTGATTAAATTGTCATCATACTTTATCATATTATTATCATTCCTTATTAATATTGTGATATATTAATTATATTATTATTGATCGCTCTTGATTATCATGCCTGATTATATCATTTATCATACTTGATAATAATATTAGCACATCATATGATCGTATTGTCATCATATCTGATCATATTTTATTATCCTATCCGATCTTATCATTGATTATGATACTGATCCAGTAGTCTTTCTGATTGGGTCTTGTGTTTTACCTAAATTAAATTGTTTAAAGATAGACATTTTAGGTAAACAAGATAAAAGCCGAAAGCTACTGGGTCCATGTTCACTGATTGCCACTAAGCCGGGACCAATTGAATTGAATTGAATTGAATGGGGCAGATAGTGTAAAAACTATGACTATCCTGTGTATGGTCACTCGTCCCCCACCATACACGAACCCATTGAATCGTATTGTGCTTGCCGTGGCACTGATCCCCCACTGGCCTGCATGAAAGTGGCATGGTGTCCCTTAATTGACTGAGCGCTCCTCATTGAATTGGATAACTCCGAACATTATAAATTGAATTGAATTGAAATAGAATCGAATTAAATTGAATTGGATTGAAACTAAATTGAATTGAATAGATCATGGTCATTTGGAATACCGACGTTGATTGGCATTGCCTCCGCCCATTGAATCGAATTGAATTGTAATTGACCAATGACCATTGATATTGAATTAAAAATTATTAAATTGAACAGTGTCATAGTGATCAGACATTTAATTGCTAAATCAATATTGATCGATCATCTGATCTTTTTCTGATCATTCCTATTGATTTATGACTTTATTGTCCAATTATTATATTGAATCATCGATCTAATTGATTAAGCAATTATTAATTGCTATCTCTATTGATTGGTCTTTTGACCATAACTTGATATAGTTGCTCATATTGATAAATCGTTATATTGTAAATTGATTATTGTATTGATTGCTCAATTGACTCATCATTGATTATATCTTATTTTCGATTGAGCATATTGATTATTTAGTAGACCCTACGTACTGAGTATTTTTATACTCATGGATATTTCCCTGTACCTGGATCCGTGCAGGTGAGAGTACTTCGATAGAGGATGATCCTGCAGGTGGCTATGCTCAGTGATAGACAGATGTTGTACATGTTCTAGATTGAGTTGTCTAGTTTTTATTATTTTCGCATTTATTAGAATTGTGAACTTATTAAAAATTTAAATATTTTGAATATAATGGATTATTAGCTGTTATTATTGAAAAAGTCTTCCGCATTTATTGTTTATATTCCGCAAAAATGTTTTATAGAAAATTGAGTAGCGCCTTTGGGACGACTCTGAGCACGTGAAAGTCACGTGGGTCTCGGGGCGTTACAGAAGGTATCAGAGCCTAAGGAGAGACACTTCTTAGCTGTCTCTAATAGATAGAATTGAGTCCATGTGCAACTGTCACGAGTAACCACTGCAGCCATCCAGTAGGGTCAAGTAAGTTTTCATTATGATATTGATATTGAATTATTACTTATTAAATTGTATTGTATTATTTATTGTTGGGTGAGCACAGATGTCTCCCAAATTGATGACCTCTCATCAATTTTATCGTGGATCGAGAAATAGATATCGATGATCGAATCCCAAAATGCATAGGATGATGGTCAAGCGATCCAAGGTCCATGAGTAAATAATGAATGGGCCGATACACATCAGGAGGAACATATGAATCTCGTTCAACATATAGAGAATATAGCAATACTTATGGTGATGACGTTTCTCCTCACGATGATTGAAAAGAGATGGTTAAAAGTTTTCTCAGATTACAGCCTCCCCAATTTGACGGGAAGGGCGACTTCGAGAAAGCCTATAGGTGGCTGAAAGAAATTGACCAAACTCTAGTGAAGATGGACTGCGGTGAGAACTACAAGACTATATGTGCTACGAGGCGTTTAACAGGTGACGCTAGGCATTGGTGGAACACAACAAAGGCTGGCACATTATCCGGAAAAGGACCTAATTCCTTGGAGAAAGTTTAAAAAGATATTCAAGGATCGCTATTACCTGTTTCCCGAAGAGCGAGAAAACGGAAGGAATATCGAGATCTATAACAGGATACCATGACAGTCGAGGACTACATGATCGAATTCTTAAAATTGGAGAAGTATGTTACTCGACGTCAATCAGAGAGAAATCGCGTTAAGCAATGGGTGGAAGGTCTCAAGCCAAGCCCCTGAGGATGGGTAAAATGTTGTAACTATCATACCCTTCAAGTTGCGAAAGAGTTTGCTACCATGCGTGAAAATGACGACATAACAAACGCAACTCAACCGAATCAAGAGGATATAGATAATGATCATAATCATATTTGGAGTAAAGATAGAAGACATCAAAGAAGAGAGAAGCGGCATCACGAAAACTACAACCGAGGAAGGTCATATCCAACACGGAATGATCCTCCACCACATAGAGAATCATGTAACTACTGCCACAAAATGCATCTCGGTGAATGTTATTGGGCGATGGGTGCATGCCTAAATTGTGGCAAGATGAGTCACTTCGCAAGAGATTGCGATGAATCAAAATGGGTCGAACCTCTACGACAACAATAGGCCTCCAAGAATGGTGCTGAAATCACCCAAATAGATTGATATGCCATGACATATGACTTGAAGCTTAATCAAGTCGAAATTGTAATCTCCACTTCAACTAGTCCTTAGATATTTTGTATATCCAAATAGCATGTGTTATATGGAATGAATATAGTTTATAGTTTACTTTTCATAAAAAAAAAATTGACCATTGAAAAGTAGAGTGTTTAATTGAAGCACTCATATGACAATATTTCTAAGGAGGTTATCGATTAGTTAGTGCTCATAATTTACCGTAAAAAGTCGAGCACTCAAACTCAATAGAAAAAGTGATGAAGTGCACACATAATGGTATGGAAGAAGGACAACATCCAAGTATGTTGAAAAATTATAGTATAGTTATTACTACATTGGTTAACCCAAGATCGATGATATTCCAATATATTCGTCAAGCCTAGAGGAACATGCAGAACATTTGCAGATTGCACTGCAAACATTAAGAGAAATGAGTATGCGCCAAATTATCGAAATACAAATTTTGGCAGAATGAGATAATGTTCTCCAGAAATATCGCATAGATGAAATATCAAAAGATGAATGCTATAATCAAATGGATTCAACCAATGGACGTGTTAAAGAGGAAAAAAAAACTTCCTTAGACTTGCAAGATATTTTTGAACAGTCGCATTAGACTTACAGAATATTAGCGGAGAGTCGCACCAGATTACTACACGATAGTATTGCCATGGACGAACCTCACCAAGAAGGACAAAAAGATATAAAAAAAAATTTGAATGGCTTAGGAAAGGCTAAAAATAGGTTTTAAGAATTGAAGAAGAAATTGACAATGATGTCCTTTTGAAAAGACCTTTAAGCCAAGGAGGTTATGTCGCCCACAACTATGCATACAACCCCCGCATGGCATGAGTCTTGATGCTATATAGGAAGAAGATAGTTGCCAACACATTAAGACGATTGGATATCGAATTAGCAATTGTGGTCTTCACCCCAAGAATCGGTGACACAATGTGTAGGGTGAAGAATTTGAATTCTCCACGAACCACCAAAGTTGAGGTACACTTCCGAACATTTGTCGAAAAAAAGGGATCAAATTATTGAAAGATTACGAGTTTGTCAAAGCAAACTCAGTGGAGCATATCTTAAGCAGAAAGGTCACTTGCTCATTTGGCGGTGAGCCGATAGAATATGAACAATGAGCAATTGTATCATCCAAGTCAGTCTAGTAACCAGTAATGATGGTGCAGGGATAGCAACACATCTTACATGCAATCGAAATTACTATGAAAGGTCGAAAAATGAAAGTGGAGCATCAGAGGTCACATGGTGTACTACAAGAGCTTGAAAATCCTCAATAGCATTAAAAAAAAAAGATAACGATGGATGTTATTAGAGGTCTTGACATGGACACAATGTGATATGAGTAATAGAGGATCGATATATTAAAATAGCCAGTGTCATACTCAGTAGAAAAATGTTAGTCCATCGAAAGCCTCATGGTCATTTTTTTAAGGAGGTTATCCGACTACATGGAGTGTTGATATCCATCGCGTCGGATAAGAATCTACAATGCATAGACCAATTCTGATGGAGCATCTATAGAGCAATTGGGATGTGGTTGAACTTCTAGATCACCTTCCATTCACAGACGAATGAGTAGTCTGAATGGTCAATTCAGACCTTAAAAAAAAAATGTTCTGGACTTACATTAGACCGGAGTGATAGTTGGAACAATCAGCTGGAGCGAGGTTGATGGACAGTTCGTTGATGACAATTCTCGTCATGAGAATAACTGACGCACATTCAAAAGGATGTTGACAAAATTTGTTTCATCAAGAAATGTTGAAGGTAGTCCACATGAGACAAAAATAGTAGGCTGACGTAGTGAGATTACAAGAATTGAATCAAAATGGAGATCTAACATACGTAGGACACATCATGAAGATGAAGATGACATTTTAAAACGGAAAGTTGAAATCAGAAAAGATTTTTCAAATCCGTTAGGTAGATGATGTAGTTTCGTTTACGCAAATTCGAGGACGAATTTATTTTTAAGGAGGTTATGATGTAACGACCCTAATTTTTGAGAGTTAGAAAAATAATATTTTATTATTTATTTTGAGAAAAATGACCATTAATATTATTATAATAAATAATTCCGAAAATAAAGAAAAATAGGGGAGGAGTTTAATTAAGGATAAAAGTGTATTATGGGATATTTATTTAAATTCGGAATTATTTAATTATTAAAACAAATCAAAATTGTTAAAAGGGATTAATTAAAAGATTAAATTTGATTAGGATTGTAAGTTATAGATGAATTGGAGATAAAGATTTAAGAGCCCTATAAATAAATCTTTAGAGTCGATCGTCAAAAGAGTTTTCTTTTCTATGGGTTCTTGGTGTTCGACGGCAGAGGCATGGCAAGGCATGATTCAACGTCGAACGGCTACGAGGTACGTAAGGGGGATCCGTAGGTTTAATACATGATAAGATTTTTTTTATTTAAATTGATTAATGCGTCAAAGTTGATTTTTCCGCACAGTGCGCTCAAATTTTTTTTTCTTAATGATTGAGAGAAAAGAAAAATATAAAATATCACATCGGATAAAAAAAATGGAATTACGAAAGAGGTGCAAATTGTAGAAAACAATGGCATTTTTGCTCATGCGGACGTCATGCAGGGAAGTAATTGGAAAATTATGGCGCTCAGGATTTCTATTGGCCAACATAGAGAGAAGTTTATTGTGTAGGAAGAAAAAAAAATGAAAAAGAGATAGAGATAAAAGGGGTGGAGAGAGAGGATCTAAACATTATGCAAATGACACGGAGAAAGTTCAGGAGAGAGAAAAAGATTGAGAGAAGAGGTGATGGCATAAAAGGTGGAGAGAGAATAGCATAATGTTTAGATAAAAAAAGGAGAAATTTAGGGCCGCAAAACCAAGAGAGAGAGAAGGGAATTGAGAAAAGGAAATGAGAAAAAAGAAAGGGGCAATTGGAAATGAGAAAAAAGGGCCTACGTGAGATTGATAAGAAAAAAAAAGCTTTCGTTAACTTTTACGCAGAAAGAGAAAAATGAATTTTTTTAAAAAAAATTCATTTCTAGAATCTCTGGTCCAGTAAGGAAGAAATAAATAGATAGATAAATATAGAGAAGAAGTCGAGAGTTAAATATTTATTTTATTTAGATTAATAATTTTAATTATGAGTTTTATAATAATTATCTTACTGTCATTTATTGATTGTATTATTATTGATTGGTCTTGATTAAATTGTCATCATACTTTATCATATTATTATCATTCCTTATTAATATTGTGATATATTAATTATATTATTATTGATCGCTCTTGATTATCATGGCTGATTATATCATTTATCATACTTGATAATAATATTAGCACATCATATGATCGTATTGTCATCATATCTGATCATATTTTATTATCCTATCCGATCTTATCATTGATTATGATACTGATCCAGTAGTCTTTCTGATTGGGTCTTGTGTTTTACCTAAATTAAATTGTTTAAAGATAGACATTTTAGGTAAACAAGATAAAAGCCGAAAGCTACTGGGCCCATGTTCACTGATTGCCACTAAGTCGGGACCAATTGAATTGAATTGAATTGAATGGGGCAGATAGTGTAAAAACTATGGCTGTCCTGTGTATGGTCACTCGTCCCCCACCATACACGAACCCATTGAATTGTATTGGGCTTGCCGTGGCACTGATCCCCCACTGGCCTGCATGAAAGTGGCATGGTGTCCCTTAATTGACTGGGCGCTCCTCATTGAATTGGATAACTCCGAACATTATAAATTGAATTGAATTGAAATAGAATCGAATTAAATTGAATTGGATTGAAACTAAATTGAATTGAATAGATCATGGTCATTTGGAATACCGGCGTTGATTGGCATTGCCTCCGCCCATTGAGTCGAATTGAATTGTAATTGACCAATGACCATTGATATTGAATTGAAAATTATTAAATTGAACAGTGTCATAGTGATCAGACATTTAATTGCTAAATCAATATTGATCGATCATCTGATCTTTTTCTGATCCTTCCTATTGATTTATGACTTTATTGTCCTATTATTATATTGAATCATCGATCCAATTGATTAAGCAATTATTAATTGCTATCTCTATTGATTGGTCTTTTGACCATAACTTGATATAGTTGCTCATATTGATAAATCATTATATTGTAAATTGATTATTGTATTGATTGCTCAATTGACTCATCATTGATTATATCTTATTTTCGATTGAGCATATTGATTATTTAGTAGACCCTACGTACTGAGTATTTTTATACTCATGGATATTTCCCTGTACCTGGATCCGTGCAGGTGAGAGTACTTCGATAGAGGATGATCCTGCAGGTGGCTATGCTCAGTGATAGACAGATGTTGCACATGTTCTAGATTGAGTTGTCTAGTTTTATTATTTCCGCATTTATTAGAATTGTGAACTTATTAAAAATTTAAATATTTTGAATACAATGGATTATTAGCTGTTATTATTGAAAAAGTCTTCCGCATTTATTGTTTATATTTCGCAAAAATATTTTATAGAAAATTGAGTAGCGCCTTTGGGACGACTTTGAGCACGTGAAAGTCACGTGGGTCTCGGGGCGTTACAATTAATTTATTTTTTTGTTACAAGGTAGTTGTCCTATTTTTGAGATTAATGTAGAGTCTCAATTGGTTTCTAATTTGTATCATCTATTAAAGGAAGTGTCTATATAAACTCTCTAGGGTATCCAAAGAGAAATCAATCTGATCTTGTAATCCTCTTCTTTCTTCCATCTAATACAATTTTGCATCGCCTTAAATTTTTTGAGTTTTCTTGCGATGCATAATTTCTCTCGTGCAGAAATCCTAACATATAGGGATACCTCCAAGCCATTTCTTTTCACCATTGGGAAGTGATTGAATGGATGAAGAGCGAAAAATTATAGGCAGTCTGTCATGGATTAAAATCTCAACTAATCTTTTAAGTTCGACTAATCTAATTTGCACATGGGTCGTATGTTTGACTATGACAAATGAGATTTTAGTTTTCGTGCATGTTTCATTATGTGAAAAATTATAGCCATTTCGCATGGATTAAAAATAGAATCAAAACCTACTTAAACTTAAAAGAGTGAGAAATGACTTACCTTGTGAGGATGATCCAATCAATACTCTACCTCAAGAGAGTAAGATAAGAGATATTGAGTTAATTATTTATTTCACTTCTTTTTTGTAGTAGGTGGATAGCCAATCTTTGGAACCAAAAAACGAAATTTGGAGGTAAATTAATTATATAAGATGTCTTTATATGTTATTTAACATATTTTAATAAAAAATAAGTATATGATAAAATAAAATATTACATTTTTATGATTTTTTATATAAAAGTACTCAAGACATAGTAAATACATATAAAAAATATAAGCAATAGACACTGTCATTAAAACATCTGACATTTGATTAGTGATAATTTATATAATAAATTTTCTTAATATTAGGTTAAATATAATACCAGTACAAATATAGGACCAGTATTCGAATCTATAGAACCGAAAATATTATTTGATATTTTTTAAAAAAACAAATATTCGAACCTGTAGAACAACTATTTGCGTTTCAAAGATATTTGACCATATTACTTTCGCTCCAAACGTATTAATTAGGCCACGAAATTTACATCACTTCTCTCATAAATTAGGAGCTGTCACGTGAATATATATATATATATATATGAAATTTATCAACATCATCAATTCAGCACCCCACAGTTTTTAACTATATATATATATATATATATGATTAATATACCTACAAAGCATCTTTCGCTTTATAAGAATGATGAGCGCATATCAATCGTTGATCCACTCATTAATAAATCTGATAAAAAATAATTAAATTCCATGGTTTAAAAATATCAATTATCTCCATCGTTGATTAATGGACTAATAATTGAGATGCGCTCAATATTCCTACAAAACGGAAAATACTTTATAGATACATTAATTTCAGTTCATATAAGTATATAGATAGATAGATACATAGAGACTATCACAGTTCATCGCATTGTATCATGATGACCTACATATAAATATGGAAAAAATATTTGTGTTGCCCTTTTAAGGCCTATCATAATAATTATTTAATTAATAAATTCATCCTCGATCATAAATCAAACGATAATGAATAAACATCTAGTGATGTTATTCCTTAAAAATGATAGCAGTAAACTCATATATATAGACTATGAGCACACAATGCTTCGGATAATAAGTCGATCTACTTATTGTATAGTTAAAGTTCGTCTTTATAAGTGCGACGACTTAGTGTTAAAAAATGAGTTGTATACTCCTCGTATGTATATATATAGAACCTGAGTGCATATCCAAGTTTTGCAAACAGTAATTCCATCTTAATTACTACCATGCGCCGAAAGTATTGACTGGCTATTTGATCATTATTTAAGTAGAAGGATGTATAGAAATAATAATAATAATACCACTAGATTAGATTATAAATAATTAACTGGAGATCACTACTATTCTAAATACAATACTAATTATAGTGACTACAAACAAATGGATTGAAAGGCGTGCATGATTAAGCTGATGATTCAATTCCATCAAACGTTGAACTGAGCGCACTATACATGCGAACACCTACAGCACCTCATATATATATATATATATATATATATATATATATATATATATATAATTCAACTCTATATTTGTTGGTATGAATATATACATATATATGTGTATAGATACATATACTATATGTATGGGTAATATAGCTTATATTTCCTCTTTAGATGTGAAAAACTGTTAATTATAAGTAATGGAATATATGTTCATATTCAAGGTTATCAAAATCGCGTTCTTGATCATACCTAAGATTTGCGATCTCATTCTCAACTTTGAAATCATTTTTATAGGATCATAATAGCATTATCGTAAAATTATTAATCTAATTTTTGTTTTGTTTTTAAAATTTTCATCAAGTGCAACATGATTTTTTTATAAATAAAATTAAGAAAAAAGGTTATTGATTATATTTAAAATTTTAAAAATATTTTTGCACAAAATAAATCTATTATAAATGTATATTAAAAGTTATTATATAATGCTATTTCATATTCATCATATTATTACCATTTTTTTTCAATCTATATTAAATTATTATTATATAAATAGTATATATATATATATATATATATATATGCATTTGTAACAAGGTCTTAGTAGGATAGTACTAAAGACAACATTATTTATAATATAAAATATTACAAATTTATTTAAAAAATATTATTTTACGTAATTTTATATATTAAACTATTATTTTAATATATAGGTAGGATCTTACGATCCCGATCCAGTCTTACGATCTTCGATCTTACGGACCCTTTCCGATCTTACATAAGATTTCGATGTTGACTATCTTGTTCATATTAAAACTAATAGTATACTCATTTTAATTTATTAATGAACAGGCCGGTTAGTATTCAAAATAAATAAATAAATAATGAAATGATATTTTTCTTATGATATATAACTTGAGAAATCAAAATTCATGCTGCCACCTCTTTCAAACTGAACTAAGCTGCTTAGTTACATGACTACGTCTGTAGATTAGGCGAGTCATGAAGTACACCAATCGGCTCTAGGGATGATTTAAGGACGAGGCATCACAGACACCATGACCTGTGAAAACAGCAGCAGTCAACACAATGCGGAAGAGTAGTAATAGTATTACTAGAAGAAGAAGAAGAAGAAGAAGATGCAAATAGGAAAAAAGGCCGTTTGGAGTGATCAAGGGGCCAGAGAAAAAGAAAAAAGAAGAAAGGAGAAGATATATAATGGAAATGGAGCAGTTGTACTGCTCAACTGTGTACCCGGCCCTGAGATTTGTATGATGACCAAGTAGTGATTTCAGAGAAAGAGAGAGAGAGAGAGATCATGCCACAGGTCAGGCTTCATATCTCTGACATGCATGAAAGAGAGGAGAAGAAAAAAGATGGCAGAGAAGCCTTGACCTCTCTTTGACCACTATATATATGTATGTGAGTCCATCATCCCATCATTTTAAACTTGTTTCTTTTTCAAATGTTTCTGCTCTGCCTATAAACCCACCAAGTTTTACTGTGGTGGTGTGATCCATTTGCCATCCTTAGATTCTTTAGCTCTTAACAAAGTGTCGTCCATGTCACAAAGCAAGAGGCAATGAGACTGGGTGAGTGCAGCCAAAGCTTACCATTCATTCACTCACTTAAAAGCATAGCCAACTTTGGCCCATGATAAGGACGTGCACATTAGATCTCCATCTTAATCATTTTCCCTCCCTGCCTGCCCTCTTTTTAGCTGTAGCCACAGACAGAAAAGAAGGAGAGAGAAAGTAGGAGAGAGGGGGGCCATTTTTTTCTTTCGTTGTAAAAATGCTCTTTCTCTCTCTCCAATTCATCTTCGCGGAGACGCTTGCACATTTATATGCCTTATTAATATATATATATATATATATATCCTGCACATCATTCAATGGTCGAGGAGAGAGAAACCATGTAAGGTGGCAGCCAGCCAGTCATGGGAATATGGCATGCACGAAGGGTGAGAGGAGAGGACGGTATGGGAGGGGACTCTCCGATCATCCCATTCCCCTGCAAACCCCCCATTGAATGATGGCCGATCAAATGACAAATGCATACAAAAATCACACCGAGATTGATAATTTTTGCATAAGAACTTAATTCGGAGGGAGGAGAAATAATTATAATAATAGTAGCAACAAAAAGATGGTGTAGACAAGGGAACACAGCAGCCAAATAATTCACACCCCATCAGGCAGGCAAGATCCTCGATCCCTACGGTCCTGCTTGGTTTTCTCGCCACCAGCAGCTGATCTACATATCGAGTGTATGCTGGATATGTAGGGCCTCTTAGTATCATACCCTTTATATGTTAACGAACCATTTATTTCAGGTAGATGGTCTTGTCTGGAATATATAGAGCTGGTTAAAGGAAGGAAATTGTGTTCTATGCAAATTTGAACGTACGTGTTGCAATCCAAAGTTTTGTCACCTGTTTTTTCTCTATTTCCTCGGCCTTTTAGGATATTGATCAAGTCAATATATCCCCCAGTGTCTGCACATTCTCTCACCTGCAAACGCAACAACTATCACCACAAATGATGTGATACGTGCCTCCAGAGGTCCGTTGTGACATTACTTTGGTGGCGCTGAAGTAAATTAATGATAGTTTCTCGTGCTATGAATTGCCGCAAGGGGGGAGAGAGAGAGGATGTGATATCATATTCAAAACTCAGATAAACACTTTGTAATCTCTTATCGCTCATAATAACTTTCCTTGCATCGATTGGTGTATATGGGGAGGGAGGGAGGGGAAGAGGGTCACATGAATGAGTCTATCAGCAAGTCGCTTGCTAACAATGGGAGGAGGATTTAAGTAAATATTATGATAACTGAGATGATATATATATATATATATACATAGATGTACAGTGTTATATCACCTTATAATTTGCATGATCTTTAAGAAAAATTAACAAAAAAGAAATGAAGAACGCGCATATGCAAGACGAGTATAATTGTCTGGTCAACTGCGCTGCTGCCACTTCCAACTTCTACACTGAGGAAGGCTCCAAATTCATCACGTGAAAGCCTTTTGGGTGTCACAATCTTGGCCTCCAAAAGCTTCACGTACTCTCCCAATGAAGACATGGTTGAAACCTTTCCATAACCATCCTTCTTCAGTAAAAAACAGTTATCTCTTTATGGACGACCTCATGGTTCCCTTTAAAGAGCTTTTGTTACTTTCCTCCTCTTCTTCCTTCCCAGGTTTGGCGTATGAACAAAAACATTTTCCTGCAATGAGCTTCTCTTGCCTTGAAATCATTGCAGCTCAAGTATATAATGAATGCCTCCATAAATGACATGCAATAATCAGGTCCTTAGCTTGCAGTGGCATGGGAGAACAGATATGCATAAGTAGAATTCTAAAGTGATATATGCTTGATTAAGCAGTTGTCTCTAGCGATCAGTTTGGCTAAAGGTCAAGTAAGCACACTAAAACAGTAGCACCCCCTATCTCAGCAAGTACATAAATCTGGTACTTTGTCAACATACATCTATTGGTGGCCCATATATCCAACTCATACATAGAAACTAATGAGGAGCACTAACTGAGAAGTCATGGGGAATGGAACCGGCATTACCCCTTAGTTCTTACCCAGCCTTCAAGTGACATCCATGGTTCAGGAATTTGAATCAGGTGAGATAAAAGATCGATGTTTCAGAAGTTGAGCAGAAAGACTTTTCTATCTGTTAATTTATGACAATCGGAAGCTTTAAGAAAGCAGATTATACAATGTTCAACCGCACCTGAGCATCCGTATGAACTGTTGACTGGAAAAATATGCATCTCCCCTCGAAAATATAAGACCATCATGATATCTTCATGTTCAAGTACACAATCCTACATTTAAGAGCACTATGACAAACTTGACACTTTTGCAGGCTACGAAATGCCTGCCTGCTACGCATGATTTCAACGCCTTAATTTTGCTGCAGAGCATATGTAGTACTGTAAGCTTTAGCTGCTCCCTGTGCGTCTGTGGGCTACACGGGAGCCTTAGCAGCTTAATTTGCTGGGTGAGCACAGGGAGTCATGTAGCTACCTCCGTTCCCAACTACTTGTCCACAATGTCTTGTTGCTCTCTCAGTAGTCAGTACACTGTTATTGATGGATACTTTTTATTTGTAATCGTTTTTCTTCTCCGATAAAAGTTGTTCGTAATCTTTACGGACACCAATATACAGGAGAACGGTAACAAAGTAACAAATCTTGTTTGAAGGTAAAGAAACAAAACAAAGTTCAAACATATGGAATCTGTTTGTAAACCAAACCATTGTTTTTTTGTTTCCCAGAGATCTGACAAGTGACCAAGCATATTTCTTGCCACTGTTCCATCATTGGACTAATCAACAACGGCATAAGGGAACGCTGCTCAGTAAATTCTTTTCTGAAAGAAAACAATACCTTTTGCTCAGGATTAAGAAAAGCATTGATTAGATAGATTTCTAAGGTTTTGAATGCACATCATTGCATGTGGGGAAGGATCTGGAGCAATAATTTTTTTTTATCCCCCTTGATGATGATGATGATGCTGATGCCCATCTTATCTCTGGACAGTGGTGAGGGGGACATGCAATACATCATTGGAAGGATGGAAATACACAAGCACAAAAATTCGAGCGTAGGACATTCTACCCAGCAAAACCATGGTGTACAAACTGCTCCTGATCAGATGAGATGTGACACTGCCCTGCACTGCATGCAGTGGGGGCTCGTATTGCTACTTTCCTTTCGTCCATGGCTGTCTGACTGCTATGCAACTGCAACGCGAAATGCATCCATCATATATTAATTAGCTGTTCCTTTTAGCCTCCCCAGATCTCAAAAGTCTCAAAATACATGGCACTGCCACCAACTCACCTAAAAGTTTATCCGTGCAGTTGATACTTCTCTGAGACTTGGGGAGTTTGGGACCTGTTACGATTTAAGAACGCAACGGTTTGCGAGCTGAGAGGATCTTATCCGATGTTAAAGGCGTATATATTGCACCACCGAGCGAGATCATGGTCACTAAAGGTTACCTAGATACCGAAATCTATACTTTTTTAGTGTGCACAAGCTGTTTCTTAATGAAGTCCCATGTTTCACTTTGTGCCAAACACAGTGTGTAGCGAGCATAAATCCAATATATATATATATATATCCATTAATGGCTTGTTTATGCACAAATCCAACAAAGTAAAGAAATTATTTTTTCAATTACAACTTGAGCCGCGACTCCTCTATTCTTATGATCAGAGTGAATCAGTTCCACTTCCTATACGTATGCAGTGATGATCTGAAGCATGGTTGAGATTAATCATGGACTGCCACTGGTTTAACCATATTAATTGTGATTAGACTATCATTATATAATTATAAGCAATGAAGAACTGGCACATATACATATATTATCATGCTTCCTCTTCCCAACGATCAAAATTAACAGACAGGTAATTAAGATGCGTGCGTGTAAAGAGTTATACGATAACTAGCATACATCTGAGTTATTGAACCCGGTAACGTATTGATAGAAAAGTGCACATCTTTTTTTTATTATATATACTTGTACGCTGCATGAGAAGTTTCACAACTCGGTACAAAATCATTATTTTGCAGGAGGTATATGTACCAAGCTAAAACACACAGAGCATACATCAATGGAATTTGACATCTCATATATAACATGAAAAAAAAAAGGTTTGAATGATACGATTAATAGGTGATCTTAACTTCGGACATAAATAAATTTAGACCGGATCTATATATCCTTCCTTTTAGCACTTTGTTTTCTATCGTAAATGAGCCACTTGATCCCTAAAGAGGTGCCTGAGACCTGACCCATGCCACTATGCCAGGTTGCTTTGCAGCAGACCAGATATTTAGCTGCATATATATGATGTTTCCCAAATACAAGTGACCAGATATTTCATGAAAATAGGAAATGAAAGTTTGAAGATGGAATTTGGAATCTTTTAATTCACAAGCTCAAATCCGCATCATTGTGTCACCACAGTTAGATTCCCAGGCTCAATGGACCAATTAAATTTTAGTGATTTAAAGTGTAGCATATGATACCAATTAACAAGTTGACAAAACAGAAACATTTAGTCACGCCTAAAAAAATGTAGAACGATCTCATGTCTCAAAATTATTAACAATTTTAACTTATAATAGTTGGCAATGACGATATATATTTACAGCTCCACAGGCTATTTGTTTATAAAGGGATAACACTCGAATTCAAAGTATGCTTGACGAATGATGCTTATAGCCACCAAGAAAAGGACTAGGCAACATCAATCAAATGTACACTCACACAGCTGCTACGCTTCCCAGCCACTATAATTGACACAATGCACATCCGGTTCTTGTTATTTTATTTCTTTGTTTAGTATGGAATCAATATTTTACGAGGGCTAACGCAAATTGTCAACTCATGCCAACAAAGATCCTTGAGAGTTCTTTTTCACCTCTTTACAGAAGGGATGTCACATGGGAGGTGAGGATCGTTGTGGCATCATGCATGGTCTTTTTCTGGCTTCCTTACTTTCTTGGGGCACTTTGATTGATGGATCCCTCACCAAACAACACGAAGCTGGAAGGAGACAGTCGTTTAATTGGTAGAGGGATAGACAGAAGGATCAAGTGTGAAATCTTCAAAGGACATGGAAAAAAAAGAACAAAAGATTGATATTTGAGAAGCACATGAAGAGGAGAGGGAGAGGATGACACAAGTTTATTGAATACTAGTATATTCATTAATTACTCACATAGGAAAAGAGATAGAAACATTTTAAATGAGTGAACAAAATGGGCATCAACATCAGCAAGTGGCAATCATGGATTATCCCTTTGCTGGTTGTCAGGGGAAGGGGTGAAGATGTGTAGAAAACAAGCAGCCTCTAATGGTTGATGGAATCTCAGGAGTTAGTGATGGGGGGCACCCCAATTATTGGTTACACTAACAACTCTGAAAACACTGTCATCTTGGACCCATGCATGCAGGGTTCAAATTTCCCATCCATGGCACAAGTGTTAGTGTTAGGAACAGATCAACTTTACTAGTGTCAATCAAATGCTCATTGTTGATCTCCTATACTCTACTGGTACCTTAACCCCCCCAAGAAAACCTGTAATGGGTTTAGGCTGGAAGCACCCCACTGCAAAGGTAATTATTACCTCGAAGATTAACTTGAGCACAGACAAAGTGACGCCATGATCCTTCTGATTCAAATATAATACAGTAACCCAATTTTGAACGGATGAAGAGTAAGGGGGTGATCTTGCCTGTTGAATTTAGAGAAGGATTAGGGTACTGTCCGCTTCTGTTTGTATTTAAACGGCAAGCATATTTGTCACTCTCAATGCTGGCCCACGAAATACATATGTATATGTGAGAGAGATGAATATTTTTCTCCCAAAAAAAAACTTAATTACCACGTATCGTATTCTAAGGTAAAAAAAAAGTATAAGTAACAAATGCTTACTGTTGCATATACCTTAACCTTGAACAGGGTTTAGTTGTTCTCGTAAGAGGGAAGTAGAAGACAATAAGAATTATAATGAATGATATAATTCGTTTTTCAGATTTTTTTTTTTTGAGAAGATCATTTTAAGCTACCGGAAGCATAGAATAACACAAATATAAGGCTTACCCTCTTAGGCTACTTTGACGTTTGATTGATAACTCGTATTTCCAACTTATAACTGGCATTACTGGTCACGTAAAATAAAGATCCAAATCTTGCGAACCTAGCACACATTTCATGTCTCTAATATATGGCAAATCCTCTAGTAAGAGGACATATATGAAATATAGCTATCTGATTATGGTACTTGTCTTTTGAGATCACACTATTGTTCAGCTAAATATGACAAGAATTGCCAATGGACAAGCTTCATCTGAGAGACAAGAATGTGATGTTATAAAGTTGAAAAACGAACTAGTGATAAAATAGATCATGAACTGAGAGCACTGATGTATCACCAGATTTGTTTTAGCTCTTGCCCAACAGGTTCACACCATTCGGCCGAACCCCTCCTGATTTGGGCCTGTTTATTGCCGTTACTGTTGTTGGGGCTTTACACAACAGAAAGACAGCATTTCCTTGACCCAAATGAACAAAGTGAGAGGGCAAATAGAACAATAGAATAAAACAAAGATTAGCAGAAGAGAGATGTATATAATAATATAGGAAGACCAAAGCACATGGACATAGAAAAAGGAAGAATTACGACTCCATTGATGGAGACATCCATCTTAATTCATGAAGCAGGGCCCCTGGCATGATCCTGACATATATGCCATTAGAAGGTATGCAAATTTACATCACTGCACAAATTATGAGTTAAAAACTTACTAATTCCAGACAACAATACACCACCACAAGATGGTGGTCCAATTCAGGATACATTCAGCAGTGTTGGATTCTTAAGCAAATGTAAGAATGATCATGATGGGGACTTTTAAGCGCAGAAAACTAGAAATTAATACCAAGATCCACAAAATAGGCGGTAAAAGATGAATCATGATGAAGACAGCAAGGGGCTTCTTCGGTGTTAGACTAATACTGCGGCAAAGTTGCAATGCTGCAATATTGATCAGAGATTCAGACATATGCCACATCTCATATTAACACAACAGAGACTGCAACTGCCATGTGAAGAAGAGAAACGTTCATCTGGGTTCAGCTTCATTATTCTGACAGATCTCTTTAAGGAAAATACACAATCTAATGAAAATAAATGCATTTTTTAAAACATTCCAATGGAACACTATAATTCAGCTGAGGAAACTCAGCAGGATAAACAATGCTTATAATATTGCAAATCATCTCCATTGGCAACTATTCACTTCTTGAAACCCAGTTGTTCTCCATAATAATATGCACTGCCAACCATCAATGCGACAGTTGCTCCTTGAACTACAACACGAGCCCTCATTAGCTTCTGACCAAGCTGAGAATTTCCTTGTCGGAAACTAATCAGACCAGCTGTAAGCACTCCCGCAGTCATAAGTGCACCTGAGAAGATTTAATATGTGAAAACAATAGAATTGACAAACGGGTTAACAACTTCACTTGGTGATCAATATCTATAGAAAATAGGAAAAATGTTTTAATTTGACCAATCAGCACGTGTCAATCATGATAAAACATTTTTCAGAACCAATCAATTGAATCATTTTTCATCCTTTTCATTTTTTTTCGAAATGATTTTGTTTGTTTCTTAGATTTAATCAATAAGACCATTAACTAAGGGATTAAATATTTTGTTTCTGAATGGAAATTAAGCTTGCATTAGTGTTTGTCAACACCTTTGATAGCCAGCATAGATTGGGCTGGATTTCTTTTTTTTTTTAAGATTGGGCTGGAGTTGAAAAACAATTTTTGCTACCATTAAGAGTTAAAGTTACTATAAAATATTTAATTCCTATACTATATTCCAAATCATGTTTGTCCATGTCGTTAAGAAGCACAAGTCTAGGACACAATTGAGCTTCCTAACTCCTAATGTCAGATCAAGAGGGATCCAGAGACCACTTAATGGACAAAATCCTCCACCTTTTACAACCAAATAAATGATCAACTACCTTCAATTGAGGGTTGGATTGAAGTCTGCAAGAGCAAATTATACATATATATATATATATATATATATATATATATATATATGTATGTATGTATATAAGTGCCATCATAACCCTACAGACATCTATAATTGAAACCTCAATGCAGAAATATGTGGACATTGCAAGAACTTTGTCTCTACATGAAACATGAAAGATGGTGAAGAAAGTACTCCGCACCTCTAAGAACCATCTATGCAAAACACCAATAGCTTGACATCTCATATCCAATTAAAGTTCTTATCATATGCTGCATAGTGCGACAGAAGTGATGCATCTGATCATGATAAGAAATTATTGCTATCTTTTTTTTTAGGGGGAATTGTTGCTATCTTATAGGAAGGCGTAGAGGACAAACTTGCAATCACTCCTCGAATTGGAACCCAGTTGAGTTACCAGAATGCCAATATAATGTGGATGCAGTGTTGTTTTATAAAGTATAAATGGTTCTCTCTTTAGGTCGATGACAGCCTTATTCATTAAAGAGCTGGACTTGAAACAAAGTCGTTTAGTGAGCCTAACTGATTAAAGAACTGGACTCGAAACAAGTTTTTTAGTGGTTAATTTATGACTCACACTCGACGTGAGCGGATTCTCTCCAAAATTTACAAGGCGCGGTGGGCGCCGCATGCACATACCTCTTGTGTTCTGTGTGGGGAGGCAGGGGAGGATGTTACGCATCTTTTCTTCGGCTGCCGGGTGTCTCGCGAGGTGTGGTCTCGGATGACCATTACAGGCGGCATTCCCTTGACGGCGGCGGACTTCTGGCAGGACGCGAGGAGGCTTGGCAGATAGAGATTGGATCGGAGACGTCCTGTGGCAACTTTTCTAGCCGATGCATGGACCATCTGGCTCCAGTGCAACCGTGTCATCTTTTGTGGGGAGAGAATTCAGGTGGATAGTATTGTACATCAGATGTTGTACCTTCTTCGGGAGTGGGATTTTGGCTAGCACCTTTCGTCTTCTTTTTGCCGTTCTCTATTTATTGTATATGATGATTCCTTTTGATGATATATATATACACGGATGACAACCTAATTGGTGGTCATCCTTTTCCTTCTCAAAAAAAAAATTATGACTCACACTAATGATAGATGGTCTCCTCTTTCTTAGATGATAGTCCTCAATTACCTAGAAAACTATCTGTTATACTCCTCAAAAAAATTAAAAACTATCTGTTATTCAAACCATCTAACAAATAGTTAATGATAGATAGTCAATGATTGCTGGTTCATGTGAGAGTTGGAGTTGTTGGGAATAACAGTATAATTCGCCTAAGGCAGGGAGGCGTTTTCTGTGGATGAACATTGTGCCTAAATTCAAATTTCATGACCAATGAGAGAACTCTGGAGTTCAGGAAATGCTAAAGCAGTGGTTTTCGTAGTTAGAGGCCAACAATGTCATTTTATTCAGGACACAGGTTATTAAAACCATTGCATTGAATGCAGGAGCGGAAAGGGGATGACCAGCTGTGGCTAATTTGTCTGCATTATACTTCATTCGATGTAGATAGGAGCTGATGGAAGTCTGTCCATGTTTGTAGTTCTTAGTTGCATTTGTAGCTGAATTATGCGGGCATGTGAAGGCACTCCATAATCCATACACTTGATAGAGATGCAGCCTCTCGAGGTATACGGAGCTGATTGGTATGTGGTGGAACCGTGGAAGGCAGATGTTTTGGAGGACTGGTGGTGGAGCCATCAACAAATGATTCAAGGTTGACATTGCATAGAATAGGTTTGAATTTGGTAAGCTATAAAAGATAGTTTGTTGCAGCTAATCTCAGGGATATGCAGTGGTGAACTTGGTTAATTGAAGGAGGTTGAATGGATACTAAGATGCAGAAGAAATAAGAGAGGACGAGTTTGGGAAGGAGGATGCAGAAGAAGATGTTGACATGGCTGACTCTGATGCCATGAAAATAAATGAATTCTACACCCTTTGTTTATTTATTATTGAAGTGTTTATATTCATGTACATGGTGTGTCATCAGGTAGATAGATAGAAGATGATTGTGTATAAGTTATAACTGAGGAGAGAACATGAAGTCTTGGAGCATTTCTTCTGCTGAGTAGTTGTGACTAAGTTTGCAGATGTTGAGTTGGATATTGATAAACCAGTGCAAATATCATGAATTGTGTTTCTTTAATTATCAATCTTGGGCAATAGAAATGTGCAAATTGGTGAATTGTAATTAAAGAATAGAATTTCAGTTTTCACATATTGAGGTGAAAAGATGCACCCAGATTGAGAAATGTTAATTTCCATGCACATTGCGTTTTAATATATTCGACCCTCTTTCTATTCTCTCCAATTTTCTACTTCCTTTCTTCAGCTTGACTCTAATATGACGAATGTACTTTGCCTGCGACAATTTTTGAAAACCTAAAGAATACAAATATTCCAATTGTTTTTTAAAACTCAAATATCCATAAGTCCAGTGTCTGCATTTTGTAACCTTAATAGACTTGCCCACAAACAGAATGTTATGAATAACCTAAATTTATGACAGCAATGTCAGCTTGCATTCCTGGAAAAGGCAGGACCTAATTACACCATTTAGGATGATTCTTAGCGAAATATAGCCCTGATAAGCTCATGGAA
Source organism: Pontederia crassipes (assembly GCA_030549335.1). Lineage (NCBI taxonomy): Eukaryota > Viridiplantae > Streptophyta > Magnoliopsida > Commelinales > Pontederiaceae > Pontederia > Pontederia crassipes. The sequence continues at coordinate 50,064,071 of CM060186.1, read as the reverse complement.
CATGCTTGAAAGGCCTTTTCCACGAGTATCTACATTATAATCTGATTCCAACTATTGATCATAAGGGGAAAGGTAGGACGAGCGAATTCCTTGATACGGTCCGTATATAAATAAAAGAAATTATTTTCTCCCCACAATACTACAGATAAAGATTGCCCCTAAGCAAGTAGTGAAGGAAACAACAGACACAAAGGAAGCAGATACAGGGAAGGAACATTTAGAACACAAACTCTTTGCTACACCTCATGAAATAGAGAGTGGAAGACTGCCTCCAGAGGAAATATTATCTCTGCCCATGTTCAAGGTAGGATAACTTTTCTTTTCTTCTGTGCTTTTGCCTTTTTATTGTTGCTTAAGATTCAGTATCTTCAGATGAGAAATAAAGCATGTATATGAATAGGGTGATTGTGTTCACGTGATGTTTGATTTGTCTGCTTCATGCGGTTAGATCTTCCTTTCGCACCATATGTTTTTGGCTTTCACTATATGGAAGTAGTTGTTCTGTTCATTACTATTCCTACTGCAAACTTGGAATTAGTAGCTGAGACACAACCTGTGACACTGTGCATTGTATGTTTCTCTTTTCACTCTCCTTGTATTTTGTTCATTTCTTAAATGCATTCAAGAAGGAAAAGAAATTCTGGAGAGATTCTTTGGACATAGATGCATGTATAAATGGAAAAATGTGGCTTAACTGACGAGATACAGTAGAAGATTTTGTCAGCGTGTGATTGTAAAACTATTTTCCTTCCATATGCTTGTATAAGTGTCAAGAGAGAGAATTAATTTTGGATGAAATTCAGTATGTTTTTCTTATTTTTTTCTTATTTGTAATTTGTATTAATATATTTCACCTTATAAACTCCGCCTATGTTTTATAGCCGGTCCCAAGCCCGGATAAAGGAGGAGGGTTGTGTTAGGCCCCAACAGCCAGCGTAAAACCCTGTCGAATCTCATGAACATGGATCAACGAATTAGCGTCGTAAGATCCATGTAGCCGACATGACCCCACCTAATAGGATAAGACTTTGTTTTTGTTGTATTTTCTCCCCACAAGCTGAAAAATTAGGCTGCTAGCTGATACATAACGCACTCTATAAACGTTCCTGCACAACTGAAATATATTTTTTGAACCATTCAAGCGAAGCTCATGCTGAGAAAGGTGTCTCGAGTCGGTCGATCAAGCAACTTATGAAAGCAAAACAACAATTCCAACAGAATTAAAAGGAATACGAAAACAAGGCAAAGACGCAACAAATCAAGCATATCGATCTACGTGATTAAGAACACAGGCGAAATAATACCTATGCGCACGAGAACAATAACAATAACAAGGGGGGTATAATACCTATCGGGACGAGGGGGTTCTTGACGGGCTTCTTGTGACTGAAGAAGTCCTCAAACTGCGCGTCGACGGGGGCCGCGGCGGCGGTGGGGGGTCCAATCTTCTCCATTTCGTCCGAGGGGAGGAGGAAGAGGTGGTGGTGATGGCGGAGGAGGAGGAGGAAGAGGAAGAGGAAGAAGGCGAGACCACCGCCGCTTACTACGCGCGGCTTTGCGGTGGCTTGTGGTGACGGGCGCACGAACGTCACCTCGCAGACCAAACCCGTGGGCCGGAGTTGGCTTGCGCCGCAAAACCCAAACCGAACCTAGTACGAACGCTATTTTTTTTGAGTTTTTTCGTTGAACTCTCCTTAACTATAGAGTTTTTTTACGTGTACCCACAATTTTCGAATATTTCGTTATCATCCCTTAAACTATGATCCTTTTTTCACTTAAGTTCATTCGTCATAGTTATTTTTTATTTTTTTATTTATGAAATGACTAAACTATCATTTCCTCTATCATCTAATATTATAAAATATAAAAAAATATATTATAAAAATAAAAAAATATGTTTTGTCGACATGTGAGACGCCCCCTCTCCGGTGATGAGATCGCGGGGGCGTCACCCCTCTCAACAATGAGATCCCATGCACAGGAACCTACTCAGGAAGTCTGGCCTCCATTGCAGAACCAGCTGGGAAAATCCAACACATCCACCGAGAAGGCGATCTAGTAAAGGGTGGTGATGGGGTCGACGGCCTACGGCCATGGTCCCCATCCGGTGGCCATCTCGACCGTTGTGCACCCCAGCGCAAGCGCCCAGACGTCAGCGGATGCCCCTGCTCCTCTCCTCGGGCCACCTCCTACGCCATGAACATCGGTGTGCCCCGAACTGCCCCTGCCCCTCGTCCTCCTTGACCACTCGCACGCAGCCGAAGTTCGCGACCTACGCGCGCTCGTCGGCGCCGATTAGGGCAACGTCGTAGTGGACGACACCCCTCGAATGTAGATACGCCAACCCCCTGACGACGTCGCAGAGGAGGAATCCGACAGTGGCTTCGTCGAGCCGGCTACTGCGCCACTTCGCCTCGTCGATGAGGGAGCCCCTGGGGGCGTACTCCAAGTACAAGAACACAAGTCACGAGGTAGGGGCCCCCTCTACAATCTCATTTTTAAAATTTTATAATATATTATTTTATATTTCATAATATTAAATGATACAAGGGACGGGTAGTTTGGTCATTTCATAAATTAATAAAATAAAAATTAACGACAAAAGTTAATCGAGATTGATAGATGTACTTAAATGGGAAAATGGGCATAGTTTAGGGGATGTAGTGAAACATTCGGAAGTCGTAGGTAGACGCAAAAAAAAATCATAGTTGAGGGGAGGTCGGCGGAAAAAATCCTTTTTTTTCAAACAAAAAATAGAACATTAAATTAAGTGAAATTTATTTAATAAAAGATAAAATTAAATGATAAAGGACTATATAATAACTTTTTATTAATTATTAAATATTATAAATAATTTAATATATAATAAATAATAATAATAACTTTTTCATAAATAATTTTTTTATTACTCTGGCTCACATTTATATTATTATTATTCAAACACGAACATTTTAATCACACATCATCAACCATCACTCATCACACCACTCCACCCCACCTCTATATATCAAACAAGTCCTAAAATTATTAGTTATTATTTTATTTTCATTCGACCATTAAATTAATTAGTTACTAATGATTTTGGATATCAATTAGTCGAGACAAAAAAAATTGACTTATCAATATGATGACAACAATTGTGAAAAATTATATATACAGATATGGGAAATTTGCAAGAAAAAACACATTAAGAATATGTTATGTATGACAACCAGAAAAATAGAATTTGAAATACCTTTTTTGGTAACTAAATTTGGAGATAATATTTGGGTTAACTAGAACTTTTGGATAAACTAATTTGATTAATGCTTAAAGGATAGAGAATGAATTTTATCTAATATTTAAGGTAAAAAATAATTCATGTATTTTTGAAAATGAATAATTTATTATCTTATATCTACTAATGTCATTTTTTATTAAGATGAACTAATTCAACCGCTAAATTTATATATTTACCAATTTGAAACCTCTAAACGCCAACTCTATCTATTGAACTCTATTCGCTAATTAAATTTTTATTCACTGATCAAATCTCTATTTCTTATTAATTCGTTAAAGTTACCAACATAACTATATCGAGGAGTTTGAGATTTTTAACTAAAAAATATTAAGTTTTGTTGGGTCAAAATTTCAATGACATATGAAATTATATTTTGATGAAACAAATCTCAAAAAATTAAAATGCTGAAAAAGTCTAAGAAAAAGATATAACTTTATGCACAAATTTTGATTACATAATTGACTATGAAATGATTAGATTTTGGATGAATATTTGACAAAGTTGTAGAGAATTCTGTTAGCTTTTCATAAACTTCAAAATCATCTAATTTAGATAACCGTACAAAAAGTTATGATCCAAATAGTGCAAATCGGTCAACCTGTCGGTCGACGTAAAGAAGGTCGGTCGAGACGTACCGGTCGAATAGAAGTAGTCAGTCGACCGATAACTACTGAGGCCTACTCCGGACGACGTCGAGACTGTACCGATCGACAGTCCGATCGAAGCACCGGTCGACCGATCAGCTCAACGGTTATAAATTAAAATTGCGAGACTGTATTGATCGAGACACCGGTCGATAGTTCGGTCGTCCGACCAGCTGCGATAACTGGAGAAATGGCGCAACGATCACATAGACCGGTCGACCGGTCCAGAATTTTGGTCGACCGGCCTCCGAGTCAAATGAACAGTAACAGACAAATTTGAATGAGAAATTTGTGAAATGATTTCTGGACGAATTTTTCACACATTGAAGGCTATAAAAGAAGTGCCAAAGCCAGAGGCAAAAGCACCCATTCACTCATTGAAGAAAAACTTTAAGTTGTCAAAGAGAGATCATTTTTTGAAGTTTTCATTTTATAACTTTCTCATTCTTTCTCTCTTCTTCTGAGCTTAGCTTTGTAAAAGAGAGAAATACTTTTGTTCAGAAAAATTAGAGAGAGCTCCTGTGTAAAAGATGTTCAAAATCTTACCTCTTGAGGGAGAGAAATATATTAGCTTCATAGGAGGAGAAGTTGCCTTGCCTCTCGAAGCGGAGAAAAAGGCGGTGGTGTAAATGGCTTTCTTTCTTGTCCTATTTGGAACAAAGAAAGTGCTAGTGGAATCTCCGACGGTCTCGAGGTCGAGAAGTCGGAGCGGGGACATAGGCCAAAGTGTGGCCGAACCTCGTCAACAAACCACCGTGTCCATTTGAGTTTGATTTTCTCTCTCTCTCCCCCATTCATATTGAATTTATGATCTGAATTATAAAGAATTTAAGAATCAATTTTGTGCTTCCGCGATGGTTTTTGTAAAATTGATATTTTTAATTGAACATCCATTCACCCCCCTCTTGGTACCCTTTGGAATCCTACAAGTTTTACTATCATTTGAGATATAAACTTCTATCCCAATTATGTTAGGAAAATCAATTGGTGCCACTACAAGAAAGAAGCAAATTACAGACGGTAAAAAACGTTTGTAATTTGTCAAAAATCGTCGAAAATTATGATTTTTGATGGATTTTTTTACGGAACCGTTCCGACGAAAAAATAATCGTCGCAAACTAATTTTCGACGGTTGAAAAAAACTCGTCGAAAGTTTCAATGATTATGACCGTCCCAAAAGTCCGATGGGGAAGGGTCCCCGGCGGATTGCCATCCGGAAGGGAGAGAATTGCCGACGGGAAAGGGTTGTAAGGAAGGGAGAAGGGTCGCCGGCAAAATAGGAGAGGGAGAGAGAGGGAAAGAAATAGAGTGGAGAGAGGGAAAGATGATATATATATAGGGGTTGAAAGATGGGAAAGCGGAAAAACGAAAATAAAATAACGAGAGAGTGATTTTTTAATTACCGACGGCTATGACCATCGGAAACTTAGCAAATATTAATAATATATATTATTATGATATATATGAATATGGTATTTAATTATTTTTGAAGTTACCAACGATCAAAATCATAAAAAAATATTTAATTATAATATGTAATACTACTTACATATATATAATATTTATTTTTTATTTTACCGATGATCCAGACTGTCAATTTCCGACGATCTGGATTATCGCTAATTATATTAATAAAAGACTTTTTATATTATATTATTTTTTACTTACCGACGGTTATAACCATCGAAAATGCGACGGTTTGAACTGTTGCTAATTATATTAATAAAATACTCTTTATATTATATTATTTTTTATTTACTGACGGATAGAACCTTCGAAAATTGTGCGATTTGAACTGTCGCTAATGATATTAATAAAATACTCCTTATATTATATTATTTTTTATTTATCGACGGTCAAGATCGTCGGAAATTGCGACGGATAGATATCCGTCGAAACTTTCGACGTTCCTGATCGTTGAAAAATAAAATAATAATATAAAAAATTACATAATTTATTATTTTTATAACCGTCGAAAGTTTCGGTGGATACCTTTCCATCACAAAATCCGTCACAAATTACGACAGATTTCTTTTCGTCGGAAATGGTCCATCGGAAAATCCTCATTTTCTTGTAGTGTGCTCACTTAACATTATCATATTTGAACAAGTGGTTTCCACATAGATAAAATGATATTTTTTTATAGAAAAGCATAAATTTAAATGTATTTAAGATATAACTATCATTTCTTATATGAAATGTAAAATTCTATAGATGATATAAATATTGGACTGTTTGGAGATTTTATGGAATACATTCTTGTCTTATAAGAACTTTAGTTTGAACATTTTTTGAGGCAAAGACATCCAAGAAAGTTACATTTTGAAATTTTAAATCACTGACTTTTTTTCCATAAGATGCATTTTCAATTCCAAAATTCTACTTCTTTATTGAAATAATAAGACTAGAGTTGAAGAAATTGTGCAATACATTAAGGATTCAAGTTAGAATATTGCAAAAAAAAAAAAAAGGTAGAAACTACATCCAAACAAGTTGCTTGATGAATTTTAAAATATTAGCTTTCATTTCATGGAGTCCTACATATATAATTCTTTTACCTGATTTCAAATATTACTCCTTTGTAAATCAAATGGAACTAAAGCACTTATGGATATAATCCATAATAATGCAACAAAAAAAAAACAACATATTGTCAGGCAATCTATGACTTTTCCCTTGGTGTTTAAGTCTTTTCACATGCATTTTGTTTTATTGATTTATTAAATTATATTATTTTTGCATTATTTTATTATTTATTTATTTATTGTGATATGTTGATAGTGCAACTATTAAATATACTATCAACGATCAAGGTGACGAAAGTTGAAAATAAGTCTAATTACAAAATGAAGTTAGATTATTGAATTGGGCCACAAATATAGTTGTAGGACGACATGTGTACTTTATCATAGAAAATGGCTTATATGATCATATAATATTCCTGACTCAATGTTGATGTTGTTTCATATTCAACTCGATTTTCTTCCTAAATTTGGGAACGAATGTCTACTAATGAAAGTTGATTTCCTAATTATTTACATACTCGTGAGATCTTTATTTTTAACCTATGAGGTTATTTAATCATGTAGTATAAAAAAGAAAATTTGATAAAATAAATTCAAGAGAATATTCTACAACTTCTTGAAGTGATAAAATTAAAGATTGTTGCATGCCTTCATTTTACAAGTTCTATTGTGATCATACTAACCACATAGCTTTCATTGCATTAGTGGTCTGCTTTGCTTGGAACCTTAAATTTTCAACATGTATCACATCACAAAAACTTATAGACAATATTTTCTTCTAACTTTTTTCCTACCCTTGAGCACTGTCATTCATTTCCTCGCTCATTTGCTCATGAGATATTTATTTCTTACCGCACACCAACTTCTTTTTTGCCTTCAATATATAAGCATTAAAACACGTTATCAATAATGTCACAAATTGTGTTAATTGCAATAGGTAGGGTGGCTCCGTAAATCCGATGACTCAATCATAATTCGATAGGTGGTCGGATTGGGTACGTGTTGAAAAATTTTAACCATGTCAATCTCATCTGATTCGATATTTTTTTATTTTTCTAAATTTTTATTTAAATTAAGTAAAAAAATGATTTAAAATTTAAAAACATTAAAATACAATATTTTAAGTACGGAATAATATTTATGTACTTAGAAGACTTATTTTATACTTTAAAATAAAATATGGAATAATATTTTTATATCAAATAATATAAAAATATTAGAAAAAAATGATAGTCACTGGAGTCCCATTTGTCCTCGAAAGTCTAATAACCTTTAGTCATGCATTATTTAAGAAAAGGATTTAATAATTGATTTAACGAAGAATGGATAACGAATGAAATGAAGTGATAATAAATAAACGAGAAGTGATAAAAACTATTTTTAAAAAAAAAAACATGAGTGAGACAAAAAAAAAACATAATTACATAAGTTGTAATAATAAAATAAAATCCAGTTTTAAAAAAATTAAACAGATTATTCGGGTGAAACCGCGGATTTACAAAATGATTATGTTTATTTATTAGGAGCAAATTGCATTGTGCCATAATAAAGGAGTCCGATAGAGTGGTAAGGACGATTTCGAATTTGAATTTTTATGAGCGTAAAAAATTTATCTTGAACGTGAAAGAATTAATTAAATTCGATGATAAATTAATTTTTAACTTGAATAATGTGTATAATTATTAGGATTATTTTCTTAAATCATCTCTAAACTTCACGATTTTTTAAATTTAATCATAAATTACGAACTTCATTTTTTTGTCCTTAAACTATCACAATTTTTTCCATTTGATCATTCTATTCAATACTATCAACTTTTCGATTATCTTTAAATTTTCGCATTTATGAAAAGTCGAAAATACCTCTACGCAAAAAAATCTCTCTCCCTATACACACGCCGACGTCGAGAGAGAGAGGAGAGGGAGGGCGACCCTCCTCTCCTCTCCCTGCGCTTACGTATGCACATGGTAGGAGGGGGGGGGGGGGGGGTCGCCTCGACGAGACGAGGTTGAGAGGGGGTGTCTCCCTCATCGACCTTCGTCTGAGGTCCCCCCTCCTCTGAGAGGATTCGTCCCGATCTGACGGGGGACACCCCCTCGACCTTCATCTTGCGAGACTCACCGGACGAAAGTCGAGAGGGGGGCGACCCCCCCTCTCTTCTCTCTCTCTATGCACACACCAATGTTGGGGAGAGGAGAGGGGTGGGGGTCCGGTGGGGTCCCCCTCCGACCTTCGAGAGGCCGCCAGACCAAGGTGGGTGGGGGACGGCGCAAGGAGAAAGAGATGAGAGGGGGGAGCGTGCGCAGGAAGACAGAGATTTTTTTCGCAGGGGCATTTTTTATTTTTTATAAATGCGAAAAATTAAAGATAAGTTGACAAAATCAAGAAATTGACGAAATTGAACAAAATGATCGAATTGAAAAAATCATAATAGTTTAAGAAGTTCGTAATTTAAAATTAGATAAAAAAATCGTGATAATTTAAGAATGATTGAAGAAATAATTCTAATTATTAAGACACGCGAATCCAGATATCCAAGATTGACCAACAAAAATTATATATATATATATATATATATATATATATATTAAATAAGTACTATAAACAAAATTAATCACCTATTTTTCCTGAAGTGACGCATAAATAAAACAGTCATTTTGCGCATATTATTTTTGCTTCTCTTCGCGTTCTTTTTATTCATCTCCTCCCCTTCTCATTACTCCTCTTCATTCCTCCTCCTCTGGAATCCATCTCCGCCGTGTAGGGTTTCTGATAGCCATCGATGTATCAATCCAAGAAGAAGCGCGGCCGCAAGGCGAAGAAGCCCGCCGCCGATACGATGGACTACCAGACGGCCACCACCTCCTCGCCGTCCGCCGCCCTCGACGACTCGCCGGATCCCGCAGCCGAATCCGCCTCTCCGTCCCCCCGCCGCGGCCGGGGTGGCGGCCGCCCGAAGAAGAAGGTCAAGCGCCAGGCCAAAAGCCTCTCCGCCAAGGTGTCTGTCGCGGACCAGGGCGACGGCGGGGCCGCTTCCTCCCCGCGCCGCCGCGCTCCCCAGGTCGTAGCCATCAACGGTGAGCACGGGGAGGCGGCCGGGCTTGCGGTCGTGGCTGGGGAGGCCCCGCCGAAGTGGGAGCAGGTCGTGCGGGTCGTCCCGTCCATGGACGCCGTCGTCAAGGTGTTCTGCGTCCACACGGAGCCCAACTTCTCGCTGCCGTGGCAGCGGAAACGGCAATACAGCTCGAGCAGCAGCGGGTTTATTATCGGTGGGAGGCGGGTGTTGACGAACGCTCACTCGGTCGAGCATTACACCCAAGTCAAGCTGAAGAAGCGCGGTTCGGACACCAAGTATGTCGCGACCGTGCTCGCAATTGGGACCGAATGCGACATAGGTAAAGATTCTGTTTTATTTCATCATGTTCGGTTTCTTGTAATGCCGTTTCTGTTCCTGTCTTTCTAATTTTTATGAATAAACTCATCTGCTACTCTTGGATTGAAGTTGAAGCTATGACTGCAGAATTATCATTTTCCAGAAAGGAAATCGTGTTCAACGTCGTCATGCTGTGGCCTATAAATATATAATCATGTTGACTACATCTGTGTTCAGATATTGTGTTGGTATTGGTAAATATATACATATGAGTAATATTTTGTAGGATATTGGCTGAACATATTTGTGTCCCCTGAGGTTCTGATAGTAGAATTTATTTATCGGCACGGGGGCATTTACGTTTTTCTTACTTGTTGGCTAAAGTCTTATTGTATTCTCGTTCTTTCTTTCATTTTGATTTTCTCTTTTAAGTTTTCTCTCTCTTTATTGTCTTTGAGCTCTTTTAGTTAAAGTTTTATTGTATATGAAGCTTATTCCTTGATGTTAGTCACCTACAAGGATTGAAGTTTCCTAAGAGATCTTAGCCAGACTTGAAAATAAACCAAGTTTTCCACAGCGTATAACAGCTGGATATTATGAAAATATCATTTTCATTAATCATATTTTTCTTTGTATGATTCTCTGACTGATAAGTACTAGAAAATTGAAGCTTGTGATGTCAATTCATGTTAGATATTCTGACTCTCACTGAATTTTCTGCAACAGCTATGTTGACTGTTGACAATGATGAATTCTGGGAAGGAGTTTCTCCCGTAGAGTTTGGGACTTTGCCTGCTCTCCAGGATGCTGTTACTGTTGTTGGTTACCCAATTGGAGGGGATACCATTTCTGTCACAAGTGGTGTTGTATCTCGAATGGAGATTCTGTCTTATGTTCATGGTTCAACAGAGCTCTTAGGCTTACAGGTTTGGAGGTTGAAATTTTGAGTAATCTTTTTTCACGTTATTTTTTGTCCTTTTCTACCTCAGGGATAAATGATTGAGGTCTGGCTATAGGTTAGCTTAAGGTAGCCTAAATTCGGGTCAATACTCAACTTTGATTTAGCAATTTTCCTGTGTATGTTGTTTATCTGTTGAACTTCTTGTTGACAGATAGATGCAGCTATAAATTCAGGAAATTCAGGTGGCCCTGCATTCAATGACAAGGGCAAATGTGTTGGTATAGCATTTCAGTCACTAAAACATGAAGATGTGGAAAATATAGGTTACGTCATTCCCACACCTGTTATTACACACTTCATTCAAGACTATGAGAAGTCTGGAGAATACACAGGTATTTATGTGGTATCTACAATGTCTCCTGTCAGCATTTCTTTTCTATGAATGGCATCTATATCTTCATTTAGATATCCAAATATTTTGACACTTGACCTGTTTATGGAACACTTGTACCCTATGCACAATATTGTTCTTGTTCCCTTCTGGTTTGAAGTTTTTATTTCCTACTTGGTGAGTGCATACAAAGAAAAGATGACGAATATGAACAGTGGCCTTGTTGCCCTACCCTGTTAAAAGAAAACATCTAAGTTTAGTTGGTTCCAAGGGTTTCGTGCTTGATTGGAACAAAAACATGCATGTCAATACATTTTGGATAATGCTGTTATGTTCATCTTAAGAGTCCCTGTAGTTGTAGTTCTGGAAACACTAATATTTAGTGTTATTGTTGTATCATTGAATGAATGAGAGGAACTTCTTAGAGCTTTTGAGTAATTTGTGACACTCAGATACCTTCTTGTTTGGGAAACCATCTGGATTTCTTTGGTAATGATGCCACATAAATCATCATCCTAGGCATTTGGGGATATTTACCTTCAGTCTCAGTCCAACAGTAGTTATGTTTAGCTTTACGGTCTCTCTTTGTCATTCTGCGCCATCATATATCATATATTCGTATCACCAATCATTTTGTGTCATGATACTTTGTGTTGACAACTTTTGAGAGTTTGTTCAAATAAAGACGTGAGACCTTGTACTTTGACCTAGAGCTCTAGTTACTTCTCTATAAGTCATGCCCTTCTTGGCACCTAAATTCTGTTATGGCTATCATGACTGCTAAAGCCTAAAGATGTGGCAGATTGATTCTTATGGATGATCTGGATGTTTCGGCGATATTTGTTTATCAACTCTGCTGCGTGAATTATATTAAGAAGTTCATGATGATTTTAATGCGATGCAATCAAGGTTCTGTTCCGGACATTTAACTGTTAAATGTATGTGATTGAATTGTGAGGGCTACAATTTAAAATTTTAAGTTTTGTACTTGGAAGAATACATTATATTTTATACTCCGCCTATGTTTTATAGCCGGTCCCAAGCCCGGATAAAGGAGGAGGGTTGTGTTAGGCCCGACAGCCAACGTAAAACCCTGTTGAATCTCATAAACATGGATCAACGGTCGTATGATCCATGTAGCCGACCCCACCTAGTGGGATAAGGCTTTGTTGTTGTTGTTGTTGTACTTGGAAGAATACATTATATTTGATTTTAACTAATGCTAACCATATTTCCTTATCTTCTGAGTTTGTCACCCATTTCAATAGATGTACATTTTAGTTATTTCTTCTGAAAAAATCATTTTAGATAAAAATTCATCATAATTTTAAGTCTTTATTTCTTTTTCATTTATTCTTCCATATTTTGGGTGGTGGTGGGGTGCTTGATATTCTTTCAGGGTTTCCTATGCTTGGGATTGAGTGGCAGAAAATGGAAAATCCTGATCTGCGGAAGGCAATGGGGATGAGACCTGAACAAAAGGGTGTCCGGATTAGGAGAGTAGAACCCACTGCCCCTGAATTTCAGTTTCTGAAGCCATCTGATATAATTCTGAGCTTTGATGGAGTTGATATTGCTAACGATGGAACAGGTAAGGCTTATTTTTAAACATGTCATGAGTAAAGGCTAATATATCTGTTTTTGACATTGCAATTATGCATGCAAGCTATGCCCTTTATTTCTCTTATGGTAGCTAACCTTCAATACACATTCATATAAAAAAGGAAAAGAAACTCAACATACAAATACAACTTTTGTTTCTTTGATATTATATTCATTGCACACAGCCACACACAAAACGTCATTCATGAATCAGGTGAATCGATGATTCCATCTTAGTTTTTGTATTTTATGAGGTAATTTTTTGTAGTTTTTCTCTTGTATATCTGTTTCTGTTATGCCTGGATAACCTATCTTTTTTTTTTTGAGGAAATAAATATTATTTGGATAACCTATCTTGGACAGGTTACTTTTTACTAAAGAAGGCTACAGGTCGGATGTATCTAATGTCAACTTATTGTACTAGTTAGGATATGTGATTTGTCGCAAGTCTAAAAAAAGAGACAACTGGTCAAACTTGTGAGATTGTTGTTAATGATGGAATAATGCAGCAATTTTGGTTGCATTATACTGTTAACGAAACAATATACGTATAGAAGTACATTCATTTTAGGTTGAAGACGTGAATTTCCTTTATTGAATCCTTTAGTCATGTGGTGTAGTGGTATCTAATTATATTGCATGCATCTCATCTCTTTATTCATTGTTAGGTTCATTTCTTTTCTTTTCGAGGAAGAAGACACTATTTAGTTGTTTTTTCAAAGAAGATGTTTATTTGTTTCTATTAATGAAAAAGTCTGGTATGCTTTCATGCAATAGTTAAGGATCCTTCAAGAGTTCATGGTACTTCCTCCAAATAAACACCAAATTTAAGCTCACCGCTCAAAGTCAAGATCTTTGCTTGGCTTCTACGGCGCGAGCGGATCCTCACCCGAGTTTACAGAGCACGGTGGGCACCCCATGCGGATACTTCTTGTGTTTTGTGCGGGGAGATGGAGGAGGATGTTACCCAATTATTCTTTGGATGCCGGATGTTTCAGAGAGGTTTGGTCTTAGACGAGCATTTTGGGTGGTGTTCCTCTGATTGATGTGGACTTTTGGCAGGCTATGAGGGGACTCGGCAGATGGAGATTGGGCTGGAGAGTTCCGTTGGCGATCTTTTTGGCCGGTGCCTGTGCCATCTATCCAGCGCAACCATGTCATTTTTTGTGGGGAGAGATGTAGGGTGGATAGTATTGTACACATGTGTTGACTTCTTCGGGAGTGGGGTTTTGATTAGCGCCCAATTATATATATACACGAGGATGACAACCCAATTGGTAGTTATCCTTTTCCTTCTCAAAAAAAAAAAAACCTGACACCCTTAGTATTCAAAAGTCAGCTATGCAGTTTACTTCCCTGTAGACGTGACAGTCGATGTTCTTGAAATTCTTGAAATATGACACGAGTGACAAACTGTCTCCTGTAATATTTTCCCACATGGTCAGTTCCTTATATTCTCTTACATCAGTGTCACTTACATAGAACCAAGGATGCAAATGAACACTATTATGTTCAATTGTATTTATCTGATTATTTAGAGCCTTGTATGCCATATGATGCATTTCTGCGAAAAAAGGACATGTTTTATGCATTTATGCTGTTCACTTATAATAATATTGTGTTTCCGAGTGATTTAGTCATTATCACCAAAAGGAAAAGAAAAGTTAGTTCATGCTATCTTGTGACAAAAAAAAATGTTAGTTCATGCTATCTTGCAGTTAATGTAGTTTGATCGTAACAGTAAATATGAAAGGCCTCTAAAAAACATTATTTTTTTTTGCTGAGGAAAACGACATTATGGAAGGACAATATTGTATCATTAGCTTTACTGAAGAATCGTAGATATTGTATGATTTGATTTATTGATGTTCTTTCTTCTAGAAACTTACCTAATTTCCCTGTCATACTTAGTTCCATTCAGGCATGGTGAGCGAATTGGATTCAGTTATCTCGTCTCACAGAAATATACAGGGGAAAATGCTGCAATCAAAGTTCTACGAGAATCAAAAGTTCATGAATTCAACATAAAACTAGGAACTCACAAGAGGGTTATTCCATCTCATATTAAAGGGAAACCTCCATCATATTATATAATTGCTGGCTTTGTCTTCACTGCAATATCTGTTCCATATCTTCGTTCGGAGGTTTGGGGACTAACTTTGTTACACAGTAGCTGATTTATATTCCCATGTCTGTGTTCAAATACTTGTGTGTGTGTATATATATCTTTATTTTTCCTTATTTTTTCGAGAATATGATCACTTAAATTAATGAGTTTCCTTCTCAAAAAAAAGAGAGGAGTTTGTCACTTGTTGATATATCAAATTTGTATGTTTGATTTTCATAAACAAATATATTCTCTTCCATTTTAGTTATAGAAACTTCCTCTTTCCTTTACCTAGACAGACGACTCATGTTATATTGAAAAAGAAAAAGGGATTCAGACGCTGAAGCGAACATATTTTAAAGCGAAGAAGAATACTGTAATGTAATTTAGTGGAAATATGATTTAAGCTTTTTTTTAGAAGAAATATATGATTTAAGCTGCAATGATTTTGCAATTATCATCTCTAACTTTTCTTTGTTGATCACTTTTAGAAAAACTTTTTTTTTGATGATTCTCTCTATTTCATCACACTCTAGTTTTTCATGCTATTTTCTTGGGCATATGAGTAGGCTACACAATTTTATTCTTTTTCGTTTAATTTGCTATACTTGTCCTTTTAGTTCTTTTTTCTTTCATAATCATAGGTTTTCTTTGGTTTATTTCCTTTTTGTATATAGTGAATGTTGGGCTATGAAGGGACAACATGAACGTAAAGTGGGGGTAGCCGAAATGATGATGTTGAGATGGATGTGTGGTCATACAAGATTAGATAAGATTATAAATGATCATATACGTGAACGAGTCGGAGTGGCTCCTATTAGTGAGAAAATGGTAGAGAATCGTTTGAGATGGTTTGGTCATGTTCAGAGAAGACCATTAGATGCGCCAGTAAGAAGAGTAGATCAAATAGTCTGGAGTCCGATTAAAAGAGGGAGAGGGAGGCCAAGGCGGACACTTGGTGAACTAATAGAGCAAGATCTATTGGTGAATAATATACCGAAAGGTTTGGTTACTAATAGAGCGGAATGGTGTCGTATGATCCATGTAGCCGACCCCACCTAGTGGGTTAAGGCTTTGTTGTTGTATTTCCTTTCTATATATTTTTTCTTTTATCTGATAGCTCTCACTAAACTACTAATTGCTTTGCTGATGAGTCTAATGCTTATTTTTCAGTATGGAAAGGACTATGAATATGAAGCACCAGTCAAATTGTTGGACAAACTTTTACATGCGATGGCACGGTCACCTGATGAGCAGCTTGTGGTGATTTCACAGGTCTGGACCTACCTAACAATAGTCCGTTTCTTTCCTGAACTGAAGTATAATGATTTTGTTTTCTTTGCAACAGTATAATGATCACGTTAAAGTCTTCTTTTTTCTTTTGTCAATATTTTTCAGGTGCTTGTCGCTGATATTAATATTGGTTATGAGGATATTGTAAACACTCAAGTGAGGCCTAATTTCTTATGCAACATGTATTTATTTCACTGACATTTAGTTACAAAATATTAGGGAGGTTATAATTGGTTTTACTTTAGCACATGGGTGCTAGTTCAACATTTTTGTCAAGTCTTCCCCTATTGAGCTTCTTGTCATAAGTAACTTGTTTTTTCCTTCAGGTACTGGCATTTAATGGTAAACCTGTCAAGAATTTGAAGAGCTTGGCAGACATGGTAGAGAGCTGCGATGATGAGTTCTTGAAGTTTGATTTGGAGTACCAGCAGGTAGTTCTTTTTTTTTTTTCTCTTGCCATTTAATAATGGTAAACCTGTCAAAGTTATATCACGCTACTTGGGAGTCTTGGACTCATGATCTCATCTTAACTGAATTATGGAATTGTTTCCTGTGGGGAAAATATTTTCGAAACCACTTTCCTCATTGCCTGGAACCATCCTTAGTGCTGTGCAGAAAATTATTCCTGGTTACGTGTGCTTGTTATCTTTCTATTCTTGTTATTAACCAGTATTTTCTTGCCTTTGGAAAGCCACAATTCTATGATTGTGACAATCTTTTACTCCAGATCAAACTTACAGAATCCTCCTTTGGTGACAGATTAACCAGTATAATGATATAATCTTGTACTCTGATTGTGACAAACATCTTACAGAATCCTCCTTTGGTGACAGATTGTGGTGCTCCAAACTAATACTGCCAAGGCTGCAACACCTGATATACTAACGACACACTGCATACCTTCTGCCATCTCCGATGATCTGAAGTCATAGACATTCAAATTGCGTCAAATCCTCTTTGGGATGTTATTCTGAGCTCCCTGAATAAGCTGTTTCATGAGATGCTAACGAACAGGGAATGTGCTTGGAGAAGCCTGTATGCTCAACACACGGCTTGATTGGTATTTGGTAGCATAAATATCAGTCCATGTGATCCTGCGACTGATATGTTTTGCAAATCAATGTAATACTTCTCACTTCAACCCATCTCAGGGTTTTCAGAAAGGTGACTTTCCTGCGGTGGAAGTAAGGAACCATAGATTGGGCCTGCTACTGTTATGCCTGATTTGACTATCGTTATATGTTATCGTATTTAAAATAACAATTATTGATCGAGTGTTGGAATATTTCAAATGAGAAAGTGTTGAATGTTGCATTTTTCCTAATTCTGTCTCTCCTTGGCCGAAGATGGCAAATTTCAAATGATGACATAAATACATAATTGCTACCCCTGGAGGCATTTATGTGGATATTATTATTCAAAGGTTGGGTCTCGATTAATTCAGTTCAGAGGTTGCTGCTAAGGTATGACCACTTTTCAGTTTTTTCGACTTTCAACCTTGAGATTTGTCATCTACAGAGTTTGTAGGCGTGGAGTAGGACATCGCTGAAGCAGGAAACACGTTCTGATGACGGAATTGTTTTGCGCTAACAGAAGTTCAATTCACAATTTTAGGTTTCATAATCTCACCTGGCCTTATGGACTCCCGCCATCATTCTGTGCATTCCTTTCTCTTCATTGTAAGTAGTTGAACATACTGACACTTTCATATTGTTTAACCTAATCTCATGATCTTTTCACCTACAGGTTTATCTTCTCTCTTAATAATAAACTTGCTTAGAAGGTAATAGTCCATGATGAATGCTAAAGTAATAATAAATTTGTAACATGGCTTCAACCTATTTGTTTAAACATTAGGCTAAATGCTTATTCTTGCTGCAAAGTTATCAAACTGAGCTTAGCAATAAGGTATGGTATGAAATAAAGTGCGGCATGTGGAGAAGAATGTTGTATTCTAAATGCCCCAACTGCCAAGCCCACATGTAATCTAGGGCGCCAATGGAGTCTTGATTCGACTCCCTTTTCAGGTTGCATTTTCTACATAACAACATATCTCAGGTTGCATTTTCTACATAACAACATATCTCAGGTTGCATCATGATTTGACTCCCTTTTGACGAGGAGACTTTGATTTCAAAAGGGTCAAGGGGCCGACAGTTTCTAGTCAATAATTGGCACATGACAACTTGGTTAATGTTTTCCTTATACATTGTATTGATATATCGTAGTGGCAGTTGCCATTAATAAGTTGCTTTCACCAAGCTGTGTTTGTTCGGAGTCCTTTTAGTTTGCAAATAAACAAGTAAAAAATTGGTCTAGGAAAAATATTTTTGGATTAGTGAAAAGTTTACAGGAAAAATCGTGACAACATTTTCCTCGCTCTTTGTCATTCCACACATCAATAATGAAGTGATAAGCCAAAAATCACTTTCTTTATAAGTTAGCGGGCATTAAACTATTTTTTTTTCTCTCCACAATTTGTTTCATTTTGCAGATTATTTTCAAATGAAAAGAGCAACCACATTGTTCATACTTCGTTAGAACACTCTTTCTCTCTTCCTCTTTCTTTTTCCTTTTTTCGCTTTTCCATCAAAGCGAACACGGTATCGAATGCCATTAGACATTCGAGGTCAAAGGTAGCTCATTCGCATTAAATAAATCCAAAATTGTTCAGCTTTTGTTCCATTATTTGTGCTGTTCTTGTGTAAAAGTTTCTTGCTCCGTCTCGTCCTTAATAATTTGAGTAATGACAATGAAGGTTATATTTCTCATTATTATTATAGGACTCGTGTCCTTTTTGGTGCTGAACGCAAACTGTGGGCCTCCGGTCGCTGGTGCTGGTACCAACACAAAAAAAAATTTATATGCAAAATTTACCATAAAACGATTGTTTATATGTGATGGAGTGGGTGGTGGAAGGAAGACC
Source organism: Pontederia crassipes (assembly GCA_030549335.1). NCBI lineage: Eukaryota > Viridiplantae > Streptophyta > Magnoliopsida > Commelinales > Pontederiaceae > Pontederia > Pontederia crassipes. Next base: position 50,045,029 of record CM060186.1, on the reverse strand, counting down.
CCTATACTAAGCGAGTAAATTATTGTTCATCCAATGCCACAAATCCATCAACTGGTGGGTTTAAAATTTAAATAGTGGCAGTTTAAAATAGGGTTGAATTTTCAAAGTGTTGTCATGGTAAATTTCAAACTTCTAAAATGTTATTAGTTGACACACACACAATATATATATATATATATATATATATATATATATATATATATATATATATATATATACCTCTTTACAATTCAAAGTTCAAGTTGAATTTGGATAGGCAAATGCCACCACATCAGAATCTAGAGGGCTAAACGAGTCGTGAAGCCTACAACTTTGCTGCAGACTAACTTCAGATTTTTCTGCCCTGCAAACCCTTTAAACAATCAACTATTGCCGGTGTTCGATTCTTGTCTGGAACCGTAAATGAGAAGTTGCACAATGTAACCTTTAGCTATACAAAGAATTTACGCTCTCGTAACAATAGATTGCCAAGGAAAAAGCCATAAAGATCGAAAGATAATTGAAAGACAAACTGAAGTCAGGAGAGCAAATTGAATACGTGCATTAACAATTGTAAAAGTCGATATAGAGCAAAGATTCCAAAGCCATAAACAAAATTTACCCCGAGTTACAAAGATGCCAAACATATTTTGCTTTAGACATTTCAAATATGTCAAAAGTTCTTGACAATGTTTGGTCGACCCTATTATTCCCCACCCTCCACGAACAGAACAGAACGGAGAGAGAGAGAGAGAGAGTGTGATGAGTGGAGGAAGAGGGTGCCAAATACCAACACCCATCATCTTCCTCTTTTCACGCAACAAGCAGAGCATTAAAATCCCCATCACTTGCATTAAAAGCCCCCCCACCAGCACCACTCTCACCATCACACTGTCACAGTCTTCTCGCACCCCCTCCAGGCTCCAGCTAAGCCTGCACAGCACCCCTCATTCACTCGCCACCTTTTACCTCCCTCACACATTGCATATGTTCGTCCTTTCTCTCTCCAACGACTCACCCAGAGCCGGAGGGAGGGAGGGAGGCCAAAGGCATGAATAAATTACAACTCATCAACCTTGACCAAGTAAGTTAGTGATTTGTACAGGACAGGATTAAAAAAAAATCAAAGTTGTACATCGTTTGAACTTAAAGTAAGTTTAAATGAGATGATAACTTTTTCTTATTGCACTGGAAACGCTGCGTACGAGTAATTTCTTATTGCTGGTGCACGAGTAGGCTCCCTAATCTCCTCAACCCACTATTAATTTAATTAGGACACAGAAAAATACCCTCCATCTTAATATAAATCAAGACGTCTCCATTTCTTTTAGATATATATATATATTTAGAAAATTAAAGAGTATAATTATATGAGATTAAAATAAATTTATTTTTAAAATATATGAAGTTACATATAAATGTAAACGATAGTCATTGAACACATAATTGCATAGATATATAGGACTAATACTATGATTTAAGCTATTTTACTAAATAAATATAAAATCCGTATTATTAACTATAAATTCTGGATATCTCAGTTTTTGAATTGGTTTTCCCAATTCATTTGGTTTAAACACCGCAATCCATAATAATAATAATAATAATAATAATAATAATAATAATAATAATTATTATTATGGATGATGATGTTACTATTACTCGTAGACAGAAGCAGTCGTGTTACTACAACAATACCACTTCATTCCACCAAATCTTCTGTCACACAGAGAGAGAGAGAGAGAGAGAGAGAGAGAGAGAGAGAGAGAGCATGTGACCTTCCCTTGCTACCTTTCCAACCCTCCTTAACAATTGACGTATTTTGTCCGGTTCTTTTTTTCTTTTGCTCCCCGTCCCCTCTTTGCTGCTGCTTTCTTTCCGGGTGTTGACTGTTGAAGCGCAGAAGAAGAAGAAGAAGAAGAAGAAGAAGAAGAAGAAGAGGAGCAGAAAACAAAAAGAACGATGTCATCCAGCGCTTCCAGGTTCATCAAGTGTGTGACAGTGGGGGATGGAGCTGTGGGCAAGACCTGCATGCTCATCTGCTACACCAGCAACAAGTTCCCAACTGTAAGAACGACTTAATCCTTCCTCTCTTGCATCTCATATATACGTTTTCTTCTTGGGTTGGTGCTGATTGATAAAGGTTTGATCTTTTTCATGGATTTGCTTCTGGTTTGGTGGTGTTATTGCTAACTTATTTTCTCCCTTTCTCTCTCTCTCTCTCTCTCTCTCTCTCTCGCTCGCTTTGTATTCAGGATTACATTCCCACTGTGTTTGACAACTTTAGTGCCAATGTGGTGGCGGAAGGAACCACGGTCAATTTAGGCCTCTGGGATACTGCTGGTGAGCGACTGTTTCCTATTTCAAACCTGCTTCATTTCTGCTACGATTAGACAAATTAGTTATGATCTCAAACAAATTCTCGTTAATTTTGACAGGGCAAGAGGATTACAACAGGCTGAGGCCACTGAGCTACCGGGGGGCCGATGTGTTTGTGTTGGCTTTCTCACTTGTCAGCCGAGCCAGCTACGAAAATGTTGTGAAAAAGGTCAGTTCATGGATCAAATTCGTGTCCCTCTTTTCAGGCTGTGCTATCGTAGCTTCAAGATCGATGCTGTTCGTCTGGCGAAATTCAAATTCGTCGCCCTTCGTTTATCATTATCTTTTTTCTTTCAGTGGATACCTGAGCTGCAGCATTATGCTCCTGGAGTTCCTGTTGTCTTGGTCGGCACTAAGTTGGGTAAGTAGATCAACGGAACAAGCTTGTTTCATTGGGTCTAGTTAATTGTTTCTCTGATTGGATTGATTACTCAGACTCTTTTTATCAAATCGATAATCTTAACTTCTGCAGTGTGTTCAATAAGCTATTCAGCTTTCCATGAGAAATCAACTCTCAACTCCCATATTTTGGTAGCATCATGTATTTTTTGTATCAGTAATTCAATGAGGCAAAAGCCTACAAGTTAACTAACAAAATGAAAAAAAAAAGTTAGTGGGGTATGGTAACCCCGGTACAATCTCCTAAAATGAGGATGCCCATGCCATGCTCATTGGCAGATAAATGAGCATGTTGCACGAGCCAACCTGCACATGCATTGTTTTCTATTGCCATGTGGACAAACATTACCTTCCATTGTCTCCCTGCTTTTCTCTTGGTTGCTTCATATCTATTGTTTGTGTCAATACTTGTTTGCAACAGTGTGTTCCAAAATGTTCTATTCATGTTATCTGCATCTTTTTCCTTCTTGGTATGATTAATGATCAATAAAAATGCAAATAAAGAAAAACATCTTGTGGTCTGATTCAAAAGATGTAAATAATTGACATAAGAAGCTTCCTTGTTTGAACTATTTTGGTAATATTCACAAATAATGAACTACAAACTGTTTACAGATCTTCGTGAAGATAAGCATTATTTGGCAGATCATCCTGGTCTGTCAATTGTTACTACTGCACAGGTATCTTATAAGTCTGACTTCTAATATGCATAATCTCTTAAATCTTCTTCACTGTGATTCACGATGAAATGAGTCTCTCTGCCCCGGGCTTCTTGTTTTCAGGGGGAGGAACTTCGTAAGCAGATTGGTGCTTCCTATTACATAGAGTGCAGCTCAAAAACCCAGCAGGTGCATTGTGTGAATTTTTCCCCCAAATTCATTCCAGCTTTGTGTTCTCATTGTTATGTTTCTGTTCGACTTTTTGTCTTAGAGCGTAATTTTCTCGCGTCCTACATTTGCATATTCTCAAAAATTTTGTTAACATGTTCGCTGTCAATGAAATCTCATATATATTTGTCGTTTCCAGAATGTCAAAGCAATATTTGATGCTGCAATTAAAGTGGTTATTCAGCCTCCTACAAAACCAAAGGAAAAGAGAAAGAAAAAACAACGTCGAGGTTGCTCAATATCGTGAGTAGCATATTATCCCTGTTCTAAGTTAACAATCAAACCTTGGTTTTACCTTTTGTCACATAAATTTTCTGCTCATGCATTAAAACCTACGTCAATCAGAGAAACTCATATATTTGTTTCATGGTCTTGGCAGCCCTTTTTCTCTTAAAATCTAAAGCTTGTTCTGTTTCGTCTTTTAATCCATTGTGCATTATCTAGAAAAACCTTGTACCCAGGGCTGAAAGATATGATGTTGCACCTGCAGGAATATCTTCTGTGGTAGAAGACTTTTGTGCTTCAACTGAAGCACCTGATCATTGATCTTCATTGACGACTATCCTTTTGCTGACACAAAAGCAACGACTACTGTAATGTTGATCACCATCTGTAAATGTTAGTTTGAATATGTGGAACAAATGAGCTGTCAAATGTTTGAAGAACACAGCTCATTCTCCTTACTTGATATCAACACTCTGCTCTCTCTGGGGTGCTTAACCAGTGCAAAAGCTGGATATCAGTCAGCTACTTATCATCACACTTTATCTGTAGTGTAAAGATAGATTTTGAAGTATGAACTGTTAAACAGCGTCAGCTCATTGTATGGAATCATATTTTTTATGTTCTAGTCTAATGTTCCTTACATGAGAGCAGTATGAGATAGTTGCTATGTTCAGCACTTCAGTGTTTCCAAAGATTTCTTGGTTCTGCATACGTAATATAATATTATTAATTTGGATTAGTGTTCATTTAAACTCTTTAACATTTCTAAGGTGATTCTACTGATATCCATTTAGTGCAATTTTATTCAACTCCTATTTAGACATACTAGTTTATTGTTTCAGATTTATCCTTATTTTTCCACAAGAGAAGATCCGAGCTTGACGAATACATTGGATTTGAAATTTGAATCCTCAGAGAAGTATCTACATATACAAAGGAAAACTAATGACATTATTCCATATTGTATCCTCTCATACTACTATCCATGAAGTCTCGTGAATGATTTTCCTATGTTTTAATCGACATTGATATTATATGTAATCCATTTTTGGGTACCCATTTGAGGCTCCCAATATTCAGAGCTACTAGCTTATGAAATGGGGAAGCCGAGATAAAAGACAACAATGTTCTTGCAATAGTTTAGGCACCCATGCGAAGTAGAAATATTTTATTATATGTAGTCTTTAATAATCTGATTGCAGCACTTGTCTATTTCTATATGGTCCTAATCTGGCTGTGAGAGCTTATTTGTTGCTCTCGGTCCATCTTATTCAACAACAAGCATATGGCGCAGGATTAATTTATTGCAGTACCGACTGTGAATCCGTGACATTTTTCTTGTTCATTCTTGTCCTATCTTGTTAGTTATTACTCTTTGCAGAATAACTCAGCCGTCAGTTGTCACATGAACTCACCACTGATCAATAGATTTTTTTGAGTTGAATTTGACGTGAGATTTTTCGTGTATCTTCATCTACTTAATAACTGGAACCAAAATATACCTGAGTTGCGTCTGAGATCAGCTTTCTGAGTTTTAACCAGATCAGAAATCCAAAGTTTCTTTATATTCTATTCTGTTTTGTCTTGTTTTCATCATATGACAAAGTCTTGAATATGTTACTGACGACTTTCTTTACATTTTTCTTCTTCGTTTTCTTTAGTAGAAGTTATGAATCCTTCTCAGGTTTCGAGTGTTTTGTATCTGTCAAAATCCTTGAGGGTGTGAGTGTGACCAGTCAATAATAAGTCATGCTAAATCTTGGTGTTCTTGTCCACAACTGGATTACATTAAATAACACAAATGATGCACTGGCCCGGATGGCCAACTCTGAATGAAACGAAACGGAGGTTTTGGCCGAGTATACAAAGCGACCCTGAGGAATTAGAAGTTTGCAAGTAGATGCATCCCTGAAAACTCGTTTAATGAATTAAATTAATTATAGGTTCTAATTTTAACAGCTGGGCTGGAGTTACCTGCGAATGGTTAGGTCATTCTTAATTACTGATATCAGCAACAGCAACTAATGTTAGGTTGACTTTTTTTTTTAATGCGGGCCCATCTACTGAGGCTTTCGGTGTTCGAAGTTATTAATGTCCGACTAAAGTGAAGCTGAATATTAATGACTTACTCTTTTACCAACGTGATGAGATTAAGATTTGAACTCGAAGCTAGTAGCATTCATCGAAGGCTTGGGACTGAATCTTGCTATGCAAATTGAACCAACTTTAGTTAATGACTTAATGTTTGATTGATCAAACACAAGAACTGCTACCTTCCAATTTCCCAATTTCCTTTCTGTTTTTCCAATCTCCAATTTCCTTACAAGATAGAGTGCAGCTTGTATTCATTTGCTGGAATAACAGTGCAGCTAACTGTACGGGGAATGTTTCTGATTTGCTGAAATTGTTTCTTATGTTAGTCTGCATTCTGTAGGTTGTTGCAATGAAGGAAAAAAAAATGGTTTAACCAGCTTCTAAGCAATCAGATGGTAAAGTGAATCAAAGTATAATTCAACCATATTGAGGAGGCTGGATAATCTGAATCTAGTCACATTTAAGTGGATATATTTTGTGCTGATGGGCTGTTTCTTATATGCGCATACTTCTGCAGATAAAAAAATCATGATGTTGTTATTGGAGCTCAGTGACACTATTATGATTCTGTTGCAGGGAGACAACACAACAGTCAGAAAAACCCTGACACGACATCATAAACTGGAACATGAGCAGCGAAGCTTTTGTTCATATTCTGAGCACTCCAAATTTTGATTCGACTGCTTTCACAGGCCAGGAGCCTTTTGAATGATTCGAACATAGAACCTGCCGAAAGTGACCGTCACCTTGAGATGCCAAGAGCTCACTCCTGCACCATAGAAGGAAGAATCAACCACTCGCATTCTTTCTTTCATTTCTCGTGAGGGGAAGTGTTCCCATCAAAGTTTGACAAATTTCTGCATTCGCATATAATTATTTCTTATGTGCTGAAAATATTGGCTTTCTTGGCTCTTCCACATTCTTGCCACACTTCACATCATATATATTTAAAATTGTTCTTTTTAGAAAAGAAAAAAAGAATATATCCGGAATGTGCTTTTATACAAGTAGATTGTGTTGACAATTTTGTTCTTCTAGTATTTGTGTTTATCTCGATCTCCACTTACCATAAAGCTACACTTTTTAAGATTAAAAAAATACTTGATAAAAAAAATTCGAAGCTTAAGGCCCTAAGAAAAAGCAGGCATGAAAATGTTGCTTTTCTTTCATTTCTTTTAGTAAGCATCATTCGTGAGGTGTCATAGACTCATAGCTCATAATAAAAAGTTGAAGTCAGAATATAAAGTTATTATTATTATTATTTCATGGGAATCCGAATATGAAGTTTCGAAAGTCGAACGAAGTATAAATGAAACTTTAAATATGAAGTTATTTGGAGGAAGCACCATGCTGCTTCAGCGACCAGAGCGAATAATTACACAATAAAAAAAAACAGAGAATAAATTGTTTTTGTCCTATCCTGAAACTTGTTCTCATCACAAGAAGAACGTAACGGCGGTGTTTGAATTGGAAATTTTAAGTTCTCAAGAATTAATCGATTTGATAGAAAAATTTGAATTGATGTTTGGATGGAAATGTGTAACGATGAGAATTTAAAAAATTAATTTGATAGATAAGTTTTAATAAGTATTTGAATAAAAAATAAGAACTAAGAATATGATTTATTATTTTATGCGATATAAAATTATAGCAAATAAAAATATATTATTAATATTATAATATATATTATATTATATTATATTATATTATAATATATTATATTATATTATTAATATTATAATTTACGTACATCTTAAGATCCAAATATAATATAATTTTTTAAAAAACTAATTGAATAGTTTAATTAATAAAATATTTATAATTAGCAAATTAGATAGAAGAAAAAAAATTAAGATAAACTAATTAATAACTAAAACATGAAATATAAAAGATAATTTAACATCATATTTATATAAAATAATTATATAATTATAACTTATTTTGAATACCATAATTAATAATTATACTAATATCATACTAGTTAATTTTTATTATGATATATTATAAGTAAAATAAATAAAAATATTTATGTCAACATTTAAACAGGAAAATATATATTTTCATAATAAATAATAATGAAAAATTTTATTTTATTATAACACAAAGTAAATTGTAATAAATAATAAATGTACTTTTTGTTAGTATACCTAAATAAATTATAAATTTATGATAATGTATAAATAATAAATAAATATAATATATATGTATATAATATAATATATATAATGATATTATTAAAATAATAAGTTATAGGTCTAAAAGTAGTTTCAAAAGTAGTTGTTGCTACTTTTAAACCTATGAAAAAAATTAAAAAATATATGATTAACAAGAACTTTTCAAGAATTTACGAAGTTCCCATCGTACCTCACGTGTAAGTTTCCATTGTACCTCACGTGCAACCAAACGCAGCCAGTGAGAATAGATGAAATATTATTCTAGAATTTATTAACCATTTATCAAATAGGACCAAAGGAACTCCAAGGAAAGGAGAAGTTTGGAAGTGATTGTACATATTGCTTTGAGAACCAGTAAACTAAAAGGTGAGGCGATTCTTAATTGCTGGTGCCCAACAGCAGTTAATGATAAGATTTAACTTGATCAAACCAAGGAATGCTACCTTCCAATTTCCATTCTGCTTTTCCAATCTCCAATTTCCTTACGAGATAGTGCATGCAGCTTGTATCCATCTTGGGATCCTGTTTTTAATGTCATTTTTTAAGATCGTCACTGCATAATTAGTCTGGCCTGTTGGGAAACGATGTGGGCAAATCCTGTTTGACGGGGGAATTTGGATAGTCATATCAAAAATCATAATGTGCTTGTGGGACTCGGGGTACGATTCTGCTGCGGGAACACGACACAACAATATGAATCACCCCGACAATGGTATCGTAAATTTGAAATTGTTGTAAAACTCGGTCCGGCCCGATCAGTCGACCTGTGTCCGATTTTTAGAACGATTCGTGGGTCACCTCAAATTCGATCTTGAGGTTGACTCGTTTTGATCTGATCAAATCTGGTCAAAATTCGTGTTCAACTGTTCGACCCATCAAATTTGAGTGACGCAGTCGGATCAAGAAAAAAAATAGTTATGATAAAAAAAATTTATTTCAAGACATATTATATATATATATATATTCTTAAAATTTATGCTTCTAACTTTTTTTTATTTTCGTTATATCATCGTTTTGATTTATAATTATGACATTATTTTTTGTCTTTTACGTTATACTATTTAATTGATACTTATGTTATTGTATTATTTGACTTATTAAATAATTTCACTTTACTTTATTATATTTTAATTTATTTGTTATGCATGTAACAAGACAATAAGAATATGAGAAAATTTTACTTAACATATTTTATTTTTCTATTAACATATATTATCCGATCCGACCATTCGATTCGGTTCGACCGATTTCACATGACCCAATCATCAATCTGGGTCAAGTTTTACAGCATTGTTTGAAACATAACCAACAATAAAAATTTTGAAGCGATAGTCATTTCTTCTCGTTTAAGTAAAAGTTTCGAATTGAGTCTTTGTAAATATAAAAAAATTATTATTGAGAGTCTCATTCGTTACTGTCAAACACGCGATTCGAAATAATTAAATTAAATTAATTGAATTCGATGATGAATTGATCTTCAACCCCAGAATCGTGAACATAACCATTAATACAGCGCGAGGTGGACAGTCAGACTTTTCTTTTCCAGAAACTCAAAAATTAAATCTGAAACATATGAGCAGCAAAACTTTTGTGCACATTTTGAAAAAAAAAAAGCTGCCAAAAGTAGCCGTCAGCGTGAGATGCCCCCAGAGCTTCCGCACAATGGAAGAATCAATCAATCACATTCTTCTTTTTTTTATTCCTCGTGAAGGAAAGCAAAATTTTGACAGAGAAAGTAAAATTTTGACAATTTCTATTTACATATAATTAAGTTCTCTTTTAAAAACTCTCATATGACATGCTGGAAATGTGGACTTTTTTGGCCCTTTCCACGTTCATTCCACACTTTATGTCATATGTATTTAAGATTTTTCTTTTTAGGGAAAAAAAAGTTGTCTCCGGAATGGATTGCATAAAATATAAAATCAACCGGCAAAAGGGGGGCGGAAAATTTGGCCGGCACAAAGAATATATTTCTTCAGATGTGTTTGTTCTTTTATTGAAATAGATTGTCTTGGCAATTTGATTTTTCAAATTTTGGTATCTATCTTGATTTTCACTTATAATAAAGGAGCATTTTTACCAATACAAAGTTACTTGATAATGTATCTTCATTAAGTACAAACTTGGAGTTATCCATACTACATCAGACGATATATGAATGAAAAAAAAAATCTTATACGGTCTTATTAATAATGTCTTGAATTCTATTTCAATTAAAAATTTATTTGGTCAAAAGACACCCTGAAGTAAAAAGTGCTCTTGCACTATGTGAATCTCGCTGCCTGATTAGCAATCTTCTGAGAGACAAAGGAGGATCCAAAGGATCTCCCCCGCCGGGGGCATGGGAGGCGGAGTTCTCCAGATCAAAATATAAAAGGTGAATTTTGTTAGTAATTTGAAATTAATTTATTGTCTTATCATGAGATGAATGTCATAATTTGAAAGATTAATTTAAGGTTTTAGTTGATTTGTAATTTTGGAGTGTCTATATAAACTCCATAAAGATTTAAATGGAAAATAATATGAATTATAATATTTTTTTTATTTTCATCTAATAAAATCCTATGTCATCTTAAATTCTCGATTTATTCTTCGATGCATAGCTTCTGCCGTATTGAAATCTTAACAAACTAACATAGAGCAAGAATGTAATGTCCCGAATTTTTTTTGCCCACTCAAAAGGTTATATCGACAACGTCACTCAATTTTATGATTTAGCTATGATCAATCAATATATTAGTTTACAATAGCGGAAGACTATACAATAACTTTTTCATTATGTGGAAGTTCTTTATACATTAATCCAACGACCTATGGGTTATGGCCTACAATTATACAATAGAAGACTCTATATTCATGTGCATGCCACCAACTATTTCACTCATTTGTACGGATCCAAATTTACGGGCAAAGTTCAATAAGATATCAATATGTAAGGTCACCCATATCAATTATCAATATAAACCATGCACTAATATCCACCATAACTATACAATTCTATAGGTAATGCATAATTATAATCAATGATATGATTAACAATAATCAATTCATATTATAACAATTATCAATTAACAATAAATATTTGATCAATTATAATAATTATTTATACCATCAACTTACAATATGAATCAATTCTATTATCAATTATCGTTAATCAATAATTTAATTGGCCAAGATCAATGAAGCCTCTATTTAACAATTATCAATAGTCTATCTATCAAGCACAAAGGTTGTGATTTATTATCCATCAGCCATGAAAGCGAAATCAATAGTCCATTTGTCACTAAGGTGCAATTTCATTTTCAATTAACCGCAAAGGCACAATTTAATCATCCATCAATCATATCAATTGCAATACAATTATAAATCCAATTATCTATCAACCATATGGATTACAATACAATCGACAATATCATAAAAGTTACCATACGATTGTCAATTATCTCTTCAATCGCAAAAGGATGCAATACAATTGCCAATAACATAAATGTCATAATACGATTGTCAATTAATCAATTATTTATTCTTTAACCACTAAGGGTGCAATACAATTAATAATATCATAAAGATCACAATACAATCGATCAATATCAATCTAATCTTTGAAGTTATCATACAAACCATAAGATCGTATCGAGAGCTCTAACTTATTAAGAGAACATCATGCCGCGTGAGCCAACCAATCATAAATGTCGTGATACACAAAGTATGATGACCCACAATTTTCGTCTTTTATCTTATTTATTTATGACGTCTATTTTTTTTTTATCAATTTAGGCATTTTTTCAATTTAGGATACAATTATGAGATCATATCAATCATGTCATATCAATTAGGTGTTGATCAATAAATCAATACGCCTATCATCCATAACTGATTTCCAACGATTCCAATTATCCATTATCAATTTTTTCATAAGCAATATGCGATGAAGTGATGAGTGATGGAATGATGAAGTGTGATGCGTCGTTAGAAAGTTCATATCATGTTTGGATAATAAATTATATAAGATGTGTGATATGGTAATAAAAAAATTATTTGTATGAAAGTCATTTGTACCTTTCATTATATATTTAAAGTATTTATAATGGTTAATTAGGAGTGAGTACGGGCTGAGACAACCTGATCGTCCTGGCCCGCCCCGGCTCGAATTTTTCGAATTTTTTTCGACTGGATGGACAACTAAGTCAGGATGGGTATCATTTCCTTAGACCCAGGTAGGCAGGGTTGGACCGAATTCGAGTTTTATGTTGTCGACTCGATTGAATATATTATATTAGTATTAAATTATTTTTAAATAGTATATTTATGTTTATTTTAAATAAAATTTATATTTTATTTGATATATAATGAGCACTAAATAATTACTTTACCACTTAATTTATTTTTCTCTTTTATTTTTTGAACTATTTTATTCATCTATCTTAAAAAATAAAAAAATGATAGATTGAGAGAGATAGTTTAATTTGGTAACAAGAGAAATCATTTGTAATAAAAGAGGAGTTAATTTGGTCTAAAATTATTTATTCATCCTCATTCCACCAAATTGGTGGAATGAGAAATGTAATGTTTGAAAGACTTATCTATTCCACCCACCCCCTTAACTTAAATAAAAAACGTGACCAAACATGACTTAACTAATCCCATTCCTCTATATTCCATCCCACCTCTTCAAATTTCTCAATCCATACAAATAATTAGATTTTTAATTCATATTAGACCTTAAGTTAATTCTCTATCATTAATTATCTTATGCTAAATATTTAAACTTAAATTAAATTCGAATTTTATTATTTATTCCATAACCACACTTATCACAAATCCATCTTTACTCAATTTTTTTTATATATTGCATAATTTATCTCAATCAAACTCTACTTTCATCTTATTCTTTTATTTAATTCATTTTCTCTAATTTTCAAAATTATTTGATTACGTAATGTTTTATCACTTAATTTTTGAATTAAACTATAAAACTTTTAATCATCTTTTATGTCAGAATCCTATGTACATTAAATATTCTTTTAAATCTTAAATAAAATTAAAATAATTAAACTCACTATAATTATAATTTCTACTTGAAGTAGAACTTAAATTTTTTTTCTCCTATTCATATTCGTTTACAAACTTTCCTTTAATCTTATTTAACAGTTGAACTATGAACGAATTACTTTATTGTCTCTATTAAAATCTTGGGATGTTAGAAGCGATGAAGATATTTGTTTTCTTTCAATTTTTAAATAATAAATGTACAATTAGTAAGCATCATTAAAGTTTTTTTGATATAAAATTATTCTTTTCATGGGAATCCAAATATGTAGTTTCTAAAGTCAATTAAAGTAGAAGTAAAACTTTAAATGGAACAAAATCTAACATTGACGTTATCAAGAAACCCACTTTCCATCTCAGATTGCATAAAGATCAGCAAAAAGAAGAAAAGAACGTAATCTTTTTTTTGCTTCGGAGTGAAGAATCTCTTCCTTCCACCGTCAAACAAGAACACGAGGCGAAGAGGAGAGAGAATGAATTTGAGAAACTTCGTTTCTGACCACTTGGTTCTTTGGCTTTTATAAATTATTTTCCAAAAAAGAAAAAAAATCAACTTGGAACTTTTTTTTCTTAATGTTACTCTTGATATCTCAAATTTCACTATAACTTTACCACTCATTGTGATTTTTTTTATCATTGTCCAATCCACTGCCATTGTTTGGAAAATAAAACTTCTGGGAAATGGTTTCTAGAGAATTAATTTCCATTCATAAATTAATTTTGAAGGAAATAGAGTGGGAAGAAATGTATATTTTTTTATTTGAGAGTGAGAAAAAAAATAGAAATTTGATTTACACATTTTAACAAGACTAATAATTCATTTCAACTCATTTCTAAACGCTACTTACAAAAATGGAGCTCATTTTCAGTTAATTAAAATATTATCAAACTCAAGAAAATGAAAAAAAATGACAAAAAAAACCAGTGAAAGACAACATTGAGTTGAGTTTGTAGAAAAATTGGGAAATATCCTTAGAGGTCTTTTTTATCATTGTTTTTTTTTGGAAGTAAATTAATCAAACTTTAATGGTAGGGAAAAAATTACCTAAATATTTGTAAAAAGAATAACTTAGAATAATATTTAAATTTAATAAACAATTTTTACTCGTATAATTAATTATTGATGTCCCAAAATGAAAATTAAATTAGGTTATAAAAAACGTTGATCACAAAAAGTTACCTGTAATTATAATCATTTGCGGGGTCTATTATGACACTTTGGAATAAATTCATTAATAAAATAATTAAAAAAAATGACATGAACATGAGCATCCCTTTTATCGTAAATAAATAATCATATAATGTCATCTCTCTCTCTCCTCCTCCTCCTCTCTCTTTCTCTCTCCTCTCACAGTTTGCCTCTGCTGCATTATCTTCCTTTGTTGGGCATCAATTTTTTCTCCACCATCAAACATTCTCTCTCTCTCTCTCTCTCCTCTCTCTCTCTCTTTGATCTGCTATTGAAGAAGAAAGCGGCATGGCTGCTTCACCTTCGTCTCTCTCCCTGTCTCTTGATCCCAACCTCAAAACCTTCCTTTCTCAGTTGTCCTCCCTCTCTCATCCTTCGCCACCTGCTTCCGTAGCCTTCCAATGCCTACCTCCACCCGTTCACCATCCCCCTCCCCGGCCATCTCCCTCTCCATCAAGTTCCTCCACCACATCCCGTCCCGCAATCACTCCTACGTCAACGACCCCTCCCACGTCAACAACCCTGCGCCGCAGCACAAGTCGCCTCCGCCGTCTCCGGACACCAGCGCCTTCCCCGACGGCAACGACCGCAGGATGCTCGAGACCCTGAAGGGCTTCAGCTCCAGAATCGACCTCGGGGACGGGTCGCTGGAGATCCGCTGCATGAAGCGCACCGAGCTGGACGACACAGTTCAGCTGCTCACGAAGGCGTTCCGCGAGTCCAAGCGGCTGCCGCTGACCTCCGATCCGGATCTCTCCGTGAAGCAGTACGTCGAGGAGCGGTGGGAACTCGTTCCCCATGCGGCGTTTCTCGTGGGGTTCTACAGGGAGAAGGGCGACGGCCGGGCTGCCCAGCTGGCCTGCACGGCGGAGATATCGTTCGATGCCACCGGGGCGAACGCCGCACCCCCGACGCCCATCCCTCCGAGAGGGTGTCCGTACATTTTCAACTTGATTGTGGAAACGACGCTGAGAAGGTATTCAACTTATAAACTTCCACACACATTTTGATAGAAGGAGATAGCTGCATAAATCATCTTGATCTTTAGACATCAAGCTCATGGGGTGCACGCTAGATATCATTCTGCTAATCAAGAAATTATTTGCTTTGATGATTGGTCGGTACAAATTTAAAAACATGTTTGATAGGAGAATGAAGTAACTATGTTTATTTGGTGAGACTAATTTAAGGCATGTCTTATGCATCTCTTTCTCAAGGTGATCACACCCCATCATGCGTCCACGCGGAGTGACTTTGAAACCCTGATTATGTAACGGAGTGACTTTGATATCATATGGAACATTTCTGCTTTAGGGGTCTCGCACGATTTTTTCAAAATGCGTCAAATAAGGTCATGTTTTTATAAATACCCAACATGTGAAACTAATCCCACCACATCATCACTTCCGTATGTTGCCCATATAAATTTATTCAATCAAATTCTTTAGATCTCAAATCGTTACTTTTGTCCTCGATGGATACCCTGATTATGAGAAAAAAAGAATAGATAATTTTGGTTGTACACTGCAAATCTGACCGAGGTAGAATTTTCCTACTATCATGATATTATTCATGACCACTTTTTTGGAACAAGAAAGGACAACTAGCAAGAGGGTAGTCATCCAAGAGTTTCATTACTAATAATAATAAGGATTACAATAAATTTGATAGAGACGCCAGCAGGGGCACATGATCACGAAGTCAAAAAGACAACAGCACACTACTCAAAACCAAAAATGATTTCACAACTCCGCGCACAAACAATCAGTGCACACCCAGTAAAGATCGCAAAACCAGATTCGCCCCCTACATTTGGGCGGCACCTGGCTGATGACGGTTTGGATTGCGGACACGCTTGCGCCTGACACCACAAGCCTGAGCCACCAGGTCGAAGATGTCCGGGTCGCACACCGGAGTGGAATCAGGTTCGACGGCTGGCACAGGATCACCAGCCACCTCTGTGGCACAAATTTTCTCAGCCGGCGCACATATCACGCTCCTCCCCGACACCGCCGTGGCGTCCGTGAGGCCAAGGACAAGACCTGCAGTCGGATCATAACCACCATTGGCACGTTGATCCACCACAGAAACAGCAGACCTAGAGTTGTTCATCATGCAAGGTTGGCGTAAAGATGCTGTAGCCACCCCTCGGGTGGGCAAACCCCTGCCCACAGCTGTCCTCCGATTTACACCACCCCGTGAATGCAAAAGAAAACGCTGGACCGGCCGGCCCATAACCACTTGTCATCTTCAACCTTTTAATTTGCAAGGGACAGGAAGATGTAGAGGTCATATTGGACTTTTGTTCTTGGTCGTGGATTTGATTATAAGCTGGAATGCTAGTTAATAATTATAAAGACCAGGGAACACATCCTGCAATTCTTAACTGGCAGGTCTTGTCTAGTGATTAGAAAAACCATACCCACAGGCGGAGAATTCAAGTACCAAAAATAACCCCAAAATAATACTAAAAATCTGATTATAACTTCCAAGTAAGCCAATATGGCCGGTTTCATGAACGGTACAGTGGATTGAGCCTGTATGGGGGCTAGTCGAGCATCAATACTGTCTCCTTGCGTCGGTGCAGTTGGAAATTGGCTCGATATGCATGATCTGGACTTACTGATCAATAGCTACATTATCGGTGTGCTGAATGTTTCAGGCTGGAAGTACGCCATCTCTAAAGTTTGCATTTCATCTCTTTTTCTTCGATTCTTTGTGTCTTGTCAATAACTCAATCAAGAGGCGTAGATATCCAAAAAGTACAGGAAATAAGCATGATAACATTGTGTTATTAATTACACATGGGCTCAAAATGATGTAGAAATGCAACTCTCTGACACATTTAATATTAACCAACATTTAATTTCTTCAAGCCACTTATATCGCACCATCCAATTCATTACCTCTTTCTGCCTGTATCTGATCTTGACTGCATTCTTAAGTCCCTGCTCCTGATTTTGAATTTCTAGCTCTGGCACAAGAAGAAAAAAATACAAAGGGTGAAGTTTGGTCGTGCGAATTCTGAGAAAATGTTCATCTCATAAATGGATCTGACGATCCTACTTGTTCATAATTCCAAGTCGAAAATTGTTATTCGTTCAACGAGGTTGGATGCCCACACAATTAGTACAGTGAATGAGGATTGTCATTGTTTCTTTTGGGTATTTCATTCAAAATAAATAATCAAATTTCCATGACCGCGGAGCCTCAATTCACTTTTTTTTTCTTGAGAGGACCTCAAATCAAATTTTTCATAACAGGTTTTAATTTCTTGAACATTGTGAATACTCGAGCTTCAGTAGTGTGATTTCAACTCTAAAGACTCTCTTACACCAAAAACTTCTTGTGAATGCTCGAACTTCAGTAGTGTGCTTCCAACTCTTAAGATTCTCTTACACCATAAACTTCTGAAGCTTCCATGTGCTTATTCTTGTACTTTCATAGGTTTGAGAAACCATTGTCAGATTGACTAAGATCATGTCTCATCTGAATCAGCAACTAAAGAAAAACTGGGTGGAAGGTGATACAACATAAGACATGGAAAAGAGAAATTTTGGGCATGTGTGAAGCACAAGACTAAAAGGGAAACATATAAAGGAAATATGACTAGTGTATTTTTTGGTAGGTGTCTAACGCATTTTAGTTGGTTCCAACTTTATATACAATAGTGAGCATCCTGGGACACCTGTGACAATGTCGATTTCTGCCAAGTGTTTCCCATGTTAGAAATGGAAAAAATGGTGATATTTATTAATAATGCCTTGAATTTTAATTGGGTGGCGAAGCCGTCCGTTCTATACAGGAGTTTTTTTGCATTTTCAAAATCATCAATATTCCATAACAAAAAAAATCGCACCGTTTAAGAATGTAACACAATATAGAATGAACCTCATAAATCTTGTGTGTTCCTCTTTGAATGTGATCTCTATCTTCCTTTTCATAGCAATATTTTATGTTGTATAGTTGATTGGTTTGATGTCTAGAAATATGTGGACTATGTTCTAGGGTTTCTTGAGTGAGGCTCTGGAGGGGTTTTGAAGAATGTGATCTGACATTCTTTTTTTCTTGTCGTTCATAGGAAGAAAATTGGTATGCATCTCTTGAAGGCATGTGAGGATTTGATATTCCAGATGAAGGTCGAAAGAACAGTATACCTCCACTGCAGAGTGGTTGACGAAAACGCATTCAGGATGTACAAAAAAGCTAATTATAAAGTTGCCAAGAAGGACACCATCCTGATCTGGCTTAGGCTTCGAAACAGGAGATTGATGTACAAGCAACTTCCTGATGATCATCCCGTTGAAGCTTCAAAACCTTGCTGCCTGCAGAAGTTTAAGCTGAGACTAGTTCCAGTGGGTTGTACATTAAACCCATGATCCTTTTTCCCTTGTCATGAAATTGCAAAGAACTGCAATTGCATAACTAAAGCTTGCTTTCTCTTCGAGTATACTGTATATATACGGATGCAAGATATTACTTCCTTGATGATGGGAACATGGAAGGAGGAACTCTCTATATAAAATCAACCAGCTTTGTGGATGCAGACCTCGAAGTTGCTTGTGGATCTTTTTATTTATTTATCATTTAAAAAAAAACGAATTGCAAAAGGAACATTTTTTTAATTTAGTTTCCTCACTGGAGAAGATGCGTGTGTTCTTCCTTTTTCTTTTGTTTCATTTTTTAGTTAGTTTTGCTTTTTCTCTTTTATAAAAAAACTAAATTATCTCTCGTTCATAACACATCAAATAACAAATATAAAAAAATAAAAAAAATCGAGAAAACTTTCTTTACTCTCTCACCAACAATAACAAAGTCTTATCCCACTAACTTTCTTTACTCTCTTGCCAACATATTGATAAAATTTTTTTCTTTCTTTTTTATTTTCTATATTTTTTATTTGATGTATTACAAGACAATGAGTAATTTAATTTCTTCCTAAATGAAAAAAAATAACAGCAAATATAACATAAGTGGATGGAAAGATTAAAATGTAAAAGTCAAGATGGTTTAAGGATTAAAAAAATATGTTCCTAATTTAAAATTAATAGAGAAAGTCCGATAGTTTTAAAGTGATTTACGAAAATAATTCATAATTTTATCAATAGAATAATTAAAAAAATACATTATTTTACCATAATTAATCATATAATTTCTCTCTCTCTCTCTTTCTTCTTCTACCTACACTGTTTGCCTCTGCTGCATTATCCTCCTTTGGGCATCGATTTCTCCATCATCAAACACACACACACACTCTCTGATCTGCAATTGAAGAAGGCAGCATGGCAGCTTCACCTTCCTCTCTCTCCCTGTCCCTTGATTCCACCCTCAAAACCTTCCTTTCTCACTTCTCCTCCCTCTCTCATCCTTCGCCACCTGCTTCCGTAGCCTTCCCAGTGTCCACAGCGACCCATTCACCCTCCCCTGCCATCTCCCTCTCCCTCAAGTTCCTCCACCACATCTCTTCCCTCCCTCGCTCCTACTCCTACGAACCCTCCCCCGTCGACATCCCTGCGCCGCAGCCGGAGTCGACCCCGTCGACCAGTACCTTCCTCGACGGCAATGGCCTCAGGATGCTCGAGACCCTGAAGAACTTCCGCCTCTTCTTCGACCTCGAGCACGGGTCCCTGGAGATCCGCCGCATGGAGCGCATCGAGCTGGACGCCACGGTTCAGCTGCTCGCGGAGTCGTTCGGCGAGTCCATGTGGCTGCCGCCGAACTCCATTCCGCTCCTCGCCTACCTCGTGAAGCAGTACGTCGAGGAGCGGCGGCGGCTCGTTCCCCATATGGCGTTTCTCGTGGGGTTCTACAGGGAGAAGGGCGACGGCGGGGCGGCCAAGCTGGCTTGCACGGCGGAGATATCGTTCGATGCCATCGGGGCGAACGCCGCACCCCCGACGCCCATTCCTCCCAGGGAGTGTCCGTACATCTGCAACATGACTGTGGAAAAGACGCTGAGAAGGTATTCATCTTATAAACTTTTTCGTGATATAATTTAGCACTAGATTCATTCTTGTCTCTTGAAGTTATTCTCTTGCTAGTTAATTGCCAATTATGCACACTCTCTAGGTACTTTTGGTCTGGATGGAAGGATTGATTTGGGAAATAATAAAGTCCAGATACCCCTGATTATGAGAAAAAAAGAATGAGAATTTTGGTTGTACACTGCTAATTTGATCGAGGATAGAATTTTCCTATTACATAATATTATTCTCGACCACTTCTGGGCTTCAAATTTTTTGTTTGCAAGGGATATTAGGATGTTGATTTTTTTGTTTGCATGCTATTTGCGGATGATATAGTACTTTTAGCGGATTCAAGAGAAGAGATTAATACAAAATTGGAAATATGGAGAAATACGTTGGAGTCAAAGGGTTTTCGTTTAAGTAGGAATAAAACAGAATATATGCATAGCAATTTCACAAATAAACATCTTAGAGACGATTTGAAAGTTAGGCTAGGGGAGGATATAATTCCTCAAGTGACAAAGTTTAAATATTTAGGATCAATTGTAAGACAAGATGGTGAGATTGATGACGATGTTAATCATATAATTCAAGCTGGTTGGTGTAAGTGGAAGAAAGCTACTGGAGTTCTTTGTGATAGAAAAGTACCCAATAAAGTTAAAGGAAAATTCTATCGTACTGCTATAAGACCAGCAGTGTTATATGGTAGTGAATGTTGGGCTATGAAGGGACAACATGAACGTAAAGTGGGGGTAGCCGAAATGAGGATGTTGAGATGGATGTGTGGTCATACAAGATTAGATAAGATTAGGAATGACCATATACGTGAACGAGTCGGAGTGGCTCCTATTAGTGAGAAAATGATAGAGAATCGTTTGAGATGGTTTGGTCATGTTCAGAGAAGACTATTAGATGCGCCAGTAAGAAGAGTAGATCAAATAATCTGGAGTCCGATTAAAAGAGGGAGAGGGAGGCCAAAGCGGACACTTGGCGAACTAATAGAGCAAGATCTATTGGTGAATAATATACCGAAAAGTTTGGTTACTAATAGAACGGAATGACGTCGTATGATCCATGTAGCCGACCCCACCTAGTGGGATAAGGTTTTGTTGTTGTTGTTATTGTTGTTTCTTGAACCCAAAACAGTCGCTCCGAAAGAACTTGAGCCAGAAAATTAAAACTAGCAGCACCAAAAAGTTCACATTACAAGTCATTTATACTCCCCAATCCATTAGGACATCAGTACATCAAAAGATACCAAAAATACCCTCAAAAGATACTAAATATCAGATTAAAGCCCCCAAATAAGCCAATGTGGTTGGCTTCATGGTCGATACGGTCGGTGGAGCCCGCATGGGGGCTACTTGAGTGTTGATACAGTCTCCTTGTGGCAATGCAGTTGGAAATTGGTTTGATATGGTCTGAAGGTATTATTGATCGAAAGCCTCAATATGGGCATGATGAATGTTACAGGCTGGTCATACTGCATCCAAGTTCACATTTCATCTCTTTTTCTTTGATTCTTTGAGCCTTGTCAATAATTCAACAAAAGGTGTAGATATTAAAAAAATATAGCAAATAAGCATTATAACATTGTTCGATTAGCTAGATTCGGATTGAAAATGATATAGAAATGTAACTCCCCAATGCGCTTATCATTAACCAACATTTGATTTCCTCTATTCACTTATGTATCCAATTCATCACCTGTACCTGTTATCTTTCTGTCTGTCTTTGATCTTGACTGCATTCTTAAGTGCCTGTTCTTGGCTTTGAATTTCTATTACTGGCACGAGAAAAGAAAAATATACAGAGAGTGAAGTTCAGTTGTGTGAATTCTGAGTAATATGTTGATTGCATAAATGGATCTGACTTCCCTACTTGTTCATAATTCGAAGTCAAAAATTTTTATTTGTTCAACATGGTTTGATGTCAACTTAGTTAATACAGTGAAATCCCAATTGTCACTGCGTTTTTTGGGTTTTCATTCAAATCAGATGTTTTTTAGGGATGCCAAATCAATGCTGCATAGCAGGTTTTAATTCCTTGACCATCGTGAATATTCTGGCTTTGGTAGTGTGCTTTTAATCTAATGATTCGCTGACACCAGAAACTTCTGAAGCTTCCATGTGCTTATTGTGGCACTTTCATAGGTTTGAGAAACAATCGTCAGATTGACTAAGACAGATAAGGTCTCATCTGAACCAGCAACTAAAAGAAAACTGAGTGGAAGGTATAAATATAAGGCCTGGAAAAGAGAAAAAATGGATGTGTGTGAAGCACAAGACAAAAAAAAATAAAATAAAAAAACATAAAAGGAAATATGACTAGTGTGGTTTTTTGGTAGATATCTAACGCATTGTAGTTGGTTCCAACATGATATACAATAATGAGCATCCTAGGACAACTGATACAATGTTGATTTCTGCAAGTGATTTCATTGTTAGGAACAGAAAAAATGGTGATATTTTACATTTGTGTAGTTGATTGGTTCGATGTCTAGAAGTACCTGGACTTTCTCGTGTGGCATCTTGAACGAGGGCCTTGCAGGGGTTTTGAAGAACGTGATCTGACATTCTTTTTCTTTTGTCATATTCACAGGAAGAAGATTGGTGGGCATCTCTTGATGGCATGTGAGGAATTGATAACCCAGATGAAGGTAGAAAGAACAGTGTACCTCCACTGCAGAGTGATTGACGAAATCCCATTCAGCATGTACAAAAAGGCTAATTATAGAGTTGTCAAGAAGGATAGCATCTTGATCTGGCTTACGCTTCAACGACGCAAGCGATTGATGTGCAAACAACTTCCACCAGTTCCAGATGAGGTCAGCCCGTCCGATAATGTGGACTGTGATGATCAAACCGTAAGTGTAAACTGTGACTAATTACATCGGTTGTACAATCAACCTATGCTCCTCTTTCCTCTGTCATGAAATTCTAGGCCGGAAATTGCAATTGCATAACAAGTCAACTCGAGCATCTATTTCCTACGAGTAGACTGAGGCTAGTTCCAGTGGCTGTACGTTAAACCCATGATCCCTTTTCCCATGTCATGAAATTGCAGAGAATTGCAATTGCTTAACTAAAGCTTACTTTCTCTACGAGTATACTGTAAATATACGGATGCCAGATATTACTTAGTTGATGATGGCTCCAAAAGTCCAGTTTCTTTGATAGCCTCCGTTTATTTAGTCATAACCTTTTTTTAAGTTGTTTGTTTTTTTGTGTTGGTTCTGATGAATGCCAAGTGTACAAAGTTGCACAGCGGATTACATTACCATGACCATGTAATAAAGAAGTGCATCAAACATGAGTTATGAGTTGATGTCGAGTGGTAATTGTTCTTTTTTCGCTTAAGTAAGGTCTTAGTTTGAATCTTTGAAATGTAAATAATTTTTGTTGGAAGTTTCATCTGTCAGTCAGGCGTGAGAGGATGATTTTATCGAATTTGTTGGGCTGATCGATCTTTCAACTTGTGGCCGCGTTACTTTTTAAATACGATTGGATACCAAAAAATGTAATATAAAGAAAGGTATCTAAAAATAGCTACCACCTCCTACACAAGCTCTATTTGTAATATGAAAAATAGCGTTTGAAGCAGTGTTAAATGGTTCAAACATTATTTTTTTTGTTTAGTAAATGATAAAAGCAAGTAGCATTTCGTATGAAAATATTGAAAAGTTATTTCTAGTGTTTAAACGATTAGAGTTAGTGGTTTATATTTCTTTCCTATTCTATCTTTATTCAAATATATTATTTCTTACTCAACTTATTTTATTATTTCCATATTTTTATTTTATCATCATTTAAGTATATCTTCGTTTTATATTCATGCTTAATTAATTGCAAATTATTTATATGTTAATAATGAATAAAAAACTAATTTAATAGCTAAAATTTTCTTATCATATGTGCACTATATAAAATTTATTGTCAATATAAATTTCTATATATTTTAACAAAAAAACTACTAATCATCATTCGCTATTTGTTATTCGTCAATCAAATTGCTATTTGTTATAAAACCGTTATCCGCCTATCAAATCGCTAATAATGTCACACAAAGCTACAAACTAAGAACTAAGGAGGGCGGAAGACTATGGATATTGGTGCCTCACACAAGATAGAGGTACCTCATTGATCGAGATCATCCGGTGTGAGAGTGAGATGAATCAATTCCTGCAACGGTGTCCTCTTCCCCTCCGGCTCGATGTCTTTCTTCCAGCGTGATTCCGATCCGTCGTTGTCCTTTCGTTTATCCGTCGGGAGAAAGAGAGGAACGGGAGGTGGATGAGTAGAACAAGTGCAGTGTAGGGCATGAGTACCATCTTCATGATTTTTTCAGTTGCTTATTCGGAGATTCAAATCTATTATTATTCGACTAACATCAAGTTTAGATACGACATGTTACGCTCCTAGCGAAAATATTTTTGAGTAATAGATTTGGAACTCGAGTGAGAAGAGAGAAATACTGAGATTAATTGAATGGTCGCAACAATTGGGGTCCTTTTGTGTCGATTAATCAATTTCATTTTAATATTTGACATTAAAAAGAAGGTGAAGAGAGTACAAAATAAAATAAAATAAAATAAAATCATTACCCACATATTTGAATATTTTTTTAAAATTGTGCATATGACTGAATCCCAACGAAAGACTAAAGTTGCTAAATAAGTAACCAAATAGCAGGGATGGAGCTATTTGAGGTTTGGCTATTTGGTTGGAAAACATATAGTTTCGTTTACACGTCAAACAATATGCATAAATTATCATGAACTTTAATTATTCTGCCGAAAGAAAGCCAGGAATTTCCCAAATAAAAAGTGGTAATAGGACTTATTTCAATGTGGGAAAAGTTTTTTTTTTTTTGGCTGGTTTCATTAGTAAGCAGGCTTAATTTTGCAAGAGAAATCAGGGTTTTAATTTTGGAAGTAGGGGATAAAACATTTAATGCTCTAAATTTGTGGGTTGTGAAAATAAAGGAAGTTGGACGGGTATTGGAGAGGGCAATAGAAAGGGTATGCAAATTTGATTCAAAATGATTTTATCATATTAATCGAATTCGATAGAGAAAAGCGGACCGACTTTTTAATTTGTGCTAGTGCATTCAAAAGCATCGTATGAGCTGAACAATCTACACCGCTTTCTAACTATCTACGGCTAGCTAAAAAAAATGATAAGATTATATAATTAAGGATGTATATTTAAATGGTGGCACTTGTTATGCGATTTCTTTTATCCAAACATTACGTTTCTTTAAATAATATAAATAAATAAATAAAACGTGTTAATAATAAATTGTTGATAATAAGAAAAACTCCATCGGAAAAATTATTCGATCCAAAAAATTGAAAATTTGAAGATAAAATATGATTATTTTTTTGTGGCCAACCCCTAGTGTCTAGGAAGGATTTTTTGCATTCACATAACCCGAGACCTTTCTTAAGCGAGCTACTTATCACTCCACCTCAAACTTTGTTGGTACAAAATATGATTTAGGAGATTGTAAATGGAGGGTTATCGATTTGCTCAAATTACGGCCCCACTTTAAAAAATTGTAGAGATTATTTTTATTTATTAATTTTTATTCATATAATTAATTCATAAGTAATAATTTGTATTATTATTATTATATTTATGAATATATTTTCATATGTTTCTATCATATTATGGAACTATAAATTGATACTTTTAGTACTATATTTAATTATAAAAATAGACATATTTCTATTAAATTAAATTTAATATATATATATATAATCTTCGTTCGTGTGAGCTTTCGTATTTGAAAACGGACCATGTAATTCTTTTACATACACTTTTTAAAACTAAACTTTCACAACAACAACAACAACAACAAAACTAAACTTTCACATTTGACAAAAAAAAATCACTATCTAGTTTTTCATAAAATAGTAAATAATAAAAATCATTTATCGCATGAAATAAGTCTAACACATATCTCTCTCAACATTACTCGAGGTATTGAAATCCTACAACAATACTGAAATGAAATGAATATCTAAATAAATAAACCCTGAAAAAAAATTATACACCTCTAAAAGTTCGATCAGGATATTAATAAAATAACAATTCGAACGATAACTAATTGCTTGGTCATGCCTTTTATTAATGTATTTTTATTCATGCAAAGTTGGACGTCCACCTGTCCCTACTGACATTAGGAACATATATATAATAAATCGCTGAACAGAATTGAATAAGTTTCGAATCCCACTTCAACAACTGAGTACAAATTCTGCTTATAAGAAAGAAAGTCCCTCTATATATATCACATTAGTAGTGTTCAACGGGTTAGGTCGACTTACGAACTCGATGATCCAACTCAACTTCAACTCGACCTTGGGTTGGGTCGGATACGAGTCAAAATTTTTCGACACGAGTCGACCCGACCCAACCCGAAGATTCGATTTTTTTTATTATTTTTAATTTTTTTTTTATTTTCAGCTTATATTATGTATAAAAAATAAAAAAATATCAAAATAAACTATTTTAAAATGTGTAAAATAATGTTTAAATGTTGAATAAGTTATTTTATGCTTTTTAGATAAATATTATATAATATTTTATATTAAATATTAGAGAAAGTAAGAAAAACATAAAAAATTTAAAAAATGAAAAAAATCTAGGGCTGCGGGGAGAAAATTTAGGGCCGGCTCGTGGTGGGAGGGGGAACAAAGGGGTTATTTTTTACATTTTGGCTTCTTATTTATTCAAGAAAGAATCAAAGTTTCAATACGAAACAAATTTCTCCCTTATTTGATTAAATCTATCTCTAGATTTTTTCTTTTTTTTTTTATTTTCTTCTTATCTTATCTTTTCCCTTTTCTTTCTTTAAAACTCTCGGATGTTAGAGCACATGGTTTTTATGCCAATTATTTCTGGGTGCTCATAATGCCACTCCCCCATTTCTTAATGACAATCCATATTTCTAATTGTAACCTTATTTTATTTTTGTTAATTCTCTCTCAACTTGTTCTTCATATGAAAAGAAAAATACATAAAATGGGTAATAAATTAAATTATTTTAATACTGAATATATATTTAGTTTCAAAAGATATAAAATAAATTAGTTCATAATTTTTTTAAAAAAAGATACAAAAGTTAGTAAATTATTAGAATATATATTACAACTTTTTACTCTTTTTTTTATTTTGACCATAGCAATTTATTTCCATTTTTATTAGTTTGATTTCATATACATTTCTAATACTTTGTATATCTAATGCAATTATAGTTTTTCTTATTAATTAAATTTATATGTATGTCTTATATCCCATATTACATAATATTCGTATTATATTTTCATCATAAAAAATAAAAGAATAACCTCCAAAAGAGAGTGAGCGATAAAGAAAAAGTAATTACAAGATTAATTAATTAGAAAAAGTTAGGTGAAAAGTGAAAACTCAACTCTCAAGATGGTCCTTCACTTCCCAAGATAATCCTTCACTTTTCAAAATAATTATTCACTTTCTCAAATTGTCTTCTCGATTTCTTCAATATTTTTTAAGTTGCATGATGTTTCATTTCTCAATGTATCTTTTAAACTTCTGCATAATATTAAATGTTTTTTAAACACACGACTCTTTGAAATTTTAGCAACTCTTCATGACGTCTAATGTCTTCTTTTTTTGAAATTCCAAAAGATTTTCATATCACTTTATCTTCAACCATTTAATCTCCATAAGTTGGTTATTGATATTTTATGAAATATTAACTTAGATGATCTATTTTTCATAAACTTATTTTTAATAACTAGAAGATAGGTTCTGGTCCGGACCAAATTTCATCAATCACTTATATAACAAAGTGAAAGAAAATTGAATGATTTATATATTAAATATTAAAGATAAGAGGCTGAAATCATGATTTATAATATTGCGTGAGTTATATGTTGAAAATTAGACAGGATAGTGGTTTCACAAAATTTAATTATTATTATTTTTCAGTACAAAAGTTTGTGCAATATCGCGTGATATTTGTCGTTTATTTTTTTCCTGTTCAACCTCAGACATGCTAAATTATCGGACGTATGTTGCTTCCTAGGCAAAGTAGGAAGAAGCCAAGATTCGGAATCGGAAGACAAAACCTCCCCTCTCTCTGAACATAGAATAATTGAGCAAGTTAGGGATCGATCTGCAACGATGTCACTAACGAAGCATCAACGTCAGCAATAGCAGCAGCCACAGTTTTCCATAATCATCATCTCTCCCGACTTCCACGACGATGATGATGACGACGAGTCCTTTCTTCGATGTTCCGCTGCACTCTGACGGATCTATAGGACGAGTAGCCTGCAACTGGTGGAAGGTGGGCAGAGAGAGAGAATTTTGCCTTCCATTTCGGAGTCGGTGTGCTGTTTGGCTTCATCCTAGTTTGCATAGGAGGCGACATATGCACGATAATAATATATCACATACACTCGGATGCATGCATCGATCCATCTCTCTCATATTGATCACTGTACCGTGCGAGCTCTCTCTCTCTCTCTCTCACACACACACACACGCAGAGTTTTCATCCCTCAAGATCAAGATGTATGTGGTGCTGTTCATGGAATCGTCGTCATATTATTGCAAGAAGCAACACGCCGACAGCAAGAAGGTCGGACATGCTAAATTATCGAACGTATGTCGTTTCCTAGGCCCCTCTCTCTCTATCTCTGAACACAAAATAATAGAGCCAGATTGAAGTAAGTTTCAGATCCTACTTCAACTAAGAGTATAAATTCTTCTTATAAGAAAGAAAGACCCTCTATATATATATCATATTAGGGATGTTCAACGGGTCGGGTCGACTTGAGAACTCGATGATTCGACTCAACATCAATCCGACCTTGGGTTGGGTCGGGTACGAGTCAAAATTTTTCGACTCGAGTCGACCCGGCCAAACCGAAGACTCGATTTTTTTATTTTTTTAGTTTCAGCTTATATTGTGTATAAAAAAATAAAAAATATTAAAATAAACTATTTTAAAATGTGTAAAATAATGATTAAATGTTGAATAAGTTATTTTATGATTTTTAGATAAATATTATATCATATTATATATATAAAATATTAGAGAAAGTAATAAAAACATAAAAAAAATTAAAAAATGAAAAAAAATCTAGGGCCAAACGAGGAGAAAATTTAGGGCCGGCTTGTGGAGAAAACAAAGGTGTTGTTTTTTTCGTTTTGGCCTCTTATTTATTGGAGAAAGAATCAAAGTTTCAATGGGAAACAAACTTCTCATTTGATTAAATCTATCTCTAGATTTTCTCCTTTTCTTTATTTTCTTCTTATCTTATCTTTTTCCTTTTCTTTCTTTAAAATTCTCGGATGTTAGAGCACATGGCTTTTATGCCAACTATTTCTGGGTGTTCGTAATATCACTCCCCCATCTCGGATGGTAGAGCACATGTCTTTGGACCGGAGCAGCTCCAAGATCACGAAGATCGATGAGGAGGGTGACTTCGAGAGATGCTTGGACGAGATCACCGCGAAAGCTTTCGAGTGGAGGCCCTCAATGTCCAGGCCCGCAAGGAAGCCAGAGAATATGGGTCACCCACACGAGGCGCAGGCGCGAAAGTTGTTGGGCGTTTATTATTTTTATTTATTATTTATGCGGAGCCTGACAACGAGTTCAACTAGGAAAGAAAAAGGAGTCGTCTTCTACTGCTCTACTCCGAGACGAACATTATGAAATAAATTATGAAAACATTCCTAATAAACTATGAAAAAAAAGAACGAACGAGTTGGAGTCGGAGTTGTCTTCTAGTCCAAGGCGAAGAGAAACACAAATTACCAAAAAACTTCCATTATGATCAATCAAGACTCAAGAGAATTTGTCTACAAACACGACGAACATGTCCAAATGTCACATGGATTTGCAAACGATAAACACACATTACACGCATGCTAATTACTTTATTTTAAGAAAATAAATCAATCTTTCATTTCTATAACTTAAAGTGCAGAATATACTTTAACGGTACTTAATTACAATGATAGAAACCTAAGGCACAATACTTACTCTGAGTTGCACGTACATAGAGCTCACTTAATTTGGCTCCTTGGGCTATAACACTTTTTAACATCTCTTAACCCTCGAGAATATAAAGAAATAATTTATTTATACATTGTATACGTAACACATAAAATTAACAATCAAACCTTACGTATTACTTTTTGAAACTCTTTAAAAAGAATTTTTGTTGGAAATTAGTTTTTATTTTTATTTTTTTTTCATATCTAATCCATAAACTATCATGACTTTTCAATTTAATCATTCTGATGTCATGTTTTTTATTAATTTTATTTTTTTCTATTTATGAAAAATCAAAGTTATCCTTTACTTTTAAAATAATAAATATAAAAAATGCAGGGGCAACGCCCCCCTCGCTCGTCGTCGACACGCACAAAGTAATCCTGATTCTTCGAACCTCTCCCGATCTTGACAACCTTATCAGCCCCTTCAATTGGTAATACATGAAAATCATCCTGAAAAACCATCAATATGAAATTTCACCTATGAACATAATCCTGCACATTGTAACTTGTCTCCATTCCCAATCATTATTTCAAAGTGTCTAGAAGGAGTAATAGATAGAGATAACTTAGAAATAGTGGCTTCTCGTATAAAATTGAGTAGAACCACTGTCTATTAATATCGTGATTAGAATTTTTGTCACAAAACCTCATATTTTTAAAGTTTAAGGTTTAAGTATTCCTGATAGAGTATGTAAATTGATTTCCAATGAATCATGTTGACATTCTTAAGTATTAAGTTCATCAATTGCTTCGAGAAGTTGGTCTTCCAAACTTGTCAGCAACAAAAATTTAGGTTTACATGTGTGTCCCTTATGAAATTTTTCGTACAAAATAAATCGAAACGTATCGAATAATTATTGCATAACGAAACGATACAACGATACAGCGTAAAAAGAACTCGAAGATAAGGATCTTGACAAACAAAATATATTTATTTTATTCCAACAATAACATAACATTTCCAATAAAGATGTACGTACATATGTTATTATTCAAATCGTACCAGAGCTGACAAATTCACAGAGACACGCACACACGTGTATAATATATACAGATTACAAAATTTAGATCTCCCCTTGATAGCCGCCTCTTGAACCAGCAATGGCCTTGACCGTTTGCTGCTCCAGTTTGGGACATCTCCGGATCCGATGACCGAGCCCACCGCAATACGCGCAGCCCATTACACCGACTTCACTGGTCAGAAAAGCATCCTCTTCTTCCCGGCCGGGATCATTCACATTTTTCAAAATGGAGGAATCGTCTGATTTCCTTCTTCGAGGAGATGCTTCAGGTCAGCATGTGTTGTCGCCGCCTGGTTCTTGGTGATCATCGTCGTCGATTTTCCTGTTTTCCCGCGTCTTCCCGTCTGGCCAATCCGGTGTACATAGTTTTCGATTTCGGCGGGCATGTCGTAGTTGATCACGTGCTGGATGTTAGGGAAGTCGAGGCCCTTGGCGACGACGTCGGTAGCGACCAGGACGTCCTTCGTCCCGGACATGAACGATGCGAGCGCAGATCCTCTCTCCTCCGGGTCCATGCCTCCGTGAATGCCGACCGCTTCGACCCCCTTCCGGAGAAGATGCTCGCTGACTTCGTCGACAGCGTTCCTGTTCCCGCAGAAGACGAGGACGGGAGGTGGAGTCTTCTGCAGGCACTACAAGAAAATCGCGATTTTCCGACGGATAATTTTCGACGGTTCTAAATCCATCGCTATTTGCGACGGATTTTTTGACGGTTCCGTTTCCGACGGATTTTTTGACGGTTATGACCATCGGAAATAATTTATATTATTATTTAATTTTTCGATGATTAGGAACTTCGATATTTTCGACGGATATCCATCCGTCGTAATTTCCGACGACTTTTCCGACGGTTACGATCGTCGGAAATAAAAAAAATTAAATTATATATTTTTAATATTATTATTAAAATTTTTTGACGGATTTTTCGACGGCCACAACCGTCAGAAATTTAAAAAATTAATTATATAATTTATTATATTATTATTTAATTTTTCGACGATTAGGAACGTCGATATTTTCGACGGATATCCATCCGTCGCAATTTCCGACGACTTTTCCGACGGTTAGGACCGTCGGAAATAAAAAAATAAATTATATATTTTTAATATTATTATTAAATTTTTTCGACGGATTTTTTGACGGTTGTGACCGTCGGAAATAAAAAATTAATTATATAATTTGTTATATTATTATTTAATTTTTCGACGGTTAGGAACGTCGATATTTTCGACGGATATCCATCCGTCGCAAAATCCGCCGCAATTTCCGAAGGTCGTAATCGTCGGTAAATTCGCCGCAATTTCCGACGGATATCCAAACCGTCGCAATTACTGACGGTTTTGACCGTCGATAAAGATTACCGTCGGTTCAAATCGTCGGTAAAATAAAAAATATATATTATATATAACTAAATAAAATAAAATTATTTATTATTTATATTTTTGACGGTCGAAACCGTCGGTAATTAAAATTTCGTTATCCTGCTTTTTTTCTCTTTTTCCCGCTTTCTTTCCACTTTTTTCCTTTATATATTTTCCCTCCTCCCTCTTCTCTCTCCCTCCTCCCTCCACTCCTCTCTCTCTCCCTCTCCCGGCCGCGAGCATGGACGCCGGTTACGCCGCGAGATCGGCCTCTCCCGCGCGCCAGACGCCGACGACCCTCCCACGCCGGACGCCGGCAACCCTCTCCCGCTCCGGCGACCCTCTCCCACGCCGACGTATCTCTCTCTCTCCCGCTCCGCGCCGGCATCTCTCTCTCTCTGCTGTCGGCCGGTTCCGACCGTGGCCGTTCGGATCCGGCCGCCAGGATCCGGCCGTTCGGATCCGGCCGCCAGGCGGGCCGGATCCGGCCTCCTGGCGGCGGATCCGAACGCCTGGCGCCGGATCCGACCGCTAATTTTTTTTATATTTAAAAAATTATTTGCGACGGTCGCGACCGTCAAAAGATCGACGGTTGCGACAACCGTCTAAAGTTTCGACAATTGGGACCGTCGAAAAGTTGCGACGGCTCGGACCGCCGGCCTTTTCCGACGGTTGGAACGTCGGAAATTTCGACGGCTCGGACCGCCGGCCTTTTTCGGCGGTTGGAACCGTCGGAAATATCGACGGTTCGAACCGTCAGGGACTTTTCTGGCGGTTGCAACCGTCGGAAATATCGACGGCTCGGACCGCCGGCCTTTTCCGGCGGTTGCAACCGTCGGAAATATGGACAGTTCGAACCGTGGGGACTTTTCCGGCGGTTGCAACCGTCGGAAAATTTCGACGGGTCGAACCGTCGGGGACTGTTCCGACGGCCAGAACCGTCGATATTTTCGACGAATTTTTTTCAACCATCGCAAATCCGTTTGCGACGAGTGTTTTTTTGACGGATCGATTCCGACTGAAACACCGTCGGTAATTGCATTACCGACGATTTTCGGACTGATTACCGACGGTTCGGACCGTCGGTAATCCGCGTTTTTGTTGTATTGAGGCACTCGAGAAGATGGGCACACTTGGCCTCCTCTTTCACGTATTCGACTTCTTGGACCACGTTACGATTTGCGGCTCCGGCTCTCCCGACGTTCACTATCACGGGCTTCACCAGCGCCTTGGTCGCAAGGTTTTCGACTTGCTTCGGCATCGTAGCAGAAAACAGCAGCGTTTGCCTCTGAGCTCCGAAATGGTTGAAAATGTCCTCGATGTCATCCTCGAAGCCACGATCAACGAGCCGATCGGCCTCGTCGAGTGTCAAGTATCTGCAGTTGTGGAGGTTCATTTTCTTCTTGCTCAGCAAATCCTTCAGCCTTCCGGGCGTTGCCACGACGATGTGCACCCCTTTCCTCACCACCTCCAGTTCCTGGGACCTCATGTCCAACCCTCCGATGCACAGCAGCGGCCTCAGCTCCGGATATCCATGCTCTCTGAGCGGAGTCAAGAACCTGTTGATGACCTCGTACGTCTGCCGAGCTAGCTCCCTGGACGGGCACAGGATCAAACCGAAAGGCCCCTCTCCGGCTGCGATGGGCATCGTCCCCTCATCCTGCAAGACCGTCATTATTACGGGGAGCACAAACGCGAGAGTCTTCCCCGATCCCGTGAATGATATCCCGATCATATCTCTCCCGGAAAGAATCACGGGCAAGCCCTGCGCCTGGATTGAAGTTGGCTGGACGATGCCCTCCTCCCTGAGCTTCCTGAGAATGGGCTCCGGGAAACGCATCTCGCGGAAATTCTTGATTGGCGGTGGGACGTCGTCGCCCTCAACCAGGATGTGGCACCGGCGGCGGATGCCCTCCGCGGCTCGGACGGACATGTAACGAATGCGGAGGTGGGGCTTCCAGCCGGTGGGCATCGGGTCAGCGTGGGTGATGCCCTTTGCGGTCTCACGCACAGACACAAGGGTCTTGCGGTCGGAGAGCCGCTCGATTATCTCCTTCTCTTGTTGCACGAGTTGCTCGGCGTGGTTCTTCTTTCTCGTCTGGGCGGCCTTGGCGAGAAGGCTGAGCCTCTTGGACTCTGCGGCTGTGGGAAGAAGGAGCTGGGCGGTGGTGTCAGCGGACATATTCTTCCGGCGCTGAAGCAGCTTTTCGGCCTCTAAGGCGCGGCGCTTGTGCACGGGGATGTATTCTTCGTCGTCATCGATGTCCTTCTCCGGCGACCGCCTCTTGCTGGACTTGTCGTTGTTAGCATGAGGACGATCTGCCATTGATCTTGGCATTGGGTGCATGCGCCTGAGCAGATATCTTAGACGGACGACCGGTGGCGTGACAGGAAAAAGCGGCGTAATTTGCACAAAAGCGGTGGCACTTTTTATAGGCCGTAGCAGCCTTTTTTATAGGCCGCCAGACGCCCGGACGCCTAATCCGACACAAACTATGTACACCCACACAAACTATCTACTCCGAGACGAAGACGTCCTCTCATGCAGCCATAAAAGGACGACAGGCCTTCAAGCTTATGATACACAAGAACGAAGCACGAGAAGAAACTTGTTTTTCTAGCCGTGCGTGAAGAGCCACCCTCAAGATCATGTCTGTCGTGCTGTTCATGGCATCCTCGTCCTATTACCGCAGCAAGAAGGTCGGCGCCGATGAGCTGACAGATCTGATTGTGACGGCAGTGCAACAGAAGCCGCAAGAGCAGCAGCAGCAGAAGGAGCACACCGTCATCTTGGTTCCCGCGGGCCTCGGCGCAGGCGACGGCGACGTCGTCGACGGGCCCTTTTTTGACGTTCCGCTTGGTGATCCGGCATTGGCAAGGAGCACTTGTCCCAGCTCGCAGAAGGTGGTGCGCGCCGTTTACTGCTTCCTCTTGGCGATTCTTTGCCGTCTGTGTCAGCTGTTTCTGGGCGCTTCCTCCTCCACCGTCCGGCGGCTGCAGTAGACTTGGGATCATGCATGCATATATGTACGATGAAGACGATGCATGCATGAAGAAAATCAACCAATTTAATTTGTTTGTTCTTTGTCATGAAAATGTTAGTCGAATACTGTAATTCTTTTCATAGTGAGAAATTTCTCCTGCTTTTTTTTATCAATGTACGTAATTTGAAGCTTTCTTAATTGTAACGTATTTTCTTAATTTGGAGCACCGGATGAAATTAAACACATAAATCATGATCTTGTTTTGATAAATCATTCATCTCAACTCTATTTGTTCGACGTCCGTCCAAGTATCCGCTCAAATCAAATCAAGTCATTCTAAAACTATATACATTGTATATGGCGAAGGGAGATGCTATATCGTCCTAAATTAGAAAGATTATCCTCCTAACTCACTTACACTGGCATGTGACGTAATTATATCAATTTTTTAGACAATTTAAACATACGAGTTGAGAATTTTTAAGCTAAATTTTTAGGAGGATTTAGCATTTTTTATATAGCGAAACACAAATTACCAAAAAACTTCCAGCCAAAGGAGATGGAGTGGAGACATTTTTTTTATCCTCTTATATCCAATCGTTGATACGGATCTAATGGTTCAAACAAAAATTGTAATTTCCAGCAATGTTACGCGCTCTACAATCATTGTCCTCTAAAAAGAATTTCTTTAGAAATTAGTTTTTAAATTTTGTTTTGATATCTAGTTCATAAACTATCACAACTTTTCAACGACCTTTGTCATGTTTTCATTAATTTCATTTTTTTATTTATAAAAAATTGAAGTTATCCTTTATTTTTAAAATAATACATAACAATAAATATAAAAAACATGAGGTGCAGAAAATTTCTCCAATTAGAATATGTTGAGGCACATACATACTATTATCCTATAACATGATCTCTA
Source organism: Pontederia crassipes (assembly GCA_030549335.1). Lineage (NCBI taxonomy): Eukaryota > Viridiplantae > Streptophyta > Magnoliopsida > Commelinales > Pontederiaceae > Pontederia > Pontederia crassipes. Next base: position 50,008,335 of record CM060186.1, on the reverse strand, counting down.
CATGTCATGGCATGTGTATAATAAATATACATAATAATACGTCATGAGGCCCTCGTCGTCGAGCCTAAGTCTCATCCATAATTGCACGGATCCATGGGGTGCAAAAAATTTCTCCCGTTAGAATGTGTTGAGGCACATACATGCTATTATCCTATAACATATCTCTACATGTCATGGCATATGCATTATATCGTAATGAAAATATAGAACGCATGCATGTTATATGCTACATATGCACTCTACATGGCATGTGAACAATAATCATGAAAAAATAAGATAAACATATATAACATCATTAACATAATGTGAAGGTATATAATAACTTATCATTATGTTAAAACATATTACATCTTATATAATTACATCTTATATACTTTACTTTAACATTTGCATTCATAATATCATATGACAATAGGACATACATTAGCATCCTTTAAGGTGCTTGCATTTTCATCACCTTAAACTTTATGTCACGTCATATTATTCATTTATCTTTCTTAGTCTTTATCATCTTCATTCATAACATCATATGACCATGTAACATTCATTTGCATCATCGTAGGTGCACACATCATCATCATCTTTATATTCCAAGTCATATCGTCATAGTCACTTTTACGTCACTTACATCTTTTCATCTTCTATCTTTATTTAGACAACTTATTATTTTGGTGATTGAGAAGTCCATGTTGGCTCATCGATCTTGCCTAGCAATGCTTGGAACCTTTTTGTCCCATTATAAGCACAACCTCAATGGATCGACATCTGCGTTTCGAGGGACCAATCACTGAAATTAGCTAGTGACGACTTCGGTTCCCCATCATACGACGATAACAATAAGACATCTTCATCAACCCGTCTTTTAATTATATTCATCAATACATATAATCATTCAATACATGTTACATATTTTAATCCTATTTAAGGTCATGCGTCCTTCAAATAATTCTAAGTGTCGAGCATTCAACATAACATGACATCTGGCATTGGGCACGGCCGTGCTAGGAGACGTCACGGCCGTGCCAATAGTGATGAGCACCAATGTGTCCATCCTTACGGTCGTGCCGATCTTAACACGGGACATCAATTAATCATGGTCGCGTTGTTCTATGACACGGCCGTGCCTGGACATAAACACGGGTGTGCAATGGTTCGTCACGGTTGGGCACTTAATCGTTTCTATTAAACATAAAGTGGTCACGATCATGCTCAAACATGTCACGATCGTGTCAGTATCACCCCTTCACGAACGCACTTGGCTCAATGTTCACGATTTAGTGATCGTACAGTAACCTGTTGTGACAGAGGAGTCATTTTCCTCCCGTTTTCGAAATATTTTTAAGGTAGAGGCTTACTGAGTTTTCATGACCGTACGACTACATGGACACGGCTGTGCTCGTGGATCCAGTAGCATTTCCCCTGTTTTACCTCTTTTACACATATATATACAAACACCTTTAAGGCATACATTCATCCAATCATGGAAAATGAGAAATTTTGCACAACTCACATAAGATTAGTAAATTACCAAAGTAATCACAATAAGTATGAAATACATAGGGTGGCCGCATTCTGGAGAGAGAGAGAGAGAGAGAGAGAGAGAGAGAGAGAGGTCAAGGCAGGTGCATGCCTTGGCCATGACAGTCCACAACGGCTATAAGATCGGCTGGTCTCTAAGAGCAGAGATGCTGCTTGACTTCGGGGCACGTAGGCCAGGGAATGTTCCCTAGGATGACTTGGGGCAGGGTCATCCTTCATAAGTCCGTGGGGCAGGATGAGACGACAAGTATCAACAAGGTCGTCGCAGGATCCTTCGCGCAGCAAGGATCACTGACAAGGTTGGCGCAAGGATGTTGCTGGACAACGACAAGGTTAGTAGGATAACCATCCAGTCTTCGACAAAGAAGGGTTTCCACATGTACTGGAACTTTCAGCTGGGCGAAGATGGAGGGCAGTCCAGTTCCTGGGACGATGACGAGTGTGTCATGTCCCTGGAACGTGTGGACAGCAGCCGAAGGCTTAGGGTGTTGGTAAGAGGCCATGTCCCCGAGTGACGACCAATGGGTCATGCACTTGGGATGCATGTGAAGAGGCTATGTCCCAGGATCTCCGACGGACTGGAGATCACGACAGTCAGGCACTGAAGTATCCGTTCAGGAAGGAACATGATTGAGCCTAGTCGAGCAGCAAGGTGACGCACTTAACTGCTTGGTGCAATTTGGAAGAGGCCAAGATGTTGGTCAGAATTCGGACAGAAGGGTGTGAAGTACAGGATGTGGAGATCTTGCCCTGAGACATGCGCGTAGAGGCGATGTCTCACATGTTCCACAGATCGGAGACTAATAGTGACTAGTGGCAAGGTGGCACAAACAAGGGCACAATTCGAGTAGGAATTCGCCCCAAGGATGTTCCTTCTGGGTGCAATCCAGATGAGAACAACATGATGCGCAGGAACTGGATCACGCATCGGTGGGAGCCGACCACCAATCCTCACACTTTATGCGAGTAGACACGGTGCACGGAGGTACCGAAGTCAGAGGCAATGGTATGGCGAGTAGGTCATGTCCCAGGGCGACGACGAGGAGGTCGTGTCCCAAAGTCTTTAGCAAAGTGAAGACAACGACATGTGCATCTTCGGACAGCAAGGATGCACGAGTAGGCGGAGAGGGCCTACTTGGGAGGTGGCGTGCAGGTCACATCCCCGGGACAATGGCAAGATGGCTACGTCCCACAATCTTCAACAGACCGAAGATTGATGCAGGGTGTGCCTTCGGACAGCAAGGACGCACAAGTAGACGATGAGGCCCTACTTCGGGAAGTGACGCGCAGGTCACATCCCGGGGACAACGGCAATGTGGCTATGTTCCACAATCTTCACCGAAGATTGACGCAGGGTGGAACCTTCGGACAACAAGGTAACACCAAGGAGCGAATGGACAAAAGCCTCGAGGTAGAGCCATGACCGGGTTCGAAGACGCGGAGGTCTTCCGAACGATGCGAGTTCGAGGACGTGGAGGTCTTTCGAACGATACAATCTAGGAGGCGAGTCGAAGGCTTTCTTGGATCAAGCATGTGACAGCGAGAAGAGGCATTGCCGGGATGGTAATGGCTTGAGTGGCCGAGGTTGTCACTCCTCGTCCTCTGTCACATCCGAGAATGGGGTTGGACACAGCGGAAGCCGGTTGGACGACTAGGGACAGCGGGCGACGCTGGGACGCACCGGACACGGCAACCCGATGCATGGAGCCAAAGCTGGAGGCTTTGGGGAAGGGAAGCGATGTCTAGGGTAGCGAAGAGATCGAGGATGACTCTCGGAGCTTACCCAGGACATGGCGGGCGTGCGACGGGCGTGGAGGCGTGGCGCACTCCTACTCCTAGTAGGAGTAGGACTCCTAGTCCAAGTAGAAGTTGGACTAGGGCAGCGAAGTGCGGAAGGCTGAAGATGGATGCCAAGGAATCCAAGTCCGAGGATGGACCAAGTGGGTGGAAGATGGATGGACGCGAGGTGGCGGCCATGCCATGGCCAAGTCCTAGTGCGAGTAGGACTTGGATAGCCGTGCAGATCAAGGGCAGGTGGTGTCTTCTGGTCAAGCAACTTCGGAGTCTAGAAGTCTGACTTGGAGGAAGACTTATGGACGTGCAGGTACATGAAAAAAGAATGATGGCCGAGTTCGAGTATGAGCTGAATTTGGAAGAAGTCCTAAGGCGAGTAGGACTTAGGATGGAGGCTTCCAAGTGGCCGGACCCTCTTCCAGCAGCAATAGGAGTTGAAGACCAACTGGGAGAAGAACTTGGAGATGATGGGGCGTCATGGCCAGGTAGTGGCCAACTCCTAGTGCTAGTAGGAGTTGGTGCATGGCCGAATTCCTTAACTTCAAGGGGCTGGATTTTCTAGAGCTCTTGGGAGTTGGATTAGAGTCCTATTGGGAGAATATTTTCATGTAAAAGATCTTGCATAATCTTGGGAGATTGGCTGAGATTAGGAGTAGGAGTTCGATGTAGAGTAGGACTTTAGCCATAGGAGGGCATCGAATCTAGGATGGGCACTCCTCTAGAATCTCTCTAGGCCGAGCAGGCCCTGAGAGTTCTTGAGAGGTGTTAATCAAGTCGTGTGTAGGGATGGCACCCGACCCTGTTCGGGGCGGGAAACACCATGCCCGCCCTGACCTCGACGACCCGACCCCTCCCCCGATCCCGCCCCGAATCCTCGGTCCGGGGGAAATTTTATCCCTCGCTCCGATCCTTGCGAGGCCCCGAATCCCCGCGGAAACCCCGAATTCTGCGGCCCGATCCTAGTTTGGACCGGATTAAACCGAATCGAACCGATAAAAAATCAGTCAAAACTGAAAAAAATCGGGTTGAATCGTATTTTTTGGTTCAGTCAAAATTTTTTATTAATTTTTTTACTAAGAGGTAATTTGATAAAAATTATTATTATAAATTTGGAAAATATCCAAAGTGAACTTTCTCCATAAACATTCAATATTGACTCATTAGTCTCCTCATTCGTTTATACTTGTCTATTTACCATCACTTTCCTACTACTATCAATGCGGAAATATTTTTGTACACTCACTTTTTCTTTGGATGGTGGGGATTCGGAGCCCGCGGGCGGCGGGGCGGGGACAACTCCCCCCGTCCCGATCCTTGAAAGAGGATTCGGGGACAATTTTCCCCCATCCCTGACTCTGCGGGGAAAAAATTTCCAGAGTTCGGGGCCCCGATTGGGGATTCCCTGCGAGGCCCCGCAGGGGTGGGAATATTGCCATCCCTAGTCGTGTGGGACTTGAGCCATCCAGGAGGAGGATCCTCAAGTTGGGGAGGACTTGAGTACGGGATCAAGTCGGGGAGGACTTGAGACCATGGGGGTCGTGAGGTGATCCGAGGAGGGGGCCTGGACATCTACGAGGGATCCGAGTGGGGATTTCCTAGAAGTGAAACATATTGTAATCTTGGTGGATTATTGAATATGAGAGCTCTTTCCTTTATCTTCTTTATATATTCGTTTATGTGTGTTCCATGTTGGGCATCGAGAGATGGCTTGCTGAGAGATTAACGTCCTTCGAAATTATTGACGGTTGCTAAATCCTTCGATAATTTTAAGCTGCCCGTCTTTGGGTACACTATGGACATCGGCCTGGTCGAGTTCTCGCCCGTTCGAAAGATCTTCTCCTTCCCCCTTGGAGGCATTATGGAAGCTTGAGGTACGATGATGCCCGAAAAACTTGAACATATCTATTCAGAATCGCCATATCAGTATCGAAAGCGCATCTTCCTGTGATGTTCGCACACTTGATTAGAATCCGAGTCTATGTTTTTTGGTTCGTTAAATTACCGGCGGATGTACATCCTTCGATAATTTCGAAGGAATTTTCCTTCGGTATTTACCGATGATTAACGTCCTTTGAAATTATTGACGGATGCTGAATCCTTCGGTAATTTCGAAGGCACTATCCTTTCGTAAATAAAATAATAATATATTATCAATATTTATAATTAACACATATCTCTCTTCCATTTTTATAAAATATTTATAATATAACATAATATTACTAATGACTGTAATTAAATATATATTAATATATATAATTAATATCAATACATATACTATTATTAAAGTTTAATAATAATATTATTATATATAAAAATATTGATAATAAATCATATTATTTTAATTACTGAAGGATAATGCCTTCGAAATTACCGACGGATGTAAATCCTTCGGTATTTTCGAAGGCATTTTCTTTCGAAATTATCATGCATGCTAAATTCTTTGATAATTTCGAAGGCACTATCCTTCGGTAAATAAAATAATAACATATTATTAATGTTTATAATATAACACATATCTCTCTTCCATTTTTATAAAAAATTTATAATCTAACATAATATTACTAATGATTGTAATCATATATATTAATACATATAATTAATATCAATACATATACTATTATTAATGTTTAATAATAATATTATATATATATATTAATAATAAATTATACTATTTTAATTACGGAAGGATAATGCCTTCAAAATTACCGACGGATGTAAATTCTTCAATAATTTCGAAGGCACTATCCTTCGGTAAATAAAGTAATAATTTGATAATAAAATATTGATACTATACTTATATTATATTACATATATATTGTTATAAATGTAGTTACGGATGGTAATTTTCTTCAAAATTACTGATGGATTTAACTCCTTCGATAATTCTTAAGGCTATCCCCATCGGTAATTTATCGACGGAGATTTTTCATCCGTAGTAACGAAGGACGTTTTGGCCTTCGGTAATTCGGAAAGAGTTTTATATCCATCGCAACTGCCGTCAATAAATTTGAAGGATTCTTTTCTTTTAAAAAATGTCCATCGCAAATTAGTCATTTTCTTATAGTGTATGTCTTCATTCTAATTTTTCGAGAAGAAAAGGAATAGTCTTTAAAACTCGGTGCGTTGAAAATGGAAAAACCTTTCTAAAAAAATGATGACGTGCTCTAAAAGGTGGTTAAATCTTTAAAAATAAATAAGAGCAACCTCGCTCTAATACCAATTGTTGGCACCAAGAGCTAGGGGGAGGGTGAATTGATGTTTTACTGCAAAGACCGATTTCACGAAAATCATCGCGGAAGCTTAGAATCGATTTGTTAAACTTTAAACCAATGCAATAACAATCAAATCACATTCATAATAAGGGAGGAAGGAGAGGGATAGAGAAATCAAACACAAAGAAGACGAGGGACTTGTTGACGAGGTTCGGCCACACCTTGAGCTACGTCACTGCTCTGACTTCTTGACCTCGAGACTGTCGTAGATTCCACTAATACTTTCCTTTGTTCCAAATAGGATAAGGAAAAACTCTTTACACCACATTATTCTCCGCTTCGAAAGGTAAGACAAGCTCTCGTCTTAAGAAACTTTTACCCGTTGATTATTTGCTCAAGAGGTAGGCACACCTCTTTTAAAACGGAGCACTCTCAATCTTTTCTGTAGCCCGAGAGGTAACATAAAATATCTTCTACACAGGAGCAAATAATAAAATATATAAACAAATAATTTTCTCTTTTACAATATCAAACTCACATGAAGAGAAGAGAGAAAGAATATAAGATTCAACAATATGACTCAAGATCTTCAAGAGTGATTTTCCTTTGATGCTTGATATTTTTTTTTCAATTCTTGATTGATTCTGCACCCCTTGGACCCCTTTTATAGTCCTCTTTGCGTAATATGATCGTTGCCCTTTCATTTGGCCAAAAACTAGTCGTTATAGGTCATTCTTCATGCAGTCCGATCGACCAGTTTGTCAGACCAGCTGGTCGACCATTCTGCACTATTTCGCACATAACATTTTGCACCGATATCAAAATGAGGTGATTTTTTATTCGTTGGAAAGCTAACAAGATTATACTTTCATATTCACATGTTAGTCCAGATATGAATCAAACATATTCAAATATTAACTTCAAGTTCAGTGCATAAAATAATTCATTCCGAATTGAACTTTTCTCGCACTTTAAATATATGACTCTGATTATTCAAGATTTATATAATCAAAATATAATTAAATGTATCGTAAAAACTTTGTTCCAATAATCTTCTAAATTTATGTAATTTCATAAAAAATAAGTTTATGTAAAATAGATCCTCTAAGTTAATGTTTCATAAAATGTCAATAACCAACATATTTTACAATTAGTTTATTTATGAGTAGGTCATTTTAAAAATGGAGCACAACTCTTTCTCATGGCTCGCGAGGGGGCCGACTCCCTATTGTGCGCCGTGAGCTCACACAGGACGACAACGACGACCTCCTGCCCTCCCCCCACCTCGTTTGTGCTAGCGACGAGATCGTGGGGGGCGACCCCTCTGTGCGCGTCGACGACGAGCGAGGGTGGGGGGGAGGCGGTGGGGTGCGTCGCCCCTGCGTTTTTTATATTTATTATTTTAAAAATAAAGGATAACTTCAAATTTTCATAAATGGAAAAAATGAAATTAATGAAAAACATGATATCAGAATGACTACATTGGAAAGTCGTGATAGTTTATGGATTATATATGAAAAAAACTAATTTAAAAAAAATTCTTTTTAAAGAGTTTCAAAAAGTAATACGTAAGATTTGATTGTTAATTTTATGTGTTACGTATACAATGCATAAATAAATTATTTCTTTATATTCTCGAGGGTTAAGAGATATTAAAAAATGTTATAACCCAAGGAGCCAAATTAAGTGAGCTCTATGTACGTGCAACTCAGAGTAAGTGTTGTGCCATAGGTTTCTATCATTGTAATTAAGTACCTTTAAAGTATATTCTGCACTTTAAGTTAAAGAAACGAAAGATTGATTTATTTTCTTAAATCAAAGTAATTAACATGCATGTAATGTGTGTTTATCATGAAAAATATGACTCTAAGATCTTTCAACCTTAGAATTTTCTTTGTGGAGAAGAAAAGAGAAAGGAGGAAGGGTTGACGACTAGGTTTATGAGAAGACTAATAAGATTATTAGACTTTTATATAAATTATCTAAAAAGTCCAAATATCGTTGGCCCGAAATTTGGGGATGTTACACATCCTGTATGAATGGAAAGTAATTTGTGTTGGATCAATTACCCGGGGTAAAATAGGTTCTAGTCTATTAGCGATAATTTTGGCAACAACATTATATATTACACTACAAAGGGCAATTGGCTTAAAGTTTATGACCTTCTTTGGATTGTTCCATTTTGGAATAAAAATCAAGATTTTGTTTCTCCAAGTTTTCGTTTGTTCCATTGAAGATTTTATGTTTAATTTAATTAAGGAATTGTAGGATAGAGTGTTTCTTGTGTTCTTCTCCCTCAAATTTATTTAAAATTTTCTCTGATTTCAAGATATGCAAATCAAAATTGTTCATCTTTGAAAGACTTGACTTCGTGGCTTGGGAAGCCCTATTTTTGCCAATAGAAGCAAGATAGCTGTGTTTCAGAGTGCTATCCCTCAAAGAGCTTTTTCTTTTTGTGGAAGAAAGAACCAAAATGTGTTGTCTTATGTAGAAAATTTATGCAAAAGCAATTGACAAAATCTTCACCAAACACTCAATCTACTAAAAGCAAGTCATTTGTGCAACAGCAGTAATAGAAAGTGATGAAGATACCATTTAATCTTAAATTTTTTCGTGGTGTCATGAATGTCACGGAAGCCTCATGTTTTTGTTCTTAAAGCTACAAATTTATATCACAACCATATAATTGATATCACAAAATACTTTATGTAATATATATATATATATATATATATATATATATTCTAAGGATCAATGGCAGGATGGTAATTATCTTACATTGTTTCCTTACTCACCATTACTATTTTCTAATTTTTTTTCTCAAATTTTTTAGAAATTTTCATCCAATTCATAACTTAAAATCTAATATATTCTAAATAATAATTAATTATACCACCTCATATAGAACTTTTTTATGACCTAGTAGTTATTATAATTTCTTATATTTGTATAATTCCATACACCAAGCACCTCTATCCTCCCTCCATTCTTCACTATCTTTTTTGTATTATTTTAATATTTATCTTTAAATAATTATAATAATTTAAGTCTATTAATTATTTCTAAATTTCAAAAGTCACATATTTATATCTACTTAACTCTATTAATTATTTTAAATTTAAAAGATCACATAGATTAAATATTAATGATACGACTTTTGATTTATGTTAGTCATTTATGTATTAAATTTTATTAATTAAGAGGAGACACATAAGAACAAAAATAGATGGGGAGAGACACTACAACAAAATTTAAATTTTATCGACAAGGGTTGATGTGAAGTGGTAAGCTACTCCTCCTCACTTAAGCAAGATAGTTTGAGTTTTGTGAATGCAAAAAATTTTTGTTGGGAGCCTCACTTGTCACTGTCAGGACGCGACCCAGAACGATTTTATCGGATCAGTTGGACTCGACGGTGGACCGATTTCCAACCTGTGGACAGTGTGCTCTTTAGCGCCACGCGAGTTGGATCGTCGGCACCGTTTCCTAGATACCGAGGGCTGGCTACTAAAAAAACTCTCGTGGCTCATCTGACGTTTGTTAAATGTCAGATGTTCAATTAAATGTCACAAAAACTATTTGTGAGTCTAATAAGCGTCACCCTTTAAACATCATAAAAATTATGTTACAAAAAAAGCCTTAGTGACGGATTAGCCGTCACTAAATAGTCAAATTTCACAAAACTCTACATTTTTTAACATATAAATATCAAAAGTATTTGTGAATCAAAACGTAAAAATGTCATAAATACAACTTTAAAAAAATTGTTGAAACGTCAAAAAAAATATATTGTTGGTAACATTTTATAAACGTCACTAAAAAGTTATCTTTAGTGGCATTTTATAAATGTCATTAAATGTCAAATATGCAACTTTAAAACTACTGAAACTTATTAATAGTTTTTTAAATATTATATTTTCATCTTAATTCATTATGATCATGAATGTTTATAACATCTAAAATAATTAGAATTCTCCAAATTTATTAATAGCAAAAGAGTTGTTAAAATGATGTAGGGTACATTGTTAAACATATGAAGCAAATGAAGAGATACAAATCAACTTAAGAAATTAGAAGGGTTGGACTACAGTTTATCCAAATACAAAGGATGCTACTAAAAATATGATTGTATCATCCAATCCTAGAAGATCGACAAAAACGTTGCCTCGCCTAGAAAATTAGGGGCACAACATTCTTAAAACTAAACCAAAATATAAATATTAACATTATTTCCTTCAATAGAGGGACATGCTTCTAATTTATGGCACAAGGTAAATTGTATAATTTTGTGTGAGCTATGTAAATTGACTAAAAGAATGTTGCTAATAATAATGACCAAATAAAAGGAACTATCAATTTATCTTTTCCTCTCATTGTTGGCTTTATGATGCAAAGATACCTCTGATCCATTTGTTAATGTCTCGCAACTCAAACAAATGCACCTCAAACGCCTTCTCCATTTTCATAAGGTATAAACCTCTCATCTTCCTCTTATAATAACATCATAATTTATGATAAAAAGGAAACCATTAAACTTAATTATTATTCAGTTACTTGTATATGATATATAATTAATATTATTGCACTTTTGTTAATTGATGGAGAAGGGACCAGTCTACATCCTCAGGTAGATAAGAAGGAAAACATATTAACCAAAGTCAAATGATGGAAGGCTGAAGAGGTGAACTCTATAATGTAGTTGTCCAAAGCATGCCCTCTACTTCAACTCCAAATGTATATGTTAATTTTAAGACGAAACACTTTTACTTTCAACAGCAAGTTCCATGCTCACACAATGCAATGCTAGATTGATGGGATATGGAACAGTGTAAATAAACAAAAAAATATTGTCACTTATTTACAACATGCAAACCAAGAAAAAGAATATTACCAAAACCAATCATGTCATAAGAGATTAAGCTAAAAGAAAAATCTGAACTGCCGGCAAGTCCAGCAACTAGAAGACTTGGTTTTATCATGGTTTTGTCATTTTCCATATATTCTTTCATATTTTTCTCATCACGATTTCTTATTCAACTTGCATTACTTCCTTAAGAATCAACTTCCATACCATCTCATCACACCTTCCTCCAACAAACTTTCAGCAGTCAGCATGATAGTCTATGCCAAATATCAACATAACAAGTTAAGCATTCCTGTAAGCACATTAATCATATAAAATGAAATATCATTCAGATAAAATTGGAGTTGAAGCAAAGAATGAGCCTTCCTGTAATCATAATACTTTCATGGAATATGAGTGGTGATATATGAAGACCCAGAATATGTCATATACAAAAGCACAACTCAAAAGAGATGATGCAACCTTAATATTCGGCAAACGCACCATCTGGAGAACCGTTCTCATCAAACAGATGCCTTGACAATTATCAGAGAGCATATTAGTCAGATATAGAATAGCATGTAGTAGATACAGAGCACCATTTATCAAATATGACACTGAGAGAAAATCATGAGACTTGAAAATGAAACAATTGTATGGTAAATGAGAGAAAGCCATGAAACTTGAAAATGAAACGATTGTCAAAAGTTACACCAAGATATTTCTTTGTGAATAGAGAGTAAAAATCTTTAGGCAAGACAAACTAGAGCTTGAAAAAAATGTGATTATTTTTTTTTTACAAGACGAAACGTGAATTTTGGTATCATATACTTTATTTGATTTGATGATAATCATAATGCGGATCGTTAGCATGTAGTGTGCTTAAATTCACATAACGAAGAAAAAGTTCGTCTAATCTAAAATCTGACAAATTATTCAACGCCCATGAATTGTGTCAACAGTTATGATTAATCTGATGCTAAAGTTTTTAGAATGCATAATATTTGAACACGAAAACAACACAATCAAAAGTGCATGCATAATGTTTGGGAAAATAGAAGAGTTTGAGAGAAAAAGAGAGAAGAGTTTGTGAGGAGAACAAAGAACAGAGGGCATGATTTATGATCCTATTTAAATTCTTTGTTAAATTTGTCGAACAGAAATTGGTGAATTTATTTAGGTCTCAAAAGGTAATAAAACATTGTGGGCATTATCTCCAAGTGTATTATCAGAATTTCAGATGTATAAAGAAATAAAAGTTGCAAGGCAAATCACGAGTTGACTATTCTTAAATCAAAACAAATGGTGAATATCTTATTTCAAGAAATTGAATAGATCTGTGAAGTATGATATTGAACTAGAATGGGTAGGAAATTCTCCTAAATCAAGTTTGTCAGGAACATGCCTAGCCTGAAAATGTAGGCAGATAGAAGAAACAAAAACTGTCCTACTCGATTTTTAGCATACAGAAACAGGATGATCTAGGGAGACAAAAGAATCCTATTCACTAAAATATTCATGTCATCAAGGCAGGCAGATACACTCATGAGTTGCGATTATAGCTCATTACATCATGTCAAGTGACAACTATATAGTCCATGGCCCCAAAAGCAAGTATAATTAGCAATGGTAATATGTACACTAAAGACAATCTGTAGATAAGTTTTTCTTGGAGAGAGATCAGTGAATAAAAAACAAAGGATGTTACAGAAAGAAAATATAACGAGCAACAAATGTTCTAACTTCAACAAGTTTTCAGTAAGAGACCATCATTTCAAGTTCTACTTTGAGATTTCAGATGCAATGCACCCAATTTATGTTAAGAGTGCTTATAGAAATTAGAGAATGAAGAGTGGCTAAAAGAAATTCAGGAACAGGAATATCTTACAAGTATATCCTGCCCAATCCAGGCATATGAGGCATGCTGATGTGCGACCCAAAAAATAGCAAAGGAAGCACAAAACGGTAAAACTCCAAGTGATAAAACCAATAATTGGAAGATATAAACTCTTCTGTCCACAGTTTCTACATATTCTGCTTGTAGAGCATTACCCAAATGAAGGTTGAAGAATGTCAAATTGTTTACACAAGGATCCATGCTAAAAAACTTTTGGCTGAAACACTACCTCAAAATAAGTGTCACCAAGCAAACATGCGTTCCCTGTAAGAAAACCAATATTTAAGCATAGACAAAGATGTATTTCTAGCAAGAATGCATGGAAAAGATTGTCATCCAGAAATCATACAAGTTGCTGCAGGGAAAAGAGTAACTAACTATGAAAAAATATCCACCTTAAGAGAGTATTTATGACTTATATAATAAACCGTTCCTTATTTTTCAAGGTAGCCATCCATTTGGTATTCAAAGTAAAAATGTGAGATATACAAGTGAGGCTGAAATCTAAAAAGAGTAATAAGAGGGGTTGTATGCCCATAAAACAATGCTATTCGATCACTAATGAAACGTAAAATGAGAATCTTCATAGCACCTCTCCCCTGAAATATTCAGTTGATAACCATGGATAGCACCATCAAGCTTCTCCCATTGTGACTATTGCATCACTTCATTAAATGGTTATAAGAGCTAATTGTGTGGACTTTGATTTCCGATAACAAAGTCATAAGAAACAAATGACAAAAACGGCCTTCAATTGTTGATGAAGTTACAAATTCATCCAATGGGTAATATATGAATAATAGTTCTCTAGGTGTAGCAGGTGGAAAGGTACTAAGAAGTTCACTCTACAATTTTTTTTTATAGACTTAACTGCACCTAGAAACAGTTAATTTGCTTATGTATCAGCATGCTGAACATGAACTTTATATTATCTGATCAGAGGATCAGCTATACAAAATCAGCTGTAATGTGTGCTACAATGTTATTGAATTATCCAATGGAAATATTATCAAACATTTCTTTTGCAGGTTTTTCATTAGAGAAATTCCACACACTTCATCCATCTGATTGATGAAGCAAGTATTGTGACTTACAGAAGAAATAACATGTGGCTAGTTTCTAACTCCTTCGATTAAATGGGTAAACTGCAAAAACATCACCCATCAAATAATAAACAGTAATTTCCATTTTGTGTATGTCAACAATAATCCTTTAATAGGATACTGAACAAGAGTCGGTCAAGATTTTAGAATGTTGATGATCATACCTCAATGATCATGGAGTGCTAATCATAAGATATCTATGTGATTTCAAGTTATGACATTCCAAAGAGAAATCACTGTCATTTTAGCAATGTAGAGAGAGGATATATTTCTTTAGAAGAGAAGTGCTAAACACTCATTGATTCTATGCATAATTTTTATTTTCAACTTAACATTTGATGAAACATGTCTATAAGAGGTCCAACATCAACCCTCGAGAATATTTTCTGAAGTGTCTACGCTATCTGAGGTATAAAAAAACACAACAAAAGATTTCAAAATTTTTAGCGATAAAACTATCTAAATGGATATGTATTTTTTTATCAAATAATATATGAATAAGCAAAGTACCTCAGTGCCACCAATGCAGAACAACACAATCAGCAGCCAAACAAACCACACAGACAGAGAGTAGAAAAGAAGCAAGAGAAAAACTGATGCTGCTATTACGAAAATCATAGCTCCCTTTGCATTGATCTCTAGAATTTCCTTCTCAGAGTCTTCCCTACTATTCACAATAGTACTGGCATTATCCTGACAAGAAGAAGGAAATTTAAGTATGCTCTTTTCTCACATAATCAAACAAGCAATTTATCACCAGCTCTAAACATCAACAGTCAAAACAGTAATGCATTACGACGTACAAGCAATTTCCAACTATTCGACACACAGAAGCAATGTCATGACAGTTCAAAGTAGAGGTTATAGTTTACATCAAGTGAAAACATAAAAACAATATCAATGGACAGGGCAATGTCACATTTTCTTCCATTTCAGTAAAAAAAATAGGGTCCTGCCTTTAAGTCCCTCCTCCCCCAGTGGGTCTTTGCTTCCTCTAGAAAGAAACTCGCGGCTAAGGGTAAGGTCATTTTTTTTTTCTCAAGTCATTTCTTTTAGGAAAGAAATGATGATTTTGAAGGTTTTCCTTTTGGCAAGGAAATGAGTAAGGTTAGGTAATCAACCTATTGTACTAAAATTAAAATATGTGAAAATGAAGAAGAGTGAGGGAGAACTCCAGAAAAAAATAAAGAATAAAAAATATCATAGAGATGTAGATATTGATAAAACTCATATTTCACCACCCATTCGTTAGAGATAAGATATATAATAGTGTTTTCAAGTCATTATTACCTTCTATTTTCATGATTTTCCACGAAGGTCCTTGTGACTGCCAGTTAAAGGATTTTTTTGTGCTTTATTATATCTTTTTATCACTTTTTGTGGCCTTAAGAAGGTGTTGAAGTGCCTTTGGCAAGTTACATGAACACCTATATATATCAGGCAATTTGCTGAATTGACTTTCACTTTTGTTTTTATTGATATTTTATTTTCAAAATATGCCAAGATTTTGAGGGTGGTTTGTTCTCATCAGAATTCTTTTCATAGATTTTCTTTTCATCTACTCTGTTGAATCATGGTCTCCTTTCTACTTGCATTGTTCGATTTCTTCTCTCCCTAACCACTAACCTTAGCCCCTCATGCTCTTTAATGCCTTGGAGACTGTCTGACCAACTGCTGATAGGAGATCTTCATAACTATCAAATTAAAGGACCAAAGGTCTTTCTAGAGAAATGAATACTAAATATATCCATGGTCATTAAAGTAAGGAGAGCATCCACCTGACCTCAATGGTGTCTATGAGTTCAAATTAAAATGTAAAATTCTTCAGCTTGCTACTTCTATTTGAAGCATCCCTGAGTTCAAATTAAAGTAAGTAGTAATAAGCTCATTAGGTGGCAGCAGACGCTTGATATTCAATTTTTATAATCAAAGAGCTTTAGAATTTAAAAATTACTGCATGAGATTAGAAGTATTGCTGCCCAATTCTAAACATGTATGACAACATAGATTTTTCGTGCAGAATAAATCGAAACGTATCTAATAATTGTTGTATAACGAAACGTTGCAGCGTAAAAAGAAGAACACGAAGATGAGGATCTTGACAAACAAAATATATTTATTTTATTCCAACAATAACATAACATTTCCAATAAAGATGTACGTACATATGTTATTATTCAAATCGTACCAGAGCTGACAAATTCACAGAGACACGCACACACGTGTATAATATATACAGATTACAAAATTTAGATCTCCCCTTGATAGCCGCCTCTTGAACCAAAGTAGACCTTCGACGAACCAGCAATGGCCTTGACCGTTTGCTGCTCCAGTTTGGGACATCTCCGGATCCGATGACCGAGCCCACCGCAATACGCGCAGCCCATTACACCGACTTCACTGGTCAGAAAAGCATCCTCTTCTTCCCGGCCGGGATCATTCACCTTTTTCAGAAATGGAGGAATCGTCTAATTTGCTTCTTCGAGGAGATGCTTCAGGTCGGCAAGTGTTGTCGCCGCCTGGTTCTTGGTGATCATCGTCGTCGATTTTCCTGTTTTCCCGCGTCTTCCCGTCCGGCCAATCCGGTGTACATAGTTTTCGATTTCGGCGGGCATGTCGTAGTTGATCACGTGCTGGATGTTAGGGAAGTCGAGGCCCTTGGCGACGACGTCGGTAGCGACCAGGACGTCCTTCTCCCCGGACATGAACGATGCGAGCGCAGATCCTCTCTCCTCCGGGTCCATGCCTCCGTGAATGCCGACCGCTTCGACCCCCTTCCGGAGAAGATGCTCGCTGACTTCGTCGACAGCGTTCCTGTTCGCGCAGAAGACGACGACGGGAGGTGGAGTCTTCTGCAGGCACTCGAGAAGATGGGCACACTTTGCCTCCTCTTTCACGTATTCGACTTCTTGGACCACGTCAAGATTTGCGGCTCCGGCTCTCCCGACGTTCACTATCACGGGCTTCACCAGCGCCCTGGTCGCAAGGTTTTCGACTTGCTTCGGCATCGTAGCAGAAAACAACAGCGTCTGCCTCTGAGCTCCGAAATGGTTGAAAATGTCCTCGATGTCATCCTCGAAGCCACGATCAACGAGCCGATCGGCCTCGTCGAGTGTCAAGTATCTGCAGTTGTGGAGGTTCATTTTCTTCTTGCTCAGCAAATCCTTCAGCCGTCCGGGCGTGGCCACGACGATGTGCATCCCTTTCCTCGCCACCTCCAGTTCCTGGGACCTCATGTCCAACCCTCCGATGCACAGCAGCGGCCTCAGCTCCGGATATCCATGCTCTCTGAGCGGAGTCAAGAACTTGTTGATGACCTCGTACGTCTGCCGAGCTAGCTCTCTGGACGGGCACAGGATCAAACCGAAAGGCCCCTCTCCGGCTGCGATGGGCATCGTCACCTCATCCTGCAAGACCGTCATTATTACGGGGAGCACAAACGCGCGAGTCTTCCCCGATCCCGTGAATGATATCCCGATCATATCTCTCCCGGAAAGAATCACGGGCAAGCCCTGCGCCTGGATTGACGTTGGCTGGACGATTCCCTCCTCCCTGAGCTTCCTGAGAATGGGCTCTGGGAAACGCATCTCGCGGAAATTCTTGATTGGCGGTGGGACGTCGTCGCCCTCAACCAGGATGTGGCACCGGCGGCGGATGCCCTCCGCGGCTCGGACGGACATGTAACGGATTCGGAGGGGGGGCTTCCAGCCGGTGGGCATCGGGTCGGCGTGGGTGATGCCCTTTGCGGTCTCACGCACAGACATGAGGGTCTTGCGGTCGGAGAGCTGCTCGATTATCTCCTCCTCTTGTTGCACGAGTTGCTCGGCGGGGTTCTTCTTTCTCGTCTGGGCGGCCATGGCGAGAAGGCTGAGCTTCTTGGACTCTGCGGCTGTGGGGAGAAGGAGCTGGGCGGTGGTGTCAGCGGACATATTCTTCCGGCGCTGAAGCAGCTTTTCGGCCTCTAAGGCGCGGCGCTTGTGCACGGGGATGTATTCTTCGTCGTCATCGATGTCCTTCTCCGGCGACCGCCTCTTGCTGGACTTGTCGTTGTTAGCATGAGGACGATCTGCCATTGATCTTGGCATTGGGTGCATGCGCCTGAGCAGATATCTTGGACGGACGACCGGTGGCGTGACAGGAAAAAGCGGCGTAATTTGCAGAAAAGCGGTGGCACTTTTTATAGGCCGTAGCAGCCTTTTTTCATAGGCCGCCAGACGCCCGGACGCATAATCCGACACAAACTATGTACACCGACACAAACTATCTACTCCGAGACGAAGACGTCCTCTCATGCAGCCATAAAAGGACGACAGGCCTTCAAGCTTATGATACACAAGAACGAAGCACGAGAAGAAACTTGTTTTTCTAGCCGTGCGTGAAGAGCCACCCTCAAGATCATGTCTGTCGAGCTGTTCATGGCATCCTCGTCCTATTACTGCAGCAAGAAGATCGGCGCCGATGAGCTGACAGATCTGATTGTGACGGCAGTGCAACAGAAGCCGCAAGAGCAGCAGCACCAGCAGCAGATGGAGCACACCGTCATCTTGGTTCCCGCGGGCCTCGGCGCAGGCGACGGCGACGTCGTCGACGGGCCCTTTTTTGACGTTCCGCTTGGTGATCCGGCATCGGCAAGGAGCACTTGTCCCAGCTCGCGGAAGGTGGTGCGCGCCGTTTACTGCTTCCTCTTGGCGATTCTTTGCCGTCTGTGTCAGCTGTTCCTGGGCGCTTCCTCCTCCACCGTCCGGCGGCTGCAGTAGACTTGGGATCATGCATGCATATATGTACGATGAAGACGATGCATGCATGAAGAAAATCAACCAATTTAATTTGTTTGTTCTTTGTCATGAAAATGTTAGTCGAATACTGTAATTCTTTTCATAGTGAGAAATTTCTCCTGCTTTTTTTTATCAATGTACGTAATTTGAAGCTTTCTTAATTGTAACGTATTTTCTTAATTTGGAGCACCGGATGAAATTAAACACATAAATCATGATCTTGTTTTGATAAATCATTCATCTCAACTCTATTTGTTCGACGTCCGTCCAAGTATCCGCTCAAATCAAATCAAGTCATTCTAAAACTATATA
This sequence comes from Pontederia crassipes, assembly GCA_030549335.1. Classification (NCBI taxonomy): domain Eukaryota; kingdom Viridiplantae; phylum Streptophyta; class Magnoliopsida; order Commelinales; family Pontederiaceae; genus Pontederia; species Pontederia crassipes. Next base: position 49,988,860 of record CM060186.1, on the reverse strand, counting down.
CATTGTATATGGCGAAACACAAATTACCAAAAAACTTCCATTATGATCGATCAAGACTCAAGAGAATTTGTCTACACACACTCACACATTACACGCGTGTTAATTACTTTGTTTTAAGAAAATAAATCAATCTTTCATTTCTATAACTTAAAGTGCAGAATATACTTTAACGGTACTTAATTACAATGATAGAAACCTAAGGCACAATACTTACTCTGAGTTGCACGTATATAGAGCTCACTTAATTTGGCTCCTTGGGTTATAACACTTTTTAATATCTCTTAACCCTTGAGAATATAAAGAAATAATTTATTTATACATTGTATGCGTAACACAAAATTAACAATCAAACCTTACCTATTACTTTTTAGAACTCTTTAAAAAGAAATTTTTTAGAAATTAGTTTTTATTTTTTTTTTCATATCTAATCCATAAACTATCATGACTTTCCAATTTAATCATTCTGATGTCATGTTTTTTTTATTAATTTTATTTTTTCTATTTATGAAAAATCAAAGTTATCCTTTACTTTTAAAATAATAAATATAAAAAACGCAGGGGCGACGCCCCCCACCCCCCACCCTCGCTCGTCGTCGATGCGCACAGAGGGGTCACCCTCCACGATCTCGTCGCTAGCACACACGAGCTGGGGGGAGGGCAGGAGGCCGTCGTTGTCGTCCTGTGTGAGCTCAAGGCGCACAATAGGGAGTCGGCCCCCTCGCGAGCCGTGAGAAAGAGGTGTGCATTTTTAAAATGACCTACTCATAAATAAACTAATTGTAAAATATGTTGGTTATTGATATTTTATGAAACATTAACTTAGAGGATCTATTTTACATAAACTTATTTTTTTATGAAATTACATAAATTTATTTTAATAACTAGAAGATTATTGGAACAAAGTTTTTACGATACACCTAATTATATTTTGATTATATAAAATTTGAATAATCAGAGTCATATATTTAAAGTGAGAGAAAAGTTCAATTCGGAATGAATTATTTTATACACTGAACTTGAAGTTAATATTTGAATATGTTTGATTCATATCTGTACTAACATGTGAATATGAAAGTACAATCTTGTTAGCTTTCCAACGAAGATTGAAGTTGAGGATTTCCTATAATAAATATTGAAGTTGAGGATTAGACTCATATTCTTGTCGAATCTGATCAATGATATTGAAGATTGGCATAGCCAATCCCAATAGTTGACTATCTGTATTGAATTGCCTGGATAATGCATCAACTACTCTATTCTTCACCCCTAGTTTGTAAACTATAGAATAATCATATCGAAAGAGTTTAGCCAAAAATTGTTGCTGCTCAAGGTTCTGAATGATTTGAGTCAAAATCTCCTTGAGATTTTGTGATATGTCTTATGACAAAGTGATGACCTAACAAATAATGTCTCCACTTTTTAACTGCTTCCACTATAGCAAACAACTCGCTTACATAAACTGAAGCCTTCTATAGGGATTTACATTGACTGGTTGGCTATTTGGTACTAGATGGATGTGATGTTGAACTGCTCTATTTGGAGGAAGAGAAGTGGATATCGAGAAGACCTTCTCATACTTATCCAATACAACTCTAACTTCACTAGTAATATTGTCGTCCTCTGAACTTTCTTGTGTAACAGTCAACTGAAAGTAGGACATAGCATCTTGTAATTGAATTAATCTTCTCAACTGATGATGTGATACTGAATCAATATTCAATTTATGTTGACCTCTCAAACAAATATTTTTACCCTGTCATGCAAAAGATATTTTGAGAGTAGAGCAATCAATTGTAATTGGTGTAGTTTCTGCAACCACTGAACTCCTAAAACCATATTAGCCTCTTCAATTGGTAATACATGAAAATCATCCAAAAAAATCATCACTGAATTTGAAATTCCACCTGTGAACATAATCCTGCACATTGTAGCTTGTCTCCGTTCCCAATCATTACTTCAAAATGTCTAGAAGGAGTAATAGACAGAGATAACTTGAAAATAATGACTTCTCGTATGAAATTGAGTAGAACCACTGTCTATTAATATCGTGATTAAAATTCCTGTCACAAAATCTCACATTCTTAAAGTTTGAAGTTTAAGCACTCCTGATGGAGCATGTAAACTGATTTCCAATGAATCATGTTGAGACTCTTGAGCATCAAGTTCATCTTCCTTCAGGAAGTTGGTCTTCCAAACTTGTCAGCAATAAAAATTTAGGTTTACATTTGTGTCCCTTATGAAATTTTTCATCGCAATTGTAACATAACCCTTTCTCTCGTATGTCCATCATTTTAGCAGGAATGAGTCTTGTAACTAGAAGCGCAGTTCTAGTTCCCGGATTAGAACCTTGTGCAATATTTGTAGTAGAACCTTGTGCAGAGTATGTGTTAGGAACAATTTGAGAATTAGTTCCTGAAAACTGTAAAGGTTTTGCTGATAACTAAGGTGAAAAATATTGGGACTTAGAGTGTGATTGCCTGGGTATAGCAGTAGCATTCAATAATTTTTTTTTCTTGTAGTTTAGCCAATCCAATTGCTTGCATCAGAGATTTGAGTTGAAATGTCATCAATTCTCTTTTGATCTATGGTTGCAATTCAGAAATAAAGAAGAAATTATTATGATATGTCATTAACCCTATTAGATGAAGCCTCAAATTTGACTAGGAGAATGTATCAAATTCGGATGAAGCGACGAATTTTCTCACGGTCGAACTCGAAGCTCAACCTTTGATTTGCAAAACTTTTGATTTGATGTGAAAAAAACCAATAGAAAAAAAAGTTGTTGCAAACTCAAAATCAAATTATTTTAATTACATCAAACTTACTGAAAAAAATAAATAAATCGAATTAATATATTTATCACAAACATTTACTTTAAAAATATATTTATGTTAATCATGGCTAACGCTCGAATGCCCTTCTAAAAGAATAATTAGCGTGCTTTTTTTAAAATTGAATATATGTAGAGGTTTTTATAATTCTATATGTTCGGAGTCCGGGGCGGACCTACGACCCCAGAGTTAATGGATGCAAATTCATCTTTATAATTAGATTATTTCCTTATACCTCCCATGAACTATCCCGATTTTTCGCATCTAAACTTAATATATGAACTCACCGTAAATAACCCTTTATATTAATAAATAAAGTAATAAAAAATGTGTACTATGCATCATATTACCTTTGTCTTTTATATCATAGATTTTATGCACATTATATGTATTTGTTAATTAATGAGTTAGATTAGTAATTAATGAATGTATACATATGGTTAGAAAAACATGTTGATACTTGATGATCACATAAAATTTAGCCTTAAGTACTATATATATATATATATATATATATATATATATATATATATATAACTTCGAATTTTGTATTTTTTTCATCAATGTTCTCTTGTTGTATAAGGAAATGTAGAATTGTGATAGTATAAGAAGTTTGACAAGCAAATATCACTTAAAATAAGAGGGAAAATGAATTAAAAAAAGAAATAAATATTATAAAATAGTAGGAATATAAGAGAAGAGATAATATTAACAAACATTTAAAGAAATAATATCTAACATTTGAAAACTTTCAAAATATCCAAAATATATTACTTAATTAATAATAATACCTAATAAGACTAATCATTAGAGATTAATGGGGTCAATTGACCCCATTACTCTCCATGTAGGACCGCCCATGTTCGGAGTGGATGAATTCGGCTATAATTTAATTCTGTCGGCCAAACCTGCAAGTGACTTGGTGCACGGTCAATAGTTATCGATGAATTGTGTATACAAACTAATATGAATTTGTTGATAATGTCTTGACCTCAGTTGTAATTCTTTCGTGGTCCCTATGTAATTCTTTTGTGTACGGCCATCTCTTTCTTTTTTTGTAATAATATCAATGTTTTAAAAATTAATTCAGATGACTCACCGGTCCAATCGTGAACCGGTCATAAAATTGGTCGATTTTAATAATAAAACTGAAATAATTTAAAATTTTATTTGACTAAAAAAATTAAGAAAATGTTTAAAATTCAAATAAGAAAATGAAATGAAAGATTTTGAATCCGGAGGAAATGAATTAAAATGGAAATAAATTATTAATCAAATAAAATAAAAGAGAATTATATACGAAAAGAGAATAAATACTGGTAATAATATATTAGTAATTAATTTAGATTACTATATTAGTAATAATAAAAGGAAAATTGTTAAAATAGAAATAAATTATTAATCAAATCAAATAAAAGAGATTTATATATGTACAAAAGGAAAATAAAATCCGGTAATAAATTTATATATAGTTAGTAATAAATTTAGATTGACATCAAATTTAGATTATTATATCAGTAATAATAAAAATAAAGCTACTATTTAAATTAACATCCCGTAAAAATAATAATTATTTAATTAGTTTAATCATTTTTATATTAAATTACTCATAAATAATTATAAATAATATTATTATATAAAATTTTGATTGAACCAAATTGACTTTTGATTGAACCGATTGGCACGCCGATCTAATTTTTAAAACATTAATATCTATTACCATAGTCTATAACTTGGGGCAAATTATGGAAAGCATAATTTTGCGTAGATGTTTACTATCATTTCATTGCATGGAATACCAAACAATGTTATTTTTGCGTGGAGAAAAAAATTCACATTTTTCTTACGCAGATGAGCAAGCATAACTGTTACGAAAAGAGGGAGAGAGGGATCGCACGAAATACAGAAGAACACGAAGAGAAAAAATGGCGGCGGCTCTTTGTTATGGAATAACGATGATTACAAGGATGAGTCTCTGTTTATACCCCTAGGGAGTTTATATAGGCACTCCCTTTGACAGATGATAGGAATTACATACGGACTGGGATTCTAAATAAATCTCCTGAAAATAGGACATCTATCTCGTGATAAGGAAATAAATCAAATTCGAATCACATACAGAATACTCCTAAAAATTTTCGCTCAGGGGGCTCCGCCCCCTTGCAACCCCCGCAGGGGGATCCCCCCTTGACCCCCCACAGGCTCGCTGAAGCACCCGTAGGAGAATTCTGTTGCAGCACCTGACTATGTAGGGGGACCAACTCAGTTCAGATTCAAGGCATTATTAACAAATAACAAATAAAAATTTTAATTGATTAAATGTACATCTTAATGAAAAAGGGATTGAAGAAAGTATCAGCTTTTGATACATTAAAAAATATTAATATAAAATGATATTCTTCTTCATACCTTGTTTATTTCTGAAATTATTGATATCTCAACTAATTTCAGATATAAAAAATATCAAAATGTTTATACTGTTTGTAGATGTACACTTTTGTAGAGAAGAATATTAATTTCTAATGCAACCAAGATTTCTTCCTCAACGTAGCCAGCAACACTTCGCTCCACATGTCGATAGGCCCTGGCAAGCACCAGTGCAAGCAGTCAACGGCCCTCCCAAAAATCTTGCTCGAATGCTTCCCGGGATGGCCGTCGGCCCTCATCATCATGGCCTTGGTCACGTCCAGCAACCCAAAATTCACATCCGTCGCCACCTCCTTCCTCCTCAGGCCCTCCCTGATCCTCGCCATCTCCTCCAACTGGATGTTCCTGACCTCCCACGCCAAGTCCGTGGCCAGGTCTATTTGGCTCTCCTCCAAGGGCACCGTCCTCTTGCAGTCCCCGCCGCTGTACCACGCGCCGCCCTCGAAGTGCGTGAAGGTGAAAGTCCGCAGCAGAGTCGTCAGCCCTGCGCATTCCCGGCATTGGCTTATGTACTCTAGCGCCGCCCTGATGACCCGCCTGATGGAGAACTTGAAGTCGATGTCAGGAAGCCCCTCCTCCGTGCACCCGACGCAGCCGATGGCCCTTCCGCCTTCGTGCAGGTGGTTCCTTCTCAAATGCCAGTTGCCGCCGGAGATGATCAAGTAGTCGAGGCCGACAAGCCTATCCCCCCATCTTGGGTTGATCTTGTCCAGGTGGACGTCGAACAACCCCGTCAAGGTCCCGTTCACGGCTTTCTCTGTCGCGTTCACGAGGAATTCCGACCACATGTGCATGACGGTGAAGTTGTGCGAAGGGAATTGCCATCTCTGAACCTTTGTGCTTTCTGAAAGGTCTACCGGCGCCGATGCCTGCGGTCGCCATTTTAATCAAACTTGTATATATGTACGCGGAGTCAATTAAAACCATGTTTTGTCACCACAGGCGATATCTGATTATAATATGACAGTGCTTTACGTAAACTAACATATTAGTCGTATATTACCATGGACAGGAGACACAGAAGGGACTCCATATGGTTCCTCGACAGGGAGTCCCCGACGAAGGCCATCGTCTTCCCTCTGACGAGGTCCAGGAACGCCGCAGGATCGAACCTGGGGAGCTCGCAACGGTCCGGCTGCCATCGCCAGAACTGGTAGCCGGGATCCTTGCCGTTATGCCCGCAGTTGTCGATGTCAGGCATAAATGTGCACGTCACGTTGGTGTAAACGGGCCCTCGCGGCTCCCTCACCCACCGCCCCGTTGACATGTCACATACTTCCCCGGCAACGACTGCGTGAAACACCAACAATTAATGAAGTGCTTAACGATTGAGTCGACTGAGGTAAACACTTTGGGGCGCTGCGCATGGAATATTAGAATTAATTAAGCTTAATTACCATCGTGAAGCACCGGAGAGGAGGTATTTTGATGATCAGATCCTCGTACTACTGTTGCTGCCTCGCTGAGACTGTCATTAATAGCAATAGAATCGGTAGGTGTTACTGAACAAAGCTGCTTGGAGGGGTCTTGTGCGAGGGCTTCTTTGGCGTTGATGGATGACATTGGACTCAAAGAACGGAGGATGAACAGGACAAAGATGGTGGAGACGACGATCGGCAGCCATAACAGAGGGCCAACCTTGTCTTGGTGCGCACTCCGCTCCTTGGCTTCACCCTTCCCCATGCAATCGATCTACACGACAAAGGATGAACAGCCAGGACACAGAAGCACAAACCACACAAGAAAGAATGGCTCTGCAGAGCTGAAATTTTTTGGGCTGTCTGTGCATCTAATTAAACTTGCATGCACATGTTTATATAGCAGCTGGTAATTTTCTTGGGGGATCGATGCCTGCATTGCTACTACGTACTCTGCACGTTAGGTCTCTGCGAGCATGCGTAGTGAGTATTGCTGCTGCATGGGTGCATGCATGGTTCGAATAATTAACTGGCGGCGACTGGAAATTAAGCAACATATCACGATCGGCCAATTTGACTAATCAGATCGAAACAACTCAAAGTCGCACAGACACTATGGACGATAGGCATCAAGAGTTTGAGCGACAACAGTTCAATAGCTATTCGGCAATTAATTTACCTCACTTCTCTCATGTGACAAACGATAAATCTTTGTCGTGATCCAAGCCACTTAAGCTACTTTCAAAAGTCATACCCTAAATTTGATTGAGACCTTGAATTCCAGCCAGCTGAATAGTGTTGTTTATTAAATATTAAATTATTAGGAGTGTTAGGATGGTTCATGTAGAAAATGGGGATTGAGAAAGGTACAGTGGACGTACTTAATGCCCCATCTTGGTCTCTACGGCACATACAGGATACTTTGTTAATGAATAATTAATGCAGAATCCTATAAATATTTATTATTATATATTCAAGGAGTATACTTTTTCATTATATATGTAACGAGTTTTACTATTCTTCCGTCCTTGTCGGACAATATTTACTTTTGTCTTACAGTCTTAGAGTGAGGAAAAAGCGTATCAATCTTTACAAGGAACCAGCGTACAACCTGGCTAATAATCTAATATACACATACACATGCACATGGTCTACTTTGTCACATGTACACTAACACATATACAATTAGTCCTTGGATTTTGACGGCTTTGTGCAAATATTTATCCTCGTTAGTTGGAAGAATAACTTCATACACTGCAAGAAATATGGGGATTGCAAACGGTTTCGACCGTAAGTAATTTCCCAAAAAGTCATCGAAAACATCGTTTCTGACAATTTTTTCGATGGAATCGGGACGTTTGAAAAATGACCGTCGTAAATCAATTTCTGATAGTTGGAAAAGAAACGTCGAAAATTTCGACGGATTTTCGACGGTCGTGACCGCCGATATTTGTGACGGTCGACGAAACCGTCGAAAATTCGACGGTCGTGACCGCCGATATTTGAGGCAGTCGACGAAACCGTCGAAAACTTTCACGGTCAAAGTTTTCGACGGTTTCGTCGACCGCTACAAATATCGGCGGTCATCGGGCGACCGCCGAAGTTTCAGCAGTCAAAACCGTTGTAAAGAATTTTTATAATGTAAAAAAAACTAGCCGACGGCGGCCAACGCCAGCAGCTGAGATCCGGCCGCCGGCGGTCGAGCGGCCGGATCCAGCAGCCGAGATCCGACCGCCGACGGTCGAGCGGCCGGATCCAGCAACCAGTTGGCCGAGGTCGGATACGGCCGCCAGCCGGCCGATCCGGCCGCTGGAGGGCCAGATCTGCCATCGGGGGCCGGATCCGCCGCCAGGCAGCCGATCCGGCCGCCGAGGGTCAGATCGCCGTCAGGTGGCCGAATCCGGCCGCCCGCGACCGGATCTGGCCGTTGGAGGTTAGATCCGAACGCTCGGCGGCCGATCCGGCCAGGCGGTAAGATCCGGCCGGATGGGAGATGGTCGCTGGCAGTCGACGCTGACGTCCGGTCAGAGGCTTGCCGGCCAGGAGAGGGAGAGAGAGAGAGAAAGCTAGAGGAGAGGATGGAGAGAGGAGGGGTATTATATATATATATATATATATATATAGGTGAAAATTTGAGAAAGCGGAAAAAGGAAAAAAATGGAATGAAATTTTAATTACCGACGACTATAGCCGTCGAAAAAATAAATATTAATTATTTTTAAAATTATCGACGGTTGTGGCCGTCAAAAATTATTTAATTATAAAAATAAAATACTATATTTGTTATATATAATATTTATTTTTTATTTTACCGACGGTTTGGATAGTCATTAATTATTGCTTACGGTAGAAATCGTCGAAAATTACGATGGTTTGGACTGTCACAAATTATATTAATAAAATACTCCTCATATTATATTATTATAAATTTATCGACGGTCCCGAGCGTCGGAAATTGCGACGGATTTTGCAACGGATGGATATCCGTCAAAAATATCGGCGTTCCTAATCGTCAAAAAATAAAATAAAATAATAATATAACAAATTACATAATTTATTACTTTCATTTTTTACCATCTTGACCGTCGAAAAATCCATCAAAAATTGCGACAGATGGATATCTGTCGGAAATATCAACGTTCCTAATCGTCGAAAAATAAAATAATAATATAACAAATTACATAATTTATTATTTTTATTTTCGACGGCCGTAACCGTCGAAAAATCCGTCGGAAATTAAGACGGATGGATATCAGTCGAAAACATCGACGTTCCTAAACGTCAAAAAATAAAATAATAATATAACAAATTACATAATCTATTATTTTTATTTTCGACGGTTGTAACCGTCGAAAAATCTATCAGAAATAATTCTGTCGCAAAATCCGTCGCAAATTACGACGGATTTCTATCCATCAGAAATTGGCCGTCGAAAAATGGCAATTTTCTTTTAGTGATATACGTTCGAAATCGCAAACGAAAAATTATCGTTCACAATTTTCGATCAATTTTCTCCTTTGCTACATGAAAAGAATGGTTCGTCCTTCACAAATTACAATTTTTTAAAATATATGTTTTAATAATTTACTTCAATATTGAATTTATATTTTTTTCACAATATGTGTATTCTAAATTACATCTTTCGACGGTCGGAGCTGGAACTTTCGAAAGATGAAAAATTCATTGGAAGTTTCAATAAATGGAGCAGTTCAAATATTTATTAACAAAATGATATTATAAATGCAAGTTGTTATATTATATTATATGATAAATTTGAATTCTGATGATCGGGATGTCGAAATTTTCGATGGGCAGAGAATCAATCGAAACACACCATCAGATCTTTTGTAGATGTCTCTCCCATGCGCGGTCGAGGAGAGATTCCTGATGAGCATAAAACGTTAGCAGGGACGAGAAATTAATCCAACTGTCTAACTATAATTACATTAAAGCAAATTCACTAGTTTAATAGTATTACAAATTAACTCAATATTATTATATAAATTAAAAGATAATATATTATTATGATAACATATGAAATTAATATTAGTAGAAAAAAATAATGTCATATTAGATTTTACTTTTAACACTCATATATAAAACCATTTTTTCACAATTTTGTCACATATAAAATCAAAGTTGAACCTATAAAAGAAAGTAAACTCACTGATATATCATAAAATATTCTTCTCCTTAATTGTTAGTTGTGATGGACATAATAGGAGGAATAATTGCAATGTTTTAAAAACCGATTCGGATAGTTTAACCGGTCCAATCACGAACCGGTCATAAAATTGATCCGGTTTAATAGTAAAACCGAAAATGAAAAAAAATCGGATTGCCTCAAAAAAAATTAAAAAATCAGGTTCAATCCATTTTTTTAATTTTTTAAAATATTAAAATATGGAAAGATTTTATTAGGGGATTAAATGTTTAAATGATTTTATATTAAAATTGGAAAGTTGTGCATGTGAAAGGATATAAAAAAGGAAAAAGATTTCAAATTCCAATAAAAAAATGAAAGGAAAACTTTAGAATCCTTGATCGGAGGAAATGAATCAAAGTCGAAACAAATTATTAATTAAATAAAATAAAAGAGAATTATATATGGAAAGAGAATAAAATTTGTTAATAGTATATTATAATGAATTTAGATTGAAATTAAATTTATATTATTATATTAGTAATAATAAAAAGAAAATTGCTAAAATAGAAATAGATTATTAATCAAATCAAATAAATAAGATTTATATATAGAAGGAAAATAAAATCCTGTAATAATATGTCAGTAATAAACTTGAATTGACTTTAAATTTATATTATTATATCAGTAATAATAAAAATGAAACTATTATTTAAATTAACATCTGGTAAAAATAAAAATAATTTAATTAGATTAATCATTTTTATAATACTTTATATATTAATTTACTCACAAATAATTAAAATAATATTATTATATAAAAAATTTGGTTGAACCAATTAACTTCCGATTGAACCGGTCGAATCTTGACTCGGTTGGCACGCCAATCCGATTTTCGATCTGATTTTTAAAACAGTAAATAATTGAGGGTGAACCATGGTATGCAAGCACTACAAGAAAATCACTATATACCGATGATTACGGCCGTCTGTAAACAGACAAATCCCGTTGGAAATGTGTATTTTCGACGGGTGACATCTGCCCAAAAACTGGGCATCACAAATTATTTTCGACGGTTATAGAAGGACCGTTGAAACTTTTGACGTCCAGTTTGGCAATGCGAACCGTCGAATAATCAATGGTGCGAACTGTCGAAAAGCACCGACGCCTCGAGCTGTTGAGACTTAAGACGGTTTGAGCCGTCGATAACCATCGATATATATCGATGGTTTGAGCCATCTATAAATATCGATAGTCTAAGCCGTCTAAAATGTCCGACGACTTTAGCCGTCTAAAGCTTTCGACGGCTACAACCCTCCAAGTTTTCGACGGTCTGAGCCGTCGAAATGGTTAAAAGTAAATAAAAAACAAATATAATTTCAAAATAGGATTTCAAATTTTATAAAACATTTGCAAATTAAAAAGATTGAAATTAAATTAAATGTCATTATAACATCGTTACAAATTTATTTCACTCATCGTCGTCCTCCTCGACGTCGACTCACCATGCATCATCTGACGCATCATTTTTTTCATCTCTTTCTTTTGATTTCTGGCTATGCATCGCTCGTGTTGTTTGATCTCCTTTCTGAGCTCCTGAGTGACCTCTTGTCTGAGCTCATGTCTAATCTCTTGTCTGATCTCTTGTCGGACATCGGATAAAAGTTGTTCCCACATATTGTCAAACATTCATTGCATATCTTGACTCAATGAACCAGATACTGATTTACTGCCATATCCAATATCTGCACTAGTAACAGATGATCCGAGACCGTAAATGCGACTCTTTTTTTACGCCGACGTGATCTGTCCAAAGTTGTCGAGGAGTCAGCGGTGTGATCCCCTCTTGCGTGGACTGCGTAATATGTTCGACTTCTTTTGTCTTGTAACCCTCCTGAAAATTACAAAAAATACATCAACTATTTTAATATCTTATGTTATGAACTATGTTCTTACCCATATTTCGAGAGCAAATGATGAAATTTATTCTTTATTTTTTTTCTAATGGATTCTGAGAAATATCTCATCCTGATTAGGTGCTCTACCCGTCTCTTTCTCCTACAGTTAAAAATTTCACATAAAGTATTCGTACACTTAAATATAATAATTTATTAAAAAAATTTACCATTCTTTTTGCAATCGTACTCGTGGATATACATCCACCCGAATGTAAAGAAGCTCCCTGATCGGATTCCCGATTTGTCTTTGCTTTTTCACATTTAGATCTATACTCCTCGGTAGACCACTTCCCTATCAATTCGATCCAAACAGCTTTAGGGACCCAATTGGGTCGTTCTCTTGCAGCTCGTTCTTCCGAAAGCATCAAGGACAATATCTTTGATCACCGAGAATTAAAAGTCCTCCACATTCGTTCCGCGTGCTTGGATCCCACCACACATTAGCCTTCGTGTACATAAAAACAATCCAACTAATACAACGATAAATTAAAAATAAACAGATTGACTTTTGATGATACCTGAAATTCTCTAAATAACATTTGTCTTGTGGCATATGGAACTTCCCTCCAAGTAAGCCACGCTTTAGTATACCTATGACGTAATACCTTGGAAACAACAACAGTCGCAGGTTTCGATGGTACAAACCTTTACGAACATAAAATTCTAAATTACGTTGTGAAAAAATAACAAATAAGAACAATGTGAAAAACATAAATAGCACTTACCCTAAATTACCATCTGACTGTACATATGCCTTATACCCACGATTTGACGAACCTGCATGTGAAGGTTCTTTCGATAATTGTGTCTTCACGTCCGCAATATCAAGAGCTCGAACAGACTCTGGTGAATCATCGTCGGAGGAGGGAGCCGATGGTATAGACTGTCGTTCAATTATGTGAATGCCCATGGGTGGTCTAGGCATCCTGTCTGAAGAAGTATCTCTAGGAATGACCTTTTCCTTTTCCTTGTTTTTTCCTTTCGCAAAATGAAACATCTACATGAAACAAAATTTAATGCACAATAAATTTACATTCCATACAGCAATTACTATAATTGCATCATAATAACAAGACGTTAGGCTACATCTTGTGTCGCATCTTCAAGAATTGAATTGTAGATATAACTTGATAACTAATTCCTAATATCCGGAGGCGCTTTTAAAAAATAAATAAATTAATTCACCTTTTCTTTAATTTTTAAATATGTGGTCATTATTTTAAACACTCACGAGAAGGAATAGAATATGGAAATGAACCATCCTCATCAGGCATTCGTCGGTTCGAATGATCATCAGCATGCATCACAAACTACGTTTAAATATTAAATAAAACATTTATACAAGCATTTGAATAAAAGATAACTAAATTATAACAACGAATAGTAATGACATGATTCATATTACAATCGATAATAGTGGATAGTAATAACATCACTCATCATCATTCGAATTACTACATGATTGATGTTCTTCATCATCATCCTCTGAAGACGAGGTAGTTTCAAATTCAACTTCCTCCACACTATCATCATCATTTTGTACCTTGGCATTTTCAAAGTTTTCAAATAATTATTCTGAATCTCGTAGGTCTTCAATTAACTCAGTTTCTACAATTGCCGCCACTGAAGTATTCGAATCGTCTTCGTATGCAGCTTGCAATGCACCATCAACTTCTATCCTACTTCTCGCATTCGTTTTAATTACAACCCATCATTGATGATCATTGAGCTTTGTCCCTCGTCTTCTTTGGATAATTGGCATAATATATCTATCTTGTAGACGATGGAATAATAAATTGATCAAAATGTTCGTAATGCCTATTGTGACGTATCTCAATTATTTTGAAATCTTTATGAACTCGTGTCTCTTTTTTTCCTTCGGATCAAAACAATTACACTCAAATAATGTCCCTCTTTTTTCCTTCGGGGCAAACAAATCACGTCTATCTTCTGCTTAGGACTGTGAAGACCAAAAATAATGCATGTCAAGAACATAGGATAAATTACACGAATGGTCCACCAACTTCAATTTATAATCAGAACGTCCTCCATCTTTTATTTTCTTGCACGCTTAGTCCTCCTGACTGGTGATAGTGGATTTTTCGATTGCCTTGCTTACGTGGCGGACTTTCTCTCTCATCCACATTATATTAAGTTTGCCACGTCATCATAAAAATTAAAAAAATAATAATAAAAGATGAAGTTATCCACATCATTAAAAAATTAAAAATAAAAAAATTAGCTACGGGAGAGAGAGGGGGCGATCGCCCCCCTCCGGTCGAGCTCACCGATGACTCCGGTGAGCTCGACCGAAGGGGGCGGTCGCCCCCCTCCCTCTCTCTCGTCGTGCTCGCCCCCTCCCTCTCTCTCCCGCACGCACGAGAGAGAGAAGGAGGGGAGCGACGCCCCCCTTTGGTCGAGCTCCGGCGAGCTGGTCGAACGTTGAGCTCGTCGGAGCTCGACCAGAGGGGGGCGGTCGCCCCCCTCTCTCTCTTTCGATGTGCTAGAGAGAGGAGGGGTGCGATCGCCCCCTCCCTCTCTCTCTCCTGCACGCGCGGGATGCGGAGAGAGAGGGAGAGTGCGATCACCCCCTCCCTCTCCCTCTTGCACGCGTGGGATGCGGGAGAGAGAGGGAGGGGGGCGACCGCCTCCCTCTGGTCGAGCTCCAGCAAGCTGTCGGAGCTCGACTAGAGGGGGGCGGTCGCCCCCCTCTCTCTCTTTCACTGTGCTAGAGAGAGGAGAGGGGCGATCGCCCTCGCCCCCCTCTCTCTCTTTCGCTGTGCTAGAGAGGGGACGGGGGTGATCACCCTCGCCCCCCTCCTTCTCTCTCCCGCACGCGCGGGATGCGGGAGAGAGAGGGAGGGTGCGGTCAGAGCTTGACCAGAGGGGGGCGATCGCCCCCCTCTCTCTTTCGCTGTGTTGGAGAGAGGAGGCGCTCCCTCTCTCTCCCACACGCGCGGGATGCGGTCGTCGGAGCTCGACCAGAGGGTGGCGGTCACCCCCCTCCCTCCCTCTCTCCCGCAGCTAATTTTTTTATTTTTAAATTTTTTAATGACGTGGACAATTTCATCTTTTTTTATTATTTTAAAAATTTTTATGATGATGTGACGGACTTGTGGATGAGAGAGAAAGTCCGCCATGTAACCAAGATAATCGAAAAACCCACTATCACCGGTCAGGAGGACTAAGCGTGCAAGAAAATGAAAGATGGAGGACATTCTGGTTATAAATAGAAGTTGGGGGACCAATTGGAAATCGACTCAAAGTTGAAGGATCATTCGTGTAATTTACCCTAAGAACATATAAGGTGCGGACATACAAATTTTAGGAGGCAAGTTGTAAGGTGTAACAATGACCGGCCAGCATGAATAAAGAATTGAAGTCTAATCGTATGGTGTAAAACCATCCGTGCATAATCTGAGCCTTATGTTTCTTTCATCACTTGCAAATATATGGGTGCATATGATCAAAATATTTCCACGCTTCACCATCCGACGGGTGAAGCATGACACCTTCAGAATTATTATGTTGTGCATGCCACTTCATTTGTGATGCCGACCCAGGGATGAGTACAGTATTTTAAGTCTTGGTATAAGAGGCAAGTAATACATTCTCTTCACAGTTACTTGAGTCTTGTTAGTCGCCATGTATCATTCGCCCCCACAAAATTTGCATTCTTTGAGATTGACATCGTCACCATAATATAACATACAACTATTGCGACAACAATCTATTTTGATTGAACCTAGGCCAAGTTTAGAAATAAGTCATTTCGTCCTATAATAATTTTCAGGAATACGACATCCGAACGGTGTGACCTCTTTTAAAATATCTATAAATGCATCAAAATATGTCTGTGAAATATTATGATTGGTTTTCATATTCAACATTCTAACAACAAGTGATAGTTCAGAATGAGTTTCGCACCCAGGCCACAAGGGTTGGCTCGAGGTGTTTAGAAACTCAAAAAACTCGGTTGCTTCTGCATTTGGTGTCTCTTCATCCTGTTCAGATCCTATGTGACCATACTCTGTTGCAGCAGCGTCATGAACTAAATGTTGGTATCACGAACTAAATCCTCCATGAGGATCGACATAATGAAATTCCTGATTTGTTACGCTTGTTGATGGTGCTCCTTCACCTAAATCATCCCGATGCTAATAATTTGATTTGAACCACTTTCTATACAAATGAACTTTAACTGTCTCTAACAATTGCAACTTTGTACTACAACATTTTAGACAAGGATACCTAATCGTTCCTTTCCGTTGAAATGCAAAGATTGACAAGCCACACTTGTGTAATACTCAACGCCATCTATGAATTCTTATGTCAAACATCTACGGCTGAAATAATTTCTATTGGATATCCATCGACGATCATTTGGTGGGAACATAATTTCTGCATCATTTGCAGGTTAGACTAATTAATTTTCTAAGTCTTCGAATAAGAGGCAAATCATTTATACCGCTATCTATGTTCAAAATTTAATCCTTTCAAGTATTTTAAATAAACAAGTACTTTTAGTCCTTTCATTATTTAAAGCTTTCAAGTATTTTAAATAAACAAGTATTTTGAATAAAAACAAAAAATGAACATTAACTATACGAAATATTAAAATTTGAAAATGAGGATTGACTTGTAAATAATCTAAACAAACGATAACTTTTAAATTCCATATCGTTGACGAACATGTATTAAAATAATAAATGTTGAACATGTATTTCAGACATAAAAGTTGAACAATCGAATTAAATATCGCTAAGAAACTTTGTGAATAATAAATTTTGTAAATAAAATATAAAAAAAATCATCTTAAACAAAAAGTAATCACATTTGCAATCTAAAAGAAGACATTGCTACTAATTCACCAAAATTATAATAGATACTAAAAGATATAAATAACAATCTAAACACAAATCATACTTAAGAGAATTCCGATAAGACACTTGATAAATCATTAAAATAATAATTTTTATCAAAAATAAATAACTTACATCTTTTGGTGGGAACACACAACACTGACAGAGATAATAAGATAATTCCAATAATCTGCATATAAATGGAACATAAGACAACAAAAATAATATCTTCAAACTTATGTAACACCCAATTAGCATTCTTATACTCTTGAAGTTGTGGAAACGTGAAAAAATGCAAGTACATCAACATACACGAGTTTAAAAAAATTAAGGTCATGTGGCCGCCGCGCCCGGAAGTGGCCGAGCAGCCGGATATGGCCGCGATGGCCGGACTAGGTCCCGACGGCCGGATGTGGCCTCAGCAGCTGGACCAGTCCCCGACGGCCGGATCTGGCCGCGATGGCCGGATCTGGCCTCGGTGGCCGGATCCGACCGACACAACCGAATCTGGCCATGACCAGAAGAATGCGGCCGTCGTGCCCGTTACTGGCCATTGATGGCCGTCGAACGGGGTCATGGGGAAGAGCGGAGGGGAGTGGGCGGAAGGGGGTGGTCGAATGTACTTGCGGCCGGTGGCAGAGTGTTTGCAGCGACGGGTCGGAGTGGTTGCAGCAACGGGTCGGAGTGGTTGCAGCAACGAGTTGGAGCGGTTAAAGCGGCGGTGGAGCGGAGCACCTGCAGTGGCAGTCCTTCGGATCAGGTGATGGCAGCCATGGGCGGCCGGTGATGTCCTTTTTGCAAGGGAGGGTGGTGGCGCAGCGACAGGCCGAAACTTGAGTCGCCATCGGAGCGAATGTTGGCGGCCGGAAGGTAAACGCTGGGGAGAAGTAAAGGAGCGAGAAACGGAAGGGTCGGCTACTTATAGGGATAGTTTGTCTATTTTCGACGGTTCGAATCATCAAAAAGTAAACATAATATAAAATATCAATTCAAATTCTGACAGTTCATGCTGCTAAAAGTTTCGATGGTTACAAATCCCGTCGAAAGTTTTGACGGTCCTAACCGTCGAAATATAAAAAAATGTATATTAATAGATATATTACCGATAGATATATAATATAGTAAATCTTATGTTTCGACGGTCTAAACCATAAAAAATGAATAAATAATATTAAATATGAGTTCAAATTTTGACGGTTCGGACTGTTGAAATTTTAGACAGTTCTCTGAACCCTCGAAAGTTTCGACGGCTCTAACCGTCGAAACATGAAAAATATATATACCATATGCTAGCTATATTACTATTATATATAATATAGTATATCTTATGTTTCGACGGTCCAAACTATAAAAAATGAATAAATAATATTAAATGTGAATTCAAATTCTGACGATTCGAAACGTTGAAACTTTCGATGGTTCTCTGAACCCTCGAAAGTTTCGACGGCTCTAACCATCGAAACTTACAAAATATACATACTATATGCTAGCTATATTACCGTTAGATATATAATATAGTATATCTTATGTTTCGACGGTCTGAACCGTCGAAAATGAATAAATAATATTAAATGTGAATTCAAATTCCGACGGTTCGGACCATTGAAACTTTCGACGGTTCCCTATACCCTCAAAAGTTTCAAAGGCTCTAACCATCGAAACATAAAAAAATATATTATATACTAGCTATATTACCATTAGATATATAATATAGTATATCTTACATTTCGACGCTTAGAACCGTCAAAACGTAAAAAAATAATATAAAATCACTTCATATTCTGACGGTTTGAACCCACGAAAGTTTCGACGGTTCACGGAATTCTCAAAAGTTTCGATAGCCCAAATCGTCGGAAAAGAAAAAATTGAAGTATATTAACGTACCGACAGTCATAACCATCGGAACGTAACAAATAATATATAATATTAATTCAAATTCTAACAGGAAGTTTCGACCACTCATAATACTAAATTTTTTTATATTAATAGGTATATTGCCATTACATAAAAAACATTATCTAACTAGATGTTCGGACGATGAGAATCGTCGGAACTTAAATCAATACTATAAAATATTAATTCAAGTTCAGATGTTCTGGATCCTAGGTTTCTTATGATTGTCTTAACTCTCGAAAGTTTCGAATGTCCTAACCGTCAGAACACTCATTCTTTATTAATTTAATAGGTATAACATATATTATTCAATATGTCGACAGTTAGAACCGTCGGAAGTGAAATTACTAAAATATAGTATCAACTCAATTTATGATGTCACTTCATTGTGTAATTGAAAAGTAAGAAATGAGATATCATGATGTAACTTTTTATATATGAAAGAACTTATAAGTGAACTCATTTATACGGATGAAATGTATAGCTAAAACTCCAAAACAAAACATAGAACTAAACTACGTCCAACACACACACACACACAAAATCAATGTATCGATAACTCAAATAGTGTAAGCACTCCAATTATGTGACAGATTTGTTAGCACAGAAAGGATTATAATTTTTCTAATACTATAACACCTGACACAAAATAAGTAAAGAGATGAAAGTAAGTGGGACACGTGGCAGCACTCCATTCCACCCCAATCCCACTCACATTTCTGTTCACTGCCTATATAAACCCTCCCTCAGTTTTTCTGCATCTCTTTTCTCCCATTTTCTGCAAAAACCCAGCAAGCTAAGAACCCTAAGAGCTCCATTCCGGGATTGAGTTGTGATCTACACCCTTTTCTGTAGCAGATTAGCAACGGGGAGCAAAGGATTTGGAGCAAGAAGAAGGGGCTTCTGGACCTAGTTGGGAGAGGAGAAGGAGAAGAAACACAAGAGGAGGAAGTGAAAGAGGGTAGTTTTGAAAGAAAGGTCTTTTGAGCTAGGAAAGAGGTATGTAAGGTGGAACCCTACCTTGTTCTTAGACCAAGGTAGATCTAAGCCTAATAAATTAAAATGATACTTTATAGATTATGTCCTAGGAACTTAATTGTTAGAAAATCAGTATTGAGGCTTGAAACTAAAAGCATGTTTAGGTTCAACAAAACTAGGACATTGCATGTTAGATTTTGACTGTTTGTATCATGATTGATCCCATTTGAGTGTCTATCATGTTATTGAAATGTGTGGCAAATTATGCTTGATCCCTCATTTGACTCATCTTCGAATAATTATGCAGTCTGATTTCGGACAAACTAAGCGCATCTAAGATGCCAGTTTTCTATTTGAACTATGCAGATCATGTTAGATTGTACTACTGCACCTGGTCATCTTAGAAGTTAGAATAATCTATTATGTATATACATCAAGGAGCTGCTTGTGATGGCTCAATCTATGGTACTCGGTGGAATTGCATGGCTGATCTCTACGTACTGTGCACGCGTCGAGTGTGCATGTATGTGGAGTGTGTACTGCTGCTGCATGAATGCCGGGCCAACTGGCTCGTCATAATCGATCAAAGTCGCATGCATATTGTGGACGTAGACATCAAGTGTTTGAAGTTTCAATGACAACAGTTCAATTGGCTTCTTAGTTGCATGAATCATGCATGGTCAGAGAGTAGTTTTGGGCATCATTCCAGTTGGCTGGTATGAAGAAGAGTAATCCTTGGCGTAGCGACCTAAACTAATATCCGAAATCCTATAGTAAGATCTTGGAGTTCAACCAACTAACAAATGTATAATTTGTATGTTAGGATTTTTGGAAATATACATGTGACTGATGTAGAGGCCGAGGATTGAGAAAGACTATTTAATGCCTCTTTTTCGCTCTTGGCCTCTACTATGCATACAGGATTAATGCAGAATTGTGTTATTATTTAGTGTATTTATAAGGAAAGTCTAAAGCATAGAAAGAAGTAGAACCATATCTATTTAATGTGACGTTACATATAACACGTCTATTTTTTCCTTTCCTCCTCGCACAATTGACGATGCATTCTGCACATTCATCAGAATAAAAAGTAATGTCCTAACATTCATGACAATAGAAGGTAAAGAATAGTGCATATACAAAACTAATGACATTACAAAAATTTTAATAACATAACAAACTATTATTATCACTATAATAGTTACAAAAATTTCTATCCTAGATTGAATAAATTTGCCTAAATACCCTCCAACTTTGACATTTTTTCATTGCTATCCTCCGACTTCACTTTGTAACTAAACTGTCCTCCATCTTTTAACTTATTTTACTAAATCTCTTTTCAACTGAGAATAGTTAGTTTCTCAATTATTTTGCTAATGTTGCACATTATTTTAAAATAAAAATTATATAAAAACATTAAAAAAATATTTGAAAAAAGAGGAAGCAGCGTGTGCGTCCCCTCTCCCTCTCCATCTAGCCGTCGCCGACCGAGTGCGGAGAGAGAGGGTAAGGAGCGGCTGCCCCCCTCCCCCATCCTCTCCGGCATCGGAGAGGAGAGGGGAGTTCCCCCCTCGCCGCTAGAGAGGATGGGGGAGGGGGCCCCCTCCCCCTCTCCCTCTTATGCTTGAGCGTCGGCCGAAGGGAGAGGGAGAGGGGGCGTCATCCCCTTTTTTAAATTTTAATATATCTTTTAGTGTTTTAGAAAATTTTTATCGTAAAATAATATACCACATCAACGAAACGATAAGGAAATTGGTTATTCCCGATCAAAAGAGCATTTAATGAAACAAGTTAAAAGATGAAGAACAATTGGATTACAAGTGAAATTGAAAGATATTGTTGGAAAAACAGGTAAAGTTGATGGGTATTTAGTAAAATTTATCCATCCTAGATTATTATAATCATCGATATCATTCTTGACATTCGATGACAACATACTTCGACTTTGGCCTCATGAGGTATGGGTCTGCAATTGGATGATGACATGAATAGTATGCAAGACGAGAGCAAGATACTGAGAAAGCTACTATGAAATGACACTACAAGAAAATCGCAATTTTCCGACGGATAATTTCCGACGGTTCTAAATCCGTCGCAATTTGCGACGGATTTTTTTACGGTTCCATTTTCGACGGATTTTTCGACGGTTATGACCGTCGGAAATAATTTATATTATTATTTAATTTTTCGATGATTAGGAACATCGATATTTTCGACGGATATCCATCCGTCGCAATTTCCGACGACTTTTCCGACGGTTATGACCGTCAGAAATAAAAAATTAAATTATATATTTTTTATATTATTATTAAATGTTTTCGATGGATTTTTTGACGGTCACGACCGTCGGAAATAAAAAAATTAATTATATAATTTATTATATTATTATTTAATTTTTCGACGATTAGGACCGTCGATATTTCCGACGGATATACATCCGTCGCAAAATCCGCGGCAATTTCCGAAGGTCGTAATCGTCGGTAAATGTATAATAATATCATACAAAGAATATTTTATTAATATAACTAGCGACGGTCCAAACCGTCACAATTACCGACGGTCAAAACCGTCGGTAACGATTACCGACGATTTGAACCGTCGGTAAAATAAAAAATAAATATTATATTTAATATTTACGTTTTCGACGGTCGCAACCGTCGATAATTAAAATTTCGTTATCCCGCTTTTTTTTTCCTTTTCCCATTTTTTTCACTTTTTCTCTTTATATATTCGCAACCGTCACTTTTTTTCATCCATCTTCTCTCCCTCCCTCCTCCCTCTTCTCTCTCTCCCTCCTCCCTCCACTCCTCTCTCTCTCCCTCCTCTCCTCTCTCTCTCCCCCGGCCGCGAGCACCTCCTCCCGCCCGTCGGACGCCGGCGACCCTCCCACGCCGGACACCGGCGACCCTCTCCCGCGCCGGCGTATCTCTCTCTCTTCCGCTCCGCGCCGGCGTCTCTCTCTCTCTCTCTCAATGTTGTCGGCCGGCCAGAGGTCGGATCCGGCCGTGGCCGTTTGGATCCGGCCTCCAACGGCCGGATCGGCCGCCAGGCGGGCCGGTTCCGGCCTCCAGCGGCCGATGGAGGCCGGTTTCCAGCGACCGGATCCGAACGCCAGGCGGCCGGATCCGGCCGCTAATTTTTTTATATTTAAAAAATTATTTACGACGGTTGCGATCGTCGAAAAGTTGCGACGGCTCGAACCGTCGGCCTTTTCCGGCGATTGCAATCGACGGCTCGAACCGCCGGCCTTTTCCGGCGGTTGCAACCGTCGGAAATATCGACGGTTCGAACCGTCGGGGACTTTTTCGGCGGTTGCAACCGTCCGAAATATCGACGGTTCGAATCGCCGACCTTTTCCGACGGTTGCAACCGTCAGAAATATCGACGGTTCGAACCGCCGGGAACTTTTCCGGCAGTTGCAACCGTCGGAAATATCGACGGTTCGAACCGCCGGGGACTTTTCCGGTGGTTGCAACTGTCGGAAAATTTCGACGGGTCGAACCGCCGGGGACTTTTTCGACGGCCAGAACCGTCGGTATTTGCGACGGATTTTTTTGAACCGTCGCAAATCCATTTGCGACGAGCATTTTTTCGACGGATCGATTTCGACTGAAAAACCGTTGGTAATTGCGTTACCGACGGTTTTCGGACTGATTACCGACGGTCCGGACCGTCGGTAATCCGCATTTTTCTAGTAGTGTGAGACCCTGATGTTGTTCAACGTTAGCTCAATTGTGACGGATGAACTTGGAGTAGACAGGCAGTCTACATATCCTCTGCTCTTCTTAGAAACATGAGATGTTGTTCCTATATATACCTCTCAAGTATCCTCATCGTGTCGTGTCAGTGACCTACTTCCAAATAACAATGTCCCCTAAAAAAAGATAAATTATATAACCTGATGCGCTAAATTTGTAATAAATAAATTTGCTAGCAAGTGCACTAGTCGTATCAAGTAATAAAGTAGATAGTAGAGTATCGAACTCACGAGGAACTAATTAAATCTAATCTATCTCAATAATCTACTAAGAGAAGAAAATAATTTTATAATATGAAAATTAAAAATAAATGTGCAGAAAGTTAAATAACAAAAGATCAAATAAATTGATGTTGAGTCTTAGGATTATAGATGATTAATGATGATGACTAACTAATATGAATCACGATAATGATTGAGTTATAATAATAATAACAATAAATAGGTCCAGTTCTTGAAAGGATTAGGATTACCTAAACTAATGACATCTACGCTGAGCAAGTCAAACTATCTTAACTCTCACAAAACTTAGGATCACAAACGCTGAGTTAATCTTCAGTTAAGAAAGACATTAAGATGCATTAAGTTATAAATCCTAAACTAACAATCATCCACATCGGATATAAATTGATAGACCACCCAAAATCAAGCACAAATGATGAGTTACAAGATTTGTGTTATAATTGTTTCAACTTTGAGTTAAAAAAATAATTCGTTAAGAATTATCAAATTCTAAAACTAACCACTCCACACTTGATTTATAATTTTATTTCAAAATATAATAATTTCGATAAAAAACATTAAGCACAACAATCACAATCTAATATTTCTTCCTCAACGTAGCCAGCAACAGTTCGCTCCACATGTCGATAGGTCCTGGCAAGCACCAGTGCAAGCAGTCAGTGACATTCCTGAAAATCTTATTCGAATGTGACCCAGGATGGGCGTCGGCCCTCATCATCATGGCCTTGGTCACGTCCAGCAACCCGAACTTCACACCCGTCGCAGCGGCCGTTGCCGCCATCTTGCTCCTAATCCTTGCCATCTCCTCTAATTCGACATTCCTGATCTGCCAACCAATGTGGGTGGCCAGGTCTAGTTGACTCTCGTCCAAGGGCGCCGTCCTCTCGCAGTGACCTTCATACCACGAGCCTCCCTCGAAGTGTGAGAAGGTGAAGGTCCGCAACAGAGTCGTCAGCCCTACGCACTCCCGGCATTGGCTTATGTACTCCAGCGCCGCCCTGACGACCTTCCTGATGGAGAACTCGATGCCAACATCGGGAAGCCCCTCTTCACTGCACCAGACGCAGCCAATGGCCTTGCCGCCTTCGTGCAGGTAGTTCTTTCTGAACTGCCAGCTACCGCCGGAGAGGACTATGTAGTCGAGGCCGGGAAGCTTGTCTGCCCACCTCGGGTTCATCTTGTCCAGGTTGAGATCGAACCATGGCATCACGGTCCCGTTGATGACCTTCTCTCTTCCGTCCACGTAGAATTCCGTCCACAAGTGCATGATAGTGAAGTTGTGCAAGGGGAACTGCCATCTCTGAATTCTTACGCTTGGCTCTTCTGAAAGGTCGACCGGCGCCTCTGCCTATGGCCAGAATATCTCTTGTCATTAGAACTTGCATGTATCGAGAGTTTTAAATCATCTCCGTACACTACATACGTAACTAATTATATTACCATGGACAGGAGACACAGGAGGGACTCCATATTGTTCCTCCCGAGGGAGTCCCCAATGAAGGCCATCGTCTTTCCCCTGACGAGTTCCAAGAACGCCGCAGGGTCGAACCTGGGGAGATGGCAGCCGTCCGGCTGCCATCGCCAGTACTGGTAGTCGGGATCTTTCCCGTACTTCACGCAATTGTCGAAGTCAGGAAGCACGCTGCACGTCACGTTCGTGTAAATCGGGCCCCGAGGCTCTCTCACCCACCTACCCTTTGACATGTCACATACTTCCTCGACAACATCTGCATGCAACACCAATAATTAATTAAGGGACGGCCTTGTTAGGTTCTTAGTTCTTACTGTCATCGAGTTGACTGAGGCCTATAAGGGAAATGATTGGATCTTGCGGTATTGGGGCAATAACCATTCGGCATGAAATATTGGAATCAATAATATGCTTACCATCATGAAGCACCGGAGAGGAAGCATTTTGATGATCAGATCCTTGTAGTCCTGCTGCTGTCCTGCTGGGACTGTCACCGTGTTCGGTAGGTGTTACTGAACAAGGCTGCTTGGAAGCGTATTGTGCGAGGGCTTCTTTGGTGTTGATGGATGACATTGGACTCAAAGAACGGAGGATGAACAGGACAAAGATGGTGGAGACGACGATCGGCAGCCATAACAGAGGGCCAACCTTGTCTTGGTGCGCACTCCGCTCCTTGGCTTCACCCTTCCCCATGCAACCGATCTACACGGCAAAGGATGAACAGCCAGGACACAGACGCACAAACCACACAAGAAAGAACGGCTCTGCAGAGCTGAAATTTTTTGGGCTGTCTGTGCATCTAAACTTGATGGATTTGTTTATATAGTAGCTGGTAATTTCTTGGGGGGGGATCGATGCCTGCATTGCTACTACGTACTCTGCACGTTAGGTGTCTGCGAGCATGCGTAGTGAGTATTGCTGCTGCATGAGTGCATGCATGGTTCGAATAATCAACTGGCGGCGACTGGAAATTAAGCAACATATCACGATCGGCCAATTTGACTCATCAGATCGAAACAACTCAAAGTCGCACCGACACTATGAACGATAGGCATCATCAAGAGTTTGAGCGACAACAGTTCAATAGCTATTCGGCAATTAATTTACCTCACTTCTCTCATGTGACAAACGATAAGTCTTTGTCGTGATCCAAGCCACTTAAGCTACTTTCAAAAGTCATACCCTAAATTTGATTGTGAGACCTTGAATTCCAGCCAGCTGAATAGTGTTGTTTATTAAATTATTAGGAGTGTTAGGATGGTTCATGTAGAAAATGGGGATTGAGAAAGGTACTGTGGACGTACTTAATGCCCCATCTTGGCCTCTACGGCATATACAGGATACTTTGTTAATGAATAATTAATGCAGAATCCTATAAATATTTATTATTATATATTCAAGGAGTATACTTTTACATTATATATGTAGCGAGTTTTACTATTCTTCCGTCCTTGTCGGACAATATTTACTTTTGTCTTACAGTCTTAGAATGAGGAAAAAGCGTATCAATCTTTACAAGGAACCAGCATACAACCTGGCTAATAATCTAATATACAGATACACATGCACACTGTCTACTTCGTCACATGTACACATATACAATTAGTCCTTGGATTTTGACGACTTCTTAAAATGGTTCATCAAAATTTTTTAAAATATATGTTTTAATAATTTACTTCAATATTGAATTTATATTTTGTTCACAATATGTGTATTCTAAATTACATCTTTCGACGGTCGGAGCTGTTGAAATTTTCAAAAGATGAAAAATTTATTGGAAGTTTAAATAATGGAACACTTCAAAAATTTATTATCAAAATGATAATATAAATGCAATTTATAATATCATAATATTATATTACATTTTATAGTAAATTTGAATTCTGATGATCGAGATGTCAAAATTTTCGACGGGCGGAGAATCAATCGAAATACATCATCAGAACTTTTGTAGACGTCTCTCAAATGCGCGGTCGAGGAGAGATTCCTGATGAGCCTAAGAAGTTAGCATGGACGAGAAATTAATCCAACTGTCTAATTATAATTACATTAAAGTAAATTCAGTAGCTTAATGGTATTACAAATTAACTCAATATTATTATATAAATTAAAAGATAATATATTATTATGATAATCTATGAAAATAATATTAGTAGAAAAAATGTCATATTAGATTTTACTTTTAACACTCATATATAAAACCATTTTTTCACAATTTTGTCACATATAAAATCAAAGTTGAACTTATAAAAGAAAGTAAACTCATTGATATATCATAAAATATTCTTCTCCTTAATTGTTAGTTGTGATGGGCATAATAGGAGGAATAATTGCAATGTCTTAAAAATTGGTTCAGACCGACTGGTTCAATCGGTCCGATCAAGAACCGGTCATAAAATCGATCCGATTTAATAGTAAAATTGGAAATGAAAAAAAATCATATTGGCTTGAAAAAAATTGGTAAATTGGGTTCAACCCAGTTTTTTAAATTTTTTTCAAAAATATTAAAATATGGAAAGATTGTATTAGGGGATTGAATGTTTAAATGATTTTATATTAAAATTGGAAAGTTGTGCATGTGAAAGGATATAACAAAGGAAAAAAATTTCAAATTCCAATAAAAAAATGAAAGGAAAGATTTTGAATACTTAATCGGAGGAAATGAATCAAAGTGGAAACAAATAAAAATTATTAATTAATAAAATAAAAGAGAATTATTTATGGAAAGAGAATAAAATCTGTTAATAATATATTAGCAATAAATTTAGATTGAAATTAAATCTATATCATTATATTAGTAATAATAAAAAGAAAATTTCAAAAATAGAAATAGATTATTAATAAAATCAAATAAAAGAGATTTATATATAGAAGGAAAATAAAATCCTATAATAATATGTCAGTAATAAATTTGAATTGAGATTAAATTTAGATTATTATATCAGTAATAATAAAAATGAAACTATTATTTAAATTAACATCCGATAAAAATAATAAATAATTTAATTAGATTAATCATTTTTTTAATAATTTATATATTAATTTACTCACGAATAATCAAAATAATATTATTATATAAAAAATCTAATTGAACCAATTGACTCTGGTTGAACCAGTCGAATCTCGACTCAATTGGCACACCGATCCGATCTTCGATCCGATTTTTAAAATATTAAATAATTGAGGATGAACCATGGTATAGAGCTGAGAACAACTGAGTTGGAAGTTTCCAAATTATTTCGGTTGCTTTTCTTTTTTACTGCACAAATCAGAAAAAAAAATATCTCCTCATCTGATCCCATATTCAGGAGAGTTATTTTCAGAGTAATTTTCACTCTTAGTTTCCTAATTTTCATTCGGTCTTGCTTTACTATCAGAATTTTACTTTATAATCAGTCCCTCAACTTACAAATTTATAGCAAAACTGTTCTTCTAACTTACACCAATAGATTTCCAGATTAATGTATTGATTAGAATGTTGATGTGACACTGAACTCAATTACAATTTCATATATATATATATATATATGTATTAAAAATAAAATAGTTATTTATTTTAGATAACATAATTATTTATTTTTGAAATAATAATAAATTAAGAAAGAGAGGGGAAAAAGGATGTTGAAATTATTTATAACTTGAATTGAAATAAAATTTTATTAAAATAATATATAAATATTCCTAAGAAAATTTTAAAAAAGTTTTAGGAGAGAAGGTGCAATATTTTTCTCTTTTCTTATAATATTTATATATTATTTTATAAATATATTTATTTTATTTTAGAATATGCCAAGTTACCATCTCAATAAAAAAATTAATACAGTACATCCATATTTTATGTGCCCTGATAACCTATATTTATTAAAATAATGTATAAATATAATAAAATACAATACACTTTATTAAAATAGTATATAAATATTTATTTAAAATAAAGAACTATATTATTTTTAATACACATATAATATTTTATTTGAGTTCAATGCTTAACATCCTATTCCATGCATTAATCTCCTAACCTATTATTGTATGTTAAGAGAATCTTTTTATTACAAATTTGTAGGTTGACGGACTAATTTATTACAAAATAAAGTTCAGAGATTAAAATAAGATTGAGTAAAAGTTTGGAAATTAATAGTAAAAATTATTGGTTGTTTTCAAGATGAATAAGTTAAATGAAGAACTCGTTAACACTACTACATCTTTTTTTCAAAAAAAAAAAGCCACTTAACAAACATAAAAGCTACTCTTTTTTTTAATAATAACAAAGTAACATCTCTTCTTTCCAATGATACAAATAATAAATATTTGATTATTTTTTCAACTATAATTCATACTTTTTTTTAATGACCAGTTCTTAGTATTTGGGAAGACGATTTAATCTACGCAGTGCTAAAGAACGTATTATCCACATATTAGAGATCAGTCTACCATCGAGTATAATCAATCCAATTAGATCGCCGCATATCGCGTGCCTAACTGTGTTAAGTGAGACTTCTATCAAAAAAATTTTACATTCATGTATATTCGAATTCAAGATCTTACTTAAACGAGGAGAAATCTTTTATCACTCTACTCAAATGCGAGGTGGTAACTATAATTCATAATCCACACATTATTATTTTCAAAATACTGTATTCTATTTTATTTTTAGTCGCTTCAAACTAACGTGCACTATAAAATATGTCCAAGTAGTAATTTATTCTTTGCATTATTCTTTCAATTTTTATTCTATAACCAAACTGAAAAATAAAGGACAAAGAGAACAATTTGATAACCCAGTTCAAGAGACAGTACGGCTGGGCCTAGGGCGTTTCTCCTCAATCCAAAAATTGATTTCAGAAAAAATCCTAGGGATTTTATTTATAACAAGTTAAATGGGTATAATTTATCATAACCATCTACCTCATAACCCGTTAATCATATTTATTTCTATTATCCCCCGCAAATTGAGCAAGTCATTCTATGAGCTCAGTTTGTTGCAAATGGCAAGGAATGGTTTCACAACAACGGGTTTAGTGAGGACATCTACAAGTTGAGTTGTACTAGAGATGTGTTGAATAGCAAATTCACCATTTCGAACTCGATCTCGTACAAAGTGATGATCAATTTGAATATGCTTAGAGCGATCATGGAAAACAGGATTGAGAGCGAGAGCACAAGTACTACGATTATCACAATACATAGTTGTACATTGATTTCGAAGTCCAATAAAAGAAACAATAGATCGAATCCAAACAATTTCACTAACAGTGAAGGCAAGAGCACGATATTCAGCTTCGGTACTAGAACGACAAACACCTTGTTGTTTTTTGCTTTTCCAAGATATAAGATTATGACCAAGAAATATACAAAATCCAATTATCGAACGACGATCATCAATATCACCAGCCCAATCAGCATCAGAAAATCCAACAATATGAGCTACTCCGTGAGTAAGATTTTGATCTTTATGATAGGTGATCCGTCGTAAGCTTGTGCCTTTTAAGTATCTAGAAATACGCTTAACAGCTTCCAAATGATTCACAGTTGGAGCATGCATGTATTGAGAGACTTGATTTATCGCAAAGGTAATATCAGGACGAGTGATGGTAAGATATTGTAGTG
Organism: Pontederia crassipes; assembly: GCA_030549335.1. Classification (NCBI taxonomy): domain Eukaryota; kingdom Viridiplantae; phylum Streptophyta; class Magnoliopsida; order Commelinales; family Pontederiaceae; genus Pontederia; species Pontederia crassipes. The sequence goes on along the minus strand of CM060186.1, from coordinate 49,957,772 downwards.
CCCCAACCATACTACGATATTCAGAAGGATTATCAGCAAGCTTGCTATCAACCTTATACAACTTGTGCTGAGAAGGCGCGGTGGTAGATACTGGTTTACAATCAGCAAGATTAAATTTGAGCAATAAATCAATAATATACTTGTGTTGAGTCAACACAAGTTAGCAGGAGTAACATCAACCTCAATGCCTAGAAAATATTTTAATTTTCCAAGATCCTTGATACTGAATTTATTATTTATCTCTTGTTTCACATGGCGAATCATAATGGGGGAATTACCGGTAAGAATGATATCATCAGCATAAAGTAATAAGAAAATCATATATGCTCCTTGCCTATAAAAGAATAGAGAATGATCTATGGGGCACCGAGAAAACCCAACAAATATCATAATTGCTTGAAAGCTGTGAAACCATGTACGAGAAGCTTGTTTTAATCCATAAACAGAACATTGTAGTTTGCAAACATATCGATTTCGATCTAGTGTTTCGAAACTAGGTGGTTGTTTCATATAAACTTCTTCTTGAAGATAACCATGAAGAAAGGCATTCTTGACGTCAAGTTGATGTAGAGTCCAGCCACAACTAAAAGCAAACGATATAATGAGACGAACAGTGACAATTTTGATGACTGGACTGAAAGTTTCATAAAAAACTTGACCAAATTGCTGAGTAAAGCCTTGAACAACAAAACGAGCTTTAAATTTGTCAATAGTACCATCGGGATGATGTTCAATTTTGTAGACCCATTTAGAACCAACAACATTTTTATGCATAGGTCGAGGAACAATCCTCCAAGTATGATTATGATGCATAGCATTAATTTCCTCACGCATAGCATCAATCCATCTGTTATCTTTGATAGCCTGAGTATAAGTAGATGGTTCTCGAAGAGTAGGCAATTGTTGGACATAATGTTGAAAATTTGCACTAAATACATTATAATCAACATATTTGGATAGAGGATACCGAGTGGAAACGCAGGGGTGTAAATTATAAGAGTGTGTGGAACTCTTTGAAGTGACAACATCTGGAGAAGTTGTTTGAGAATTTATAACTTGCAACCCTTGTATTGTTTGAGTACTATAATATGATGTTGGTTCCACCAATTTTTCAGTGTCATAATTTGGGCCTTCCATATGATGAGCATCAACAGGGACGTCCAGTTCTTTATGTTGTGAACCTTGAATAATTGAATCCTCATTAGAATGTACTTGGGGAACATTCACCGATGAAGTAGATGCAGTAGAATTATCCAAAAAATAGCTCCCATGATTTGGTAAAATGGATGTAGTAGAAGTATCCACAATTTTCCTGTCTTGACTTGATTCATCAAATGTAACATGACGAGATACATAAAATTTTTGAGTGGAAAGGTTAAAACACTTATAACCTTTAACCCCTTCTTCATATCCAACAAAAATGCAACAGACATATTTGCAATCCAGCTTAGTTCGACCAAGATTATCATTGTGCACATAAACAATACTGCCAAAACCTCTTAGCATATGATAATTAGGCGGATATTGATATAATTTTTCATATGGAGAACGACAACTAAGACTTTAGAAGGAATTCGATTTATAAGATAGACAACCGTCCGAAAAGCTTCAGGACAAAGATACTTTGGAACACCTTTATAATGTAACATACTAAGAGTTGTCTCACATATATGACGATGTTTCCTCTCGGAGATACCATTCTATTGTGGAGTGCGTGGGCAGCCACGCTAAAGAACAATCCCATTGTCATTGAAAAACTATTGAAAAGCAGAAGACATGTATTCGCCACCACGATCACTTCTAAAATACTTGATCTTATAATCAAAATGATTTTCAACAAACTTCTTAAAATTTTGAAAGACTTGAAACACTTCAGATTTTTCTGAGGAAAAAAAATCCATGTGTAACATGAGAAATCATCAATAAAAGTAACATAATACTGTGATCGTGAAAGAGAGAAACAAGGCGCAGGTCCCCAAACATCACTATGTATCATTTCCAAAAACATGAGAAGTTTTAGTTTCAAACAATGGAAAAGGTCTGTGTATGTTTTTCCAGCTGGCATCCATTGCAAACAAAATGATTATCTTTATTAGATGCAGAAACATTAATCAAACCGGATGCAACAAGTTTTCTTAAAGACTCAAAATTACAGTGGCCTAATCTATCATGCCATTGTTGAAATGAAATAAGTGCAGATTTATTAGAGGAAGAAGCAATAAGGCTAGGTATAAAATCTAATTTAACTAGTGCATTGTTCAAGGTAGAAGTTAGATCCTTGACAATTCATAAGAGACCTTGTCTCTTTCCATCAACAATTGTTCTGTTGCTTCCATGTTCCTTTAGGAAAACATATGCTTTAGTGAAGATACTATAGTCATTATAATCATCAACAAGTCTAGATATAGAAAGAAGCTGATATTGCATGCTTGGGACATAAAGAACATTAGTGAGATGAATGTAACCAGATATAGTTTGAATAATGATATCACCCGTATGCGTTATGTTGTGAATAGTTCCATCTCCGGTTATTACTCGTGCTCTACCATTATAACATCTCAAGGAAATAAAATTACCTTAATTATTCCAATAGCATCTTGAGAAGTATTAGAAGGCACCCTCGATATGACAAGATTTTCATGTTGTGAAAGAGAAAAACGTAAATTCTCAAAAGTTGGTAGTGGTGGTCTAACAGTAATTGTAGTAATAAACATATTATAATTTTCATGAAAACCAGAAAGACAATATAGGACCTTATCAGATTCAGAGATAACATGACCAACAATGGCTAGCTCATTGCAAATATTTTGAATTTTGTTGCAAAATTCAATGACTTTCATTTATCCCTGTTATAAACTCGTGAGTTCAGATTTTAATTGGATCATCCTTGCTTATGCCATATGAGAATAACCCCTGATGAAAAAATTCGAGAACATGGAGAGAAGATCGCAGAGAGATTGCAGAAAAATAGAGGAGACACACGAATTTACCCAGGTTCACCCTTGAGATGAGGGCTACGTCCTGCAAAGAGGTTCCACTATATCGTTTAGGTTTACAGCCGCCACACAGATTACACCAGAAAATTAAGCTATTAATAGCCTCTTCAAACCGGGTTTAAAACCCAAACAAATAGAGAAAAAATCTAATTCGAACCACACGGGCCGGCTAAACAAAAGCCTAAAACCCGTCTAAATTTCGAGGGGCGGAACCGAGCAGGACCGCCGTCGAGGGGCGGGCCTTCCGAATCCTCCATTCGTTCGTACGCAACACCCTGTTTAGGAACATTACCTTTTTGATGAAATATATAGCAGTATAAAAAATATCAGTAATATTGCAAAAGCGTAAACCCATTCAGCAAGAATCTGTCAGCAACAAACTTCTTAATCAAGCATCAGAAATCGTATACTCTAAAATAAAAGTATCTTAGTAGGTTGTGAACACAATTTAAAGAGGCCATTTAAGCCCAAAGAAAAAGAATTTAAAAATAATGAAGCATAAACGCAAATCTCAACACTGTTCGAACTCACAGTCAAAAATGTAACAAAAGGAGCAATGATGAATAAATAATCCATTGATACAGAAATCACAAATTTCTTCCGGTCTTTGCTGGAAGAAGTCGCATTATCATCCTTCTTCCTTGATGCATCCTGAACAGCAAATCTCCCTGGAAACAGCATAAAAGATCACATTGCAAGGTATTCAAATCAATATATCGAAACGAAAGGTTGACAAGGAGAAAGAATTCATTAATCTTTTTTCCATTGCCACATTCTCTTATTGAGAATCACTTCATCAAACCAGCATATCAAGATCAAATTTTGATAGCAAAAACATAAAAGATAAGTCACCATTAACGCGGCCGAAGTTGCTACATTTTCGAAGGACCACTAAAGCCTGAGACGAAAGAATCCATGCAAAATTAGTAAATAAGATCACATTTTGATCACTAGATAAAAGAAAGAAAGTTGAATTACCGGCAAGATTGTTGATACAGCAGTGAGCTCCAGCATCGAAGATCCCGTGAGGTTGCTCACAAATCTGAGCCAACAAGATTTATTAAATAAATCAATTGATTTGAAAAGTGTGAACATAATAGGATTGTAAGAGTGATATTTCTTTTACTCTTTGTTGGGGTTGATAGAGCTGCCGCTTAGATCCATCTGTGAAAGCCACAATGACGGAGGCCAAGCGCCAGAAATGGAGGATGGAGACGAAGACTAGGAGCAATTTGACCCTAACACAGAACTCCGAAGTGTTAGTTACTAATTATCAGGAAAAGTTACAAAAACTTTTTTTACTTTTAACCACAAAAAAAAATTGCTATAATCGGCGGCAGGCGGCAGGCGGCAGGCGGAGGCAACTAGGGCATCGGCGTGGGATCACTAACTTTGCTAGAAAAAGGTGGGATCGCTGGACACGACGATCCAGCACGCGATCCGGAAACGAGTCATAGGAATGAGCACGAGTTTATCACAGAATAAGTTCTCGTTAATCTATTTACTTCGTCTTTTCCCTTGAATAAGTTTTAACCATTAATCTAATAATTCAAATGAATTTACTTAATTAATAATTACACGTTCTGTAATTATTACTAGCCTTAACTAAAACTTTGGATTAAAAAATTATTAATAATTGACTAATTATCCAAAAGTTACCAATTTTTTTATTCACTTAAATAAGTTTATTATGCAGTCTTACTACAATTAAACATTACTTGATTAACTTGATTTCCAATATTACACCTTTATTGTAATACCTCTCATTTTCATTACTCAGATTCCCCTAAGCTCACGTGGACGAACCCGGTATGAGAAACAAGGGGTCCCGAAGTATTCACCAACTCTAACATTCTCCCATTTGATGGATACTTCACACCAATGAGAGCTTTGCCAGCAACATTCTTCATCAATCCGACAACAGTAGAGCACCACTCAAACTTTACACCTGTAATTGCTTTAGTCAGTAAATCAGAACTATTCTCTGTTGTATCAACCTTTTCAAGCTAAACCTCTTTCTTTTCCACCTTTTCCCGAATAAAGTGGTATTGAATGTCAATATGCTTTGTGCGTGAGTGAAATGTGGGATTCTTAGCTAACTGAATAGCACCTTGATTATCACATCTCACCTCTATAGCACATTGCTCAAATCCGAGCTCCAAGCACAACCGCCGTAGCCATATGACCTCTTTTGCAGCATGAGTAAGAGCCATATATTCTGCTTCTGTAGAAGAAAGTGCTACCACGCTTTGTCTCTTGCTCATTCAACTTAGTGCAGCCCCAAATAATGTAAAAAATATATCCGCTAGTGGACCGTCTACTATCAATGTCTCCACCCCAATCAGCATCTACATGGCCCACAATATCAAGCATCTTTCCTTTTCTTGTACCTTCAAAACACAACGAAAAATTTGAAGTTCCACGAAGGTACCTGAAAACTCTCTTGATAGCATTCCAATGTTCCCTGCCTGGGTTAGACATATATCGACTCCAGACTCCCACTGCTTGGGCTATATCTGGACGCGTGCACACCATGGCATACATCAAGCTGCCCACTGCACTTGCATATGGCACACGATCCATCTCTTCAGTTTCTTCATCCGTCTTCGGACATTGCTCTGCAGAAAGTTTAGTTCCTAGAGACATAGGAGTATCCACTGGCTTGCAGTCTGTCATGTTAAATTTCTTCAACACTTCTTTTATGTACTTCTCATGTCCTATCTACAACTTTCGCTTCTGACGATCTCTTCTAATCTGCATACCCAAAATAAAATTCGCCGGTCCTAAGTCTTTCATCTCAAACTTCTTGGCCAACAAATCCTTCACTGAATTTACCATCTTCGTACTATTTTCAATCAGTAACATGTCATCCACATACAGTGTAAGAATGACAAATTGATCGCCAACTCTCTTCACGTAAACACAGTGATATGAATCTGAACGTACAAACTTGAGTTCGAGCATGTACGTATCAAACTTCTGGTACCACATCTTTGGCGATTGCTTCAATCCATACAAAGACTTCTTCAATTTGCACACCAGCTTCTCTTTACCTTGAACTTCAAAGCCTTTTGGTTGCCTCATATATATCTCTTCCTCCAAGTCCCCATGAAGGAATGACGTCTTCACATCCATCTGCTCTACCTCAAGATTATATGCTGCTGCCAGAGATAGAACAAATCTGATCGAAGTCATTTTCGCCACGAGAGAGAAAATCTCATCATAATCGACTCCCTCAACCTGAGAGTACCCTTTAGCTACCAGTCTTGCCTTGTACTTCTCCACAGTCCCATCCGGTTTCAGCTTTCGCTTGAATACCCATTTGCAACCAATTGCCTTTCTATCCTTAGGCAATTGACACAAGCTCCATGTTTCATTCTTATCCAGTGATTGCATCTCATCTGTCATAGCAAGCTCCCATTGATTTGCATCATCCATAGACCTTGCATCTTTTACAGAATTAGGTTCTTCTCCGATGATACTCAAAGCTTGAAACGAACTCAGAGCACTAAGAGAGTATCTCAAAGGTGCTCTTCTTTCTCGTGTCGATCTCCTGAGAACTGGTATGGTAGTACCAATATCTAAGTCTTCATCTAAATATGCATCTTCAACTTCATTAATCGAGTTCTCTTGATCCGGTTCTGTAACAGACTCAACTGAAGTATCTTGTGCATCCACCTCTGAAGTTTTAGAATCAGAATCTTCTTCAAGCACTATCACTTTATTAGGTTCATCACCTTTTTGAACTTCAACTTGGGAACGTGATTCACGGAAAATAACATCCCTGTTGTAAACAATAGTCCTTGACTTTGGATTCCACAGTTTGTAGCCCTTGATCCCTTCCTTGTATCCGACAAATATGTTCTTTTCAGATTTACTGTCAAGCTTACCCCGCTTTTCCTTGGATATATGAACATATGCGTCACATCCGAACACCCGAACATGAGACAAATTTGGCTTCTTCCCAAACATTGCCTCATAAGATGTTTGATCCTTCACTGATGAGGTCGGTGAGCGGTTCTTCAGGTAGTTTGCTGTGGCTACAGCTTCTGCCCAGAATTCTTGCCCCAATTCAGCCCAACTCAGCATACATCTGGCCTTTTCTATGAGTGACTGATTTAACCTTTCAGCTACTCCATTCTGCTCAGGTGTATATGGAGTTGTCTTCTGCCTAGCAATACCATTGTCCACGCAGAACTGCTCAAACTTATCTGAACAAAATTCACCTCCATTATCTGTACGAAGGACCTTGATCTTGCAGCTCAATTGATTTTCCACCAAAATTTTAAATTCTCGAAACTTATCAAATACATTTGATTTATTCTTGATAAAATAAATCCAACTGTATCTCAAAAAATCATCTATAAAAGAAACATAGTACCTGGACCCTCCAATAGATGGAGTCGGAGTTGGTCCAAAGACATCACTATGAATCAGTTCGAGAATCTTCGTTGCTCTTGAACCTGTGTGTTAAAAACTGACTCGGTTCTATTTTCCATGGAGGCAATGTTCACAGAACCCGAAGCCCACAGAACAATCCGGAACTCCTTCTACCATCTGACTTGATGCTATAGTAGAGAGTCCTTTTTCACTAATATGGCCTAATCTCCGATGCCACAACATAGATTTGTTGTCTTCATCTTCTTTGGCCTCTTCAGAAATAAATTCGCAGCTCACAGATATTGTCTCTCCGAGCAACTTGTACAACGTGCCATAGCGAACCCCTCGTGCAATTACAATCGACCCTCTAATCATCTTGTACGAATCCTTGTCGCAACTGAATATAACACCCGAGTCAACAATTGTACCAACAGATAATAAACTCCTACTCATAAGTGGTATATGCATCACATCTGGTAGAGTCTTCACCGTGTCATCATTCATCCTCAACTTCACCCTGCCACGTCCAATAATCTGAATCGCAGTGTCATCTCCGAACATGACATCCCCACCATTATACTCCTCATATTCACAGAACCAGTATTTATGAGGCGTCATGTGGTACGAAGCACCAGTGTCGATAAGCCAGACATCTTTATCTGACTGTGCCGTACATGCAGAAGCCAGATACATATCCCCTACCTCAGCCTCCTTTTTGTCCGAGGTTGACTCAGTTTCTTTCTTATGAATCGGCTTGTTTTTGCAATCTCGTTTCAGATGACCCTACTCTTGACATCTCCAGCATTGCACCTTCTTATTTTTACTCTTCGAACGCCTACGAGATTTGGATCTCCCTCTCTGATTTTGATTTCTTTCTGGTTGCCTTCCTCTGGCCGCCAGCGCCTCTTTACCAGAACTTGCTGATCCCTTTCTCCGTATTTCCTCTGATAACAAGGCAGCACATACACTTTCATACGAAAGTTCTTTATTCCCGTCACCAATCACAACAATCAGATTGTCCCATGAATCCGGCAGCGAACAGAGCAATGTTATTGCCTTATCATCATCTTGAAACTTAACACCGATTGATAGAAGTTGACTGATCACCGTGTTAAAGTTATAAAGATGAGTAGAAAATGAGTCACCCTTCTGCATCCAAAGATTGTACAATTTCTTTCTCAGAAATAACTTGTTAACCAACGACTTACTTTGATATAGAGATTCCAACTTCCTCCACAGATCTCTGGCAGTAGGTTCGCACATCACATTCGTAAGAATTGAATCCGCGAGACACAACCGAATCAAACCCTTCGCCTTTCTATCAATCCGATCCCACTCTTCGATCGCCTTTGGATCTGTCTGACTGGAGGAGGCCTCGTCCGCGACCTTCGCCGCCTTCATGCCTGGTCTCTCCTTCTCGATTGCCATCCAAAGATCTCGATCACAAAGGAGATCCTCCATCTTCATCTTCCAGAGATCAAACCGTATTCCATCAAATTTTTCTATCTCGATTCGCGACCCTCCTGACATCTCGAATAAACTCTAATTCCTTGAACAACCTGTGCTTTGATACCAATTGATGGGAAAATTTGAGAACAAGGAGAGAAGATCGCAGAGAGATTGCAGAAAAATAGAGGAGACACACGAATTTACACAGGTTCACCCTTGAGATAAGGGATACGTCCTGCAAAGAGATTCCACTATATCGTTTAGGTTTACAGCCGACACACATATTACACCAGAAAATTAGGCTATTAATAGCCTCTCCAAACCGGGTTTAAAACCCAAACAAACAGAGAAAAAATCTAATCCGAACCACACGGGCCGGCTAAACAAAAGCCCAACATTCGTCTAGATTTCGGGGGGACGGGACCGAGCGGGACCGCCGTCGGGGGGCGGGGCCCCCCGAACCCCCTCCCCCCATTCGTTCGTACGCCAGCAATATTGTTAATTGGGTAATACTCAGATTCCCCTAAGCTCACGTGGGCGAACCCGGTGTGAGAAATAAGAGGCCCCGAAGTATTCACCAACTCTAACAACCCCACTAATACAATCCCAAAGCTCTTTAGCAGTTTGAACATGAACAACTTGTGCAAGAACTTCTTCAGATAAAGTAGATTTAATCCGGCTAATGAGTTGTTGATCAAGTGCAAACCAATCTAGATATTGAGGATTAGCTTCAATACTAGTTTCAATTGATTCCTTTCCTTTATTAGAAGTAGAAACACTTGCAGCTTTATAAATAAATTTTGAAGGAGACGAAATACTACCATCAATGTGACCCATTATATGTTGCCCATGAATGAAAGGTAATATCAAACCCTTCCATAACATAAAATTTCCAAAATTCAATTTGACAGAAACTATCTGATTCAACACGTTGGGAAATGATAAATAATGCTTATTTGCTTCCATAATAATGCTAATTAATATATCATAATGGTCAAAACTTGAGAGACCTGAGATAACAACAAAAAAAAACCTACCAGGATGCCATAAGAAAATGAACTGACAACTTCAAAATATATATTTGTGGCACTTCCTGAACTTAACAACTAATATATATTTCTTTTTGCTGCAACGTGGCCTACCAGTCCTTTGTTGCTTTTGACCCTTTGACAACCTTTGAAATAACAACAAAATAAGTGTGGAGGATGTGATAGATTTTGATCGATGACCACAAAAAAATATTTATTAATAGATCTAACAAATAATTCTTCCCAAAGGTAAGATAAGGCTTGATGATAAATCCACTGCAATGCGAAATAAAGAAATGAGATCTGTGAATGATATCAAACTCTTCAGATGACGGATGCCTTGGTCAACAATGAAGAAAATAACTTGGAGCAGAAATTACGATCGATGCTTTGATACCATGAAAAATAAAGAACAAAGAGAACAATTTGATAACCAAATTCAAGAGACAGTCGTCTCTTTACGTTTGGGTTTAGGGCGTTTCTCCTCAATCCAAAAATTGATTTCAGAGAAAACCTTAGGAATTTTATTTATAACAAGTTAAACGAGCACAATTTATCATAATCATCTACATGATAACCCGTTAATCATATTTATTTCTATTACAAACATTGCAAATTTAATGTCCAAATAGTAAAAGACAATTAGGGGTTATTTGACAATTGGAACCAGGCGTCTGGTTCTGCCTGGTTCCAGTCGGTTCCGCAACATTGTTTGGTGGAATCGAAGTCAGAACATGGTTCCAGAAAAAGGGGTCACGCCTTGCCCCAGGCATTGTAGCCTTTTTTTTTTGGACATCACATTGCCGCTTTTTTTTCAATTTTCTTTTCTTTTTTCTTTCTTTTATTTTCTCTCTCATACATATATCTTATAAATATAAATTATTTATTATACTATATTAATATAATAATATTTATTACGCATTATTTCATTAAAAAATTTAAATATTTTACTACATATAATTATTAAAATTGGATTTTTTAAACTTTAAATAAATTATTTTTTAACAAAATTTTTTAAAATAGAATTTTTAATTTTTAATTTTATTTATATTTACTAACAAGATTAAATTTTATATTTATAACATCAATTATTATTTCAAAATCCAACAAAAAATTAATCCATCACATCTACTTTTTTTCTATCACATCAACTATCTTATTCTTATCATCAAATTTCACTTCATCCAAACACAATTAAAACTACGAGAACTTAATAGAACTTAATGGAACTGTCTGTTTCCACGATTACGAGAGAGGAATGAGCTATATATATATATATATATATATATACGGTCAAAAGGGAGTCAATGGTGTAACACAATATCAGAATTAAACTGCATCTCACTCCAAACTCCAAATCTTTATCTTGTCATCGAGAAACCAACCTCTCGACCCATTTCTTTTTATGATGACAAAGATTTCTTCCTTAGCGTAGCTAACAGCACTTCGCTCCACATGTCGATAGGTCCTGGCAAGCACCAGTGCAAGCAGTCCGTAATGTTCTCGAAAATCTTGCTCGAATGCGTCCCGGGATGGCCGTCGGCCCTCATCATCATGGCCTTGGTCACGTCCAGCAACCCGAAATTCACATTCGCCGGCGCCGTCTTGTTCCTCTGGCGCTCTCTGATCCTCGCCATCTCCTCCAACTGGATGTTCCTGATCTCCCAACCAATGTCGGAGGCCAGGTCTAGTTGACTCTCGTCCAAGGGCGCCGTCCTTTTGCAGTGGCCTTCCAACCACGAGCCCTCCTCGAAGTGTGAGAAGGTGAAGGTCCGCAGCAGCGTCGTCAGCCCTGCGCACTCTCGGCATTGGCTTATGTACTCCAGAGCCGCCCTGACGACCTTCCTGATGGAGAACTTGACGCCGAGGTCGGTAAGCCCCTCTTCCCTGCACCCGACGCAGCCGATGGCCTTGCCGCCTTCGTGCAGGTAGTTCTTTCTGAACTGCCAATTGCCGCCGGAGAGGACTAAGTAGTCAAGGCCGGGAAGCTTGTCCGCCCACCTCGGGTTCATCTTGTCCAGGTTGAGGTCGAACGATCCCGTCACCGTCCCGTTTACCACCTTCTCTTTTCCGTCCACGAAATATTCCGTCCACATGTGCATGATAGTAAAGTTGTGCGAAGGGAAGTGCCATCTTTGAATTCTTACGCTTGGTTCTTCTGAAACGTCGATCGGCACCTCTTCCTGTGACCACCATTTTTTCTAGTCATTAGAAAACTTGCATGCTATGTTGCATGAATACTCATAAGTGCCCATACCAATGTCGAGTAACTTAACTACCTATTCTTTACGGGTATGGCGGCATAGCTTGCATGCATGCAGAGTTTTAAATCATGGATGCCGTGCATTACGTAAATAATCGTATTACCAAGGAAAGGAGACAGAAGGGACTCCATATTGTTCCTCGCGAGGGAGTCCCCGACGAAGGCCATCTTCTTCCCCCTGAGGAGGTCCAGGAAGGACGCAGGGTCGAACCTCGGGAGCTCGCAGCTGTCCGGCTGCCATCGCCAGTTCTGGTAGTCGGGATCTTTGCCATACTTCCCGCAGTTGTCGACGTCCGGTAGCAGGCTGCACGTCACGTTGGTGTAAACCGGGCCCCGGGGCTCTCTCACCCACCTACCCATTGAAATGTCACATACTTCCTCAAAAACACCTGCCCAATTAACGCTAAATTAATGGTGGTCTTGCATTGTTCTCTGCTTTAGCAAGATCGTAAAACATGATTGGAACAATTATGCTGTGAGCACGGTACTTGTCAGACGGCAGTGGGCATGAATAGCTTACCATCAAGAAGCACCGCAGAGGAAGCATTTTGATGATCAGGTCCTTGTACAACTGCTGCTGCCCCGATGATACTGCCATCAACTGCTATAGAGTTAGTAGGCGTTACTGAGCAAACATTCTTGGCGGCTTCTTTGGTGGTGAGGAATGATGGACTCAGAGAACGGAGGATGAGCAGTAAAAAGACGGTGGAGATGACGATAGGCAAGCACAGCAGTGGAGCAACCTTGAGCGCAGTACTCCGGCCCTTGGCATCCGCCTTCGCCATGCAATCTCCACCCGATTGATCGATCGATGTAGTCGTAGAGTTCACAGAATCTAATGATCGATCGATGATGTGCAATGGATGTTCTTTGGGGAACTTAAACTTTCGGGCTGTGCAATCCGAACTTTATGTTGTTCGTTATATAGCGAACAGCTGCTGGGTCAATTAAGTAGTGGCGACTGGCAATCAAGAGGATGACTCGGCCAGCCAACTTTTCTTTTAGGTGTTGCCAATAGGGAGCATTATTATCCCGATCGCACGCACGTTTGTGTTTGGCTATGGTGCGATTTCCTTGTTTACTACCAACCAAACTCATGCAATTTGTTTGGGCAACTTTGCAGGTTCAAGTTGCGTGGACACTGTGGATGGTGGATATCAAGAGTCTGAAGGACAACAGTGTTGCTTCTTCTTTGCATGCGTGGTCTGATTGGGAGTACTTTTCTTTCCACATTAATTCTGACATAAAATGGTAGTGTTTTGTGTAAAGGGACGGACTAAAACCTTTTTTTTTAGCAATACTGCATTCTACTTTTGGTTGCCAGACTGTGGAGTTCATCCAGGTATACAGCGATATTATTGAAAGGTGTATGTGCATGTAGCGTATAGCTGATGTACATGAGAACTTTAAATTGAGGAAGATACAGGAGAACTCCATACCATAATGCCCCAACTTGGGCCTCTACTGGCTCCACTTGGACCGCTACTTGGACCACAGGAGACTTTGTTAATGTATAATCAACGCAGCAGTTTACTATTCTTTATTTTGAGTATTATATATATATGTATATATATTGTATATATATATATATTATATATAAAGACAAATAAAGAACTATGATTATATTTTCTCTCTCAAGATTATCAGGCCAAAAGTCTAACCAAGAGAAACAATAAATGTTTAAGTATTTGCAGTGATTAGGCAACTTCCAAACAGAACAAGCATCAAAAATTGAAAATACATTAAAACTCATATCATCCTAAATACAAAAAAAAATCATTAGCATCTAATATGCGTCTTCCATTTCAGAAGATACATTACAATATCGAATTAAATTACAACCTGTTGCATATCTTAGCAATACCATTTGTCTATGCATACACACACACATATATATATATATATATATAGGGTGAAATGTTTGTGCTGAACACCATTTGCTCAACACCCTGTGAAGCAGATTGGCAGCCGTTCAGATGAGATCGGACGATTCATATCACATCAAATCAGACGTCGTCCAAATTTGATCCGGCAATTGAGGATCATCTCACGAGATATCTCCCTCCCTCCTCCTCCTCCTCCCCTCATGCCGACCGCCAACCCTCTCCATCGCCAGCCGCCCTCCATCACTGGCCACTCCCTCCTCCCTCTCTCTCTCCGTGCACGAGATTGAGTTGCAGCGGTCACTGTCGTCGATCTTGATCGATCCATTATCGCGACGATGGCCTTGCCGTAGATCTGGATCGCCACAGATCCATCACCGTCGCCGGATGTCGCCTCGCCACCTCCTGATGTCGCCTCGTCGCTGTTGTCATTGCCGCCTCGCCGCAGATACATCGCCGGCCGCTCCCTCCCTCCCTTTCTCTCCCTCTCACGTGCACGATCGAGTTGCAGCGGCCACCGTCGCCGATCTCGATCGATCAAGAATCGGCGTGATCGCCTTGCCGTAGATCTGGATCGCCGTAGATCTATCACCGTCGTCGGATGTCGCCTCACCACTGCCCAATGTCGCCTTGTTGCTGCTAACGTCGTCGCCTCGCTGCTATCATCGCCGCCTCACCACAGATCCATCGCCGGCCGCTCCCTCCCTCCCTCTCTCTCTCTCTCTCACGTGTGCGCGATCGAGTTGCAAAGGCCACCGTCTCCAATCACCTTGCCGAATCGCCACAAATCCATCGTCGTCGCCCGATGTCGCATCACCGTCGCCCGATGTCGCATCACCGTCGCCCGATGTCACATCGCCGCCACCTGATGTCGCCTCGCCATTGCTATCGTCGTCGCTTCATCGCCGTCACCCGAAGTTGCCTTGCTGTCGCCCGATGTTGCCTTGTCGTGGCCCGATGTCGCCTCGCTGCCACAATCGTCGACGTCCTAGGCAGAGAGGGACAGTGAGATAGGGAAGATTAGATGAGGGAGATGCCATCCAATATCTCATGAGATATATTAAAATCTCGCGCGTAATCATCTGATCCGTCCGATCTCATATGGACGGCTGTCAATCTGCTTCACAGGGTACGAGCAAATGGTGCTCAGCACAAATATTTTACCCATATACATACATATATATATATATATATATATATATATATATATAATTGAGGATTTTCATACATTACAATTCATTTGATAATGTACAAAATAATAACAAGCAACAACGACATTAACATATATTTAAACATCTCGTCATTTTTTGCTTTAGTTCTTCAATTTTAGCCTCCAATAATTGGATCGTCTTTTTGGTGCTTCATTTTCAGCTTTCTGAATGTATGTCCTTGTTCATCGATAAATTAAAAAATTATGCTGCTATAGATCGGTGGATCCAAAGGAAAAAAACAACATGTCTTGATCATCTAATGAGTTAAACATTAACTAGCAAGCGCTAACGATAGTACTACTTAAAAATGATACTTCGAGAAGACAAAAATGCAAGACAATTATTATTATACCCCATAATTTTTGCATCCGTAAAACCTTCTTCTTGGGTTAATTTGATTCGATCCAAGAATTTCTAATATAACTTTTTCTCTGCCAATGTACCTTGGTGCAATCATAAAAGTATATTTGACATTTGGCTCAACATTAATGTTTGAGAAAATAGAGAATGCAATTTTGTGATTCCACACTTTGCAAAAAAATGCAAAAATTGAAGTTGTTCACAGAAGTATATTCACAAAAGAAAAAAAAGCATTTCAATATTATAACAATTAGGCATGACAAGAAATAGACACTTTGATAGCTCTCTGGCATTCTCCTTTAGTTGTTCAATACTCGCTTCATTACATGATCAAGATTTGGCATTGAGGCACTTCATACCTTATGAAGGACAAAATGAAAGGAAAAAGACAAGAGATTTCTTACAAAGTATATGCTACTAAGGTTTTAGAATTCAAATTTCAAAGAAAGTAATTAACAAAGTTATAAAATAGAAATGATGATCTGTTTGTTGACAGTGTTCAAATTCTCATGTTTATATCTCTGCCGCACCAAAGAGAATGGTTTATGCATGTGCAACAACAAATTGCCATTGATCTGTTGTGAAAAGGTGTTTGTGTTCAATTTGATCATATGCGGTATCCGCCAAGCATCACGTTGGCTTTGAGCAGCTGCATGGTACTGACATTTTGTAGACGTAGTTCGATTATTTCGATTTGTCTTTATCTATTGGTGGGGAGGTATATGAAAGAACGAATATATCCATAGCGGCTCCAAGAAGAATTGGGCTTTTCAAAAGAGTCCTCCTTTAGTAAAAGAAAGCGGACTACTTTCCACTTGTGTGTTCTGGCACATAAATTTGGGATAGAAGAGAGGCGGCTTTATTTTAAGTTTTTTTTTTTCCTTATGAAAACGTGGATCATCCCCTGCAAATGATGAACTACTAGGACATTCTTATCTCGTACAAGTACCATATACTGCTGATTATACAACAACATGAAAACGTATCATCGAACCATTTATATATAATTGTATTTTTAATACTTCTTTTTAGGTGTGAGCCGTTATGCAACAATTTTATCTCAAATACAAACTGGCTGATAAAATTTATAAAAGTTTAAAGCTTTTCATTATATTTTATTATCCATACAATTGGCATGCCACATAAATAAATTATTTTAACTAATACAAAACATCTAAAGAGAAAAAAAAACATACAGTTGAGAGAGTAACCGAGTTGTAATTAGATACACTTGTATCACACATGGTGACATAGATACGATTACAATCTTTCTAATGCAACCAAGATTTCTTCCTCAATGTATCTAACAGCACTTCGTTCCACAAGTCAATAGGTCCAGGCAAGCACCAGTGCAAGCAGTCAGTGAGCCCGTAACCCTTATTCAAGTTAAACCCGGGATGGGCGTCGGGCCTCAACATCATGGCCTTGGACACGTCCAGAAAACCAAACTGCACGTCCGTCGCCGCCGCCGCCGACTTCCCCTTCAGGCGCTCCCTTATCTTTGTGATCTCCTCCAATTGGATGTTCCTGATCTCCCAATTCAAATCCGCGGCCAGGTCGATTTGGCTCTCCTCCAAGGGCGCCGTCTTGTTGCAGTATCCGCCGTCGTACCAACTGCCGCCCTCGAAGTGCGAGAAGGTGAACGTCCGCATCAGAGTCGTCAGCCCTGCGCAATCTCTGCATTGGCTTATGTACTCCAGAGCTGCCCTGACGACCTTCCTGATGGAGAACTTGGCGTCGACATCGGGAAGGCCCCCCTCAGTGCACCCGACGCAGCCAATTGCCCTGCCACCTTCGTGCAGGTGGTTCATTCTCATATGCCAGTTGCCGCCGGAGAGGATTAAGTAGTCGAGGCCGGGAAGCTTGTCCGCCCACCTGGAGTTCATCTTGTCCAGGTGGATGTCGAACAATGCCGTCAGGGTCCCGTTCACAGCTATCTGTGTTGCGTTCACGAAGAATTCCGTCCACGTGTACGTGGTAGTGAAGTTGTGAGAAGGGAATTGCCATCTCTGATATTTTAAATCTTCTGAATAGTTCACGGGTGTTTCTTCCTGCAGCCACCATTTTTCTGGTTATGAAGGTTTTTCAAATAAATATGTATACGAATTTGTGTACGATCGACAGCCTAATATGCCCTGCATTACCAAGGACAAGAGACACAGAAGGGATTCCATATGGTTCCTCGAGAGGGAGTCCCCTACGAAGGCCATCGTCTTCCCTCTGACGAGGTCCAGGAACGCCGCAGGGTCAAACCTGGGGAGGTCGCAGGCGTCCGGCTGCCATCGCCAGTACTGGTAGCCGGGATCCTTGCCGTACTTCCCGCAGTTGTCGATGTCAGGCATAAAGTTGCAGGTCACGTTGGTGTAAACCGGCCCTCGGGGCTCTCTCACCCACCTTCCCATTGACATGTCACACACTTTCTCCACAACATCTGCATGCAACACCAACAATTAATGAAGTACTTAGCGATCGAGTTGACTGAGGTAAACGATTATACATATCTTTGGGACGCTGTGCATGGAATATTGGAATTAATTAAGCTTAATTACCATCATGAACCACCGGAGGGGAGGTATTTTGATGATCAGATCCTTGTACTACTGTTGCTGCCCCGCTGAGACTGTCATCAATAGCTATAGAATCGGTAGGTGTTACTGAACAAGGCTGCTTGGAAGGGTCTTGTGCGAGGGATTCTTTGGAGTTGATGGATGACATTGGACTCAAATTAGAACTGAGGATGAACAGGACAAAGATGGTGGAGACGACGATGGGCAACCACAACAGGGGGCCAACCTTGTCTTGGTGGACACTCCGCTCCTTGGCTTCACCCTTCCCCATGCAATCAATGTACACAACAAAGGATGAATAGCCAGGACACAGACGCACAAACCACACAAGAAAGAAGGGCTCTGCAGAGCTGAAATTTTTGGGCTGTCTGTGCATCCAAACTTGATGGACTTGTTTATATAGCAGCTTGTAATTTCTTGGGGGGGATCGATGCCTGCATTGCTACTACGTACTCTGCACGTTAGGTCTCAGCGAGCATGCGTAGTGAGTATTGCTGCTGCATGAGTGCATGCATGGTTCGAATAATTAACTGGCGGCGACTGGAAATTAAGCAACATATCACGATCGGCCAATTTGACTCATCAGATCGAAACAACTCAAAGTCGCACAGACACTATGGACGATAGGCATCAAGAGTTTGAGTGGCAACAGTTCAATAGCTGTTCGGCAATTAATTTACCTCACTTCTCTCATGTGACAAACGATAAATCTTTGTCGTGATCCAAACCACTTAAGCTACTTTCAAAAGTCATATACCCTAAATTTGATTGTGAGACCTTGAATTCCAGCCAGCTGAATAGTGTTGTTTACTAAATTATTAGGAGTGTTAGGATGGTTCATGTAGAAAATGGGGATTGAGAAAGGTACTGTGGACGTACTTAATGCCCCATCTTGGCCTCTACGGCATATACAGGATACTTTGTTAATGAATAATTAATGCAGAATCCTACAAATATTTATTATTATATATTCAAGGAGTATACTTTTTCATTATATATGTAACGAGTTTTACTATTCTTCCGTCCTTGTCGGACAATATTTACTTTTGTCTTACAGTCTTAGAGTAGTGAGGAAAAAGCATATCAATCTTTACAAGGAACCATAGCTAATATACACATACACATAAAAATACAATCATACACATACTATTCTTCATGCCAGCTAACCGTTCTAACGACTTCATGCAAACTATTTATTCTGGCTAGTTGGCACTTGGCAGAATAACCTCCTATTCTGATTTATTCTACTAAACTAAGTAGTAACATATGCTAGAAATGCTAAATGCCAAAGTTGTCATTTTCAAAAATAGAAAAAAAATCTTGTAGTAGCGTTGTCATTGTACAATGGATATTTAATTTAGGGATATTTTCAATATGGTCATCCAATTTTATTTTTTAACGCGACCATTATTGAACTTCAAAAATATTTAAGTCGTGTTCATCATGAATAATTCTCTTTCTTTGTACTTCTAAATAATAATCTTTCATAGTCTTTAATTTTATTGTCATTCCGAATTGTCTCGAAGATACTTCCTGGTCACACAAAATAATGAAATGTGAAAGTATGTGAATTAAAAAAAATCTGCATGGAATTTAATAGAACACACAATTAACAAGTAAATTAAAAAATAAAATTATTAAACACCATCCCGGCAACACATGTAAGTAAAAATGATAAAAAACGCTAGTAAGTGCACTAGTCGATCAAGTATTAAAGTGAATGAATAAATATATTGTTCCCATGAGAACATATAATAACTTAGATTCTATTTTAACATTTTTAATTGAGAAATTAAGAAAAAGTTGTTTTCATGTGTGAATAAAATAAGGGATAAAAATAAAAAGATAGTGATCACCTAAAGAAATAATGATTTAATGATTAAGGCGCATCACCTCTAAAATGTAATGAATTTTAAAAAATGCATTCAAATGAAATTAAGATTAAGGACTTTCTCAAGTCACCTTAATAACTTCACAAATTAAGTCTGTTTTAATTTTTCTAATTATGACGTGCAATAAATAAAAAATAATTATAAAAACTATTATGAAAATAATTACTTCTTTTCAAATAACAATCAATTCACAAATCATAGAATCAAAGGAAAATATTAAAAATAAAATTGCATTTGCATGCTATCTAAGATAATCCTAATAAAAGAATAAACTACAACCCAAGAATAGTTTCTTAAAAATTGGAACATCGGGTACCATAAAAGTAAACGTATAGCTAGAAATCCAAAACAAAACATAGAGTAATGAATATTTTTTTGGCCACAAATGAGATCATTGGTCTAACACAAAATATTACGTCCAACACACACAAAAATCAACGTTCAAATTGTGCAAGCACTCCAATTATGTGACAGATTTGTTAACACACAGAAAGGATTACAATGTTTCTAATATAATCAAAATTTCTTCTTCAATGTAGGTCGCTTCACATGTCAATAGGTCCTGGCAAGCACCAGTGCAAGCAGTCAGTGACATTCCTAAAAATCTCATTCGAATGCAACCCCGGATGGGCGTCGGCCCTCATCATCATGGCCTTGGTCACGTCCAGCAACCCGAACTTCACACTCGTTGTAACGGCCTAACTTTTTCAACAAAAAAAAGGGAGTGGACGAGAGAATTGGTCACACCTCTCTCCCCCACTCCCCCATGACTCTCTCTTCCCCTTCCCCAATTCTCTCCCCCATGACTTTTTCTCCAAGAGAGGGGGCGGCCAGCCTATAAAAGGGAGTGAAGGAACTCCTCCACAACCACCACAGCTCCACTCTCCCTCCTCTGCTCTTCCTCTTCTTTCTTCGGTGACCGTCGGACGAATAGCGACTAGCGGACGACGATTAGCGAACCATCGACGGACGAACGAGCGACGCAAGGCACAAACGACACTCCAGTGCAACTGACGTGTACATGGAGACTAAGCGTGCACTCGCACTGGCGGAGAACGTCTGACGACTGACCCAATCGCTACAGCTCCAACAATCAGAAAATACTCGATAGAGGTACCGTAGACGTGTAAAATTCTTAGATGAAGAAATGTAGATCATTTGTCATGCATTTCGAATCTATTATGACCTGGAGAACCATAGAAACATCTTTCATAGTGTATGTAAAGGGGATCCAAGATTTTATTTTCGGGCTAAGATGTCGAATTAATTTTTAAAGGAAATCACAGCACCAATCAAGTCTAAATCCTATTATTTTCCATATTTTTAATACACAATCTCATTACTACGTCTTAGACCTCTTTGATTTTAGAAGGTATGATAATTAATTACACATGGATTAATCTCGGTTAGGAGGTAGATAAAGCTCGTGCTAAGAAAAACCCACATGATGCGTGCGGATCGAAATTTATCTTCATTGGCAAGATTTTTCTTGGTGTCTCAAATTATTCTATATTACTAACCTTGGTAAATCAATTGATGACGTGAATGGTAGGATATAATCAATTATTCTTTAGTTTTTATTCTTAGTGCAATGTCGATTACTGATTTTAATGGATGTTTAAAGACGTGTCTAAACTATACCTCGTGAGGTCGTGCTAGTCTACAAATATTAAATTATATTTCATCTTGCTTAGTCGACATGTTATTTAGTGTATCCGAGCTATGCTTTAGGCGGTCTTGTCATATATGCATTAATGTATGTTCTGGTTTTTCACTAAGGATGTAATGCTAACTACTTATAATTAATAGATGTTTATTACTGATATACCGAACTATGCATTATTTAGGCATGTTAATTAATTTATTCATGTTATGACTCTCGGCTAAGATATGGATTAAAAGAAAATGATTACTCTAAGTGCTAGAAGACAAAATCCATATGTTTGTATAAATGTTTACGTCACATTTATGGATCCCAGTAGCTAATTGCCATATCTAAATATGTTAGCTTCATGTCTTTTCATACGACCCCTGAGGAGTTTAGATTATATGTATTTAGTTACTACTGTCTGTTGTAATAACGTATTCTCCTATTACTATGCAGTACTACACAGAGTATAGTATTGAATAACAAAGTATGGTAATAGACAGAGTAAAGTATTGCAAAGTATGGTATTGTACAAAGTATTATTAAGGTAAAGGATAAAGTACATAACTGTATATGTATAATCTATGACCAAAATGCCCTTGAGGGGTCAGAGCACCTGTATTCAATACTAAACCTTCGACTGACCAATGTAGGTCATGTCCAATATAGTAAAATAAGTAACGGACCCTTCGTCCGCAGGAAGGGAACCAGACCTTACCATTCTCTGAATCATGATTGTGAACCCCACACTTGTAAAAAAAAAAAGTAAAGTAAAGATAAATGTAGCCGACCCCACCTAGTGGGATAAGGCTTTGTTGTTGTTGTTGTTGTAAAGATAAATAAATGGGATAGCTATGTGTTGTTCATGGTAATGGTCAAAATATTGTACAGTGGAGGAGCAGGTAGTTGCACTGAGGAGATAGTGTACCTACCGGTTTAACTACCACTGCTCCTGGACCACAAACCATCTCTCACCTGTGCCCCGAATAAGAGTGATGCAGTGAACGCACTCTTTCCCCATGGGGGCACATATAAATTATATTATTATGTCAGAAGGACATGTAGCTTAGCTGAGGAGACAGTGAACCTACAGGTCCGTAATGACCACTGTTCTTGGGATGCAAGTCCTCTCCCACCTATATTCCGAGAAGGTTGTGCCTGAGCATACACCTTCCCTTTCATGGACACCCTGGCAACATACAGTGCAAAGACATATCTAGCTTTCCAATGATCACTAGTTGATCATTATAGGTTTTTATCCCATTTTAGATGCATTTCACCATATCGAGCCCCTAAATTGCCCAACTTTTGGCCAATTATGTTTGGAATACATGGATTGTGATAACTAGTTGATCTTTCTCATTTTATACTTAATTATATGTGCATAGAGGTTCTGAAATGCTAAAATCCATTAATATCTCAATTCTATGCCAAGTTATTATTTCTAAGGCAAGTTATCACTCCAAGTGTGCAAGTTATCATTTTTCTATTTGAGCTAATTTTCAGTGATTATTCTGTCATAAATCCCCTGCCATCATGGACTAATCATATTTGGGTGACCATATTTCAACTTGTGCTAAGTTATCATTTCATTTCATTGGTTATCACTTTTGAATGTCAAGTTATCGTTTAAGGGCAAAATTATCATTTTGATATGCAAGGCTGTCATTTCTGCATAAAAACCTTAGACAATCATCATATTATTGTCCTATCTCCTTGCTGCTCTGATTTGAACACATTTGGATAACCACAATTAAAGTTATCACAAATTATCATTTTTAAGGCATTAAGTTATCGTTTTTGGCACCCAAGTTATCAATCCTATAAAATCTTATCCATATTTGATTTCTGACCTCGTTCACTTGTCATCCTAATCCATTTGATGCCTTCAATGCTTTGAACCACACATATTTGAACATTTTTCAAGAAATATGCAAAGTTATCATTCCGGGTTTATATGTTATCATTTCTGATTTATGGTTTTCATTCCTACACAACACCAAATTCTATTTGATGTTTGAGCTGATATATATCACTGTCTTAATCTTTATTTGTTTAAATCCTATTCAAGGGCTTTGATGTTTACTGTTGTAGAAACTGCACAAAGTGAAAAAAAGTAGGGGGGACCACCTACTTTTGCTGTCCAAAAAGCTATTGCAGCAGCTGGAATTTTAGAGCTGGACAGATGGCACAATCTCACTACTATGAAATATTCTGATGGGGATCAAAGGGTGCACATGACACATATATAAGCTAGGAAAACCTGGAGGAAAAAGAGGAGCCTCCATTTGGAGGGTTGCTGGACAGGAAGCAAGAGGAAAGGAGCTGAAGAGTTATTGCAAATCTGATCCTATTGACAGCCTTTATATCAACTAATTGCAGGATGATATCAGTTTTCTAAACTGTTTAGTATGATTTAGCTCTCCTAGGATAGGATAGTAGTCTAATTTAGTTGTGGATGGAGTGAGAACAATCTGATTTCTTGCACTGATATCTAATTTTTCTTATTTCTGTTTCTGAAATTCTGATTTATGTTCTTGTAATTCTGATTTTAATGGATCTATTCTTGACATTGTGAGGTTCTACTTGTATTTACAACTGAGAGGTTGTCCTTTGATCTACTCTTTTTTCAAAAATGAACTAAGAACCAATGCCAAGTTCTAAAAGCAATCCCAATTAGAATTCTAATTTCTTACTTTCTGAAATCTAATTTTTATGAAATCCGGATTCTGAAATGCCTTTCTGATTTCTGAATTCATAGAATCTGTTTTGTCATTGTGGAGCCTTAATTGTTTTGACAACTGAGAGGTTATCTTATGATTCCATTCCTATTCAGAAATGATCAAGATGCAATGACATTTCTAGGGTTCTAATCTGTAATTGCTGCTGATTTCCTAATTTCTGAATTCCTGAACCTCTTGATTTCTGATTCCTGAATTATTTGAATCTGATTGTCATTGGGGAATTTGATTAATTGAACAACTGAGAGGTTGATTATTGGTCCTAATCTTGTTCAGAAATAAATTAAGATACATTGACATTTCTATGGTTCAAATCTGTGATTGCCATTGGTTACTCCCTGATTTTAATGTTGCTGATTTCTGTTTTCCTGAATTTAAGGGAAATCTGATTGCCATTGTTAAACTCTATTTTAATATACCACTGAGAGGTGGTCTTATGGCCTTCCTTGAGATTCAGAGATGAACAAAGGAGCAAAGACAATTGCTGAATTCTCAACCTGTGATTATATGCATATTGTTTCCAATTAATAAGTGTTAGTGTGGATTTCAGTTTCATTTGCAACCGAGAGGCTGATTTAAAGTTCTCTTGTAGTTTAGAAATAAACCAAAGAGCACCAGCACTATTATTGGATTGATTTCATCCCTGCCTAGCTAATTGAAGTGATTTCCTTATTTTGTGATTGCATTTTGAAGATATCACTTCAGATTTCATTAAATTGTCAAAAATCAGCAAAGAACTTGAGTTGAGCTTAATGATAACTTGATTTTCAGTGGGGATCCTCTTCTAATTCAACCTGGCTAACAATTATATGACAATATATTGATTAGTTCTGGTCTAATTGAGCTGTGAGAGCAGCCATACTTAAGGTTGAATCAGATTTGACTAAAAATTGATAACTTGTTCCATTCCATCCATAATTAAGTTAGATGAACCCCAATTCCTAGGAGAACCTTCCTCATTGATAGTTAAATCATTTTAGCCTATATTCTAACATTTATAATTCAGTTTAGAAAACTCTTCAAAAACTCAAAAATAGTTATCATTTTGTCTTTCTTTAAAAATCTTTTTCACTTCCCTTTAATTTCCTATTTTTGTCACTTTAAGTAGGACTAATCTAAATTATTCTTAGGGAGTCTAGGGCTTCAAATCTCTTTGGATACGACAACTTGGGTCTATTACAACTTACTTGTGCACTTGCAGAAAGTGAGTTGGGGAGTTAGACCAAATATTGAAAAATTGCATTTCTTACACAAAATCAGCAAGTTATCACATTACTCCTGAATATCACTATCAAGTTTTTGACGTCGTTGTCGGAGATTTGAGGTCAATTAGATTAACTTAGATAGTTTAGATTAGTTTTAGAGTATTTTTCAGTCCATTTATTAGGCCAATTTTCAATTTTTGCAAGTTATCATTTCCAATTTTTTAATTTTGTCTAGTTTCTTTTTTTTCTAAATTTGATACTTTTGAATTCATTTATGCAGGACTTGGACAATCAAGATGACCATTATCAATCAGATCCTGAATCTGAAAGAAGATTCTTGAGAAGGAGAATATTGCAAAGGATAGATGCAAGGAGAAGAATTTTTTAAAAAGAGGTTATCAAGCAAAACATGGCTGCTTCAAAGACACTAAAGAATTATTATTCACCCAGTAATGTCAGAAATGAACAAGGGGATGGAGCCATAGCACCTGTGCCTAATTTTGAAGCGAATCCAGCATTGGTCACAATGATAAGCCAATATCAATTTGCTGGATTGGGGATTGAGATTCAGCTTCACACCTTGACAACTTCATGGAGATATGCAGCATTGTCCACTTCAACAATACCCTCATAAATGTTGTTTACATGAGGCTATTTCCATTTTCACTCAAGGACAGGGTTACCAAGACCCTCAAACCTGAAGAGATTGCCACTTGGGAGTCCAAAGTTCAATTGTTTCTAGCTGAATTCTTTTCACCTAGTAAAACTGATAACTATAGGGACTAGATTGTCATGTTTTACCAATTGGATCAGGAGAACATATGTGATGCATGGCAAAGACTCCAAAGCTTGTTGAGGGCATGTCCATATCATGGATTTGAGAAATGGCAGTTGGTTTACTATTTTCACAAGGGTCTGAATTTTCCATCTAAAGTGGTATTAGACACTACTGCAGGAGGAATTTTTGCATCCAAGAACATTAATGAGGCTTACCAATTGATAGAGAACATTGTCAAGAACCACCATTTCCTCATTCATGACAGGACAAGAAGGCCATCAAATGACAATCAAGTCAATAACATTACTGTCCAGATTGAAGAAGTGTTGCACAAGACCTTGGAGAAGCTGAATTTAACACCTAATATCAACAAAGTTTCCGACCCTGAAACTAAGTTGTAATCTGATAATGCAGCAACATGAGCAATCCATAGACCAAGTTAATGTTGTGAGAAATTATGGAGTGAACCCCCTTGCTGAATTCTATACTCCAGAAAATAGGAACCGCCCCTACTTCTCCTACAAGATCAATCATTACCAAAGGCCATCAATGCAGAATTCTAATTGGTAACCTAAGATTTTTTCAAGGAACCGGCCACCTCCATATGGGAATCAGTCTTCAATCACTACAATGCAAAGACCTCCTTATGAGCAGCAATCACAAACTCAACCCACTCAATTCTCAAAGATGGAAAAGCTGCTGCAACAAATTCTAAAGAAACAAGAGAAGCAAGAGGAGGTAATGCAGAAGCTAACCAATGGATATGAAGCCTTAAGTGCCAATCAAAAGTTGCTTGAGAGCCAAATTGCCCAACAAGCAAGCACCTCCACTAGACAGCCTATGTTCTTTCCTGAACAACCAGAATTGAACCCCAAGGAACAAGTCCAAACTATCCAACTCAGAAGTGGGAGGATAGTTGAAGGACTAATGAAGAAAGTAGAGGACAATCCAGCCCAAGTGAACCCAAAGTCCAAAGCTGCTGAAGAACCATTTGAACCAGAGGTAGAAATCAAAAATCATGGCCCTCAAAATGAAGCCAAGACCAAAATTTTTGATAAGTTGCCTTTCCCTCAAAGATTGATCAAGGCCAGACAGGCCTCAGCAATAATCCCAATTGAAGACCCATTGCAGAGATACCTCATGTTTGATCATTTGAGAGAATTAGAGGATCCAGAAGCCAAAGCCTACAAATCTGCTATGAATTCACTTAAATAAGTAGGAAGTTTAGAGTTTCATAATGGAGTGCAGGAGGTTTTCATTGCTGAATTCCACACCAATTGAACTCAGGACACTTCCTCGTGCTGAAACATCTTCCTAGTTCAGGGGATTCATATATCATACATGAGGATTGTGGAAATGAGAAGTTAGGAGATTTCTGGTACAATGGAGGAGGGAATCAAACTGAAAAGCAAAGGTCAATCATTGTCAAATTAAGATATCCATACTTGATTAGTGAAGCTGTCCACAGATTGAGATCTCTACTTGATATATCATACTATTTCAACCTCCTTGATATCAAGAGTTGAAACAATGTCTAGCCTAAGACATTAAAGTAGAGCACTTCTTGGAAGGTAACCCAAGCATTTTTATACCTAATCTTTCTATTTTGCAGGAATAAGTCAAGGATGAATCAGATCAATCTACAAATTTTCATTTAGGGAGTACCCTTACCCTTAAATTTGATTTTTACACTGAAATCTCAATGATAACTTATATTATCTTTTCCATCATGCCACATTTATCATACTAACATTTGAATTACCATTCATATCAGTTATCTAAATCCAATTTCAGTGAATTTCAGTGAATTTCAATGCATTGATGAACTGTGCATCCTAAAAATTTGATATTGCATATTTCACTGATATCCCTTATTTCCTTGCAGGATTAGTTGCAAATCATGAAGTATGAAACACCTGAAGACTTTAATTGAAATGCAAGAACCATTAAATAGGATTCAAGTGTCCAATTCCATGCATTTCATACCGTTCGAATAGGGGGAGGGGAGCGGCCGGAGGATGGGGGGAATGACTTACCTGCAACGGAGACGAAGGGTTGCAGAGGCAGCGGCGGGTCGAGCAGGCGGTGCACGATGACTTGCTCAGGCAGCGGTGGGTCTCATAGGCAGCGGCGGAGCACGAATGCCGGGACTGCAGAGCCGGGTCGGAGGTCGCCGTCGGAGATCGGGAATAGTGACAGAGGGAAGAAGAGATCGGGAGGGAGGGAAACTGAAAGTGACAGACGGGTCGGATATTTATATAGTCCATTTTCGACGATCATAACCGTCAAAATATAGATAAATAATATAAAATATTAATTCAAATTCATATGGCCCAAACCACTGAAAGTTTCGACGATTCTTCAAACCGTTGAAACTTTCGACAGTTCTTCAAACCGTCGAAACTTTCGACAGTTCTAACCGTTGCATAATATAATGTTATATATCAAGGGAAATTGAAATATAAATTATATATTTTTCGTTTCGATTGTCAAAACTATCAAAAAAATTTAATGCATTCTCTTCACAGCTACTTGACTCTTGTTAGTCACTCTATAACGTTCGGCCCCACAAAATTTGCATTCATTTAGATTGATGTCGTCACCATAATATAACATACAACCATTGCGATAATAATCTATTTTAGTTAAGCTAAGACCAAGTTTAGAAATGAGTCTTTTGTCCCATAAAAAATTTCAGGAATGTGAGCCCCGATTTGTGTGACGTCTTTTAAAATATGTAGAAATGCATCAAAACATGCTTGTGAAATATTGTGATCTGCTTTCAGATTCAACATTCTAATAGCAAGTGATAGTTCCGAATGACTTTCACACCGAGCCATAAGGGTTGGCTCGAAGCGTTTAGCAACTCAAAAAAAAAGTTTTGCTTCTAGATTTGGTGTCTCTTCATCTTGTTCAAATCCTATATTTCCATACTCAATTACAGTTGCGTCATAAACTAGTTGTTCGTATTGTAAAGTAAATTCTTCATGAGGATCGACACAATGGAGACCTTGATTTGGAATGCTTGTTGAAGGTGCTCCTTCACCTAAATCATCCCATTGCCACTAATTTGATTTGAAACCCTTTTTATACAAGTAAACTTTAACTGTCTCTAACGTTTGCAATTGTGTGCTAAGACATTTCAAACAAGGACACATAATTGTTCCTTCCTGTTGAAATTGCAAAGATTGACAAGCCACACTAGTGTAATAATCAACGTATCTATGAATTCTTGTGTCAAACCTTTGCTACCGGGATTATTTATATTGTACATCCATCGATGATCGTTTAGATATGACATAATTTCTACATTATTTACAGGTTATATTAATTAAATACCCTAAATTTTATAATAAGATGCATATCAAAATATTAATCATGACCCTTACACGGAGAATAGGGATTGATGTGTAAAATAAATTAAATTTCACAATCACTACAAAGGTTCACATATTAAATTTTAAATAAAATATCAAAGAAACATCATAAACACTAATTAGAACTAATCAAAAACATCATAAACACTAGTTAAAACTAATCATAAACATTAATTAGAACTAATCATAAACATCATAAACACTAATTAGAAGTAATCATATTTGCACTCTAAAATAACAAATTAGATCTAATGAATGAAATCTAAAATAACGAATCTTTAAATATTACGTATTTCATAACTACTACAATAAATAGAATTCATATTTCATTGTCAACACATGTCAATAGTAATTTCTTTAAAAATAAATAACTTACATCATTTGGAGTGACAGAGACAATAAAATAATTCCAACAACCTGCATTTAAGTTAAACATAAGACAACAAAAAATATAATCTCCAAATTTATGAAGCACTCAATTTATGCATTCTTACACTTTAAAAGTTGTCGAAAGGAGAAACCTCACAAAGCTCTTTAAGCAAGAAAACAATGTCCTGTACGAAAAATGAAAGTACATTAACATACGTGAGAGAAAAAATACACTGCACGAAGTCGTACCCTGCCAGAATTGGCTGCCATCCATATCGCTCTCCGTCGGTCGAATTTGAACAACCAGATCAGGCCGCAAGGCATCTGTCCGGACCGGCCGAATGTGGCCGGCGTAGTCGCATCTGCCCACAGCAGTCGGATCTGGCCGCAGTGACCGGATCTGATCTGGCCGCGGCGGCAGGATATGGCCGCCGTGCGCAGCTAGATCTGGACACCGTGCGTGACCGGATCCAATCGCCACGATAGGATTGGGGATGGATCGGGCGGAACGAACGTCGAAACGAACGGTAGCGTGGGAAGGGCGGAGGGGAGCAACCGGAGGATGGGGGGAATGACTTACCTGCGCCGGAGACGAAGGGTTGCAGGGCGACGGCGGGTCGAGCAGGCGGCGCACGACGGCTTGCTCAAGCGGCGGTGGGTCGCGAGCGCAGGCGATGGTGGGTCTCACAGGTGGCAGCGGAGCGCGAATGCCAGGATTGCAGAGCTGGGTCGAAGGTCGCCGCCGGAGATCGGGAATAGTGACAGAGGGAAGTAAGAGATCGGGAGGGAGGGAAACTAAAATAGTGACAGAGGGGTCGAATATTTATATAGCCCATTTTTTATGATCATAACTGTTGAAATGTAGATAAATAATATAAAATATTAATTCAAATTTAGATGGCCCAAACCACTGAAAGTTTCGACGGTTCTTCAAACCGTCGAAACTTTCGACAGTTCTAATCGTCGCATAATATAATATTATATATAAAGTAAAATAGAAATATAAATTATATATTTTCCATTTCGATTGCCAAAACTATCGAAAAAATTTAAATTACATATAAAATGAGTTCAAATTCCGATGATTCTAACGGCAGAAAGTTTCGACGGTTCCTCAAACCCTCACAACGAAAGTAAAAATATAGATAAATTATTACGTGTTGTTAACATTAACATATTTCGACGACTAAGACCGCTGAAAGTTTCGACGGATACAAGAACCATCGAAACTTTCGACGGGTCAGAGCCGACGAAAGACTACATGGAAAACTAATCACCGAGATTTACTGTTTTCGACGATTACGAGCATCGAAAATTTTGACGGATATTTCGACGAATTTTAAACCATAAGTTTAGACGGACAGAACCATCGAAAATTTCTTCGACGACAATTACAACAGATATTTCGATCTGTCGAAAAATTCGTACTTCAGACGGATTTCAGCCCATCAGAAATCATGCTTTTTTTTGTAGTGTATATATGTGTGCGCGCGCGCATAGAGAGAGTAAAAGTAAGGTGCATTTAAAATTGTGATCACCACCTATTATGAATATGGATTAATTAAATGCATAGCACTATTTCCTCTGTAGATATGTTGATCAATTATTAGCCCTCCGATAGGAGATCGACGTCAGATACATTATTAGGCTCCTCTTCCTCGTTTTGTTACATGCTCACTCCTCCCTTCACCTTCTCATGTCCTCGTACACCACGACTGGCAAACTTTGTGTGGGCGACGACGACCAGTTCGCTCTTTGGTTCATCTTAGGATCAAACAGAATCAACATAATTATCATATACATGTAGCTAGGTTTGTATTGTTTAAAACAAGTTATATAAGTGTTATAGATGGATTGAAGGTTCGATTTGAGCTAACTCTAGGCATTGTTTGGATTGAAGGATTAGTAGGGATAGATTAAGTTTAATTTGGAGGGTTTGTGCTTAAAATTCACACATTGCTTAAGTGTAGTTATGTTGGTGTTCATAAGCCCATCATATAACTTAAAATTAAACTCATCAAATTATAACTATTTTACCCCTTGTTTCTTTTCAACTAAAGATAAATTGAATATGTACATTTTGTGTCACTTAATATATGTGTATTACCTTTAAAGGTATAAATGTAGGCAAATTAATTGTATAGCATGTGTTTTATAAACACTCATCATACTCAATCTCTTATTCCATCACTCCTAATTCATTTCTCTATCATTGAATTACCAAACAAAACCTAAAAAAATTAATCAAGGAATTTAGAAGCAGTCTACTTTTTTGACACGCGTTACATGAAAAATACAAAAATTAATTATTTTCGATTCTTTTCCTTGGTTGGGAAATCATGATATGAAGATAGAAATAACACAGAATATGTAGGTTTGCAAAAGAAAAAAAAACAAACAAACAAAGAGTAGAAACCAAAGATGTCAGATCCCTCATCTGATGATCTCATCTTCGACTAATTATGCAGTCTGATTTCGGACAAACTGAGCGCATCTAAGATGCCAATTTTGGATTTGAACTATGCAAATCATGTTAGATTGTACTACTGCACCTGGTCATTTTTCAAAGTTAGAATCATCTATTATGTATATACAGCAAGGAGCTGCTTGTGATGGCTGTTGGATGGCTCGATCGATCGATGGTACTCGGAGGAATTGCATGGCTGATCTTACGTACTGTGCACACGTCGAGTGTGCATATATGTGGAGTGTGTACTGCTACTGCATGAATGGCTGCCAACTGGCTCACCATAATCGATCAAAGTCGCATGGATATTGTGGACGTAGACGTCAAGTGTTTGAAGTGTCAACGACAACAGTTCAATTGGCTTCTTAGTTGAATGCATCATGCATGGTCAGTGAGTAGTTTTGGTCCTTTTGGACATCATTCCAGCTAGCTGGGATGAAGAAGAGTGATCCTTGGCGTAGCAACCTAAATTAATATCCGAAATCCTATAGTAAGATCTTGAAGTTCAACCAACTAAAATATTTATAATTTGTATGTTAGGAGTTTTGGAAATGTACATGTGACTGATGCTGAGGATTGAAAAAGGCTATTTAATGGCTCCATTTTCGCTCTTGGCCTCTACTGTGCATATAGGATTAATGTAGAATTGTGATATTATTTAGTGTATTTATAATGAAAATCCAAAGGATAGAAAAAGAAGCGATGATATCGCAATGTTAATGTGACGCTAATTATGATATATTTTACCTCAATAACACATCTATTTTTTTTTTTCCTCCTCGTACAATTTACAATGCATTATGCACATTCATCACAATAGAAAGTAATGTCTTAACATTCATGACAATTGAAAGTAAAGAATAGTGCATATAAAAGAACTAATGACATCACAATTGTTAATAACATAACAAATTATTATCACTATAATAGTTATAAAAGTTTCTATCCTAAATTTGATAAATTTCACTAAATACCCTCCAACTTTGACGTTTTTTATAATTATACTATCATTCATCTTTTAACTTATTTCACTAAATATACTTTCGACCGATAATATTTAGTTCCTCGATCATTTCATTGATGTTGCACATTATTTTAAAATAAAATTATACAAAACATTAAAAAAATTAAAAAAAGAGGGGTCAGAGCGCTTGTCACAGAGCATTTTTCGTGACACGACGCACGAAGCCTCGCGACACCAATGCCGCTCAACTTAAAGTTCTCGATCGCTCAGCACCGAATCATAGAATACATGCAATCACTATGTAATATTACGGAGTACCAAATTATCCGCCTTTAGGGCATTATTTTGTAAGACCATCCTTATGAATGGTCAAATTACGTTACCCATAGAGTACGTTTTTTATATTTTTCATTTTATAATAAGACTCTTATACCTACGATACATTAGGGAGAAATTCATTAATGCCTTCTTGACCCAGATCTATATCATATTTAATACAAGCAAGCTTTCTTAATTCTAGCGTCTGTCCTTGAGCGTGGAGTGGTGATGCATGCAAAATATAACATATATTTAGTATTACATTTAATCTTATTTGAAATTATTTTCTAATAGCATGCATCATTTTATGGGCTTATTTACATTAATTTTACTTAGTCTGGTCGGATCGGATTGGGTCAAGTCGGTGATCGGGTTACCCGACCAAAATTTTTCTTTTTTTAAATTTTCTTTTTTAATATAAAATAGAATTTATTATTACATTTATAATACAAAATAAAGTATTTTTAAGTACCAAAAATATTATTTTAAATATGTATATACTTTTCTACATTTAAAATAGTTTATTTTATATTTTTGATATAAAATTGTTAAATTAAATTTAAAAACGTTTAAAATTAAAAAATAAAAGAAAAAAATGGGTCTATCAGGTCGGGTCGGGTCAACACGGGTTGAAATTTTTTAACCCGAACTCGACCCGACCCAAAAGGGGTCGGATCGGGTCCATCCGGTGAACACCTATATCGATGACCCTTCTCGATGTCCCATAGTACCTCGGCTGCCCTTCGGACTTTAAGCGCTCAAGCGCTTGCATTAGTACATCAACGCGCTAATGTCATGGACCCATGACGAGTAGTCCAACATCTTTGTCACGTCTGTGCTCGAATGCCTATAAGAGCGACTCTCGACATAGTTGTCTCGATCATAAATCTTCCATTGCAAACTCAAAACAAGCTTGCCTGGGTGTCCCTTCGCTTAGTTGCTGCACGAAGTCTCATGTTCGAGAATGATCTTGTGACAAGTGGTATCAGAGCAGTTCATCCTGCTTAGATCCACACGACGATGACTCATTTGTGATCGTCGTGATGTACCCTGGCATAGGAAAAGTTCTTTCGCTCAAAACCTCCACTATGTCCAGGTGCACTAGTACCATGGTCTTTAATCATAGACGCCAATGATGAATGCTTGGCAAGCTTCATCATCGCACACCCAGTCGTGTCCTGCATTAAGTTTTTCATACACCTGTGTCATGTCAAGGAATGTCCACTCTAGCAGATCATCACTCCATATATGCAATCAAAAATTTTAAAGTGTCGCGCTACGTCAAGAAGAGTGTCCTTATGCTCTGCTACGAAGGACTTGTGTTACTCATACCATAAGATCGCACTGCAGAACCGCTGTGTAACTTGGAGTACACATGTCACATTCAGGGATTGTCATTATGCATAGTCATGACAATTTGGCATTGCTCAGTATCTGGTGAGGTCGCATCGCATGCCCAGTCATACGACGTGAAGCGCACAACCGCTCCACGAGAGAAGTTGGCTCATGATTAAGCATCAAGATTCATGGTCCCTTTCGGCTACGAAATATCATTCACAAGCATCATATCGTGCCCTAGCCTTGCCTATCGCGCCAAGATGATTTTCACAAATGGGGCAAAGCATTGATTACTTGCAAACACTTGGGGATGAGCTATGCTTGCCTCGTCAAGTGTCGTCCCGCAAGCGATGCAATGTCACCCATCGAGAGTTGGCACGAACCTGCTATATGCCAACGCAAATCAACGACTCAACCCCAATGACCAATCTGGCAAATGGTCTGAACGTCGAGCATTTGACAAACCTTGGCATGCTGCTGCCAAGCATTTCGCTGCCAACGCCTTCGAATGAAGATGGAGGTAAAGTTGAGAGCTCATGCCATCAGTTCTCTAACAACAATCCGCTCACCCAAGCAGAGCATCTTCAAGAGCATCTCATTGGATCGATAAAGACCCGGAGCATCTACTCTTTCATGAGAGTTAGTCGCCCGGTAAACAAGTATGTCAGAGGTGCATGGTCTTTGTCGACAAGCACAATGGTAGTACTTTGTCTGAATTGTGGATGAACGAGTATCAAAGGTGCATCCTCTTCGTGAATGAGCACAATGATATCACTTCATCCATACCCAAAGGTGTTGCCGAAACTTCAAAGAAAGTTTCAGAATCAGAAGAAGGCATATCCTAAAAATCTTGCAAGATGCGGCGATTTGTGATGGCGATGTCATCGCGACAATGCGGAATGTGGCAACATGGATTCCATTGAAATACGGGACGAATGCGGACGCTAGTTAATCAACTATGTATGCCCTGACAAGTTAGGACTGGATGCCAAGATTGTTCAGCATTAGCCAGATGGGCATGTTGAAGGAGGACGTGAAAGGTATCACCGAGCTCCACCTACAGTATTCTTAGGGGGGATGAAGACTCAACGTTTGCGGTCTTCAACAAAGGAGGAAGTCTTGGACTAGGACGGAGTCGGGACAACATGATTGTCCAACATTTGCTCACTAGTCGCCATTATCAAATCAGTTAGTGTCAAGACAAGTGTCATGCCACCAAAGCTCTTGGACAAGGGCAATGATGGGGGAGAGAAGCTCAAGTCGCAAAGAACAAGTCACATGCTCAAGACAAAGGTGAAGCCCATCTAAGCAGAAGGATTGAGTCGATACACAACAAACATGAGGAGACTCCCGTCGCTCACTATAGCGATTCAAAGCAGACAAGATATAGAGTGTCATATCAAAGAACCTTCCTCCGTCCCGAACCATCGAAATCTCAAATGACCATGAAGGGTAAAGTGGTCTTATGCTCTTCATTCAGCGGATGGATGACTCTACGTTGTAGTCATCTGCAACATAAAGACATTGAGATGAAATGCAACGAGTGAGGGGAGACTCTTGTCGCTCGCATAGTGACCTAAAGCATCTGAAGCAGACAAGTTGCAAAGGTTCCCATCAAAGAGTTTGTGCTGCCTCAAGCCGATGGAATCCCAAAATGACCATAAATGGTGAGATGGTCCCATACTCTGCATTCAATGGAAGGAAGACCTTATGTCGCAATCGCCTACAACATGAGGGCATGGAGTCAGCTCATGCAGATCATATGATAAGACTTTCAACATGTTCTGCCAAGATTTTGAAGCAACTCTTTACCCGAGCTATTCATGAAGTCATCAAGAGTTGTTTCAGCCCAAGAAGCCAAACCAAATAAGTTGACACTATGCAAGTCTAAAAAATTTGAAGCCAACAAAAACTTGATAGAAGGATAGTTGCTTGATGAAGTCAAATCGCACAGATGGCAGACTCCACTGGCGCTGCATAAGTAATAACTCCGGATTGGAAGAAGGATCTATAAACGAAGCAAGCCTGAGGTAAGAGTCCTCAGCGAGTCCCATATTGCAGACATTCCTAGCATTGCATGACGTTGATAAAGTAGAAGTCAAGGCGAAAAAAGTGGATTCCAAAGAAGATATGCGAGGTCACGATTGAAGACGAAGACCCTGAAGAAGCCCAGACAACGGCATTAGGGGCGTCGCCGACTTTGGTGGAGGAAAATATCACGGGGCATTTTTTTTCGTAACACGACGTGCGAAGCCTCGTGACACTAGTGCTGCTTAACTTAAAGCTCTCGACGTCAACACATGCAGTTGTCCCGCACTGCGTAATATTGCGAAGTACCAAGATATTCGTCCTTATGGTATTATCTTGTAAGGCCATCATTATGAATGGTCAAGTTACATTACTCGAAGAGTATGCCTTTTAAAAGTTCCAATTATGATCATCATTAAAATAATAAAAAATTAAAATTTAAAGAATAAAATAATAAAGATTTTTAAAAATAAAAAGTGTTAAGTAACATTAAACTTTTGTAACTATTTAATTTTTTTAAGAAAAAAATACTTTCACATCATTATTTTTTGTTTCTATTTAAAATGATAAACAAATAACTTTTTTGAAAAAAAAAAGACAGTAGCCCTATAAAAATAAGTTGTCGCCTCATGTTAACCTTAGAGGGGATTAGAAATAATAGACCCTTTAAGACGTACTGTGTTTTTTATTTTTTTATTTTTTTCACTCTATATTTTTATTATTTGTTTTTTAATGATGAATATGATTAAATTTTTTAAAAAGTAGAGCGATTATGTATAAAATTTTGAAAAATTGAATGAATATATAAATATAAAATTAAAATTGAGTGAATGAGAAAAAAAATGATGACTTGACATTTTTCTTTTTTAAAATTTAACATAAAGAACAGAGAAAATTTTAATGCGGCCATTATATGAAGTTTAATAAGTACAATATTATAAAATAAAATTGAATAACCATATTAAGAATATCACTACAGCCCAAAGTTTTACTCATGCATAATTGCCACTTTTGCATGTTTGTTTTGGGCTAAGATATATGGACTTTCTTATTGGATTGCTCCAAAAAAAGTTATCCAAACAAGTTATTAGTTTGGCTTAATTTATTAAGAACAAGAAAGAAAATAGAAAAATAGTTTCTTTTCGATATGACGTAACTTAATTTTACTTAATTCAGATGCATTTGGCAAGAAGAACTTAGGAGAACAAGGATGAATCAAATCATAATTCTCACTAATTCTATCAATCATTAACGTGATTTTGGATCATGCACGTTTAACCAAGGACGAGCTCGTGGAAAAATTTGAGGGCCAGCATATATTATAAAATTAATCAATATTAGAATAAACCAAAAATAAATATTACAAAAGTAAGCATTTCACCTACGCAAAGGGAGTAAATTTTAACCCATAAAAAGAGCATTTTAGCAATGCTGATATACCAAGTGCAGATTAAGATACATTTTATAGTATATGAAAATGGGAAAAAATGTGTTTGTGACTGTAAAATGGTATTCATATGACGATTATAGACAATTCTTTGTTATATCACAGCTCGCAATATAGAAGACAAACTTGCCATCGCAGTCAAAACCTTTGTGCATATTAGAAACTTTACTTCTTAAATTATTCTGTGCAAATAAAAAATTCCATTTAATCATATATTAGCATATCATCATTTCTTTATCTTCATTTCATGATTAAAACGGTTAAGTCAATTGAACTATTTTTCCAATATATTCTACTATTGTGAATGGGTGATGATTAGCAATTCGATTCAAATAGCACAGATACAAATAAAAAAAAAAATCTATTTTTTTTTACTAACATTACATCATTTTTTTTAGTAACAATCAATTATAACAACATATATGTGCATATGTAAATTCAGGAAGAAAGATTATTACACGAATATCGAGCTAAATCAAAAAATAAAAAATTATGCATGTTTGATGTAGTGCTTGTTGTTATCTGCTCCAGTGATTATAAAGAAGAGGTTGATGCCTCTTTTGTTGAGGTGAGAGCAAATGTTTTTTTCCTATTTTTTAAAAAAGCATCTTAATCTTTAAGTTTTTTATCGAAAAAATTCCATTATTGGATCACTATTCATCGAACCATTAAAGGAGAAATAAAACAGATCTGCCTGCCCCCTCATTTCATGACATTATCTTAGATTAAAAATGCAGTCTGATTTCAGACCATACTGAGAGCACGTCTAAGGAGTTAGATTTGGACTTGCACTGTGCAGATCACACGTTAGATCCGGCCACTAGTGCACCTTGTTATCTCATATAATCAAATACTTAGATTAGATCCCACGAAACTTTGGCCACACATTTATTTCTGCATATACTGCAACATGGTCTTCAACCATTGGATCCATTTCGCCATCAAGTCATAAAATCTAATAATCAAATTATTGTGGACAGCTCCAGCTGTGGCTAGTAGTGTGCTATACATGGACAGCACTAATCAGATCTTGTGCAATTATTATATTATGTCGATAAGAAATCACGATGCCTGCCATTGGGGGGTGGTGGTGGTAGTAGGTCCAAGATGATCTTTTGGACTCTTGCTTCTGCTCGTGGTCCAAAATGCCACTGCATTAATTCATACCACCACAAATGACTCCTCTGTTTACTTTACTTCATTACTTCTACCACCACAAACCTCATTTGTGTTCAGTTCAATGCACGTTCAACGAGTCTCACTCTTCCCGGTTTGCTAATTCAAAATCAGATTGTATTCGAAAACAAGAAATTTGACAGGAACTCTAAGTCCTAACTTTTGACACACACGTGAAATAACAGTGTACAAGGAATATTGAGCTGAACGTTATTGTCTTGACAGTACATAGTGTTGGAAATATCAATCTTGACATTATATATTGTCTTCCTACTGAATGACAGTAAACAATGTTCTTGCTCATGTGTTCAATCCTCGACATTATCAATCCCCCATACTTGCACATAAACAAAAATTAGAATCATTAACACCAAAATGAATGATGAATGTGCAAGTGTTCAAAGCTCCCTGCATCATGTTCCCTTTTGCACATCTATAACAACGCAGTCTGTGCAAGAATAAATAAGATAGGCAAGGAAAGAATGAATACAATTAACTAATCTGTAAAGCTCAAAGCAAAGAAACGTGAACCTTGATTTGCTCGCAGCAATTGGACTCGTATTGTAAGATTAACCCCCCCAAAAAAAAGGAACAAAAAAAAAAATGGTTCCATCATTTCCTCCACTTCCTCCTCATGATCTCGAGTAATATCTCGTTCCATGCGTCGATCGGCCCCGGCAGGCACCAGTGCACGCAGTCGTTCTGCACTCTCTCTCCGACGCCGTTGGCGAAAGGATTCGGGTGCATGTAAGGCCCCGGGTGGCCGTCCGGCCTCAGCAGCGCCATCTTGGTCACGTCCAGTGCCTCGAAGCTCAGCGGTCCTCCTCCGGCGCCGCTGTCGGCCGCGGCCGCCACCTCTTCCACCTCTATCTTCCTCATCAGGGCGTCCATGTACTCCATTTCCTTCTCTTCCTCCTTGTAAGGCACCGTCTTGGGGCACGCCCCGGCTTTGTCCCACTCGCCCTCGAAATGCGCGGGCGAGAAGGTGGTGAGTACTACGAGCTTGTCGGAGGAACCGTCGTGCCTTTTGCGGACCTCGGACAGAGTCGTCTTGACCGCCGTGCGGAAGACGTCGAAGAAACCGATCTCGGTGTAGTTGAACTGGGGGCAGCTGTGGCAGCCGAGGACCACTCCGTTCTCGTGGTATATGGCCGAGTGGAGGTACCAGTGGCCGAACGAGAAGACCACCATGTCCATCCGATCCAGCTGCGACGCCCACCGCTCGTCCGCGGTCTCCAGGTAGAGCTTGTTGTAGTTGATGCCCAGCGCCTCCGCCTTCTCGTCCCCTTTGACGAGGAAGGGCGACCAGAAGATCGAGACGGACGCATTGTACTCGCGGAACAACCATCGCCGGAACTTGTTCTCCTCACCCGCCCGGTAGACCAGCTCCGGCTGCGACGCCGTGGACAGGAGGCAGAGCAGGGACTCCAGCTGGTTCCGGGCCATGGAGTCGCCGATGAAAGCGAGGTGCCTGTTTTCAATCATCCGGAGGAAGGACGCCGGGTCGAAGTCCGGCAGCTCGCACTGGTTCGGCCGCCACCGCCAGTGGAGGTAGCCGGTGTCCGGCCGGCCGTGGGCCATGCAGTTCTGACCCTCCTTGATGGTGCCGCAGCTCGTGCCGTTGTACCGAGGCCCTCGCGCGTCCTGGACCCATCGACCATCGGCGAAATCGCAGGGTGGGAGGTCTTGGACCTTTTGGCTTTGTCTCTGGCTCTGGCTCTCGCTCTCGCTGTTTCTGTGGCCATGGCTTTCCTCCGGTTCAACTACTTTACTACCTGTACAAAGGCAACAGTTATGAACTCTGAACATGCACACAACGAATTACAGGAACTGGAGCACGCACACAGCAGGAGAGATGGGAAGTAAGGTACGCACCCTGCTGTGGCAGATCAGGAGGAGCTTGGAGGGGCTGAGAAGGAGCACTCCGGCGGGCGACGGCGGGTTCTTGCGTTGAAGGGGGGAGAGGGAAGAGATAGAGATGGAGGACGGCCACGGGGACGAGAATGTAGAGAGAATAGGTGACGAGCTTCCTAATGAGGGCATGGCGAGGCTGGATGCTGCCGCTGTTGTTGTGATGTTGGTGGTGGTGGTGAAATGTTGTGCCCATCTGCGTTTGTTGCTAGCAGCTCTGTCTGCTCACCAAGCAGGCAATCTGTGAGAGGGGGGAGACTGGAGAGAGAGAGGGGGGAGAGAGAGAGAGAAGAAGGAAGAGATAGAGAGGGGGAGAAGCACGAGGAAGGATCATTGCATTGGGTCAAATGACATGGTTGCCTCCTGCTGTCTTTGACGGTGGGTCCGCAGGCTGCACTCTTTTCCTCCTCCTTTTTTTTTCTTTTTTACTTTCTTTCTTTATTCCAATTTCAATTTCTAGAATGTTTATTTTTCTGGATCTAAGACCCAACAATTAATAAAAGTTTTTTTTTTTCACACGAGAGCAGATCTCAGTAATCTAATTTCAAAAGGTCAAATACTAAAAGCTTTGACCACCGTAATCAGTAAATTAGAATAATAAAGACCTATTAGTTTTGGACAGCCGGGAAAAAATAAACGATCTATTAGTTTTTTTCTCAAAAGTTAACATAATAATAAAATACATTAAAAGTAATAATATATATACTCTCCAAGTATTTATGTTTTTTATTTGTATTCACAAATATTCTTTGTTTAACTCTTTACTCTCTAGTGTTAATCAGTCACTAAAAATGTCGGCAAACATTTATTACCGCAAAGTGGTCTTCATAACTTTCGAGAATTATCAAATGGGCAAGCGGCAATTATTAAGTTGTATGCATAATCACGTGTGTATAAAAGTTAATGTATAAGCTAACCAGGATCTAAGTATAGTGATTCACACTTCTTGACTACGTTGTTCTCTTACAAAAAATAAAAATAAAAAAAACATTTAACATCAAAATAAAATAAATCCCACGCGCGTACAACGATGCATGACAAATTGCACGCCTTTTTTTAGAAGGCTGGAAACGTGATTACAGAATTGTGTTCATATTTATGCGGAATAAATTATATCATCTTATTATTTTTTAAAAAAATAAGGGTTATTTTTTAAAACTTTCATTCAACTAAATTTAATGATTTTAAATTTTTATCATGATTTTTTACTTCAATAATTATTAGTTATTCGATTAACTTTTTTATTTTTTTATTTTTTTCTATTTATGAAAAGACTAAAATATTCTTCCATAAAGTATTCTTTATTTTAATGCTTAAAATAAATAAAATAATAATATAAAATTTAAAATATGAAAAAAATCTTTGACATTATTGACATATCAAAATATTTTATTTAAATATCAAAAGAGAAAATAAGAGATTTTACATTTTTTAGAAATAGAAAAATTAAAGATAAGAAAAAAGTCAATAAAATCATAGGAAAGGATAGAAATAGAAATCACAATAAAATTTGGGAAAATTATAAAAAAAAAAGAATAATCCTAAAAGAAAGGACATAATTACCGACTTGGACACCTGGACAGTCACTTTTTAAAAATAGAACAATTATACTATTATTTAAATAAGAAAAATGTTAAATTTTCCTAACTCGTCCTCCTAATAATACTTCTAACATTCACATAATTAAAATACTCAAAAAAATTAAGAAATTTACGATGCATGACATGACTTGTTAGGAGATTTTTTTAGGTTGATTTTTAAGGATATAGCAACACTCTTTAAATGAATATTACTATCGGACGGTTATCTTGGATTTGATAAAAGAAATGCAATACCGGTGGAGCAGAAACCTAAACATTTAATACAATTTGAAACGAAAAAAGGTAAGAAATTAAGACTTTCAATATTAACTATGTTAAGAAAAAAATAAATTCAATTAATTTGGTTAACAATTAAATCATTAAAATGCAAAAAAGTATACTTTTAGATTAGTTCCAATGTTACTAATTTTTACAAAATAGAAAAAGGAATATGGTTACTATTTTAATCAATGAAATCCAACTTTTGACTTTTGCTAGTTCAACGTAAAATTGGAACGAGAGGTCATCAATGAGTGACCTACTCTACAATTAGTATATAGCACATCTTATTATCAATTGAGTGACTATGAATCGAACAAACTTATCACAGAAAATGTATCAAAATTATTTATGATTATTTAATTAACTATGCAAAAGTAATTATCTATAAAAAAATATGTAGGCGTCTTGGAAGTCAAATTTGTTATTGAATTAATTATATAAATAAATAAAATGTTCCTCCAAAGAAAAAAAAACAGAGTTTTCCTTTGAAAAGAAAGAAGAAAAAAAAGTAACGCTAGTGATGCATTAATTGCCTCTGCAAATTTTGCAGACAGTAGAACGAGAATCCACATCCAATGGCGTGGTGGATACGCTACAAAGTGTGACTTTACAACTCGTTCCAACAACTTCGCCGCCTGCATTATACAATGTATATATACATTACATTGTATTGTGTAGTGTGTGCTGTGCTGTGCCGTTTGAGTGAGATCCTCGCCTCAACAAATTTGCTCCTGTTCTTTTTCATATGACGAAGTTTTGAGTAAATTTTAAATGAGTAAATTATTCAAATATTCTCCGATAAAATTTTATTATTTTCTCGGCGCTCCTAACTTTACTTTCTAATAATAATATTCTCCATCT
This sequence comes from Pontederia crassipes, assembly GCA_030549335.1. Classification (NCBI taxonomy): domain Eukaryota; kingdom Viridiplantae; phylum Streptophyta; class Magnoliopsida; order Commelinales; family Pontederiaceae; genus Pontederia; species Pontederia crassipes. Next base: position 49,913,253 of record CM060186.1, on the reverse strand, counting down.
TTTAATTTATTTAGTCAAATATTATTTTCACCAGTTATAAAATGTTAGGTGATCGATATCTTTTTTTTTTCTCCACCTAAATATTTACTGACATGATAACATTAAAAAAATGAAAAATATGTCACATAAGAAAAGAAGAAGGGGGGCATTGCCCCTCCCTCGGTGACCATCGACAGTCACCGGAGAAAGACGAGGCCCCCCTCTTTCTTTACGCGTTGGCAGAGAAGGAAGGGTCCCCCCTCCTTCACGCTCTAGAGGGCGACGGGATGCCCCCCCCCCCCCCCTCCCTCGCGACCTCACATCGGAGGTCATGGAAAGAGGACCGTCACCCTCGTCTTTCCTTGTCAGCGCCAGTGTGAGGTTGCAAAGAGGGGGACCGTCATCCTCGTCTTTCCTTGTCAACGCCAGTGCGAGGTCGCAAAGAGGGAGACCGTCATCCTCGTCTTTCCTTGTCAGCGCCAGTGCGAGGTCGCAGAGAGAGAGACCGTCACCCCCTCTTTCCTCGTCACCCTCGGACGCGCACAAAGAAAAAGGGGGCCTCGCCCCCCTCCGACGACCGTCGGTGGTAACAGAGGAAGGGGTGACGACCCCTCCTTCACTCTTCTATGTGTCATTTTTTATTTTTTTTAATATTTTCACATCAATAATATATATGTGGAGGAAAAAGAAGATGTCGCGTCAGTTATCCGACTAAGAAACTAACGATCGACGATGAAAAAGGCATTCAGTGCAATAGTTAAAATATGGAGGGTATTCATATTACAAATTAATATTGGATGGATGAGCAAATGTCAAAATTGAAGGACGTTTAGTGTAATTTACTCAATTTTAAAAATTAGCCTCTTTCTTAATTTTATTTTTAAATTTTACCTTTTAAATTATCCTCAAACTGGATAAATTACACGAATGGTCCTCAACTTTGAGTCGATTTTCAAATGGTCCCCTAACTTCAATTTGTAATCAGAACGTCCATCATCTTTTATTTTCTTGCACGATTAGTCTTCTTGACTGGTGACAGTGGGTTTTCCGATTGCCTTACATACGTGACCGACACATAAGCTATTTCTCTCTCATCCACATCATTTAACGCTCCAAACTAGATAAATTACACGGATCATCCCTCAACTTTGAGTCGATTTCTAAACAATCTCCCAACTTTGATATTATTGCACGATTCATCCACTTGATCGATAAAAAATAGTCTCCCGATTATCTTTCTCCCTCGCCCACGACGAGGGAGTTTAGGGGTGCCGACTCCCCTGAGCGAGCTCGCCCGCGACGGCGAGCTTGCTCGGGGGGCACCGGCCCCCCTTTCTCCCTCGCCTCACGTGAGGGAGAAAGGAGGGCCGGCGCCCCCCATGCGAGCTCGCCCGCGTCGACGAGCTCGCCAGGGGGCACCGGCCCCCCCTTTCTCCCTCGCGCGTGGCGAGGGAGAAGGGGGGGGGGGCGCCCCCTGAACGAGCTTGCCGGCGGGCAAGCTCGCCCAGGGGGGCGCCGGCCCCCCTTTGTCCCTCGCGCAAGGGGGCAGGCACCCCCCTTTCGCTCCGACGACGCGAGGGGCGACCACCCCACGCAATCATTTTTTTTTAGTTATTTTTATATTTATTATTATATATTATTTAATATAAAAATAAATTAACTCTTAAGGAAGGGGTACAATGGTCTTTTCACAAATAAAAAAAATCAAAATTAATATAAAACTTCACGAAATTGAACGGAAGGATCAAACTAGAAAAATTGCGATAGTTTAGGTACCCAAAAAATGAAGTTCGTAGTTTGAGGTTATATGTGATATTTCGCGATAGTTCAGGGGAGGTTAGAGGAAATAACCCTTCTTTTTTCATTACATTTTCTTCACGCCGCCAACACCTACAACAAAAAAGGAAGATGCCATCCCCTATGCGAGTTCCAATGAATTCGAAAAGGAGGGGGACGCTTCCCTTTTTCGTATCGCAATGAAAAAGGGAAGTGTTGCCCTCTCGGTGAGATTCGACAAACTACTAAAGGGAGGACGCCCCCTCTCCTCATTTTTGATTCGTCGGTGTGTAGAGAAAATGATACTCCCCTTTTCTTGTAGTCGACACATAGAGGAGTGCCGCTCCCTCCTTCTTTTTATTTTTTAATTATTGTTATATTATTTTTTATTTTTATTTTTAAATATTATGTCACGTAAGAAAAAAATTGATAAATTACTAATATTAAGTGAAACGGAAGTTGGTGAAAGAAGATAACAATTGGCGAATTTTATAATCAGAACATTCTTCATCTTTCATTTTCTTGCACGCTTAGTCCTCCTGAACGGTGATAGTGGGTTTCCCAGTTGTCTTGCTTACGTGATGAATTTTCTCTCTCCTTCACGTCGTTATAAAAATTAAAAAAAATAATAAAAATGAATGAAGTTTCCACATCATTAAAAAATTTAAAAAATAAAAAAAAATCAGGAGCGAGAGGAGGGGGCGACCGCCCCTCTCTCTCTCCAACACGAGAGCTCGAGCTCGTCGGAGCTCAAGCAGAGGGAGGAGGGAGGAGGGGGCGACTGCCCCTCCTTCTCTCTCTCACAGCGCAGGAGAGAGAGCTCGAGCTCGAACTCGTCGGAGCTCGAGCTCTCTCTCTCTCCAGCCGTGCCGGAGAGAGCCTCTCTCCAGCACGAGCTTGAGAGAGAGGGGCGGTCGCGCCCCTCTGCTCGAGCTCCGACGAGCTCGAGCTCCGACGAGCTCGAGCTCTCGTGCTGGAGAGAGAGGGAGGCAGTCGTCCCCCTCCTCTCGCTCTTGATTTTTTTTTATTTTTAAAATTTTTTAATGACGTGAAAATTTCATTTATTTTTATTATTTTTTTAATTTTTATAATGACGTGTCAGATATAAAATGATGTGGAGGAGAGAGAAAATTCGTCACGTAAATAATGCAATCAAGAAACCCACTATCACCGATCAGGAGGACTAAGCGTGCAAGAAAATGAAAGATGGATGACGTTCTGGTTATAAAATGAAGTTGGAGGACCAATTAAAAATCGACTCAAAGTTGAGGGACCATTCGTGTAATTTACCCACCAAATATTAGAAATATTTTAATTTACATAAGATAAAACACTAATTATACTCATCCGATTCAAAAATATCCAAATCCATTTAATAATTTTTCTGTTCTCGATTTCATAACGAAGGGAAAATCAAATATCATTTGTCAACGCGTTTATCGCGTTTGGAAATATATAAGAAGTCGCAAAATTGCATTTATTAAGTTTATAATATTTTTCTTTTTGAAAAACAAATATTTTTTTCATGTATTTAGTTGTGTATCAACAAGTCAAAAGGATGTGATATAAATATTATTTTATCTGGGATACGGAAATGGACAACCTTCATATTAATTGTGAGTGTGGTCTAAATTTTCGTTTTACGTAAATAATTACGAAATTTAAATTAATTATAAATGTAGTTTATTACTCTTCTTTTTTTCCTTAGAAAACTATGAATTTAACAATGGTTGGGTCATCGACATGTCGCTAAAAGTTTAAATTCAAGAATACCAAACATTACTATTTCGTCATTTTAGTTCACACAATTGCGATGCCATATAAAATCAATTAAAGTTTAAAATATATTAAAAACAATATTTTTTATTTTTAAAATTTAATAAATTTTGAACAAATTTTTATAATAAATATAATTATTAGATAACATACAATCAACTTTTATACGATTAACCAACAAATCATGATCGTTAGATTATGGTTATATGGTTGAGATCCAATAGCAATTAAATTTAATGTTAAATTATTAAATTTAATCTCAACTATTAAATTTAAATTCATTATATATATATTGGTTGTACAATTTTTTATTGCATATTACTTAAACTTTTTTTATAATATATCATGCTGTAAAATTATTTTTTTAGCATGAACGCCTAAATTCTTAGTAACGAAAATATAAAATAATGACGTGTAAAATCGTTCTACACATATGTGTTCTTTATATATAAAATTTCAGAACAAGATATGAGTGGACGAGAATCATAACTAAAACCACTGCATCAGTTGCATAAACGTCCAAACATTTTAGTTAACTTTGTGTTCAAAGTTGGTATACAGTTGCATGCACGTCCAAAGGTTTTAGTTATCTTTGGGTTCTATAAATCTAAGACTTCTTATATATATATATATATATATATATATATATATATATATATTCTTGAACATGTAATAAACAAAGAATAAAATAAAAAAAAGTTAATTGGACGTGACATGAAATTTACGAGTTATTATCACTGGCTTAAATAATACCCTGGATTACCGAAACAAAAATTATACTTCAAACTTTTAATAGAAAAATATTGTCCATCGTCAAATTTCAGGTCATTTGTCTTTTGGGGAGGCCCAAAGCCCAAAGGCCACTATGAGAATCAATTCTGTTTCAGCCCAAAACTTATAAATATACACACAAATTTCAGGTCACTGTCTTTCGGGGGCCCAAAGTCCGCTATTAACAAGGAATCAAACTCCATTGCAGCCCAAAACTGAACACGGACAGAAAGTAGAGCGGGAAAAAGCCCTTGTTTTCCTTTTTTTTTTCAGGTGTAGAAATGGAAGAAAACCCAGTGGTCGTGGACGGAGGCGGCAGCCTCGGCGGCGAGCAGCTGAGGAGGGTATGCGAGGTCCGGGGAGTCATCGCCGACCAAATTATCATGTACGATCGTACTTCCGGCATCCCTACCATTCATACCCTCCTTTCCATATGTTTGTTGCTCGTTTCCTCCTTTTAACGCTTTCTGTGGACTACTCCGCTTATCCTTTCGTCGAGCTCGAGAAATTGTATGGGAATAACAAGTATGCGCTTAACTTGAATTTCTGATCTATGAAAGGGATAGCTTCTTGTGAATCGTCGACTTCTTAGTTCGTAGTTGTGTTTGAGAAATGCTTTATAGATAAGCGAAGATCGAAACTAAGATCATATTTGTGTTGTTTTGTCTAGTAAGGTTCAGAGCATGTCTTGGGTGCATTGTATGAAATGTTAGTACTTCTGCCGTCTCTACACGTACAAGTGTGGGATAAATTTTACATAATGCAATTTTGGTACACAATAGTAGGCTTGCATGATTGGTTCAAATCTCTCTGACTAGGGCTTGAAATAAGTTGACGTGAGCCACTCGTGACTCCGTAGTTCATATTTATTGTTTTTTTATAAATAAGATTTATTATATTTAATCTAGTATATCATAAAAAAAATATATTTAACTTGACAAGCTAATAAGTTAGGTTCGACATTAAAAATTAATAAACAAGTCAGACTAAGCTTATGCACCTAATTTGTTATAAGTTATAGGTCGGGTTTAAATATTTTTATTTTTCAGCCTTAGCCTATTTAGGTGGAAACTTAACTTGACCTAACTCGTGTCCAGCCCCACCTTTGACCTATCATTTTATCTTTTTTCTAATTAACTTCAGTTTAACAAATGCATTTTTACTCATATACTTAAATGAATAAAATTATTAATTTTATTAATTTGTCCTCTTTTATATTGCATTCTTCAATTGTATAACTTTAATTTGATTTAATGTGCACTTTGGCATTCATTGTATTTTTTCCCTTCATTATGACTCTCAATTAGTTACATAAGTAATCAATGAAGGTGATTAGTTTTAATTTATCAAAATTTACTAATGTGACCTATCATTTTATCCTTTTTTTTAAATTGACTTCAGTTTAACAAGTGCATTTTTATTCATATACATAAATGCATAAAATTATTAATTTTACTCATTTGTCCTCTTTTATAGTTTTAATTTGATTTAATATTTGCACTTTGGTGTTCATTATGCATTTCTATTCATTTTGACTCTCAATTAGTTACATAAGTAATCCATGAATGTGATTATTTTTAATTTATCAAAGTTCATAAATGTGACCCATCATTTTATGTTTTTTTTTAAATTAACTTCAGTTTAACAAATGCCTTTTTCTTCGTGTACATAATCGCATAAAATTATTCATTTTACTCATTTGCCCTCTTTTATATCTCACTCTTCAATTACATAACTTTAATTTGATTTAATATTTGCATTTTGGTATTCATTGTACTTTTCTATTCATTTTGACTCTCAATTAGCTAGATAAATAATCGATGAAAGTGATTATTTATTTTTAATTTATCAAAGTTTACTAATGTGTACTATGATATATATGGATCAACATTGAATTTTAATTTCTTGATGGTGTAGAGTGTTCGTGTTCCAATCCGAATAATCCTATATATTATTTAAATTCATAATTAAATATTTAATTATTGCATAAAATATATTTCTTTATTATCTATTTAGTTTAAAAATAATTCTAATATAACCAATTGACCTAGAAATCATATCTTAGTATCGTCAAATGTGATTTTGAACATTTCGTTAAATTTATGTATAATTAATTTTAACAATTCAAGTAAAACATTTTTTTCTATCTTAAATTTTTATTACTGACAAATAGAAGTAGTGCTATGAAAATAAATTTTAATTTTTATCAAATAATTTGGTTGAAATGTGAACCCACTCAAGTAAAATTTTAACTCCGCCACTTGCCGTCTTTTCAATCATTTACAGTTCTGCAAACTTTTTTCGTAAGGAAGATGGAAGTTTCGCGATTTAAGTTTTAGTATTTTGTTGAGCCCATTCCCTAGATCATTGTGCAAAGTGAATGTTTGCATAAAGGGATTGAGGATTGTGTACAGATTAATGATAATTTTAAATTATTATAAATTCACTTTAAAAAGTATTTATTAATAATCACCAATGATTTATAAATCAACTACGGATCACATATGTGAACCCATTTTAATCCACTCATTCCTTAAATCCTTCATAAATGACTACATGCAAATTGCAATGATTCCTAAGAATGTATTAAATGTATTTACATTCCTCGGCTCTTTTTAGGACTGAAGGGATGACGGGTAAGGTGGTAATCTTGGACAGAAATGCGTAGTTGACCGATTCATACATGCTATATCGGATACATCTACTCATCATTTAAATGAGCAAGTGAATCAGCCCATGAGAAACGGTGCTTTTGTTCGTCCTGTTCTTTCCCGTGTGTGCATTTGGTATATTATTATCTCTTTCTCATTGGATCACTATTCTCTTGTGGATCCTCATGTGAATCTCATATTCTCCTATATGGATGGCTGTTAGAATCTCCCATGGCTAATATAATTATTTTCTGTTTCTGAGGCATAACAGGTAATTCATGTGCATTCACACTGAAATCAACTTTAATGGAGGATATGATATATCAATGGAAAATCGCAACTTGTTGTACTATTTATTATCTTTTTAATCTAGGGCGGCGTTAGGGAGAAAAATGTATGGAGTACTTTTCAAAGGTCAATGTCTTAATTATAAAATATGTTCCATCTGTTTTTTTTTTCTTTCTAGTAGCTAAAAGAAAAAGACTCAAAACTGCTAAACATGTTTAGGATCCCATATTCCCAGTATGCATGGGCTCAAATATATTTTGTACATAGTTGATAAGGAAACTGATTAACATGGATAAATGGATAATGACCTATTACATGAAAACTTGTTCGTTCGATGTTAAAATAAACATATCCAAACTATAAAAAAAATTGCCTATTAAGTATTCTTCATTTCTCTTCTCGCTCATTCATGATCAGTTAATTTTAAGTCATCAGAATCACCTAATCGTTTTAATTTTGAGTGTGCTACACTAAAATATGCATGTTCAGGTGAATTTTGTGCAGCAATTCAGGAATCTAAGTTGTTTATGTCAGAAAAAGGATAAATAATTTTGTTTTTCAACAGGATGATCACTGCAGTGTTTGTTTATTTAGTTATTTACTTATGCAAATAAGACTTACTTCTTATCTTAGCAGTTCTTTTGTACTTTAATATAAAACTTAAAGTGATTGCACCATGTTCATGCTAAAACCCTAGGAGCAGAAATATCAATGACATAGGCTTACTAGCCTGCTATGCCATAGGACAAAATCGCACAAAAAAAAAAATCTTCCATGCATATAAGGACGCAAGGTTACCGAAAGGTTTGGTTACTAATAGAACGGAATGGCGTCGTATGATCCATGTAGCCGACCCCACCTAGTGGGATAAGGCTTTGTTGTTGTTGTTTGTTGTATATAAGGACGCAAGGTAGATATGTTATGTGATTATTCGCAGGGCCGGACCAAGGGAAAAAAATGAGGTTTGAACCCTCAAATTATTGACCGACCTCCAACCAAAGCCACCACTATTTCTAAGGTGATTTCTTGTCAAAATGGTGTATCAAAATTATTTAAGGGTGGTCGATTTTAACTTTTAATCCTAAGATATATATATATATTATATGATATAAAACTAATAAAATATTAAAAATTGGGGGGAGGGGGATCAGGGCCTCGCACCCTCTACTTGGGTTCACCCCTGATTATTAGATTCAGATGTGTATTGTATTAGCATAAAGTTGCCATTTGAGATCCTAAAAAATTAAGCTTGTACAAAATGATGTTTATGGCTTGTCTTGAATGATTTTGTACACATAATTTTACCCCCTGTTTTGATTTTCTGCATCCTGCTAGGTATATTTTTCACATCTGACTTCCTCTGCATTAGGATAAGATTTGTTTCTTTCATGTACCTCGCACTGCGTCAATCTCTAGCTATGTGATCCATGACTCCAGACTGTTGTGTTGGCTTGCTGCAGTTGGAAGGCAAGCCTTCTATAATTTCTAATTTGTGCCTCCACTGAAAGCATAAGAACTCATCCAAGACCATGGCTCTTGACTTTTGCTAGTTATTTGTATTGAAAAAAAAAACTCATTAACATGGTGGACTTCAATTGGGAGATTAGTATTCCTCGATACAATGTTGTTGTATTGCGGTACTGTATATTAGTAATGAGAAATGAGAACTTGTGCAAGCTCACAATTCTAGTTAATTGATTGTGTAGATTAAGATGACCATTTTTTTAAAAAAGAAGAAAGCATCTTTGTAAGAATGTTTCCAATTATACATGTAGTATACATGGTGAAATTTATTTGCACTCATATGAATTACAAATTGATATTTGCAACAAGGTTTGACATTACTTATATGATTCAAAGGTTTAATCAACTAGTATGATTGTACGTTAAATATTTATAATCAGATTCCACATTAAACATAGAATCTATATGATTTGAAGATCTCATTAGAGTTCAACCAAAGTTAATTTACTTGAACTCCTGAAGTTGACTGTCTTGATCACAGCATGCTAACCTTGAACCTCCACCTTTTCCTGTTTATCTTTGCAGCTTGAGCTTCGGAAAGGAAAGGCTGCAAGCCCATAGTTAAGCCCTGACACCAAAAATAGCCCAGCAGTTCAACATATTGCTCAACCCACTTTCCATATGTTTCAATCATTTATCTTTCTTGTACCACATACGTGAAGAAATGATTTAAACATTTTATCTATGTATCTAATGGTTCACATGCAGCTTATGTCCAAAATTGTGTTAGCCTGCATTCATTTAGTTGTATTTTAGTTCCTTGCTGTATTTATACTTTCTTGTAATTGGAAGTTTTCACTTGGGACCTTTTGTTTTTTTTCCCTAAAGTATTGCACTGCATGCCTAATACAACTAAGGAGTTATAGAAGTGGAAGTATACGAAATCCAAGTCCTTGGAAGTCTATTATAATATGCTAACTTCCAAACGACTCAAGCAAGTTGTAGGCTACAACTCATGTCTTAGAGCAGGAACAGAAGAGATAAACAGTGCTTGTCAAGTTTCCAACTGCCCTTTGGTTCTTTTCCTTTACAGCTTGATGTTATGTGTTTCTCTTGTTGTTCTTCGGAATTTGGTGCACAATGTGGGTGGGGAGTCATTTTTTTTCTTCTGTATTATGTATGCTTTTGTATTTATGCGATGTTGATCATACCGCCCACAACTTTATTATGGGATACAATTCAGCAGCCAAAAGAGGGACGTGTGCGTGGTTACCGACCCTGTGCTTTCGTGCATGAGGAAACAATGATCAATGGAGGAGGGGGGGAGAGAGAGAGAGAGATCATCCATGGTTGTTATGAAGTCCATCTCAGTTCCCATCATGATCATGCAAAATGGAGGATCCAACTCAAACTTCGCACATCTTCTGAGACATTGGCTTATTATTATTATTATTATTATTATTATTATTATTATTATTATTATTATTATTATTATTATTATTATTATTATTATTATTATTATTATTATTATTTTAATGAATGCATGAAATATCTGAATTATCTTTTGATCTAATGCGCATTAATAGGCGAGAATTAATTAATAGCCAACTACATTCCATTTTACCTATTTACATTATGTACATCTTTTTATGATGTACTGTGCTTTTTTTTCTATTTAATATTTGTCAAATATATAGCTAATAAGGTGCTGTCCGCCAGATACTTCTACAGCTCGATCGTATATATATATATATATATATATATATATATATATATATATATATATTAAAAAGAAGATTTCAGATAGCTCCAAATTAAAGGCAGTCAAATTAAATTCTGGAATTGACAGAAGTAGTATTATTATCATTTCATACACAAGGACCAAAGAGACAACGATTGTCCATCTGCTCCTCTATCTACTCTCTCGCCATATATAAAATCAAAATTAGCCTTTTTTATTTCGTATTTCGTACCTTTTTATTATAAAAATATTAAAATGATTGCTCTCGTTCGATCCAACTCTAAAATCAATAGTTTCTAAGTCGTTGTCTCTTGTTTAATCATTTTTTTTTTCCTTCTTCTTGCGTGTACATAAATGCATAAATTAGCAACGTGAGAGTGGCAATGCAACTCACAAAGATGTGTCACCACAACTAACACGAGTACGTGAGCGAAAAGGGAACAGTCATATAGACAAAGGAGACCATGGCCATGTCGTGATATAGTCCACGTTAGTTAATTAATTAATTAATTAATTCCTGACAGGGTCAACATTAACAACGTTGTTTAATTAGCCAACACACAAAGGCATGTGATTAACGCATTATCTAGCACCAAAACCATATAAAAATAAGTCCGATTATATAAAAATAAATCCTTCTAATTTGTTTCTGCGAGACATAATTCGCTGTAGTGTATATAATTAAATATATATATATATATATATACATATATGGATCATTTAACGAAACATAAAATAAAGTTATGCATGACTATGGAGACTTTTAATTAGCCTCCTTTCTTTATTCTTTTTGTTCCTTAGGGAGTGTAGAGCTTGATGCATCACATGGGGGTTGGTGGCAACACAGCACTTGAACGCCCGGAAATGAAGCTAACAGTTTCCAATTGCAAGTGAGAGAATTATTTATTTATTTTTTTTATTTTAACTTTGATATTATTTTTCTCCATGTACATATTTAATTATGCACACATATGCAAACTAGCGAATATCTGTATATGTTATATTTGCACGCAACTATATATATATATATATATATATTTGCATATTAACTAAAGCATAATTTTCTTATCCACAAATATAGAAAGATATTTCAAAGTTGTTTTTAAAGGTAATAGGTAATCAAATACGAAAATATTTCTCCCATAATAATTTATTTGATTCATCTATTCTCTCATATTTATTTCCACATATGTGATTTAAGTTTATTTTTATATACATAAATAATATACCATGTCTAGCCAAAAGAAAAATAAATGCAGATTGTTGAACCATCCAGGCAAAAAAAAAAAAAAAGTGTACAATATATTTCTCCAAACTCTTCAAGCAATGTGGGTTCAATTTATCTTAAAGCCCATATTAACAGTATTTTATGTGCCCGACTTGCTGCAGTTTGTTTTGGGCCATTTCTCAGTTGGGCTTTAATAAAAAAAGGACAGCCCTCATTGTTTTTTTTATTTTCTCTTTTTTTTTGCAATAAAATAGTCGCGTTATATGGAGAATTACACTTAAAATAAGATTGGGCATGATATTACACTTAAAATCATATCAATAAGTTATTACACTTAAAAATGAGAAGAAGAAATAATAAAAGATTGCAAAAGCAAAGAGACATGGATGATGGAGGATGGATACGATAGGCATGATGCAACATCCAAACCTAATTCCTACTTCTCTTAGGTTCATTATAACAACAACAAGGTCCTTAATTAATCATCTAATTAACTCATAACATAATTATCCTCATTTGCAATTCCCTCCCCCCATCGCATACCCCTCATCTCTCCTCGGTCGTCTGGTGGCACCTCGCCATCATGCATCTTTATAATAATCACCATCTATCCTGTTACTTTATTATATTTCTGTTACATTACATTACATTAGATACATACATATTTTATTATGTTCTTGTGGACCAACATAGACCCCCTACTTACCTACTAGCACCTATAGCAAGCAAAATGCTGCCTATTCCAGGAATCCACTTCTAAGTTCCACCATGTGCCCACTCGCCATCTCGCAACCTCCCAATTCTGATTCTAGTGCTTGCTTTAAATTGTTCTTCATCTTTTTCTTTTTTCTCTCTCTTTTTTGCATGGATCACAAAATGCCAAGTTGAAGATGTAGGTGAGATGTAATTGATCAAGTGAGTACCCAATGTTTTAAATAGTTAGATTGAAGGTTGGATTGACTTGACTTGTCATTTTGACTTGGCAAATTGATTGGTAGCTAGAGTACAATCAGGATCTCTTAATTCATTTTGCCTCCTATTTTTTTACCTCTCATATTCATATTCAGACTATTAGCACTTCATCAATTCAGAGTCGAATTGAAAAGATAAAATGATATTCCCCTAATCAAAACAATAATTTCAAAAATCAAACACGAGAATATTAGCATCCGTCAAATTATCTGAAACATCATCCTGCTAATCAATTGTGCGAACTGATTGCCTTCCATTCATATATCAATTTAATTGTATACTTCTTCGAAAATAATAAGGAATGCTTTAATTAGGAATAAGGAACAAGGAAATTTAAAGCTATACGTAGTTTTGTCCAATTATTGTCTTAAAAAATATTAAGACAAATAAATATAATGAGAGTAGTAACTTCAAAGTTTTTGAAATATAATCTTCAATTGTTGGATTAAATTATAAAAACTTCTGAGCTTTGAATCAGATGGCAATAATTAATAATTCCAAAGTCAGAATTTAATGAAATGCACAAGTGAAAACATTATTGTCAGTGTGACAGAAGAAAAAAAAGGGGGGGACTTTGGTTTGGGGCAACATTTTGAGTTGAGTACAATTCGAATTTGCACAAGCGACCTACGTGCATTAACTTACACCTACGAGAATGGTGCATTAAATATACGTAAATTAATTAAGCATATTTTTAGTTTCGTGCACCCGGCCATTAATGCTGCATTATCTTTTCGAAAGAAAACTTTAAATACACTCCAAAATTCTAATGCCACTTGGATTTACCTATTTTACCCTTATTGATTAAAAAACAAAAGTTAGTATAATTTTTTTTATAATATTAGCTGACAAAGAGTCTCCTTTCTCTTTCCCAATAATAAAATTATTACTTATAATAATTAACATTAAAAGTATTTACTATTTTATAATATTAGAAGATAAAAAAATCTACCTTCTCTATACTCAAACAAAAAACTATAATTTTATAATAATCAACATCAAAAGATTTATTTTTTTTTACTACAATTGTTCTATTATGGTGCCTATATTTTCTTCAACTTACTTCACATCTTTATATTTCATTTTAGGCTTCTACTCGTAGGACATATTTATGTATAAACACTGGATATCTTTTTGTAGTTATGTTGATAAAAAAATAATCCTAAGCTAAATTTACTTCTACATTTTAAAATAGTTCTACCTCTTCTATCTTTAAAATCTTTAATTCCTTCATTTGCTTGTTGGATTTGCGCAAATATTTATAAATATGTTAAATTCAACTATAATCCCAAACTCATCAAATAACGATTTAATTTAATTTTTTATTTTAAATTATGAATTAAAAGTGTTGAGATAGAATATTAAAAGAGTCACTGGTTTCATTTTTTATTTATTATTGTTTGGAAAGCGGTTTTTTTATAATATTAAAGGCTAATGGCAAAGTTGGAAAAATATTTGGCTAAAATTAGGCTGAAAATTAGGAAAAAATTAGCACAACACCTTTTTAAATTAGGCTAATTAAGAATATTAAAGTCGTTTTATATGATGTTTTATATGAGCTTTTATGCATGATGTGATCATTTAGGAAAGGTTTAATAAATTAGTTTTATTTTTAAATTCTACATTTGTACACATAATATGACGGGTCACATATCTTACCTCGTTCTAAATCTAATTCCTAATTCGTGCAATTTGCATGATAGCTATTATTATGTTTCTTTTTTTTTTGTATTTTGAGGAGAGAAAATAAAATTATTTCGCAAATTTAACTTGGCAGAAAAGTCTCTTCTTTAGTCATTAATTATTTTCTTAATTCCTAGGGCGACGTTTTAATAAATTATCACGTGGCGATTTGCGTGGTCCATTTATCACTATAAAATTGCTTATCTTTAAATGTAGGGAATCCTTGTCAGTGCCAACTATATGAAAGTTTTAATTTAATGCCCTCATTAAAAATAAATAAATAGGATTAAATGAAGATATTCAGCATTTATATCGTTTATATGATCGTCATTGTTGTTAATAAAGCATGCCGAGGGAGTTAAAAACAAAGTGATATGATCCATAGATTTACTTGAAGGATATGTCATGCATAATCTTGAAATAATAATAATAATAATAATAATAATAATAATAATAATAATAATAATAATAATAATAATAATAATAATAATAATAATAATAATAATAATAATAATAATAATAATAATAATGTATTCATAAATTATTTTTAAAAAAGTTTAATAATTTCCCGTGATATTCTATCCTACTTGGACACATTTTTTAAATTAATTTCAAGAATACGAAAAATATCGTTTTCCTGATGGTTTTAATATATATTAAAACATTATTAAACTTTGACTGATAAATAATAATAATAATAATAATAATTAATAAAATATTATTATTATTATTATTATTATTATTATTATTATTATTATTATTATTTAGCTTAGGTTTTATATTTGTTGCGTGCTCGTAGTAGGTAATTAATGTATTACCTACCATTGATTCCTACATGTATTAGCATTTCAGCATATGTGGTTACTATAAAGCGTACTAATTTCGGTTGAAATTAAAATATCTTTAGGTAACCATCGAAAGCGATGATGTCTCTGATTTATGGCTCTTTTCTCAATTATTTCTATCATTATTGTGCACAAATAACTATAAACGACTTAGGAATTGAAAATTGTATGGACTAAGTCGACACATATATGAACTATCATTAATGCATAAATTTACAATAGTTCTAAATTTATTTTTAAAAAATATTTATTAAAGATTATCATCGATATACGAATCGTCCACATATGTGAATTTATTTTGGGTCCTCGTATTTTCTTTTTAGATTCAATGATTTAAAAGATTATAATGCAATGAAGACGATTATTGCCGAGACCAAATTATCTGATAATATATATATAGTAATATTATTCATAAGTTATTTAATTTAAAATAATATTATTTTTACGATATAATTAAATTTGATAAAAAAATGTTGAGTGCGAAATGAGAGATTGAGAATGGCATCAAAATGAGAAGAAAATAGAAGAGGAGACGACACGAGACTAGAAAAAAAAAGATTTGATGGCCTTTCCCTCTCCCAACATGCAGCCAAGCAAAATTACGCTGGAATTCTTGGACCGACATGGTGAGGTGAGAGAGAGAGACCGAAGCAAAATAATTGAGCTTATTTTGTGCAACATTTTTTTAATCTTATCAAATAGCAAATAATTTTTTTACGTAATATCTAAAAGCGAATAATTTTCTATGAGAGTGTGGAAGAGGATTAATTTTTTATCTTTTCCTTTTCTATTAGTTCTCGAAAGATTAACTATCCTTTAAATAAATTTACGTCAAATAATAATTTATTGACTCAATCCCCATGTGTGTCTTTGCAGCATCATGAGCATTTCAACTATATGTACACAAAATAAAATAAAATTTGTACGAGAAATGGCCCTCAATAGGCGCTCAATATGTAAAATAATTCAGATAAATAAAATTGTTTGATAGAGGTAATTTAATTTTTAAAATAATAATCAAGTATCAATAAGGAACTAGAATATATTCTTTTTTTACATTTATTTTCATTTTTTTACTATTCCTTCCATTCTTAATCATTACTGGTTCACATCTGAAATGGAGGCTTGGTACTGTAGCGATGCAAATCAGGTTCTATTGAAAGTGGGTTGTGTTTCAATTAGGCTTCTTTAACATATAATCAATCTAGGTCAGGTGGCACAAAAATTCAGACCGGTCATTGTAACCAATCCTCGAATGTTCTTTCTTATTCAAACTTTGAAACCTGGATGGGGTCCATGGGTCATGCGCCTGAGTTGATAAAATACAATTTTGAATGCTCGAAACCTCCTATTCGTACTCTATTACGAAACTCGGGTCAAGTTACAAGAAGACTGGATCAAGTCGTCAATTGAACATCGAACGATTGAAACTTTAGTTTCCTATTTTTATATAGAACGGGGGATGGGTTACTAGAAAACAAGGGTGAGTCGGTTCCACATTCGGGTCAAGTTCAAAGTCGATTACATCAATCAAAAAAATATCGCATAATTTAAATTTTGATCAGCTCGAGCCGAGTTCTGATATAGCAAAACTCCAATGATTTTTCTTAAACTTTGGTGCAAACTTTGTAGATTAAAACGACATGTGTTTACTGACTAAATCTATAAAAGTTATTTTTAAATCATAAAAGAACATAAAACCATAATTTTAACTTTATTTGACTTAGTTAATTATATTAAAAAATTACATCAAAAAAATGAACATGAAATCTATTATTTAAGCAGAGCTATTTAAATCTGGGACTTTTTACTCAATTTTTGTGAAACGACTGAGTTTCCTATGATCACTCCAACGTCCTTTGACAAAGAGATTATCACGAAAAGATAACCGAAGGTAGCAATCTTGCACTCACGTTGAGAGAGAGAAATTAGGGTTCAAAGTCGATGGAAAACGTTTTCCTTATAGATGGAGGATGATTTAGGATGAGGTATTTATTTATAGGAAAACTTTAATTTCAGAGTTAATTTTATTATAATTCAAAATTAAGTCATAATCTACCTCTAATTAACTTGTGAACCATATTCTTAACTTTTCTTAGTTGTCTTTAATTAATTCATTTCTCATTTCTTTTTTTTTCTTCAAGTCAAACTTTTATCCTTTCTTAACTTATTTGGATCCTTTCTCAACTTCAATTATTCCTTATTTTTAGATAAATTTCAAAATAAATATTTATTTATCTATTCAATTTAGTTAACTTTTGATCATTTTCTTAAGTATCTCAATCTTTTCTTATTCTCTTTTCATTTCCTTTCTTTTATTTTCTTCTTCTAATGAAATTCTTATCTCTTCATAGCATTCCCTTCATAATTGTCCTGATTGCTTTTAGGATAGTAAGATCATCCAAAAGTCAAACAACAATCTTGATCTCACTTACAAGAACGAAAATGCAATATCGTACATGGATCTATTGTTGGATCGTAAAATCGATAGAATTATAAGATTCTACCGATCCTATGATTTTATTTCATTTTTTAAAATTATTTTCATTGAGAAAACTAAAAAGTGGGAATATTAAAAATGAAAAATGGCAAGAAGATTAAATTCCTATGTGTTATCTCCTTCTTAATTTCTTTATTCATTTCTTATGTATGATTGTCAACTAATAAAATTATGTGAAAAAATGATATTTATAAAATAAAAAATCATTTAAATTTTTATAATTCAGATGAGAAAATTATCATAATTATATTGTTCTAAGACAATGAAAATTATAAATTAAGTATAATGTATATTTATCGAGAGTAAAATACTTAATAGTTATTATTATTTAAAAATACTTTTTATTCGTAAGAATCCTTTGGATTCCTCCCGATCCTATTTTGAAAAGTGACCCTGACACCATTGATTTCCTTATCGTATAATTTCCACCTATTTTCATAATTAAATAAAATTATTATTCTATTTGAAATTTTTCTATAATTAAAAGAATAATATGCTATTATTTTATTCCATGAATAATTTAAAATTTAAACTTCATTATGAGTCCTAATTCAATCTTCTTTCAAACTTCATTTCTAATCCTCTTCTAATTATCTTTTTTTTTTTTGTTCCATCTCTCCTAAACCATAAGTACCCCTGAATTTTTGTAACTAAAATAATTAATTATTATTCTTATATTTTTAATATTTTAAATAATATATAATAATATAATATTATTTTAAAAAAATTATGATTTAAAACTCATAATTTAAATCCTATTAGGAGTCCTTTGTAACATAATCTAAAATTGAAAGATGTAGTACTATTATAATTTCATATACAAAGATCAAAGAGACAACGAATGTCCATCTGCCCCTCTCCACTTTCTCGTCATATATAAAATTAGCCTTTGTTTTCTCTTCTATTTAATATTTCACACCTCTGTAATAAAAATATAAAATGATGCTCTCATTCATTCGGACTCTGAAATCAATAATTTCTAAGTGGTCGTCTCTTATTTAATTAATTATAGTAGTTGTTCTTCCATGTATATCAATGTATGAATTAGCAACATGAGGATGGGCAACTTACAAAAATGTGCCATCGCACCTAACGCGAGTACACGAGGAAAAATGAATGTCTCTAATCCTACTTTAATTGAAAATTTATTTGGACCAAGTTTAAAGGCCTCCTCGTACTACAAGTCTCATAATTTTATAAAGTATTCTATATACGATCGAAATTAATTTATTTTCTTATCTAGGTGTCCTAATTTTAATGAATTAATTCAGAATCTCAATCGATATAAAATTTTTATTATTCATAAAGAAAATACTTATATAATTTTTTTAAGAATCCGAATAGGAATTGTAAGCTTCTTCTATTCTCATATAATAAAATTCTATATCATCTTAAATTTTTCGAATTTCTTGATTTTTTTTACGATGCATAATTTGTCAGAAATTCTAACACTCATATATATATGTGGGAGACTTGACCATGTTGTAATATAATCCACATTAATTAATTAATTTCCTAAAGAGGTCAACAATAATAACGTTGTTTAAATAGCCAACACGCAAAAGTCATATGATTAAGGCATTATCTTGCACCAAAACCATATAAAGAATAGGTCCAATCATTTAAAGATTAATTAAGTGTCTGTAGTTTCTTTTCTTTATTCCTTCTTTTGTTCCATAGGGAGTGTAGAGCTTGAGGTCAGAGAAGCATAATATGAAGGATGATTGATGGCAACACACAACATGAACATCCTGGAAATGAAGTTAACAGTTTCCAATTGCAAGTGAGAGATATTTTCAGTTTTATATTTTAGCATTGCGTTATATTTGTGCCATTTACATACTTAATTACACACATTTATGTATGTGCACACAATTATATATATTTTATTAAAGAACCTTTTTTAGGCACAATGCGTAGTAGAAGAAAAGAAATAATCCTGCATGCTACAAACAGATAAGTTGAAGGTTGGTAAATTAATAGTATTGTACATTTTCCACATATTTTTAAAAATAGTGCGAACTCATTATATAAGATATTAAATATAGAGAACATATTTTGTAACGCCCCGAAATTCGACCCCGCCACGTGGCGATATTTCCTTTCGGTCGTTACCTTTTTTGGTCTTTCTTTGACTCTTTTATTGTCTCGAATGGTCAATAAAATTGACACATAAGCGAAAGACTTAAATAATAAAATATTACTCGATAATATGAAGAAATGCGGAAGCTAAATAAGAAAAGGGTACATCAATGTCTCACATAGGGCATATAAGGGTCCATGCCATAATACCACACTATAGGTTCCATTCAAATGAAAATACAACTCGATATGCTGAAAGATAAAGACTCCATCTAGACCATACGATAATCATGTGCACACGCCACCAAGCTGTAGTCGCCGCACACACATCAACACGACACGCATCCATATCAAGTACCTGTGGGGATCACACAGGAGAGCAAGCTCAACCGTTAGCATAAAGCTAAGTGTGAGTTCGTATAAATCATTAGTTCCATCAGAATAAGCATGAGGTAATCATGAAAATCAAGTATAAGAATGAATCATAATAGATGAGTCGATAAGAGGATCATAGTTCATTCTTTTTCATTTTCTTTCTTTTTCATGTTCAGTCTCATGTTCATTGTTCATATTCACGTTCATAAGGATAAAGTCCTTTCATTCATATTTTGTCATTCATGTTCTTTCATCATGTTCATATTTTAGAAGAGCTCTTCTTCTTTTAGGGAATATCATTGCAGGCACACCAGCGTGCATCTATCTAGACCATAGTGGGCTAGTGGGGGATCAGTGCCACGGCGAGTACCTCGTCGGGCAAGATGACCTCGCATAAAGCGGAAACATCCGTAGGGGAGAAACTCCCATCTAGATAAGCAATTGATAACCCTCCTTATATTTCATGGACCTATCTTTCGATCCCTCGGATCAATCAAGGTCGTAGGGAGCAGGGGAAGCTCCAAATCATTTTTAGATTCATATCTTTCATTAACAATCAGGTGGACAGAAAACTTATCAAATCAAGGAGTTTAGATTAAAGTCGAAATCTTTCTGTCTACAAATCGGACGCCCGAAAGTTGAGCAGTCGTCCGATTGAAATCCATTCAACGGTTGTTTGAGAGAGGAACCAAACGTCCGTTTATCAGTATTCTTCGATTTAATATCATAACTATAATAATTATCATCTTCTCATATTTCTATCTCATTTAAATTTATAACTATTTTTAGAGTTCCAAATGATAATGGATAAGAGGTATATGCTGCGGAAATTCAATTAAAATCATATGAAGAAAATTCAAAGAGTGTCGACAGTATGATTTTAAATAAGAATATGATTATCATTTAGGAGATATCAACCAAGTTTGCATTTCGAGTTTGATAGACGGTTGGATTAAAGAAATGGGTCAACTATATGGGCATAAAGTATCAAGTATGGACAACATAACACATATATAAAGACATGAGACCATCAACACGAATACTATACAGATGCTACTGTACCAAGACAGATTACATAATTTGTTGTCCTTATTTGCACCAGTAACGTGATGGCTCCACTTACTAAGTGCATAATCACTGTAGCAATAATTTTGGTGATGACGCACAGTACATCAATTAAGAGAGTCATTTAGTGTACTAATACTCTAATTGGATAATTAATAATAAAATAGGATGTCAAATGACAAGTGTTAGCTCCAAGATACAATAAGCATGAACAGTATGTATGAATTAATACAATATAAATCTTATCAATATTGTTGTAAGATCTTAAAAAGTATATGTAACGACCCTAATTTTTTAGAGTTAGAAAAATAATATTTTATTATTTATTTTGAGAAAAATGACCATTAATATTATTATAATAAATAATTCCGAAAATAAAGGAAAATAGGGGAGGAGTTTAATTAAGGATAAAAATGTATTATGAGATATTTATTTAAATTCGGAATTATTTAATTATTAAAACAAATCAAAATTGTTAAAAGGAATTAATTAAAAGATTAAATTTGATTAGGATTGTAAGTTATAGATGAATTGGAGATAAAGATCTAAGAGCCCTATAAATAAACTTTGAGGGTCAGCCGTCAAAGGAATTTCATTTTCTTTGGTTATTGGTGTCCGACGGCAGAGGCATGGCAAAGCATGATTCAACGTCGAACGGCTACGAGATACGTAGAGGGGATCCGTAGGTTTATTAGATTATGTTAATTTTTGTAAAGCCGATTCAGATCGACTTTGTCGAATGAAAAAAAAATCATCGTAGAAGAAAAAAAGATTCCACGAGAGGCAATTCTTAAATGAAGAGAGGGGGATATGGCAAAAGAAAACAAAAGAAGGCGTCGCAGAGAGAGAGAGGAGAGCAAAAACAAAGAGCGCTTGAGAGAGAGGAAAAGTAATACGTGAGAAAAAAAAAGGGGGATTGGACGTTTAGCAGCGGCACAAAAATTAGGAGAGAGAAAGAGATTGTTAGAAGAAAAAAAAATGTAGTTTATGGCCAAAAACACATTGGCCGTGACATGAGGTGGAGAGAGAATGGCATAACATTGGAGAGAACAAATAATAATAATATGTGAGGGTGATTAAATGTCTGACACCCAAAAGAATAGACTTTCTGTTAGATCGAAGAATTAGTTTTATCTACCAGGAGAGAAAGCGGTAAAAAAAATATAATAAAAAGAAAATATGGGAAAGAAAGCTTAAGGTTTGATTTATGGGAGAAGGAAGAATTAGTTTTATTAATTTTTTTTGACCAATCAAGACATTGAATAGAAGGGAAAAAAATATAAAGAAATCTAGGGTGATGTATTAGTAATTTTAATTATGAGTTTTATAATGATTATCTTATTGTGATTTATTGACATTGTATTTATTAGAAAAATATTAATTTTATTGCTATTATTATTATTTGAATATTACATATTGATTGTGTTATTTATTGATTGTCTTGATCATAATGTTTTCATTCATAATTATATTGTTATCATATCTTATCATCATATGAGATCATATTATCATCGTATTTGATTATATTTTATTATCATATCAAATTTGATCATTGATACTGATCCAGTAGTTTTTTTTATTGGGTCTTGTTTCACCTAAATTAAATTGCTAAAAGATAGACGTCTTAGGTAAACAAGATAAAAGTTGAAAGCTGCTGGATCTCCATGTTCTCTGATTGTCTCCAAGCCCCCGGGCCATATTGTTATTGAATTGAATTGAATTGAATGGGGGCAGATAGTGGAGCTCAAGGTTTGAGGCGCCATCATCCTTTAGAGAAGCTATGGCTGTCCTGTGTTTGGTCATGGTCCCCCGCCATTCACGAATAATTGTTAGCGCTATATTGTTGGGTGGCTTGCCGTGGCACTGATCCCCCACTGGCCTACATGAAAGAGACATGGAATTTTCCTTAATTGACCGAGCGCTCCTATTGAATTGGATAACTCCGAACATTGTGAATTGAATTAAATTAAATTAAAATCGAATCGAATTGAGTTGGATTGAAATCGAATTGAATAGATCATGGTCATTTGGATACTAGCGTTGACTGGCATTGCCTCCGCCCATTGAAACGAATAGAATTGTTATTGACCAATGACCATTGATATTGAATTGAAAATTATTAAATTGAATAGTGTCATAGTGATCAGACATTTAATTGCTAAATCAATATTGATCGATCATCTGATTTTTTTTTATCCTTCCTATTGATTTATGACTTTATTGTCATATTGTTATATTGAATCATCGATCCAATTGATTAGGCAATTATTAATTGCTATCTCTATTGTTTGGTCTTTTGACCATAACTTGATATAATTGCTCATGTTGATAAATCATTATATTGTAGATTGATTATTGTATTGATTGCTCAATTGACTCATCATTGATTATATCTTATTTTCGATTGAGCATATTGATTGTTTAGTAGACCATACGTACTGAGTATTTTTATACTCATGAATATTTCCCTGTACCTGGATCCGTGCAGGTGAGAGTACTTTGATAGAGGATGATCCTGCAGGTGGCTATGCTCAGTGATAGACAGATATTGCACATGTTCTAGATTGAGTTGTCTAGTTTTTATTATTTCCGCATTTATTAGAATTGTGAACTTATTAATATTTTAATTATTTTGAATATAATGGATTATTAGCTGTTATTATTGAAAAAGTCTTCCGCATTTATTGTTTATATTCCGCAAAAATGTTTTATAGAAAATTGAGTAACGCCTTTGGGACGACTCTGAGCACGTGGAAGTCACGTGGGTCTCGGGGCGTTACAGAAGGTATCAGAGCCTAAGGAGAGACACTTCTTAGCTGTCTCTAATAGATAGAATTGAGTCCATGTGCAACTGTCACGAGTAACCACTGCAGCCATCCAGTAGGGTCAAGTAAGTTTTCATTATGATATTGATATTGAATTATTACTTATTAAATTGTATTGTATTATTTATTGTTGGGTGAGCACAGATGTCTCCCAAGTTGATGACCTCTCATCAATTTTATCGTGGATCGAGAAATAGATATCGATGATCGAATCCCAAAATGCATAGGATGATGGTCAAGCGATCCAAGGCCCACGAGTAAATAATGAATGGGCCGATACACATCAGGAGGAACATATGAATCTCGTTCAACATATAGAGAATATAGCAATACTTATGGTGATGACGTTTCTCCTCACGATGATTAAAAAGAGATGGTTAAAAATTTTCTCAGATTACAGCCTCCCCAATTTGACGGGAAGGGCGACTTCGAGAAAGCCTATAGGTGGCTGAAAGAAATTGACCAAACTCTAGTGAAGATGGACTGCGGTGAGAACTGCAAGACTATATGTGCTACGATGCGTTTAACAGGTGACGCTAGGCATTGGTGGAATGCAACAAAGGCTGGCACATTCTCCGGAAAGGACCTGATTCCTTGGAGAGAGTTTAAAAATATATTCAAGGATTGCTATTTACCTATTTCCCGAAGAGCGAAAAAATGGAAGGAATATCGAGATCTACAATAGGATACCATGACAGTCGAGGACTACACGATCAAATTCTTAAAGTTGGAGAAGTATGTTACTCAACGTCAATCAGAGAGAAATCGCGTTAAGCAATGGGTGGAAGGTCTCAAGCCAAGCCTCCGAGGACGGGTAAAATGTTGTAACTATCATACCCTTCAAGTTACGAAAGAGTTTGCTACCATGCGTGAAAATGACGACATAACAAACGCAACTCAACCGAATCAAGAGGATATATATATAATGATCATAATCATATTTGGAGTAAAGATAGAAAACATCAAAGAAGAGAGAAGCAGCATCACGAAAACTACAACCGAGGAAAGTCATATCCAATACGGAATGATCCTCCACCACATAGAGAATCATATAATTACTGCCACAAAATGCATCTCGGTGAATGTTATTGGGCAATGGGTGCATGCCTAAATTGTGGCAAGATGAGTCACTTCGCAAGAGATTGCGATGAATCAAAATGGGTCGAACCTCTACGACAACAATAGGCCTCCAAGAATGGTGCTGAAATCACCCAAATAGATTGATATGTTATGACATATGACTTGAAGCTTAATCAAGTCAAAATTGTAATCTCCACTCCAACTAGTCCTTAGATATTTTATATATCCAAATAGCATGTGTTATATGGAATGAATATAGTTTATAGTTTACTTTTCATTAAAAAAAAATTGACCATTGAAAAATAGAGTGTTTAATGGAAGCACTCATATGACAATATTTCTAAGGAGGTTATCGATTAGTTGGTGCTCATAATTTACCGCAAAAAGGCGAGCACTCGAACTCAATAGAAAAAGTGATGAAGTGCACACATAATGGTATGGAAGAAGGACAGCATCCAAGTATGTTGAAAAATTATAGTATAGTTATTACTACATTGGTTAACCCAAGATCGATGATATTCTAATATATTCGTCAAGCCTAGAGGAACATGTAGAACATTTTCATATTGCACTGTAAACATTAAGAGAAATAAGTATGCGCCAAAGTATCGAAATATAAATTTTGGCAGAATGAGATAATGTTCTCCAGGAATATCGCATAGATGGAATATCAAAAGATGGATGTTATAATCAAATGGATTCAACCAAAGGACGTGTTAAAGAGGAAAAAAAACTTCCTTAGACTTGCAAGATATTTTTGAACAATCACATTAGACTTGCAGAATATTAGCGGAGAGTCGCACCAGATTACTACACGATAGTATTGCCATGGACGAACCTCACCAAGAGGGACAAAAAGATATAAAAAAAAATTTGAATGGCTTAGGAAAAGCTAAAAATAGGTTTTAAGAATTGGAGAAGAAATTGACAACGATGTCCTTTTGAAAAGACCTTCAGGCCGATGTTATGTTGCCCACAACTATGCATACAACCCCCGCATGGCATGAGTCGTGATGCTATATAGGAAGAAGATAGTTGCCAATACATTAAGATGATTAGATATCGAATTAGCAATTATGGTCTTCACCCCAAGAATTGGTGACACAATGTGTAGGATGAAGAGTTTGAATTCTCCACGAACCACCAAAGTTGAGGTACACTTCCGAACATTTGGGGATCCAATTATTGAAAGATTACGAATTTGTCAAAGCAAACTCAATTGAGCATATGTTAAGCAGAAAGGTCACTTGCTCATTTGGCGGTGAGCCGACAGAATATGAGCAATGAGCAATTGTATCATCCAAGTCAGTCTAGTGACCAACAGTGATAGTGCAAGGATAGCAACACATCTTACATGCAATCGAAATTACTATGGAAGGTCGGCAAATGAAAGTGAAGCATCAGAGGTCACATGGTGTACTACAAGAGCTTGAAAATCCTCAATAGTATTAAAAAAAAAAGATAACGATGGATGTTATTAGAGGGCTTGACATGGACACAATGTGATATGAGTAATAGAGGATCGATATATTAAAATAGCCAATGTCATACCCATTAGAGAAAGGTTAGTCCATCGAAAGCCTCATGGTCATTTTTTAGGTTATCCGACTACATGGAGTGTTGATATTCATCGCGTCGGATAAGAATCTACAATGCATAGACCAATTCTGATGGAGCATCTATAGAGCAATTGGGATGTGGTTGAACTTCTAGATCACCTTCCATTCACAGATGAATGAGTAGTCTGAATGGACAATTCAGACCTTAAAAAAAATATGTTCTGGACTTGCATTAGACCGGAGTGATAGTTGGAACAATCAGCTCCCACTAGCGAAGTTAGTATGTGGCAACAGTCGCCACTCTGACATAGGCATGCCACTTCATAGTCATGTATGGAAGCTCTCCTATCAACTGGAGCGAGGTTGATGGACAGTTCGTTGATGACAATTCTCGTCGTGAGAATAACTGACGCACATTCAAAAGGATGTTGACAAAATTTGCTTCATCAAGAAATGTTGAAGGTAGTCCACATGAGATAAAAATAGTAGGCTGACGTAGTGAGATTACAAGAATTGAATCAAAATGGAGATCTAACATACGTAGGACACATCATGAAGATGAAGATGACATTTTAAAATGGAAAGTTGAAATCAGAAAAGATTTTTCAAATTCGTTAGGTAGATGATGTAATTTCGTTTACGCAAATTCGAGGACGAATTTATTTTTAAGGAGGTTATGATGTAACGACCCTAATTTTTGAGAGTTAGAAAAATAATATTTTATTATTTATTTTGAGAAAAATGACCATTAATATTATTATAATAAATAATTCCGAAAATAAAGGAAAATAGGGGAGGAGTTTAATTAAGGATAAAAATGTATTATGAGATATTTATTTAAATTCGGAATTATTTAATTATTAAAACAAATCAAAATTGTTAAAAGGAATTAATTAAAAGATTAAATTTGATTAGGATTGTAAGTTATAGATGAATTGGAGATAAAGATCTAAGAGCCCTATAAATAAACTTTGAGGGTCAGCCGTCAAAGGAATTTCATTTTCTTTGGTTATTGGTGTCCGACGGCAGAGGCATGGCAAAGCATGATTCAACGTCGAACGGCTACGAGGTACGTAGAGGGGATCCGTAGGTTTATTAGATTATGTTAATTTTTGTAAAGCCGATTCAGATCGACTTTGTCGAATGAAAAAAAAATCATCGTAGAAGAAAAAAAGATTCCACGAGAGGCAATTCTTAAATGAAGAGAGGGGGATATGGCAAAAGAAAACAAAAGAAGGCGTCGCAGAGAGAGAGAGGAGAGCAAAAACAAAGAGCGCTTGAGAGAGAGGAAAAGTAATACGTGAGAAAAAAAAAGGGGGATTGGACGTTTAGCAGCGGCACAAAAATTAGGAGAGAGAAAGAGATTGTTAGAAGAAAAAAAAATGTAGTTTATGGCCAAAAACACATTGGCCGTGACATGAGGTGGAGAGAGAATGGCATAACATTGGAGAGAACAAATAATAATAATATGTGAGGGTGATTAAATGTCTGACACCCAAAAGAATAGACTTTCTGTTAGATCGAAGAATTAGTTTTATCTACCAGGAGAGAAAGCGGTAAAAAAAATATAATAAAAAGAAAATATGGGAAAGAAAGCTTAAGGTTTGATTTATGGGAGAAGGAAGAATTAGTTTTATTAATTTTTTTTGACCAATCAAGACATTGAATAGAAGGGAAAAAAATATAAAGAAATCTAGGGTGATGTATTAGTAATTTTAATTATGAGTTTTATAATGATTATCTTATTGTGATTTATTGACATTGTATTTATTAGAAAAATATTAATTTTATTGCTATTATTATTATTTGAATATTACATATTGATTGTGTTATTTATTGATTGTCTTGATCATAATGTTTTCATTCATAATTATATTGTTATCATATCTTATCATCATATGAGATCATATTATCATCGTATTTGATTATATTTTATTATCATATCAAATTTGATCATTGATACTGATCCAGTAGTTTTTTTTATTGGGTCTTGTTTCACCTAAATTAAATTGCTAAAAGATAGACGTCTTAGGTAAACAAGATAAAAGTTGAAAGCTGCTGGATCTCCATGTTCTCTGATTGTCTCCAAGCCCCCGGGCCATATTGTTATTGAATTGAATTGAATTGAATGGGGGCAGATAGTGGAGCTCAAGGTTTGAGGCGCCATCATCCTTTAGAGAAGCTATGGCTGTCCTGTGTTTGGTCATGGTCCCCCGCCATTCACGAATAATTGTTAGCGCTATATTGTTGGGTGGCTTGCCGTGGCACTGATCCCCCACTGGCCTACATGAAAGAGACATGGAATTTTCCTTAATTGACCGAGCGCTCCTATTGAATTGGATAACTCCGAACATTGTGAATTGAATTAAATTAAATTAAAATCGAATCGAATTGAGTTGGATTGAAATCGAATTGAATAGATCATGGTCATTTGGATACTAGCGTTGACTGGCATTGCCTCCGCCCATTGAAACGAATAGAATTGTTATTGACCAATGACCATTGATATTGAATTGAAAATTATTAAATTGAATAGTGTCATAGTGATCAGACATTTAATTGCTAAATCAATATTGATCGATCATCTGATTTTTTTTTATCCTTCCTATTGATTTATGACTTTATTGTCATATTGTTATATTGAATCATCGATCCAATTGATTAGGCAATTATTAATTGCTATCTCTATTGTTTGGTCTTTTGACCATAACTTGATATAATTGCTCATGTTGATAAATCATTATATTGTAGATTGATTATTGTATTGATTGCTCAATTGACTCATCATTGATTATATCTTATTTTCGATTGAGCATATTGATTGTTTAGTAGACCATACGTACTGAGTATTTTTATACTCATGAATATTTCCCTGTACCTGGATCCGTGCAGGTGAGAGTACTTTGATAGAGGATGATCCTGCAGGTGGCTATGCTCAGTGATAGACAGATATTGCACATGTTCTAGATTGAGTTGTCTAGTTTTTATTATTTCCGCATTTATTAGAATTGTGAACTTATTAATATTTTAATTATTTTGAATATAATGGATTATTAGCTGTTATTATTGAAAAAGTCTTCCGCATTTATTGTTTATATTCCGCAAAAATGTTTTATAGAAAATTGAGTAACGCCTTTGGGACGACTCTGAGCACGTGAAAGTCACGTGGGTCTCGGGGCGTTACAGTATATTTAAATTCATAAGAATAAAACGTCAGACGAACTTGGCGTGATCATTATCAATCTCGGTCGTCTAACCTAAATACCTCTAATGCTGATATAATCATGAAGAAGGCTTCGGTGTGTACCTTAGATCTACAACTCTTTTAATTTAATTTAATATATATATATGAATTAAAGCCTAACTAATAAGAGTGCGAGAGTCCACAAATTCATTCCATAATGGACGTACGATTAAATTGATCCAATCGTGTGAAGATTGATTTAGCGAATAACATAATCATGATGAAATCTATATAGCTTAATCGATTCCGAGATAAATCTCGAAAACATGCATGACTTTCCAGAAAACTAATCTATAAATTAGATTCCGAAAACACACCTCTTGTAGACAAGTCTCGATCGAATCTTCGAATGATGGCGTGCTAGTTGTGTCTCGCTCTTCCTCCTTGTGCTCTCGTGTCCACAGCACCTGCAGGGACTCCTTCTTCTGCCCCAAGTTGTGCCGTGAAGTCAAAACCCAAAAAAAAATAATGAAGCCAAATGATAAATGGAAAGGGAGGAGAGAGGAGAGGTTAAATGGGGCTTTAAATTGCTAGTCAGCTAGGGGATTTCAACTTTTGAAATCTCTGATCTCATGGAGGAAAAAGGGGATTAGGATCCCGAGTGTTAATTGGGTATAATGATGCATTAATACAAAGATTTGATTTTTATTTGGTTTTTATTTTTTTTTATGAGTCACACTTGGTTTCTATTTGTTAATTGGGTATAATGAGTCACACTATGAAATTATGTGAAAAAGTGATTGAGTATAGATTGAGAATGGAGACTAGTATTTCTGAGAGACAATTTGGATTCATGCCAGGAAGATCCACTACAGAGGCGATTTATTTACTAAGGGGGATGATGGAGAAGTATCGAAGTAGGAGAAGAGACTTACATATGGCTTTCATTGACTTAGAGAAGACGTATGATCGGGTACCAAGGGATGTACTTTAGAAAGCCTTACAAAAGAAGAGGGTGAATGTTGCCTACATTAAGGTAATACAAGATATGTACGATGGGACATTGACTAGGGTTAGGACACCCGGAGGTGAGACAAATGAATTTCCTATAGGAATTGGCCTACATCAAGGATCAGCTTTAAGCCCGTATTTATTTAACTTAGTTATCGATGCTATAACCGAGAGTATCACAGAGGAGGTACCTAAGTGCATGCTATTTGCGGATGATATAGTACTTTTAGCGAATTCAAGAGAAGAGATTAATACAAAATTGGAAATATGGAGAAATACGTTGGAGTCAAAGGGTTTTCGTTTAAGTAGGAATAAAACAGAATATATGCATAGCAATTTCACAAATAAACAACTTAGAGACGATTTGAAAGTTAGGCTAGGGGAGGATATAATTTCTCAAGTGACAAAGTTTAAATATTTAGGATCAATTGTAAGACAAGATAGTGAGATTGATGACGATGTTAATCATAGAATTCAAGCTGATTGGTGTAAGTGAAGGAAAGTCACTGGAGTTCTTTGTGATAGAAAAGTACCCAATAAAGTTAAAGGAAAATTCTATCGTACTGCTATAAGGCCAACAGTGTTATATGGTAGTGAATGTTGAGCTATGAAGGGACAACATGAATGTAAAGTGGGGGTAGCCGAAATGAGGATGTTGAGATGGATGTGTGGTCATACAAGATTAGATAAGATTAGGAATGAGCATATATGTGAACGAGTCGGAGTTGCTCCTATTAGTGAGAAAATGGTAAAGAGTCGTTTGAGATGGTTTGGTCATGTTCAGAAAAGACCATTAGATGCGTCAGTAAGAAGAGTAGATCAAATAATCTGGAGTCCGATTAAAAGAGGGAGAGGGAGGTCAATGCGGACACTTGGCAAACTAATAGAGCAAGATCTATTGGTGAATAATATACCGAAAGATTTGGTTACTAATAGAGCGGAATGACGTCGTATGATCCATGTAGCCGACCCCACCTAGTGGGATAAGGCTTTATTGTTGTTGTTGTTGTTGTTCTATTTTTTTTTAATGCAGTAGGTTACATATTTTGTTACCTTGCGTGCTGTGTTTGGAAGATCTTAACAAAGTCTATATATGATAGTCACACAAAGCCTTTTTTTAGAAGGAAAACTTTAACAAATTATAGTTTTAAAATATTGCAAACAAAATGAGATCATTTGGAAATGAGAGGGAAATCCAACTACTGCATGGTCACTAGTCTTAATGCATGCATATATAGGAGCTGCATGGCACTAAAGTTGGCATATACAAATGTGTGATATATATTTAGATATATTCATATTTACATTACAAGTTATTTATTAATTAGGAAGCAATACCATGGATCGCACAAACTACCACTTTGAGGTTACCAAATAATTTGCTGGAATTGAAACTAACCAAATTATCTTATGTTTGGACCAAAGAAAAATAATTAATGTAGAGTCAATCGTAACGTTATTAAACGTATATAACTACATTTATCAAAATAGGTAATCTATAATCATAGACGCCTACATGCTCATTTCTTCATTTACATAATTGTTTAAGTTAGTCATGTTACTGTTAATCAGAGTGACATTTTCTTTATTACATTAAAACTATTAGAATCAATATTTTTTTCCTTTCGTTCTCTTCCATTTTCTACGAACACTGACCTATGCAATTCCAGCTACTAATATACAGCCGATCCTCCATGATAAATGGGTTTCACATGCATATATGTTTTGTTACCATGAACAAGTAATTAATTCATATTAGAATTCTTTTAACTACAACAGGAATTAGCATGTTAGCTTGGAATAAGATTAAGATATAAACATAATGGACTTGGGGATTATGAGACCATATATACTATCAATAACTTATAAGTAAAAATAAATACCATATACTGATGTTAATAATGCCTTAAATTCTATCCCAACAGGAAATCCGTTAGCTGCTAATATACAGCCGATCCTCCATGATAAATGGGTTTCACATGCATATATGTTTAGTTACCATAAACAAGTAATTAATTCTGATTAGAATTCTTTTAACTACAACAGGAATTAGCATGTTAGCTTGGAACAAGGTTGTCAAGATCTCGAGATCCTGAGATCTTACAATTTTATAATCTTATAGACCCCTTCTGATCTCGATCTTATCTTGAGAATCTTATATGTAAAATCTTAATACGATTTTAATTTTAATCACACGATCTTACGATCTTATCCGATTATATACGATCTCATATGACTAATATAATTATTTTAAATATTAATTAAAAATATATTTATGATAATAAGAACTAATTTATATGAAGTTAAATATATATTTTTGGTTTTTAATATGTTTTTATATAATTTGACTTAAGAATCAATAAAAAAATATGTTAGTGAGGTATAATTTAATATTTCAATGCGAAAATTTTGTCAAAAATATATTTATTATTTTAAATATATATTATTTTATTAATAGGTAGGATCTTACGATTCTCGATCCGATCCTACGATTTTCGATCTTATGATCTCCCTTCGATCTTATATGAGATCTCGATCTTGATAACATCGGCTTGGAATAAGATTAAGATATATATAAACATAATGGAATTAGGGATTATGAGACCATATATACTATCTATAACTTATAAGTAAAAATAAATACCATATAATGATGTTAATAATGATTTAAAAAACCGTTCAGACTCTAAGACACTCCGAAGTAAAAGGCATCCTCACACTATGAGAGTCTCGCGGAGGGCGTGGGGGGCGAAGTCCCTTGAGCGAAAATTTTATGGGGTATTCCATATATATGTGATTCGAAAATGATTTATTTTCTTATCACGAGATAGATGTCCTATTTTTTGAAAGATTAATTTAGAGACTCAATCGGTTTGTAATTCTTATCGTCAGTAAAAGGGAGTGCCTATATAAATTTCTTATGAGTTCAAACAGAAAGTAATATAATTTTATAATCCTCTTTTATTTTTTCATCAAATAAAACTTTGTTTCATCTTAATTTTTTTTTATTTTCTTGCGATGCATAATTTCTTTCGTGCATAAATTCTAACAAATGGGTAGATGATGGATATGAATGTTATTTTCCTAACTTATGACAATCCTTCTAAGGTTCCATCTCACTCATGCTTGTGCAATATGATGTAATAAAATGTATTACTAGAATTCTCAATATCACCAGAAATGAACTTAACTAACTATTTATTATTTAACTTTCGAGGCGAATATAAGACATCATAATTGGTTTGGTACAGAAAAGTTCATGATAAAATAGTAGAAAAGATAATAAGTAAATTAATTTAACCTAATGATGTCTTGAGACTTAGTATGATATATAATATTTGTTAGTCTTATAGTAAGTTGATGTAAGAAATGGTAAAAAAAATTTCTTACAAGAATTAGGAACACATAAAATATAATATCTTCTATTAGATAAATTATTTATCATTAATCTTAATATGTTGAGAATATTTCTTACTGACTCTATGCTACTCAAATTTTGTTGCAATGTGGTGTAATTTCTAAATCACTGAATTGTCCTTAAGGGATCAACTTTGCATATCATACAATATTAATACACTTTACTAGCCCTATTTACATTAGGACATGAATTATTTAAACTTAAACATGAACTAAAAGAAATGATCACATTACTAAGTTAATAATAATTATATGGAAGGAAATAATTTATTTTTTTATTTTAGCAGACTCGTTAATCTTATTTATATATGGAAGGAAGAAATATAATGGAAATAATAAATTCCTCAAATCTTCCATGCATTACTGGTCGTGGAACGTTTGACCAGAGAGAGAGAGAGAGAGAGAGAGAGAGAGAGAGAGAGAGAGAGAGAGAGAGAGAGAGAGAGAGAGAGAGAGAGAGAGAGAGAGAGAGAGAGAGAGAGAAGATGTCAGAAATTTTAATGACTCCGGAATGCATGCACTGAAAATTGAAAAATGAAAAAGAGGATGCCAGAGTATTAATTATGTAAATATTTGGGTTGTTCAATATCGCTGTCCTAAGTTTGGTTGTTTGCCTTATTACGAATATTAATGCCCCCATTTCTAAACGTGGAGCCAACCATTCTCTCTCTCTCTCTCTCTCTCCCTCCTGCTGTTGTGTCAATTAGTTGCTTATTCTTATTCCTCGAAAAAAAAGTTCATGGAACGCATGCAGACTGTTGATGCTTCTCTTTCAGCAATCTCTTTCGACTGCATCAGTTCATGTTAGAAGGGAGAGGGGGCGGTAGCTGAACATGATTTCTTAGCATTCAGCCAGCTGCTTGTGCATATATAATATGCTTCTTGATATCTTATGATCTTAAAATCTCGTATATAGTAGCCTCAGATTGCACCTTTTGGTGCTAGCTCTCGTTCAATTTCGATACGAGGTAGAGGCAGACTTCGTAAAGTTCATACCTTTTTCTTCCTCGTAGAAGATTGATCAGTCGCCTACTCAATTTGCCAAATTGATCTCCCTTTCTGGTTCCTTCTCTCCTTCTCCGCCAATTCGTTTGTTCTTTTGATGCTGCAATGGCTCCTGGATCATTGGTTGTGACCATGGAGAATCCTAATAACTTCTCCGTCGTCGAGGTCGCCGGCTTCGAGTCGCCGGCCGTGTTCGAGAAGGAGAGAGCGAGGAATCCGAAGCAAATCCAATGGGTTCTCGCGCTCAAAGCTCAGAGACTGGCGTCCTTCCTCCTCTGGTCCGTGGGGTCGCTCGGGACGCTCCTGGGCACGGCAAAGAGGCGTCTGCTCATGTCCGGGAGCTCGGACAGGCCGCAGCGGCCGGGGAGGATGTTGATATTTCTCAGGCTTTTCCTCGTCGTCTCGGTGGTGGCGCTGCTGCTGGAAGTCTACGCGCATCAGAACGAGCTGCACATGATCCAGCCGTCAGAGGTTGAGAACTTGGCGCAGCGCGCCTA
Organism: Pontederia crassipes; assembly: GCA_030549335.1. Lineage (NCBI taxonomy): Eukaryota > Viridiplantae > Streptophyta > Magnoliopsida > Commelinales > Pontederiaceae > Pontederia > Pontederia crassipes. Next base: position 49,877,479 of record CM060186.1, on the reverse strand, counting down.
CTTGGCCTGGCTCTCGTTCAGAGCGGATTACCTCGCTCCGCTGCTCATCAACCTCTCCAAATTCTGCATTGTTCTCTTCCTGATTCAGTCGCTCGACCGCTTCGTCCTTTGCTTCGGATGCCTGTGGATAAAGCTCAGGAACCTTAAGCCGACCCTGCCGGCGCCGGGCGCCGACGACGACGAAGAAAAGGATTCTTCGTACTACCCAATGGTCCTTGTGCAGATCCCCATGTGCAATGAAAGAGAGGTATTACTATTACCAGTGAAGGCCGTCTTCCACTACCAATTTTGTCAACTGAGTCGTATCACACAGTACCTTCTTCTGAACCAAATTTTGGAATAGAGATTTTGTTAACTGAGTCGTATTTCGTTTTATACAATGGCGTGCTCGGTGATTGATAGTTTCCAATGGAAATTTTGTTTCCATTGCAGGTGTATGAGCAATCCATATCTGCTGTGTGCCAGTTAGATTGGCCAAAGGACAAGCTCTTAATTCAGGTCCTGGACGATTCCGACATCAAAAGCGTGCAGCTTCTGATCAGAAACGAGGTATCTTTGTGGAAACAGAAGGGGGTAAACATCGTGTACCGACATAGATTCTTCAGGACCGGCTACAAGGCAGGGAACCTTAACTCTGCTATGTCTTGCGATTACGTCAAGGACTGCGAGTTCGTGGCCATATTCGACGCCGACTTCCAGCCGAATCCTGATTTCCTCAAGCTGACAGTGCCCCATTTTAAGGTAACTAAAAATTTTCACTGCTGTTCTTAGAACATGGTGCCATTCGAGATTCGCATCCAGAATCCTGAACAGTGACGGTTGGGTTCATGCGTGCACCTTTTTACAGGACAACCCTGAACTGGGACTCGTTCAGGCCAGATGGTCCTTCGTGAACAAGAGCGAAAACTTGCTCACCAGGCTTCAGAACATCAATCTCGCGTTCCACTTTGAAGTGGAACAGCAGGTCAACAGCGTGTTCCTCAACTTCTTTGGATTCAACGGCACGGCCGGAGTATGGCGGATCAAGGCCCTGGAGGACTCCGGCGGGTGGCTTGAGAGGACCACTGTGGAGGACATGGACATTGCAGTCAGAGCTCATCTCCATGGCTGGAAGTTCATATTCCTGAACGACGTCAAGGTGCACAGAACCCCACCAATGCAGTCTACTCGTATATGCCAAGAACTAAGTAATTATTCGAGTTCTTTACTGAATTCATCTATGTGATTCCAAATTCAGGTTCTCTGCGAGCTTCCTGAGTCATATGAAGCTTACAAAAAACAGCAACACAGATGGCACTCAGGGCCAATGCAGCTGTTCAGGCTGTGCCTTCCTAGCATCATACGCTCCAAGGTGCGTCCTTTTTCAGTTGTAACGTAATAAATTCATGAGCTGCCGATGATCTCAATTTGCTCGGACGTCTGGCCTCCCAGATTTCGACATGGAAGAAGATCAACCTGATCTTCCTGTTCTTCCTCCTGAGGAAGCTGATACTCCCCTTCTACTCCTTCACGCTGTTCTGCGTCGTCCTGCCGCTGACCATGTTCATACCAGAAGCCGAGCTGCCCCTGTGGGTCATCTGCTACGTCCCCGTGCTGCTGTCCCTGTTGAACATCCTGCCGGCGATCAAGTCCGCCCCTTTCATCATCCCGTACCTTCTGTTCGAGAACACCATGTCCGTGACCAAGTTCAACGCGATGGTCTCGGGGCTGTTCCAGCTGGGCAGCTCCTACGAGTGGGTCGTGACGAAGAAGACGGGAAGGTCCTCGGACTCCGACCTCCTGGGGATCGAGACGAGGGCCATTGGGCAAGAAAGGCTCCTGCAGAGGCAGGTCTCGGACTCGGAGTTGGATTTGCTCAACACAACGAGCGAACAACAGAGGGACACGGAGAAGAAGATGAAGAAGAAGCAAAATCGGGTATACAGGAAGGAACTGGCTCTGGCGCTGCTGCTCCTGACGGCTTCGGCGAGGAGTTTGCTGTCGGCTCAGGGCGTCCACTTCTACTTCTTGCTGTTCCAGGGGTTGACGTTTCTTGTCGTCGGATTGGACCTCATTGGCGAGCAGACGAGCTGAAAAATTATCCAAATTCCACCCATTTTTTTCCTCTTTTCTTGGAGTGGATGTATACAGTGCCATGTCCGCGTCCATGTCCTCCAAAGGTTAGATTCACAGAGAGAACACAAAATAGGCATTTATACATCAATATTTTCTCTTTTTTTTTCATAGCTTAGACAGTATTGATTCTTTCTTCTTTTGTGACATAAATTGTTGAAACACTGTTTTTTTTCTATCAATGGAAATGATTGAGTAAATCTTCTACACAAGTCCGACATTTTCACGGTTAGTCCGTCTTCGCTACAAATCGGATTCTATCGTGTAGGCCCCACAACAATTTTATTCATAGAACAAGATTTACTAATCCATTTGCTCCTGGATCCCGCATGAACCTTTTCCTAGGTTGTTTCATTCTATTCATTACTGGGCATGTCTTTTAAAAAAAACAATATATATTGTGCGATACATTAGTTAAACGAGTTGCTTTTAAAGGTGGGAAATTTTTCCGGAAGTAGAATCCCCGTGAGGATTCCTCGCTCGGGTCTCCCTTTGTAAGGAATTTCCTCCTCGTGAAAACGGGGACGAGGAAAAATGCCCCCAAGACATTTCAAGGATAGGACGAGGAGGGGATTTTCATCCCCATCTCATGGATTTCCGATCCTCGCGTTATTGTAAATAATATTTATATTTAATATATTAGTATATTAATTTGAACTCTCGGATCATTTTACAACTATTATTAGTCATTAGATTAAACTCTACAATCCTAATCAAACACTTGAATTGTAGCTGCCTGCTCAGGCTGTCGTCTGAACTCCACTCTCTTGGAGGATCATGGCATCGCCTTCCTCACCAGAACTGCAGCAATGGCAGAACGTCACCGGACCGGTTCGTCGGATCTCAATCTTCCACAACATCGTCGGATTTTCATTGATACTTTTTTCTTTTTTGTTTTTCGTCACATCGTCGGTGCATGATGGTTTCTTCCTATTTTTATCATCTCTCCTACCTCCGACAGAACTCCGACTCCCAGCCCCGACCTCCTCCCTTAGTCCCTCTCAGCCTTGTTCATCGCAACCCACCTCGTCGACGCTCCGACTCTCAACCCTGGCTTCCCCCCTATTCGCCTCGTTCGCTACATGCCACCTCCGACACTAAAGGACATCGCGAGCCCTTTCGTCCCCTCTGTCACATGTGCGCCCTCCAGACCAAATGAGTTCGCCAACAAGTGGTTGTTGTCCACCAACAACGGCAGCGTTGATGCGTGAATTGATAATAATATATGTTAGCAAGTGCACTAATTGTTCAAATAATAAAGTGTAAGAGTAGGGTGTCGAACCCACGAGAAATAAACTTAAATAAATTAATTTCAGAGGCTAATATGAGACAATAAAATTTTGGGTAAAATATGTGCAAAAAATAAAATTACAAAAAAGTAAATATTAAAATTAAATTAATTTAATCTACTGATGTCTAGGGCTTAGGATGATAAAAGAAATTGTAAACAAATTGAAATAATCAGATATTACAAATTAATTTCTAACGACGGATTAGAATCTACTCAAATTACTAAGAATCAATCAATCTATCTTAATTCAAAATAGATTAAGACTACTAAGTCATGGAACATAATCTCATCAAATATGATTAAGATGCATTAAAATGTAGTATCTAAACCATTATCACCCATATTATGGTAATGATTAATACACCGCACAACTAATATTCCGCCAATAATCTTACGAGTTGTGACATGCAATACTTGAACTTAAAAAGTCAATAATCAATTCCACAAAAATCATGCAATCAAAACTAACTATACCTACAAGGATAATACCTAACTATAGAAGGCAATTAATTTTTAAAAAAACATTAATAGTAGCATGCATATTTGAAAGAAAACTGAACTATAATCGATTACGAAATAAGGTTTAGCAGTTTGCTTTTATCAATTACACTATTACAATTATCTCAAACGAAAAACAAACTAAAGAATCCAAATTACTAAATATAGAAATATGTATCACGTAAGCATGAGATCATTCCAACTTAAAATAGAGTAGAGGATACTCTCAGGAACGCCGATAAACTGTTGTCTGATCCTCATCTAGAGTCAATCGTGCAGAAATCTTCTTGGTGAGCCTTCTGAATTATCTCACGTTCTTAGCTTCAAAACTCTGGTTGCAGGACCCAACATGATCTTTTTTTGCTATAGAAGGTCTGTATTTATAGAGATTCAGATTTTCATGTGATTGGAGAAGAAACGGAAATATTTTCCTATTCAAAATAAGGAAAATTTGGAGTATAATAAATTCTAAAATTTTAGCCTTATCAAACTTCAAAATTTGATCTATAATATATTTGTAAATCATCTTGGGTAGGAATCCTTGTATACTTTAAATCCCTTCAAAAATTTGTCCAAAACTCGAATTTGACTTTCGTCACGGACTATTATAAGAATTTAACGGCTTAAACATTGTCCGAATCGGCATAGGAATATATTTTCATGGCTCGTGAAAGGGTTTTCACGGCCCTTACAGTGTCTGATTCGTATAAAATTTATTAATTTCACGCCCCATGAAAGCCTAATCACGGTCGTGTCTCGGAATAACTTTCTGATGTGAAAATTGTATTTTAACAACCTATTCAATGATTTAACGAACATGTTTAATAGCCGTGAAAAGTTCTTCACAGCTCGTGACAGCACAAATTCAGCCCTCCACTGTTTTTCACTTTCTGGCTTCGTTTCAACTTCGATTTGAGCGCGATTTTCTTCAATGACTTCATAATTCAATTTTCTTACTTCCTACACAATAAAACACAATATTTGGATAGATTTTTATTTTTATAAAATTACTATAAATAAACTCATAAAATGATGCATGATATTGGAAAAAAATTCGAAATAAGATTAAATGTATGTCTAAATATATGTTATATTTTGTATGCATCAAACTCCCCCAAGCTTAGATATTTGCTTATCCTCAAACAATGTTCAAAACAAAACTCCAACCAAGAAGGTCAATCATCGCTTCCACCTAGTCAGTCAAATATTTTTCTTAGCGTTAGATTTTATACATCGATCGTTAAAGTATATTTTCATCATTCCAATGATCCAGCCTTGTAAAATTTTTGAATATTAGACATATTTAAACTCATCCAAGTTCAGTTCATACTAGAAAATATACTGTCAATCAAATAAGAGTCTAAATGTTGAAAATATAAGTGTATACTAAGCTTATATATTTTCACTTTAAGAACTTTTGGTATTTTCATTCATACTTTTTTTTCTTTTTCACACTTTTTTGTACTCATGTGCTTATCTATATTGGGTAAGGTGATCCATGTAACAGGCTTTCGATCGACGGATTCTAGAGTCGCCCTTAGGTCATCAGATAAAAATCCCCTATGAATCTAATCATTTGGACACACCAAGATTCCAAATAACTTCTTCACTTTATATTTCATTGATTCAGTACTCATATGCTCCATATTGCGCAATGTGGTCCTTGTAACGAACTTTCGATCGACGGATACCAAAAGAGTTGCCCTTAGGTTGCCAAACAATAATCCCATATGAATTTAATCACCCAAACACACCAAGGTTCCGAATAACACATTTGCACTTCTTTATTTCTTTAACTAACCCTCTTTTTTTGTACTTTTTTACTATAAGTTCAATAAACACTTAGGGATATAATGGGTGTCCCCCATCTGAAATGGGGGGACTATCCCCTCACGATGCGTCAGCTGTCGGATGGCATCCGACGGCTGGCGCAGATCTGAGCGGTTTTGTGAGTGAAAAACGGTCGAGGGGCACGGTTCGACGAGTGGATCGGGCGGTTCGATGAGTGGGCTGATTTGAAGAGGTATATAATCCAAAAACCTTAGACATCTGCCATTTCTTTTTCTTCTCTCTCTCCTCTTCGCTCCGAACTCTCCGCTTGGCGATCTCGTCCCGCCGACGGTATCCAAGCTCGAAGCTTCGTCCTAACAGATCTAGCCGCCGACGGCCGATCTACCCACTGCCGACCCTCGCGCGATGGCATTCGACGCTCCGATCTCTCGCTCTCTGATCTCCGATCGACACCGACAAGATTCGACCAGATCTTCTGCGGTCTCGTTCGACCAGATCCGACCAGATCTGGTCGTCAGCAGCCTCGTTCGACCAGATCCGGCCACCCTGATGCGCTCGCACGACCCCGCCCGCAGTTTAACTAGTCCAAGCAGTAGCAGTTTAACTAGAAATTGCAACGTGATTGTCCATATTGTAAAATTATTTTTATTTGTATGCGATTGTAAAACGTTGCATTAAACCTCGTTTCTCGTCTATAATTGTACAATGCTTGTCTTTCGGACATCGCTTTCCGTCGAGCTCCTCCAACATGTGGAGCAAACTGTAACAAAATCCTCTCCATGTACACAATTTGAGTTGAACATATTGAAAATCATATTAATTCTAACATATTCAATAAGCTATCCAAAAAGGTCAATCTTGTGCACAAATCTAAGAACATTTTCATATTTACAAGTCACAAAAGTGTAACAAATGATGGATTAATTAAGTATAGCTTACAACAAAATTTACACATCACGAAAGATTAACATCTATTAACAGCGTGGCAGTAGTGGTCACGAGCACCGCGGCGGCTGGAGCTCGGGGTGAGAGGGCGGCGGCGGCGGGATCTCAGTGTGTGGGGTCGGCAGCGGCGGCGGGATCTCAGCGTGTGGGGTCGGCGGTGGGTCGGTCGAACTCGACGGCGAAGGGGCGGCGCTCGGCATGTGTTGTGCGGTGGCTCTTGACGTGCTTGCGGTGCGAGGGGATGGTGGCATGTGGCGGCGCTCGATGTGCGGGAACGCAGGAGGTCATCGCGGAGGTCAACAGCACCACGGCTGGGTGAGGTCGGCGGCGCTCGGCAGGAATGAGGCGGGGTGCTCGATGCCAAGACCGCGTAGATCTGCTCGCCGATGAAGGGCAAGATTTGGTGCGAGATCCGGTCGGGCCCGGTGCTCCGGAGCTCGAGGTCGTAGGGTGGTTGCTCGTCGGCGCGAATCTGACCGACGGTCGTAGGGCGATTGCTCGACAGCGCGGATCTGACCGACGATCGCAAGGCGGTTGCTCATCAACGCGGATCTGACTGGCGAGGATGACACGGAGAGGAGAGAGAGGATGAGGCGGCGCGGAGAGGAGAAACGAAGAGAGAGAGAGAGAGAGAAGAGAAGAAAATGAGAGAGCTGAGGGTTTTTATCCTTTTATACCCTTGGAACCGGTCGAACTGCTCTTCGAACTCTTGAACCACGCTCGCTCGTCCGGTTCATCATGAAAAAACTCATTTTTCAGCTGTGCCTGTCCGATGCGCATCGGACGGGCGCCGATTAATGGGTGGAGTGCCCCCCCATTTAAGTTGGGGGGACACCCATTATTCCTAACACTTAAATGTTTAACAAAGAGGCAATTATTGTCGAGATTAAAGAAAAATAAAAAGAAGAGCATAAAATAGAATTTGTCATCCAAATATCATAGTTCTACTTAGTAACATTCATATTCCAAATACTCAATACTAAGGCGATAAAATATAAAATAATAGTGATTCAAATTTTGTTAATTAACAAGATGTCCTTGAATGATGCTTGAAAATAAGAAAATATTAAGATATGAAAAGAATGATATGAAATTTTTAATTTTTATAGACTGTCAAGATGATGCAAATAATAGATAAAACATGATAGGAATGTATGCATGTAATGCAATATAAGATGAGAGGCATGATGCATGAAAATGCAAACTCCCCCAAGTTTGAACTCAACACTGTTCTCAGTGTTGAAAATCAAATCCGAAAAAGGGTGTATAAAAATAATAAAGAAATCATAAAATGAGGAATTGAAAAGCGACAACTTGATGTATCCCAATATGATGGATGTGGAAGTCGTAGAGAGAAGTCTGCATATGTATCAAATGTTTGGAGTTGTTGAGTCTGAAATGTGCATGCGTTGCTCAATTCTAGAAGGTGAGGGTGGTGAACTCCTTCATATGTGTAAGTGGACGTTATTTGGAAATGATATCTTATGCCCTCGAGATGTTCGACCTTCCGTGAACACAAGAACTCCATGGTGATCGGCTCGTAGGACGACCACCACTGCTACTCCTCGGGATAACTAATCCGAGATGGGGAGCCTTCTTCTACATCTTATGACTCTTTAGTACATCGGCAAAGATGCATGGTTGCAGGTTACGATCGTGAAAAATGGGTAATGACCTGTGAGAATGTTGTCACAGGACGTGATAGAAAGGTAACGGCCCCTCATGATGTGTTGTTCACGCCTCTTGCAGTGTGTATGGAAATTTGTTCAATTGTTTCACGGGTCATGAAAATGCAGTAACGGCTCATGAAACTTTGTCTTCTTCCTCAAGTCGATAGATCGATGAATGGTTGTAAAGAGAAGGAGAGCAATGTCGTGAGAGCTATTCGGCGGCAATGATCGGAGATAAACAAGAGCGACGCTATGGAAGTCGCCGGCCAGAGTAGGAGACGCCGATGAAGAGAATCGTCAGAATCGTGAAGTCACCGTCGCTGATGTCGAGGGTGAGGATCGCCACCGGTGCAAATCGAATGGTTGTCGAAGGAATCGTCGAAGTTCGCCACACTGGTACGCGCACGTGATGGGTCGCTGGAGTTGTGGACGATGGAGGTCATCATTTAGGATGCTGAAGAAGATGAAGGCGCTTGCTGAAGTTTCTCAGTGTTGTCAGATGAAGGAGATTGCAGAGTCATGAAGTGGGCATGAAAAGCTCTCATTGCAGAAGAGGGGAGTTGTTGGCGACGCAAGATACAAATCTCTACTGGTGTTAGGTCATCATTGTGCTCGGAAGATTGAACTCGACTTGGAGATGTAGAATAAGGCAATGATGTCGATCTCCATATGGACGCAACACGTCAGAAGGACCACTGGAATCACCATCCAGAAATATTATGTCGACGGTGAAGATTGTCGGAGCCACGAATATACTGACAAGGACACCAAGGCTGCTGGTGAAGGTGCAGATCAACGCTGATGAGATTCAGGCGGCCCGTCAATGGTAGCTTGCCGACATTTACGAGGGGTGGTGCATTGTGGTCGCCGAAGTTTTCGCCGTTGAGGTCGGGTAACCTTGCTAAAGTCGAAGAAGATAAGCGTGCCGACGAAATCGTTTGTAATGTGAATGTAACGACCCGTGATGTCAATGTAATGTCATGTAAAAGTTTTGAAAGTGTCGTGACTCGGGAGAACAGGTCATGTTGGTGGTCTCACTTACGAGGCTGTCCCTTAACACATTTGTAACGGTCGTGACGACCACTGTGTGACAATTTGAAGCCTCCTGTGGAATCTGAGAGTCGAGCATAACAACTCGTGAAATATTCAAAGGTCGAAAATGAGGCTACTGTGAGAGGCTTTACCAAATGGTCATGACCCGTGATGAAAGAAAAAAGACGTGAAAGGCTCGTAGGTAGACCCGTAAATACCTACTAATGACTTGTGATCAAGCATGTGGATGGATCAACGCCTACTATGGGACCCGTGATCAAATGCTCATGACCCGTGATATGTTTGATAGACCTTCTTAATGACCCGTAAAACATGGATAATGACACGCGAAATTTGGACGATGATATGCGAACTATCTATAAGACCCGTGTGAGTCTAGTAACAATCCATGATGATCTAAAAATTAACTAAAAATTCATTGATATGTTCGTGAATTGCCAGACATGAGCCGTGAGTTTAAAGGCAACGCCCGTGAAGTAGTGATAACGGCTCATGATATTCATCTTTTCTTCTTATTTTTTTAAGTTGCCCTTGCAATGTTGGATTAACAATTCAAAATAAAAATAAAAATAACTAATAGAGATAAAATAAAGAAGTTTAGAAACTAAATTAAGTAAAGAAAAAAAAATAATCTAATCAAATGAAAATAAAAGTTAAACTAAGAGTTAAAGGTGAGAGAAGAGTTCTAATTTAAAGTCATTAGCTTGACTATGATATGCATGCGGAGACTGATATAAGATAATAAATTACAATAAATATTTAAATTTGCAATTAAGGAACAATCTCACTAGGATCATTTGATGTTATCATGAATGTTCGATATTGTGAGGATCAACACGTGTAGTGGTAGATGATGCCCAATATCTCCACCCTTATGTTATCATCCAGTGGTGGAGGTTCTTCAAGTACAACAACGTTCTTATATTGAAGTTGGGAGTTGTGTTGCTTATTGTCATAGATAGTAGAATGATTCTTGATTCGCCATTGGACTGATATAGTTGGAGTCTTTGGCATCGGTGATATGTGCCTCTTCTTTTCTTTGATTTGCCGTTGTTGTGTTATAGTCAGAGATGCTCTTATTGAAGTCGGTGATGTGTTTTTTCTCCTTTGTAATTTTTGAAATTATAAAAATGTGGTTGTCGGTGTTAGTGATGCGTAAAATGATATAGCAAAATAAAATCACTAGCAAGTGCACTAGTCGCTCAAGTAATATAAAAAATAAAAGTAATAATGTCGAACCCACAAGGAATATTATTAATAAAATATCTAAATTTATAAATTAATAAGAGAGGAAAAATATGAATTTTGAAAATGAGTTTTATAATAAAATAAAAAAATAAGATAATAATAAGATAAGATAATAATGTTGAAGTTAGGCCTTAGGATGAAAATAGATAGGATAAATATTTGAACCATAAAAAATAAATTTAATCTTTAAAGATGTATTAGATTTTTCCTAAAGTGATCTAACATGATTAACTTGCGGTCTTCACAACTGGCACCCCTCAACTTAAACATGTAGAACTTTCTTAATTTAATAAGAATTGAAGTTTCCACAATTGACATTTCATCCAATCATATTAATATTAAGACACAGTAAATTATATTTCCTAAACTATTAATCACTCCACAAATTGGTATAGATTAATAGACAACACAAACTTGATTCTCCATACACTAGTTATCAAATTTATGTCAATTATTAATTTCAAATAAAATCAATTAAAATTAATATCATGAATTCTGAAATTAAACACTCCACAAATTGGTATAGCCTAATTCAAAAATTTAATTAACTAACATAAAAGTATTAAGCATAATTAATAATTGATCAGAAAAGATTAAAACAAATAAAATAGGGTCCAAACAATTTCTCTTCAATTAATAATCTCCTAAAATAATAATCTAAAAGACATGGAGTTCATCCTAAAAATTCTGAAGAGATAAAATACAAATGATAAAAATTGAAAGAATTACACTCAAAATAAAGATCTTGAATCTGGACAGACAATCGAGCAGCCTCTCGGACTTGATCAAAGTCGCGATCAACCTCTAGCCATCGCACATCTCTCCTCTTGATCGAAGCCTGCAGAGCTACGACCCGCCGTAGAAAAAAATCACACTTCAAAGCACGAGTTGTATTGATGGTTTCGTCCTCTATTTATATGTGAGGATGGTCTCATGCATATCACGATCGATAATATCATACAGCCGATTTTAACCTTGAGATAAACTTTATGACGTTTAAATCTCAACCACGATAAAACTTTATCCATTTTGCACCGATGATAAACTTTTCTTGATAATTCTCGGCCACCAAACCTTTTTGCGCCCAATGATTGGAGTTCTCTGCCGCAAAGCTAAATTGTTGGTTAAGGACAAAACTTCATGTTTGATTTTGCGATAAATTTAATGGATGATGTGTTTTGCACCCCATAATCAAAGTTTCTCAATGCTTTATCGCCCAATGATACATGTTCATCTCCATTACGGCTGGACTTTTGCGGCCGATAGTCTTGATTGGTGATGACGTTTTGCCCCCAAGATAAAACTTCTTATTTACGATAACCCCCAGCTAATCATATACTTGACTTTTCCTACAAAATAATTATTAAAATTTAATTAATCCATCCATAATTAAAATATTTAGAGAATTAATAATTAAAATTGAGAAATCCTGAATTATGACTAAAAATGATCTAAAATGATGCATGCCATGATCAAATTATAGAAATATTAATTAAAATAATATATTAAAATATGTTATATTTTGCATGCATCAGTTAGTGATGATGATGTCAGTGTTGGAGGTGGAGATGAAGTTTGAGTAGTGAGGACTTTAGAAAGTCAGCTCCTCCTTCGAACTTGTCCATCTTCAAAGATGTATTCACTCATCTCCTTGATACATCATTGTGTAGTTGTTTTCCTAGCTGAAGTTTTTGTTCTTAGATGCCCTCTTCTTTGATATGAATGTTGATGGTAGCATGGGCATATGATGATTGTCGGACTCTCATTGGTGATTTTTTGTCCTTTAGAATTTAGAGAAGTCAACTATACAATTTAACTCTAATGCATGTAGCTTTGCCTCCAAAGCTTCCATTTTGAGTTCCGTATCAAATAATCGAATTGAAACGTCCACTTCGATTTGCTTTTAAATTTGTGTTAATTGAGCCACCAAATTTAAAATGTGTTGATCCTGCATTTGGAGCTTCCTTTTAATTGTTGTAATAAGTTGGGCTATCATCCCTTCGAGGTCGACTTTTGCCTCAACTGAAGACTTTGCTTCGAGAAGTGATGTGATGGCATCCTTGGTCTCTTTGCTTCGATGCTGCTTTGACTCTCTAGATTTTTTATTTGATATTATTGTTTGAAGAATTGTTTTAGCATGATATTCAACTTGTTTGTGATGATGACTTCTGGTCCATAAAGAAATCTTCATAATCAATTTATTGAGGCATCTTCGTGTTGTTGTGACTTTTTGTTGCCTTATTATGACCTTTGTATTGGGTCAAAGTTTTAATGACATATAAAATTATATTTTGATGAAACAAATCTTGAAAAATTAAAGTTGAAATACTGAAAAAGTATAAAGAAAAATGAATAACTTTATGCACTACACACTACATTTTGATTAAATAATTGTCACTGATCTCATTAGTTTTGGATGAATGTGGAACCTCCTTGTTGTTTGAAGAACCCCTCCCCCCCCCCCCCCCCCTTCAATTGGTCTTTTTGATTTTAGTTCAAAATGATCAATATGTAGAATCGGAACAAGTGATTGCTGAGATTCGTGCCGGAATGTCACTTGCCCCCCCCCCCCCCCCCCCGTCTTACCGCGGATGCTGGCTAGATATGATCCAAAAATAATAAGGATCAAGGTCAGCTAGTGAGACGATGGGCTATTTGTTCATTGTAGAAAATTTTGTTAGCTTTTCATAGACTTCAAAATCATCTAATTTGGATAACCGTGCAAAAAGTTATGATCAAAATAGTGCAGGTCGGTCAACCTGTCGGTCGACGCAAAGAAGACCGGTCGACAATACCGGTCGACCAAATGAATATATTGGTCGACCCATCAAGAACTGGTTGACGTCGAGACAATACCGATCGACAGTCCGGTCAACCGATCAAGTGCAGAAACTGTAAAAATGATGCAACGATCATATAGACCGGTCGTCCGGTTCAGAAGTGCGATCGACCGGCCTCCGAGTTAAATGAACAGTAATGGTCAAATTTGAAGGAGAATATTGTGGAACAATTTTTTGATGAATTTTCCACACATTAAAGAGTGCCAAAACTAGAGGTAAAGGCACCCATTCACTCATTGAAAAAACTTCAAGTTATAAAAAAAATCATTTCTTGAAGTTTTAATTTTATAATTTTCTCTTCTTTCTCTCTTCTCTTCTTGTGAGCATAGAATTGTAAAAGAGAGAAACACTTTCGTTCAAAAAAACTGAGAGAGCTCCTGTATAAAAGAGGTTCAAAATCTTACCCCTTAAGCAAGAAAAATATATTAACTTCCTAGGAGGAGAAATTGCTTTGCCTCTCGAAATGAAGAAAAGACGATGGTGTAAAGGGCTTTCTTCCTTGCCCTATTTGGAACAAAAAAAGGGATTAGTGGAATCTCCGATGATCCCGAGGTCGAGAAGTCGGAGCGGTGACGTAGGCCAAGGTGTGACCGAACCTCGTCAACAACCACCGTGTCTTTGTGTTTAATTTTCTCTCTCTCCCCCGTTCATATTGTGTTTATAATCTGAATTACAAAGGTTTTAAGAATCGATTTTGTGCTTCCGCTATGGATTTCGTAAAATTAATATTTTCGATTAAACACCAATTCATCCTCCCCCCCCTCTTGGTTCCCTTTGGAATCCTACTATTGATATCAGAGCGGGTTGCTCTTGTTTTGATTTCCTTTTAATCATCTTGTTTTTAGATTTAATAGTTTTAGATCTAATTATTTTTAAGATTCAATCATTTTTAAGATTTAACAATCTTTAAGAACTATGACATCAAGTGATTTTAATTTTGACAATCAATTAGTCGTCCTCATCTTTTGAATGGGTCAAATTTTGCATATTAAAAAATTAGAAATCAAGCATATATTTGTTCTATTGATATCGACATGTGGGACATAGTTGAAAATGATTATTATCTTCATGAAAAGTTACCTACGGATTCTAAAGAAAGAGAAAAGATTTTTTCAAAACTTGATTGGAAAGTCAAAAATATTTTTCATTGTGCTTTGAATTCAACGAAGTTTAATCGGATTTCAAGTTGTGAAACTGCAACTGAGATTTAGGAAAAACTCATAACTATTTATGAAGGAACCGATAAAGTTAAAGAATCTAGATTGATTGAATATTTTAAACCATCAATATGATTATTTTAAAATGCATGATAATGAATTCATAAATGATATGGTTGCTCGGTTTAATGATATTTTGAATGGCTTAGCCTTCTTGAGCGAGCCAAGATCTAATCCCCAAAAAGTGAAAAAGATTCTCAGGTCTCTCTACTCCAAATGGTATACGAAGAGAACAGTGATCGAAGAAAAAGATTTAAACAAATTGGATTTTGACGATCTTATTGACTCACTTTTAACCTATGAGATCTCAATCCAAGAAGATCTAGAAGAAAAAGCCCCAAGAAGAAAACATTGGCATTGAAGACAAATACAATAAAAGAAGATTCAAGTGAAGAGGAAGTAGATGAAAAGAAACTTGCACTCTACACAAAAAAATTAGATAAGTATCTCAAGTTATTTAAAAAGAAAGACAAGAATGAGAAGCCAACAAGAAAATCATACAAACATCACAAAGAAGAAAAATCTCGGAAAGGTAAAAATAAAAAAAATGAAGTGTCTAGTGAAACAAGTAGTTCATCAAGCTCTTTTAGTGATGAAGCATACATATGCTTGATGGCACACGACGATGAAGTAATCTCTAACCCTTCAAACTCAAATTATGACTCATCAAACTTTTTCGAAAAAATTTCTTCTTTAGATGTGAATAAAGAACTCTCATCTCTTATAAAAATATATTTTTCAATTAAAGAGGAAAATGAAACATTAATACATGAAATTGAAAAATTAAAAGAGAAAAATAATGCATATTTTTGGAAAATGAAAAACTAAAAAAATAAAATTGATACTTTGAAAATCACGCATGCATGTAAAGTTGTAAAACTAGCATGTTCTTTGGAAAAAGTAATGAAAGAAAATATCTCTTTGAAAGATATACAAAATAAAATTATTTCTTATGCAAAGAAAAATAATCTTAGGAATCATCCCTACGATAGAAAATCACATTTTAAATGCTTTACATATGGATTTTATGGGCATTATGTATATCAATGCAAAATGAGAAAATCAATATAATATGGCATGATTTGAGTTCCGAAAAGAACAATATCTACCAAAGATTACATAATTATTTTACAGGTGTGCCTCACATGCAAAACAAAGGACAAGTGGTGAAGACACAAAAGTTATAGTAAAGTATTACTTACTTTTTTATTTCACCTAAAAATTTTAAAACTACTATTTCTTTAACATAAAAGAAGAATATATAAAAGATTGGTCACAGTGATAAGGAGAGCATGATTAAATATTATTTTCACATATCATGGATACCACATTATTTTATCAAAAAATTTATGCCATATTTTTAATATATTTTTGTTATGACTTTCATAAATTGGTTTTCATTATAAATAGCCATAAATTTATGAGGAGTTATCTATTAAAACTTGCAATACTCTACATATTTAGTATATGATAAAAACGGAGAAGAATAATTTTTTTTAAGAATTGATTAAGGGGGAGTAACATATAGTTTCTTATATACTTCATTTACAAACATTTTTTTGATAAAACAAAAGGGGGGAGAAATATGACCTGAATATACTTTATATTTCCCATTGTAAGGAAATTTAAATGTTAGGGGAAGTAAAATTGTTTTTACAAGATTTTATAACTTTTTCGCCAATTTATATCTTTTTCATATTTCTCGATTTGTCTTTATCAAAAAGGGAGAGATTGTTGGGTCAAAGTTTTAATGACATATAAAATTATATTTTGATGAAACAAATCTCGAAAGATTAAAGTTGATTAAATAATTGTCACTGATCTTGTTTTGGATGAATGTTGAACATTGTAGAGAATTCTGTTAGCTTTCATAGACTCCAAGATCATCTAATTTGGATAACCGTGCAAAAAGTTATGATCAAAATAGTGCAGGTCGGTCAACTTGTCAGTCGACGCAAAGAAGACCAGTCGATCGATCCAGAATCGATTGACGCCAAGATAATACCGATCGACAGTCCGGTCAATCAACCAAGTGCAGAAACTGTAAAAATGATGCAACGGTCATATAGACCGGTCGTCCGATCCAGAAGTGCAATCGACCGGCCTCCGAGTCAAATGAACAGTAACGGTCAAATTTGAAGGAGAAAATTGTGAAATAATTTCTGGACGAATTTTCCACACATTGAAGACTATAAAAGAAGTGCCAAAGCCAGAGGCAAAGGCACTCATTCACTCATTGAAAAAAAACTTCAAGTTATCAAAGAGAGATCATTTTTTGAAGTTTTCATTTTATAGCTTTCTCTTCTTTCTCTCTTCTCTTCTTGTGAGCATAAAATTGTAAAAGAGAGAAATACTTTCGTTCAAAAAAATTAAGAGAGCTCTTATGTAAAAAGGTTCAAAATCTTACCTCATGAGCGAGAGAAATATATTACCTTCCTAGGAGGAGAGGTTACCTTGCCTCTCGAAGCGGAGAAAAGGCGGTGGTATAAAGGGTTTTCTTCCTTGCCCCATTTGAAACAAAGGAAGGGATTAGTGGAATCTCCAGCGGTCTCGAGGTCAAAAAGTCGGAGTGAGAACGTAGGTCAAGGTGTGACCGAACCTCGTCAACAACCACCGTGTCTCTGCGTTTGATTTTCTCTCTCTCCCCATTCATATTGTGTTTATAATCTGAATTGTAAAGATTTTAAGAATCGGTTTTGTGCTTCTGCTACGAATTTTGTGAAATCGATATTTTTGGTTAAACACCAATTCACCTCTCCCCCCTCCTCTTGATGCTCTTTGGGATCCTACACTTTGTATTACTGGACAACAACTTTATCTTCCTCAATTTGTTGATTGATGGACATTTTCTTCTTTCCCATTGAGGATGTAGTGATATTAGCATGATAGTTAAGTCGTATATAAAAGATGTAAACCTAAAAACTTTACATAACTAAAAGAACAAGTGAAAGCAACATAAAAGTAAAGTCTCAAAGTAGCATAAAATAAACGTAGTAAGGAAAGAATAATTCCCTAACAACAACGTTAAAAATTTGATGCAAGAATTGACAACAATATATGATAGCAAGTGCGCAAGTCACTCAAATAATAAAGTGTAAGAGTAGAGTGTCGAACCCACAAAGAGTTAATTTAGTTAACTAGACTAATTTCAGATGTTAATATGAGACAACAAGATTTTGAGTAAAAGATGTGTATAAAATAAAATTACAGAAAAGTAAAGACTAAAATTAAATTAATCTAATCTACTTATGTCTATAGCTTAGGCTGATAAAAGAAATTGTAGTAAATTGAAATAACCAGCAAGTTAGTTTCTAACGACGAATTAGAGTCTACTCAAATGATTAATTTTCGTCTAGAATCAATCAACCTATCTTAATTCAAATTAGATTAAAACTACTCCAGCATGGATCATGATCTAATCAAATCTGATATGAAGATGCATTAAAATGTAGTCTCTAAATTATTATCACCCATACTATGGTAATTAACAAACCTCACAACTAATATTCCATAAAGGATCTTACGAGTTGTGACATACAATACTTTGACTTAAAAGTCAAGAATCAATTACATAAAAATCATGCAATCAAAAGTAACTACTCGTACAAAGATAATACCTAAGTATATAAGGCAATTAATCTCTGAAAAAATATTAATAGTAGCATGCATATTCGAAATAAAACTAAACTATAATCGATTACTTAATAAGGTTTAACAGTTTTTCTTTATCAATTAAAACTATTACAATTGTCTCAAACGAAAAATAAAACTAAAAGATCCAAATTACTAAAGATAGAAATATGTATCACGTAAGGATGAGATCATTCCAACTTAAATAGAGTAGAGAATACTCTTAGGAATGCCAATGAACTGTTGTTCGGTCCTCATCTTGAGTCAATCGTGCAGAAATCTTCTCAATGAATCTTTTGAATTATCTCACGTTCTTGGCTTGAAATATCTGGTTGCAGGCTCTAGTATGTTCTCTTTTGGTTATAGAAGACCTGTATTTATAGGAATTCAGGTTTTCATGTGATTTGAGAAGAAACAAAAATATTTTCCTATTCAAAATAAGGAAAATTCGGAGTATAATTGATTTTGAAATTTTGGTCTTGTCAAACTCCGAAATTTGATACATAATATGATTTCAAATTATCTTGATATCATATAATATGAGTAGGAATCATTGTGTACTTGAAATCTTTTCAAACATTTGTCCAAAACTCGGATTTGGCCTTCGTCACGGACTGTTATAAGGATTTAATGGCTTAAATGGTGTTCGATTCGGCATGGGAATGGATTTTCACGGTCCTTGTCTATTTCATATAAAATTTATGAATTTCACACTCCGTAAAAGTTTAGTCACGGCCGTGTCTTGAGGTAACTTTCTCGCGTGAAAAATGTATTTTAACGACATGTTCAATGATTTAACCACCCTATTTCACGGCTCGTGGCAGCGCAAATTCAGCCACCTCCACTGTTTTTCACTTTCTAGCTCCGTTCAACTATGATTTGAGCATGATTTTCTTCAATGACTTCGTAATTTAATTTTCTTACTTCCTACACTATAAAACACAATATTTTGATAGATTTTTATTTTTATAAAATTAATGTAAATAAGTTCATAAAATTATTCATACTATTAGAAAATAATTTGAAATAAGATTAAATACATATCTAAATATATATTGTATTTTGCATGCATCAAGCACCAGCCGCCACATGCGGTTGCTCAGCTCCCTTCTCATGAACACCTCTGACGGGCACTCTCCTCCGACCTCGTCCATCATGTCCCTATGAAGAATGGCATCATCAAGACGAAGCCCTAGATTCACATCAGCCAAGCGGTGGCATAGGTTTCCTCCCGCAGACTCGTTAGAGATGAAGACCTGGTCCAGGTAGGCGTCCAACTCCGCTAAGAATGCATCGACGACGATGAGGAATCAGAGCCATTAGTCGGGCAGTTAGGGCATCGTCAAGGGCGGGAGGGAGGGGTGCTCCAAAGTCGGGCGGTAGTCCAGGACTATGATGTGGACGAGGAGCTCGGAGGCTAGATGGAGGTAGCAATTATAGAAGTTGGGCCAGGTGCGAGTGCCGAGGCAAAAACCGTTGTCATGGAAGTAGATGAGCATAGGGAGTTTTGATAGCGGAGGAGCCCGAACACCACGTTCATTTTTTTCATTTTTAATATCATGAGGTCGCGGATCAAGTACCCATGAGGAATTCGAATATCCGCGATGATCGGGATTCAAGCGGCCTCGTGTTGAGGATCGAGGTCGAGGACGGGGATAAGATGGACCGGCGAGGACGGGGCGGGGACTATTGCACCTGCGCCGAATGATTGTGGGTGCCACCCCTAGTTGCTTTGGAATATTAAAATGATGAATTAAAGATTCTTATTTTAGTAATGAATAAAATATTTGACATCATTAAATAAACTTTAACATTGAAAAAATAAAATATCAAACCTAAAAGTCAGTGTAAATTTGTATTCTTCATCTTTAATATTAACGAATAATTCTCTATCATATTCTTTTTTCTTTTCGATAAAATTCTCTATCATATTCTATTCGCCTTCATATAAACATTCAATCCAAGAATAAATTTAAAGAATGAGTGATACAATTGTCACTCCAAAAGTCATTTCATTTTATTTCAGAAGAATAAAAATATTCACATCTTATATGATAAACGATAATAATAACTTTTGAAGTGACATTAATGATGCCTTAAAGAACAACAATATTATATGAATACTATACTAAACCAAGAACTAAACACCACCTAGATATTGTGGGTTACACAAGACAAGAAAAAAATGTGTTTGCCTAATAAGTGGAAGATAAAACGTTATCATTTGTTTCGTTTCTCAATGAAATGCATAATAACATTAAATTATATCGCATAGAAATTTAGAATGGTTGATGGCATTTAATTAACCTCAAATATTTAGTGATATTTATTAAGGAACATTTGATTGGAGAATAAGCTTGGATGGAATGAAATTGTAGAACAATATTTTTTGAAAAAAAGTATATATTCTTATTCTACCGCATATTTAATTTTGAAAGAATAAAATATGAAGATACAATATATTATAACTAAAATATTTTAATATAAATAATTAATATTTAATTATTATAACAATAATAAAAAATCAATATAATAATATATGATTAAAAAATTGAAAATACTGGAAATATATTGTAAGAATAATTAGATTGCTAGTTTTGATGAATAAAATAGTGATTTTACATTTTTAAGGTACTTTTGATTAAAAAAAAGTTTACTCGACTTAAGTCTATTCTGGACTTAATTTGACTTTGTTATGAAAATATTTTAACCTTTATTTTCTAATCATTAAATGATATAGTGTATTAATGATAATCCATGGACTATAATAGGTTAAATGATCTACTATTTATATTATTAATATTAAAATTGATGTGCTAACCAAATTTTTTAAAAAATTAAGTCTTTGGAAAGAACATCATTTGTTTTATATTCTTAATACTCCCTTTCATGTGTAGAGTGTAGATTACTAATAACTTTCGTCTAGCCCAATTCACTACGGAGATAACAAAAGGATGAAAATATATTTTTAATAAGAGTTAACGAGATTTGAACTCTTAACCTTTGAATACCACTACTATCTTAATCACAAAATTAATACAACAATTATAACAAATTACAAATATAACTAATTACTACTACTTTCTTAATTCATCACTAACTAATATAAAATGGTATCGTTTAACTATCCATTACTTAATTAACCAATCACTAAGTAATACAAAGTGTTATCTTATTAGTGTAATCGTCATAAAATTTTTCTGTCCTCTAAGTGGAGAAAATGGTACAGTCGAAGTCTCCAAAGATGATTAACTTTATTTTTTAATCAAGAGAAGTTTTTGAACTAAAATGACACGAGATTTTATTTGTAATATGTAAAGCTGACATTTTCTTTAATGAATGCTACTTATTTTGTCCTTTGCTATTAGAATCTTTGAGGTTCTAATACCAATGTTGAAATTAATGTGATAATTAATTGTTTGAAAACTTAAATTTTGAAAAAGAACAATATTATTTATTTTATATTCTTAATAATTAATCATAAAGATCAATAAAAAACGACAATTCCTCAATTAGATATCTCCTCGTCTGGTGGCACATCTCAGTCATGCATCTTTATTATCACCATCTATTCTTTACTTTATTATACTTACGTTACATTGCATTACATAGATGCATATTTTATTATGTTCTTATGGACCAACATAGACCTCCTACTTAACTACTACTACTACCACCTAAAGCAATATGTTGGCTAGCTATTCCAGGAATCCACCTCCACCATGTGCCCCCATTCGCCATCTCTCAACCTCCCAATTCTTGATTCTAATGCTTGCTTTTAGTTGTTCTTCATCTTTTTTTTATGCATTGATCACAAATGCCAAGTTGAAGATGTAGGTGAGATGTAAGTGATCAAGTGAGTATCAATGTTTTAGAAAAAGCTAGATTGAATGTTGGATCGGCTTCACTTGTCATTTTGCCCCCAATTCATATATAAATAAATGCTACCCTCACCCCCAAAAAAACTTAATTGTATACTTCTTAGAAAGTAATAAGGAAATCTTTGATTAGGAATAAGGAAAAAAGAATGTTAAAACCATAAGTAGTTTTTGTTGAATTAAATTAGCTGATAATATGTTAGCGTCCTAAAAAAAATAGGACATCATTTGTTATCATTTCATCGTATGAGTGCTAAAAGGGTTCAAACTTTTTGAAAAAGTACTTAACTCGTCTATTTGTTATTAAATGATAAAACCAGTCTCAACTTCGAATTAAATTCAGTAACCGATAATATTTAATTGGTGTAATAAATGAACTTTGAATTAGATGACATTAATTAGTAATTCGAAGTCAAAATTCAATAAATACACAAGTGAAAACATTATTGTCTGTGTGTGACAAAAAACAAAAGGGACTTTGGTTTTGGGCTACGATTTGGACAATCGTCCTGCATGCCTTACACCTACGAGAATGGTGCATTAAATATACGTAAATTAATGAAGCATACTATTAGTTTCGTGCACCCGGCCATTAATGCTGCGTTATCTTTTCAAAAGAAAATTTTAAATCATTTTAATACTCACAATATTTAAATACTTTTTTTAAAATTATAAAAATTAAGATGGAATGAATAGCAGCTCCTCATCGTTCAAATAAATATCTCGAATCGTGAATGTATAAATTTTTTTTAAAACTTCACCTATTATAAATGGAAAGTCTAACAACCAGTACTGCATGAATTACACGAACGGCGCAGTTTGCCGAATGTCACGACCCAACGCTGAGTTGGGCGTCGGCTCCGCTTCTCGAACATTGAGATGGTCAAAAAATAAAAATAAAAAGAAATTATGGGGACATGTGGTCTTCCTTCGTGAGCAAATGTGGTAGGTGCTACCAACCATCACTTATACGTACGATGAGGTTGACTAAAATGTAACTAATTTTTTTTTAAAGAAAAATCTACAATTGTTCACATAATACGACGGATCGCATATCTTACGGCTCATGCAATTTGGTAGATAGTTTGTGATTGTGTTTTTTTTTAATATTTGGAGGAGAGAAAATAAAATTATTTCGAAAATTTAACTTGATAGATAAGTATACTATTTACTTATTAAA
The DNA here is from genome assembly GCA_030549335.1 of Pontederia crassipes. Taxonomy (NCBI): domain Eukaryota; kingdom Viridiplantae; phylum Streptophyta; class Magnoliopsida; order Commelinales; family Pontederiaceae; genus Pontederia; species Pontederia crassipes. The sequence goes on along the minus strand of CM060186.1, from coordinate 49,854,126 downwards.
AAATGCTTTATTAAGTCCTAGATACTTTTATAAATTATCACGTGGTGATTTGTGGGAATTTTTGTTAGTGACAAAGAGTTTTAATTTAATGTAGCGCTGTTTGGATGAGAATTTTAAAGTTCTTGTTAGTTTTCAAAAATTAATCGATTTAATACAAAAATTTAGGTTGGGTGTTTAGATAAAAAATGTAATCGTAGGAATTTGAAAAGTTGATATGATAGATAAATTTTAGTATGCGTTTGAATGAAAAATAAGAAGTAAGAATATAACTTATTATTTTATGAAATATAAAAGTATAGTAAATTAAAATATTATATATTTATTTAGTTAAAATAATAATTTATGAAAATATTTATATTAATATTGTAATTTATAATTTACAATAAATATTAATATTATAATTTATGAAAAATATTATTGTAATAATTTTTTTATTTTCATATGTTGTTAATATTATAATTTATGAAAAATATTATATTAAGTTAAAATTTTATTTTATAAGCAAAATGATAATATATTAATAAATAAAATATTATAATTGATTATTATTTAAGTTAATATAAAAATAATTTACTTAATGATATTGATATTAAATATTAATTAGCAATATTTTGGTAATTAAAATATAATAAAGAATCAAAAGTAAAAAAAGCAAAAAAAATTGCCAAAAAATAGAAAAAAAGAAGGTCTCGCTTCAGGCTAGAACTTTTCGTTCTTCGAGTTTGAGAACTTTGGTCAACTTCGGTCACGCCACATTGACCATTCGGTAAAAAAATTCATAATTTGAGCATTTTTTGACCCAAATCCTAGGTGCCAAATACAACCTAAAAAAATTAGAATTACATGTAGATATTCAACATTTATATCGTTTATATAATCGTCAAGCATGTTAAGGGAGTCAAGACAAAGTGATATGATCCATAGATTTACACGAAGGAAATAAACTATCATCCGAGTTGTTTCGACCAGACACGATTGACCTGACTTTTTTCATTTTTTTTCTTTTTTATTTAAACTTAAAGTTTATATTTGATTTAAAAATTTTAAAAAGCTAAAACAAAATATTTTAATTGCATAAATAATATTAAATAGTTAGAAAAATTATTTTATGCTTTAAAATAAATATTAAATAATATTTTTTATTAAATAAATATAAAACTGTAAGAAAAAAATTTAAAAAATTAGGTAGTCGGATAATTCGACCCGACCCAAATCGGGTCAGACTGGATTGGATTTGACAACCCAAAACCCAATATTTCATGTCTAAAGGTGACAATATTGAATTCACTAAAATTAGGCCATGTAACTTAGAACCCCGCCCTAATTTTTGGATCTTTGTCCAACTTATTCCAAACATCATTTACAATTCATGAAACTAGGTTCAAACATTACAAAATGGAGACCTGATTATGTAATCCTTCATGAAATCATATTTGTGCCGTCACTTCTAACCCTACTTTCAATGTGATAGCTTGCACAAACTAATATAGAAATTCTCTTATGTATCTTAAGTTAACTGAAAGATCAACTACAAATCAACTTTAGTTTTTTTTTTCGCATGAACTACAAATTATGTTGGATCATCGCCTCGCAATGTTGCCCTAAATTGTGTGCGAACTACCCCCATGATATTCTCAAATATTGGGGCTTCATATTAGTTCATTCATTGTTAGGTTTCTCCATTTGCATGCACACAAGAGGAGTAAATAATTTTGTGTCAAAATAAAGGCTTTTGAGAAGGGTGAAAGTAGTTTCGAGTCCAGTTGGATTTTCAATCTAAAAAAACAACCTCTACTTTTTGGGTCAATTTTTAAAATTAAAAAAAAACATCCTAAAACCATTCAAAGAAAATAAAAATCACCCTCTAGAGGGTCAATTTTTTAAGGACCTACTTTTAAATAATTATATTTTAAAAATATATAATAAATTAAATTAATAAAAAATATATAATTTGATATTAAATATAAAATATACTGCTAAAATTTTAAAGTTATCAAATTATAGTTAGATAATGTGATAGAGAAGTGTGAAATTTTATACGAAAAAATATTTCATCTGTACAAAAATTTTTGATAACATATGAATTATTATATAAATGAAAAATGAGATCCACGGGCTCATACGATTTTTTCTGATGAGGCCCTGGTTGGTGAATTTAATTTATTAAAAGCATTCTAAATCATGTTCGAAATCTTAATTTTTATTATTTTGATTTGATTATTTTGGATCAAGTAGATTTTCGGGTCGGTCGACTTTTTCTTACACTCCTACTTTTGAGTGAGCGTATGATAACTCAATAATTATCTTCCACTCAAGTCAACTTCTTTCGAATCTATTATAATTTTTTTCCTATTTTTATAAAAGAATAAAAAATGAAACTTTTAATTCTTTCGAGAGTTCTTTAAATTAAGCTTATATTTGAATTCTAATTTAAATTATATTTCTATTTTTTTATCTAATTATATTTTTATTCACAATTACATCTCAGTTCTTTTGAATTTATCTTCATTTTTTCATATTCCTTATCTATATTATTTTTCAAAATTTCCTGTTTCTCTTTTAATTGATTAAAAATTAAATCAAAATTTCATTTATCTTTAATGTAGACATCAAATTGGCCAAAAAAACTAGACATCAAGTCATATTTCGAAAAGCCAAAAAAATTAAATTTTTGTGAAAATATTTTATGCTAGGTGAATAAGTGGCCATTATTTTTTTACAAAAAAAAAAGATTAATAAACGTCCCGTTCTACTCTATCCTACTGCTGCCACCGACACTTTTTAAATTAATTTCAAGAACACGAAAAAGGCCACCGCCCAGTTAAAACGTCATTTTCGTGATATTTTTAATATATTAAAATTTGACTGGTAAAAAAATAATTACTATAGATATATTTCATCGTTAATTATATTTATTTTAGCTTATGTAATTAATGCATTACCTACCATTTATTCCTACATGAAATAGCAATTCAGCATATACGGTTACTCTAAAAATTTACTAATTTTAGTTGAAATTAAAATATCTTAAAGTAATCATCGAGAGCGATGGTGTGTCCGATTTATGGCTCTTTTCTCAATTATTCCCATTATTATTGTGCACGTAAAGTTGAATAATTGCTTGGCCTTTTTATTTCTTTTTTATGACAACATGATGCAATTACTATAAACGAGTTATTATTATTAACGTAATAATGATGACGACCGCATGCAAAGTGTACGTATATAATAAAACGATTATTGCCGAGACCAAATTATCAGATAGTTAATTCATATTGTCCAATAACTAATTTAATTTTAAATTGGAAAAAAAATACTGTATATTTCCTTGTTTTTTATAAGTGTTATATTTGACTCTCCACATCAATGCATCCAATTTTTAATATAAATCAACAATCGCGTAATCATGTAATTGATAGTTAAATAAACAAGCGAAATTAAGGAATCATGTAATTGTCATGAGTTAAAAAAACTGAGGAAAATAAAAGTATTTACGAATGATAAATTGAGAACGGCAGCAAAATAAGAAAAATAAAAGAGTGAGATGATAGGCATTTCTCTCTCCAACATGCAGCCAAGCAAAAATATGCTGGAATTCTTGGACTGACATTGAGAGAGAGAGAGATTCTTGGACTGACGTTGAGAGAGAGAGAAATTTTAATGTAAAATCGTCGGTTTCTGATATATTTTTTTAGATAGAGAGATTTTAATGTAAAATTGCCGGTTTTTGATATATTTTTTTAAAAAATAAAGGTGTCTTCTCTTTAAAAGAGGAAGAACACCTTGTCTACTAAGTTTCTATTCATTATATTAAAAATCTATGAATTTTATTCATTTTTATTTAAAAGTTTTAAATATGATTCATAAATTTTTAATTTGATAAATAAAAAGAAAAGAAACATTATATTTCTCATTTAAAGTAGGGACACTCTCATTAAATTCATATTTTTTTTATTGCCTTTCCTTACGATTATAATAATACGAGTGACGAGTCACCTGTTAAAGGTGACATAAATTAGTGCAGTAAAATAAAAAAAAAGTATTAATAAAGATTAATTTAAAATAATGAATAATTCATTTAAATTTTGTTTTTTTATGAATGGAAAAACGAATAATACTTCAGCCGAGAATCGAACTCCTTTTTGTCCTTAAAATCTATATAAAATAATTATGCGACTGCACCGAAATCATGGGTATCTAATTTTCTCTCACCTAAAAAAGAGAAAAATTGGAATAAAAAAGTCTAATTATCTCGGCAGAGAACTACCAGAATGCCAAATGCTTGAAGTGGGAGAGAGAAAATAAATAAATAAATAATCGAGCCCTTGTTTTCAATAAATTTTATCATTTTTTAGGTGTACTTTGCTTCCTTTTATCATTTTTTTCTTCAATGCTCTCTCTCTCTCTCTCTATTCCGTACATTTTTACTGAGCCTTCTTTCTTTCGAGACTGGAGGTGTCACTCTGCTGAAGACAAATTTACACACTAGAGGGATGGAATGGAGGAGGTGAGAGAAACCACAGGGTGAGAGAGGGCAGTAGAAGACGGAGAGGTGGAGTGACAAACAAATAAGCGAGGCAAGGGTCGTGGAGGGAGAGGGAGGGAGAGAGAGAGGACAGAGAAAGAGGGGGGCAGGGAGAATTGGTGTGGCCCTTCACCCTTTTTCTTGCATCCTCATCCTAGTTGTACTTTTTTTCTTGGCCTGGTGGTGGTGGTGATTTTGACTGCTGCAATTTTCTTGCGGTTGGTGAGGGGGGCCGAGGGGAATTCTTTTATCTTGCCCCGAAGTGCTAACGTTGGTGAGGAGTGCCTGTCCTGCGCTCACTGTTTCCAGTGGCTCTGCAAGTAGGAGGAGCAGTGAGAGTGGACTGTGCGAGTGAGAGTGGTTGAGGAGAAGGGGAAGAAAGGATGTCAGGAGGTGGAGCGGCGCCGGCGCCGAAGCAAGAGGAGTTGCATCCACACGCGGTGAAGGATCAGTTGCCCGGCATCTCCTACTGCATCACCAGCCCTCCTCCATGGCGTGAGTTCTTGCTCCTCTCTCTCTCTCTCTCTCTCTCTCTCTCTCTCTCTCTGATATTAAAGGTGTAGCATCCCCTTTTTATGCATTTCTATCTCCGTTTATTATTATCCGATCATTTAATGGGTGTCAATTGTCTTTCATTAAGTAGACATCTCTGTGTCATTAATCTTTGGTTTTTTTTTTCAGCTAAGGTTGATGTGTTTCCCCTTGAAAGCTATATATATATATATATATATATATATATATATATATATATATATATATATATATTATTTACTTTTCGTTTACCGAGAATTAATGCATGTAGATTGTGGTAGTAAACTCTTATGGTAGAAGATGCTAAGATTTGTGCTTTCCTGCCAGTCTCAGAATCAGAAGGCTGTAAACTTTAAAATGCCTGCCGACATATGATCTTTTTTTCAACTGTTTTGGTTTTTTTGTTCAGCAAATTTACCGGAGGAACTGCTGTCACGATCTTCATTTGTTTTATGTTTTTTTTTTTCAAATGCAGCTGAGGCCGTTCTGCTTGGTTTCCAGCACTACTTAGTGATGCTCGGAACCACTGTCCTCATCCCTACTGCACTGGTTCCTCAGATGGGAGGAGGAAACGTGAGATTTGATTACTTGTACTCCAAATTAACTGATCTTTTGCCAACTTATGCAATTCCTAAAAGTTCAGATCCTCATTGCTACTTTTATTCATCAGTATTCATCAAACTCTCTGTTTTTCGGTGGTTTAGGATGAGAAGGCCAGGGTTATCCAGACATTGCTGTTCGTGGCTGGCATTAACACTCTTTTGCAAACCTTTTTCGGAACCCGCCTGCCGGCCGTCATCGGAGGGTCCTATAGTTTTGTTGTGCCTACTATATCAATCATCTTAGCAGGGCGTTACAGCAATATTGTAGATCCTCATGAGGTTGCGACCACATGCCAGTATCTGTAATTTCTGCCTGTTGTGCCTGTCCTGTGGCTTTACCAAATTTACAATTCCTTTTTCTGGTAGAAATTCTTGCACATCATGCGGGGGACGCAAGGCGCACTGATTGTTTCTTCTGCCATTCAAATAGTTCTTGGTTTCAGTGGCCTTTGGCGCAATGTTACTAGGTTAGTCTGTAAATGATGTCTTTTCCAGTGACTTGCAGCTTTGTGTTAAGTGATCTTATTCTTGTATCTATGTGCAGATTTCTGAGTCCACTGGCAGCAGTTCCTCTGGTTGCACTGGCTGGTTTTGGGCTTTATGAATTTGGCTTTCCTGGGGTATGGGTTCCGTACACATTGTGATAACATCTATTCTGACATCATTGATTCCTTCACGCACAAGCATATATGTTACAGGTTGCCAAATGCGTAGAGATTGGCTTGCCACAGATAATCCTTTTAGTGATATTCTCACAGGTAACTATATCTATTTAATGCATTTGATTATTAATGTTGGATGCTTTGTTTTAAACATTCGACCTACAGTATTCACCTTAGCAGAAATTTACACCGAGGAATAATTACAAATATGGTTCTATGTATTAACAGTACATTCCTCATGCTCTGAAATCGGATAGGCCCGTCTTTGACAGATTTGCTGTCATATTCACAATTGCAATCGTGTGGCTTTATGCATATTTGCTCACAATTGGTGGGGCTTATAGGCATTCCCCGCCAAAGACACAATTGCATTGTCGTACTGATCGCGCTGGTATTATTGGTGGAGCTCCTTGGTAAGCCTTGTTTTCATCTTTCTGCACAGATTTTAACCAAAATCTAGAGATTTTAGAATAATATAGAATTACCTTGTAGTAGTCTGAAATTTCATAATAATTAGGTTAATTGTAAGTTTTAACAATATGCTATCATGTGTAGGATAAGGGTTCCGTATCCTTTCCAATGGGGAGCACCAACATTTGATGCAGGAGAAGCGTTTGCTATGATGGCAGCTTCATTTGTTGCTATTGTAGAGGTAGTCACATTTTAATCTCGTCACGTCAATCATTTTGTTTCATAAAAGATTGATTAGGTGTCAGTGAGGTGACCACAATATCTTTACTTGTTTGCAGTCTACTGGGACTTTCATTGCAGTTTCAAGGTATGCAAGTGCAACACCAGTGCCTCCTTCAGTTCTTAGTCGGGGAATTGGATGGCAGGTATTGATACATTTGCTTTTAAATTCCATTGACTAACATGTTTGGTATGAGTCCTATGACTGTAAGCCCGCAAGTATTACTTTGATACTGCAGGGTATTGGTGTCTTGTTGGATGGTTTATTTGGAACTGCAAATGGTTCCACAGTCTCAGTGTAAGTTTGTATCTAGCTTGATTTTTGTCTCCGTCAAACCAGTGTGTTATTTCCTTCTCTAAAAGCTTCTGTGATAAACATGCTGCAGGGAAAATGCTGGGCTTTTAGCTCTGACACGCGTGGGCAGTCGAAGGGTTGTGCAAATATCTGCTGGATTCATGATCTTCTTTTCTGTTCTTGGTATGTCTTCTATTTTAACTCATCCTGTACACTCTTCATGCATCATGTATGTGGCATGAGAGATAAGATTTCTTTCCAAGTTTGTTAGTGTCCGGAACAATGTTGAAGTCAGATGATCAACTATGCTATTATGTCACAGAAAGCTGTTAATTTGATTGGAACGCAAGGTTACATTTTATATATCATGTAAAACTGATATTATGCCTTACGTTTTCAATGGCCTTTTATCATTCCATCTTAAATGAAAAGTCAGAATTCATGATCTCAGATGGCTAAATATATTCTCTAATCTTGTGCTATCTGATTTTGTGTTAATGCAGGAAAATTTGGAGCAGTATTTGCGTCTATTCCCGCTCCTATATTTGCTGCTCTTTATTGCATTTTCTTTGCATATGTTGGTATGTACATGACAGTTGATATCGGTTTTTCATTCTGATATCTTTATGCTGAATCCTTATCTCATATGATTCGTTTGTTTTATGTACAGGTTCTGCTGGACTCAGTTTACTTCAGTTCTGCAATCTCAACAGCTTCCGAACTAAGTTCATCTTAGGCTTCTCTGTCTTCATGGGTTTATCTGTTCCACAATACTTCAACGAATTCACCTCTGTCGCCGGATTTGGTCCAGTTCATACTAAAGCGAGATGGGTATGCTGATTTCATTGCTTTCCACATTCATGAATATTAACTACAACAGACACTGATGTGTTTTTTCCCCTTTCTTTTTGCTAGTTTAATGACATCATAAACGTCATATTCTCTTCAAAGCCTGTGGTTGCTGGCTTTGTGGCATTTTTCTTGGACAACACGATACACAGGCACGATCATAACACGAGGAAAGATAGAGGCCACCATTGGTGGGACAAGTTCAGATCCTACAAGAACGATACCAGAAGTGAGGAGTTCTATTCATTGCCTTTCAATCTCAACAAATTCTTCCCATCTGTGTGAGTTTACTGGACAATTGTTAAGAGGTGGCATCCGCAACTTCATCCACTGGAGAGTTCTTTGGGTGATGTCATCATGTATCTCCTATTTTGTGTCTCCGAGCAACATATGAAATCCTAATGGAGGCCTGATAAAGTTTTTATTGCAATATATTGTTAATTTGTAAATGCCATAGCTGAAATGGACAAACTCTAAACCTGTGTTGATCTCCATTTGTATCTCCTGTACTGTAATGAGTTTTTAAGTCTATATTCCAATGGTTCAATTGTTCAGCAAGTGCTGCCTATAAAGTGCATCCTTCTCTTATTCCAATGGTTCAATTGTTCAGCAAGTGCTGCCTATAAAGTGCATCCTTCTCTTATTCCAATGGTTCAATTGTTCAGCAAGTGCTGCCTATAAAGTGCATCCTTCTCTTATTTGCGGCCCATATTTTTTTAATCTTTTGACTAATTAGAATAATAATGATTTTATATAATATTTTCGATAATATAATTATGATAGTCTGTAAGTGGATGTATAGTGACATTATAAACTATTAACGAATATATATTATGATAGTATAATACCCGAGACCGGCCATTCTTTTAAAAATTTTCTATGTATAGAGTTGATAGTAAATTAGCTTTGGGAATTTTAGTACTATTACACAACATTTTATTATTAGACAATATAATAGTCTATACTGTCTAGAACTAAATATATAGTATATAGAATATTAGCATTATAAAATCTATAACTAATGTATATATGTAATTGAATATTATATAATATTATAATTTAAAATCCATGAGCTCATCAACAAGCCTTTTAAAGCTCAAGATGGGGGCGGAATAGAATGATAAGTGATTCCTCGCTTAAGTAAGGTATTGTGATCGAGTTCTTGTGAATGTTCTATTAGGAGTCTCATCTGCGTCGAGTGACTTTATCGAATTAACTGAACTTAATAGTAGGTCAACCTTTCAATCTATGATCAATGTGCTAAGTGGCGGTTGAACGGCTGGTGACATTTCTGACTGGCTACCGACAAAAAAGTTCAAGATTACAACATATAAGGCATTAATATTTACAAATTAGAATTTACAACTATTATAGTTATGTCTTACTAATTATTAATATATATTAATACTGTATCCTTCGTACTAAGTACTAACTAATAAGTAATTAAGATTACTATTTATCATTATAAAATAATAAGTTAAGAATCAGTAACTACGGAGGCAACATTTGTTTTTATTTTGTTCGGGTCGATCCAGGCCAGCCCTGGCGTGATTGGGCCCATCGAAGCCAGGTTGTCAGGCCGTCCACTGATCCAGGTGGGCCGTCACAGGTCGGGCAGGTGCAGCTCGTGTCTTCGTTTCATTTTACAAAAGATAGGTAACAGGCATGAGCCAAACCAACTAGTAAGGATTGATGGAATGATAAGCAAATAACATCTCAAATTTGTATTTGAATTTTTGTGAATGTAAAATTTTTTTCTCGGAAATCTCATAACTAAGCACGTGACATAGATGATCTTATTAAATTAGTTGGACTCGATAATAGATCGCAATCCAACCAAGGCGACAGGTAGCTTAAAAGAAAAAGACTTGTTCATGAGTTCAATACAACGCAAATTAAATGTAATTGAACATATACAGAAATGAGATGCTCTAGTGCAGTGAAGTAGTGTAATGAATTGTGAAACCAAATTGCTTACCCAATTTCCCAGCTCGCCCACGTCTTTAAGATCCGAGCAGCGTTTTGAGGCATCGGATCATGGTAAGGATTCGAGGACTGCTGAGAAGACGAGACCTTCCTTTGAACAGCTCTGTTCCAGGACTGCAGCCGCTTCTTCTTTTTCAGCAGACGAAAAACATGGCACGGGTTGGGACGAATAATAATGTCGTCTTCTTCTTGTTCTATGTACCTTAGTCATCATGATGCTTCCACCATTGTCTCCCATGTAACGTTCACCATGTCCCTAAAGAGAAAGAACACGAGCTGGCAGCGTCATGGGGATAGAGACTGCAAACCAAACAGTCTAAGCTCTTCTTGCTGCTGTCCACCTCCTCCGTTGATAACTTAATAGCAAAATGGGGTTTCTCGCTCATTTGCTAATTATGTTCGACTTAGGAACTTTTATGGGTTTTTTTTCTTAACCAGGAAAAGTTCTGCGTTTTAGGCCGGCATATATGTAATTGTACACATGTATAAAATGATGGATTTATTTTAAAAAGTTCATAATTTTTTTGGTAATCATTATAAAAAAAAACCATTTCGATTAGCAAAGGAGATGGTTAGAGAGTTGATCCCGGTTTGGAAAACAAGAGAGTTTGTGTTGTTAGCAGTCCCTGTTTGAGCTGATCACTGCGACAAGGACAAAACGCTTGACAAAAAGCGATGTGCAGTGCACTAAACCATTTTGACCTTATTTTTAAGTGCAATTACAGGCGAGTGAGTTGAAATTCCATTATCATGGACTCTTTAATAGTCTTTTATTTCTTTTTCAATGCCTAGGCTCATTAGCTTCATGTCTTCTGAAAGAAGTTACTTTTTCTCTGGTTTGATAGAGAGAAGGAAAAGTGGCATAAAACAAAAAAGAAGTATTTTCATGCTGATAATTAATTCTGAAATGTATTATGAGCCATGTAATGTCTTAGAAATACTTTGAGTGGTGCATATTTTTCTCAGATATACTAGAAATTTTAGTTTTTCTTCTCTTTTTCTTTTCTTTTTTTTTTTTGCTTTTGTTCTTTATATGGTGTGCTAATGAGGATGCAACAATTATTATGCGTCATCCATGGCAGCTCACTCGCAGCTTCTTTCTTCTCTCCATGCCTTTTTGGTCGTGGTGTGCAAGGCAAGAGTGATGCCCGCTGCCCCCACCATTTGCTCTTTGCCATTGTTCAAACAGAACAGAACAAGCAGACAAAAGGGAAGAACAAAACATATAGAAACATCAAAGTGAAAAGGAAAATGTAGCCGGTAATTCAAGTTTTTTTTTCCACCATATCATCTATTGATGTTATAGGTGGACGCATTCATATAGTCATGGAGGGAATGGTGGTGGTGGTGCTGCTTCTGCAGTATAGTGACCTGAGACATATCCCCCCCCTCATAAGAGATCTCTGATAACTTCCGTAGGACGTTTGACAGCAAACTAGATGCAATGCAGGAGATAGAATCCAATACTTGCTTTACTTGGTGGTCTGTCAGACGCTTCAAAGATGGAAAGATTGCTTTCCGGTCACATTCACCTCATTCAAGGAAGAGAGAGAGAGAGAGAGAGAGAGAGAATCCATTGTTTCTCTGAGATCTTTCTGAGTCGACAGTAAAGAAAATAATTGAACACAGGTTATCATTTATGATGCCATTTGTGTAGAAATCTACATCTTGCCAAATCACCAAGCCACAGATATGATCACAGATACTCGCAGACATGGGTTTCCATGAGGACCAGAGTGATGGAGTGCGACACGATAATCGTAGTCAAATTTCGACGTTTCAGCACCTCAAGTTAGTGCGCCATGAGACTTCCACAACAGTACCTGAATTCCAAGCATTCCAACCACTGAATGCATTGAGATCAAACAGCTAAGGGAGCTGCTGCTGGTCCTACTATTAATTGAATCGAATCAGATTACATTTACACCAATCAATTCAGCATTCAATAGGGATCTCACCCCACAGCAGGATATTAATGTTTAGAACAGAAAGCAGAGTTCTCACTCCTCATTCATCTCTGTGTGCAGTCCCGGGACAGATCATTTCAAAGCTTCCATCCTTTTATTTATTGAAGGCGCTGATGTTGTACTAAATAAACTGCACACAAACAAAGACCTTAATTATGCATGACTTGGATCAGTTCAGCCAAGTGCCAACCGCAGTAAATTCTATAATTCAGACGGACCAGAGTCTAGCAACGCCCACTCTGAGGCTTCCATTTAATTAACATGACACGTTACCACCGGAAGGTTTCTTAATTCTCGACAAATGCCTTTTGTACCGGAACTCGACATGGCAGAGAGAGACAGAGTGCGAGAGGCAGGCAGGCAGGCACGGTACAACGTGACAACAGCAAGGAAAGGCACTTTGAGAGGTGAGGTACCAAAAAGTTGGCACACTTGCCTTCAGAATAAATAATGTGTGTGTGAGAAAGAGAGGGAGAGGGAGAGAAAAAAGCACATGGTGAAGCATGAGAGTGTCATGGCCATGCCCGGACACCGGAGTTGGATTAGTTTCATGCCGCTGTTGCAGCTGCAGCTGCTGCAAAAAGGCTAATAAGTAATAACTAATAAGAAAACATGCATGGCATGGCATGGTAGTAGTCTGATCAGGTCGTGAAGCAGACACCACGAGTAGTTAATTATATTGCTATATATATATCCAAATTCCCTTCTTCTTTACACACACAGGATAGAGAGAGAGAGAGAGAGAGGGAGGAGAATTGTCCAGCTCTTCCTGTTCCTTTGTCGGGTATTATACAATTTGATGAAATGGAGAGAGGAAGAAGAAAGGAAGTGGGCAGCAGCTTAAAGATTTGGGCAGTGGACATGTTGTGGACATGTGGAGGGGCAAAAGGAATCCATGTCCTCTAATGAGACGACGCTGCTCCGAAGATTTCAAAGTGCCTCTCGACGCCTCCCTTTCAAAGCTTTTCCGGCCATGGCACCACGGACCAGCCCGAGACAACGAGGCGTCACCTAACTGGAAGGGAAATGAAATCTAATCCAATCCCTAATTAAATTTATCGCCCGCTCGGTTTTGTTTGTCTTTCTTTGTGGGCACACACCACTGACCACACAGCCAGATCTCATTTCCTAATTGGTTCAATTTGGTAATTGAAGTGTGTGTGCTTACACATTTTTTTCTCCCATTAATTAATTATAATGATAATGATATTACTATTATGCTAAAAAGATTTCAATAAATTGGTTATTTAATGACACTGACAAATCAGATGAATTATCTAATGTTATTGTCTAAAAGATACTTATATTTCTACTGACTCTCTCTCTCTCTCTATCGAGTATAATTAATGCATATATATCAATAATCAGAGACCCAGCTAGACTCATTTAAGAGGGGCTTGCAGGAGTGTTCCAATGTTAGAATTTGACTCGATTCGACTCCAAATTCGATCCATTCAATTTTGATCAGGTCAAGTTGAATCACCTCCCTTTGAAGAATTAGGACGTGATCCAATTCGATTGAATCGAATTGGATTTTATTAGATAGTCAAATTACTCTACCACCATTTATTTCTTACTTTTTATTATTTAATATAAGAATGTTATGTAATATCAATTTTAAAAGTATAAAATAATTTATTAAGTTAAATATTATTTTCCATATTTAAATATTTTTAATTTTTAATATAAGATCTAAGATGAAAATTAAAAAATTAAAAAAAAAAGAGTCTTGTGATCAGGTTGAGTCAACAATTTTTTACTCGTACCAAACTTTACCCATGGTCGAGATGAGGTTAGGTCGGATCAAGTTTGATCTGACCATCGACCCTACCGAAATTAGTTCGGATTCATATCGTGTCATCGGGTTCATCGGAACTCTATGAGTTTTGATCCCTTTCAATTTTTTAATTATTAATTATTTATATATCTTAATTTTAAAAATTAAAATATATATTATAAATATAAGGCTATGGATATTTATTTTCGATCTATCATTGTCAATAATGAGCTTTGAATTTATAATCTCTACTTAACCATAATTCTAAATTAGACAAACATATCTTCTTACTCTAGGGGTGAAAGTAGCTCGGGTCGAATCGGATTTTTTGTTCAAAAAAATCAATCACTATTTTTCGGGTCGATTTTTAAAATTAAAAATATCACTCTAAAACTATTTTAAAAAATAAAAAATCACCCTTTAGCAGGTCAAGCTTTTCGGATGATTTTCTCTATACCCTAATTTTATATAATTATATTTAAAAAATTTATATAATAACTAAAGTTAATATAAAAAAAATTAATTTTATGTTAAATATAAAATCTATACTATATTAAAAAGAAGGGTACTTTATATGAGAAGATGACATTAGGCATGATAATATGTTGACATGTGTCCTTAAATATTTGTAAATATGTTTCAAAGCATATATTATTATTATAATATTAATTGATAATCGTAAAAGTCACTAAGGATCATTAAAATAGCCAACATCTAATAACAATAATTATAATATATATAAATATATATATTGTATTAGAATAGTGGATAATAATTATCCCTAACCATAAGATATGATCGTATTTATATCAATAAATTATTTTTTATATATTACTATACTTTACTACTTTGCAAACTATTAAACAAAGGTAAATGTTTATTCCAAATTAATAAGTGTCCAACCAAGATAACTTTGTTATAATTATCTTGATTAATTATATGAGTTATTATTTTATTAGAGTAGCGGATAATATATATCCATAACCGTCCAGTAAATATAATGATATTTGATTATTGATAATTATTTTTCTAACTTTTATTATTACATTAGTACATAATTACTAATTTCATATATGTTACCAAATTAGTTTCTAAAACTCTACATATCTAATAACTATTATTTTTTCACTAATAAATACATAATTAAGTAGTGTTGCACTGCATCAGTTAATGTTTTCAGGTATCTCCAATTCACAAGTATGTTTGATATGCCATTATCTTATGTCATTCTCAAGATTCTTATTGTTTTGTTTGGTACATTATCTTTACTTAAATTATCATGTTATGTAGTTTAAATCAATTGATGATGCAATGAAGTGGTGCTATTGTGGTAGCTAATTATTACCCTGGTGAGAACAACCTTACAACATGATATTTATTGAAATGATATTTGATATCACAAGATGAATGATATCTTATACTTAACATTAATTAGAATTTATATTTTTTAGAAAATCATCTTTGTCGTATAGCCATTTGTTTATGTAATTTAAAATATTGTGATATTACTTGCATGAACTTTCAAATCATAGTCAATTAATTAATTATATATAATTATAATTTATTTATAAGCATGATTATTTTTAATAATACATGACTTTTCTCTTTTAGAATTTTTATTATCTTTGGCATTTTTAATTTGATTTTGGCATTTATTAGCCATGTACAAACATCTTATGTAATTTTTAATGTTCATTATATCAGTTGTTATAAGTGAAATTATATATATATATATATGATCTTGAATGAATAGATTAATACAACCGTAATGGAGTTGCATTGTGTAATGCAATAATTTGGTGATGCATGCAGTGTTAATAGCAGGACACAAAGTAAATGAAGCACAAGGTTAATTCCATGTTATGTGGTTCCTGTATAAAAATAATTAACTTGCACAAAATGGGGATGGATTTCTATACATGTTGTCATGTAGATAGTCACCTATCATATGGAGAAACTATATAATACTTTTTGCCGTAATAAATAAGTGTATATTGTGAATAGTAGTGGAACAAATTAAGATTTTGATTACTATTTAATTTTTTACTTAAAGAAAGAATATTAATTTTGATTAATATAATACTATTTCTTATGCATGGTTAGACAAAAAGAGAAGATAAAAATGGCTCAGCCAAAAGGTTTGCTTTTATTAACTCAATGATTCAATATATGTTTTTTCTTAAAAAAATGTAAGGGTGTTCACAACTTATTCCTAAATTTATACATTTCCCTGTTAAGGCATGTTATTTTATTTGTAATTTCTTAAAAAATTTATCTTACGTTATTAATATTTTTGAGCTCGTTCATTTGTATGTATACCGTCTTCAAATAGACTAAATTTCAATTATTAACTACTTGAACTTAACATCAGTTTAAGAATAGAATATTATGTAATTAAACTAATATAAAAAGATATGTACAAAAAAACAAATACAAGTAATGTATTTTTATTTTTATTTTCGTTTATTTATTTACTCTTTATATTTTTATTATTTACATATCCTTCCACAACAGACGAATATTGTTTGTGTATCCTTATATTTTAAGTGTCATTGCACCCAGCAATATGAGATGATTATATAATAAATATACAATTTTGCAATATATAATTAACATGATGCTTAAAAAAATTATATTATAGACATTCTTTGTCATATTTAAGGAAAATTGGTTTGTGTAATAATAATAATAATAATAATAATAATAATAAGAGTAGTACTAATAATAAATTCATAATATAAACATCCTAGGGTGTCATTTTGTAATAATAAAATATTATCCGACGAATAGATGTTATTATTTTGTCAAATTTGTTGCCTTATAGAGATAAAAGACTGATTCTTATTTGGTGTTTAGTTTAAAAGTTTACTTTATTACATAAAGAAAAAAAAGTTAGGTATAAATTTACTTTCTTGGATACATTTTTTTACTTTTATATTTCTCCTTGAAAAAATGCTAATGATTAAGTGAGTGTTATATGAATTATCCATTTATACTTGATAACTGAGTTCTTTGAATATTTCCTTATCAACTTTGACTTTTATTCCCTCCGTGTACATTTTACATATTTGCATTAGGAACTAAAAAAACCAAACTCTAAAATGTCAATTAAGTCTTAGAGATTATACATGACAATGTAGAAAAATGTAAATTAAATCTTAACTTTGTGTAATAATGTATTTATGTTTAACATAAAGGATAACATGCCACTAAAAGAGTAATTGATGCATAAAGTTAATAATATTGAATATCTGTATTTGACATATCGACATGTTGTCATATATATTTAATAATTGAAAATATATTACAAAATATAAACTAAAAAAACATATTTTAAAAATAAAATAATTAATATAAATGTTTAAATTGGACAGTGCAAAATATATTTTAGGATCCATGAAAATTATTTTTTCATAAAAAACGTATAAATATAAAATATTTACATTTGTACTTTTTGTGATATAATAGAATATCCTAATTCAAACAAAAAACTAAAATTAAAATGACACATAACAAAATGGCGCATAAAATTTATAGTAAAATATAATATAATTCTATATTTAAATTATTGAAATGTTTCCACATGTATTTAAAAATTATCAGTTTAATTAATTAAATAATTAGTATACATGGAATATAAAGTTAGCATTAAAAGAAAAGTGCATCCATCAACTACCCAATTATAATTAATTTAATTAAAATTAATTAATATAAAACATAAATATGTTTTTAAATTTATTTTTGTTTCATAATTAATCTTATTTTTACATTCTCCGCATATCGTCGGAGTATACTAGTATACTACTAAAGTTTCAAAGTTATTAAATTAGAGTTCAATAATAGCGATAGAAAAGTATGAAATTTTATACAAAAATATTATATCTATAATAAAAAAATTGATAACATATGAATTAATTATATAAATAAAAAATAGACTCCAAGAGCCCTTACGAGATGGGGCTCTAAGTTTAACGTGTTAAAAATCACCCTAAATCATATTCGAATTTTTAATTTTTTGTTCAATTTTTTTGGATCGGGTCGGTCAAATTTTTCTTACACTCCTATTTTACTCAGCAATTTTGATAAAAGTTATATTCTAATTACGACTAATTAATCTTCGTGAAATGATAATAACTTTTGTTTTGGACTATGAAAATATTTGAAAAGCATGGAAGAGAAAGACGTGAATTGATAACATGCTAATTGTAGGGGGACTTGAGACAAAATTGAAGATGGTCCCAAGAAACATCTTAAATTACAAACTCCCAACTTTGGAAGAAGATACGGCCACAAGAAAAAGATGGGGACACATCAAGAAATATAAAAATTAAAAACCTTCCTCCTCCTCCTCCTCCTCTTCGGTTGGACGATTACGACCACGAGGGATGCACACACACCACCCACTTGTTGAGTCGTTGTTTGTTGGATTACTATTAAACCATCCCAAAATTAATGATTCAATTTCTAACTATCAATTTGGATGACCAATAATATTTAATTAATTAAATATTTAGACGGTAACGAAAAAAATTAAGTTCTAATCAAGTTTACGATTTCAAAACTCGAATCCAGATCTACTTACTGTGTCAGCCATTAAATATATTTGTACTTTGGCATTATAATTTAACTATTGTTTTGCTAATAGTTAAATTAATTAATACTTCGAATTTAAAGAGGTCACTTTTGTTTACTTCTTTTTTTACTACTACAAACTAAACAGCAAACTCGTGGCCATAGGTCATACTAGTACTTATGAATTAATAATCCTCTTAATCCTACTTGTGGGACTTAACAAATAATTTTAATCGAATAATTAAAGCTTAATAATCAAATGGCTAGGCGTCTATCTATGACTATTGACTAGGCCATCATCCCCTGCCTGGTTTGAACAAGGAATGGAGTGTGACCCAAGTGTGTCCCAGTACTTCACGTGGTCTCATTTATGGCTATTTATTAGTTTCGTGGAACAAAATGAACGCCGGAGTAGACTCAATTTTGGAGTGGGAAAAACCTGAGAAATTTAAAAGAAGATTAGTGATTTTCTTAATTACAAGAGATAAATAAAAAAATATGGATTTAATGCACGCTCGATCATATCACATCGGCGGCGAAGAGATCGCGTGTGAATGAAGGTTTATTCTTCTTCTCTCTTCGGCGCATGCTCAGGTTGTCCCGACAACGCGACCTATAGAATCGTCGGGCGCTCACAATGGATCTCATCATCGGCAACTCCTCACAAATTTTGTGCCCTAGCAACTCGGGGACCACCAAGCATCCCTACTGAACCTCGTTGTCCAAACCTCGCCCTTTGAGATCTCGTCGTTGTCAACCCAAGATCACCTTGCCATCGTGCCCAATCTCGATGTCGCCGATCCTCACGATCTCCCTGCTCGAATTGTTGTTGCCGACTTGGGTCACTATCCTATCACTTTCCCATATCGTCGTCACTGAATCGTCTCGTCTCGCAATCAAAACGGTCAGGAAGAAATGAGAAGGCTTCATCCACCACCACCGCCGCCGATCAAATCCGCACTCTTGCTCCACTCCATTGAGGAAAGAGCGTTGGATCGTGATCCGGCGCTCTTGAGAGACACGTCTCAAGTTGCGACGCCCTTGGGGGCGTCCCACACGCATTAATTCCAAAAAATTATGTACTTTAGAAACCTCGTTTGGTGCTCACTAACGAATTCATGTTGCAGTAAAATATTGCAGTGGAATGATAAAAGAAAATGCATGGATTCAGTGGCAAGGACGTAGCAAGGTACAACCACCATCCGATCAAAATTAGGTGGCGGTGGGTGATCACGATCTCCCGAGATCGCTCCTGCCATTTTATTTTAATTGCTAATTTCTGCAGGGGGGAGGTGGTGCAATTGTTCATGATCTTAATTTATTCTTAAACATCTACTTAATCTTGTTTTTGAATGCTCTGCAATCGAAGACCATCCCAGAAAGGAACATGTGAGCACGTTGGCATCTATCAACTTCGGAGCACATAAAAATTAGAAACTAATGGCCAAGAGAAAAGCAGACAAAAACAGAGGACATCCGTTTGATGATTATTCTTTGAATTATTAGTAACTAAGCAATTTTATTTGAAATATAAAACATTAAAGATTAGTCAAATTGGAACTCGTATTTATGTCAATTTATTCGATCTAAATTAGCAGTCTGGACCACTTACCGAGAAATATATTATACTGATCATGAACTCGGCCAAAAAGGATTCCAGGGTCGTGCTGACTGCAATCATCTCCCTAATTGCGTGCCGTAACGCAGTGCAGCGTTGTGGAGCCCCAAAACCTGATCACAGAGAGAGCACTAAATGAGTAATGACCACACTTTGATCCCAAATCCACGCCCCCCTGTGCTCCTGTTTGCATCAAAATTTGAGGCAAAAGATAAGGATCAAAATTTAAGAAAAGAGAAGAAAATAAATCAACTCCTTTATAGGATGACCCCGACTTAGTTCTGTGCATTCGGCTAACATCAATAACGTTAATGGAGTTTCATTGATCTTTAAGCACATTACTCAAATCATACGGGAAAAAAAAGAATGATTGACAATTTTAATAGCTAAGCAGCTGTGCCTGTTAATATATGATGATTAGCACTTTTACCAGAGGGCCATTCTGAGCTCGTCCCTGTGTCGACTGCAGATACGAAATTAGGGACTAAATGTCGAACACAAAGAGACATTTGACTAGTTAAATAGCATCCCAATTGCTCTTAAGTTGATGCTCACATTGGTAGCCAGAGCCAACACAGAGCTGAACAACTGAGTCCCTTCCCAACGCCATTAGTAGGTGAATGGGCAGCAGCAGATCGCAGGGTCCCCATTGCATGGGCTGGTGAGCGAAGAAGGGGAAGAAAAAAAAAAGGGAGAAAGGGGGCAACGAGGTTCTCTCTCTTTCAGTGACATTGTGTCTCATTGTTGTGTGCTGGTCGTGTTTCTGGTCCCTATGCCATGCTGCATGCAAAATAACAGTTCTATTATAAGGAATAATAAATAAACAGTAAAAAAATAAAGTAAAAAAATGGAAGTGAGAAAAAAAAACTCACAAAACTCCCATGAGAGCAAAAGAATCTCACGCCTTGTGCGCTTGCAATGGATAACCTCACCACCCCTCATCATCCACGCCTGGCATGCCGTTATCTCCTCCACCACCATCCACTCACCTCTTGACACATCCTCTCTCTCTCTCTCTCTCTCTCTCTCTCTCTCTCTCTCTCTCTCTCTCTCTCTCTCTCTCTCTCTCTCTCTCTCTCTCTCTCTCTCTCTCTCTCTCTCTCTCTCTCTCTCTCTGGCGTATTCATATGCATGACAATATGACATTATAATAGCACAGTGCAGTTAAATACAACAAAGACTACATTTACAAATTGTCAGGAGTCTTTTCTCACCAACAGCGCCCTCTTACATCTCTCATCATCCATCACATTAAAGAGCACCACCCTCGCATGCCGATGCATTCGGTTGAAGGCTGCTTTTTCTTTCTGTCAAACTCTTCGTTCCTCCCTCCTGCCTGCAGCACTTCCACTGTCGCCTGAGGACAGAGAAAGAGAGGAAGGAGACATCAAAGAGCTAGCGAGAGGAGTACAGCGGGAAGTAAGGGAGAAGACATAGCATGGGGAACTGCCAAGCTGCAGAGGCAGCGACGGTAGTGATCCAGCATCCCGGAGGGAGGGTAGAGAGGCTCTACTGGCCGACGAGCGTGTCCGAGGTCATGAAGAACAACCCCGGCCACCATGTGGCCCTCGTCACCCTCTACGTCTCGGAGTCAAGGCCCGGCGGCGGAGGCACCGTGCGCTTCACGCGCGTGAGGCTCCTGAAGCCCAAGGACACCCTCCTGCTCGGACAAGTCTATAGGCTCATCACCTCACAAGGTTCTCATCATGCTCTTAAGCTTTTGGATATATATAAGTTTCGTCTTTTTGGTAGCTTCCTTTATCATCTCTTCTTCTTTGTCTTGATGTTTGCTAACAATGGACTTTTGTTTTATGGTCTTTGCTCAGAAGTGGCCAAGGCTCTGCAAGCAAGGAAGATTGAGAAGCTCAAGAAAAGCCAGTCAGAAATCATCAGCAAGCAGCAGGGGAGTCGATCAAACAACAATCTTGTGAAGGGGGTCAAAACTATT
This sequence comes from Pontederia crassipes, assembly GCA_030549335.1. Classification (NCBI taxonomy): domain Eukaryota; kingdom Viridiplantae; phylum Streptophyta; class Magnoliopsida; order Commelinales; family Pontederiaceae; genus Pontederia; species Pontederia crassipes. The sequence continues at coordinate 49,832,104 of CM060186.1, read as the reverse complement.
TCAGACACCATAGATCAGGTACATAAAATTATGCTCACTAATCTCAGGTCGTCCACAGTGACCCGTAGGATGTCAGTAGAATCTAAAATCTTTAACTAGATCCTAAGTAGCTCAGGTCTACGACAAGTACAGAAATTACGATTGGCCTCAATAACTGAAGATGAGAATCTGTAGCTCAGTTTTCCTGTTGTTTTCCAGGACACATTAGTGCTGACTAATCAGGATCGGCAAAAGAACAGCAGCACGCAGTCAGGAGGGAGGCCATCCCGGCAATGGCGTCCTTCTCTACAAAGCATTGCAGAGACTGTAACCTGATTGCAGCAACCATCTGTCTATGCAGCTGTCGTAAATTAGGTCAGGCCTGGTGGACTATCCTGTCAGATCTCAGGCATGTGATGGTTCAGGAGGTGTATATGTGCAGATGTTTAGCATGGTTTCCATTTGATGAAAACATCAGGAGTGGATTCTAGGAGAGAAGTGTTCAGAGGAGATAAAGTCCTTGAGCGGAGAGGACACTCCAAATAACAGGTCACATGTAATCGGCCTTTTGAGAGTACATCTCAAGTATTTGAATTTCGAATTAGGAATTCGAGAATCCATTGAAGAAAAAATGTATATTAGCTCTTGTTTCCATCTTTCGAAGCCAAACTCATGAACAATGCATGCCATTGTTGCAATTTGGGCGAAAAGATGGGGGTCAAATTTTTAGCACATCTTAGTATTAGAAGTGACAATGAAAACATGTGGTTTGGCCAATGCAACACGACCTTGATGCACATAATTCATAGCAAAGATTACAGACTTTTCTAGTTTTTACAGGGGTATTATACATGCCTCAAAATATTAGCGTGAGATCTCGTAAAAACCTGTTCTTTTTTTCTTTTCTTTCATGATGGTTGAGAGTTCCAGATCTCCCAGTCCTGATCAACATAATTCTGTGCCCACAAGAGAGCTGCCCTTGCAGCTGCGGTTGCTCCAGGAAGTTTCTTCTCCTTGAGTTGAAGCAGCATATCAGTGAAAGGCTCCACCACGAACGTCCCAGGGCCCCCATATTCCTTGTGCAAGAAATCGCTAAATATCTAATTTTCCCAAAGGAGAAATATCATGTAAGTAAAATGTTTATGTGCTGGATATATCTTATTAACAACTCCATATGACCAAAGAAATCACGCATGTAGGAATTAAATCGGAAGAACATCCAATCTTTTTGCTCATTTGTGGAGCCTATCCACCTAAAAGTTCCTTAAAGAACTGAAAAAGGAGGATCCACCTTAGCTAAAGATTAGATTGAGGGTCTATGCAGAACAAAACAAAGTTCTTTTTTTTAAAGTCTGTAAATCCTTGAAATGGATCTGGGATGAACGTGAAAGTGAGATTCATGGCACGTTTGCAAAATATGTTTGAACTAAAGAAACAGAACGATTTGAATAATTGACATTTTCTGTAGATGTTCATTTAACAAAGTACTCGATTTTCATATGCCCAACGATTTGCCAACAACGAGATATTCTCCACCTGTACACTTTAATCTGACAGAACATCTTCAAAGATTAACTACATCTTTTTAGCATCTTCATGAGAGAACAAAATCGTACTTTTTTATCAGGAATTTTGGTTTTAGTAACATGGGCCTCTAAAAGTACTCAGAAATCTACTAAATCTTCTCTACATTAAAAAATGTACCAAAGAACAAAGCACAAACAGATAGCTAGCAGACGAGGATGCTAACCACCTCGAAGACTATGGATGCCAGATTTGAGCAGTGAAATACAATCTTTAACTGATTTAGGAACTTTCTCGATTTGTGAATATAGAACCAAATCTCTGAACACCATAATAATGTAGAATGTGCAACTTCCAATTGCTTACAAGTTTGGGTAGAATGTGCAGAAATTGGAACAAACATTGGATTGTAATGGATACCAAAATTGTGTGTGTTTCATCGGACTGGGGCTTGTATTATGAAAATTACACCAGGAGTCAACGGTCACGAGTCTTCTAGGAAGATAACATTTAGATCCTTAACAAAAGGTCTCAGTGCCAAATTCACAACAAGCATATAGGTGGGTTCAGTTAGAATCATTCTTCATGTGATTTTTTTTTTTAATTTCATTAGTTTTTTTTATCCCCGAATGAAAACTAAACATTCTTATGTTGTAATCCAATGGTATTTGGTCGAAAATGAGAAGAGGAAAATAAAGAGAAGAGAAAATTATGTTTTTAACCATTTGACATAATA